>OY728159.1:177610046-180110046 GCA_963277665.1 Viscum album | reverse complement strand
CATTAGATAGGGCATACAATAATACTTATAATGGAAAATCAAGACACATTGGTTTTAGACATAGTTATGTCTAGAAGTTGATACAGGATGGTTTCATAACCATGGACTTTGTTAGATCGAGCCAAAATTTGGTGGATTCTCTAACAAAGGGACTTTCAAGGGAGTTGGTATAAAAAACTTCCTTAGATATGGGTATATTCCTTATAAAAAATTCACTAATGATGGAACCTCAACTTAAACATGTTACAACTTCACATGTATAATTTCAATTTATTAAACTTTATCTTATGTGTGAATGAAACACCAAAGGTATATTATATCCTAGGAAAATGGTGTTTAGTTAACATGAGGAAAAGGAGGGAGAGTTTAAAACTCTTAATAAACCAAGGATTTCAAACAAGTTTTGAAACATGAGAACACTTTGTTTCGCCTATGTGAATGTAGTAGTGGGCCATTCAAAAGATATTATGACATTGTATCTCAAACATTAATGAAAGGATAAGTAGCACATCACCATAATGGTGTCTGGGAGTAGATGAAGAACTAAGGAACTTGAATGGACTTATGTAGGATGAATCTGTTTGATAATAATAGTTACATGTTCAAGGTGGTGTTCACCTATTTCTCTATTCAAATATGATTTTTCTCTATTATATAAAGGTTCAAATCGATATATACCTTTATTTATGAAAGTTATTTCCAAGAGAGTATGATTATTGGTTTTGAAAATGGTGTTTTAAGTATTTTAAAATGGTGGGGGTTTTGGATTTTAATAGTTTTTAAAACATTTTAAATGTTTTATTTTAAGTTTTTTAAAGAAGAATTTTTTAGGAATCCCACATTGGAGTGGGATTATTGGGGTCTTACTTATTAATTGGAGAAAATTTATCATTATTTAATTATGATAAATGTAAAATGAATAATATTGCATGGGATGGTGCACCACACCATTCATGCGCATGAGCGCATGAACACATGAAAAGTCAATTCATGGTTATTATCTTGGTCTGGTGAAAAGTCAATATCCTCCTCCATGACATGGATTTTTATTGATTGTTTTGTTTACATATCATTATGAATTTCCATCTTTGATTTTTTTTAGGATAGTGGTGGAATTTTGACATAGCCTGTAATTGGTGGTCATTCCCGTGTTCCCCTTTCCTCTATCTTTGTTTTTATTTTTTTATGAAAATTAAATGATGTAGAAACCACTGGGTAAATAATTCCCTCTACTGAAAAAGGTTTATTAACCCATTAATGGATATCCTTTTTTTATTTATATTTCTGTTAGTGAATTGATTTTATTTTTTTCTCAATTGTTAGTGATGATAAAGGCCGCATGTTTTTTAAGATTCTTAGTCTGTTATTATTTTTTAGTGCCAACAATGACCATTTTTAATGTTGACTATGACTGAATATATAGTAGTGGGAGGACCACAACTTGGCACACTGGGGTGTAACAACTCCATGGTTTCTCTGAACACCTCGCTCAAACCCTATTGTTTCCATGATGAACTATAATCCCCAAAATACTTATAACACCACGTAAATGGTCTGTGATGATGAAGAGGGTTGTACTATCACAAACTACATTGAAACACACTCATAATAGACTATTTATCTATCTAATTCTGATATCTAGAAAAGAATATAAAAAAATTACCAAGGATAAAAAGTACACGACATGTACTCTTGCACAAAATGTGTGAGACTCAGGTAGTAGCTGAGTGGGTACTTACCTCCTTTCAGGAATGTGGGGTCAACTTGAAAGGTGTGTTCCTATGGAATACATGGTTTGCGGGACTGGTGTGTTAGATGGGAGTGTATCCAGAAGATCTGGAGTCGTGTCACCCATGGATATGACATGTTCCCTGGCCCACATGATATATGTGTCTAGGTAGATAACTGGGCATGTACTCTTATACAACCCAAGTTATATGACCAGTCAAACATAATGTGTGTTTTAAAGATACAAATAATTTAATATTTATCTTGCCTTTAGAAACCCTAGCCACCACTCAGTGCTAAACACAATGTGTGCCTTAGTAGTTTCATGCCATGTTATCACTAACTTGAATGATAGAAACCCTAACTACCTAGATCTTTCATCATCACTACTATTGTGGCCTCTATTATTGTTCACACCAATTATTATTAGACAACTTGATTTTTCCACTCACTTGAAGCATTCCAATACCACTCTTCATTACTCTTTATTGATCCTGATCCTGATTTACTACCTGGGTGTTTCAGAAACATCGGGGTCTCAATGACATAACATATTTGAGAATAAAGAAAAGTCAGAACCAAAATAAGAACATGAACACAAATATTTACACAGTTTGGGATATGATCCCTAGGTCCATGGTGAGGTATAAATTTCACTAGTTTCATAATCACAAAATACAGGTAATATCTCAAAGTTTCAAGCGCCATAGGAACCCTAACCCAAAATGGGATAATAAAGAAAATAAAGCACTATTCCACCAACTGCACTGAAATTCTGCTATGCTATAGTGTTGTGACACCCAAGTCAAAACTACTATAGTGATCGGCCATTGTAAGTCCATGGAGCTATGGTAATGTTGTCACCAAAGTCTTCCCAGCTACAGTAGTCATGCTAAAATTTTGCACTGTTATAGTGCAATGTCGGTGTCTTCTAGTCAGCTCTACTACAGTTAATCAGAGATACTAAAGTGCCCCCAAATTTGGTATGGGGACCTTCGACCCCTGAATCAAGGGTGTGTTTCCCCCTAAAACCCCCAACGATCTCACCACGAAGCTATACTCGTATATCTACGACCTCATGCACAGTATGGTCCATAAGAATTTAGCCAAACATCATCCAAAGAGGATCGGTCTACACCAATCCAACATCATGGTTCCATTATTGTCCATCATTCATCACGACTACCACTTTTTTCATGATCATCACCAACTAGATTGTTGTCTAGGACTACCATTGTCAAACCATCAACCATTGTGAAGGATGGAGGCAATTGATCATCGTGATATAGTATAAGAATGAGCGAGATAAAGATTGGGGGTTGGTGCGATTTCAGATACCTAAAATATTGTTTGCAAACATATTCTTTGACAAACATGAAATGATCAAGAATACATGGCAATAATGTAATAGATAAAAAGGGTTCTCAATTCAATGTATCTGAAAATAATTTAATAATGGGTTTAGAAATGAAAAGGAATAAATATTAGGATGTAAAATAATAATCGACACCCTATTTCC
Organism: Viscum album; assembly: GCA_963277665.1. Lineage (NCBI taxonomy): Eukaryota > Viridiplantae > Streptophyta > Magnoliopsida > Santalales > Viscaceae > Viscum > Viscum album. The sequence continues at coordinate 180,106,799 of OY728159.1, read as the reverse complement.
ATTGTGGGTCGACGATGCTTCAAGGTTCAATATTGATGTGTCATCAAACGTTGAAACATCCATGAGGAATGGAATCTTCAACCCTATCTTCAAAGGGTTTCCTTTGGGTTTGAAAAATAGTCCACTAAAAGGAGGATTATCATCTAATTTATAAATTTAATTTAGGATAACTAATAATTTAATTAAAACTGTGAAAAGGATCGGTCTGGGGGCCAAGCCTTGGATAAAAAAATTTTACCTCTCCTTGGAACCCCCTCATTCTAGTCACAATCGTGGTGTTAGAATTTCAGTTGGGGGTCCGATTAGGAGATATTAATTATATACCTCATTTTCATGTGCAAGGTCTACAAATAATATTTTTTTAAATATTAAAAAATTTGAGGGTCTACAGCTCCTTAATTGCCACTGGCCCTGCGAAGGTAGTATCTTCCTCGACATCCAACTCACCATATTCAATAATGTGAAATGAATCATGAACATATCTAAATAGATATGACACATGGAAAACATTATATAACCAGTCCAGTAGTGAAGGCAATGTTAGGCAGTGAACAATCTCACCTACCCTATACAGAATCTGGAACATCTCTATGAACCTTGGGGATACCTTACTTGAAGGGTTTTAAATGAGTATAATAAAATTTATTAGATCAAGCGGAAGTGATTAAAAACCCTTTTCTGAGGATCTCCATGTAAGATGATATGAAACTGTGTAAAATATTGAAATGAAGAAATATTGTATAAGAGCACCCTATAATGAAGAATATGTTGCACCACCTTCGAACACCTTCAAACATGTTTTATAAAGATCACAAAGCAGAATCCAAAAGACATACCACCTTCATAGGTATCCACAGGTTGCGCAGAATCATATAGAATTTGGATGGAATCTATATTCTCTCCACGATATGCTAATACCTCTGTATGAAAAGAAGGAAGATGAAGAGAGTTACAAGTCTCTAGGAGTTTTGGCCAAGTGTGAGGCACTCACACGCCCTACAACCATCATATCGGTTTATAGTTTATAATCCTAAAGGATGATCCTTGGGTTGTATCATTTATTCATGCATTAAAATACATAAATAAATACCATGGCTAAAATGAATGCATCGTATGCATTCACTCCCAAACATTTCATCAAATTAAACACAACATTACATGATAGCAGCGCAGATGATTGAACTATCCAAACGATAACTATTATCATAGTAATTATAAACTATACTCCTCTTTCTTCATGAAAATCACAATTTTCATGGAAGTCATCATATATATATGTATACACACACACACACAAGTCTTCAAGGCATATCTCCATCAATATATCTATTGCACTAAAGCCTAATAGACTTTGTTCCATTTCACCACATATTGTATCATACACAATAACTTACAAAACCGTATCTAAAATTCATTTTGAATATCTTCCAAAAACACTTTTGGAAATCTATCATTAACTTCACCTTATACTACATCAACTGAAATACCTTGTGAACACCCATCCAAAACACTTTTGGATTAACTCTAAAATAATTTTAGAGTATCTCTCTGATTTAAAATCAATATCCATTTATTCAGCCACAAATTGTGATCCCATATACCTATATAGAATTAACAAAAAATACAAATCTTTGGATCTATATATGTAAGAAAAAAGTGGCCTCTAGAAAAGCTTCAATGCTACTCAAGCTATAAAGGGATATGTTATGATCTTTATCAAACTCACATAACTCTATACCCATGTCCACCAATCTACATCATATGCCAACATGCATTCTCATATTTTCCCTTTGTCTAAGTCATAGAGTGACCATGAGACACGAATCATGTCAATCCTATATAGCCAACTCATATTTTCTCCACTTTATGGGTGTATACTGATCTGATTGATGCATACATCAAATGTTATTCATCCTTATGGATAATCACATTACATGTACCTTATCCATATAGATATAATATCTAGATATGGATTCATACTCCCACAATCTATCTCAATCAATGTCTCATATGTCATACTTATCCTACGAGAGGAAAAATCTCATCTTGGTTGTGCTACAACCGATGATGTCATAAACAACATACCCAACCACCCCTGTATTAGCTAAGTAAATATATAGACTTTTGTAAGTAGGGTATAAAAGTATAAAGTTTTACATGATATGTGTCTCACCAACCTATGGTAGTGGAGACTGAAATATGATCCATGCAATGTCAGTATAACAAATACATATGTATGAAACTGCATGTGGTATACTTAGTATGTCTCCAGCACACACGAAGAATCATATTCTTTATTTTTTTCCTCATTAACATATTATTTATCCTTGTAAAAGAATCCTACACATGCTAACCTTAACATTTCATCACAACCTATAATACTCCATGATGAACATCAGTTAGGGATAAACTCAAAGTCATACTTAGAGAGGTCAATTATCATTGTACTTCATGAAATGTATATCTATATATACATTTATGTATCCAATGTGAAAGAATGATAATATGGAGGTTTCCTTTTAATATGATACATTTTAATATTCTTAAACTTTTTAATAATTTTAAAAAACCAACATAAGAATCATTTTATCATATCATATATGATAATCTTTCGGAATAGCCTTATGTTTTCCACATTTTTTGGGCTTTGTTAACACACTACATCATCTAAAATCCATGTTACATATCTATGTGACCATCTAATAAAACTCTCCCACTAAATTATTTAGTGAGAAACATATATGAAATAATCTATTTTGAATAATGGAGAGACTTAATAATAATATTCCTAAACATTCAAATTCTTGAACATATTCAAACATATTAACTTCACAACATCAAATCTTATGATGTAAACATTTTTTGTCTACGTAGAAATCCTTCTAAGTTCATAACCATAATTTATGGAACCTTATCACATCAAACTTTTTACTTGAAATAATGTAAATACTTACATTATTATTTACTAATTCATCCTAACTCTATTATTAAGTAAAATTCACTTTAAACTTAGATTGGTGTAATTATTTATTTGTTAACTTTGGACTTGTTTTAGTCCAAACATGCTCCCCCTAGCCTCATAGATATTATATTCTCATAAAAATACCTTGCTAAGATATACAAACCCTTTTGTATTAGGAAATAACATTTATTTCCTTTTTAGTAGGAAAATTTAGAAAATAAATTATATCATATATGATATTCTGTGCATTTGGAACATTTTTTGTTTGAAAAGAATATTTTATTAAAATACACCAATGATAGGTGATGAGAATACATTCCCATATATTTTAACAAACAGATAATAAAAATTTTATCCTAGATAAAACACTTTTATTCATATCTTCTTCTGAAAACATGTTATAGAAATTGATGAATAATAAACCATGTGCAACTCAGTTGTAGCTGCCCTTGTGGGTCATAGGGAGGTCTTGAGAGTCTAGCCGAGTAAATCCATGCATTGTATGTTGCCTAATTTTCTTTGTAATATAGCTTCTTTCCCTAAATAAACTAAGGATTTGACCTCAAATTTTATACAATTAATCATATACATGTGCATAACAACTCTTTCATCGAGCATCTTCTCTTATCACATAAGAGAAATGAGATGAAGATACACATATTTTACTTAAATTCAATTGAGCTTTATAAAATCCTTTACATTGAAACCCTCGATATAGTAGATATTTACTTCATCTCCTGAATATAAACTACAATATTAATCAATTTTTCCTTTGATTTAAAACTTCTATATATTTACAACACTTTGAAAAATATATAGTTAGTATCACATACCTTTTAAAATTAAATAATTAATATCTATAACATCCATACGTGACATGGAAATTCCATGGACTTTCATGAACTTTGTCTGGTATATATTGGATAATCTAATCATATTTAATTATTATTCTTCCTTCCTAAAACCCCTAGGTTTCAATGACCATGATTGGCTTCTTGAATAAACATCATTGAACTTTTCAACCTACTTTTCTTCATCCAGTTTGAACTTTCACCTACTCATACTTTAGAACCTATACATCATATACCTATTTTTTATATATTCACAACACTTTGAGAATATTAGGTAAATGTTATTTTAATTCAATCATATTATCTAAACATTTCCATAGATGGAAATAAGATTAATTCCCCAACCAAAACAATCCATTTTTAGTCTATTCTTAAATCATGTTATAGAACTAAACAAATCATAACTACGTGTATCAAAAAGCACCATATCTCATTTTATTAGACAAAAATTATTTTTATGATCTTTCCAAGAGAAAAATGAGATAATAAACATATTATGACAAGTTCATCCACACTTTAAGTATCCAAGTTATCAATGAAAAAACTTCTTTACTCCATTACATGAAAGACAACCTCAATCTCCAAACTTCATTTCTTTTCTCTTTCCAACCTTTCATATATTTACAACATTTTATAAAACATAGAATTGATATCATATATTTTTCATATTAATAGAATTTATTTATATAATCAATAAATCTTTAAGGAAACCTTTAGTCTCACCAAGTCATTTAACATATTAAATCAAATTTAATATCATTTAACACACCCAATCCTATTGAGTATGCAAGTCTAAAATCAATGTACCCAATCATATTGAGTACTTTATTGGAGACAAATATTCCTTTGGTCATTTTTCATCTAATGCCTTTGAAACATTAAATAAATTAATGTATACTTCCATAAGAATCTAGATTCACTTTTTGAATAACTTCAAGACTTGGTTATGAAGGAAGTAATTGTACCAATACATAGAATTTTTCCTTAATAAATTTTCTTAAATCACAAATATTACTTAAAAAAAATTTCTTAATTTACCAATATTAGGAATAACTTACATTAAGCTTATCCATACAAGGATTAATTAGAAAGTTTAGATTGATGATGATGAAGATATTATCTACAATCAAATTTTTATTATATGAATATCATATATTATTAACCATTTAATAAGGAATTTTTATCAAATGTGATCCCACTAAAATAATGAGCCCATTTTAATATTCACTATACTCATTAGTGGATAAATATCCACAGTTCACTAAGAAATGAGTTTTATATGATGTTTCTCTTACCATATAGTTATTTAGGTAGAACATCATCCCAATCATATCCTGTGTAACTCTTGGATAGTCGAGCAGACAACTCTTTATACAATTCATCATATGGATATACCTAACTCTATTCCTTTGGTAACCTAATCCTATTCGGGTAACCCAACTAGTGTAACCCAAAACAAATGCCTAGAATAAGCTGACAAAGGAAAATACGGGGGAACCTAGCTATGGCCTGACCTACCCAATGATGATCATGTGTCACCTATCCTTACTTTAATCTATGGTCATCCAACTATGACATTACCTACCCAGTTAGATGATCAAGGTTTTGAAAATTTCTTTTTTGAAGGAATCTAACACTTAGTATTTGAAGGGGATTTTATCTCACCATATTTTGTAGTACCACTTTGGGATGACCTGTAAGGACCCAACATTAAAAAATTATATAATCCTAAATTTTAGTCAAGAATCGATTTCTTACATTTTGAGAATCTTTACAGTTTAGATTTTTGGAAAATTAAGTCATAACTCTTAAAAAACAAATCCATATATTAAAAAGTGGAAACTTATGCTCAGTATCCATTTTTCCCACAATATAAAACTTTTAAAAATAAATGAATTTTCTTTTCAGGGTACATCTTCACAATTTTCATTTTTACCTCATCCTTTTCCCTACTCGTCCTTAAAAACCGATGAAAAACATTTGAAAATGGGGATGAGCATAAAAAGATGAGTGAGGGACATTAAAGAAGAAAATTTGTTAGTCCAGTAAAAAACATGAAAATCTATAAATTTTTTACATTTTACATAAAATTATTTGATCATATGAAATAAATAATATCCACATGAAAAAACACACCCTTTTTTCTTAATGAAAACTTTTAAAACTCATAGAAAGTAGATAAAAATCCATTTTAGGTGACTTAGAACATTATATTCATACCCTGTATCTAAAATAACTGGGGCTCAATTAAATACATAAGATAAACCACACTATTTTACTCCCTCCTTACCAATGAAGATAAGAATATTACTCACTACATTGGCTATAATGGGGCTCACCTATCGTATAAACTGTATCATGCTCACACACTCGAACGACATTATCATTTCTCAATGAATGTAAATGTAAAAAATAGATGATATATTATTTTTCATAATGATAATTATCTCATAAATATCATATATATACATTAAATCTATCAATATAACCAACTATGAGAGGCGGTAATGGAAAATGAATTACATCCGTTCATGAGGCAGAAGTCTACTGTACACACGAGCGATGGTTTCGTTTCGCATTTTATGGAAGAGTAGATGAATATAAGTTATTATAATACCATAATAACATCTAATTATATTAAAGATACTAATTTTATTATATCAACATGATTGGAGAATATTTTAAGAAGGTAAAATAATAAATAAAGTGAAAACTCTTGATTAAAAATCATACCTCTTTAGAAAACCTCTTTAGCTTTATACCTAAAGCCTTCCTAGGTTGGATTTATGATTAGAAATCTTGGATGTGTGTAGGTATTTAGGTAAGATATTTTATTATTAGTTGACCAAACCAAAAAGTTTTTTTAAGTGTGAAGAAAATAGGAGATGATGTTCCCTTTTATAAGTGAGAGAATATCCACTTTTAGAATTATTTAAAGTATTAAATTAATATAAATTATTTTTCATGGAAAAATGGATACAAAATGAAATAATTCAAAGATAATATAAGTTTGGGTCAAAATAATTTCATAAAATAAAATTTTTACAAATTTATATTATGGTTTTACCCTTATATTTTTATTTTAACCTGTGTTAACCCTTTTTGACGATCGTCATTGTAACAAAGTTTTTTACTATTTAGTGGTTAAGATAGTTACTATAAAAAAAATTGGATCATAAATGGATCACAATTTATATTTTTAACCATATATTAATCACTTGGATGGAGATAAAAATTTTAGCAATTTTAAATCATTTAATAAAATATTATTTATTTTAAAATATCATTAATGTCATTTTTGGAACTATTCATTTAATTTGAATTTGAAAACAAAATGAAATCAAATGAAATCATTTTTAATCATTTAATGTATCTCTGACATGTTATATTATATAAAAATTTTATGTAACACAATAATTCATTCAAATTATATTACTTTTAATATTATTTATATTATTTATTTTATTTTTCTATTAATTGAATTAATATTTTTTCGGTGCTACGTAAACATTTAAGATAATTATTTTATCACTAAAAAATAATTTATATTTAAAATAAATAGTTAAAACTAGACATAAGTTATTTTTATTCATGTTATGAAATATTATAGATATTAAAAATAAGAAAATGACACCTTTGATTTTATCTTTTACTTAAATATTACAATGGTCAAAATCAAATAAATATGACACCAAGTTGCCATATTTTCATAACTTAGATAGAAATATCCAAATTAAACTCATTAAATAGGATAAAGGTAGGTGATACGGTCATTTTTTATTCCTTATAATATTATTCTTGATCTTAATTACCCGATTTACCCTTACCGTGGTGATAATTATTTAGTATGGTTAAAATTCATAATGAACAAAAAATAAAAGGTGATTATTTATAATATTTGGAAATCTTGACTTGAAATATAGAATCCAATTTTCAAGATTCAATTTCTAGAAGAGGTAGGAGTTGATTTGATATTAAAACACAAAAACACAACAAAAAACAGTTTTTCATAAAAATAGCATTTTAAGAATAATTTTTTTATACCAAATTCAACTATAAAATTGATTAAAATGAACTCAATTGGATTATAAATAATATAATAGAACTAATTTTACTTTTAAACCATTTTAAAACAAAATTTAACTTTGTAAATGCTTGAAAAAAAATATAGTGTTCAATAAAAGGCATTTTTTTCACTATTCATAGGAAAATCAATCTTTTTAAAAGTAGAAAAAATCCACTCTATGTTAATTTTTTCATATTGATTTCAAAAAAGATATCCATTTTATCAAGTAAAAATTCTAAAAGTTTCAGAAATTAATTATAATATTCATTCACAAAAAGAAATAAAAATCATTTTTGAAGAAAACATATTTTTGAAGAATAAAATGAATTTACTAAAAATTGAGTTCTTATTTACTAAAAATTAATAAATACATTAGTATTGATTAGGAAATTTATATATATTTCATAATTTGGTTGATCTTATTCACACATGACAATTCAATGACTAGATTATAACAATCATATTTAAATAATAATATTTCATGGTTCATTTAAGTTCGGTGTTGCATATCTTGTACACTATCAAACATTGTATTTATTTTAAAATCCTTGGATATTACATCCCCCACTTTAATAAATTACATCCTCAAAATTTGAACTTGAATTTGGTAATCAAAGGTTTGACATTTGAAAATGTCTTTGTTAAAATATCACATCGTAAAAAGGATTAATAAAACTTCCTCTAGAAAAGAGGAAAAGAAAATAAGAAGGTGATCTAGAATAACACATAATAGGTTTCCAAATTGGAGAAAATTAGTGGAAAGTGAGAATATAGACATGGAGTAAAACATAAAGTCCAAAAAAAGATGGTGAGTAACAGATAACCTTGATCTTATGAAAGTAGTAATTCTTTTGCCATTTAAACTAACTTAAGGAAATATACTTACTTGATAAGTAGAATATCATCATTTAATAAATTTACACCATAATCTCATCTTTTACTCTAAATGATTGGTATTAAAGATTAATTTTTCATATCTAAAGTAATAAAATCAACTTCTAATAGATCACATAATTCCACAAAGGGTTAACAAGTTATTCCTCTTATCTTTATACATAACCATAACTAAAATGGTTAGAATGAGGTAAGATAATTACTAAAATGAATAAACTCTCATATTATGAAATACAACATTAATCTTCAAAGCCTCAATAATTACACCCATAGTTTAGCTTATATCATTTTATAAATAACTAACCTTAGATTCCACAAGCACCCATCACCTCAATAACCATCATCAAATTAATTAATTAAAAATTCAAAACCAAATTTCCATAATGGCATGATCAATGCCAAACTCACCAGGTATCATTATAGAGCTAAATCCATGATAAAATGGGTGTGGTATACTCTAAAAAATCACTGAGACCTAATCCATAAAATAACCAAATTATCAACCTCAATTGATGATTAATTTATCTAAAAATCACCACAAACCCTCAATAAATTCACTGGGTAACATACATCAATATAAATGATGAACAATAGCTTGTTTATGTCCTCTTAAGGTGTCCTCTATGAGATTAAAATGAAATATCCGTAAAGCACAAAAATTTAACCATGCTCCAGTGAAATCAGTTATCCTAGAACCCTAATGACTGAATCAAAAATCAAGAACTAAGGGAAGATAACAAGGAGGAGAAGAGGATAATCACACCTCAAACCATCAAAGAAATGCTAAAAAACCACCCTAAATCAGATGGAACCATGATATGAGAGAGAGGGAGATGCCCTAGCCATAACTCCCATAAGAGAGGAAAAGGGGGTGAATCCTAAAAGACCAAGGGGACAAAAGAGTCATTTCCCACTATTTTTAACAAAATTTGATAGGTTGTATGGTTTGGACACATGATTTTATATACTGTACACCAACCATGCAGATCCCACTATCTAGGAAACACACTCTACATGGTTGGTCTTCATGGTTTACCAAATTGTGTACCTTCTCTTATGAAAATGAATTCATACAATTAGGATTCATGGTTTCTCTTAACCGTGTGCCAACCATGAACATAGAAAAAACCTTTGTAAACTTTTAAATATTCAACCTAAAACTACCAATACTTACCTAATCACCTAAGGAACCTCTTGGACCTATATCTATATAAAAAAATATTAATTTTAGATGATCCAACTCTTAGAATTCAACTCTAAATATCAATTATAAAAACAACCCATGCTTCAAAACTCAAAAGTTCATATTTCCTCTAAATTCCAAAATCATGAAGGATATGGGTTTTATAATCTAGATTAGTCATCTTTAATATAAACATTTCGATCAAGGTATGATTCCTCCTTTCATTAACACCATTACATTATTGTTTATAATATTGAGTGAGATGATATAAAATCCCATAATCCCATAGAAAGTCAAAAAAAATTGGTTATGATATTCACCACCATGATCAGATCAAAATTTCTTTATCTTCTTACTAAGTTGAAATATCTACTCAAGACGTAAATAAAAGTTATGAAGTAATAATTCTCACATCTGGCTTCTACTAGAAAAGGTCTACACATATCAATGTGTATCAATTATAGAAGCTTTATAACCCTTTCACCCTATCCACTAAATAGTGGTTTGGTTATCTTTACTTTAATCATGAAATTAGTACAATGGATTTATATCAAAAGAGTCTGAATAACCATCTTGATAGAGCTTTTTCAAACACATATCATTTACATGACCAAGAAAATGATTCCTGATATGTACATGAAATGATTATGTGAATTTGATTCGTTATTAATTTCTGATACTCAGTTTTTATAATCTAAAATACATAAAGACCACTATTTTAATATGTCGTACCATAACATAAGTTGTTTTATAAAATAAATAGCTCTTGTTTTTAAATTTTAATATTAAAACATTTTAATCCAGGAAAGATGCTAAAATTATGTTTTTTGTAACTGAAGGTACATAATAACAATATTTAAAAACCAAGATCATCCTTGTTAGCAATAGAAGTGTTAGTCCCCTATATCCAAGGCAGTAAGTCATTCTCCATTGGTTAATCATATATCCACCTCTCTGGAAACCTTCCATAATCTACTTGGTTCTAGCATATAGATAAAAATGTGGGTACTAAAATCTATATCTAATACCCTATTTGTAGGTATATAAAGATTGTAATAAATAATGAATGAACCTAAATATTTCTCTTACTTCTTCAATTGGGTGTAGTTCTTATTTTAATGGATTTTCTTTCTACATGAAAAACATGTTGTGTCTTTTTTCCTTTACCTATATTTGGATCTTCCTTTTCGTGATGGTGTTTAAAAGCCATATACTTGGTGGGAATCTTAGGGACCTTTTTCATTCTTCTTTCTTTTATTTACCATAATACCATTGGTTTTTTATTCCCTGTGTCCTTATCAATATTCTAAATCAAGGTAATGAGTTCTAAGAGAGACTTATCCATATTTCTCATATTATAATTTACAATGAAACTAGAAAAACTATTGGTTTGTAAGAATAAAATGATACATGTAAACAACTCATAATGGATATTGAATCCTAATATGTCGAAGTGATCAATGTATCCAATCAACTTGACTACATGAGGCCTATTTGGTGCAAAATATCCTAGATTTCATGTGAATAGTGTATTAGAGATTTTATGACTCTCTTATATTACCTTATCTTGATAAAGACTATGAAGGTGGAACATCATGCTATATACATCCATATCCTCGTATTGCTTGAGAATATTACTAAACATGAATGATAACATGAAACATTGGAAATTTATGGCATCATTAAAATGTTTCATATAGATAGATAGTTCCTCCTCACTAGCCTCTTTAGTAGGTTCTTTATGAATATGGTTTCCAATATGTATAATTTATGATCTTGGCGTAGTACAATGCACAAACGCATGTGCAACTCCTAGAAATATAAGCCCATGATAATTTTTTCCTTATCTATAATGGATCACTGTGACATAGTCAAAGTCATGTGGCTTTCCATTTCTATAATAAAAATTATCATAAATTTTGTAGTTTATCTAGATTAAAAATTAGATAATAAATATAAATTTATAATCTCCCAATATTTTTTTGATAATCCAATAACTCTCACCATTGATTTTATAATATCTTGTTGCATTGATATTATAGTGGAAAAGATCCATATATCTCTTCTTATAACCTTTAAAGAGGTCATACAAGTTATTCAAAAGTATTTAGATAGGCATAACTTGCCAACTGTGTTGACTCGTAGCTCATTGATCCATTCCATGGACCCCCCAATCTTAAAATCTTGGATATGGATTTCCTTAACTCTTTCTTAATAGCTGCATCAAGTCTCACAATGGTGATCAACCCTTAATGTGATATAGGTTAAGTCAACCTAGAACTCATGTTAAAAATTACCCAATAATTATAATTACCCCAATTGAGATTAGTCAAACACTTTGAACTATGATTAAATTTTAACCAAATTAGTGTAAGGCTATACCAAATTAATCTATTGATTTGATAAATTTTATCTTTTATGCATAAATTTCTCATTTTATCTTATTACATGCATGTTAATATTAAGTGGATTTTAATTAGGTGATTTACCATGTCTTGATAGAATTATGCATAATCTAATTTATTTTAATTTCATCTTGCATGCCAGGTAATTCATTAATTTATGTGATCATGAAAAATCATCAATAAATAAATTAACAGTGTAACTTTATTGAAATAAAATAATAAAACTGAATTATCATGATATTTTCTAATGGTTAGTTTATGTAATGGATGATAAACTAGCTTTCTATCCTAGGAGAATAACAATTTGAACCGTGACTTGTTTCATGTTGTATTATTCTACCAATCCTCATATATATATTTTGGAATAGTTTTTCCTTGGGTCTGAACTTGAATTACCTCCACTCATCTTGGAGCTACATTTATTATATAAGATTTACTCATGCACAGGTGAAGGGAACCAAATGATTGGTCAAGGGGTTTACAAAAAGAAACTATGAGGACACAAATCCTTTCATAATGATAGAAGGAGATAACTTGCATGCCATCATTTAATTTAATAAATTATTACAATAACCATTTGATAATAATAAATTAAAGAATCTAATTTTCATACATAGGTTGGGTCTAAGCTCATGATCATCAACATATATACAATGGATATACATTTTCAATCTAGAAATAATTTGCTTAAAATTGTTATTTTAATTAAGATTAAAATGAGCCGAATTAATCTAATTTATTATTTTATTAATAAATTAATTTAATTTATCTAAATTTCATCCAAACTATCCTGAAAATTCCATCATCCATAATTTTTAAAAAATTAAAAAAAATTAAATTATTAAAGTATACATGTGTACTTGGAGTCAACGATATATACCCATCCAAAATTCTCGGTATGGTCTTTATAATATGTACTAACATGGTATCCAGTATACATGGCATGAAACATCATTAAAAGGCATATACTATCAGTATATGACACATGGACATATGTAAATTATGTAGTACGTAATACTATTAATGCACGTGGAGTGTACTACAAGTAAATTCCAAACACAACTTTCACTTCAAAATTTAACATGGAAATTAATTTAATACATTATTAATAATCCTATCACATGGAATGTACTATCAATAAATAACACACAAAAATATGTTGATTGGGTTTAATTATACCATTAATTTTTTTTCTACATGAAATTAATCACACAATATATAGTAGGTTTTAAGGTGTGTATTAGGGATACACGGTGTGTAACACCTTCTTCCGATATCTATGACACATTCCTAGGGACCAGCTATGTTTTTCGAACACATAAATGTATGAGATACATAATATGTACACCAGATATACACCATGTGACCTCAATGTTGGATTGTTTTTTAGTACTTGTGTCATGAAACAAATGCACGACATGGCATTGACCCTATGTTTTTTTCAATGAAAACACATGAACTACTCATCGTGTTAACGAGTTATATGGTGTTTAGTCTGGAAAACTATGTTCTAGCCTAGCTCAGTCCAAAAACAGTGTTCAATTAATTCATTCCATGTGTACTTATTACACGACAACCCAAATTTTTCATCGTTATTCCTTGTGAAATGAACATAGGTTCACAACGTGTACTAATGGGTTACACACCATGTTGTCCTATGTTATTTGTATAGAATTCTTAGAACCTATCGATGGAGTATTTGAATGTTCTTTTTGTAAATTTAACTTGTTCTTGGTTGTATGAGCAAGAATAAAGATGAAGAAGAGAATATTTGAATGTTATATTTTAAATAATTAATAATCTAGAAATGAAAACTAAAATCAAATGAATATCATAAATTAACAATTAATAAATAATTATAAATTAATTATGTGATCTTTTTTATACCACTTAAAGGTTCTAAGCATAGAAGAAGTTCCTATTGGGTTGTAGATAATTTGGATTTTTTTTAAATCAATGAATAATCAAAGATGTAAATGATAATGAACGTCACAACCAAAAAAATTAAATCGAATATTAATTAACAATTATGTTGTAAAAAAGAAGATAGGATCATCGTATTTAATTTATAATTGATTTATTTAGATAAATAATTACCCTGTATTGAAATTCTTTCTTTATTGTTGAATCTAATGATGTCATTGTGTTGTATTATTGTTGTGTTATAGGAATCAGGGGGTAGATTGCCTCTAATGGTGATCCAAAAGTAAACCACAAACCTCCAAACATCACTGTAGAAATTTTTGGGTTTTGAATGTTCATCATATGGATATAGAAGGAGAATAAAACCCCATATGCATGATATGTCTTCAATAAAACCAATATATAATAATTAAGATCATAAATGTGCATACTTAAAGTGATGTGTGATCCATATTTTATTATTTATTGTACTCTTGATAAAGATCACATTTAAAAATAGATGAAATACTTCTACCTATGAGGTGATTACACCGACCTTGGATCATTGATCATATCGAGAGGATTTTTGATCCCTGAATGAGTGCTAGCATTTTTCTGTGAGATAAATGATGACCAATATCAAAAGAGATTTGGTTCTGTCATATGAAATTACCTTACACAATAGGAGGGATCACATCCATTCATATAACTAACCTAGACATGTTTCATTAAATAAAAACACATTAGACACATGAAATGTATCAACATACATTACATACCATTGGTATTATTCATCGACTCTTTCAATGAATATTCATATCATATTTAATTCATTAAAAATGAATTAATAACATATTGAAACTGCATGGGAATAATACATGAACTCAACCTACATTAAATTTGTTTCAATAAATATGTATGATACATATTATTTTAGTGCACATCCATTAATTACCCATTTGCAATAAAATCCATAGGGACTTTATGCAAAAATTTACAAGATTTTTTAATCTATCCAAAACTCTTTTTAGATACGATTTTCATCAAACTCTATTCAATTTTTGAACAACCACTTTTTCAAAAACTTGATCCTTATCCAAAGGCCTAACCATGTGATCTTGTAGTCCTTAGAATCATTAAAAAAAATTGAAATCCACATTTCATCGATGTATCCAAAGAGAATCCTCTAGAAAATCACTAGTGCTTCTAAAGATTCTAAGGGATCTTGTGTGATCTATATCCAATATACTCATATCTCTATATGAAAATATCCACCACAATATGTATCATATACATCGTATGTATACTCATATAATCTTTTTGTCTATTACATCGAGTGACCACTAGACATGGAACATATCAATTTATAATCTCCAACTCTTATTTTCTTGATTCTTAGAAATAGACTGACCAAGTTGATGAATATATATCATTTTATTCATATAATAGATGAATACAACACATTCCCCCTCATCAAAGTAGTTGAACACATCATATGAGACTCAACTAAACATATTGTCATACAATAGGAAAAATCCCATATTTTTTTCCTCTAATTGATGACATAATCTGAAACATACCCAATCACACCCATATTAGATAAGTTCATATATTTACTTGCATAAGTATGGTATCAACGTATGAAGATTCTCATGATAGGTATCTCAGTAACCACAGGTTAGAAGGATTGAATAATAATAAACCACTAAGAACATCTGTGACTGTATGGAATTCCATGAGTATACTTTTGTGGATCATTATACGTAATAATTCTATACTTATTACCTCAAGAATATATTCTTCATATCAAATGTACAACCCTTTATAACAGAAACAAGAATCTATGAAATCTAATCTTAACATCTCATCACAATCCATAACACTTTTTAATGATCATCGACTAGTGAAAACTCAAAGTTTATACTTTGAGGGGATATTTATCATTCAACTATTCATTTAAGTAAATTTAACTACTTAAGAATGAATGATAAATTGAAAATGAATTTATTATAATTAAATGATATGTTAATAACCATTACAACCAATATCATAAGTATTTAATAACAATAGATTCTACACAAATCTCATATTATTGGTGAACTAATGGTTTTTTTGGACATTACATCCATATGTAACTCCTGTCATATCCCTATATGACCATATGATAAAATATCACCACTAACCGCTTTTTGAGTAACATTTAAAGAGTAATCTAGTTTGAATAATAGTGAAACTTTGGAATCATATTCCTTAAGTTCAACACTTTGAACATATATTTAAACTCCTTAACTTCATAACATTAAATGTTATGATGTCAACTTCGGTTGTCTGCTTATAACTATTTCTAAGTGAATCATAATTATTCTTCGAACCATTTCCATAAAAATTTTATTTTCAAATTATTTAGTTAATAGTCATATACACTTTATCATAGTAACTAAATGTAACTATTTACATTTTTATTTACTGTTAAATATCCTTTCTCTTTAGGATATTAAGTGAAGAATCACTTAAACTTAGACTGGAACAATATTTTATTTTTTAACTTTGAACTTCTCTAATTTCAATCATACTCCCACTAACCTCATAGACACTATATTATCTTTAGAATATCTTTAAAAGACTCAATAAAAAATACTTTAGTTTTAGGATATAATTTTTATTTCCATTTTAGTAGTAATATTTAACAAATAAACTATCATTTCCATATCTCACATGGTATTCTATGTATTTAGAGAATTTTTCTTAAAATGGGTATTATTTTATCAAATAACTAAATAAACTCATTTATGTTGGATAAAACTATTTTATCCTCATCTTATCAAAATATGTTATAGAATTCGATGAACCATAAACCCACTGTAAACAATTAACCATTTCATTTTATTTAAAACAACTATTTGTTAATAAAAAACACCTCTTATCATATAAGAGATGTGATATGAAGATAAACATGATTTACTTAGATTCATCTGAGCTTAATAAATTCATTTACATTCAAACTCATAATTTATTGAATGTAAACTACAAGCTCTATCAATTATTCCCATGATTTTGAACCCATGTATATTTACAACACTTTGTAATGTATACATTCAGTGTCATGTAACCTTTAAAATCAAAGAATCAATTTCTATAACATTTATACCTAAAATGGATATTCCATGGAGTTCCCAAAACCCTTCAGGTATTCTAGATAATCACATCATATGGAATCATTACTCTTTATTGATAATACCCTCAAGTTTCAATTAACCTTAAATGTCTTATTGAATAAATATTGATGTAATTATAACTTTTCCCTCTTTTGGTTTGAACCTTTACTTGTATTGTCTGTATAGTACCAGAACTTAGACATTATATTCTTAGTTCATCTATTCTCTAATCCTCTTTAAGTTCAATAATTCATGGATTGTTGTGCCTGGATGCAGGAAAGTTACTCTAAATGCATGGAAAATTGAACCTTCTAGAAACCCACTCACAATTATATCCATAAATATTAGGTATGTAATAAAGGATGATTAGGGAATATAGAAAATCATCATTTTTTAATATATAAAATGATATTAGGGTTGCTGAATAGAATCTCTTACAATGTAAAAAATGCAAATCAGAATCAATATGCTCCTTCTAGAGATGAGATCCATGCTCTCTTTGATCTTGATGACATTATTTCTCTCAAGGAAAGGTTTTCCCATAATCAATAAAAATCAGATGGATTCAAGAAAGAGATAGAAACTCCTAGTTCTTTCACTGCTTTCATAGGGAGAAGAAGATCAACAGAGGGGTAACTTCCCTTGAAATTAATGGGTATCTATTCTATTTAGAAAATGAGGTTTCTAATGTTGTGGTTTCCTACTCTGAAATCCTATACTCAAAGAAAGGGGGATTATACACACTAACTAGCTGATAATATTTCACCCATTGTTGAAACTCATTAAAATAGGTTGTTAACTGAAGATCCTTAGGGTAGGTAAATCAATCCTTCCCTCTTTTCTTTGAACATTGATAGTGTGAGAGGACCTAATGGATTTACCAATAGTTTTTTTATATTTAATTGGGAAATTTTACATAATGCAATCATCAATTTTGTGAGATGTTTCTTTAATCATGCTTACATACCTTATGGTGTCAATTCCATCTTTATTTCTCTGATTCTAAAAAACAAAAATGCAGTGGATATCAAGGATTTTAGGTTGGTTTCTATTGGGAACATGGTTCAAAAAGTAATTTTAAAAATCATTGCTTCAAGGTTTGTAAATATTTCCAAAGGTATTATAACTTCAAATCAATTTTTCTTTACCCCTATATAGAGTATTCAAAATTTCCTTTTAACTGCCTCAAAATGTGCCAACATTATGAAGAAGAAGGTTAAAGATGGGAGATTTTCACTCAAACTTGACATCTCCGAGGCCTTTGACATAATAAAATAGAGCTTCATTTTTGAATTTATAAAAAATCATGGTATTTATGATACTTTCTTCAATTTATTCAACATTATTCTCAAAATTTATAGGCTATCTGTTCTCATTAATAGGTCCCCTGGTGGTTTTTTTAGTGCTCCAGGGGAGTCAGGAAAGAGGATCCTCTTTCTAGACTTCTCTTTGTTATGGATGAAGATTATCTAAGTGTATTCCTTAATGACCTTGTTCAATCTAGGTTTTATAGGAAAATAAAGGCTGGAAGGGATCTTTTTACCCCCTCACACCTTCTTTATTCTGATCATATTCTTCTATTTGTTCAAGATGACAAAAGAATAGTTTCATGCATCCAAAATATTATTTCTAATTATGAAGAATTTTCTAGACAATTCATAAGTTAGAATACATCCTTTGTGGTGTTTCTTAATGGAATTCTTGTCTCCAAGAAGAAAAAGGTTTATAGAACACTTGGAGTGAAGAAAGAGTCTCTTCCCTCCACCTATCTTAGGGTGCCCCTTTTCTGGGAAAATTTAAAAGGAGTTACCTTGAAAATATTTAGTTCAGAATCATTGCCCAAATGTAAACCTAGAAAGTTAAAACCATGTCTCAATAGGGGAGATTTTTTCTTGTGAACTCAGTGATAATGTCCATGTTTGTTTATTCTTTTTTTTTTTGTTTATTGATGGCCAAAACCTCTTATTAAAAAACTTTAAGATTTGATCAAAAGATTTGTTTAGATTGGATCCACTCATGAAAGGAAGCTTGTAACCATGGATTTGAAGGAATTTATAAATCCCAATGATATGGGAGGAATGGGAATTAAATATTTGAGAATCTTTAATGAAGCTCTTCTTATAAAATTCACTTGGAATTTATTAACCTTTAGTGATAGATCTTTGGAGTTCCTCTCCAATAGATTCTCATAAAAACTACAGAATAGATACTCCATGTATATTCCTTCATCTATCTAGCCAGCCATCAAACATTTATATTATGAGAATATTCATTGCTCTAAGTTGATGGTTTCCAAGCAGTCCAATCTCTATTTATGAAATACTCCACAGCTGAACAAGCCAATTTTTGAAGACATGTATGTACCTCTCTCTATAAAACACTCTTCTATTGCCCATATACATTGTAATGGTACTCTATAGGGGATTATTTATCCTTATACCAATCTTGAAATCCAAAGGTATACCTATGTTGATGCTGATATGCTTATCTAGATTCAAAATTATATTGGTAGGTTCATATCAAGGGATTATTTCAGAAATAACTGTAATGATAGTATCACAGTTCCCTCATAGTTGTAGATGTTTAGAAAACCCTTTATATATCCATCTCACATGTTGATACTTTGGAGGATTTGGAAATTTTGACTACCAATTCATAGTATTCTATATAAAGCAAAAGTGAAAATTTCCCCTGCCTGTTATATGTCTTTTAAATATGAGGGATCAATCAATTGTATCTTCATTTCATGTATATTCTCTTATAAATTTTGGGAACATATTCAGGCAGGGTTTGGACTCAAGATGAGGTTGGAAAGTTTTGAAAAAATGACAATATCTATCACCAAATATGTCCATAGTGATCAAATTCAGGGAATGTTGATCACAATAATGGATACCACTATTACCTACATATGAAGAGAAATAATTGGCCTAGACTTTGAAAATAATAAGCCCTATTTACAAGAAGAAATGTGTGTCTTATATAGTGAGGTCATGAATGCCTCCAAAATCCAGATAGGTTCCATGAAAAAGACTTCTCTGGTCCTATGATTTTGAAAAATTTTGGTGTCATCGGTATGCTTAAGAAGACTCTGATGCTAAATTCCATTAGATGGATCCCTCTAATATCATTATGGCTGAAAGTGAATGTGGATAAGGCAGTGTCATATGCACTAGGACCTTCGGGATGTGTTGGTGTCTTTCGCACCTATCATGGATTCGTTAAAGGTTGTTTCTATCATTACATTGGCAATGTATATGTATTTAAAGTTGGGTTGTGGGAGATTATAAAGTCCATCAAGTATGGTGTCCATCATGGCTAGAAAATCCTTTGGGTGGAATCTGACTCTGTTGCTTTGGTTCATACCTTGAAGACTCAATCCAAGAATGTTCCATGTATAATGCTTCCAACATGGATTGAATTCATTAGACTTATTGAGAAACTTCAGTTGGATTTCACTCATTCTTATAAGGAGGTTAATCAGGTTACGAATGCTTTGTCTAAAAGAGAAATTGTGGAGGCCAGTTCGAGATGGTCTTTTCTTATTCTAGATTTTTGTTCACATCATATAGATTCAGATACATGTGGTTTTTTTCATTACCAAGTTTTTTAACCCCCTTATGACGCAACTTTCTCTAAATTATAATATATATTTTTAGGAATTGTATTTCCTGATTCCTAAACCTATTTGACTAATTCCTTAACTAGAATATGTCTTCTAGAAAATATACAATATCTCTAAGAATTTTCAATCATATTGAATTTTATTTACACACATAATCATATTGAGTACATGATACAACAATTCCTTACATAAATTAGTATATAGTTCCTTTGAAACCTTAAATAAATCATTCCATGCTTTTATAAGAATCTTGATTTTCTCATTGAATAACTTCAACACTAGGTTTCGAAGGAACTGTTTGAACACAGAATATTTTCTTACTTAAGAACTTTTTCCTAATCTACCTATATTAGAAGTTTCTTATTTTAAGATTCTCATTTCAAGGATTAATTTTAAACTTTAGTTTTATGATGATGATTCAATTACTTACAAAATAAAATTTTATTCAAATGAATGTCATGTCATGTACCCATTTATTAAGGAATTTTAATGATAGTGCTACCACTAAAATTGATGACCCCATACATCATATCCTTTTAGTGAGCCAAAATCCATATTTTACTAAGAAATGAGTCTACTAAGGTGTTCCTCTCATCGCTTAATTATTTAGGTAGGGAATAATTTTGATCACAACAGGTGTGACTCTTAGATAGTTGAGTGGATAACTCTTTATCCAAATACATTATGTGGATTCACTCGACCTTATTCCTTTGTTATCCTGTTTAAGGGTTTCCCAGCTAAGTGTAACCCAAATAAAACACCAAGAACATACTAATAAAAGAAAATATATAGGAACCCTACTAGGGAATAATCTACCTAGATGATCCAGTGTCATATATCACTTTCTTGCCTTACATAAAATAATTTAGGGGAACCCTGATAGGGAAAGACCTACCCAGTTGAATTATTGAGGTCTTGAAACGTGCCACTTTGGAAGGGATCTCAAACTTAATATTTGAGGGTATTTATAATTAATGTCTCACCAATTTAATATATGTCTTATGAATATTAAATTCATAATTATTACATATTATTCAATCATTATATTCTCATGTTTTATTCTCTTTTTTGTATGCATGATTTTATTGATTTAGTTTTTTGAATCCCTATTCCAACCCATAAATTCATCATATGCATAGGGTACATAAACTCGTAATGTAAAGGAATAGAGATATATGAGATTGAAAAATTTCACATGAGTAATCTTGGAGTGATAGATAGCCAACAATGTTCACTTTACTGGTCAACGTATAAACCTCCAGGTAAGTATATAGTCTCACCCAAAGTCCCACTCCCTAGGGAGACTTTACCCAATAGAGAATCCAATTAATAATATCTATAAAAACTAATATGCACAAACTATTCCCAACAACTAAATTCAAGATAATAACTTCAATTACAAACTGAGGTCAAGAAAGAAGGAAACAAATTATGGAAACTTACCTAGCATGTGATGCAGGGCTCTATCTTCTAGAAGTAGTTTGGTAGTTAAACTAAAACATACAGATAAATAATATAATCAATTTATAACTATGAGTATAGTAAGGAATAAACTTTAAATAAATGAACAATTAAAACATTTAATCATGAGATAACCATTTGTGAATAATTTATAAATAATACTAACTGTAAATTCTTTTATAAATTAGCTAACATTATAAACATTTCATAATTTTGAATATAAACACTTTTATACTCAATTCAATATAAACTCTTTAATATCATATATATTATAAGGAATTTAAATTTATTATTTAAACCTTTGATCAAATCAATGTAGTTTATATAATATCATTAAATAATATCTTTAAATAAGGCCCCTTTTAATTTAAATAATATCAAATTAATTAATTATTAACAATCCATAATTATAAATATAAACACCTTTTATATTTTGACATTATTTATGAGACTTATAAACTCTTTTATAAATAATTTTTATAATATTTAAATAAAAAAATTATTTAAAGATTAAAAAATTTCATATAATTTAATACCATTTAATTGTGATTTATAGACATTTTATAAATCATATTAATTTGAAAAATATGTTCATAATATTAACTCCTTAATATTACATGAATATTTTTAATAAATGTTTCAAAAACATTTAATGCATCAACCATAAACCTTTTATAGTTAATTAATTTATAAAACCCCTTTTATAAATTTTATAAACATTTAATAACAATTCATATAAATATTTTATATTCTCATTCATTATAAACTTTTCATAGTATTAAATATATGTCATTATCCTTAAAATATTTCATATTATATGAATTATAAACAATTTCATAATCTAATTACCATTATGTAAACATTTTACACAATCCAAATATCATATATTTAAATTTTATATAAACCAAGATTAAATTAAGCATCAAAATCATTTTTTATGTGGTTTAAATAATTTTTCAAAATAAAGACCCTTTTAATATGAAATTTTTTTAATTAAATATGTACAATTCATTAAATATAATCTTCTTTATATTTTGACCATATTTATGTAATTTATAAACTCTATAAATTACTCTTATGATCAAAAAATAAACATTTTTTCAAGATAACAAGGTATGCCATATATTTAGATAAAGTTATTTTAAATATGAAAAGTTAATATTTGGAATATTTTATTAATAAATGTTTCATAAAAAATTATATAATTAATTATAAACTATTTATAATCAATTAATTTAAACTCTTTACTAAGTAAAATGTTCCCAAAAATACCTTTTACTAGGATTTATAAAGATTTTATAAAAAAATAAATATATGAAAAATATTTATCAATTAACTATAAACATTTTATAGTTAATTAAATTATAAGACACTTATAAATTTATAAATATTTAAAAATATCTTTTCCATTATTTATAGAAAATTTATAAATAATTTAATCCAATTCATAGTTAAATTTTCTTGATTAAAACAAATTCTTTATTTATTTTCATAAACATGACTAATAAATATGAACTTCTTATTTTTTTACAAAGGATAAATTAATCCCACATTATTAATGTTATTCCCATTTTATAAACCAATTCATAAACATGAATAGCATAAAAATGATTAATTATTTAAAATTTTTATTTAATTATTAAATATAAATATGAATTTTCATATTTATTTCTAGGCTTGAAATATCCCATTTTATAATTTTTAAAATATTTTCTCCATTAAATAATGAAATGTACACATTTATTCATATAATAAGCCTTCACTCTAATACTAATTTTGGGTTTTTAATGTTTGTCGCATGAACATGGTAACAAAAGTGAAACCCATATCAACAATATATCTTTGACAAAACCAATGTGTAATAATGAAGAAAATAAATGTGTATACCAAAATTGATGTCTGATCCATATTCTATTATTCATTGTATGCTTGATAAAGATCACCTTTAGTAGTAGAAAAAATTCTATTACCTCCAAGGGAATTACACTGACCTTAGATCCTTAGTCGTATAAATAGGAATCCTAATCACCAAAGGGGTGCTATCTCTTTCTCCATGAGACAAATGATGATCCGGAATAAAAGTGAGTTGGTTGCGTCATATTTAATTCCATTAAAAACATTTTGGGTCACATCCGTTTATATATCCAACATATACATGTTTCATTAAATGAAAACACATTGGGCACATGCAATGTATCGACATACATTGCATCATGTTGGTATTATTCATTTAACTTTTTAAATGAATATGAACACCATATTTAATTCATTTAAAATGAATTAATAATATATAGAAACTACATTGGAAAAAATACTTGTACTCAACCTTTATTAAATTAGGTACAATGGATATGTATAATGCATATTATTTTAGTTCACATCAAACAAAAATCTGTAGGTGCTAGAATGGAAGAGCCTAACACTTGAATCATTCATCATTGATCATCACAAGAATCACTTTGGGTAAAAGGACTCTACTTTTTATCTCTATAATCTAGAGGGTGGAGGAGGAGGACTTTTCTTAGTTCTTGAGATCATTCTATGAGAATATCTCTTTAAGGATTGAGAGTATTATCTTTAATTCATTGTGCACAATAATTAGAATGGTTATGTATAAGTTAGGGAATATCATCATTGGGTTTAAATGGAGCTGGGGTTGGAGAGTAATAATTTCACATTGGCCCTCATGATTCTCTTAATTCTTGGCATTCCCCGTGTCTAAATAATAATATTTCTTTTTTACTTTACATGCTCTAAACTCACAAATAAATAAATATCACCACATTATTCTCTAATAAATAATAAATATTATATTCACTAAAATAGAGAATAAAGATTTATTAAATATTAAACTCAAAAATATTCTCCTGAATAACCAATGACCAAATATATGCGATCAAACAAACATAAATATTTATTAAACCACTTATGGGAATAATATTTATCTAAAATGTTAAATTCATATAGAATTTAACTGAGGTTCTGACTATACTTAGTGTGTGACCCTCTGGGACTCTTTGTTAGTGGAATTTGGAATAACCTCCTATAATCTAAGGTTAGAATCTACTAATAAGCTAAGAGTCCCATATAAAAAGAAATTAAATTCCACAACGACAATAACCTGATGTTAATTTACACCATTTAATATAATCCATTATATTGATATCTCTAATCAAGAAGGTTTCATGCCGGTGACATCAACCTATTTGCTTGATGTCTCTTTCACTTACTTTCTTGAAATGAACTTTCCAATAGAACATCATGGTCATAAAATTAATAAGTTAGTTTCATTTCCATCAAAGGGCGTGATATATTTAATTCCACTATAGAACATATGGGATAAATCCTTTATCATATTATTTATTAATACAATGACACTCTTAATGCACTCAATGCATTCTACCTTGCTCCAAACATATGTTGTCACAGTTTTCATAAATACATAAAAGTATGTGACTCGTGACATTCATTAATTATAATCTTAAATTCAAAGGGTCATTACACACATCTATGGATAGGAACATCCAATTAAACATATAAATGTGGATTCCATACTATAAGGTTGTGTTCTTATAATCTCTTTCTCTAAAAATTACCAATGGCGCACACCATAAGAAAGTGTTTCAAAGTCCTATGAGTCTCCACCCTTGATAACATGTATTATTTTTATCCCATAAAATGATATATATGACTATAGAATTTATATTTAAGAATATCTTTGTGTCACTTCTTAGTTCTCACCACAATAGAGAACTGTTATAACCTCTCAGTGCGATATTTACCCATAGAAAATTATCGCATACTATGTCACACAGAAGAAAAATCATGATATTATAAGAACTTTATTAATATTCAAAACAATGAATACATGTAATCATAAATCTCATAAAATTTAGTTTTATGGCACCAAATCCAACAATTTTATCAGGTGGTCATGTTGAGATGTGACAAGAATAACATATAGATATAATGAGTTAACAAAACCCTTGAAAGTGTAACAAACATAAGGCCTATCTGGAAGTATAAAATATATTATATTTTAGATAGACACTTTTGTATGGTTTTTTAAGTATTCTTAATGGATTTTAATAATATAAAATTTATCATGTTATACAAAATGTAATCTCCACTTTTTTGGAAGCATATATTTATATATTGATATACATTTTGTTATAGTGTGATGATAATTGACCTCTTGAAGTTCATCTTTTAGTTTTCCCTAATTGACATTCTTCATAGAGTATTATAGTTTATGAAAAAATTTACGGTTACTATGAGAACGATCATTTATCAGGATATAAAATATTTTCATGAGGTACAAAAAGTGTTTGTGCAGTTGATATCCCACTAAGTAAACCATATAGTGTAATACATCATGTATTTGGTATAATATGGGTTCATGGATCATATTTGGAGTCCCCACTACCTAAGTTTGTAGAGATACATAGAATGAGAACCTTTATACTTTGAAACCTTTCTTACACAAACCCTGAGGCTTAGCTAATCAGGGGGTGGATGGGTATATTGTTGATCATGTTGTCGTCCAGAGATTAATTAAGATGATATTTGTTCTCTTGTATAAAAAGTATGATACTCAGGCCCTCAATTGAGATAGATTTAGTAAGTGAATAGTTTCACCTAGATACTACATATGATGTACATATCTATTCGGGTGAGGGAAAAGTGATGTGTTCATCTATAAAGGTGAATGACATGTGATGTATTCATCACCCTAGTCAGTATATACTTGTATAATTGAGAATGTATGAGTAAGAAATATGGGATTTAAATACTTCATGTCTCAATGTCACTCAATGCATTTGTGTCCCATGGCCACTTGATTCTTTTTTTGGATGGAGATCATGCTAGATCCCTTTGTAGAATTAGTAACACTAATGTTTTGTTATTGGTTGCTCGTTGATTAAATTTATGGATCCAGTTATTAATATTTTTTGTCAACACTATAAAGGCTTGTGGGGTTACTTTGTGGTTAACTGAATGATATTTGAGTTTGATTCATAGAGTTTCTATAAAATTATTTTGGAGTAAATCCAAATGAGTTTTGAATGGGATTACACAAGGTATTTCATATGATGTAATACACTATGAAGTTGATGATAGATTTAAAAAGTGTTTTTGAAGATATTTAATAGTTTTGGATATGATTTCACAAGTTATTATATATTATACAATGTAAGGTGAGATGAAATTTATGTCTTTTAAGCTTTAGTGCAAGTGGGATATACCTAAAGCCTTATAAATATATAATATATATAAATTATATTGTATAGTATGATATGGCCGGTTTTTTAGTATTAATTGAATGTATTTTAGGCTATATCATTTTATATGATATAAGGATATTGTAAGGTTTCACTACCCATGTCATTCGTAGTGCATGACTAGTCATATCATACGACATATACCATGCTACTGCCACTACTACATAATAACATTTTATGAGTACTAGAATTTGGGAGTGTGGTAATTATTATTACCCAAATGAATACAGAGATTATTATTATTATTATTATTATTATTATTCTTAAGTGTGGAAGTGAAAAAGAGGGGTGGGTTTTTACTCTTTAATAGAAAAGTTTTTGTAAGTGCAAATTTTACAATTGTTTATTTTTTGTTTCTTTACTTTAAATATATATGTGTAAACAAATATCTAAATATACATCACTGTGTGTGAATATACACACATGAAAATATATAAATGATATAAATAAAGGTAATTTACACTTATTCATGGGGCTATATAAGTGTAAACATTTGTGGTTTTTATTAGTTTTATTAGTTTTATTATATTAAATAAATAAATATACATATTTAAAATTAAAATCTAAGTGTAAAACAAAAAATAAAAAAATGTAATATAAAAAATATTTATATAACATGTTTTTATTATATATTTAACAATAATATTATTACTATATTATATATACAAAAACTAAAACTTATATATTACACATATATGATACATAAATATATATATAGTATAAACCCATAAAAAATAAGTTATAATGTTTATTAAATTATTTAATTAATATTATTATTCTAAAATATGTATTTTTATTCCAAAAGGAGAGAGAAGTTGTTAGCCCAACTAGGTTAAATACCTTGAGAGGGTGGGGTGAATCATAGCATGAAAGATTAAAATAACTGCCCCTTCAGATCTTGTTTCATTGTTAAAAAACACTCTTCTCTCTTAATGTCCTAGAGTCTGCACAACATGAGGCCACAGAACATAGCTCGTGTCTCTACCCTAATTTAATTTCATGGGCTATAATAAGTGTTGAAGCCAAAAACTAAAAATCCTTTGTCATCTCACACCACACTGCCCCCTCTCATCTCTCCCAGCATATATGAACCATCGATGTTCATATTCATTCCACTAGTGAGAGGATTTAATTTAAATCACCTCCCTAGGTTGACTCTTCCACTTGCCTTAGAGGGGATCACCATCCAAAAAAACCCCTTAGTGAAAGAAAAGACACCCCACTAATAATAAGAGTCGCAAGATCTTCCATAAGCGACCTCACACAAACCTAAATGAAGAGGTGGGAGATGCATCTGTTTTCTCTCATCTTGTTCCTAGACTCCCAAAGAACCCAACACACCGTATAAAAAACATGCCACAATTTTAATATCCTTACTATGATGGTCCACCCATGAAACCAATACATGATAAACTCTAACAATGTATCCCCACTCACCGATATCCCCATGCACCAACTAATGAAATCCCATATCCTTCCAACCTATTATCCTTTGAAGAAGTGGTGTCAAACTAATTTTGAATAAGGAGGCTCATAACACAGGCTACACGAGGCCAAAACAAGACCCATATTTTTCACATTATCATATGTGGGTATGTCCATGTTCCTCAAATGACATACTAGGAAAAAAATCATTGGTATTTCCTTACACCATAGATTGATCACCCGCTCTTCATGATCATTGTTTGCATGGATCATCACATGGTAATCCCAGTTGCTGAAGCCTCTGGACATAGATTCTAAAAAAACACTTGTCTCAATAATACATTAGTGTAATGACCCCCTGAATGATATTCTGATCCTAACTGGGCATCATATTAATAAGGTTGGGAAATTGTTTTACTTCATAGAATAAGAAGTTTGGAAGTTGGAACCCTGGTAAGAAAAGAGTATATCCAACCCAATTATCCTTCTAGTATCTAATATCCCCACAACCCACAATACACTACACTTTATCCTTAAGGATTTCCATTTATTCAATCATGCATCACCCAAGATTGGACTTCTAATTCTATCTGGTCACCCTCTCCAATCCTTCCCATACTTTATCATCATAAATCTTGCCTATGGGGAGTTCCCTTAAATTATATCCCACACCAGTCTCACCTACATTCCCTAGATGGATTTTGAAAAACTTCTTAAATTAATACCCCCTCTTCAATCATCTTCACCATTCTCACCCAGGAAACCCAATGGCACTTACCACCCTATTTGGCATCCCTGACAAACACCGTCATGATTTTCTTGATTTCAATGATGATACTCTTGGTAAACTTGATGATCGATATAATGTGAATGGGGATCAATGTGAGAACACTATTTACTAGTTTTATTCTTTCCCCAAATGAAAGGAATCAGTTCTTCCAATTGTAAATGAGCCTCATGATCCTTCTGGTGATACCTTCAAATAAGGCCTTTATGATCCGAACATTTGAAATAGGCTCCATGATATATTACATTGGTAGGATTATTCTTCAAATACCAAGATTATCCTAGATTGAGTTACCATGCTTGGACAATCATTCTTTAGATCTAAAGATGCTTCTCTTTTTGTGATTGATCTGTAGTCTACTATGGGTTCCTTAATCCTTCATAGTCTTTATAAAGTAATTGGTTGATATCATCCTTTTGTTGATAAAAAATATTATGTTATCAATAAAAATTATGTGAGACAGAACTCTATCCCCTGAACTATTCCTGTAAAGTATTATCTTCCCCTCCTTAATGCCATATTTTATATTCTTGGTGAGGACCTCATGTGCCAGAATAAAAAGGTTAGGTGACACTAGGTCTCCTTGCATTAAGTCATTCATAGTCTTGAAGAAACCAAATCCCCTTCCTATGATGGAAATGGTGGTCCATGGAGATGCATAACATATGAATTGACTTTTCCTCATAAGAAATATTCTCCTCCAACTGAGCTACTTTAGGACTTGAAACACCTGCTCTTTATGATCAAGAATCTAAATTGACTTTTCCTCATAAGAAATATTCTCCTCTAACTGAACTAATTTAGGACGCAAAACATGAGATGCATCAGGTATATATTTCCTTTAACAATAAACTATGAAACATGTCATGTACTTGAGATAAACTCATAAAAAATAACTTGGTGAGCAACTGATCCCAATTTTCCTAAAATTATATACATGAAAATAAACATCAAGATTAATTCTCACTTTTCAAAACAAATTTCAATTTTTACATGGAGAAATTTTATGAAAAACATAATCTCCTACCTCTATTGAAAAATCCTTCCTCTGATAATCTACATAACTTTTCTACTTACTCTGAACTTCCCTCTTGTGGTATTGAATCATATTTACCTTTTCAACTACATCTTCTACCAATTTGGGTCCCAACAACTTCCACTCCCAAAATTCATCCTAACATGCTAGAGTCCAACACCGGTTGACTGGTGGATCTACACCGAATAGCTAGTGTTTCCTGTTACACTTCAAACATAACTAGTTTCGCATTGACTTCCTTCCATGGTCTTATATTAGTCTTCTAAATTTATTCTAAGATATTAAAGAATGAATTTAGACTCACCCAAGCCTTTAACAATATCATCAAGAATCCTTTTAATAGTATTTAATAACTTCATCAAGTCCACTAATGACATCACTTAGAAACCAAAAGGCGAGACTAATGTGCGCTCAAATGAAAACATTAGAAACAAAAGAGTGTTTGAGATCATGAAAAAATCATAAGAGAGGGGTATAATACCCCCCCCCCCCACCGCCATTTCCATTTACCATCACTTTGTGTGAGACCTAAAAATTTATCTAATTATGTATACTAAATAATTATATTGGAATAATATTTGTATTGAGAGTGATTATTTGATTCCGATGAACATGATCAAAGAAATATCTCCTATAGTCTAGTGTAATATTTTCCACAATTGGATTGAATTGTTTGTAATTTATTAATAGTATAAGTTCAAATATTTTACATCTATAGATATGGAAATCAAGTAGCATACTCTATGTCTATAAAGGTTGTGAATTCAGTAGATTCTTATTGGTGTTTTTGGAATTCTCAATGAGTGTATTCAAAATCATTTTTTGAATGTATGGTGTGACTTATACACCCATTCCAGGCATGGGATTTTAAGGTGTTTTTTGTTGGAATTCATAGTGAATCTTATAATTGATTTAATGAATAAATTTAAAAGTAGAATATTTCCTCTCCTTGTTTAATTTGAGGATGTGGTCCCTTTTTTGGTGTATTTTGACATGTGACAAACCATTTTGTCTTTGCAATCACCTTTTTAGGGTTTTTTGGATTTTTGAACCCACTCTCTTCTTTTCACCATTAGAATTCAAGGAAGTTTCCACATTCCACTCATATGGAAATTGTGAGGTTTCTTGTTGATACTCTAATGGTGGATCTCTTAACTCGGCTTATCAACACTACTTGGGGTTGGCAGTTCCCTAAAGTAATCAGAATGATGGATTCTCACCATTTTTTCTTCATTTTTCTTCTGAATTCAACTTATCTCGGGTGATAGTGTAGTTGTACCTTGTATATGATGATCATCACTTTACAATATTTAGGTTAGGTGGACGATGGGGTTTCATTGAGGTTGCAATCCAACACTAGCCCCATCTGTATTTTCATCCAAGGCTTTCCACTCGCCTTATTCAACCCAGTGGTTCATAAGGGCGTCAGGGGTTATCTAGAACTCTTACTTAGAGTGTATGATGTCATTCTTCAATTATTTTGGTCTTTTATAGCTTGTATCTGTGTGGAGGTGTTGAATTTTCATGCATATGTTCTATCTTCTCTAATTTATATTTATAAGAACATTGATATTTCAATAGAAGATGCTGACCATGTTGTTTTGGATCTTGAGGAGTGGAATTCATAGAATAATCTCTTGGTATATAAGGGTGTATACACCGAGACTTTTAATCTTATAATGAACTATTCCAAAAAAAATCATGTGTAAAGAGATGATGGTGTTATATCATGAATTCTTCATCCTTATAAAAGATTATTCTTCTAATTATCCATGTGATTGTGCACTTTTGTTCCTTTCCTTTGTTTCTTGGTGTTCCACCTCATTAAGATGGGGTTTTTTTAATAAATAAGTGGTTTAGAAAGAGGTTGTTGGGAGTTTTTTTGTTTGGGTAGTGATGTTATCTTTTTTTGTTTAATGATATATGTGATAAAATCTAGTGTATTGTGTCTTTGATCATTAATTATTATGTGATGATGTTACTAATGGAATTATTGGATATTTTTTACTATAATGTCCAACTACTTGGGTCTATTTGTCTCTATTATAGTTTTCCATTTTGTATCATTTTATGTTGGGCCTACTTAACTATACTTCTATTTGATTATTTTTCTATTTTTAATTATTAATTCAATTCAATAATTTTTTTTATTTACTTGATGAAGGAATCTTTTTTTTCTAAGTTTTCCGATTATTCTCCTAAAAGTGTCCATGCTTCGTGTCATCTGAATTGGGTTACCAATATTATCACTGGATAGAGTTCAATTTTTTCAAGGATTGTGAATTAATTTTCTCTGCATTTTCTATTTCAAATATATTTTTTGATGATATTTTGATATATAATTCTAAAGGGTTTTTTTATGTTGCGGTTTTTTTAGCTACTTTTAGATATTGAGCATTGTTGTCAAATGGTGTTTCCAAGGGAATATTATAGCATTGTGTTTCTTATAGGAATTCATTCAGAATATCTTATCTTTTTCTGAGACCCTTGGATCAAGTAGGAGTCCATGGTTAAATGTGATTCTGATATTCTAAAAACTTTTTAATAAGGCGGGTAGCCTGGGATTTTCTTCATCAATATATTATTTTTAGTTTTCCAACGGGTTGAACTTCTAATGTGAAGATGTTGGGTGATCCAAATGTCTAGATTTATCTTTAACTTTGCTTCCCCAAAAAGATCTTTTACTTTTATATGCTTTACCTTGTTTGAATTTACTGCGTAAAAATATTAAATAAGCAATGGTTCATGTATTATTCTTATAGAAAATGAAGTTTATGGTGTATATTTTGTTTGATGTTGGGTGAATAAAATATCTTTCGCAAATGTTGGTGCATCTTGGAGTAGTTTTCTAGATTCTGGATTTGATTTCATTAGACTATAGATAATTCTGAACAATAGAATATTGGATTCAATATAGAATTGGTACACCTCAGTTATTATTATTGACTTAAAAGGAAAGATGTAGTTTTGTTGTTTTCTATATTCTAGATTAGTGTTTGTTGACATATTTTTTTCATAATTACTGATATAATGACATCTTGGCGGCTCTAGGCTTGTTATTCATTGTTACTTGGATGCGTTGGTTGCTAATAGAAGGTTCATTTCCTTATGGATGTACCTTTCTCACTCACTCCATACATTTTTTGTTTCTGTAGTGTCTTCTATTCATCATAAAACTCATACAAAACATTCATTTGAATCCATAATCATAAACACTTATGGTTATCCTATTATAATAAAATGAAAAATTCACAAAAAAATGGAAATTGAATTTAATTTGGAAACCCATGAAATCTTATAGGAAGCTTCATAATGAAGAACATGGAAATACGATCATGCAGTGTTAGAAAAAATATTCTTTTGACACCTTTATAAAGTAAAAATGGCCCATATGAAAAACTTTAAAAAAATAATTCCATAAAACTTTGTAAAGAAATTAAAATATAATAAAAAATGAATTTAATAAAACATTGAAGTATAGAGAATAATATTTTTGATATAATATGGATATGGAACATAAATGTTTAGAAAACAAAACTTCAAAACATTTAAATGTTTCAAAGAAAAATTCATTACATCGAGTCTCGATTTTCCACTTACGACTTTTATTTTTCGGACTAATAAACTTATATTATTCACTTTCTTTAGTATCTTTTTTATATTTATACATTTATTATTATTTCTTTTATATTACTTACTAAAATGTTTTATTTAATTACTAAATTGGTCAAGTTCACATCAGACGTTCTAGGGTCGTTCGGTTAAAAACAACTTTGGTGTGTTGATTGAGGTGAAAGATGACATAAAATGGTTCCATCATCTTTCCTAAATCTTAATCACGTCATAAAAAATGTATGTGTTCATTAAATATATTTTTAGAACTATTTATATACTAAGGTGATAAAAAATGAAACACGTCATTCCTGGAGGAGACACTACAACATAAATAGCCTTTTGCGGTGGTTTTTTAGCGGCGGTTTAGTAAACTGCCACTATTTTTTTATAAATGATTTAGAAGAGGTTTATTAAAAACCACCGCTAAACTTTTTTTTACAGCCCTAACACTTCTCCCCCCCTGAACCTCACGAGACCCCCCCCCCCCCCGACCCTCACGAGACCCCCCCCCCCCCCCCTCGCAACCCCCGAATCCCTAGCTCACCTCCCCTCAGTGCACCTCGTCGCCCCTCAGCACGCCTCTCCGCCCCTAAGAATGGCTCCCCATCCATCGCTATTGACCCCTAGAAGCCCTATCTCACCTCCCCACTACAGGTCTTGACCTGTTCCACTACTTGATGCTTCTCTCTACCCCTCAACACGCCTTGCAGGGTATAGGCATTGTTTTTGTTAGAATTTTTCATGGGTTTTTAGACATTGATTTAAACATTTTTATTATCTATTTCAATTCAATCCTATGATCTTACATCTATGTATTTTTTTGTGTCTGAATAATATTTTTTACACTAGTGGATGAATGGTCATATGTTTTATTTTGTAGGAGAGAGGTTTGTTGGTCGGATTGGTTGTAAGAATATTTATGGTGTTTTTAGAAGGGTGGTGAGTGTTGGAACTATTGGTTTTGTTATTGTAATGGGGTTGGTTTGAGTAATGATTTTGATAGGGTGGGTCTATCTTAGATATGATTATTTCAAAATAAATAATAGATATGGTTAGGTTCTCTTGATTTCTAGTTTTTTTAGAATTTCCTTGGTCGAAAGGTTACTGTACAACTTTCCATGCCCTAAACATCAAGACACTGGTTAGTGAAATGGATAGAATATGATCATAAAATGTATACCTCATGTGTTTTTTGTTCAAGGACTTGATTTATATCCATTTATATCACCAAAATTTTTAACTCCTCAAGTTTATTTTCAAGTAAAGATGATTAATCAAAAGTTATTGGCTCATGAATTCATCTTATAAGAGTACCTATGGTGCCAAATTGTTATTAGTTTTGATTAATCTTTTCAGTAAAACCTTTGGAATCTATGTGTGATTTTCCTATCAAGGATCCTACTTATGAGGAATCTAGAAGTTTTCTATCATTTTCTAGTAGGTATTTTTATAAGAACACAATGAAATGGTTCTCTTAAACAATTTGATGAGGATAACTGGTACACATCTTTGTTGAACATCTCTCAATGCTTATAGAGAGTCTCTCCAGATGCATGTCAGATATGATATATGAAATTTTTTATTTTTTTAATCATGGTTATGGGAAAAAATATTTACATGAATCATCTATGAAGATCATCCCAAACATGTAATTTTCATGGTTTTAGGTTATACTTACCTATCTACTTAGATACTAAAAGGAAACATCACAGGGCCAACTATAATTTCTTTCTGACAGAGTTCCACATTATGTTTTAACCCCCATTGATGTTCCATGATCCACCCCAGATCTGAAGAATTTAATCACATGCAGGGTCACAACATGTTGCTACCCATAACACTTCACTGTGATACCCCACATGTTCTAAAATTCTCATCCCCAGACCATACCCAACTATTTGAATCCTAATTCGAGGCCACCAATAACATAAAAAGTATCCAAAAGTTATTAATATACATAATATTTAATACTACCCCTTTTGTTTATTTTTTGGCGATTGAATAATTTATATTAATTCCATAAGAATATGGATTTAATTGGTTCTCCCACTTTTTATAATTGAGGAAAAATTAAATGGAAATTGAAATGGTATATTTAATAGGTTCTCCCACTTTCTATAAGACTTGGATTCATCTACCCTAGAAATGAATCCTTTCACCTGATGATTCTTGGAATGTTATATATCTTGGTTTCCCATGTATTTTCTAAAGTAGTGAGTCATGTTTAAGGTAAGAGTTCATTTCCATTTCATATTCCTAACTTCTATTCAATTATTATACGATTTATCAAGCCCTTAACTTAGTGATATCAAAGTTATGACAGCATCAATTTGTCCATCTGTTTGGTGTAGCACGACATACAAAAAACTACAGGGATGGGATCCTTGTTCTCCTCTTATTTTATGGATTTTTTAATTTCCATGCTTTAGTTTTCTAGTGGGTGGGTTCATTATTTACCATATGTATTTATATAATAAAACCTTATTTAATATATTTATATATATTTTCAACTAGTATATATGAATCTCTTTCCCTATTTAGTAATAGCTATGTGTTTTAATTTTTTTTAATATTGTGTAGGGACATTGTGATATACAAAGATAAAATCTTGATCACATTACTGAGGAACACACCTCAGTATGTTAAGGGTTTGGAGGAGTTTTTAGATATTGCAATTTCCAATCGATCCGTTAAAGGGAGAATAAGATTTACCTATCCTAAATGTAAATTTAGAAGATGGTTAAAGAGAGATGAAGATTATGAACATTTAATATTGAAGCAATTCCCTGGTCAATATTTGTGTTGGATTTGGCACGGAGAATTTAATGTTACATCAAGGTTGAGCACTGATGTCAATCCACAGAATGAGCTCCCAAATTCGTCAACAATGGAAAATGAAATGAAAACCCTTATAAATGATGATTTTGGCACTGCAAGACACCACCATAAACATCAAAACATATCAGAACAACCAGATGAGGGTGCTACAAAAATCAATGTGACAAGTGATGTTTTTGAGACTGTAGGACAACTAGATCGAGATTATAACATATTAGTGGATCCTCCTCTTGATTATGTAGAGACTAATGTAAGAGAAAACTTCACTAAGGAAAATAAGTTTCATGATTTAGTTGATGATGGAAATCAAGCATTGTATAGTGGATGTTTGAAATATTCAAAACTTTCTTTTCTGCTGAAGTTGTACCATATCAAATGTCTATATGGAATTACAAACATTGAAATGTCCATGATATTATAATTTTTGAATGATGCATTTCCTGAAGAAAACATCCCCGAGTCTTTTTATGATATTAAAAAAGTTGTTAATAGTCTTGTTTTGAATTATACAAAAATACTTGTGTGTTCCAATGATTGTATGTTTTATTGGAGAGAGGATTCAAGTAGACAGGATTGAAAAAAATGTTCTTCTTCTAGATGGTAGTCAATGGGTGATGTTAGAAGTCTGAATCAATATAATACCATGAAGAAGAAGAAAAGTTACACACCTGTGAAGGTTTTGCGTTACTTTCCTTTAAATCCTCGATTGTAAAGATTATTCATGTCATTGAAAACCGCCAAACACATGAAGTGGAATTCCATAGATAATAACAATGATGGGTTAATGTGACATCCACAAGATTCACAATCAATGAAGACATTTGATTCATTACATACATATTTCTCAGCTGATCCTAGGAATATTTGATTGGGATTAGCTGCCGATGGATTCAACCCATTTGGGACTTTGAGTACCAGTTATAGCATTTGGCCAGTTGTTTTTGATCCCTTACAATCTGCCTTCGTGGATGTGTATGCAAAAAACGTATTTTATCATTTCAATGATAATTCCTGAAAAAATTCCTAGAAATGATATTAATGTATACTTTCAGCCTTTAATTGAAGAATTACAGGAGTTATGGATAAATGGTGTCGAGACATTCGATTCTTCTTCTAAAACAATGTTCAAAATTCATGCTGCTTTAATGTGGACCATTAGTGACTTTCCTAGGCTTGGGAATTTATCTGGTTGTAACACTTACATGGGTTTGGATTGTATTGTTTGTAACTTTTATTTTGAGCTCAAACGGCTGCCTCACAGTAGAAAATGGTGCTTCTTGTGCCATCGAAGATTTCTCGATGCATCTCATAGATTTCGGCTGAACAAATCAAAATTTAATGGTTTCATTGATTGTAGACCACCTCCAAAGTTGTTAAATGGTTCTGAAATATTGACACAACTTGGAAATGTTGAAACAGAATTTGGGAAGGTTCATCATTTGAATGATAGCGGGAAATGGGTTTGAAGTGCATCATCAAGTGAAATAAGAATGCAATAATGGAAGAAAAAAAGTATATTCTTCAAACTTTTGTATTGGGAATTTAATTTGTTGTGGCATAATCTTGATGTGATGCATATTGATAAAAATTTCAGTGAAAATTTAATCTTCACATTTCTTAATGAGAATGGAAAGTCGAAGGATCGTCTCAATGCTCAGAAATACTTACAAGTAATGAACATAAAATGTGATCTTTGGCCAGATGAGAATGAAAAGTATGCCCTGGAAATTTTTGTAATGAAAAATAGGGATAAAGATACATTCCTTCAAATTTTAAAGCATGTGAAAGTATCTGATGAGTATTCAAGTAACATCTCGAGGTGTGTTTACTTAAAGAATCATAAGTTACATGGATTGAAAAGTCACGATACGCATATTTTGTTACAGTAGTTACTACCATTGGCATTGCATACATTAATACCTGAAAAAGTTACTGTTGTTGTACTCCAATTATACACATTTTTCAGAAAACTATGTGAGAAATATCTATATCCATTTGATCTTGACAACCTTCAGGATGGGTTTGTATCGACACTTTGTTCAATGGAGATGATATTTTCTCCATCGTTTTTTACTATTATGATGCATTTAACTGTGCATTTGGTTGAGGAAGCTAAATTTGGAGGCCCTGTTCATTATAGATGGATGTATCTAATTGAGAGGTACTTTATTTATATGTTTTTAATTTAAGTAAACAATTTTTGGTACTTAATTAAATGCATAATTATGTTTTTTTATTTTATTTCACAGATATCTTGGGTATTTGAAATCATACGTGAGAAATAAATCTCAACCAGAAGGCTCTATTGCTGAAGGATATTTGGCAGAGGAGTGTATTACCTTTTTTTATAGATACTTGGATGATATTGAGACAAGATTTAATCAAGTTGGACGTGTTGAAAACACATTGAATCAATCTCAAATACATTGTAAATCAAAAATATTTCCTGCTATTGGCCAATCAGTTGGGAGGACCTCAAATGTTGCACTGACAGAAATGGAATTATTACAAGCACATAGATATGTGTTGTTGAATAGTGAAATTGTAGATCCAATTATTGAAGATTTTAGGATTAAAAAAATAGATGAATGAGAGGCTGAACATGAAATGAGAAAGATATAATGAAAGATGTTAATAAAGATCTTGTAGAATGGTTTCCATGACGTGTAAGTTCATAAATATTTCAATAAATATGAATATTAGTTTTACATGTATATTTTTTAATTCTAATAAAGTATATTTCTATTTTTTGATCATGAATACTGATACTCAAGTAGAGTTGTCATAATATTTGAAGTTTCTTTCTTGAGTCCCTCTAAAACAAGTTATAAAGTTCGATGCTTACAACGTGAATGACTTTAGATTTCGTACAATCAATCGAGAAGAGGGTTTGAAAACACAGAATAGTGGTATATTTACATTTGATGAAGTGGGATACTATGGAAATCTAACCAATATTATTGAATTAAACTACCACGTGAATTTTTTAGTTGTTTTATTCAAATGAAATTGGGTCGATATTATCAGATTTGTTAAAAGAGATTCCTTGCAATTTACTTCTGTTAACTTCTCTCGTTTGATGGATGTTGGTGATCGTGAACTGCATGATCCATATATCTTATCATCACAAGAAAAAATGGTATATTATGTGAATGATTTTGTAGATGAAGGGTGGAGTGTATTTTCTCACATAAAACAAATATATTTGTATGATATGGGTGATGAAGTGGAAGATTTGACCTCTGATGTTGAATCTCATCAACAACAAGAAGCAGAATTATTTGTCCATCATGATATTTAAAATATTATTCTAGCAAGGATGAATGAAGTGGATGAAGTAATGGAGTAGGAAATCGACATGATTAAAGGATAAAATGATTGTATGTACAATTATTCATTCATTTAGAAACCACTTATTTCATTTGTGAAATAATTCATTATCATTGTTATGTATATTTTGTTTGTTAGTAATGTGCATCTGTTATCATTTTTAATTTTTTTCTGTATAAATTTTTTGAAATATATGTTCTGAACTTAATTTTATTTTATTAAATGACAGGAATGCCAAGGAGGAAGCGATGTATTGTTTCATCAACCACTGCAATCGATGATGATCCATATGTCTCCCTCCCTACGGCATCTGAGCAATCATCCGCTTGCCCCCTACACCATCTCCCCTTGAACCATCTCTCACAACCTCTGTGAGCGTCCCTTCAGTAGCTCAGTCGTCGCCTCCCCCTTCAGGATCCTTAGTAGCGGGGGAGCAGTGCTCCACTTCTAGTTCTTCATGGGGATACTGGAGGGTGACTGTTATAGGTACAAATTTTAATATGAATAAATTTATTGCACTTTTTTATA
Source organism: Viscum album (assembly GCA_963277665.1). Taxonomy (NCBI): domain Eukaryota; kingdom Viridiplantae; phylum Streptophyta; class Magnoliopsida; order Santalales; family Viscaceae; genus Viscum; species Viscum album. The sequence goes on along the minus strand of OY728159.1, from coordinate 180,065,454 downwards.
CTAACTATTTGTTCATTAAATATGGAAACAATGCAAGTGTGGAGAAAAATATAAAAAGTTCATATGTATGGAATCTGATCGGAGAGAAGATAGTTGTCCCATTTTATTCATATGGGGTCCCTACAGATGACATTGTAGGATTACTTGGCCAGATTTTAGGCCAGCTGGCCGCGGAGCCTGTTTCCCTTCCTATTTCATATGATGATTGGAGGCATATGCCTAAAAGTTGGGAAAATGAAGTTTTTTATTCCCAAATAAAGGTAATTTTAATACATTATGGTGTAATTTAATGTCGTGTTATTAATATTTTCAAAATTAATTTCTATGTACAGATGTTTTTCCACTTTATGGTTACTAATGTGATAGCACGAAAGTGGACATTGAAAAAACTTGGAAAAAATAGAAAGACTTTAAATGGATATTGTGGGGTGATGGCAATGATACTTTGTTGACCGCCCAACAGATGTATGACAAGCTACCCGATTGGGGTACCCAAAGAGCAATGGAAAGTTTTTGTTGACAGACATCGTGATGAGAAGCAGATGGTATTTAAATATATATTAGTATATTAATCTCATTTTACATTTATACATGTATATGAATATGATATGAACTTGAATACATTACTATTAAATTGAATTTTATTTATTTCAAGATCTTTCAAGAAATAATGCATCAAGTTGGGCTAATCAAGTTATCCCTCACACTGCGGGGTCAAAGAGTTTTTCTAGAAGTTGATCTGCTCTGGTAATATTTTCATTAGTTTAAATATTTATAAGACAATATTATTTTTTTAATATATTAAATTTTTTATTTATGTTTGTTTAATGCATTCACAGAGTTTATGGCACGAAGCATCCCGAATAGAAGTGTGGTTGAATGTTCACAAAAAATTTGATGGAAGTTTTGTTAATGAGTTTGCCAAATAAGTTGGGGTATGAACTCATTTTTCATTATAATAACTTATTATTAGTTGTTACTATGTTAATATATATTACTTATAATATGACTGTTATTTGATTTATAGGTAAAAATTAAAGAACTGTGGGATGCCAATCCTACGTAGTCCTACTCAGTCTCCCAGGATGACCCGATTGCTAAAGTCCTTATGAAGAAGCATCCTGGTAGAGTGTGTGGGATGGGTTTGGGACCCATACCATCTGAGGTCTTTGCCAGGCCATTGGAGATTGCATCTATATCTACTCCTGGTTGTAGTCATTCTATACCCTGAGATACTCATAGAGAGATTGTTTCTCTACGAAACATAGTTCAAGACTAGGGGGATCAGATATATGCTTTGCATAAAGTGTTGATTGATTTATATCAGAAGATGACCAGATCTACCCCTGATGGTATTGCATCGACCGGTGGTGAGTAGGTAAATCACAAAATTTAAAATCATCTAGTTTGAAAAAAATATTGGTATTAAGTTTAAATATAAATATACAACGTTATTTAATTTTCAATATAATGTTCTTACAGGTGGTAGCAGGAAGTAGAGATAAAGGTGGAGAGGGTGAAAAGCTGTGTTTATCATCGAACTGTGATTAGTTGTATTGTTGATATGTTGGAAAAATATGGTAACATTCAATTTGTATATGTATCATGTGTGTCACATAATTTCCACAAAACATTTTCATGACCTAACATTTTCTTGATTTCTCATGTTTCCTTTTATGTATTTTATTGATTTCTGATGTTTCCTTTTATGTCTTGATTTCTCAAGTGTAGTATGCACCATATATGTTAATTATTTATTATCATGAATCATTTTTATGATTCATTTTTCCTAAATTTATTAGGTTTGTTACCCAAGGATGAATGATCAATCTTCTTATTGATTTTCCTTGTAATATCTAGTTTGGTAACTCCCTTCAACTTGTTTTTAGTGGATAGCCCTTCTTTATTCAAATTTTATAGTTTTCTCTTATCATGTTTTATAGTTGGCATGTGATAACTCCAACTTATGATTTCCTCTTATTCAAAATAGTTTTTATAAGAATTTACTAATATCTGTTGAACACTTGAGTGTATTGATCCTATAAAGGTAGAGGGATTTTCCACTTCATTAATAGTATAATTTACAAATATCTGTTGAACACTTGAGTGTCTTACACTACCATAATTTTTATCTCCCCAAAATATGCATCTGGTGGCTAAAATATATAATACAATCCTAAATCATATTCTATATGGTTTGGATCATCCTTCCTAACTGTTTGTCAATCTGAGGATAAAAGGTTATACACAAATTCAACTATCAACTCATATACTTCTATTATAATTACCAAAACTGTGAGGTAGAATAGGTTGTACCTAGGTGAAAATCCCACTTCAACTATCAACTTTGACACTTGGTGATAATTTTTGGACAAGTCAATCAATGGGAAACAAAGCCTTCAATGTCTCTTACTATGTAGGGCCACTAGAACCTCCACTTTTCATTATTATAAATCATGGTCAGCCCTGGGTGAACATCCCACTTCAAAGCATTATAGGATCTCATAAACTTATCTCTCATGGAATATGTGACCATTACCATGCTATGAACTATAAACACTCCATGTATATCAAAATTAAATCATGAAATAGTTTCACATTCTTCCAACCTATCACACATCATGATACATTCTAGAACAATATTCTAACTTGTCTTTACTTATTTAACCAATGAAGACATTATCTCTAAGGATACCCACATTTATTCCCCTAAACCCTCAACTACACCCACCAACTAGTATTATAGTGAAGATAAGATCTTTTATTCATCTAATGAAATTTTTTCTCTCATCTCCTACATTTTCTAGCCCAATGCATTTTCCACTAAATTTGCATTTCTAGTTGAATACTATTTACTGATGTCAAACATATACAAGTACTCTATAAAATTCATCTGATAAAGATTATTTCCATGCAGTGAGAAAATATTATATGCACTATAGGTTCCAAAGTACCCAAAAAATATCTCTCCCAAGAGGTTTTGTCATGATCATTTCAATGCATGGACCACAACTACAAACTAAAATACAGGATTAGAGTATTTCATCTTGTGGGTTAAAAGATGATGAAACCCAAAGTGACTAATTTATCACTCTGCATAATAACATATCCTAATATAGAACCAGATGCATCACATTTCACTACATGTCCAATGTTAGGATCAGAAATTCTTATGATCAGAGCTAACAACAACCACTTCTTCAACACTATGGAAACTTCCTCACACTAGTATTTACAGTCAAATTCGAATCCATTCCTAGTAATTGTGGTCATTGGAAATTCTAAGTGAGAGATCTCCAAAATGATTCTCCTTTAATTCTCATACAATCCAATAAAACATCAACTATCGATTACATTCCTTGGTTATGAAAGATACATAAATACATCAACATACTCGAGATCAACTGATATCCCTGATTGTAAAACCACTATATCCAAAAGTGACACTCCATGTACTTAGAATAAATTTTATGTACCCAAATCATACTAAACCTGTTATTCAAGTATCTATCATGTGATTCTTATGAAAATTTGGGTCTCCTAGTATTCTTTTGGATGTGGTATGTATGTTCATGTGAAATTGGAATGGGTTTTTTTCAGGGCATTGGTACTAGGGCTAGAGAATCAGTGGCTTTTTTTGTAAATATGGCTTTAGCGGTAGTTTTAACTGCTGAGAAATAAATGTATTATATTTAGCGGCAGTTTTAACCACAGCTACAATTTCAGCATTTTTCTATCTGCGGCGGTTAAAACCTCCACTACAGACAATAATTTAGTGGCGGTTAAAATTTCCGCTACACAGTTTTCATATTCCATTATTATTTCATAGCGGTTATCTTGGTTTTAGCGGCAGTTTTTTCGATGAAAATGATTTTTTTAGCGGCGGTTTGAACCACCGCTAAATGCATCCACTACGACGGTTACCATAAAGCCGCTAAATCAAGAAAACCCCTGTGTATTTTATGCTGACACACAATTTAGTGGTGGTTTTTTGAAACCGCCACAGAAGCATATGGTGGCAGTTTAAACCTCCACCATATCTAAAAATAACTGCCTCAAAATGGTCATTTTCCTGTAGTGTGATAATCTGTGTGTACACACGAGAGACGTTTTTACTTCCCAATGTGTGAAAGAGAAACAAGGTAGATAATATTTTATCATTACAAAATAAAAATTATGTTATAAATATTATAATTATTCATTTAATCCATATTTATGACCATCCTTGTGAGGTAGTTATGCAAAATGAAATATATCATCCATGGAGGTTGTATTATGCACGTACACATGTATAACATTTTCATTTTTTAATAGATGGAAAGAAGATAGAGAATGATTCTTCCATCAAAATAATAACATTTCAACAAGCTAATAATATTGATGTCATTATGTTAATATGATTCTAAAATATTTGGAGAAGGTTTAGGTATAAAAAAACCTAAAAGTACTTGGTTAGAACAAATACCTCATCCTTGGATAACGTCCTTTGAAAAATACCTTAAGGCTTCTTATATTGGTCTTTTGGTAAGACTAGAACCTCTATGAAATGACTAAGAGTGTTTAAAAGTTATTTGGGTGGAGATTGGTCAAGGTAAAGTGCACAAGGAGAGTGAAGAAGTGGCGAGAGAATAGATCATTTTCTAAGTGAGAGAGGTGACACTTTTGTAAACACTCTTAATATTAAATTAATATAAATGTCTTTCTCAAGGTCAAGTTGACCAAGACAACCCAAAATGGAGGATAGGATATGATAAGTCAAAATTCACTTAGCCAATCAAATTAAAGGTAAGGATTTTTGGTACTTGAAACCTTATCTATTAGTTTAACTCTCTTGTTAACCCTTCTAACCCTTACCGTGATGACGAACTTTTACTATAGTAACTTAATTTTATGACTAAAAATGATATTTTTCACTATTCACCTACAAATCAACTATTTCTGAAAAATCACAAAAAATCACCCTAAACTAATTTTGACATGATTAATCCAAAAATGAATTCCATTTATCAAATTCAAAATCTAAAATTTATAAATTTAAAATTTAAATAAAACCATATAACTAATAGAAAACACTTTAATTAGAATAAAACTATTTTCTTTTCCAAATGAAAAATTATATAAAATTATTATATTGAATATGAATCCAAAAAAATTAATTATAAACATTAATAATATATGAAATTTATTTATTATTAAAATTACCAGAGTTTTCACATTATTACCCCTTAAAGAAATTGCATCCTTGCAATTTTATTTATTAATAAATATATGAGAATATTTTTCTCTCATGGTATTTTTTTGATTCCTATGTTTCTTCTTCTATCATTTTGTTCTTCTAAAAAACTTTAACCAGATTATCCCACAACACCTACTCTCTACGATCAAGAATCTGAATTGAATTTTCCTCATAAGAAAAATTCTCCTTTAACTGAACTACCTTAGGGCTCAAAACATGAGATGTATTAGGTACACATTTCATTAACAAAAAAATGAAACACGTCATGTACTTGAGATGAACTCAGAGGTAAATAAAATTGGTATGCAACTCAACCCACCTTCCCGAAAATTTTATGTAGACCAATAAACATTGGGATTAATTTCCCATTCTTTCTGAAACACGCCATTCCTTTCCATGAAGATATTTTAAGAAAAACATAGTCTCCTAACTATAATGAAAAATATTTTCTCTAATTATCTACATAACCTTTCTTCTTACTCTGATTTGTCATCATATGGTTTTAAATCATCTTTAACTTTTCAACTATCTCTTATACCAATTCAGGCCCCAACAACTTTCACTCCCTAAATTCATCCTAACATGTTAGAGTCAAAAATTGCTTCCCATATAATACTTCAAATGGTTCCATCTGTATACGAGAATGAAAACTATTATTATAATAAAATTTCATGTAGAGCCATAGGCCTAATTTACTGATAGGGGGTGAATGAGTGGTTTACTTTAAAAAATATATTTTATTTTAATTCAACCTATCAAACTTGTTAAGGTTCATGATCCTTGAGATAATATATCACATGATCAACTCGTATACATGAAAAATAATAAAGAGCATAGGGCATGGTATTTACAAGGTTAGATACTAAGACCCACTCCTTTCCATGTTGGTTAGACTCCCCAACATGGATTCTCCACTATAATTTTTTCATTGATTACAATGATGTTGGAAGAAACTGGTTATACACCCCATTAGTCAATCCTCTAGTTGATCCCAGTTCTACACCCCAACAACTAACTCTTCTGCCCTGGTTGGTTAGACACCCCAACTCTCTTCCCTTCTTCTTTTTGACTAGTTTGAAACCCTGACCATGAGCTTCTTTAACAATCAGTTAGACACCTTGGTCACAATCTACTTCTTCTCAATGTTGTTGATCCAGTACTTTGTTTTTCAAAGTGATCTTCCTCCACGAGCCTATAGGATCATAATTTATCATGTATAATTATTCAAGATCTTCAAAAACTTATTGGAATAAGAATATTGGTCTTGAAACTCTTTCACACTAGGTTTGAAATGATATGGTTCTTATTAGCTTCTGAAATACTCAAATATGAATGTATTCTCCTACCAGTATCTTCTGGCTTCAATCCCAATTACTTGGGAAATAATGTTCTCCTTTTTCTAATGAAGTTATTGACCTCAATAAAATGTGTTCAAGTGATTCACACAATTTCTTCTAGGTTATTTTATACAAGAATAGACTTTCACAATCTTGGTACAACTTTTTTCTGAATTCTCAACACAATAACATTTAATTATCAATAAAAAAATATTCAAATGAAATTTATGCGTGTATGATGTAAAGCATGGTTCTTGTTGTAAATTTTAGCACATATAAAATATTATTCTTTTTATTTTATGTGATATTTATCAATTCAATTTAATATATAAATTCAATCCTATAATGATTATGTTTTTTCCTTGTAAAACTTTGGAATCTTTTATAGAATATTTTCAAGGATAGGTATTGAGTTAGTGCGGTATTTGGAGTCTCGGAGAGGTTCAATATTGATGTTATAAAAATATTAAATATATTATATCAAATGCACATAGATTTTTATAAAATATTTAAATAAATCTTATATAGAGTCTGGAATGGGAAATCTGAGACCACCATTAAATCCAAAATGTGGGTTTTACCCTAGGCACAATATAATCTTTATCGACGTAGGGTGGTTCATTTAAGTACGGTCGTAAAAGGAATAATAAATAAATAAATTTGTTTGTTTGTTTGTTTGTTTTTAAAAGCCTAAACCTAATCCTCCTATATATATAAACAAAATTATTCCAAAACCCTAGGGTTAGTTACATAACCCTGGGGATTTGAGAGAGATATCATGGAGGATAGCCTTGAAAAATTACGAATGGATTGTGGATCGATGATTTGTGTGACAAGGAATTTTTCTTCAACAAAGGTGTTCATTGATCTTGCCAAAAAATGAAACAAAACTGTTCTTTATCAGTGATTAATCCAAACTCTAGGTGGGGCATTTTTTATTTTCATTAATCCCATTTTGTTATCCCATGTTAAATGTGGATCAATTTCTATAAAAAAATTGATTCACTAGCCTATGGCTGATTGTGGTGTGAGGTTCCAAACTCAGGTGCCACTCAAAGATGCCTCGAACCCGATAGTCTACATGGCCTCGAGGGTATACCCCCAAATGCTAGAGGCTACCAAATAGTAGTGAGGGTCTAGGGTGTGTCCATGGGGATACTATGCCCTCATTACCAGAGTGGAGCACAACAGATAAATATAATAATAGGTAAATAGAGAAAGCAGTATAAATAAATGACACAGTATAAGTAGACATGGATAATGAATAACAAAAACAACTAGTAATAATACTCAAAATTTGATGATAATGTATATCATGTGTCTATAAAACTAGAAAATAGGTGAACAATGCACTAGGAAAACATTCTATAAAAAATAAGCAAAAAGAATCCAGAAAATATCCAAGAATCCCGAGATCTAACTCGATCATCTGCTACCAAGCTCCATCCTAATGCAAGCAAGTAATAGCAGGTGTCCAAGGAGGGACGCTTTCCTTTATCAACACATGCATACATGTAATCTGTTCGGGTACCAATGATGTTCCAGATAGGGTGTGAGATAAATCACAATTGGCTACCATCAATGGTGTCTATAATATCCAGTCCGTGTAATATAAACTGAAATAGTGTGCAGGCATGCATATATAAAAATAAAGAAGTACAGTAATGTAAATACCCAGTACCTGCTTCAGCCTCAGCTGGGGTTTGAACATGTAACCATTTCATTAATTAATTAATGTTCTAGATTATATAATGTGTAATGTGAGGTATAACCAACACTGCATCATGTCATTATAGTAATAATTAAGGATCAAATATGTAACAAGGCGTCCTATAATGATGATAATAGTGAAGAGGATCCAAGGTAATAACCAAGGCATCTTTGACCTCAGGGGTCAAACCAACTTAGTGATAACATATAGCCTGGATATAGGGGTAAGAGTGTAATACAAGGGGAATATCCCAAGCCATTACATAGCAATATAATTCTAACCGAGTCTAAGGGTCTCATCCAAGGTAAAACGAGTAAAAATTACTAGGCCCGATGGGTATAACCAAGGCACCACATGTCTGTAGACGTCACTCTAGATCCAAGGAGTGTATTCAAGGCATACAATGATGATGATGGAGGGATCATACGATGTCATACCATGCATCCACTGGTAGACAAAGATCGGGTTCCAAGGTGGGTCTCACCCTTTGCAACTGGTATCCTTGAATCGGAATGGTGACCATGAGAGCTCAAGGAATTCCCTCAGGAATTTGTGGCTGGATCAAGTATGACCACTCCTGTAATAATGTCAAGGTCCTTATGCATTAGTAACCTTATAATTAATTCACTAATAAATTATTCCATGTATTACTCATGCTATTTAATAAGTAATTTGGTTCAATTCATTGCCTTTCATTAGTGTGACAAGGCATAACTCAGCATGCGACCATTTATTAGTTCATTTAAGTCATAATCAATTTATTAAGTTTACTCTGATACCTTCCATTATGCATGGAAAGGGGTGCTACGGATGTGAAACCAAAACATTTAATTACATTCATTTAGATATTCCAAGTGATATCCATAATATACTTTCCAATAAACCATTTTAAGATGTCAATGTGGAAAGAAAGAAGAGAAGAAGAAAAGAAGAGAAGAATAAAAATAAAAAATAATAGTAGAGAGAGAGGGAGAGAGAGAATAAAAAAAATACAATGATAGAAAATAAAATATTATAAAGAATATTAGAAGAAGAAGAATAAGAAATAGAAGAATAAGATAAGTAGAAGAAGAATGAAAATGGGTAGAAAAATAAGGGTTGGAGAATGCATGATTTATTTATTAAAGAAACTAAATTAAAATTACTTTAATAATTAAAAATAATTGGAATAAAATAAAATATAAAAAAATAGAGAAAAATAATTGAATTAGCATTGGCCTTAGGGCTTCTCCATCATGGGTTATTGAACTCCTCTTGGAAGTAGGTGTCCCTCTCCTTTTATAGAGGCGTGGAATGCTCAGTCTTCTTTAATTATTATCTTTACATACCTATTTTTTTAAACTCCCCCACGACCTGATGGTATTATAGAAACAACTGAATTAATCGGTTGTTTTAAAATCATTCAGCATGGAAGACATCCATGGGGGCCGCAAATAGTGTAGCGCCTCCTCCTTATGTGGTGCATGGAATGCATGGAGGTGGAATGTGGCACTCAGTAGTGCCTAAGGTGTGGAAGCATAGATACAACAACATGGAAGTGACACAATGATATTCTCCTCTTCCGCAACCCCTCTCACCTTCAAAGTGTCCATAGGGAGCTCAAAATGAGATTCATGGGGTTTAGCTGAGGATTTGGAGGTGATCGCGAGGTGGTCTCGGGCCTGGCAGTGGTAGAAGATTCTACCCCAAGCTTCGGGGTGGATTCAATGGAGTTTTCCCAGTGAAATCAGGGGAAGATTGTGACATCGAGCAGTGGAATTGTTTTGAAGATGGCAGCTCGAATGTGTCTGATGTATGAGCAACTAGGGCCGAGCCGAAACAACATTGCTTCAGTAAAAATGAGCAATGACCAGTGAATGTACGTCCCACATCGAATTCGAGGTTGGAGTGTGCGAGTATTTATAATGAAACGCCTCCCATCCCCTGCTTAGAAGCTTTCTCTAGGGATAGGATCCCAGTACACACACACATGGGCCACACGGCCCACATGATCCATGCCTCAAATTCTATCCCCATGGGATTAATTCCCCATAGGCCCTCCTACACAGGAATGATCCCTCGTGCCACTCATACTAGCCAGCTCATAATGGATCTCCCAATGGGGGCTTGTCCAGCTATCCCTCTTGGGATTGGCTATGTAGCGAGTTGCCTTGGTTGATGGGTTGGCTTGAGTCTGCCACAATTTTTTTAGTAAACACCTGAAACAACTTAGAACATTTCAAACAAAAATTCAAATAATAATCTCTTAATTATAAATAAAAATTCTAAATTAAAAAATCATCACCATTTTTTCTATTTAAATCCACTTTAATTATTCATTCATAAATACCAAATTTCAAATAAAACATTGAATTACATGGGCATTTTCATTAAAACCAATAAAAAATTAGAATATGTTTAAAAACTGTACATGAAATATGAGTGTGTCAAATACCCCCACACTTAAACTATTATTTTCTTCAATTATAAAATGTTAACATTAAAAATCAGAGAGTTCCAATGTTATCATAATTCTAATTTCAATGTAATAAAATAAAACAATTATCAATGTCAAATCAATTTTTTAAAAATCCACATAAAATATCAATTCAATTTCTCAATTTTAAAAGAAACAATCAACTCAAGTATTTTACTTTTTCCCTTTTTAAAATTATGGAACTTCTTCTTTCATCTATTCAAGATCCTTAATTCATTATTATTAAACATGTCAAATAGTGATCTACCTATTTTTTGAATCTTTTCTCTCATCACTCATGATACAATTCAAGTAGAGTTATTTTCATATCAAGAGATCATGATGTTTATCCATAATCTTGTAAATTAATTAATTTCTCCACTTTGTAAAGATAAAAGTCACATAAAATAATGAGGACATTGGAATTATGGTTCTAATGACTCTAAGGCTCTATGTAGTAAGGAATTTATGTTTAAAATTTAAGGATCAAGGAGGACATTTATCTCTTAAATTATAAAGCATGATATCAAAATTAAAATATCCATGAAATTATCCCCTTTAAAGTAGCAACTCCCACTTCCCCCAAAACTCAAAGTAAAGGTTATGATCAAAATTAAGCATAATAAATGATTTTTCCACCTTCTTGAATTTTTCTTTTACTTTTTTTTCAAATAAATTTTTCATTTTTTTATTTTCAAAAATTATTCTTATAATTAAAGCTCACATCCACCACCTAACCACATATGATAAAAATCATCGATCCGATAGTGGTGATTTTTTATCCTTCTAAGTCACAACTCACATTTTTTTCAATTTTTTCCAAGTGGTGAAAATAATAAATCATAATGAATGAATCAAAAAAAATTCTCAGCACCCAAATTAACACCCCCCCCCCACACACACACACACACATTTCCCTTATGGTGTATTTCATCCCTTCCACCATGACTTCCTTCATCCCACACTTCAAATTTAAAATATCATTCAAATACAAAGAGTAGGTTAGGAGTGGATAAAAATGGATAGAAACATGGATCATTCTTAATAAGGTCATTTATGGTCTCTATGGGCTAAAAAGGGATTAATGTAAAGGTGGTATTCAATGATACAGGATTTTTAAAATATGTATCAATAATTTTAAATTTGTTTTTACACAGTTAGTATCATTGAAAAGTTTCAATGAAAGTTCATGCAAGTGGCATGTCCCAAGATCACTCAAGAAATGTGATCAAGATAAAATAGGAAGTACTTGGTCTAGAAATCCTCTCGAAAATGAGACATATGATTTTAGACAATCACTATTGGAATGAATAATATTAACAAATCAATTCACATGAATTATAGGAATTCAAAGAATGAAAAATGTTAGGGAAATTTTATTTACACGAATTAACTAATTTCCTCAAATCAAGAGTCCTCATTTTAATATTAATGATTCACTTTGATCATCCAATTCTTCATTTTACTCATTCGATCTCATTAAAATAGAAATCTAAAACATGGAATCACGTGATTTCTAAGAAACTCATGTCTCCTACATAATTCAAGTAAATCATAAATTCAAGCAGGGGAATGCAATTCCAGTTTAAGTCCAAATGAGTTTTCAGAAGAAGAAAAAATATTTAAGGATTTTGAACATAACGAATGTAAGGGAAAAATCCCTATTTTCATGGACTCCTAGTCCTCTTCTTCCATTGTTTGGGGTCTTCCTTATTCCATCATGGATCTACAAAATATAATTACTCAATTAAGCACAAGTATCACGTCATTAAAGTTCAAAATGATATATGGAGTTGGGATTCATGTTGTACTAATCCTAAGAATGAAATTGAAATATAAATTCCTAGAAAGAAAATATAAGTATAAGTCTTGGTATAATCCCCTAAGTGGGCCCTGGATTTTTACTACCTTCATAGGGCAATACCAACTATCAACCATGGTCAGTTGGTGAATGAAGCTTCTTGAATTTGAACTGCCACATGTGGATTTTCTCAGCTTAAAATTCTTCCTTCTTGGTGAGGAATGATCTGGGGATAAAGTATACCAGATCCATCCCCATTACAATTAAGTATAGATTTCATAGTGGTGTTAGGATGAATTTTGGATTATACTCCTTCTTGGTTTCCACTTGTGAAACCTCCTATTACTTTTCTAATGATGGATCAACATGGGATGCATGAATTGAATGATCAAAGGGAAAGTTAGTAGATATTTTTAATTGAATAAAATTTAAATTTGGATAATCAGAAATATTCTCCCTTTCATGGTGAGTATCCTGTGTCTTTATTTCCACAGGCTCGCCTACTTGGACTTCTTCATGGGATTCCTCAAATGTATGTTCATCAAAATCTGGGATCTCCATGTGTTCCTCGACAGGTGCATGTGTTGTTTCTTTATCTTCATCTAAGGCATAAAAAAGATTGTTTGAATCTGAAAATTAATAGCAGTGGTAATTAATACTAGATTCATATTGAATAAAATAAAATTAAATAGAGTTTAAGATAAGATTAACTCCTTGAATTAGTTCATCTTTAATCTATCCTTTAGTGGTAAGTGCCTCTTTGAGTTGGATGGTTGAAAGTGGAGGTAGGTAGTCGGGATCCTCCATATTTTCTTCAAATTCTAACACTTGGGTGGTGTATTCTTCCATGGATAGCAATATATTTAATGGTTCTGGGTCTTCTAATTTTTATGGATTGGGGAGATCAATTTTTACCTCACATTAATTCTAGAATTCATCTAGATCTTGTTGATCTCCCACACATAGATCATAAGGTAAGTTTTCCCCGTCATGAATCCATTCTAGATCATCATGGGCATCTTGGATCTAATATTTCAGATGGTTGGGATATAGATACTCCTCAATCATGGCCTCAAATTCTCATATGTCAAAAAAATAGGAAAGACCAGTGGATCATCTTCTAGTTCAAGTTAAATTTTCTTGAGGGATACATTGAAGTTCTGAGTTATCCGATCCATTTTTTCTTACAGATATTGTACTATCTCTTCAAGATGTTAAATATTGTAATTTAGTTTTTTGTTAGACACTTATTCCTAAAACTTTACATGGGTAAGTTCTTCAAAAGTTTTGGGAGAAAACAAGGATGAAACTACTTATGTATTGGCCACTTCTTGATAAAACTTCGAAAAGTACTCCTAGAGTTTAGTTAACTCCCTCACCAATACTTCAATCACTAATTGTTTGAGGGTCTATTTAAGATATTGGATGAGGTCCTTGAATTCATCCTCTATGAGTATATGTCTTTTGGATCCCCTAAACTGTCTAGAAAAAATCACAACTCCGTTTTTGTATACTAGGGTGATTCAGTTACTGGTTCTTGCACCTGTGAGTTTCCAGTCTATTCAGAATAATAATCATTTGAATAAATTATGGGAAAAATAAATTTTTTATGGTTTATTTAAAGAAATAAAAACTATATATTATATGAAAATATAAAAATTAAGCAAACTAATGATTGGAACCCCGGAAAGAGTGCCAATTTTGACAACATGCCTCTCATGGATCATGGAAAAATAAAATTTCTAAAAAAAATCCTAGTGCGTTATAGAGTCTTACCAGAGTCATCTCTGTAACGCCCCGACCCCAGCTACCCAGAGTTGGTGCATTACTTCGTAACATTGGCATGATCACAAAAGATCAAGTCTCGAAAGACTGATTAGTTTAGTAGCCTTGGAAACACTAGATACATTCGTAAACGTTACATTACATCATAAAGTGAAAAACTACAATAACAAAGTCTCCATAGTCCACACTCATATCCTCTTCTGACTATCCCTGCAGGTCATTCATAAAATACTTCTTCACATCCTGGAAAATATTAAAACATTGAAAGGGGTGAGCTCAGATGCTCAGTAAGGATAACAATAATGCGGAAGCTTTCATAAATAAACATTAACATTTAAGGCAATGTATAACTAAAACAGAAGCCTTTTAAACATGAACTTCAACATAATATGGCAAAAGTAAAATGAGATAATGCCATTTACTTATTCACATGGATATTCTACTGGTTGAATAATCACATGCAATATCAATAACCACTTTCATAATGATGGAATGCATAATGCCAGACTATCATAACCACGTAGCCAAGGCCTCGTGCCAAGACCACAAATAAGATTTTGTCAAGGCCTCGTGCCAAGACACTAGTTTGTCTCATGAGACCTGCCGATGCATCGAGGAGCTATAGCGGGCTCCACCCGTCACTTATTAAGTCCAATGCATTCCTCATATGAATAGGTTTAAACATATCATAAACCATAACATAATTGTATCACATAAAACATGCATAAAGGAAACATAACATTTCCACATTTCAATCACAAGATATCAAAACAGCACATTGATATAATAAAAACGCTTTCAAAACCATTTTCAATACCAAAATAAAAGAAAGTTAAAACTTTGTATTTATTTTTCATTAAAAAAAAGATGGCTTATAGAGGAAGCCGAAACTCAAATAATGGTCACGGCGGCGGAGAAGTCGTTGTCGCCACATATGTACGGAAAGAAAAACATTCCCTTTTTTTCGTTTAGTAAAACGCTTCGTATAAAATGATTCCTTTTGAATAAACTTTAAAGTTAAAGGGGTTTATACACCGTATAAAAGAAAGTTGTGTATAAAACCAAATATGCCTCAATGAAAGGAGATTGAGACGAAGCCCTTAAAAAGATCATTTTTAAAATAAAATAGATATATTATGTGTATTCACTA
The DNA here is from genome assembly GCA_963277665.1 of Viscum album. Classification (NCBI taxonomy): domain Eukaryota; kingdom Viridiplantae; phylum Streptophyta; class Magnoliopsida; order Santalales; family Viscaceae; genus Viscum; species Viscum album. The sequence goes on along the minus strand of OY728159.1, from coordinate 180,049,979 downwards.
TAGGTACACATAAATAAATTAAAAATACAAAATAGGACATAATAACATCATGACATAATTTGAAAGTAGGAGATTAACCCAAAGAATGGAAATTGGGTTAAGAAGTTCCCTTACCTTGTGTCCGACTTGACTCAACCGTTCTTTAACCTCCTGAATAATAAACTAGAGTTAATATCTACCTTATTAAGAACCATTTTAAATTTCATTATCCTTTTTATATCACTTATTACAATGTTATGAACATTATGTAATTATTTAAGTTAATAACGGTCGTTTTGTCGATCTTTGGTAACTTGAGTCAACAATAAACTTCTTATAATTACAAGTTGTTCATGTGGTAGAATATCCATTATATCCAGAATTATATTCATGATTTAGATGTCATATATATCTTATATATCCATTATATACATTCATTTATAATATTACGTAACATTTAGAGGTAAGAAATGAAATGCACCGTTCATGGAGACGGTAAGCCGTACGTACGCATGAACGCTACTTTCATTTCAATTTCATATTTAATGGAACTAAATCATAATGATATAAATGTATAATATAATTACAGTATAATATAGTTTATAATACCATTTACTCCATCCTTTATACATCCCACATATGGCATTAACGATTCAAATCACTTTGAGGGGGCGGTAGTCCGCACTTCCTAAAATGAAATTATCGCGTTTTACCCATAATGGAAATCATAAAGTATGTCATAAATGAGAAATACAGAAGCATAAGTAAAACATAAACATATTATATATCATATATAAAAATAGTGACATCTTAATGGCCACCTTTGAAGGTGTTATACGAGTGTTGAACAATCATCGTTTCGTGAGGCAGAAATTCGTCATCCACAGAAACTGTATGTTCTTTAACCATTAGATGTAGGTGTGTGCAAGTGTAGCTCTAATACTTCTTATAACAACATCCTAGTATATTGAGGATACTGGTGTTGTTACAAAAGAAATGAATAAAAAGAGTTTAGGGGGTTGGAGAAGAAAAATAAAACAAAACAACATTAGAAAAGACATTACCTCAAAATCGGGTAACTCTTTTTGATTTGAGCCAAAGGCTTTCTTGAGAAGAGTTCTGCCCAAAGTGAGGCTTCTAGGAGTAAGGGAGGAATGTTTGGAGAGTATTTTGGCAGAGGTTGGCCGAGACAAATGGCTTGAAAGTGTAAATGAGGTGGGAGAGGTGGGGGCCTTTTATAAATGGAGAGGAGGGGCACTTTTGGAAAGATTGAAATGTTACATTATTTCACAATGCTTTTCGGATTCTAAAGGTCCCACACTTATATAATTCGAGGCTAAGGTGATAAGGTTTCGAAATATCCTCATCCAATAGGCTTTGGACAAGTGTAAGCCTTGTATTTTGCTTTATCTTCTCATTTTATTTAAATCGTTAAATAATGAGGTCATCGCTGCATCATAATGATGTCATAAATAATTTAATTTATTTAATGTCTAAAAATTATAAAAAACTACTATGATGTAGGAAATCTTTTTATATTTCTAATGAATATTTATAATCAAAATTTGGACTTGTGTAACCCCACGTAAAAATTGTTTTAGTAAAACATTTTATGTTTGTGTCATTTTTTACTTTAACATTAAATAAAAGGTGTTTATGTCATTTTCTAACTAAAGTGGCTCCATGGGGTCCCCAAGTTGACCCATGGGTTGTCTTGGTCGGCCATGACTCATCCAATAGGAGTAGGACAAGTGTCATGCTCATCTCATATTATAAAAACATTATTTGTACCTTAAACTACACTAATTACCTCTAATCGCGATTAAGAACTTAAAAGTTACTATTCACCAAAAAATTGTTTTAATCTCATTGAACCACATTTTACTTCTTAATGACAACCATGTATGTCGGATTTTTGAAAATCAAATCACAGAAGTGGTAATATTTCATTTAAACGAAAAATCAGTTATTTAACTACCACTTAGTGGTTTCACTATTCATCAAAAATTGAAGTTTTTCAGAACAATGCCAAAATTTCACCCTAAGCTATAATTGATATTCCGAATTCAAAAATGATGTCTATTTTAAAAAATTCCAAACATATAAGTTGCATTAATTAATTTTATAATTAATTCCCGCTGTCACAACAAATAGCGTGTTTTTAAGAAACAATTTATATCAAAAGATTGGCAATTGTTTATGTCCAATTTCAATGTCAAATTAATTCTAATGACCACCATTGGATAAAATGGTAAAAATATATTCCAATTATACTTTAAAACCACTAAATAGTATAATTTATCACTATTAATTATTTTTATTAAAAAAGTTGTTTTTAAGTATTTTTCACTATTCATAAAAAATTAGAAGTTCTCAGAAAAATACCAAAAATTCAACATAGGCTAATTTCGATATTCTGAATCCAAAAATGAAGTCCATTTTGAAATATAAAATTTCTATAATTTTAAAAAGTGGTTATTAATATTCATAACGGCTACTTTGATTAGTCGCGGTGTTTTAGAACTCGAAGTTGCGTACAATGCAAGCCATTGCATTATTGAATGAGAAGCGTATCGTGGAAGCTCGGGGTGTTACATTCTCCCCTCCTTCAATAAATTGCGTCCTCGCAATTTGAAATTTTTCTTTGATAATAAAAGGTTGAAAATAGAAAATACCTTTGTGGAAAACCCACATCGGAAATAAGGTTAATAAATATATAACATTAAAAGAAAGCAGGATAAGTACAAAGGTCACCCGATATAGCCCATTCTAGGATTCTATGAAAATATGGATATGGAAGAAAAACAAACCATCAAGGTCTGATGGAGAGTTATAGAAAACAGGATTAGGAGAAAGTTTAACCACAAGAAAATCACAAACTTGTGATTGGTTAAACGGTCATTGAATCCCCAGTTGGAAAAGTTAACCGACAACATTTTTGTTTTAAGTTACCTTTTATAATGTTGAGGAATTTATTTAGTAGATTTACTAAGAACGTAAGGGAATATACATACTTGTTATGTATACTTTCATTCGTTAATAAATTTTTACCACAAACCCAACTTTTACTCCAAATGGTAACGGAACTCAAAAATATTCTATTTATCCTAATTTTATAAGGTTCTAAATGTTAACACATACCATTTAGATTAGTAAAACTATTTTGTAATAACCAGGGACTTCCTGTAGTCTAGTGGTAGGAAATAAAGGCTTGTCGCACTATGGTTGTGGGTTCGATTCCTGCAGCTTTGTCCGACGCGATGGGTTATGCCCCACCCTGCAGGTTGTCCTTTTCTTAAAAATATAGCACTATACTATTCCAAAAATAATCTTCATAAATGTTTTAACCTTAAACAATACTATCCAAAGATCAACTTAATCCATTCCAACCTTTATAGTTATCCAAAATACCTCCGTCCAGACTTTCTCTAAAGGGTCGTTAAATTCCAAAATCAATTGTAACCTCAGATTCCCCAAACAAAGTAAAGTTTCTCTTATTGTCACATACTAAAAATATGATTACCTTCATCATATTAAATCCTTAATGAAAACAACGTGTACTGCAGTACAATCCTTATATATATCACATTATTCTTATAACCATAATCTAGTTCTTGAGTCCAAAAACACAAATACAATAATTATTCCGCTTCAACTGTAGTCACAGCATAAGATTGGCTTTGATCCCTTGGCCTTTTCTGAGGTAAGTTTCCTTGACTCTTAGGACATTCATTTGCATAATTCCCTGTTTCCCTACAATTGTAGCATTCAACTTTGACAGCCTCTTTCTTTCCCTTGCAATCACGAGCCTGGTGACCCTTTTCTCCACATTTATAACAAACTCCCATTCCTTTTAGGCAAGTACCAGGGTGATTCTTCCCACAATTATCACATAATGGAAAATCCTTCTTTCCCTTTTTCCCTTTATCTGTCTCTTGTTCCACCGTTCTCTTCTTCTCTTGCTTTACTTTGTTGTCATAAGACTTAGAGAATTCCTTTTCTGTCTTGATAGCACATGAGACAATATCTTCGTATGATGAGAAGGATTGTGATACTAAAGCTCGACGGAGAAATGGTTTTAACCCATCAAAGAAACGATCAATCTTACTCCTTGGGTTACGTATATAATCGGCAGCATGCCTCGCTAACCTTGTAAAGTTAGCCTCATACTTTGCGATATTCTCATCCTCCTTCTGCCTCAAACTTAGAAATTGCCTTTCCATATCTGCTCGATGGTCACGAGGAAAATATTTTTCTAAGAAAAGCTCTTTGAACTCCCTCCATTCCATATTTGATACGTCATCATCTTCCTTTGTGTTTTGAATCAGCGACCACCACTGATCGGCATCTCCAATGAGGCGGTAAACTGCCATGACAACCTTCTCCCTTTCACTACTCCCCAAGGCATGGAATATTTTCTCTAAGGATTTTATCCATTGCTCAGCTACTAACGGATTTGTACCCCCATTAAATGTTGGTGGTTGTTGCCTCATGAAGCGGTCTAACATTGATCCTCCACGTTGCGGATCAGGGTGCTCCATACGAGTAAGGTTATTATTCATAACCTGAGTGAGTTGTCCCAGTATGGTATTAAGTTGATCAGCACCAGTTGTATCTCCAGATCCACAATAATTATCTTGAGTAGGACGGAAATCCCTACACGGAGTTCGTGCATTGATATGGTTTCCATTCCTTCCACTAGGCGCCATTTCTAAACAATTTCATAAACTAGATCAGTTTATGAATCAAAATACATAATTCCATACATGTAAAACACTTTACATAAATTGAACTATTTATGGATATAATCCATAATCATAAAAATAAATGTTTTCTTTGAGGAAGTATATACTCATAACCCTTCAAAGTGGTTTGTAAATAAAATGAGAATTATCCTAAGCATATCCCCCGGGAGTGTCGTAACCAAGAGTGCAGCAAGGCCCATTGTTGTGCACTAGTTCCCGTTCGAGTCTAGCTCAAAGAGGTGTTTTTTTGTTTTACCCCTAGGTACATCTGTGCCAGAGCCGCCTCTACCTGCTCGTATCCAGACAGGGATTTATTGCTCGGAAAACTCACAACATCTCTACAATAACAAAATTCTAGGAAGTTCTTCTATACTAATCCTCAAAGTCTATCTTTGGGCTATGTGCTCTAATCAGAGTTTATCTAAATCTAGCTTCCAAGGTTAGTACTAAACTGCCTCTGATACCAACTGTAACGCCCCGACCCCAGCTACCCAGAGTTGGTGCATTACTTCGTAACATTGGCATGATCACAAAAGATCAAGTCTCGAAAGACCGATTAGTTTAGTAGCCTTGGAAACCCTAGATACATTCGTAAACGTTACATTACATCATAAAGTGAAAAACTACAATAACAAAGTCTCCATAGTCCACACTCATATCCTCTTCTGACTATCCCTGCAGGTCATTCATAAAATACTTCTTCACATCCTGGAAAATATTAAAACATTGAAAGGGGTGAGCTCAGATGCTCAGTAAGGATAACAATAATGCGGAAGCTTTAATAAATAAACATTAACATTTAAGGCAATGTATAACTAAAACAGAAGCCTTTTAAACATGAACTTCAACATAATATGGAAAAAGTAAAATGAGATAATTCCATTTACTTATTCACATGGATATTCTACTGGTTGAATAATCACATGCAATATCAATAACCACTTTCATAATGATGGAATGCATAATGCCAGACTATCATAACCACGTAGCCAAGGCCTCGTGCCAAGACCACAAATAAGATTTTGTCAAGGCCTCGTGCCAAGACACTAGTTTGTCTCATGAGACCTGCCGATGCATCGAGGAGCTATAGCGGGCTCCACCCGTCACTTATTAATTCCAATGCATTCCTCATATGAATAGGTTTAAACATATCATAAACCATAACATAATTGTATCACATAAAACATGCATAAAGTAAACATAACATTTCCACATTTCAATCACAAGATATCAATACAGCACATTGATATAATAAAAACGCTTTCAAAACCATTTTCAATACCAAAATAAAAGAAAGTTAAAACTTTGTATTTATTTTTCATTAAAAAAAAGATGGCTTATAGAGGAAGCCGAAACTCAAATAATGGTCACGGTGGCGGAGAAGTCGTTGTCGCCACATATGTACGGAAATAAAAACATTCCCTTTTTGTCGTTTAGTAAAATGCTTCGTATAAAAAGATTCCTTTTGAATAAACTTAAAATTCAAAGGGGTTTATACACCGTATAAAAGAAAGTTGTGTATAAAACCAAATATGCCTCAATGAAAGGAGATTGAGACGAAGCCCTTAAAAAGATCATTTTTAAAATAAAATAGATATATTATGTGTATTCACTATAGGTACACATAAAGAAAGTAAAAATACAAAATAGGACATAATAACATCATGACATAATTTGAAAGTAGGAGATTAACCCAAAGAATGGAAATTGGGTTAAGAAGTTCCCTTACCTTGTGTCCGACTTGACTCAATCGTTCTTTAAACTCCTGAATAATAAACTAGAGTTAATATCTACCTTATTAAGAACCATTTTAAATTTCATTATCCTTTTTATATCACTTATTACAATGTTATGAACATTATGTAATTATTTAAGTTAATAACGGTCGTTTTGTCGATCTTTGGTAACTTGAGTCAACAATAAACTTCTTATAATTACAAGTTGTTCATGTGGTAGAATATCCATTATATCCAGAATTATATTCATTATTTAGATGTCATATATATCTTATATATCCAGTATATACATTCATTTATAATATTACGTAACATTTAGAGGTAAGAAATGAAATGCACCGTTCATGGAGACGGTAAGCCGTACGTACGCATGAACGCTACTTTCATTTCAATTTCATATTTAATGGAACTAAATCATAATGATATAAATGTATAATATAATTCCAGTATAATATAGTGTATAATACCATTTACTCCATCCTTTATACATCCCACATATGGCATTAACGATTCAAATCACTTTGAGGGGGCGGTAGTCCGCACTTCCTAAAATGAAATTATCGCGTTTTACCCATAATGGAAATCATAAAGTATGTCATAAATGAGAAATACAGAAGCATAAGTAAAACATAAACATATTATATATAATATATAAAAATAGTGACATCTTAATGGACACCTTTGAAGGTGTTATACGAGTGTTGAACAATCATCGTTTCGTGAGGCAGAAATTCTCCATCCACAGAAACTATATGTTCTTTAACCATTAGATGTAGGTGTGTGTAAGTGTAGCTCTAATACTTCTTATAACAACATCCTAGTATATTGAGGATACTTGTGTTGTTACAAAAGAAATGAATAAAAAGAGTTTAGGGGGTTGGATAAGAAAAATAAAACAAAACAACATTAGAAAAGACATTACCTCAAAATCGGGTAACTCTTTTTGATTTGAGCCAAAGGCTTCCTTGGGAAGAGTTCTGCCCAAAGTGAGGCTTCTAGGAGTAAGGTAGGAATGTTGGGAGAGTATTTGGGCAGAGTTTGGCCGATACAAATGGCTTGAAAGTGTAAATGAGGTGGGAGAGTTGGGGGCCTTTTATAAGTGGAGAGGAGGGGCACTTTTGGAAAGATTGAAATGTTACATTATTTCACAATGCTTTTCGGATTATAATGGTCCCACACTTATATAATTATAGGCTAAGGTGATAAGGTTTCGAAATCTCCTCATCAAATAGGCTTTGGACAAGTGTAAGCCTTGTATTTTGCTTTATCTTCTCATTTTATTTAAATCGTTAAATAATGAGGTCATCGCTGCATCATAATGATGTCATAAATAATTTAATTTATTTAATGTCTAAAAATTATAAAACAACTACTATGATGTAGGAAATCTTTTTAGCTTTCTAATGAATATTTATAATCAAAATTTGGACTTGTGTAACCCCACGTAAAAATTGTTTTAGTAAAACATTTTATGTTTGTGTCATTTTTTACTTTAACATTAAATAAAAGGTGTTTATGTCATTTTCTAACTAAAGTGGCTCCATGGGGTCCCCAAGTTGACCCATGGGTTGTCTTGGTCGGCCATGACTCATCCAATAGGAGTAGGACAAGTTTCATGCTCATCTCATATTATAAAAACATTATTTGTACCTTAAACTACACTAATTACCTCTAATCGCGATTAAGAACTTAAAAGTTACTATTCACCAAAAAATTATTTTAATCTCATTGAACCACATTTTACTTCTTAATGACAACCATGTATGTCGGATTTTTGAAAATCAAATCACAGAAGTGGTAATATTTCATTTAAACGAAAAATCAGTTATTTAACTACCACTTAGTGGTTTCACTATTCATCAAAAATTGAAGTTTTTCAGAACAATGCCAAAATTTCACCCTAAGCTATAATTGATATTCCGAATTCAAAAATTATGTCTATTTTACAAAATTCCAAACATATAAGTTGCATTAATTAATTTTATAATTAATTCCCGCTGTCACAACAAATAGCGTGTTTTTAAGAAACAATTTATATCAAAAGATTGGCAATTGTTTATGTCCAATTTCAATGTCAAATTAATTCTAATGACCACCATTGGATAAAATGGTAAAAATATATTCCAATTATACTTTAAAACCACTAAATAGTATAATTTATCACTATTAATTATTTTTATTAAAAAATTTGTTTTTAAGTATTTTTCACTATTCATAAAAAATTAGAAGTTCTCAGAAAAATACCAAAAATTCAACATAGGCTAATTTTGATATTCCGAATCCAAAAATGAAGTCCATTTTGAAATAAAAAATTTCTATAATTTTAAAAAGTGGTTATTACTATTCATAACGGCTACTTTGATTAGTCGCGGTGTTTTAGAACTCGAAGTTGCGTACAATGCAAGCCATTGCATTATTGAATGAGAATCGTATCGTGGAAGCTCGGGGTGTTACAATCTCACTTGAGGATCTTCTTATTTTTTTCATCTAGTTAATCTAATTATCCTAATAAAAAATTATTTTTACTGTTTTTATTAATTTTTTGAAAACAATGAAATATGAATTTTGGTTTTTATTTATTTTCTAAATAATGAAAAGATAAGAATAATGAAATTTTAATCTTAAAATAAAATGAAATGCTAATATAATGTGTTTAGAAAGAAAGATTGTGGTCTTGAATTTGATTTTTAGTTCAATCGTTATTCTACTTTATTTGTTTAAATTTAGTTTTATAATTAAACTATGAAATATCATGAATGAATCACTACCCTTTTATTCAGTGTTGTGAAATCTTGACTACCTTAATCAATCTAAATTCCACCTCCTCCTTTAATCAAGTTTGATGGCACACCTCAGTCAAGAGTGTTACATATTCTAGGACCCAGCTCCATCCTATGTCGTTTCATCCATTTATTGGCTCAACTTCATTGTGTGGAGATCTAATCAATGGAAGAGGGAGAAAATAAATAAAATAAAATAATAGAAATAAATCTAAGTTTCATGTTATGGGGTTCGATCACCACACCCATGCATGTCACTATAATCCACCAAAAATATAAAATAAACTTTAAGAAAGAACTCAAAATACCGCTTATCACCCCCAGGCCAAGCCATGGGTTAGGTCCTCGTTTTTCTAGGCAAGAGGTCACTGTGGAAATAAAGAAGGTAAGAAAAAAAGAGAAGAATAAAAATAAAAAAATAGTATAGAGAGAGGGATAGAGAGATTAAAATAAAATAAAAGACAATGAAATAAAATAAAATCTCACAAAGAATGTTAGAAGAAGAAGAAAAAATAAAAGAATAAGAGAAGTAGAAGAATAATTAAAATGGGTGAAAAAACATGGGTTGGAGGATGCATAATTTATTTATTAAAGAAACTAAATAAAAATTATATTAAGAATTAAAACTAAATAGAATAAAATAAAAGATAAAATAAAACAGTGAAAAACAATTGAAGCAACATTCGCCTTGGGGATTCTCCCTAATGGGTGGTCGAACACCTCTTATCAGTGGGTGTCCCTCTCCTTTTATAGAGGTAGGGAATGATCGTTCTTCTTAAATTAAGATCTTTACATATCTCTTTTTTTAAAAGTCCCCTGAGACCCGCTGGTATTATGGAAGCATATGAATGAATCGGGTGTTTTAAGATCATACAGTGTTGAATAAATCCATGGGGGAAATGGACAGTGTGAAGCCTCCTCCTTTAGTGGTGCATGGAATGCATAGTAGTGGAACATGGCACTCAATGGAGCTTGAGGTGTGGTAGAGGATGTACAACAACATGGAAGTGGTGAAATGGTATTATCCTCTTCCTCAACCCCTTCAGCCATCGAAGTGGTCAGAGGGAGATCAAAATCAGATTCATGGGGTTTGGTCGAGGCTTCGGAGGTGATCCCGAGGTGGTGTCTACCCTGGTATTTTTGAAATATTTGACCACGAGCTTCGCAGTGTATTTAATGGAGTTTACTTGGTGAAAACAAAAACCTACTAGCAATGTCGAGTAGTGGATCCATAGTGGAGATGGTAGCTCAGATGTGCTTGAGGTGTGGGTAAGTGGGGTTGAGCCAAAATAGTGTCACTCCAGTAAAAATGAATAGTGACTGGTGAATGTGTATCCCACATCAAAGTAGAGGATAGGGTGAACAAGCATTTATAATGAAACACCTCCCATCCTCAACTCAAAATCCTACCTCGGGGATTCTCTCTCGGTACACACACATGCATATGGGCCACACAGGCCTTGGCCCAAATGCTACTTCCCACGGGCTTGACTCCCTGTGGACCACTACTACACAGGACTAATCCCCCATGCCGCTCATGTAGGCTAGATAGATCTGGATCCTCCAATGGTGTCTTGGAAGTTTATTATCCCTCTTGGGCTTGGCTATGTTGCGAGCTGTCTTGGTTGATGGGCTAGCTTGAGACTAGCTCGATTTTTTTATTAAACACCAGAAAAAATTTAGAATATTTTAAACAAAAATTAAAATAATGATCTCTTAATTCTAAATGAAATTTCTAAATTCAAAAAACATCACCATTTTATACATTTAAATCAACTTTAACTATTTGTTCATAAATACCAACTTTCAAATAAAACATTGAATTACATGGGCATTTTCATTAAAAACCACTAAAATATTTAGAATATGTTTAAAAAATGTGCATGAAATATGAGTGTGTCAGTTAGCATATTAGCACTAGTGTAAGTAGGAGTGTTGTAATAGTGGGTTCTCTAGACCCAACTTGATCAGTGGTTTTTGACTACCATATAATGTATATAGTGAGTTGTACATGTTATACATTTATCATGATAGTATTGATATTTTTGTGTCTACTATTTATATAGTAATATCCTTAGATTACTTGTCATATAAAAAGGTTATAGTAGTTCCTGGAGTATAATAAGAACTTTAAGATACTACGACATTGATCCTAAACATATGTCATATGGTCTAGATACATCAGTTGGATTGGAAACAGGCAATGTTTAACTACCAGGTGTTGGGGAATCGTAGGTATTAAGACTTCTTCTCATGAAATTCACACTTGGTGATCTCAAGTACATGAGATCATGATGACTAACTTGCCAATATGAACACCACATGTTTTAGGTGTCATTGGTAGTTTCTATTTGCGAACACGTTTAATGGTCTCATGACTTGATATTATTATCAATGTATACTATTTGATCACATACTTTGATGTAATGAAAAAAAACTATGGCAATGAAGTTGTAGTGAGGTATCTTACATTGGGTGTGTCATTGGTGGTATGACATTGATTGAATAATCAAGAAAGAATTAGTCGCTTCTGATAGGAAGAGGTATTTGGGCCTAGTTGGTCAGGATGGTAGTACCTTCACTAAATTCATGGTCATGGTAGAAGAAAATAAGTTTGTCTATGAAGGTCAACAAATAATGAAGCAAGAAAGTATTATGACATGAATTGTGTGTTTTCTTTTATAAGATATCGAGAGACAAAAAGATTATATTACACGATGTGTGTTCGTAGGAAGGTTGTCTTTGTTATGAATACTATTTATCTCTTAATGGGCCTTGATAGGTTTCTAGACTCCACTACTGGTGTAACGACCCGAATCCGGAGCCCTTACACTGGTGCCCCATACCCAGTTCACTACATGACCTCAGGCACATTTCCCCAAATGCCAGAGGCTGCCGAATAGTAGCGAGGGCCTTGGTAAGTTATTGGGGAAACTATGCCCTCATTTGGTAAGGTATACAAGGCGAGAAAACAACAGTAAATAGCGGAAGCAGTAAACAGCATACAAACATTGAAACTAAACAGCGAAAGCAATGAACATATAATGATAATGATAATGATGCAGCAGGTACAAGTATCTAAGGAAAGCAGCAACACAACAACGTGCTGAAATACAACTGAAAACAAAGTATGAAAGTAAACAGAAACTCCAGCAGCATCGCAAGCCTAAGCTCGGTCCTATTCTCTCCAGCTCCAACCATCAATCATGTACCCTAAGTAGAAGGGCCACAATCCCTATCCACACCTGCAACCATATAACCTATTTGGGCCGAAAAGCAGGACCCAAACAGGGTGTGAGACTAATCCCAGTAGGCAATCACCACGAGATTCGTGCCCTACTGTCAGTGAGTAATATAGCAAAAGTAAAGGAAATAAATGCAGCAAAGAAGTAGATGTACACTAAAGTAAGCAATCCTACCAAACTCCATTCACAGTTATTTATTAGTTCAACACAATCAACTAGCTATCAACCTTCGAACCTAGCAACAGATCTATACTCTGAAGGCAATCAAGTAATCACAACAGGTAACTCAGCAGTCTACCTAAACAGCAAGCATTACAAACCCAAGCTTGTTCTTTGTCTTGGTGGAATCGTCACAACCAACCAAAAAATAAAGCACTCACCCTCTGGGTGGCCCCTACTAGCAAACCCCTCTAGTCAAGTAGACATACAAAGACACAGACACTCTGGGAAGCTCTCACCGTCAATTCCCCTATGGTCTTGCAACGAAAGATATAGACTCTCTGAGGAAGAACTTACATCTAATTCCCCCTATAGTCTCGCTACGTAACTAAGGAAACTCTGAGGAAGCACAAAGTCTCATTATCATAGGTCCTGCGATCAATACTAATTATAACAGACTCTCTAGGGAAGCCCTAATCATCAATTCCCCCTTTAGTATACCACACCAGGTTCACTCATCCCTGAGCAGTTTAGTCGTGCGTAATTGACTGTTAGTAGCCTAAGTAAGTTCAGAAACTACTTGGCTAATAGCTACAATGTATCCACAAGCATATAAACTGCATGCAATACATGCAATCAAGTCAACAGGCATACTAGCAATGTGCAAAAGGGGTCGCCTCGTAGGAAAAACCGTGCCAACGGCAATAAACAGCCAAAACAAGGGAAAACACCCATGGGGTGATCCTCAAACATTCTAACAAGAAATTATTAATCATCTAATAACCTCAAGAATATAAGAAATCTAAGGCAGATAACAAAACAGGATCAAAACCCTAACCCGAGATACCCAATACATGGGTATCCGGCACTTTTGCACCAAAAACTCAAAGACATTCAACATAGGTCAACAAACCACCTACCTCGTTCTTTGGTGATTGATACTCTTGAACCTCAGCCTGTGAATCGGCCTAGAATGGAGTAAATCTACAAAAACGTCTAAAACGTTCAACCTCAGATAACTCTCACAAGAGAAGGAATTAGGAAACATGGCCAAAGAAGAGTCGAGAACTCACCGCTGTGATTCTATCGCACCTGACGGCGTTCGATTCGGACAACCGGTGAAGAATCGGTGGCTCGAAGAAGAATCGTCCCTCTAGGTCTCTCTGGTCGTAATTAGGTGGAGAAGAAGATGAAAACGGGGATTAGGTGCGACCCCGGTCCGATTAATGAAATAAAAAGAAAAGTACACGGCGTGTACTTCTTGAGTACATGGCGTGTAGTCCCCTTTTCTATACGCCGTATTAATCGGACTCCACCTCATTGCTACACCCCGTGTGACTGGCCCGGACACAGCCAGCACACGGCCTCAAGCGGAAGAAAAGTACACGGCGTGTACTTGTAAAGTACACGGCGTGTACTTACAAAATTTCTAGATTCTCCTATTTTTCTCAAAAATGGCCAGAAAAGGAAAACATACCTAAAAAAGAAGGTTCGGGTTCTTACAAAATTCCCTCCTTAAAGAAATTTGTCCCTGAATTTCCCTAGAAAGGTGGCGAAGAAGAAACCTCAAACAACTCTGGCCACTTTGATCGCATATCGGCCTCCCTCTCTCAAGTATCGTCCTGCACACAGTCATGCTGCCATAGCACCCGTACCAGAGGAACAGACCAGCCACGGAGTACTTTTTCACTACGATCAAAAATCCTGATAGGATGCTCCTCAAATGATGTGTCCTGCTCCAGCTCAACCTCCTCGGGTCGAAAAACATGAGATAGGTCTGAGAAATAGCGTCGGAGCTGAGAAACATGGAAGACGTCGTGCATAGCCTGATATCTCTGAGGTAACTGCAACCTATAAGCAACCAGCCCGACTCTTTCCAGAACCTCGAATGGCCCGACGTATCTTGGTGAAAGCTTACCCTGTCTCCAGATCCTCTTGTGTCCCAACCTCGGGGTAACACGTAGGAAAACCTGGTCTCCGACCCCAAATTGCAGAGGTCGTCTCCACTGGTCAGCATAAGATTTCTGATGAGACTGTGCAGTAGCCATCCTCTTCCGAATCAACTCTATCTATTCTGAGTTCTCCTGAACAAGACGAGGTCTTAGCAAAGCTGCCTCTCCTGCCTCCAGCCAACACAAAGGTGATCGGCATGGCCTACCGTACAAAGCCTCGTAAGGTGCCATCTGGATAGTTGCCTGGAAACTGTTGTTATAGGAAAACTCCACGAGAGGTATATGCTTTTCCCAAGAAACACCAAAGTCTAGAATGAAAGCTCGGAGCATATCCTCAAGCACCTGGATCGTGCGCTCTGACTGACCATCTTTCTGAGGATGATAAGTTGTACTCAAAAGTACCTGTGTACCCAAAGCTTTCTGTAGCCCCTTCCAGAAATGCAAAGTAAAGCAGACATTCCTATCTGAAACGATAGTACTCGGAACCCCATGCAAGTGCACAATCTCATGAACGTACAACCGTCCAAGCTCATTGACACTGAAGGTATCCTTTATCGGCAAGAAGTGAGCAACCTTTGTAAGCCTGTCAACGACAACCCACACCGCATCGTTTCCTCCCGACGATCTCAGTAACCCTGTCACGAAGTCCATCGCGACATCGTTCCACTTCCACTCTGGAATGGGTAGTTGTTGTAAAATCTCTGTTGGCCGTTGGTGCTCCACCTTCACCTGCTGATAGGTGGAACATCTCATGACAAAACCAGCCACATCTCTCATCATACCTGGACACTAGTACTGGCGGTGCAAATCATGATACATCTTGGTGACGCCAGGATGAACTGACCAAACTGAGGAATGGAAGTCTCACATCAGCTCCTCGCGTATATCTGTTGGAACCCATATGCGTCCCTGGAAATGCAAGATCTCATCCTCGCCAACGGTCCACCCGGGAAGAGGGTCCTCTCCTGACACGCTTTCTCGTAGGACTAGCCCTTCTGAATCTGCAAGCTGCCTCATTCGAACTCGATCCAAAAGTACAGAGGTAACAACCATAGAAGATAGGAAAGTCTGCCCCTGCCTGTCATGCACCTCCAAATGCATCTCCGAGAATATAGTCATCAGTTTTCACTCACTATTGGCCTCCTGGACTTCCTGTATCTAAGTTCTCCTGCTCAGTGCATCAGCCACTGCGTTGCCTTTCCCAGACGTATAGGCAAGATCGAAATCGAAGGACTAGAGATACTCAACCCACCTCCACTATCTCAAATTTAGGTCACATTGCGTGAATATGTACTTGAGACTCTTGTGGTCAGTGTATACCACAAAATGTTCTCCCAGAAGGTAATGTCTCCAGAAACGTAAAGCATGAACAAACGCAGCCAACTCCAGGTCGTGCGTAGGATAATTCCTCTCATGTGGCCTCAACTGCCGAGATCCATACGCAACCACTCGATCCACCTGCATAAGTACTGCTCCAAGTCCGATGCCAGATGCATCACGAAAAACTGTATAGCTCTTGCCCGGCTCTGGAAAAACTAGGATCGGTGCTGAAGTCAATCTCCCCTTTAGCTCCTGGAAGGCTGAGTCATAGGATTCTGACCAAACAAACTTCACCCCCTTCTTAGTCAAGCTTGTTAGCCGTGCTTCTAGGAGTGAGAAGTCCTGTATAAACCTCCTGTAGTAACCATCCAGCCCCAAGAAGCTTTTTACCTCAAAGACGTTCTTCAGCTGCTCCTAGGTAACTACTGCTCTCACCTTCTCTGGATCTACTGATACTCCTGTCTCTGAGATGACATGACCCAGGAAGTGAATCTCGTCCATCCAAAAGTGGCACTTCGAGAGTTTAGCATAAATATGATGCTCCCTCAGTGTACTCAAAACAATCTAAAGATGGGTTGCATGGTCATGTCGAGTGTGAGAGTACACCAAGATATCGTCTACGAAGCCCACGACGAAGGAATACAAGTAAGGATGGAACACCCGGTTCATCAGTGCCATGAAAACTACTGGTGAATTCGTAAGACCGAACGGTATAACCATATACTCTTAGAGGCCATACCTGCTCCTGATGAGTCTACTCTACAGCAAAAGCCTGGCCTGTCCCGCGGCCCTGTGCAGCAGCCTGAAAACCCTGAGCTGCTCCTCCATGAGCCTGAACACTGCGTCCACGGCCTCTACCCTGACCTGAACGTCCTTCAGAACTCCAGCCCCCAGTCTGCTGCAGAGCGGGTAATCCCTCTCCTATACACGGGGTCGAAATTGATCATACTTCACTAGCCACTGGAAGGGGAACCTTGCAGAAACGCTGCAGGTGACCCATCTTGCCGCAGGATCGGAACTCCACTGGGTCCCTCGGGCACTGGGGATTCTTATTCCCACTCCTCCCACACTGATAACACACCACTAGGGTGCCATAAGGGGCATCTCGTCTACCAGAAGGAATACCTCGATTCCTCGGGCCGCCTCGGGTAGACTCTCAGTGGCGTTTCCTGCTGTCTGTCTAGAGGGAATCAGCCTTGGATGATGTACCGGCCTGGTCCACAGCTCCAGTCTCCCTTAGGTTCCTCTTTGTGATGAGTTCCTGGTTGACTATCAGAGTAATAGAAGTCAGCTGAAAGACATTCACCTGCGATCTGATCTCTGGTCTGAGGCCTTCCTCAAACTTCCTCGCTAGAAACAGCTCGTCATTCCCCAGGACGGGAGTGAATCACTGTAACTCAGTGAAGTGGGAGGAATACTCCATAACTCAGAGAGTACCCTTATGCAGGCTCATGAAATCCCTGGCTCTGTCAGCCCTCAGCGTCGCTGGGTAGAAGTAGTCGTAAAACGTACGCTGAAACTCATCCCAAGCCATAGCATGCTGTCACCCCGTCTGAGAGACTACGTCCCACCATCTCTTGGTGGAATCTCACAGCATATACGTTACGAGCTTCACCCTCCTCTCTGGAGGAATATTCAGATGCTCAAATATGGATAGCATGGCTTCCAGCCATGACTCTGCAGCCTGAGGTCCTCCATCCTCTGTGAAAGTGGGAGGATGCTGCTGCTGGAAGACACGTGTCAGCTCTGCCATAGTCGGGGCAGGATGCTGAACTCCCTGGAAGGTCTGCATGAATCTCATGAAACCCTATCTGAACTAAGTGTTTGCTCTAGTATCTGGAATCACTGCAGTTTCCATGTCCGGAACAATGGGCGGAACTACCGGTAGTCCCTGATCGGTCGTATCAGGCGTACGATCGTTGTCTGGTTCCTGGCGTGCAACAGGAGGATTTCTTGGTGCCATAGCTCTGAAAGACCAAAACACACCTTCATTAAAGGCGAACACAGTTGAAACATAGGAGAGTAAAATGGAACAGGAGGGAAAAACCTTTAAATCTAGGAAAAACATGACTACACGGCGTGTAGTACCACTACACGCACTACTGGAAATCCATCCTTTCCCAACGGTTCTGAACCGTTGGGAAAGGCTGCAGAACCATTGGTATATGTTATACCAACGGTTCTTCCAACCATGGGGAAGTAAGCCGTTGGGAAAGGCTTTTCCCAACGGTTTACAAGGAACCGTTGCGATAGGTTAGAAAAAATCAACCTACCCCAACGGTTGTGCCAAACCGTTGGGAAAAGCCTTTCCCAACGGTTTGGCCCGTTGGGAATCTCATTAATATTTTCTTTCCCAATGGTTTTCAAACCGTTGGGAAAGGTTTTTACCAACGGTTGGTAGAACCGTTGGTAAAAACACCAATTACAAAAGCTATCCCAATGGTTTGAACCGTTGGGATAGTCTGTTTTTACCAACGGTTTAATGAACCGTTGGTAAAAACAGTTCCATATGGGCTATGCCAACAGTTTGAAACCATTGGCATAGGCTTTGCTATGCAAATTGCACAGCAGCCTACAATTTGCACAGCAGGTCTGTTTTGGGCTCATTTTGGCACACCAGGTCTGTTTTGGGCTCATTTTCAATTCAATTTTCATTTTCAATTCAATTTTCAATCCAATTATTGTAACTGTAACACATATACAATGCATACATATAGAGAACAAACCAACACATTTAAATAATGCAAACCAACCAACCAACACATATAATGTATCCTGGAAATATACTCATCCATAATTAAATTAGAATTCATAACATAATTATAAACATACATAATTCATTTAGAATTCAATTTAAAATTTAGATGACAATCATATGTGGAATCCAGAATTCAATTCATAATTTGATTGGTTTTTTGTACACCATATATTTTTTACTCGAAATCATATACATTTTAAACAAAATACATACACCTGGAATGATACCGGTCACACCGTGCCTCGTATTGAGGCGAGGTTAACTCGTACACGTCACAAATGACTCATTGATTGTTGTCCTAAAGTATCAAAATATTCTGAAATCGTTTGGTCAGTTTTTCGTATGCCAGTTGTTGTTTTCACTTAAAATGAAGTGTTTTTTAAATAAAAGAGAGACACTTTGAATGGTTCCGGCCACACCGCACCTCAGATTGACGCGGGGTTGACTCGTACACATCACACATGACCCATGCATTGTTGTGCTAAAATATAAACACAATCAGAATGCGTTTGGTTGGTTTTCCGTATGTATTTAAAATGTAGTCCATTTTAAAGAAAATAGATACACTTAGAGTGGTCTAGGCCAAACCGTGACTCGGATTGAGGCGCGGTTGACTCGTACACGTAACATATGACCCATGGATCGTTTTCCTAAAATTTCAACAGATTCTGAATGCGTTTGGTCGGTTTTTCGTATGTCAGTTGTTTATTTCACTTATAATCTTGTTCCTTTTAAACAATAGAGACGCAGTTAGAGTGGGACTGGACACATCATGTTTCAGATTTAGACGGGGTTGACTCGTACACGTCTCAAATGACCCATGAATCTTTGTTCTAAAGTATCAACACAATCCGAATGCGTTTGGTCGGTTTTCCGTATGTTAGTTGATGTTTTTCACTTAAAATGACGTCCTTTTGAAACAAAAGACATACACTTTGAGTTGTGCCAGCCACACCGCGCCTCGAATTGAGGCGGTTTTGACTCTTACACGTCACATATGACCCGTGGATAATTGTTCTAAAGTATCAACACAATCAGAATCCGTTCGGTCGGTTTTCCGTATGTCATTTGTTGTTTTCACTAAAAATGAAGTCCATTTTAAAAAAAATAGAGACACTTTGAGTGGTTTTGGCCACACCGCGCCTCGGATTGAGGTGGTGTTGACTCGTACACATCACATATGACCCATGGATCGTTCTCCTATAGTTTCAACAGAAACCGAATGCGTTTGGTTGGTTTTCCGTATGTACTTAAAATACTGTCCATTTTAAACAAAAGAAAGTCACTTAGAGTGGTCCTGACCACACCGCACCTCGGATTGAGCCCGGATTGGCTCGTACACATCACATATGACCCATGGATAGTTGTCCTAAAATTTCAACAGATTCCGAATGCGTTTGGTTGGTTTTTCGTCTGTCAGTTGTTTATTTTACTTATAATCTTTTCCGTTTTAAACAAAAGAGACACATTTAGAGTGGTACAGGCCACACCGTGTCTCGGATTTATCCTGGGTTGACTCATACACGTCTCAAATGAACCATGTATCGTTTTTCTAAAGTATCAACAAAATACGAATGTGTTTGGCCGGTTTTCCGTATGCCAGTTGATGTTTTTCACTTAAAATGGCGTCATTTTGAAACAAAAGACATACACTTTGAGTTGTGCCGGCCACACCGCACCTCGTATTGAGGCAGGGTTGACTCATACACGTCACATATGACCCATGGATCATTATTCTAAAGTATCAACACAATTAGAATCCGTTCGGTCGGTTTTTCGTATGTCATTTTTTGTTTTCACTAAAAATGAAGTCCATTTTAAACAAAATAGAGACACTTTGAGTGGTGTCGGCCACACCGCGCCTCAGATTGAGGTGTCTTTGACTCTTACATGTCACATATGACCCATGGATCGTTCTCCTAAAGTTTCAATAGAAACCGAATGCGTTTGGTCGGTTTTCCGTATGTACTTAAAATACTGTCCATTTTAAACAAAAGAAAGTCACTTAGAGTGGTCCCGACCACACCGTGACTCGGATTGAGCCCGAGTTAGATCGTACACGTCACATATGACCCATGGATCGTTGTCCTAAAATTTAAACAGATTCCGAATGCGTTTGGTCAGTTTTTCGTCTGCCAGTTGTTTATTTCACTTATAATCTTGTCCGTTTGAAACAAAAGAGACACAATTAGAGTGGTACCGGCCACACTGCATCTCAGATTTAGGCGGGGTTGACTCGTACACGTCTCAAATGAACCATGGATCGTTTTCCTAAAGTATCAACACAATACGAATGCGTTTGGCCGGTTTTCCGTATGCCAGTTGATGTTTTTCACTTAAAATGACATCCTTTTGAAACAAAAGACATTCACTTTGAGTTGTTCCGGCCACACCGCACCTCGGATTTAGGCGGGGTTGACTCGTACATGTCACATATGACCCATGGATCGTTCTCCTAAAGTTTCAACAGAAACCGAATGCGTTTGGTCGGTTTTCCGTATGCCAGTTGATGTTTTTCACTTAAAATGATGTCCTTTTGAAACAAAAGACATGCACTTTGAGTTGTACCGGCCACACCGCGCCTTGGATTGAGGCGGGGTTGACTATTACACGTCACATATGACCCATGGATCATTGTGCTAAAGTATCAACACAATCAGAATCCTTTTGGTCGGTTTTCCGTATGTTATTTGTTGTTTTCACTAAAAATGAAGTCCATTTTAAACAAAATAGAGACATTTGAGTGGTGTCGGTCACACCGCGCCTCGAATTGAGGTGGTGTTGACTCGTACACATCACATATGACACATGGATCGTTATCCTAAAGTTTCAACAGAAATCAAATGCGTTTGGTTGGTTTTCCGTATGTACTTAAAATATTGTCCATTTTAAACAAAAGAAAGTCACTTAGAGTGGTCCCGACCACACCGCATCTCGGATTTAGGCGGGGTTGACTCGTATACATCTCAAATGACCCATGGATCATTGTCTTAAAGTATCAACACAATCTGAATCCGTTTGGCCAGTTTTCCGTATGCCAGTTGATGTTTTTCACTTAAAATGATGTCCTTTTGAAACAAAAGACATACACTTTGAGTTGTTCCGGCCACACCTCACCTCGGATTGAGGCGGGGTTGACTCGTACATGTCACATATGACCCATGTATCGTTTTCCTAAAGCATAAACACATTTAGAATGCGTTTGGTCAGTTTTTTGTATGCCACTTTTTGTTTTCACTTAAAATCTTATAGAAATTCATATAGAATATTTTTATATCATATT
Source organism: Viscum album (assembly GCA_963277665.1). Lineage (NCBI taxonomy): Eukaryota > Viridiplantae > Streptophyta > Magnoliopsida > Santalales > Viscaceae > Viscum > Viscum album. Next base: position 180,028,022 of record OY728159.1, on the reverse strand, counting down.
TAGTATGGATTAGATTTTAGTTGATCGTGCTATGAAACATTTCAGAGCTAATGAAATTAAGGAAGGTGGAGGGGCTGTTCGGGGGGCTGTCCGGAGGGGCTGTCCGGTGGGTGTCTGGGGGCTGTCCGGGGACCAAGGAGGAGGGTGGGGGGGCTGTGCGGGGTCTGTCCGGGGGGTGTTTGGGGGTTGTTCAGGGGGCTGTCTGGGGTTGTTCAGGGGGCTGTCCAGGGGTTTTTTAGGGGGTTGTTCAGGGGTTGTTCAGGGGGTTTTCCGGGGTTGTTCAGGGGGTTGTCCGGGGGGCTGTCTGGGGGGTGTTTGGGGGGTTGTCCGGGGTCCAAGGGGGAGGGTGGGGGGGTTGTCCGGGGTGCTGTCCGGGGGGCTATCCAGGGTCTAGGGTGGAGGGTGGGGGGTTGTACGGGGGGCTGTCCAGGGGGCTATCCGCGGGGCTGTCCGGGGGGTGTTTGGGGGGTGTTCGGGGCCCAAGGGGGAGGGGGGGTTGTCCAGGGTCCAAGTATGAGGGGGGTTGTCCAGGGAGTTCTCAAACACACAACCACTAAAAGACAACAACATCCACAAAAACATACAATATATAAAAATAACTCAACTCCAATACTATACTACGAGTCTAGATAAAACCAACAACTAGAATAGATTAAACATCAAATCTCAGTAATATAAGTCAAAAATGTAACGGATCAATATGTCCCACATCAGCATCACCATCACCATCATCATCATCATCACCCTCGTCATCGTCCTCCTCATCGTCCTCACCCTCCACAGCGCCCTCCTCCTCGCCTTCGCCCTCCTCCTCGCCCTCCTCATCTCCCTCCTCTTCCGCATCAGACTCCTCGCCATCATCATCTTCAAGCTGGACATCGGCCTGACCACCACTGGAACTGCCACCTGGTGCACCATATATAGAATGTATCGACGACATGTATTCATCAATCGCTGGGCTGGCCTCTACTGGAAGTGTTGGACGTAGAACTTCAATAAATTTCATAAATGCACTGTTTGCCCTAGCAGACTGTTCTACCGTCTCTGTGGCCCTTTTCTCAGCCTGTTCTGCCTGTGCCCTAACTTGCTGCAGCTCGGTGGCACTAAAACTCATACCTGAGGCAGGCCAATACCTCGTCGGGGCTATCCTAGGTCGGCAGCATACTCTGCCAGAATGATCCTCTCCCAACACCTGATGTAAGTGATCAGATGGCCCAAAATTGTCTGCTTCTTGGGCATCGAGGGCCTCTAAATCATCCTGTTACAAATATAAATATATTATTAAGTTACAAAATAGATATTCAAATATAAAATCAACAGATTAAAACTTACAATCTGCTACTGAGTCGCTTCGTTGAAAGCACTTCCATCCTTTTTTCGTCTACTCGAGCAAAACAGTTTTTCTCGAGGCACACGTCCTTCAATATTTTGTACTTGCCTCTACAATGACATTGAAAACAAAATTTATATAAAAACTTTAGAAAATGATTAAATAATTTAGGAAAAAAAGAAAATGTAAGTCGTAAAGAAAACTTATAAACAATTGTCATACCTGCTGCCTCTCATGATCCGGCATCGTCGTGCGTCCTAGTGTATGGAGGTATTTTTTTGCATCAATGTTTTTTTTATTTTTTCCAGATGATTCCTAAATAAAATTCGATAATGAAAAGGATAATATTAATGCAAAACTTGAAAGTTATTATTTAAATACCTCAAATGTAATTCATACCTTAAACTGGGTACTCGTCCAATGAGTAATCATCTGACGATACTGCTCTATAGGACAATCATCCACGACTGGTACCGCCTCTAACTCAGTGCCAAATCTAGCACGCCAGCTAATATATAGCTCGTGCTTGTAGGCTCTCCAAAGCTCGCCTAAATCCTTTAGACGTTCTAGTCGTGCACCCTCACCATCAGGAAAATTAAATCGAAGCTGAAATCAAAATATTAATTAATATAAATACAAAAATAATTCATGGCATTAAATACAACAGATTTTTTTACCCATATCTCTGCCCAAGATCTATCTTTGACCTCATGTGGCAAATGTCTCCACGACAACGGGCTGATGGGAATGATGTCGGAGTATTTGGCAAGCGTCGCCAGAAAACTCCGACATTGCTGCCCTGTTTTCTCAAACATCTGATTGTCTTCATTATATTCCACCATAACCTATGTGCGACGGTTCCACACCAAACGCATGCGTGTACGGCCCCGCCCCCGCCTCCTATCAGTAGATGTATCTGTCATGAAAGAAAAACAAATATTTTATCAAAACATGTTATAATGAAAATAAATATTGCTATAAAAATTTGTTAGGGTTTTATAAATATACCTGCGCTAGTCTGATCAATGAGTGGCGCCGGATCCACAGAACCTGATGGAACACCCTCTGGTGGAACAAGAGTCAAAGACGATGGAATATAAAAGCTCGGAGAGATAGAAGTAGAAGGAAAAGAAGATGGAACAGCTGTATGACCTGATGCTGACTGGGGAGTGAGAATCATCATGGGATGTGAAAATGATGGGGCAGAAGATGCAGAAGGTAGTGAAAACATGGGAGGCCTAAATACCCCGTGTGTCCCTAACGACACACTGGGATCAGAATGTGGGAAGGCTGAAATGTCAGTGGGAGGGGCAGGGTCTAGTCGGGCATGAGCAGCTCTACGTCCACCTCTGGTACGAACCCTCCTCGTACCACTGGCCTGAGTACTAGGACCAGTACTAGGCTCCTCGTCGAATAACTGTCAACGTAACGGTGGATCCTACAAAAAAGTTTACAAAAAAATTAATCACATGACATTATATATTCTGTAAATATATATATATATATATATATATATATATTTGAAATAAAGTACTCACTGTAGGCACTAATGGTGGAACGCCCAGCTACTCCATCCGATGATTGTTCTCCGCCATTTTTTTTCTTCGTCTCTCTTCAATTGGCTGCATTTCCTGCATTTGAAAACAAATATGTAATTAATTAGAAAAAGGAAATTAATGTGTAAACCAAAAAAACTAAATATATGAGGGAATGAGGGGATTCATTGGTAATTTAGCTATCAATTGTTTTAGAAGAGCTTGAATGAATTTAATAAAACATACAAGTTGTAATGTTCACCAAGTTAGAAATATTGTTTTATTTGGTTTGAATAAAGTTCAATTCCAAATTAGAAAATGCAATTCAAATAAAACATAAACCAATAAACATTGAAAATTCACATAACGGTCAATTCAGCTAAAACATATTTGTGATCAATACTAAATAAATATGAATATTACAAACCTTAACAACCCAACTCGAGGTAAACCAAAAGAATTGAGAACATGGATGAATGATTCTATATATTTCCAACCACAACTTCAGGTTCACAATCAACTCTGACAATTGAGCTATTGGAGTCATCAAAAGAAATAAATGGATTGGTTCCAATGTCAATAGGGACAGTGCCAATTCCATCATCAGCATCATCAAAAATATGCCTTGGAATTACTTCAACTATGACACCAAATTCAGATTGAAGTTGATCTTTGACATAAAAAACTTGTTTAGACATTAATGCCAACACATATGGTTCTTCGGTAGCAAGAGTGAGGGTCATATTAATTACTCGAAATCCACAATCATCAATAAATGTGCCATGTCTCGTCATCGAATCAAACCAATGGCATTTCATCATTGTGACTCGTCCATGAGAGTAATAATCCAATATTATTATTTTCTCAACGACTCCATAATAACCCACATTTTCAAGTCGCGGTCTACTATCTGATGCACTGGCATAAAAATCTGTTGTGGCAGTAACCATAATACCATCATGTTGTGTTCTCATGTTTTTGGCTTGTTCAGTGACAATAAATCTGTACCCATTGATAACAATTGATTTACAGTCACGAACCACGGTATTAGGACCAAAAGCCAAAGCTCTTATTTCCTCAGAGACAGAGTCAGCAGACAAACTCAATACCTGCAATATAAATGACAGTTAAACTTGAGTAAATATCGAAATAATTAATTTAAACAGTAATATTTTTACCTTCAATTTTAACCAATCAGAAAACTCTTTGCTATGCAAAGTCTCTCTCCTTCTCAAAGATAAAGAATGATGCTTCCTATTTATCATTTTTTTATGTTCCTTGTAGATAAAAAAACATGAATAGTTTAACAGATATATATGTAAGATATACATATTCAATTTTGTTACCTGATATAGTCATCGAACAAATCACAGTTGAACAAAACTGTGCGATGTGCCATCTCCCGCTCTTCATGGCTTAATGTCTTCAATGTATATGATCCAGGAATTCCTCCTGTTTGAGGAAGTGATGGAAAACTGGGTTCAATTTGCTCATATTGTTCTTCTTCATTTCTCATTGGTCTGTTCATTCTTGTAGTAAGATCAGACAAATACATCGAACAGAAATCCATACATTCTTGAGCTAAGTAATCGTTCACGATAGAACCTTCGGGATGATTCTTGTTTCGAACATAAGACTTTAATGTGAACATATTTCTTTCAGTTGGATACATCTAATGAAAAGAAACAGGTCCTCCGAGAAGTATTTCAGTTGGAATATGGATAGTCAGATGCAGCATGCATGTGAAAAATGATGGGGGAAATATTTTCTCCAACTCACACAAAATTAATGAGGCATCTGTCAACATTTTTTTCAAGAAAGACTTGGACAACTTCTTAGCACAAAGATATCTAAACAAATGGCACAACCGAATAACACCCACCCTTATATTATTGGACAAAAGATGATGGATTGCTATTGGAAGAAACTCATGAAGTAGAACGTGATAATCATGAGTCTTCAAAGATTTTAGCTTCAACTCTCTTCTATTGACCTGTTTAGATATGTTGCTTGAATAGCCATTAGGAACTCTAATAGTCTCTAATACTTCCAGAAAAAAAAATCAGTAGGTGTCATCACATAAGAAGCACATGGAAGTTGCCATTTATTTTCACTGATACGCACAGGATGCAATTCTGGTCTGATGTCCCAATCCACCAAGTCACGTCGAGATCGTAAATCATCTTTTGTCTTCCCCTTGACATTTAGAAGAACTGAAAGAAACATTTCACATGTATTCTTTTCAATATGCATTACGTCTAAGCAATGACGTAGCAAATTGGTTGACCAATAAGGAAAATCAAAAAAGATACTCCTCTTCCTCCAATTGTAACAGGTTTCTGTGGAAACATTCTTTCTCTTTCCAGATTTCATTTGACCCTTCCCGAACGAAAAACTGAAATCTTTAAATTCATTAAGCACATCAGTTCCAGAAATACGCTGAGGTGGATCATCGGTCTCTATAGTATTATCAAATCTTCGACGATTCATTCTATATGGATGATCCTTTGGAAAAAATCGTCGATGTCCCATAAAACTGAAACTATAATGATGTTTCAGTCTTCTGGATCGTGTATTCTTCATACAAACTGGACATGACAGTTTTCCTTTCGTGCTCCATCCAGACATCATTGCATAAGCCGGAAAATCATTGATCGTCCACATAAGCACAGCACGCATCTGAAATATGTCTTTCGAACATGCATCGTATGTGCACACACCCACATCCCAAAGAAGTTTCAACTCTTTTATTAAAGGTTGCATGTATACATCAATATCAATGCCAGGATCAGAAGGACCAGATATGAGTATAATCATGAAAGTGAAAGATTTTTTCATACACAACCATGGGGGAAGATTATAAATGTGTATAAAAACTGGTCATGTGCTGTGCGAAGTAAGCATCTGCCCAAACGGATTAAAACCGTCGCATGAAAGACCCAGCCTCACATTACGCACATCAGCTGCAAAATTAGGATGTCGAGCATCAAATCTCTGCCATGAAAATCCATCTGCAGGATGAACCAACTCATCATTAGTCTTCTTTCTCTCGGTATCATGACATCTCATTTTTATTGATATGTCATCAGACATAAAAAGATTCTGGAGTCTGGGGATCAATGGAAAGTGCCACATTACTTTCTTTGGAACGTGGGATGGTGTTCCATCAGATTTTGACTTCCAGCGGGATGTGCCACATTTTATACATTCATTTCGTTCAGCGGTTTCTTCCCAGAATAAACTACAATCTTTCGGGCAAGCATGAATTTTGTTTCTGGAAAATCCAAGTTCTTCAACTAACTTCCATGCCATATAGTGGTTTGAGGGAATATCTGCATCATCGGGAAGTAAATCCTTCAAGAGGGTAAGAATGTAATCGATTGCTGTATTAGAAATCCCATACATAGTTTTTCCATGAAACAATCAGATTAAAAATTTCAGCTTTTTCATTTTATTGCATTGTCGATATACTGGAGTCGTGGCAGCATCATTCAATTTTTTCACCCTATCAATATCATCATTTTCACTAGATGCATCAGTTGTCCTCATATCGACGTCTTCTTGAGTCGAAATCCTTTCTTTTTCATGATGACAAATAAACGGAAACCGATCATCTAACAAATTCTCCATTCCAGTCCTTTCATTTCGATCATCACCAATTTGAGATTTCATTTTCTCCCAATTGTGATACCACACAAAGTAGTTTGCTTGAAAACCATTTTTGGTTATGTGGTAGCTGACTTCTTCACGACTCAACCAAGGTCTACCAACACAATTGGAACATGGGCAGTGTATGCGACCACTATCTGAAGCATTTTGAAATGCAAAATCTATAAAGCTCTCCAAATTGTTTTGAAAATCGCTTGAGATACGATCAGTTTCATACATCCAACTTCTATCCATTCTGTAAAAATAATTCATATAAGTCATTTTGTCATAAACAATTCAATAGGATTGAACTTTAATAGAAAATACATTTAAGTAAACGATAAAGGAATAAAATAATCATGGTATCAACTACACATGTGAAAAAAACATACTAATGTGTTATTGAGAAAATGTAAAACCAACAAGAACTTAATGTGTTATCACATCAGAGCATGCCTCATCCCATAACCATATTAGTAGGGTATCCTCATATGCGATTTTCCTTTTTGAATTAATATTCACTTCCTCACCAGGTACCTGAGTAGATTTCATAGATATAATCATCTCACATCCTGTAAGGCTTCCATTATGTATGATCTGCAGAATAATTTGAGTGATCATGAATCGTGCATGGGATCTTCCCATGATCACTATAGATTATGAGAAGGAATTATGATAGGTCACGTGAAGAACATCAAACACATATTTTATATAATTTGAGACATAATATAATAAAATAATGTATAAATCTATGGAATTTGGGATAAAAGGATGGATGAAATACTAAAATATGGGAGACTAAGGTGAAGGAAATATATGTTGACCCTAATGTTCATAACATGCATCACCTATGAAATTTTATTGCACTAGGAAATTTCATCCTGTTCACAATACATTCTATTGGAAACCTATTTTGATCATTTGATGTCCCCTTGACATGTCAAATAAAATCAGATGGCACCCATGAATATGCCACCCTTGTAATGAAAAGCCTTTAATTCTCACCATACAGACTACATGTTTTCCAATAGATATATATCTCCTTCTATATAGGGGAATCAATACATATTATCTCAGTCTCATATTAAATGTCAGGAATGTTAGATGGCTCCCTTAACACCCTCCAGGCACACCAACTAGGTCATGTGATGTCCTCAAATCATGTCACTATGGACATAAATCACCCTTCAAGACATGTCACACTGACTCTAGAGTTTCCCTCCCAGTGTGTCAAACATGTCTTTTGATGAAAATGGAGAAGATCACCAAAATCAAGAGATTCCTTATAGGCATTACATCCATTATCATGAAATTGCTTCTAGGATCAACCAGTCAGGACTTGTGATGTCCTCCAAACATTTTGTCCTTGATCATTAGAGAAACATCATACAATCCATCTAGGTTAGGAAAATTCATCAAAATGTTTATAGGATCATGTAATTTCTATTGGAAATTTCCAAAAGAAACCCTCTATCATGATAAGTAGATAGTCAAGGCATTCCATGTGGAAAACCAACACATATCCATAAGAGAAGAAATCTAAAAATAATAGAATCTATATGCATTATAAAATTGTCCACCATTGGCATGTAAGCTTCTATAAAAATGGAACCATAGTGTTTATGTTTTAATTAATGGAAAATAAATTCATTAAAACAACTACAACAACTTGATTGAGATCAATTTTTACCTGTTCGGATGGGGGGTGTACCTATTCGGACGGGGGTCGATGATGTTCAGACGGGGGGTTCGCGAGAGCACGGGAGCGGAGGACAGCCCGCCCACCCCTCCTTGACAGCCCGGCCACCCCCGTGGATAGCCCGTCCACCCTTGTGGACATCCCGCCCATCCCCGTACCCCCCTGGACACCCCGTACCCCCCCTGGATAGCCCCGCCCACCCTCCCAAACATCCCACACCCCCCCTCTCCTGCAACCCCACCACCACCACCTAGACATACCAACCCCCCTGGACACCCCACACACCCCTCCCCCACCAGGACACCCCACCCAAACCCCCAGGACAGCCCACACCCCCTGGACAGCCCCACCCACCCCCATGGACAGCCTTTCCCACCCCCGTGGACAGCCCCGCCCACCCCCGTGGACAACCCACCCACCCCCGTGGATGCCCCCTACCCCCTAGACAGCCCAACCACCCCCGTGGACAGCCCACCCACCCCCCTCGACACCCCTACCCCCCGTGGCCAGCCCACCCACCCCCCCTGGACAGCCCTCCCACCCCTCCTTGACAGCCCGGCCACCCCCGTGGACAGCCCGTCCACCCTTGTGGACAACCCGCCCACCCCCGTACCCCCTGGACACCCCGTACCCCCCCTGGATAGCCCTGCCCACCCTCCCAAATAGCCCACACCCCCCTCCCCTACAACCCCACCACCACCACCTAGACATACCACCCCCCCTGGACACCCCACACACCCCTCCCCCACCAGGACACCCCACCCAGACCCCCAGGACAGCCCACACCCCCTAGACAGCCCCGCCCACCCCCGTGGACAGCCTTTCCCACCCCCGTGGACAGCCCCGCCCACCCCCGTAGACAACCCACCCACCCCCGTGGACACCCCCTACCCCCACAATCCATTATCCAAAACATATCAAATTGGTTTGAACACAATCCATAATTCCCACAATCCATTATCCAAAACATGTAAACGTTCACGATAGCCTCCCCCAACTCTGATTTACATGTTTTGAACACTCTCCTTCCAAACATAGAATATAAAAACATTAAAGAAGTATTCACAAACACAAACAATATCCTATTTAGATATTAATTTCAATAATCAAGTAAACCAAACACCTGGAAAAAATCTATTCATTAAAACAACTACAACAATATGGTTGAGATCAAATTTTACCTATTCGTATGGGGGTGTACCTGTTGGGATGGGGGGTGCTGGTGTTCGGATTCGCGAGAGTAGTGGAGTCGGATGGGGTTCGCGAGAGCAGCAGAGTGAATAGATTAGGGCTCTGTCCGAATGGGGAGAGGAGATCGCGATCTGGAATTTGGGGAAAACCTTTGCCAACGGTTTATAAAAACCATTGGCAAAGGCACACATTTCCCAACGGTTCCATTGAACCGTTGGGAAAGGGTCCACCGAAATTCCCTTTGCCAACGGTTTGATTAAACTGTTGGAAAAGGCTCACTATACCAACGGTTTAACTAAACCGTTGGTATACTACCGTTGGGAAAAGACCAAATTCCAGTAGTGACGGTGTGTTTCTTAAAAGTTTACTCAGGGCATGTACATTGGTCATACATGGTTGTGTAAAATACCCGGCTACACGGTGTGTTCTTAAACTACACGGAGTGTACTGACCCTTTTCTCCTTTCCCGGTTACTCCTACACGACTAAGTCACACGGACTGTCCCAGCCGAAGACTACACGGCGTGCTTTGAGGCAGACACGGTGTGTGCTAGACACGCCTTACCTGGCCCATGTTGTTAGCGACACTACCTGACACACGGTCGACACTACACGGCGTGTTCCTACGAGACACGGCATGCACTTGAAGGGAAACCTCGGCCTGTGTTGTTCGTGACACGGCTGGGTACTCGGCTGAACCTTACACGGTGTGTTCCGAACAAACACGGCATGTATAGGAGAAGATAACATCGACCCGTGTTTTTCAAGACACGACCGGGTACCTAGGGAAAAGATACACAGCATGTGCATACTGAACACGGCGTGTACTAAACATGCATTAACTAGCCCGTGTTGTTAGTTACACGGCTGGGCTCCTAGTTAACCTCTACACAGCGTGTACCTACCATACACGACGTGTTCCTAAAAACCAGTTACAGCTCTGTGTCCCTGTCCACACGGTCAGTGACACGGCCAAAAACTACACGGCGTGTATCTATAAATTACACGCTGTGTATTCTGCGTTTTTTCGGACAGTGGCCTCAGAACTGCACTGGAGCCCAGAAAACACAGAAAACAAGGGTTATGGTGCCAAATTTCAATCCGTGGGGGCCCATACTCCCTGCGAATTAAAGCTTGGCATCATAACAATGCATAGAACAAGCCACAGTATAAGAACTCATGACCCACCAAATTCTGATCCTTGAGGGACCATAACACCTCTGAGATCAAAGTTTAGCATCTGTGATAAAAAATATCCAAACAACGATACCTTATCAACATAACAGGCATTCTATCACAGCAGCTATCATGACAGCATGCATTGTCTATCACAAATCCTATCACAACAGCATGCATTCTCTAATGCAACCTAGATGGCATAGCAAAATGCATGGAATGTAATCTTCTAACATGTGCCTATATGATGCATGATATGGAATACCCTTGTCTCATCGAGTTGCAACAAAATAGAACCGCAATCATATAAACAGTAATAGCACAAAACAAGTGCATCACCCAACGGTGAAATCAATTAAACTGTAACATTCGCAAAACTCAAAATTTGAAATATTCGAGGTAATCTGGATTTTTCCCTGTACACGGGTTCTAGAACGCCCAGGCACAGCTATTTGCCATTTACCTATTTCGTCCTATCCCTGTCTAATGTCGCTAAATAGTAAGTCTATAGAATAAGGAAAGAACACCCTTTGATACCACTTTGTAACGACCTGAATCTGGAGCCCTTCCACTGGTGACCCGTACCCGGTTCGCCACATGAACTCAGGTGCATTTCCCCAAATGCCAGAGGCTTCCGACTAGCAGCGAGGGCCTTGGTAAGTTATTGGGGAAACTATGCCCTCATTTGGTAAGGTATACAAGGCGAGAAAACAACAGTCAATAGTGGAAGTAGTAAACAGCATACAAACATTGAAACTAAACAGTGGAAGTAATGAACATATAATGATAATGATAATGATGAAGCAGGTACAAGTATCTAAGGAAAGCAGCAACACAACAACATGATGAAATACAACTGAAAACAAAGTATGAAAGTAAACAGTAACTCCAGCAGCATCGTAAGCCTAAGCTCGGTCCTATGCTCTCCAGCTCCAACCAGAAATCATGTACCCGAAGTAGAAGGGCCACAATCCCTATCCACACTTGCAACCATATAACCTGTTTGGGCTGAAAATAAAGACCCAAATAGGGTTTGATACTAATCCCAGTAGGCAATCACCACGAGATTTATGCCCTACTGTCAGTGAGTAATATAGAAAAAGTAAAGGAAATAAATGAAGCAGAGAAGCAGATGTACACTAAAGTAAGCAATCCTACCAAAATCCATTAACAGTTATTTATTAGTTTAGCACAATCAACTAGCTATCAACCTTGGAACCTAGCAACAACTTTATACTCCGAAGGCAAGCAAGTAATCACAACAGGTAACTCAGCAGTCTACCTAAACAGCAAGCAGTAAAAACCCAAGATTTTTCTTTGGCTTGGTGGACTCGTCACAACCAACCAACAAATAAATCACTAACCCTCTGGGTGGCCCCTACTAGTAAACCCATCTAGTCAAGTAGACGTACAAAGGCACAAACACTCTGGGAAGCTCTCACTGTCAATTCCCTTTTGGTCTTGAAACGAAAGATATAGACTCTCTAAGGAAGCACTTACGTCTAATTCCCCATATAGTCTCGCTACGTAACTAAGGACACTCTGAGGAAGCACAAAGTCTCATTCCCATAGGTCCTGCGATCGATACTAATTATAACAGACTCTCTAGGGAAGCCCTAATCCTCAATTCCCCTTTTAGTCTACCACACCAGGTTCACTCAGCCCTGAGCAGTTTAGTCGTGCGTAATCGACTATTAGCATCCTAAGTAAGTTCAGAAACTACTTGGATAATAGCTTCAATGTATCCACAAGCATATAAACAGTGGTAAATACATGCAATCAAGTCAACAGGCATACTGTCAATGTGCAAAAGGGGTCACCTCGTAGGCAAAACCGCGCCAACGGTAATAAACAGCCAAAAAAAGGGGAAACACCCATGGGGTGATCCTCAAACATGCTAACAAGCAATTATTAATCATCTAATAACCTCAAGCATACAAGAAATCTAAGGTAGATAACAAAACAGGATCAAAACCCTAACCGAGATACCCGATACATGGGTATCCGGCACTTTTGCACCAAAAACTCAAAGACATTCAACGTAGGGAAACAAACCACCTACCTCAATCCTTGGTGATTGATACTCTTGAACCTCGGCCTGTGAATCGGCCTAGAACGGAGTAAATCTACAAAAACATCTAAAACATTCAACCTCAAATAACTCTCACAAGAGAAGGAATCAGGAAACATGGCCAAAGAAGAACCAAGAACTCACTGCTGCGATTCTATCACACCCGACGACGTTCGATTCGGACAACCGGTGAAGAATAGGTGGTGCAGAGAAGAATCAGCCCTCTAGGTCGCTCTGGTCGTAATTAGGCGGAGAAGAAGATGAAAATGGGGATTAGGCGTGACACCGGTCCGATTAATGAAATAAAAAGAAAAGTACATAGCGTGTACTTTTTGAGTACATGGCGTGTAGTCCCCTTTTCCATACGTCGTATTAATCGGACTCCACCTCATCACTACACCCTGTGTGACTGGCTCGGACACGGCCAGCACACGGCCTCAAGCGGAAGAAAAGTACACGGCGTGTACTTACAAAATTTCCAGATTCTCCTCTTTTTATCAAAAACGGCTAGAAAAGGAAAACATACCTGAAAAAGAAGGTCCGGGTTCTTACACCTGGTCTGTGAATAATATTCACTACTATCGAGATAAGGGATTAGAGGGTCACACACTAAGTGTGTTCTAAAATCTTTCATATTCAGATGAATAGGAGTTTAAGATGTAGTGGGGACCACCATGAGGTCCGGGATATGTCTGAGGATATACAATCACCATGTACTAAATAAATTCATTATTATTCAAGTATAGAATAATTGGAGTTGAATTTATTTATTTAATGTATTTACAAGTATTGAAGTAAAAACATCAAAAATATTATACGAGAGAATATTATTTTAATATTCAAAGTTCATTTAATAGCAAGAATTACGAGTTGATTTAATGACTTTATTTTATCATGTAATATATTTATTATATATTACAAGAAAGCGATAAAAATATAGAATACATTTATGATGATGTTAGTTGGTCATAACATGTTGTTTATGTCTTATTTAGTGAGTAAAAAATGTTTGGGGGTTGGGGAGCCATTTTCAGGTATTTAGCACCTTTCTATATAAGGAGGAGAGGGATATCATGCCAATGACTATTCATCCTATGAATTTCAGAGTTTCTCACTCCTCTCTCCTACTTCCTGGAGAGAGAAACTCTCGATCCAAGTCTTCGATTGAAGTTCTTCTTCACAGATCGAAGGATTGACATAGCGGTGATCGTTCGGATGTCAAAGGTTTTGTCAAATTTTCACGCTAGCACCTTAAATTTGATGATCAATGCTCCTACAGTTTTTTAAAGCATGTGTGAATGATCTAGAGTGAATCATTTCTTTCATGCAATGATCATTGGCGATGAACGGGCAGTGAACAATCGACGAACGCGACTTCATATCAGATGAGGAATTTCATTGTTTTAATATTTGCACTTAATTTATTCATATGAAGATCCTTGGGTTGTAACCAGGAATCTCTTCACCAGTATTGATGTAGTTACATTAATCAATAGTGGAAAATTTTAAATTCTTGGTTTTTCAGGCTTCTGTTGCGCACCCAGTACCAACACCGAGAAGTGTATCGTCTTCACTGGGTATTGGAATACTTCAAGATCCTCTAACAACTCTATTGGCGTAGAGTTTCAAGAGGATATAGTAGAGGCAGAAGAGGCCCATACAAAGGTATCAAAGGACAATAAATTAGTTATTCATGAGCATGAAATAAGTAAAAAAAATGCCAACAAGTAGTTTCTAAAAGCTATGCCAGATTTATTTTTATCACTTCCATCAGATACCATTGTAGTTTTTGATACATAGATGTTGATGATGCGCTCTTTATATGATGCACCCGATGATGGTGATGACAATCATGGTGGTGGTTGGGGAGATTCATTCCTAGTGGTGATGGCGATGAATATGTAGGAGGTGATGATGCTAGTGGGGATGCTCATGATGACGGTGATGATGGTGATGGCCATGATGGTAGTGGTAGTCATGAGGGAAATATTGATCCCCTATATTTCTGAGTAGATTTTTATGAAACAATTGTGTGGATGGTGTTTGATGACAGGAACTGATTGCATATGTGTTTTTGTTTTTGTTTTTTAAAATTATCAACTGAGTAAATGTGATTTATATGATATATTTTTTGTGTTAAATGTGTGTTGTGACTAGTTGAAAACATAAATTTGTTAGTATTCTGTAATATATTGCTTGAATGGTGCTTCAGGTGTTGGTATAAGAAGTTAGAAGTTGGGTGCAATGGCATCCTATACCAACGGTTCTCTAACTATTGGTATAGAGTCTATGACAATGGTTTATAAAAACCATTGGTAACATACAAATTCGAACCCCCACTATACCTACAGTTTCCATATAGCTGTTGGTATAGGTGTATTCTCCAGTAGTGTTTCCATGTAGTGTGTATGCTTAGTTTTATAGTATCTAATTACATTGTCTATTGTATGCAATTATAGTATGAATAACAAATCTATATGCAATTTAATATTCCTCGCATGACTCTTTCAAATTAATTAAATGCATACAATATGCATATAGTATGTATCAATTGTATAAAGTAATCATATAGTATTTGTTAACCGCATACAATATGCATATTGTATGCATACAATTTGCATACACTGTTTGAAATTACACACACTAGCATGCATACACTGTGCATACATTTTTTGAATTCATGTACACTCATACACATTTATGTACATTGTATAAAAACAATAGTATGAATACACCCGTATTCATGCAACATGCATACAATCGCAATGTTTAAAAAACATTAATATACAAACACCTACCACTACTACAAAAATGGGCTTTATAAGCGCTCAAAACGGGATTTAACAACGCAAAAAAGGCATTGTAAAGCTCAGCGCTGGTATAGGGGGGTCCCTTTTATCAGTGCTCTGAAAAGCGCTGATAAAGGCCCCTTTTATCAGTGCTAAAAAAGCGCTGATAAAAGACCCATTTATCAGCACTTTTTTTTATCACAGATAAAAGGGACCTTTATCAGCGCTTTTAAAAATTGCTGATAAAAGTCAAAAATATATATATATATAATGCGAGGAGAGCTTTTAACAGCGCTTGACCTCCCCCCCCCCCTATCAGCGCTAGGTGGTCTCTCGCGTGTTGCCCTTCCCGCGCATCCTCACACACGTGCACCCATTTTCTTCCACCGAAACTCGAACCCATGACCTCCCCCCTTTCGCAGCTGCACCTTTACCACTAAGCCATTTCATTTTTTTCTCTATTTAATGATATATCTATTTATTTATATATATATAGTTATATTTATTCGTATATTGATATAGATTCATATGAATATAAATATATTTATTCATATATTAGTGTGTATATATATATATTCGTATATTAATATATATTTATATTTATTTATATATATATTTTTAGTTATAATTTTTTATCCGTATATTTATTTGTATATTAATATATACTTATAAGATTAGTTTCAAATACATTTATGAAATATGTTTTTTATGTGTGTTTATAAATAAATAAATACATATATACAACACACACAGAGACACACAAACATACATACACACACATACACATATATATTTATGAATAAATACATATATATGTGTATTTGAAAATCCATAGAATGTTAAAAACGACCATAACTTATAATATAGAAGCTCGTTTCAACTCCACAACCAGTCAAATCGAAGAAAATGAAACAATATTAGATATGATATGTGGTACAGGCCTAAAGGACGTCCGGATCAGAAGTTATACTTGTTTGAATGTTAACAAATCGGGGTATCTCCACTAAAAACTCAGTTTTGGAGGACTTATGGGCCTTTTTGGCCTCAAAAAATGTGACAAAAGCTTTGATTTGATCACTAGCGCGTAGATCTCATCACAGACTTCGATTTGATATGTTTTAGAGCTCAAACGGACACCCAGATCAAAAGTTATGGTTGTTTGAAGTGTGAGTTACATTTTCAACTTATTTTAGATCTTTTATTAATTTTTTTGATTTTTTGTGTCTTCAATTTGTTATTAAATGATTTTTAATCAATAATAATTAGCAAATTATTAATTAATAATATTTTTTAAAATATTTTAAATCCATTTTCACTAAATTTCTTATATATTAAATGTAATAGTCTATTTATACTTATCTAAAGCATATTTAAAAAATATATATTATATTTATATCAATATAAATATACTTGTATAATAATATTTCATTTTTCGTGATTTTTTTTGAAATATAATATTTATCACCGGTAGGAAAAAGCGCTGATAAATCCCCCCTTTATCAGCGCTATTAAAAGAAGCGCTGATAAAGGGGGGCCTTTATCAGTGCTTTTTTTTAGTGTTGATAAAAGGGTAGCGCTTCCCTTGCCCATTTTTATAGTAGTGTACATGCGTACAGTATGCATACAACATGTATGAATTATTTGAAATTACATTAACATTCTTTAAAAAAATGTATATAATTGTTAATGTTGAATATATTCATCTATAAAGTACATTTTCTTTAGTTTCTTGAGTTTTTTCATACTTGTATTTACCATATCTAGAATTTTATTTTTACATTTTCTCA
Source organism: Viscum album (assembly GCA_963277665.1). NCBI lineage: Eukaryota > Viridiplantae > Streptophyta > Magnoliopsida > Santalales > Viscaceae > Viscum > Viscum album. The sequence continues at coordinate 180,010,797 of OY728159.1, read as the reverse complement.
AGTTAAACATTCTATAATCAACTTATAAAATTAGTCAACTAAAATAAATTTAGATGCATGTGTATACATTCTTTGTTACTTCCTTACCATAAACATCTTATTTTCTACTGTATCAACTCTCGCATATTGGTTGGTTAATATATTATGTGCATAAATATTTGCAATATGATTTTTATGAAAAAAAATTTCTTGAAAGAAATGAGGGAATAATTTATTTCAACCACGAAGCTTCAATATTCGAGGAAATTTTAGAACAGTTGACTTAATAAAACTACAAGAAAAAAAACAAAGATTGAAAATAATAACTAAATAACATTTTATATCTGCATGTGTTTCCCTAAAATGGAATTTCCCACTTATCAAGAAAACTCCTTAACATGTGATACAAACTCATTACTATTTGTTACATTTAATTTTTGGTTATTCATTCTAGCATTTGTGTTGCGTTATATGTTACATATGCCTAATTTTTTTATAAAGAAAAGTTATTTTTATTTGTTCCACAAGATTCTACACCTAGTGAAAATACATAAGGGCATAATAGTTTTAAAAAACGTGAAAGAGTTGGGCATTCCAAGTTTCAAAAACCTTCACCTGAATTTCAAAAATTTGCTTTAATTTTTTTGAAATATTGTAAACTCAAAAAAATAGCTAATCCCATCTTTAAATTCTAAAAACTGGATGTTTGGGTTGGAAAAGTTTTGATTTTTCCAAAACAAATTTGACCTAAATAGAAAACGGTCCAATGGACGCAATCAAATCACCAAAATGATTTTGTGACAATCTGATTTGGTTTTCATAACAATAATACTGATGCTATTATCCATATACTAAATATACTAATCTTAGGTTTTTTCAATGCCACGTGTCACTCTAATAAACCTCCATGTCCCATTTTTCATACGTGTACGTCCTCCACGTCTCGCCTACGCTTCATTTTTCTACCATTATCTCCTTCCCTCTCCCGATCTTGCTCGGCCTACCCATCTTGATTTTCCTCTCCCCCATTTCCATTTTCTTGTGCTCATCCCTTATACCTTCCTCGTTGTCACCTCCTTCACCTTCTTCAGTCTCTCGAATCTTTGGTTTCTATTGTATCTCCATTCTCTATCTTCACTGCCTTCACCTTCTTCCACTGCTCTCATTTTCCATTGGGTTCACGTCCTGGTCGCGCATCTTATCCTCTCGATCTAGGGTTCCATCACACAAAAGTCGTCATGTTCCATCACCTGAAACCCTTTCTACCCCTCCTTCCCTCTTCCAGATTCAGTTTCCTCAGTTTCTCCTCCCGCTCGCGCTACATGCCCTATCGACATACGCTTCCTGATGATCCCGGTAGTCATGTTCGACCAAATCCCAGTTCTCCTCCACCACTCCATCGAGTCAACCCCCGCTATTTCCATTCATTCCCGGTTCTGTTTCGCTCAATTTTTGGCTCTATATTTCCTTCACATCAACGAAACATATTTAATTTATTATGTTTCTCCAACCACTCGGGTTTCACCTCCATTCGAGCCAGGGTTCCCGTATTCCTCGGTCGGCATCTCACTCCATCCTCAAGATCCTCTCCACTTCTCTAGGGCTTCTCTCAAAGTATCACGGATGTCGCTTGGGATTACCATTATATTCGCGTCATCTTTCCATTTCCTTCACAGCCTCCATCACTCGGGATTTCCCATGCTCAATCAATGCTACAAACTACACGAGTTTCCTCCCAGCATTTGCATCTCATTTCTGGTAGATATTGGCGCCAGGTCAGCTTACCGTACTGGTAACATTCTTATTACTTTCAAACAAACATTCCAACCTATATTACATAACTATCTCAGCAGATTACCACTTCCAGGACCTGTGCGACCCATTGCACTTGACAAGGGTGGAATTCGCACTCACCTGTTAATACATGTATGGTATTAATACATGTTAATTGTTTACTTTGTTTTCATATCTATTTTATGAATTATTGTATGTATAAAAATGTATATTACATCATGCATAGTATGCATACCTTATTTGAAATTGTATTCTGGTCATAATTTAGGTGTTGTACATACATTTTTATGGAGGAGAAATGTATTTTCGTATCAAATAACTGATAAATTTACATTTCCAGTTTTCTACCTCTTATTATTACATTTCTTGTTTCTATATACTTTTAATCCCTAGAATTTTCCATTTTATTTCAACGCCATGTTTGAATATTAACTGTTTGTTATGTTGTGCAGTGATAAAATAGGTCACAAGTAACCTGCAATGCTATGTTTGGAATTATGTACAATACTATAATAGACATTTAAAATACAATGCCATGTTCCTATGGTAAATATTTGTTATACTGTGAAATAATTAAATAGGTCACAATTTCTTGCAATGATCTATTGGGTTATTAGATTTTCTCATTTTAAAAAACCCATTTTTCTTGGGTGATATTTGTTCCTCAAAGCTATCAGTATGCATTTAATTATTCATCATGCAACATCTCATCATGCAGGCAATGTTTCCTTAAATTTAAATACCCAATTTATTTAAGCACTATTCATTCTTTATATGGATGATGAGATGTTGCATGACATGTTCTAGATACTATAAAATACCAGGATATTTAATTTAATTACAATACCAGTGCATTGATGTTTTGTTTGTCAAAGAATAAGTTTACAGTTTGAGCTTCTGCAACTCATTGATGGTGGATTTCATGTGCATGGATCTCAAACTTCTCATGATGCATGAATTCAAACATCCTCTATTATCAGAATTCACACTCACCTGTTAATTTGTGATTATTGTAAGAGGTACTTCTCCCTTCATTATGGTTTTCTAAATTTAAATTTCCAATTACAAGACTGTTTTGATAAAACTGTTATCTTAATCAGTAACTATGTGAGTTGACTTTCCAGACAGCTACTACTATCTCTGCAGATTCCAGCTTTCAGTACCTGAGTTTCTAGACAGCTGCTACTGTCTTTGAAGATTCCAGCATTCAGTACCTGCATTACCCATTGGGTTATGAGATTTTATCATTTTAAAAAACTCATTTTCTTTGGTGATCTTCATGACTCAAATCTAGAAGAATGCATTTAGTTATTCTTCATTACCTGCATTACCCATTGGGTTATTGTAAGAGGTGTTTCTCCATGCATTGACGTTTTCTACTTTTAAATTTCCAAATACAGGACTGTTTTGATAAAACTGTTATCATAGTCAGTAACTATGTGAAAACAGTTCCTAGATTAATTACTTCAAGTGATCTTTGGTAAGATTAATTATAATCTTTAATTATGTTATTCTTCAATAACAAACTTTGTTGCTGCGATTTTTATTGAAGCATAAATTTTGCAGGAACTTGCAGCCTATTATTCAACAGAGAATTGATCGTGAAACTACAAAGTATTTGAATTTCTTGATGGTTTATGCTCAAATATGGGTTCCTATACGAGTAAGTATCCATTGTGTTGATAAATTGTTGGGTGTTATGCCTTCATTGGAGGATATTTTCAAATTACAGCACTCTATAAAAGAGTAGTCTGAACAGGCATACTGAATAAAATATATTATTGGTGAAAATGAAAAATAATAGTCATGTAATTAATATTAAATATGATAATGTTTTTGGGAAATGAAAAGGCACATCAATATTTTTCTATAGCAATATTATTTACTATAGCATCACTGTTTTGTAGTAGTATATTGATATATTTCTATTATTGTATCAAGATTTCGGTATAGCAACACTGTTTACTATAAAATCATGCAACTAATGTGATTTTTGCATTATACATTACTACTTTAGGTATTAGAAAATATAATAAACACCATTGTGATTTGTGAATTATACAGATTTAGTCATTTTCAAAATGACACAAAAAAAACTCAAATTGTTTATTTTGAAATGTATTGAATGATGTTTTGCAGCTTTGTGATACCACAATACAATATTATCATTAAGTTATACATTTCTTATTTATATCTATATATTTACTAATGTTGGCATTTTTTCGTCTTACGTGTCACCTTCCCATGTTACCACGTCACCCAAACCCTCCAAATCTACCTCCAAACCCGAAAGTAACTCACCGTATGCCGCCCCCGATTCGTAACAGGTTTTTATATATTCTACTAATCTGATTCTACTAATCTAATTCTGTTTTTATATATTGTTTTATGTTTGTACAGGCGTATACCCCTGAATTGATTTTTGGACAGTGGTTCTAGGTTTGTAGAAGGAAAATCTCAAAAAGGAACTATCTCCAGAAATTCTATGGATCCATCTCAAACCTCTGGGTGGCTCCAATAACTTATTTTTTAGGAATCTTTATTAGAGGTAGGATATCCCTCTTCTCTAAACCTATCCATGTCTACTTCTTTTGCTGGGTATATTGTGTCTTCCAGGGACATCTTTCTTAATAAGATGCATCCAAGGTGTGCTTCAATTGTCTTCAACTCAGGTTTTTCAGTAGTGTAAACTATTTACCTCATGCATTTACTATGGTAGCAGTGAATGGTTTTAGTAGGGGTTAGTCAGCCTATATTTAGTTTCCATTATCCAGTGAATCCATTGTAGATGTGTTTGAAGTTAGTATGTTATGTTCACTAATTTTTCATGGATGTAATGATATGTTTTGTCCACTATTAATATGTTTCATTCACTGAAAAATGATTCTACTGTTACTCTATTTCTAATCACTTTAAGAATATAGTATTTAATGTCAGTTAGTTTGTTGTTAATATGTTGTGTTTGTACTATTATGTTAAGCTGTGGAAATAATGTTTAGTTGAAGTCGCATCTTAGGTTAAGTAGTTAATGTCATGTGCGTCACTGATGAGGGAAAATAGATTAATGTTTTCATATAAAGATTCATACATTTTTGAATAGATTTAATGTAAAGTCACATTAAACAGTTAAAGATTTAATGAATTTATTGGATTATTACATCACCTACATATTATACTATTTTGGTTCAATTACATTCTAATCCAGTTTCAAAAATACCTTCCACATTTTAGTCAACAGTATGTGATATTTCAATATCCAGTTTCATACCTTATTTTCCCGCAGTTTTTATTAGTATGAATCAGTAGTACACTGAAACTATTCTCTTCTTATACTCTCTGTAACAGGTTCTTAAATATTCTGTTGATCGGATTCTTAACAGAAGAGTCAGGTATGGGCTAGAACGCCTTGATCTGTAAGTTGAAGTCACGCCCCCTCCTCCAATCTCAGTAGAAAAGGCAGGATAGCTATTTGTGCTAGAGGAAAAATTCAAGAACCTCCCGGAACAAGTAGATAAACATCAAGAAGTAGGAAAAGAGGATGCATCAAGTCCAATCGTGAGAAAGGTGTAGGTACTTACTATTGAGAAAACATTGCTGATTCAGAATGATGAGATGTTGCATGACTAGCAGTATGCATTTAATTATCCATCATGCAACATCTCATCATGCAAGAAATGTTTCCTTCAATATAAATACCCAACTGATTTAAGCACTATTCATTCATTATATGGATGATGAGATGTTTCATGACATGTTCCAGATACTATAAAATACCAGAATATTTAATTTAATTACAATACCAGTGCATTAATGTTTTGTTTATCAAAGAATAAGTTTACAGTTTGAGCTTCTTCAACTCATTGACGGTGGATTTCATGTGCATGGATCTCAAACTTCTCATGATGCATGAATTCAAACATCCTCTATTATCAGAATTCACACTCACCTATTAATTTGCGATTATTGTAAGAGGTACTTCTCCCTTCATTATGGTTTTCTAATTTTAAATTTCGAATTATAGGATTGTTTTGATAAAACTGTTATCTTAATCAGTAATTATGTGATTTGAGTTTTCAGATAGCTGCTACTGTCTCTTCAGATTCCAACTTTGAGTACCTGAGTTTCCAGACAGTTGTTGCTGTCTTTGAAGATTACAGCATTCAGTACCTGCATTACCCATTGGGTTATGAGACTTTATCATTTTAAAAAACTCATTTTCTTTGGTGATATTCATGACTCAAATCTAGCAGAATGCATTTAATTATTCTTCACACTAGTGCAGAAAACGTTATTTATGTCGGTTATTTTTCATTTTTCATGTCGGGTTTTAACCGAAGTTAATACGGAAGACGTTATAAATAAAGTTTTTTATGTCGGTTATTTAAAAACCGACATAACATACATAACATCACGGTGTTTATCACGTCGGTTAATTAATAACCGACGTGAAAAAACCCGGGGGGGCGGGGTTTATAACGTCGGTTATTATATAACTGCCATGATAAACCCGGGGGGGATTTATCACGTCGGTTATACAATAAACGACGTCATAAACATGTGCGGGTGACTTTATCACATCAGTTATTTAATAACCGACATGATAAACTCTTGGGTTATGGTTTATCACGTTGGTTATTAAATAACCGACGTGCTAAACCAGTCCCGAGAGGGGTTTATCATGTCGGTTAATCAATAACCGACATGATAAAAAGCCTGGGAAATGGTTTATCACGTCGGTTATTTAATAACCGACATGATAAACCATGCCATAGATGTTTATCATGTCGGTTATGAAAAAAACCGACGTGATAAACGCTTATTGATTTCTTTATCACGTCGGTTATAAAATAACCGATGTGAAAGACAAAAAAAATTAAAAAAAAATCTACTGCAGTCCTCTGCTCTCCCCCAAAATCAACCAGAAACCAAATCAATAATTCGTACCACAAAAACAGAAGATCAAAACATGAACTAAAGAAAATTTAAGCATTTACATTGATAACAGATAAAACTTACCCACTTGATAGCCCCCACCCTCATGTATACCCCCTGTACAGCCCTCCCCTACCCCATTGGAGCTCCCACCACACCCCTAGACTGCCCCCCGACCCCCTGGATAGCCCCAAACACCCCTCGACAACCCCCCACTCTCCTGAACAGCACCCCCTCACCCCACTTGATAGCCCCCATCCCATTGGAGCCCCCACCACACCCCTGGACTACCCCTGACCCCCTAGACAGCCCCAAACACCCCTCTACAACCCCCCCCCCCCCCCCCACCCTCTTGAACAGCAACCCTCACCCCACTTGACAGCCCCCACCACACCCCTGGACTGCCCCCCTGACCCCATGGACAGCTCCAAACACCCCGGGACAACCCCCCACCCTAATGTATATCCCCCCACACCCTGTACATCCCCCCCCCACCCCATTGAAGCCCCCACCACACCCCTGGACTGCCCCAAACACCCCTCGACAACCCCCCACCCCACCGGACAACCCTCCCAGACCCCTGGACACCCCCAACCCCACTAAACACCCCCCCACACCCTTGAAACCCCTCCCCCCAGACCAGAATCCATACTAGAAAAACCATCATAAGTAGACCAAAATAAGAAGTAGAGAAAAATTAAATATTCACGTATATAACATTCAAAACTTACATTGTCAACTTCAAAAAAAACTAAATCCAACCTAAAAGACTACCAAATACACAATTACAACGACAATATTCAAAATTACATTTTACATTACAAACAACTAAAATTTAATCAAACCTGTAAAATAATTTGACCACTCCACTTGTAGTTGTTTGATGTCTTCAGCATTATAGGGTTGAGGGTCATCAAAAATCTACAAATGAAAAGGATAGTAGTTAACGTGTATAATGAGTAAATCAAATTGAAATATTATGGCAAAGTTTAAGAGGAAATCTTACCAGGTCAAAATTCACAACTGTCCCAGTTGTTATTATTTCATACATAAATCTTAACATATAATATCTACATTCAATGACGCCTTGTTGTTCATGACAATTCTGTTCGAATGAGTGTAAATTCAATGTATTATTTTAATGTAATAAATCAAAAATTAAAAATTATAAATGGATATTTACCTTCGCATTTACATATTTGATCTTTGCATTTTTTTTCTTTGCGTTTTTTCGAAAGTAGACCCATGCCCTGTTAGAAAATAATACTAATGGGGTAAATTTAAAATTTATTATAATATATAAAACTATTGAGAAATTGAAACTTACTTTTCCAATATATTCTTAAAACTTTCCCGCACATCATCATGGACAGAGCATATCTAATAAAGTGCTTTCTCCCTTGGGCAAAAAACCCCTAACATCCAATGATCACTGATAAAAGGAAATTTAACGTTAGTGGTTTTTTATGTTAAAAGATAATTAACTCTTTGATAGAGATGTGTTTCATACCTCTCACAAAAATGCATCATCCAATATTGTGTGAATATATTCTTTTCAAATCTTTCAGCAATATAAAGCATTCTTTGTTCCTCATCCAATGCACATGCTTCAGGGGAAATCAATTGCGGGTCCATGAATCCATATACATCTGTCAGCTCATTCCTCTCACAAATTTTATAAAGATACCTAATACAAAACAGACATAAGTATACATTTTTAATAAATATAATGCAGGGAAAAGGTGTTAAGACTTACATGGAAAAAAGTTGCACCACGTTGATGCCCAACTTATCTCCAGTAACAAACTCCATGATATTAGTTTTCATAATCCCCACATTTATTTCATGTCCACAAGCATGAGCTTCCATTGGAAACTCATAATGATCTGCCAACAAATATGAATATCTTGACAATCTATCAAGACTACTGGATTCTGTATCTGATGTCATAGCGATTTGTCTTTGTTGTTGTCTATACAATATTTCTTTACCTTTGAAGTATTCCTGTAAAAATAAATTGAAAAATATATTAGTTTTAAAATGATAAAACAACTTTAATAAAAATAAAAAATAAAAGATATAACATTCATACCTCTATGGTAATGAGTCGAAGAAGTCTGGATGGCCAAATTAAAAAATGGCCGATACTATGTCCAATTGTCACCACATCATCTGTAGGTAATGGTACCCGAGCTGATCTATCTATAATATCCTGTATAGTGACCCTCTGATTCTCTACCTCTAATTGTTGATGATGAATTGTATCTCCTATACAATATACCAACCCATATACTACTATATGTTGTTGAGAATCATCAACATATAACTCGCAATAAGTAGGAAGCTACGGCGGAGGAGTAGGATATAAAATGGGGTCAGCAGGTTGAGGTGGGGGAGTGGGAGCTACTGGCGGAGGTGGAGGATAAATAATGGGGTCTGCAGGGGGAGGTGGAGGAGTGGGAGCTGCAGTCTGAAATTGTCTTTGCAAGTCTGCAAACATAGACTGCACCGACGCTCTAATCTTGTCCTCCATCGTCGCATTAATATTATGAATTTCAGACTCCAAGGAATCAAATTTTTTTCTATAAACCCCCTTAATGTTTGAAGTTGAAGAACATGGCAACACTTTTCTTACCGATACACCTGTCGAATATCCTCTTACACAACCAGGATGTTCGGGCCTTCCCAGTGCTACAGATAAAATATCTTCCCTCCCAGTATCTGTAAATGTCCCTGTAAACTCTGCTCCTCAAGAGAGTCCTGTATTAATTAATTGAACATTTCTGTAATGATTGAAATTATATGAAGAAAATGGTTAATTTAAATAAATAAAATATATATCTTACAATCCTCTCAGCTACGATTCTCGATTCATCCAAAAGATATTTCCCTTTTTTTCCCTTCCGAGATCTCTTCCATTTTTCATGTCTAGATGGAGGGGATGGAGGGGTCACCTCTCTAGAGCTTGAAGACTCGGCTCTTAGTTGTTGAAATTTTTCTGCCATCATTTGTTCTTCCAATAATGCATACCCTCCCCGAGATAAACTATGAGGGTATACATTTTTAGATTGGATCTTCTGATGAGATTTCCTTGTTTGTTGTAAATTAAGAATAAGAAATCATTAATAAAACGTTAATAAGATCATTTATATAAGAAATCTTATAAAAGTTTACACTGCCCTTACCAAAAATGACTCTTTTCTTCTACTTTCAAAAAACTGTCTCCATGTGTCTTCATCTATAAAGGGATATATACGACATGGATTGTCATGACTCCTATGACCATAAATGAAATCAGATGAGAGGGTTGATTTGAAATCCCTCCATCTCTTGGAAGCCAACGATAATCATTTCTTCCTGACTCCTCTAGTGTCAGGAATATCAAATGTAATCTGATAAAGAAGAGGTTAAACATATTATATATACTAGAAACATTTAATGAATATTCAAATAATATCAAAAGATCTTACCAAAATCGTCTCCCATAACTGAGAGATTATCGCTTTATCCACACTTCTCCAGTCATCATAGAGAATGCTTACTTTGCTCTTAGCCTGAGTTGCTAAAAAACTCTTAAAATCTTTTGCATTTGGACCTCTATGAATATCCACTACTACAACCTGTGCCTTTATCAGCGCTAAAAATCATCATTAACAGCGCTAGAAAAGCGCTGTTAATTCTGGCGTAGATAAAGGGGGGGTCCCCTTTATCAGCGCTCCGAGAAGCGCTGATAAAGGTCAACTATATCAGCGCTTCTCGGAGTGTTGATACAGGTTCCTTTATCAGCACTCCTTTAGCGCTGTTAAAGGTTTCCTTTATCAGCACTAAAAAAGCGCTGATAAAGGGCCCAGCGCCTGCACCTAAAAAACAGTACCTGCACACCTGCACACCAGAATACCTGCACAAAGTAGCACATGCACACCTGCACACCATAGCACCCACACCCAATATTTTTACTGAAAGCGGTATATACACTTACTTAACATCATGAATACAAAAAAAACGCATTGCTATATACATTTCAAAAATTGTTTTACATGGTTACATTTACAATTATTCAACAACAGTTATAAACATTCATGTTTCATCCTTTGATATCTGTGATCTGCTCTCGATGGTATTTGTTGCCGAACAAAGCATCCGAACTCAAGGAAAAAAAATCACCTATATAATAAAACAAATATTATGTTAGTAATGCAATAATGATAGAAATTAAAACAGAATATGAAAGAATACATTAATATGGAAATGTGAAACTAAAATATTAAATTTTAAACTCAAAAGTTTTCATTTTCATAACAATGAAAGGGAATAATGTAAAATCAATATGTTTTTGATTGATTTATCTAATTTAATAAATACTGATTCTTTATCTAATGAAAAGCTTTACCAGTCACATAGTGCATCATATTGAGGTGCGGTCGATTCGTACGCGTCACAAATGAATCGTGGATCGTTGTCCTAAAGTATCAAAACAATCTGAAGGCGTTTGCTCGGTTTGGCGTATGTCATTGGTGTTGTTTTCCAAAGTTTATTTCATTTTCAAACTGATATCAGACACTTTTAGCCATACCGGTCACACCGTGCGTCGGATTGAGGTGCGGTCGATTCGTACGCGTCACAAATGACTCTTGGATCGTTGTCCTAGAGTATCAAAACAATCCGAATGCGTTTTCTCAGTTTGGCGTATGTCATTGGTGTTGTTTTCCAAAGTTTATCTCAATTTGAAACTGATATCAGACACTTTTAGCCATACCGGTCACACCGTGCGTCGGATTGAGGTGCGGTCGATTCTTACGTGTCACAAATGACTCGTGGATCGTTTTCCTAAAGTATCAAAACAATCCGAATGCGTTTTCTCGGTTTGGCGTATGCCATTGGTGTTGTTTTCCAAAGTTCATGTCATTTTCAAACTGATATCAGACACTTTTAGCCATACCGGTCACACCGTGCGTCGGATTGAGGTGCGGTCAATTCGTACGTGTCACAAATGACTCGTGGATCATTTTCCTAAAGTATCAAAACAATCCGAACGCGTTTTCTTGCTTTGGCGTATGTCATTGGTGTTGTTTCCCAAAGTTTATCTCATTTTCAAACTGATATCAGACACTTTTAGCCATACCAGTCACACCGTGCGTCGGATTGAGGTGCGGTCGATTCGTACGCGTCACAAATGACTCTTGGATCTTTTTCCTAAAGTATAAAAACAATCCTAACGCGTTTTCTCGGTTTGGCGTATGTCATTGGTGTTGTTTTCCAAAGTTCATGTCATTTTCAAACTGATATCAGACAATTTTATCCATACTGGTCACACCGTGCGTCAGATTGAGGTGAGGTTGATTCGTACGCGTCACAAATGACTCGTGGATCGTTTTCCTAAAGTATCAAAACAATACGAACGCGTTTACTTGGTTTGGAGTATGTCATTGGTGTTGTTTTCCAAAGTTCATGTCATTTTCAAACTGATATCAGACAATTTTAGCCATACCGGTCACACCGTGCGTCGGATTGAGGTGAGGTCAATTCGTACGCGTCAAAAATGACTCGTAGATTGTTGTCCTAAAGTATCAAAACAATCTGAAGGCGTTTGCTCGGTTTGGCGTATGTCATTGGTGTTGTTTTCCAAAGTTGATCTCAATTTGAAACTGATATCAGACACTTTTAGCCATACCGGTCACACCGTGTGTCGGATTGAGGTGAGGTCTATTAGTACGCATCACAAATGACTCTTGGATTGTTGTCCTAAAGTATCAAAACAATCCGAAGGTGTTTCCTCAGTTTGGCATATGTCATTGGTGTTGTTTTCCAAAGTTCATCTCATTTTCAAACTGATATCAGACACTTTTAGCCATACCAGTCACACCGTGCGTCGGATTGAGGTGTGGTCGATTCTTACGCATCACAAATGACCCGTGGATCGTTGTCCTAAAGTATCAAAACAATCCGAATGCGTTTTCTCGGTTTGGAGTATGTCATTGGTGTTGTTTTCCAAAGTTCATGTCATTTTCAAACTGATATCAGACAATTTTAGCCATACCGGTCACACCGTGCGTCGGATTGAGGTGTGGTTGATTCTTACGTCTCACAAATGAATCGTGGATCTTTTTCCTAAAGTATCAAAACAATCCGAAGGCTTTTTCTCGGTTTGGCGTATGTCATTGGTGTTGTTTTCCAAAGTTTATCTCAATTTGAAACTGATATCAGACACTTTTAGCCATACCGGTCACATCGTGTGTCGGATTGAGGTGAGGTCGATTCGTACGCATCACAAATGACTCGTGGATCGTTTTCCTAAAGTATCAAAACAATACGAAGGCGTTTTCTCAGTTTGGCGTATGTCATTGGTGTTGTTTTCCAAAGTTCATCTCATTTTCAAACTGATATCAGACACTTTTAGCCATACTGGTCACATCGTGCGTCGGATTGAGGTGCGGTCGATTCTTACGCGTCACAAATGACTCGTGGATCGTTTTCCTAAAGTATCAAAACAATCCGAACGCGTTTGATCGGTTTGGAGTATGTCATTGGTGTTGTTTTCCAAAGTTCATGTCATTTTCAAACTGATATCAGACAATTTTAGCCATAACGGTCACACCGTGCGTCGGATTGAGGTGCGATCGATTTGTACGCGTCAAAAATGACTCGTGTATCGTTTTCCTAAAGTATCAAAACAATCCGAACGCGTTTTCTCGGTTTTGAGTATGTCATTGGTGTTGTTTTCCAAAGTTTATCTCAATTTGAAACTGATATCAGACACTTTTAGTCATACCGGTCACACCGTGCGTCGGATTGAGGTGCGGTCGATTCGTACGCGTCACAAATGACTCGTGGATCGTTTTACTAAAGTATCAAAACAATCCGAAGGCGTTTTCTCGGTTTGGCGTATGTCATTGGTGTTGTTTTCCAAAGTTCATCTCATTTTCAAACTGATATCAGACACTTTTAGTCATACCGCTCACACTGTGCATCGGATTGAGGTGCGGTCGATTCGTACGCATCACAAATGACTCGTGGATCGTTTTCCTAAAGTATAAAAACAATACGAACACGTTTGTTCGGTTTAGAGTATGGCATTGGTGTTGTTTTCCAAATTTCATGTCATTTTCAAACTGATATCAGACAATTTTAGCCATACCGGTCACACCGTGCGTCGGATTGAGGTGAGGTCGATTCGTACACATCACAAATGACTCGTGGATCGTTGTCCTAAAGTATCAAAACAATCTGAATGCGTTTGCTCAGTTTGGCGTATGTCATTGGTGTTGTTTTCCAAAGTTCATGTCATTTTCAAACTGATATCAGACAATTTTAGCCATACCGGTCACACCGTGCGTCGGATTGAGGTGCGGTCGATTCTTATGCATCAAAAATGACTCGTGGATCATTTTCCTAAAGTATCAAAACAATCCGAAGGCGTTTTCTCAGTTTGGCGTATGTCATTGGTGTTGTTTTCCAAAGTTTATCTCAATTTGAAACTGATATTAGACACTTTTAGCCATACCGGTCACACCGTGCGTCGGATTGAGGTGCGGTCGATTCGTACGTGTCAAAAATGACTCGTGGATCGTTGTCCTAAAGTATCAAAACAATCCGAACGCGTTTGCTCGGTTTGGCGTATGTCATTGGTGTTGTTTTCCAAAGTTTATCTCAATTTGAAACTGATATCAAACACTTTTAGCCATACCGGTCACACCGTGCGTCGGATTGAGGTGAGGTCAATTCGTACGTGTCACAAATGACTCGTGGATCGTTGTCCTAAAGTATCAAAACAATCCGAACGTGTTTGCTCGGTTTGTCGTATGTCATTGGTGTTGTTTTCCAAAGTTCATGTCATTTTCAAACTGATATCAGACACTTTTAGCCATACCGGTCACACCGTGCGTCGGATTGAGGTGCGGTCGATTCGTACGCGTCACAAATGACTCTTGGATCATTTTCCTAAAGTATCAAAACAATCCCAAGGTGTTTTCTCAGTTTGGCGTATGTCATTGGTGTTGTTTTCCAAAGTTTATCTCATTTTCAAACTGATATCAGACACTTTTAGCCATACCGGTCACACCGTGCGTCGGATTGAGGTGCGGTTGATTCTTACGCGTCACAAATGACTCTTGGATCGTTTTCCTAAAGTATCAAAACAATCCGTACGCATTTTCTCAGTTTGGCGTATGTCATTGGTGTTGTTTTCCAAAGTTCATGTCATTTTCAAACTGATATCAGACAATTTTAGCCATACCGGTCACACCGTGCATCGGATTGAGGTGAGGTCGATTCGTACGCATCACAAATGACTCGTGGATCGTTGTCCTAAAGTATCAAAACAATCCGAACGCTTTTACTCGGTTTGGCGTATGTCATTGGTGTTGTTTTCCAAAGTTTATCTCATTTTCAAACTAAGTAGTAGGAATTCACTAATCTAAGGATATGAAACATAAGAAAGGGAGATCATAGATGCTCAATAAGTGTAAAGGGAGATATCAATGACCATATAAAGATAACATAAGTATTAGGAATTCAACTTCATTATCCTATTTGTTTACATTCTTCGATCAGGTACGCTGCCCATTCGTTTCTAAAGACATTTATATCATCTTCTGAATAGGAGTTTTTGCGACAGTCATAGTAGTACTGAAAAAATATAAATACACAAGGGATTAATAATTATTTTAAATAAATTAGTAATTATTTTCAAAAATACCTCTTCAGGGATGCTAGTTTGTCCATGAAATACGATCTCTTTCATAAATTTACAAACATAATAACCGCAGTCCTTGTCATTTGTTTGTTTCGGACACTGCAGAAACATCGAGAAAAATAAGTAATTTGTTTTGATATGTATTTGGATAGTGAAATATAATTATATATACCCAGATACTTCTCTATTTTTAGATCTTGTGGGCATTGTCGTCCTTACGCCCTGGATTCAATCCAGCCTTTAGACGATATTCATACACCGCCCTATCATAACAAAATCCTCATTAAAAGATAATATAAATTATATAACTAGATATTTAGTTCTAAAATGTTGGATCTAGTGTATTACAAATTGACAATCGCCATCATGTGTGTCCGGTTAGTTGGATATCCATGCAGTGAATCCAGAAAATAAATCTTTGGAGTATCCAAATTGACTACAATGAGCATCCAATGTTCCCTAAAAACACAAAAAGAAATAAGTACTGATAGAAATGAAAATATAATTGATATGATTAAAATGTAGAGTTTTACCCTTGCATCGTTGGTATTAAAAAGAGCATGTCAGTCGTAATTCTTCTTTGAAACGTTCTGAGCAGATTTGACATCAATTCAGCCTGAAAATTAGAATCTATTTCTGTTCGTTATGTAGAAATGGTGTGAGGACTAACGAGTCCAAATTTGTATTCATGGGTAAATCCCTTCAACTGTTTTTCATATATATGCCTGTGAAAAATATGAGATGTATTTATCCATAATTATCAAAGTATATCAGCTTCTGTAAAATCAAATCATGAAAACATACCTCATGTATACATTTATAACTGAGGCGCCTAGCCAGTCGTATGTGATGATCTCAGAAACAGCGTCTGCACTAACGAAATCCATTGTTTCCTCTCCGTATATATCTTTTTCACAAAAAATTGTATGATTCTTTCCGTCTTTCATTTTCGTATCCACATGAGCTTGCAATGATATTAAATGTGGATATAGAACGGGCGGGGTGAACGTGCTCTCAGTAGATCGTTTTGATCGGTTGGTTGATCCAATCTTGGAGCCGCTCTTTCGTTTTAGCTTCTCCATTTTATCCTTCTGTAATAACATTCATCGGTTCAGCCATTTTCTAATTTAATGT
Source organism: Viscum album (assembly GCA_963277665.1). NCBI lineage: Eukaryota > Viridiplantae > Streptophyta > Magnoliopsida > Santalales > Viscaceae > Viscum > Viscum album. The sequence continues at coordinate 179,994,266 of OY728159.1, read as the reverse complement.
TAAAGGTTCTGCTTGAAAAATGAACTGGAAATGAATACCTCCTTCTCGACGTGTTTTTTTACAAGATTCGACGGCCACGCAACGAATGTTCCAATAGCTTTTTCAACCGTATGAATGTCGTCATCGTCATTTGGCATGGGTAGCTCAGCGCTCGGCTCATTAGCTACGTTAATCGACACTTTGACATGACCGGTTGGAAGTGGTCTGGAGTGTAGCGTGTCATTCTACATATTGAACACCGTAGCCCTCGCTACAAGGCGATGGGTGGGAGTTGACAGATATAAATCACAGTCATTTTCACCCTGCAGAATATCATTAAATGAAAGGTATCAGTGTCTATGTGATTCACATCTCACAAAAATGAATATTATAACATTGATTACCTCAGTTAAGTCAGGTCTTTGAGGGGAATGGCTCGCCTCAAAGCTGGTGAGGGGTGGATCTTCTCGTGGGGGTTGTTCTTGAGTTGTTTGTTCTCTTCGCCTCTCCTCCATCAAACTCTTTAGCATCTCTCCCTGAGTTTGGATTAGTTCTTCAAGGGTAGCTACTCTATCTCTCATTACATGCAATTCTTTAGTTTCTTCATCCTCTTGTTTTTTTTTTCTTAAAATATGTCTTGGGTGACACCCCAAAACCCACACCTCTGACGCGGCCATACTGTTCTGGCTGTTTCAAGTCCGTTGAAAGTATATCTGCATCCGGTGCGGGTGTTGATGTTTCCTGTGACTATGTCAAATAGAAAATATGAAAAAATAAGTAAGCATCGTTATGTAATAGTGATTTAAAGAAAAACAAGTTTATATTATGTCATACTTACACATGTTTCCCACACTTTTTGTGTGTTTTCATCTATCAGTTTCCCCTCTTTATTAACACGAGCCTCCTTCCATAGCACATGGCGTGGAATGGAAGTGACTTGAGATTTTGATTCATCAATCTGCTTATAAGCATAGAAACATGGTTACAGTGTTGTTTTATGTCACATAAAATTATTACAGTACTTTTAAAAGACATACCAATTGTTTTTCAATTGAAGCGTACCCCAACCTTGCTTTACGGTAGGGGTACGCTGGTTTTGCTGCCCGTTCTTTATTTCCAGCACTCAGTTGTTGTTTCATAAATAAAAACCTATCAATCAATGTGATGAATACAAGCAATGTTACACAACGTGTAACCAAACACAATGTACCTGAAAATTCTTTTCCGCATGACGGTTGCAAAACGCACCCCACGTTCCTTGGGATATCAAGTGTGCATAAAGAGGAGGCGGGTGCGGCTTGATTTTCCCTTCGGCATCTTTCAGATGATTTTTCGTTAAAATGGTGCGAAAGCCTCTATGAATCCTTCTTGCCAGTCTGAAAACATATTCTTTGTGTGAAACATCTACTATAAATGCACTCTACAAGAGATGATGAAGGGTTAGTCAATATTTCAATATTTTATTTTATTTTAATAAATTAAATAGATGATATCGTAATGTTACTGTAATCTCTTCCCACATTAATGTTTTCAACCCGCTGACAACATGGTGCCACGACTCTATGTCAATCGGCACGCGTTGTCGAGTGACGATTCCAATGTAGCTACTAAACATGGCTTTGTTGGGGTTTACATGCTGGCCTAGCTTATTCCATCTCACCTCAAATTTGATGCCTTTTGCTTTTGCCTTAAGGATTTTTGCTAAAACTGTCAAACTACGGCGCACCTGTTTTTTTTGTGTCGTTGGGGTTTCATCGCCTACCATTTCCTCAGTTTCTGCATCATCATTATGTTTATCCGAAACACTAGCTTCGGCACTAACACCAGCTGCAACAGGTTGAGAGACCTGTTGTACGTCAGCAGTGGGACCAGCTGCAACAGGTTGAGAGACCTGTTGTCTCTCAGCAATGGGACCAGCTGCAACAGGTTGAGAGACCTGTTGTACGTCAGCAGTGGGACCAGCTACAACAGGTTGAGAGACATGTTGTCTCTCAGCAATGGGACCAGCTGCAATAGGTTGAGAGACGTGTTGTGTCTCGGGATTGGGTGCACCAGCAGGTGAAGAAGTCATTATCTGCAGAACTGGTTTAAAATTTAAGTTAGATCACATAAAATCAGCAACGAACAGATAATAACATAATGTAACACAATCTATATTACAATAAAAATCAATAACCTGATTATTGAACTCCCTTTTTTTTAAAAGGCTGAAGGGATTTGACCCCTCTATCAACTATCCATATCCCTTCATTGTAGTCTCCTCTGACATACAAAACGTCATCTACATTGAGACCACTACGAAATGATTGCGAAATCCCAATGAAAGGATCATCTTCCGTTGAATTTTCATCTGACCCTTCAGCTGTTTTGGTCGATAACAGAACAATTGACCAGTTTCGGTTTGCGGGATCGGGAACATAAAATACTTGCACTGCCTATGATGCCATTATAAATGGTTCATCTTTCTCCCCTTCCTTACTAAAATCAACTTTCACAAATCCCAAATCATCTATTTTAACAGCACTCATGTTATCAACCCACTTGCATTGAAATATCGGAAATTGAAATTCTGTATAATCCAACTCCCATATTTGTTTGATGATGCCAAAGTATGACATATTCGCATAAATTGGATTTCTGTCCTTAGCACCGGAAACATGCATCGCTTCAGCCACAAGTGTAACCCCACTATTCTGTATGGTACTGTCTTCATCATGTTCATTAGTATAAAATGTATAACCATTAACTACATAATCATTATAAGATAATGCATACACACTTGGTCCTCTGGCTAGCCATCGAAGTCGTTCCGAAATAGACTTTGGATTTTCATCTGACTTCTTAAAAATATGATCTCGAAACCATCCTATAAACTGTCGATTATGTGTATTTGATATCCATTTTTCAGCCCTTGATGGATTCAATTGCCTAAGAATTTCTTTGTGGATTTCAACATATGGGTCAACGTCCAAACTGTTATGCAAAACATAAAGGTGGGCCTGCTCCCAATCTGTAATATTGATTGTGACAACCTTTCTTCCAGAAATTCCTTCACCCTCTAACCGCCCAGTGTGACGAGATTTTGGTAAGCCAATGCTCTCCACACCAGACAAGTATTCGGTACAGAATTCAATGGCTTCCTCAACAATATATCGCTCTGCAATACAACCCTCTGGCCGACTTCGATTTTTGACATACCCTTTCAAAATCTTCATATACCGTTCAATGGGGTACATCCATCTGTAATGTACAGGACCACATAGTCAAATCTCTCTCACCAAGTGGACCATCAAATGAATCATCATATCAAAAAATGAAGGCGGGAAGAACATTTCTAATTCACATAATATGACAGCAATTTCTTTTTCCATAGCTGGCAATTTCGTCGGGTCTATAACTTTGTTGCATATAGCTTTGAAGAAGAAACACAGTTTCGTTAATGTATGGCGGACATTCTTGGGCAAAATGCAACGTAAAGCAATTGGAATGAGATTTTGCATCAAAACATGACAGTCATGTGATTTCAGACCTTTTAACTTCAAGTCGCTCATTGACACAAGGTTACTGATATTTGACGAATACCCCTCTGGAACTTTTACGTCATTCAAGAAGTTGCAAAAATGATATCTCTCCTGCCTGGAAAGAGTGTAAGCAGCAGGAGGAAGAAATGTTCGTTTTTCACCCTTTACTGGTGCCAACTCTTCTCGTATTCCCATCTCAACCATGTCCAACCTAGCCTTAATTCCATCTTTTGTTTTGCCAAATGTATTTAGCAACGTTCTGATAACACTGTCAAATACATTTTTTTCTACATGCATAACATCAATAAAATGTCTTACATACAGACAATTCCAGTATTGTAATTCAAAAAAAATTGATCTCTTTTTCCAACCGATTTTCGTAAGGTTTTTCGAAGCCGGTTTACCAAAAGTAGTGTCCAAATTTTTAACTTTCTCAAAAAATTGATCGCCTGTTAGTGGAGATGGTGTTGTACATTCTTCTGAACTTCCATCGAATGATTTCTTCCAAGAACGGTACTTATGTCGTCGCGGTAGAAATCTGCGATGTCCTAGAAACACGGTTTTCAATGAATGTTTCAACCTAATTGATTGTGTACCTTCTTCGCAAACGGGACAGCCTTGAGTTCCTTTAATGCTATATCCTGACAAATTTCCATACGCTGGGAAGTCATTTATCATCCCATACAACATGACTCTTAAAGTGAAATCTTCCTTTCTGTAAGCATCATACAATGTAACACCTGAATCCCACAATAATTTCAAATCTTCGATCAATGGAGCTAAATAAACATCAATATCATTACCCGGTTGTTTTGGTCCTGATATAAGCATAGATAATATGATGTATTTTCATTTCATGCATAACCACGGTGGTAAGTTATAATTTATCAACATAACTGGCCATGTACTGTGACTGCTGCTTTGAAAACCAAAAGGATTCACTCCATCTGTAGATAACGCAAGACGAAGGTTTCTCGACTCGTTTCCAAATTCAGGATACTCATGATCGATTCTCTTCTACTGAGGAGAGTCTGCCGGGTGACGTAGTATCCCATCTTTAATTCTTGTATCTGCATGCCATGTTAATTGTTCGGCAGTCTCCTCACTTCCATATAGGCGTCTAAACCTTGGAATGATTGGAAAGTACCATACAACTTTAGTAGGACTGGATTCATCTTTCTTGTATCTAGAAGCACCACACTTTGGGCATTCTTTAAGTGATTTGTGGTCCTTGCGAAACAGTATACAGTCATTCGGGCAGGCGTGTATTCTTTCAGAGATCATACCCATAGAGCGTAACATTCGTTTGGCATCGTATGTTCGGCTCGGGAGCTCATTGTCTTCTGGGAGCATGTCATTCAAGAGGGCAAGTAGTTTCGTAAAACTGTCGTCACTCCACCCGTTATCTGCTTTCAAATTATACAGCTTCAGTACGGCTGACAATGCTGTATATTTAGTGCAACCATCATACAATGGCGTCTTTGCATAACTTTTTAACTTCTCAAACAATTTTGGGCAATCACGAAGTTCATCTTCGAAGGTCCTTGTCATTTTCTCAATACGATCTTCATCATCATTCACATCTGTAATCACATCCTCCATACGGTCATCTTCATTGTTCATGTTTGTAATCATATCATATGATCCATAAAACGCAGTGTCACCCCAGTCACTACCTACATTCGTTGTTTCCCCGTGTTTATTCCAACATGTATAACTTTGATCTATTTCATGACAGATCAAGTGTTCTTCCAACTCATCTGGACTAATTTGTTTTGAATAACAACAGCATAAACACGGACAAAGGATTTGAGAAGAGTCGCATGCATGATCTATTGAAAACTTGATAAATTCTTTCACGCCTTTTTCATACTCTTTTGTCAACCGATTGGCATTCATCCATTCTTTATTTATATTCATCCTATTTAAAATCCATAGGATAAGTATATAGGTTAAAGGAGAAGGAATATGAGTATAATTTAGATAAAAAACAAGATACTTCAAGGAAATAAAGGAATAAATAAATACCAAAATAAAAAATATATTGGGAACCACTACAATCCCCAAGCCTCACATCAATATGATACCACCGTGCGCCAGTGGAGGAGGAGGATGAGGCAGCGGACTAGGAGGAGGAGGAGGAAGCGCCGGTGGAGGAGGAGGAGGACGAGGCTGCGGTGGAGGAGAAAGAGGAGGAGGAGGAGGAGGAGGAGGAGGAGGAGGAGCAGAGGAGGAGGAGGAGGAGGCGGAGGTAGTGGAGGAGGAGGAGGATGAGGCCGGTGGAGGGGAGGAGGAGCAGGAGCAGAGGAGGAGGAGGCGGCCGCGGCGGAGGAGGAGGCAGTGGAGGCAGCGAAGGAGGAGGAGGAAGGCCGCGGTGGAGGAGGAGGAGGCCGCGGTGGAGGAGGAGGCACCGGCGTGACCGCGGCGTGACCGCGGCGTGACCGCGGCGTGACCGCGGCGTGACCGCGGCGTGACCGCGGCGTGACCGCGGCGTGACCGCGGCGTGACCGCGGCGTGACCGCGGCGTGACCGCAGCGCGCAGAGGAGGAGGAGACGTGGAGGCACTGGCGGCACCGGCGGAGGAGGAGGAGGCATCGGCGGAGGAGGAGGAGGCCGCGGTGGAGGAGGAAGCACCGGAGGCACCGGCGGCAGCGCGGAGGCAGGGTGGAGGCAGCGAAGGCAGCGGAGGAGGAGGAGGATGAGGCCGGTGGAGGGGAGGAGGATCAGGAGCAGAGGAGGAGGAGGCGGCCACAGAGGCACTGGCGTGACCGCGGCATGACCGCGGCGTGACCGCAGAGGAGGAGGTGGCCGCGGAGGCACCGGCGGCACCAGCGGAGGAGGAGGAGGCATCGGCGGAGGAGGAGGAGGCCGCGGTGGAGGAGGAGGCACCGACTGCAGCGCAGAGGCAGGGCGGAGGCAGGGCGGAGGCAGCGAAGGAGGAGGAGGATGAGGCCGGTGGAGGAGGAGGAGGAGGAGCAGGAGCAGAGGAGGAGGAGGCGGCCGCGACGGAGGAGGAGGTAGCGAAGGAGGAGGAGGAGGCCGCGGTGGAGGAGGAGGAGGCCGCGGTGGAGGAGGAGGCACCGGCGTGACCGCGGTGTGACCGCGGCGTGACCGCGGCGTGACCGCCGCGCGCGGAGGAGGAGGAGACGTGGAGGCACCGGCGGCACCGGCGGAGGAGGAGGAGGCATCGGCGGAGGAGGAGGAGGCCGCGGTGGAGAAGGAAGCACCGGAGGCACCGGCGGCAGCGCGGAGGCAGGGCGGAGGCAGGGCGGAGGCAGCGAAGGCAGCAGAGGAGGAGGAGGATGAGGCCGGTGGAGGGGAGGAGGAGCAGGAGCAGAGGAGGAGGAGGCGGCCGCAGAGGCACCGGCGTGACCGCGGCGTGACCGCGGCGTGACCGCAGAGGAGGAGGCGGCCGCGGAGGCACCGGCGGCACTGGCGGAGGAGGAGGAGGCATCGGCGGAGGAGGAGGAGGCCGTGGTGGAGGAGGAGGCACCGACGGCAGCGCAGAGGCAGGGCGGAGGCAGGGCGGAGGCAGCGGAGGCAGCGGAGGAGGAGGAGGATGAGGCCGGTGGAGGAGGAGGAGGAGGAGCAGGATCAGAGGAGGAGGAGGCGGCCGTGGCGTAATAGGAGGAGGCGGCGGCCGCGGAGGCACCAGCGTGACCGCGGCGTGACCGCAGCGTGACCGCGGCATGACCGCAGCGCGCGGAGGAGGAGGAGACGTGGAGGCACTGGCGGCACCGACGGAGGAGGAGGAGGCATCGGTGGAGGAGGAGTACACCATTTCTGATGGATCCTACCTATGAATCCTTATACATATAGTTCACACACAGGACTCTAAACAGTGGGCCTCAACATATGAATTTAAACAATGAGTATCCTCATTAGACTCTAAAATTTTATATCTTTTACGTGATGATAATATAATAGAATATGTGATGAGAGTTAGATTCCCCACTATACCAATGGCTCAAAACCCATCCTTCCATAGGTGATGGGTATATTATGCTATATATGGGGCACCTAATATAAGTTAGGTGATAAGAAGAGGATGCCTTTTTTGATTATAATAAGAAAATTTCATATCCTAAGATGAAGAAGGAGAATAAATTATTCTATGACGTCCAATTATAGACTCATCATTCTATTATGTGTTGAATATATGACAAAATCATGGACTGGCATGAGAAATATAGAATCATTTTCTTGATGCCCAATTCCTAACACAATTATCCTCTCTGAATGAATGACTATCACACCCTAAAGAAGAATATATAGAAATTAAACAATTTCATAGGTATATGAAATTAGAAATAGGATCTATAGACATTTATTAATTCTATTATAGGGAACCAAAGAAGAAAATATATATATAGAGATACATTTCAACCTCATGTCCTCCCACTTTAATCATAGCATCTTCATCATCACGATGTTGGTGATAGGGTTCTTGCATTTTGAAAATAGTAATTTGGGACCTAGATCATGACCATCCTAGAAACATATTACACAATGATCTTAATATAAATACTTGTAAAATATATTGATAACCTGATGTGAAGGTGCGGCAGCCGGAATCCGGTGGGAGGGCAGCGACGGAGGCAGCGTCGCGCGATGGAGGGAACAAGCTGGGAGGGCGTCTGCTGGGCCGGGGAGCGACAAAGGGCACCGTGATCGCCAAGGGAGCCGCGCAGGGACCGACGGTGCGGTGAAGGGGATGCGGGAGCAGCGGGGTCCGGAGGAGGTCGCGCGAGGGAGCGGCGCCGCAGGGGGAGCGGCGCCGGAGGGGGAGCGTGCCGGAGGGGGAGCGCGTCGGAGGGGCAGTGCGCCGGAGGGGGAGCGCTTCGGCTGGGCTGCTACGCAGAGGAGGGGCCGCAGGGAGAGAGAAGGAGAGAAGGGGGAGGGGTTTCAGCGGCCGCGGCGGAGGAGAAGGAGGCGGCGGCAACGGCGGCAGCGGCGGCAGCGGTGCAGACAAGGGCTTCCGCGAGAGCTTGATTGTGTGCGGGGAGGAGGAAGAGGACCCGCGGGTTTTTAATAAATCCGCGGGACCCTTTATCAGCGCTAGTAAAAAGCGCTGATACAGTGGAAGGCCTTTATCAGCGCTAAAAAAGCGTTGATAAAGGGTACCCCTTTATCAGCGCTTTTCCGTTAGCGCTGATAAAGGCAGGCACATGCCTTGCCCAGTTTTGTGGTAGTGATCATCATCATCAAACTCAACGACTATCCTCCGATCCTGCGTACGGGCAACTGATAATTTTGGTAAACGTGTGCACCCATGTTTACCAACCTTTGAACTCTTTGTTCTAATAGGAGCATGTGAATGTTCCTCTCCATAGGTATGACCAATATTCTCATCTTCAGAATCATGTGGTTGATCAACTGAGTGATCTGTCATTATCCTTCAAATCAAAAAAACAAACGTTAGTTCAAAAATATACAAATTCAAATATTTTAATACTACTGTAATCAGAAAATAGAAAAGTGTACTAAGTTACGTAATAGTAAACATTGGTATATGGTAAGCATGTTAAACAATGGTAAAGATGGTAAAGATGGTCAAGATGGTCAAGATGGTCAAGATGGTAAACATGGTAAACATGGTAAACCTGGTAAACATGGTAAATTAATTGTCACTGAACAAAAATAATAGATATATAATTCATGTAATGGTAAACATGATAAAGTAAACTAAACAAACTTAAAACAAACAAAAACTTATACTTATTTTGTTTTAAAACATGTTTTAATAAATAAAAAACTTACAACATCTAACATTTATGAAAAAAATAAATGTAAACAAGAAATAAACATATGTTACCTATAATTTTAGGAATGTAAAAATGGATTGTTTTCCCAAATTCCTTCGTCGTGATCGTTCCTTATGGCACAAACCATGTCTTCAACATGCTCATCATTATGTTCTGTTAATCTTTCCATGGAAGTAGGGGTATCACATAAATCAGCATCTTCATGAACTTCATCCTCACCAACATATTGTTTTTTCCCTTGTAAAACAACAGCACACTGCATATCTGATTGGTCTACTACATAGAAAATTTGTTTTGCATGTGTTGCCATTATAAAAGAATCAGTTGTGTCTTCCAATCTATTCATATTAACAAGTGTCATTCCAAATTCATCGTGTCTGACACTGTTGTTACCGATAAACCATTTACAGTTAAAAACATGAACTTTAATTTTAAAGTAATCAACCTCCCATATGTCTTCAATCACTCCATAATATGCACTTGATGCAGAAATTGGGTTTTTGTCCTTAGCACTCGAAAAATGCATTGCTTCTGCAAACACCAATACACCACTATTCTGAACTGCACTTCTGTTGTCCTGAGCTTTCGTATGAAATGTATAGCCATTAATGTCATAACTGGACCATGTTATCATATTTAAACATGGACCACCCATTCATTTTAATTTCTCTGATACATCTGATCTACCAAGCAAAGTATTTTTAATCCATGACAAAAAAGTTTTGTTGTGCTCATTCAAAATCCACATTTCTTTCTTCTTTGGATAACATTGTTTCAACTCATTAATATGCAATGTGATATACAGTTGAGCATCAACTATGTTATTCAAGATGTATGATTCAAACTTCTTCATCTGTTCAGCTGACAATGATTTTACTTTCAAGTCATGAATCCTCTTTCCCTCATTATTAACTCGTTCATGGCTAGATGGAGGCAAACCTATGTGTTGCGCCGCAGCCAAGTAGCTCGTACAAAACTCTGCTACCTCCTCAGAAATATACTTTTCAATAATGGAGGCTTCAGGTCGATATGGATTTTTAACATACCCCTTTAATATTTTCATATACCTTTCAAAAGGATACATCCAACGAAGATATACAGGTCCACAAAGCTTTATTTATCGAACCAGATGAATCATTAAATGCACCATTATATCAAAAAAGTTGGATGAAAATACATTTCCAATTGACAAATTATAAAAATTGCATCTTTTTCCAAAATGTTCAAAGCATTCACATCAATCACCTTGTTACAAATTGAATTGAAAAAATAACACAACTTCATCATAGTCTTTCTGACACGAATGGGCAATATTCCACACAATGCAACTGGTAGAATTTGTTGCATCATGACGTGACAATCATGTGATTTCATACCTATAAACCTCAAGTCCTTCAATGAGACAAAAAAATTTACATTTGAAGAATAACCTTGAGGCACTTTGATATCATGAAGACACTGACAAAATCTAATTTTCTCCTTCTTCTATAATGTATGACAAGTCGGGGGAAGAAATGTTCGTCTTCCTTTAGGAGTGGGAGCTAACTCCAAACGTATTCCCATTGATAGTAAGTCTAATCTTGCATTCAACCCATCTTTACTCTTTCCTTTAATATCTAACAATGTTCCAATCAAACAATCACATATATTCTTCTCCACGTGCATGACATCAATATTATGTTTAACTTCATGATACCTCCAATATGGTATCTCAAAAAATATTGATCTTTTCTTCCAATTATGTCTATCATTACCAGATTTTTGTGTCTTTCCCAATGTCACATCAAGGTTTTTCACCCTCTCAAAATACAGATCCGGTGATAAAGGTTTTGGAGCAGTATCAAATTCTTGTGAGCCATTGAATGCCTTTTTTAGTCTTCTATAAGGGTGATCCATAGGCAAAAACTTTTGATGACCCATGTACACTGTTTTCCTCCCATGATGCAATTGACAATATGATGTCTGTTGTTCGCAAATTGGACATGCTTTATGCCCTTTAACACTGTATCCAGACAAATTTCCATACGCTGGGAAGTCATTTATAGTGAACAGAAGCACTGCATGCAGTTGAAAATATTCCATTTTATAAGAATCATACACCCTAATACCATCAGCCCGTAACAGTTTCAAATCATCAATCAACGGTGAAAAGTAAACATCAATATCATTGTCGGGTTGCTTTGGACCAGAGATAATTATACTCAACATGACATATTTGTGCTTCATACAAACTTCAGGAGAGAGGTTGTAAATTACCAATAAAACAGGCCATGAACTATGTGTGCTACTGAGGGTTCGGTATGGATTCATTCCATCTGTGCACAACCCTAATCTGAGATTTCTTATTTCATTTCCAAATGTAGAATATTGCGCATCAATTTTCTTCCATTGTGGACAATCAGCTGGATGATGTATTTTTCCATCACATACCCGCTCATCAGCATGCCATCTTAACCTTTTTGCATCATGTGAATTAGAAAATAAACGTTTGAAACGATGAATTATAGGAAGATACCAAAATACCTTTGCAGGGAGCTTTGTAATATCTACATCAGCCTGTGATTTCTCTTTCACCTTATACCGTGATGTCCCACATTTAGGACACTCTGACAGAAATTCATATTCCTTCCTATATATAATGCAGTCATTCGGACATGCATGTATTTTCTTGTATCCCAATCCCATCGGGCATAATATTTTCTTGGCCTTGTAATGTGAATCTGGAAGATCGTTATCTTTTGGAAGAATGTCTTTCATCAATTGTAGCAGCTCTGTAAAACTTCTGTCACTCAATCCATGTTTCGCCTTCAGGTTAATCAATCTTAACACTCCTGAAAAAACTGTAAAATCTGTACAACCAGGATATAATGGTTTTTCAGCATCACCATATAGACGCGCAACTTTCGGTTCTATCTCAATTTGTTCTGCTACAATATCGCGAATCATTTCTTCAATTCCATCAGAGTTACCATCTTGTGAATCATCATCATCAGTGACATTTCGTCCAGTTTCACCATGCCAAATCCAAGGGCTGTAACTCGGATTAAAACCATGACATATCAGATGATCTTTTATCTCTCTACTTTTCAACTTCTTCATATTCAAACATTTCAGACATGGACAGAAAAAAAATGTCACTACTTGGAACATTTCGTTTAGAAAATTCCAAAAAGGCATCAACACCTTCCTCGTATTCATTGCTCATTCGATGTGTCATAATCCAACTTCGAATCATTATTACCTATAAAAAATATCAAAAATATATATATTTTTAAGATAAGGCAAATATAAGTTTATATGAAAAAAATCATAATTTGAATGTAAAACAATTTTGAAATATAAAACAAATCTATGTGTATTTAAAAAAATATGCTTGAATATTATTATTAAAAGAAAATATAGATAGATATAACAGTTTTAAATTCCATTGAATAAAAGAAAACCATGGCGCCTACATGGTTGATAGAAAATTGGAGAGGATGGAGTAAACCTGAGAATCAAATCATATTTAAAATAAAAACTCAGATGGAGAAAATCACAATGTAAATCCAAACACCCCTGGACACCCCCCAACCCTCTGGACAGCCCCCCCACCCCCCGGACAACCCCCAAAACCCTATGAGCAGGCCTCCACCCCCTTGGACAGCCCCCCACACCCACCCACCACCCAGGACACCCCTCAACCATCTGGACAGGCCCCCAACCCCCTGGACAGCCCCCCACCCCTCTAGACAACACCCCCACCCCTCCTGGACACCACCCCCACCCCTACCCCCTTGGACACCCCGATGGACACCCCCCAACCCTTTGGACAGCCCCCTCACCCCCTGGACAGCACCCCACCCCTCCAGACAGCACCCCCCACCCCTCCTGGACACCACCCCCACCCCCGACCCCCTTGGACACCCCCCTGGACACCCCCCAACCCTCTGGACAGCCCCCTACCCCCCCGGACAACCCCCAAAACCCTCTGGATAGGACTTCACCCCCTTGGACAGCCCCCCACACCCACCCACCCCCTTGGACACCCCCCTGGACACCCCCCAACCCTCTGAACAGCCCCCCACCCCCCAGACAACCCCCCAAACAATGGTTTGCATATAAAACTAGGGATGATGAACAATGAAAAACACATGCATTTAATATATACTTCAGCATGAAATAGATGGAATTAAATATTATTAAATATGGCTACTTAAATGATCGTATGATAATTAAAAATAATCATTGATATTCAACTAGTCAAATGATCACAAGTTTCTCGATAACTAATATCATAATTTATTTTATCAAAAAAGTCACACAAAATAGTCCACAAACATGTTTTGCACCAACATCACAATTTAATAAAACAATTCCTCAATTTATAAAACATTCTGAAAATTTTTGACATCTTAAATCACCTCTTTACCTTTCAAAAACCCATTATTAGGTGAATAACATCGCCAAAATATTGCATTTACACCATTTTATCACTTTTTTTAACTCACTAAATCATTTTCAATTTTCATAAAACAATCCCAAGAGGAACAACCATGTTTTGCACACAAAAGACATTCCAAAACCCCCATTCAAGAAAAAAATCATACCAATACAAATCCAAAATATAAATTTCAGCTCAATACACATTTATTAAACCACCCCCATATTTTAATAATTTACCTCAAATAATGTCACAAACAATACACATGAAAAACAAACTTTTTCATAAAACACCTTCAAGAGGTGTGACAAGGTTTTACACATAACACCCATACAAAACCCCCCTTTTGAGGCCCACATGACAACAAAGAATTAAACAACCATAATTGGATTCCCCTTTCAAAATTAATGAATCACTTTCATAGGTTATAAAATACACCCAAATATTAACCTAAGAGTCACACATTAAAAGCACCCAATTTTAAGATAAAATGAATATATAAAATTAAAGACATATCCAAATCCATCAAAAAAAAATTGGGACCACAAAAAATATATGATGTAGGCAAAATGAATGAAAAAAAGCACACAAAAATATAGTGTTGTGAGTTGAAGGCTTACATGAAATGGGGGTTTTGGAATGCCTTTTGTGTTGCGAGTTGAAAGCACACAAAATGAGTTGAGATGATAGATTCGGGAAAAAAAAGCACACAAAAATCGAATGAGTTGAAAGCACACAAAACGAACGAAAAAAGCACACAAAAATCGCAAAACATAAACATAGACTATCCGAAAAAAAAACGAACGAAATAAATTCGTGGAAGGCTTACTTGAGTGTTGCGAGTTGAGATGATAGATCCGAGGAGAGTAAAGATGATAAACGTTGTAGGCAAAACGAGTTTAACGCAGCGAGATCGACGACCCGATTAGGGTTTATCGCGCGAGAGAGATGAGTCGCCGGACTGTCGAACGAAAATTCGTAAATGACAAACCTCGGGGGTTGTTAATTTTTTAAATGTTTTATAACGTCGGTTATTTAATAACCGACGTTATAAACTGTTTTTTTACATTTATAACGTCGGTTATTATAATAACTGACGTTATAAATGTATCAGATACAGCTTTTTTACGTCGGTTATTCTATAACCGACGTAAAAAAGACATAAAAAATCACAGTTTTTTACGTCGGTTATTTTATAACTGACGTAAAAAACACGTAGATATCTTGGTTTTTACGTCGGTTATAAAATAACCGACGTAAAAAACCCCACACGCTTTGGTTTTTTACGTCGGTTCGTAAAAACTGAACACGAGCGATTTTTAATGTTGGTTATTAAAATAACCGATGTTAAAAATCTACTCACCGCATTTGTTACGTCGGTTATTTTATAACCGACGTAAAAAACCACGTTTCACAGATTATCACGTCGGTTATATATAACCGACGTAAAAAATGGTGACGTAAATAACGTTTTTTGCACTAGTGTCAGTACCTGCATTACCCATTGAGTTATTGTAAGAGGTATTTCTCCATGCATTGACATTTTCTACTTTTAAATTTCCAAATACAGGACTGTTTTGATAAAATTGTTATCTTAATCAGCAACTATGTGAAAACAGTTCCTAAATTAATTACTTCAAGTGATCTTGGGTAACATTAATTATAATCTTTAATTATGTTATTCTTTAATAACAAACTTTTTTGCTGCAATTTTTATTGAAGCATAAATTTTGCAGGAACTTCCAGACTATTATTCAACAGAGAATTGATCGTGAAACTACAAATTATTTGAAGTTCTTGATGGGGTATGCTCAAAGACGGGTTCCTATACAAGTAAGTATCCATTGTGTTGATAAACTGTTGGGTGTTACGCATTCATTGGAGGATATTTTCAAATTAGAACACTCTATAAAAGAGTTGTCTGAACAGGCATACCGACTAAAATATATTATTGGTGAAAAATGAAAAATCATAGTCATGTAATTAATATTAAATAGGATATTGTTTTTGGGAAAGGCAATGGCACGTCAATATTTTGGTATAGCGATATTATTTACTATAGCATCACTGTTTTGTAGTAGTATATTGATATATTTCTATTATTGTATCAAGATTTCGGTATAGCAACACTATTTACTATAAAATCATGCAACTCATGTGATTTGTGCATTATACGTTACTGCTTTAGGTATTAGAAAATGTAATAAACACCATTGATTAATAGAATAAACACCATTGCGATTTGTGAATTATACAAATTTAGTCATTTTCAAAATGACACAAAAAAACTCAAATTGTTTATTTTGAAATGTTTTGAATGATGTTTTGCAGCTTTGTGAGCACTATTTTGTAGTAGTATATTGATATATTTCTATTATTGTATCAAGATTTCGGTATAGCAAGACTATTTACTATAAAATCATGCAACTTATGTGATTTGTGCATTATACGTTACTACTTTAGGTATTAGAAAATGTAATAAACACCATTGATTAATAGAATAAACACCATTGTGATTTGTGAATTATACAGATTTAGTCATTTTCAAAATGACACAAAAAAACTCAAATTGTTTATTTTGAAATGTTTTGAATGATGTTTTGCAGCTTTGTGATACCATAATACAATATTGTCATTATGTTATATATTTCTTTTTATATCTATATATTTACTAATGTTGGCATTTTTTTGGTTTACGTGTCACCTTCCCATGTTACCACATCACCCAAACCCTCCAAATCTACCTCCAAACCCGAAAGTAACTCACCGTATGTCACCCTCGATTGGTAACGGGTTTTTATATATTCTACTGATCTGATTCTACTAATCTGATTCTGTTTTTATATATTTTTTTATGTTCATACAGGCGTATACCCTTGAATTTATTTGTGGACAGTGGTTTTAGGTTTGTAGAAGGAAAATCTCAGAAAGTAACTCTCTCCAGAAATCCTATGGATCCATCTCAAACCTCTGGGTGGCTCCAATAACTTATTTTTTAGGAATCTTTATCAGAGGTAGGATATCCCTCTTCTCTAAACCTATCCATGTCTACTTCTTTTGCTGGGTATATTGTGTCTTCCAGGGACATCTCTCTTAATAAGATGCATCTAGGGTGTGCTTCGGTTGTCTTCAACATAGGTTTTTCAGTAGTGTAAACTATTTACCTCATGCATTTACTACGGTAGGAGTGAATGATTTTAGTAGGGGTTAGTCGGCCTATATTCAGTTTCCATCATCCAGTGAATCCACTGTAGATGTGTTTGAAGTTAGTATGTTATGTTCACTGATTTTTCATGGACGTAATGATATGTTTTATCCACTATTAGTATGTTTCATTCACTGAAAAATTATTCCACTATAACTCTATTTCTAATCACTTTAAGAATATAGTATTTAATGTCAGTTAGTTCGTTGTTAATATGTTGTGTTTGTACTATTATGTTAAGCTGAGAAATAATGTTTAGTTGAAGTCGTATCTTAGGTTAAGCAGTTAATGTCATGTGCGTCACTAATGTGGGAAAATAGATTAATGTTTTCGTATAAAGATTCATACATTTTTTAATAGATTTAATGTAAAGTCACATTAAACAGTTAAAGATTTAATGAATTTATTGGATTAGTACATCACCTGCATATTATACTATTTTGGTTCAATTACATTCTAATCTAGTTTCAAAAATACCTTCCACATTTTAGTCAACAGTATGTGATATTTCAATATCCAGTTTCATACCTTATTTTCCCACGGTTTTTATTAGTATGAATCAGTAGTACACTGAAACTATTCTCTTCTTATACTCTCTTTAACAGGTTCTTAAATATTCTGCTGATCGGATTCTTGACAGAAGATTCAGGCGTGGGCTACTGTTTTTAATAGAGGAAATGCCACTGACCTATATTTAAACAAGGATGTCATGTGGAATACTACTACTTCCAGGTGATGAACTTCCTCACATCCTTTAATAAAAGGCAATTATTAACATAGCAGTTTACATTGTTGCTATCATGAAATTATACATGATAAATAATATATGTTCTATAAAAAATTCGGTAATTTAGTTATGGTTGTTCTAAGACTCAGTTGTCTGGGGCCAACAAAATGATAACATTATATGTGTATGTTCCTATTCTTGCAGGTTCTATTTGGGAATCTGGTCTGGGGAAAACAAATTCGAGTATGAAGATTTGTGGTACAATTGATGTTCGGTTGAATCAAAACATCACATTTATTAGGTCAAAACAAGTCACAATCATGATTTTCCTCTGTTTTTTAGTCCATTTCTATATGCCTGTGGCAGTTGTTCTGAGCATAAATGATTTTGCATTTTCAGGTACCAGTTGGCCAGCGATTTCGAAGGCATATTGATGAAAGTTAGCAAAAATGAATTTGCATCTTCGTGTATAACTGGATCAGTTTATTCTATTTTATTTTAGTTATCATATTCTTTTTCATGTATACATGGATCATTTTATTCTATTTTAATGATATATTTTCTTTTCTCTTCAGTCGCATCTACCTTTTGTTGAAGATCTCATTCAAGATGCTAGGGTAAGATGCTTTTAAGATTTGGATTTTGTGATTTCTTCATTCAGTTTTTATTGTTTTGGGTTAATAAGGAGTTGAAATTGATACATCCCATTCGTTTACCACTGTGTAAATGCAACATGATAAAATCTTTATCTATGCAAATATCCACAGAAGGATGGCTAGAAGCCTACCCTCATCTTGGATCCGGTGATTTGTTTATTAGCAGGTCGGGTTGGGTCAGTCCTGTTGGTTTTGGTTGAATTCCCAAAGGATTTCATTTGAATTTTTTTGATCTCGGGATGTTAAAGGTGTCGGGTGGTATGGTACATTATTGTGTAGCGTCTCTGGGGGAGAAATATTAATTATGCTTCCATTTCTTGATCTTTTGTCTATAATTTTTTGGCTTGAGATGGAGGTCGTAGGTGCATCGTAAGGATTAAGCTCTCATGAATTTGTGAATAAATTTCCGCCTCCTTCATTCCATATTGTTCCATATACAACATGAATAGTTTCACTCCGTTTTCTTTTTCCACTAACACCCCGCTCATACAATTTATTTTTAATTCAATTTTTTTCACATGTCTTATTTTTATTATCACAACCACTGTTTATCTTTGATCTGTCTTTCACTTTTTATTTCAGTTCACGCATTACTATTATTGTGATTGTTGAAGTTGAAAATGTATTCAAATTTCCATCCTCAAAATTTAGAAATCCATATACTTTTAATCTATCTATTTTCTTTGTCCACATTTTAAATGGCGTCTCCATATTCTATGCACTCATCTATTTATTTTATTCAATTGCATCTTTTGTTTCATCTTTGTCTCTGATCCATACGTCCGTCATTCTATATTATTTCATATACATGATGAATAGTTTCACTCAGTTTTTTTTCCCGAATAAACCGCTCATTCAATTTATTATTATTTCATTTATTTTCACATTTTTTATTTTTATTATTACACCCACTGTATTATCTTTGATTTTTTTTATTTTAGTGCCCGCATTATAGTTATTGTGATCGAAATTGAAAATGAATTCAAAAATTCTTCCTCAAAATTTATAAAATCATATACTTTTACTCTATCTTTTTTCTTTGTCAACTATTTGAATAGTGTCTTCATAATCTATGCACTCATATTCCATTATCATACACCATTATATTCTAATTATAATTCATTCAACAATACATTTTCTTCTCAAATTTTATAAATTTTAATCTATTATTTAAAGAAAAACTAGTAATCGAATGCGCTGCGCAATATCACGGGTGAGTACTAGTTATCTATAATATAGACCAACCCTCCGGATACACTTGTCAACTCCTCATAACTTCTACACCATGCCGTTCCTCCGTAACAGTCCCCTGTCTTCCTGTTTCCATTTTCATTTCACCCATTCCCTATCCATCCGCGCCGAGTACCATTTCCCCAGCGAAACCCTACCACGATCCCCTCTTTTATTTTGGTCTGATTCCGATTTCTTCCTCACATCTCCTTCGTCTCACATCTCTCTTCTCATTACTTTGCAATCTTCCTCTCCTTCCAATCGTAACCGTGAAACCCTAGGAGAATTTATTCTTGCGGCTTCCATTAAGTTCCTTCTTCTCCATAAACGTAGATTGTTTCGCCAATACAATCCTCCGAAGACTACTGTCCTTCGCGGAATCGTACGTCCTGGTTATTGGAAGTTTCCCTGTTCTGACGAGCCTCCACGACCTCATTTCTACGGCACCTACACTACCGTCTTCCCCTCGTTGAAGATCGCTGCTCCCCTTTGTTATTCCTAGAAATCATGGTAACAAAGCACACCACCAACTGTTTTTGACTCCCTCCCACGACCATCTTCCCGGCATCATCTCGACAATCAGCACTTTCTGAAAGCCTTAACGTCTATTCTTTTAGGAATTTTTTAGTCTTATTCCTTAGAAATTAATTAACTGATTTACGTTTGGGCGGTTCCCATTCCTACACTTCATAGTTTCTGATTGAGCATTTTCTCTTGAACTGATTTCCATTTGGTTGTTTTCAGTTCTTCCACACCCCAATTTTTTAATCCTCTACCATTGACAGGGATCCGTTTTCCCCTCCAAATTAATTCCCCCCACTACTCGCAGGAATTATCTTGGCACTGGGGGATTTTCTTTTGAAGTTTAGATATCACATTCTGCCATTTTGGTTTTTTAAGTTCTCCGCAGGGATAACATTTTGATTTCAATTCACATCTTCATGTTTGGCATTAGGAATTTAGATTTCACACATCTCTCTCTCTCTTCCTTGGTTTTAATTATACTTTGCGTGTTTTCTTGCATGATCATACACCAGTTCAGAAATATATTTTGTATAATTTTTTTTTTGATTTCCAAACATTATTTACACTAATACTCCATTTAAATTAATATTCATGTGTTTTTCTTTTTAGTTAGAAAAAAAAATAGCTAATGTTTGTTTCTTTTCTCGTCATGAGGAATTTCTACCGTTCTCAATTCTTGGATCATGAGGCACCTCGCCTAGGATGACTATGCGGTCACAATTTTATTTGTTTCAGATTTAAATTATATGTTTATCTCTGGTATTCTTAACAATGGAACCGTCGTCACCAAATTATTGTCTAGAAATCTCTATTATTAATGGTACCTTTCAAATTTTTTAATGGTTATATATTATACCATGTATGTATTAATTCTTTGTTTTTCGTTAATTGTGTAAATTTAATTGTGCAAGGTAAGGTTAGATGTAATTGTTTTATTTAATTGTTTTTTGTTATTTTTTATGATTTAATTGATATTTTTCAGATCAGACTGTATTATATTTTAAGTTCAAATAAAGCGACTTTGAGAGTAGAATCCCACATCTAATGTGGTAACATCTGTGATATATGATTATGCTGATAAGAAATTTTCATTACGAACTCAAACATTACTTTCATGTACTATTAGATTAGTTTCATAACAAATTGATATGTACAATTTTCTATTATTCAGTACACCATAACAAGTCATCTCATTATATTTAGGAATCATTTTGCTGAAGATCCTTTTCAATTTGGTCACTACATCAGACACATTTTAAATTTGTATGTTTTATTTTATTGATGATTGTATGATGTTTCTTGATATTTTGTTCTCAGTTAATCAACACATTGGTATACTTATGAAATCTTATATTTAATCTAATAAAATGAGGTAAGATTGTTGACATTTCACTTAAATCATTTCATACATCACGTTTCAATGTTTTTATTATAAGCAATGTATTTTATTCATGAGAAACATCATTTTATTTATTTTACATATTTGTATTATAATGTTCATTATAATAATTAAAATTAAAAAAAAGTGTTTTTCAAGTTACTTTGTTTAGAACATAACTTGTTC
The DNA here is from genome assembly GCA_963277665.1 of Viscum album. Lineage (NCBI taxonomy): Eukaryota > Viridiplantae > Streptophyta > Magnoliopsida > Santalales > Viscaceae > Viscum > Viscum album. The sequence goes on along the minus strand of OY728159.1, from coordinate 179,972,671 downwards.
ACAGTATTTTGTGTTGCAGAACAATGCTTTTGTAACATTTATATTATCATATATATATATATATATATATATGTATATAGATATATTCATATATATATATATACACATACATGTTATGTGTAGATATAAAGAACATATATATGCCTATTTCTCCCAAAAATCAGGAACTACATACATTCATCAATAAAAAAAATAACACGTATACTATATTTTGATTGACACACTGCTTTAGAGCTTTATTATAAATAAAAACAGTTTATATCATGAATCATTTTATAGTTTGTTCATGGTTTCATATCATACATTTTCAAGCCTCTATTTGATTTCATTTAAAGAGAACTAGAAACAGCATTGTTCATCTTCGATGTCCCTGAAGGTTTCATCTCATGATGGCGATCCTACCATTTTCTCTCGCACTTTCAAGTAATCGATGGGTTAGTATCCATTTTTTGGTCTAGATTTTCTTCCAGTCCTCAGTACTTTTGCTCTATTTTATCATTTTGTTTCGATTGATGGTTTAGCTGTCTTTATTTGCACTGATCAGTACACTATTTTATTTTGTTATTGTACATGCAAACACAGTTATAAAGTTCTTGTCTCGAGGAATTCCTTTTTTCCTTAATTATTGGATTGTGAAGCACCTAGCAAAGGACAACTATATGGTAGCAATCCTATTTGTTCTAGATTTAAACTCTTTGGCTGTCTCTGGCATTCTCAACAACAGAACCCTTTTAAACAGATTATTGTCTACAAATTTATATTATTAATGGGACTTTTCAGAATTTTGTAATGGTTATATATTATACCATGTATGTAATAATTCTTTATTTTTTCATTAATTGTTTATAGTTCAGTGATATATTTTAAATATATTTTAGCTTCAAGATTGAATAACTAACATTAATTATTTCAAGTATATTTGTTGTTTCAAATAATATCAGTTATATTCTACACCATTGCTTTCTCCCGACCTGATACTTGAATTGTTAGCATCTTAAGGTTTGACTCTTTCTCTTTGTTCACTATTTCAAGTTTTTGATTTTCTAATGCCCAATTAGATTTTTATTAATTTTGAACTTTTATATTGCAATTACATGTACTTTAACTTTCAGGCTGCTAGGATTTTTCAATTCTTAAACATTTAAGTAATACTTAGCAAAACAAGCCTTACAGTTTATGAAATTCAATTCATTAGAAACCATATTAAAATAAAATTTTCTTCATATATTTTCCTTTTACACTGCTTAACTATTTTTGAAGATGTTATTTTCCAATTACATCAATATTAACAAATGCCTTGGGGAAGTATAGGGAATAATATGGAAATTGTTCCCGAGAATGAATGGTTATTTAACATACATAATTTCCTTTTAGATACATGTAATGTACACTTTATTGACTATAAATTTTTCATTTTTAAAAACTCTCAAAGGAGTAACAATAAACTTCACTCTGGGATGCTTTCACCATACAAATGTGCTATTTCTTAAAAGAAAACGCACACACAATCACTGCATCTACTATTATTGCTTAGTGTGGAGAATAGGTAATATTAATCTATATTTCATAATGGTATATGAATCTTATTCCCTTTACACAAAATTATTCAAATACACAAATATTGATACAAATTTCAATGTTTGAACTAGATCATTTGGATTCCTTATTGTGTCTTTCATTGGAGTGCCTCTTTATTTAGGTGACAACTTGTTGAATTGTGTGTTTAGTTTCTATGCGCAAATATGCATCCATTAAAATTTTTGTATTTAGTTTTTTTTCTATAATGAAATATCCAATTTTCATTTGATACGCAACTGTACATGGATTATTTATGTCAATATTACCTATGAATATAATCACGCATTACTCATTTTATCCATTACTATGTATTAATTACAATAATTCTATTATCGTGTGTGCATGCAGAATTGTCCATATGTATTAATGTTGCAATTATTCATACATATACAATGTGAATTTTATTTTGAATAATGCCCATTACTCATAAATATTTTCTTCAAATGAAATTATGAGATTATATGGTGCATTAATTCACATCAAATTTGCATGTGGGCTGAATGCATGTTATTAGGTATTTTAGATTCGTTGTCTTCCAAATGAAATTCCTATAATTTTTTTATATCTAAAGATTAAATGACTGGAGGGATAAATGAAATGATTCATGTTTTCTACGCCTTTTCATCCTTGTGTTTATTTATTCTCAATTACCATTATGGGTTTTTTTGATTAACAGTCTATCTTGTCATTTAAAGTAAAGAAGTTTTTTATGTTTTGCAGACTCAATGTTCTATCATAATTTTTCTTTATTTAATATGTATTATGTCATTTCTCTCTCACATCAATTTAATGTATAATTTCTTTAGTTTCAATTTTGGCGTACGTGTATGTATCGTATACACATTTTCCTTGCATTTTCTTCCATCAAATTGTCTAGAATTTAGGTATAAACATATGTAGCTAAATACATATACATTTATGTGTATAAACTTTGATGATTCCTTAAAATTAAATTATTATTCTATATTGTATCATGCTTCGTAAATTTCTTAATATATTCTTTTCATGGAGATTTAAAAATGTTTTTTATAAATTAAATATTTTAGAAAGAGAAGACTACGTCAAATGTTTCAAACATCAAAAGTCAACATCAGTATGAGACTCATAAATAGTTCATATGTAAAATGAACTTTAAGAAAACAAAGTTGGAAATGTATGAGTGAATATGCTTTTATATTTTCATGCACTTGTTCAAATTTTTTCCCTCATAAACTCTTTCAATATACTCAAGCTCAATGCATTGAGTTGCATTTTCTTTAATCAATTTGTATTTTAGCATTCAATTTTCTTTTTATATTTCATCTTACTATATTGTTTTATAAGTATTGGTTATTTTAATTTGTTATAGACAATACTATGAAAAATGCACCGGTGGGGATACTAGTTAATAATAATCTTATATATTTAAATGTTGACATTTCCTTCATACACGTGACATCATTCATTGATTTGTCCCCCCCCCCAAACTTTTCAGCCTACCTAACTACCTCATCTTCGTCCCCATTCTCTCACACATTTCCATCCCCTCCACCGTAGGGTTCTTGATGTCCTTGTTTTTCCCACCTCTCCTGCCTTCTTGATGCCTTGCTCCCGCTCCCACACCCGCCTCTTCTCATTCGAGTTGGTGACCACATGACCCGTGATTACGAAGGCACACATTGTGTTTAGCACAGAGTGGTGGATAGGGTTTCCAGAGTTGAGATAAATATCACATGGTTTAAATCACACATTGTGTTTGGTTGGTCATATGATTGGGTTGTACTAGAGTACACGCCTAATTATCTACCTAGCCACATATATCGTGTGGGTTAGGGAAAATGTCATACCCATGGGTGGCATGACTCTGGGCCTCTGGGATACACTTCCATCCAACTCACTAGTCCCGCATGCCATGTTTGCCATAGGAACACACTCAACAAGTTGACCCCACATGATAGAAAGGATGGCCATACACACTCATCTACTATATGGGTCTCACACATTGTGTTGAGAGTACTTGTCATTTACTTTTCTATCCTTGGTATCCTTGGTACTTTCTATATCTTTTTTGTCCTGATATCAGAATTTGGTAGATAAATAGTATATTCTTAGAGTGTTTCCATGTAGTGTGTGATAGTGAAACCCTTATCATCATCACAACCATTTGCGTGGTGTTATAAGTAGTTTGGGGATCTTAGTTCGTCATGGAAACAATAGGGTTCAAGTGAGGTGTTCCGATCAAATATGGAGTTGTTATGCCCTAGTGTGATGAGGTACGATCCTCCCACTACTAAAAATTCAATCATAGTCAACGCTAAAAATAGTCATTGTCCGCACTAAAAAACGTTGACAGACCAAGCGTTCTAAAAATCTTGCTGCCTTTATCATCATCAATAGATGTGTTAATAATAAAATTAATTCACTAACAATATAAATGGGAAAACAAAGATCCATTAATGGGTTAAGCCACCTTTTCATGTAGAGGGTGTTATTTACCCGATGGGTGTTGTATCATTTAATTGTCATAAAAAAATGAAAACAAAGATAGAGGAAAGGGGATCATAGAAATGACCACCAATTGCACTCGTCAACATTCCACCAACATCTTAAAAAAATCAAATATGGAAATGGTTGATGTGTAAACAAAACGACCAATCAAAAGCCATGTCTGGGAGGGGGAGATTGACCTTGCATCACACTAAGATAATTGCATTTTTACAAAGAAAATTTCACTAGAAATGTTGTAAATGAACTCCAAATTGATCAAAATTTATGATGAGGTGTCTATGCTTCTTGTTAGTTTTGCAGCACGTCAAGATAATAATCATGAATTGACTTTGCATTTTTACAAGGAAAAAAACTCTTAGAAATGTTACTCGGATCAGAATGTTTGGTTGGGAGTGATCTTTTTTTACACCTGCATTTACTCTAGATATCTAGGTATTTATATTCATCTGTTAAATTTTATTATCTATTGTTGTAATATATTTAATTGACCAATTATTTGCTTTTTTCTATACTAGATATTGCTTGAGATTTTATCATGAAATTTCATGATTTAACTCTTAAAAGTCATTGAGGGGTGCACAATATTGGGTCCATTATGTGTTTGTCCATCCTACTTTCATAGTGGGAGACTATTGATTTTTTTGGATGCATTAAATTTATTAATGTGATTAGTTGTCATTTATTTGGAGTACCTATAATCATTATTATTTTTTGTTTCTTTCCTTTCTAACATTGCTTGATCCATAAGAAAGAAAGCTATATCAATCTAGAACTTAAAAAGAGTATATTAAGGGCTTACTAAATTCATATATTTATTGACATACATTTTCTATGATATTATTCAATTGATTCATCACACAAATGAGATTTATTTGACATGTAGGGATCTATTGATTTTGTAGTTTAACTTAAGAGACCTATGATTACATACATCCATGTGCCTTCGCCTATGGACTCCCTAATGTTACATAAAGGTATAGGCATAACTCAGAAATCAATGGAAAAAGGTAGTATGATAACATGAGATAATCAATATTATAAGATCTCAAGTAATTCATATGTTTATCTATCTTTTGCAGCATCTAATATAGGTCATGAAGTTCTATGGACCCTGTTAAAACTATTTGGTATGATAGAATTTGTTAAATTAGTTTATCATGTTTTTCTTACCTAAGTGACTAGGATGATTTGCACCTATACCAGATAGTGATGATATATATCATAGAAAAGTTAATCATGCCCTTGCTGTAAGATATTTGATGAGATTATTAGAAAAAGATTTGCATAAAGTCTTCGATATTTTAGAGATTTTGATGGTTACATTGACTTTATTCAGGCTACTAAAAATGGAATCTTTGAGATATTTGATGTGATTAGTAAATCTTATCCCGATATTTTGGTTTTTAGGAATCATAACCTCTCACTTTGTAGAGGATGATTTTTTGGAGTCTTTTTTTCAGAAAACTGATACTTGGTCTTTCATCTCTTTTATTGTTATTAGTGTGTATTATAGTTGTTTTTGATAGCGATGCAAAGCGGGCTCCCGGCCCGCGGGCTTTGCGGGTATGGGGCGGATATGGGGCGGGGCGGGCCTAAAATTTTTGACCGTTTAGAGTGCGGGCCAATGCGGGTTGAGCCCGCGCGGGTGCGGGCTGGCCCGCGGGCCTGATTTAAAAAAATATATATTATTTTTACAATATATGTTTCTTTAACATTTTAGTTTTTTTAATAAAAAAATCATGGTTAAACGGTGACATATTCTTTCTCACCATAATGGTCATATTAATTCACAATTTATTCACATGTGAATTTTAAATAGGCCTATATTTATTGTTTTAATATGATATTATATTATTTATATAGTAATTATTAACCATATTCACAAGATTTGTCAACCCATATCTCAAAAAATGGAACTCATCACCCCTGCACATGGTTTCAATTCTATAAAATTTACTATAATCATAATATTTTTTAGGTTGATTTGATTTTGTTATTATTTAATTTAATTTTTTTATTAAGAGAATTGGATAGAACCTCGTGAAAACATTAATAGCATCTTCTGAAACTGATTGTTACCTGGAGAGACTTCATTCATTCACAGGTTTAGTTGTTCACATCACCACACAATCAACATTATCATTCATCACCCATCACCGATCACTCACATACTTTCTATCGCAATTGTTCGCCGCCACATCACCGTTACCGCATGCCACCATTAACCTACAAAAAATGTTCCTTCACATTCTTTAAAACTCTAGTTATTTTTAATTAATACTTCTCCCCAGAAATACCTTTAAGAATGATAAAAAATACAGTATTTAAATGATTATAAATAGTATTTTTTTTTGTAAAGGTGGGTAAGCCCGCGGGCAACCCGCGGGCAACCCGCGGGTTTATGCGGGGCGGGGCGGGCTTGAAAATTTTTGTTCGCATTATATGCGGGCTTTCGCGGACAAACCCGCGCGGGCTCAAACCCGTGCGGGCTTGGCCCGCCCCACCCCGCCCCGCCCGTTTCGCATTACTAGTTTTTGAGATCACTTTTAATATGGTATCTCTTCATTGAGTACCATGAATCTTTCTTTTGATTATTTTACTAACCAATGTTCCAATTGTCACATTTGGTTCTTTGTAGTTCCCTTCAAAAGTTACAATTGGAACACCAATTAGTAAAATAACCGAAAGAAGAATTCATGTTACTCGATAAAGAAATACCATATCAAGACCGCTTCCAAAAGCAATCATCACAAACATTAATGACAAGAAAAGAGATAAAAGACCAAATATCAATTTTTTTGTGTGCAAAGATTCTAGAAAATTATCGTCTGCTAAGCGAGAGCTTAGGATCTCCAAGAACCAAAAAATTTAGGATAAGCTTTAATAATTGCATCAACTTTCTCAATAATTCCATTCTTTGTAGCTTGAATAAAGTTAATGCAATCATCCAAATAGTTAAAATGTTGAAGAATTAACATGAATCTTTTCCTGATAATTTCATCAAATACCTTACAAGAAAGGACATGCTTAACTTTTATGTGATATACGTCATCACGACCTGACATAGGTACAAATCAGCCTAGTTACTTAGGTAACAAAAACACAATAAACTACTTTAACAAATTCTACCATACCAAATAGTTTTAACATGATCTACTGAACTCAATTAGGTGCTTCAAAAGACAGATAAAAATATGAATTACTTGATAGATTATAATATTGATCATATTGTGTTATCATACTACATTTTTCATTGATGCCTTTCTGAGGAGTTACACCTATACTTTCATGTAACATCGGAGAGTCCATAGGTGAAGACACATGGATGTCTGTAAGCATAAGTTTCTTAGGTTAAGCTACAAAATCAATGAATTCTCTTAGGTCAAATAGATCTCAATTGTTTGACGAAACAATTTAATAGTATCATAAAAAATGTATGGTAATAAATATATGAATTTATTAATCCCTATATGTACGCGGTGTTGTGAGTTCTAATGGATCAAAAAATGTTTGGAAGGAAAAAAAGAAAAAAAGTTAACTATTGGTGCTCCAAATATGAAATGACAAATACTCAAATGAATAAATCCATTGATTATAGAAAATCAATCAAAGTAGGATGAATAAACACATAATGAGCCCAATATTGTGCACCCCTCAATGGTTTTCTTCAGAGTTAAATCAGGAAATCTCCTGATGAGATCCCATACAATTTTTGATGTGAAAAAACCCTAATAATTAGTTAATTACATATATTTCAACAATAGAAAATAAAATTTTACGAACGCATAGATATTTAGAGTAAATGCAGGTGTGGAAAAGGTCACTCCCAACCGAACATTTTGATCCAGGTCTAACATTTCTCGGGAAGTTTTTTTTTGTTGTAAAAAATGTAATGTCAATTTATGGTTATTATTTTGGTCTAATGCAAAGCTAATTAGAAGCATAGACACCTCATCATGAATTTTGATCAAATTGGAGTTCATTTCCAACATTTCTAATGTTTTTTTTTGTAAAAATGCAAAGTCATTTCATGGTTATTATCTTGGTCCGGTACAAAGTCAATTTTTCCCTTAGCATTGATTGATTATTTTGTTTACACATCATCAACCATTTTCTTTGATTTTTTAGGATAGTGGAATGTTGACATAGTCTGCAATTGGTGGTCATTCCTGTGTCCACCTTTCCTCTATCTTTTTTTTTTAAATTTTTATATAATAATTAAATGTTGTACAACCACTAGGTTAATAACACCCTCTACTTTAAAAGGTGATCTAACTCATTAATGAATCTCATTTTTCCCTTTATTTTTCTGTTAGTGAATTGATTTTATTATTGACGATGATAAAGGCCGTGGTTTTTTTTAGAACGGTTAGTCTGTCAACATTTTTTTAATGTTGATAATTACCATTTTTAACGTTCACTATAGTAGTGGGAGGATTGCACTTTGATTCAACGGGGGCGTAATAAGTCCATGTTTACTCTGAACACCTCGCTTGAACCCTATTGTTTCCATGACGAACTAAGATCCCCAAACTACTTATAAAACCACACAAATGGTTGTGATGATGAAGAGGGTTGCACTATCACACACATGGAAAGACTCACAATATACTCTTTATCTATCTGATTATGATATCTGGTCAAGGAAATACAAAAGGTACCAAGGATAGAAAAGTACACGACATGTACTCTCTTGCACATGATGTGTGAGCCCTGGGCTGTAGCTGAGTGTGTATTGCCATCCTTTCGGTCGTGTAGGGTCAACCTGCTGGGTGTGTTATTATGGAAGACATGGCGTATGGGACTAGTGAGTCAGATGTGAGTGTATCCTGAAGACTCAGAGTTGTGCCGCCCATGGATACGACATGTTCCTTGGCCCACACGATATATGTGGCCAGATGGATAACTGGGCATGTACTCTAGTACAACCTAAGCGATATAACCAACCAAACACAATGTGTTCTTTAAAGCTACAAACAATGTGATATTCATCTTGGATCTGGAAACCCCTAGCCACCACTCAGCGCTAAACATAATGTGTGCCTTGGTAATCACGTCACGTGGTCACTAACTCAAACGGTAGAAACCCTAATCTCTTAGATCTTTTGTTGTCACTAATGTCGTGACCTACATTATAGTTCACGCCCATTACAACCAGACAACATGCCTTCACCGCTCGCTTGAAGCCTGCCACTGTCGCTCTCTGTTGATCCTGAGTTACCACTCGGGTGTTGCGGGAATACCGGGAGTCGCAATGATGGAACATGTTTGCGGATGAAGAAAATTCGAAAGCAAAAGAACATGAACACATATATTTATGTAGTTTGAGAAATAATCCCTAAGTCCACGACGAGACAGAAATTTCACTAGTTTTTGAAGTACAAAATACAAGGAGTATCTGAGTTTCAAGCGCCACAGAAACCCTAGCCCGATGAAGCACTATTTCACCAACCACACTGAAAGTCTGGTGTGCTACAGTACTACGACCACCTAAGTCCAAGCTGCTACAGTGCTCGACGGTTCGAAGTCTGCGAAGCTACAATAATGTTATCTCCAAAGTTCGACCTGCTACAGTAGCGCCAAAAGCCCGCACTGCTATGGTGCCTTGTCAGCGTTGTCCAGTCAGCTCTGGCAGTCGGTCAGAGATGCTACTGTGCCCCAAAATTTGGGTCGGGGACCTTTGAACCCCGTAGTAGGGGCGCGCTGCCCCCTAACCCCCAACAAACTCACCGCAAAACTCGACTTGCGAAGTTATGACTTGGTGCGCAGTATGGGCCACAAGAATTTAGCCCGACATCATTCAAAGAGGGTCGGGATACACTAATCCAACATTAGGGGTCCATTATCATCCATCGTCCCTCGAGATTACCACTTTTGTTCGCGCTCATCATCGGTTAGCCTATTTTCTCGGGTTGCCATTGTTAAACCATCACCCATTGTGAAGGTTGGAGGTGATCGATTATCGTGAGATGGTATAAGATTGACGGAGAGAAAGATTGGTGGTCTGTGCGATTTTAGCCCCCCGATGTATATGAAAATAATTTAATAATGGGTTCACAATTGAAAAGGAATAAAGAACAGAGTAAAATAATAATCGATGCCCTGTTTCCATTGTGGATCGATGATGCTTCAAGGTTCAATCTTGATGTGTCATCCAACAATGAAACCTCCAGGAGGAATGAAATCTTCAACCCTAATTTCATAGGGTTTCCCTTGGGGTTGAAAAATAATCCATTAAAAAGAGGATTAACATCTAATTTATAAATTAATTTAGGCTCATTGATAATTTAATTAAAAAGCTGAAAAGGCTCGATGTGGGGCCCAAGTCTTGGATAAAAAAAATTATACATCTCCTAAGAACCCCCTCATTCTGTTCACAACTGTGGTCTTAGAATTTATAGTTGGGGTTCAATTAGGAGATATTAATTATATACCTCATTTTCATGTGCAGGGGCTACAAATAATATTTTTTTTCAATATTAATTTTTTTTTCTGAGGGTCTGCGACTCCTTAATTACCACTGGGCCTGCAAAGGTGGTATCTTCCTTGGCGTCCAACTCACCATATTAAATAATATGAAATGGATCATGCACATGTCTAATCAGATGTGACATATGAAAAACATTATGTAATCGGTCCAGTTGCGAAAGCAATGCTAGGCAGTGAGCAACCTCACCTACCCTATACAGAATTTGGAACATTCCTATGAAGCTCGGGGATACCTTACATGAAGGGTTTTAAATGAGTCTAATAAAATTTATCAGATCAAGTGGAAGCAATTAAAAACCCTTACTTGAGGATCTCCATACAAGATAATATGAAACCGTGTAAAATACTTAAATGAAGAAATACTGTATAGGCACACCCTACATTGAAGAAGATGTTGCACCACCTTCAAACACCTTCAAACATGTTTGATAAAGATCACAAAGCAGCATCCAAAAGACATTTTACCTTCGTAGGTATCCACAGGTTGTGCAGAATCATCCGACGTTTGGATGAAATCCATCTTCTCTCCACGGTATGCTAATACCTCTGTATGAAAAGAAGGCAGATGATGAGAGCTACAGGTCTCAAGGAGTTTTGGCTAAGAGTGAGGCACTCACACACCCTACAACCATCGTATGGGTGTATAATTTATAATCTTGAAAGATGATCCTTGGGTTGTCTCATTTATTCATATCTAAAATTCATTTTGAATATCTTCCAAAAACACTTTTAGAAAGCTATCATTAACTTCACCTTATATTACATCAAATGCAATACCTCGTGAACGCCCATTGAAAACACTTTTGTATTGACTCTAAAATACTTTTAGTGTATCTCTTTGATTCAAACTCAATCTCCATTTAGTCAATCACAAAGTGTGCCCCCACAGACCTTTATAGAGTTGACAACAAATACGAATCTTCGGATTCATATATGTAAGAAAAAATGTCCTCTAGAGAAGCATCAATGCTACTCAAGTTATAAAGGGATCTTTCATGATCTTTATCAAACACACATATCTCTATATCCGTGTTCATCAGTCTATATCATATGCCAACATGCATTCTCATATTTTCCTTTTTTCTAAGGCATTGAGTGATCATGGGATATGAAGCATGCCAATCTTATATAGCCAACTCATATGTTCTCCACTCTCTGAGTATAGACTGACCTGATTGATTAATACATCAAATATTATTCATCCCTGTGGATAAGCACGTTATATGTCCCTTATCTAGATGTGGATGCATACTCATAATCTATCTCAATTGAGGATGCATACTCATAATCTATCTCAATTGAGGGACCATATGTCATACTTGTCCTACGAGAGGGCAAACTCCATCTTGGTTATGCTCTAATTGATGACATCATCAACAACATACCCAACTACCCCTGTATTAGCCAAGTCAATATGTAAACTTGTGTAAGTATGATATCAAAGTATGAAGGTTCTCATGCTATGTGTCTCACCAACCTTAGGTAGTGGAGACTCAAATATGATCCATGCACCATTAGTATAACAAAGACATTTGTACGACACTGCATGTGTTATACTTAGTAGGTCTCCAACACACACAAAGAATCATATTCTTTCTTTTGTACCTCATGAACATATTCTTTCTTTTTGTACCTCATGAACATATTCTTTATGTATATAGAAGAATCTTACTCATGGTGATCTTAACATTTCATCACAACCTATAATACTCCATGATGAACTATCGGTTAGGGATAAACTCAAAAGTCATACTCAGAGAGGTCAATTATCATTGTACTTCACAAAATGTATATTTATATATACATTTATGTAGCCAATGTGAAGTAATGATCATATGGAGGTTGCCATATCATATCATAAATGATAGGCTTCCAGAACAACCTTATGTTTTCCACATTTTCTGGGTTTTATTAACACATTACATCATCTGAAATCTATGCTACATCTCTATGTGATCATCTGATAACCCCCCATGAAATTATTTAGTGAGAAACATCTATGAAGTAAGCTAGTTTGAATAATGGCGAGACTTGAGAATCGTATTTCTAACCATTCAAATTCTTGAACATATTCAAACCTCTTAACTTCACAACATCAGATGTTATGATGTAAACTTTTGTTGTCGATGTAGAACTCTTTATAAGTTCATAACCATCATCCCACTCTTTTATTAAGTAAAATTCACTTTAAACTTAGATTGGTGTAATTCTTTATTTGCTAACTTTGAACTTATTTTAGTCCAAACATACTCCCACTAGCCTCATAGACATTATATTCTCTTCAGAATATCTTGATAAGATATACAAACACTTGTGTTAGGAAAAAACATTTATTTCCTTTTTAGTATGAACATTTAGCAAATAAATTATATCATATATGATATTCTATGTGTTTGGAACTTTTTTTATTTGAAAAGAATACTTTATTAAAATAAACCATCGATAGGTGATGAGAATACATTCCCACATATTTTAACAAATAGCTTATAAACATTTTATCCTGGATAAAACACTTTTATTCATATCTTCTTCTGAAACATGTTATAGAAATTGATGAATCATAAACCATGTGTAGTTTAGTTGTAGCTGTCCTTGTGGGTCTTGATGAGGTCTCGAGAGTCTCGCCGAGTACATATCTGTATTGTATGTTGTATGGTTTTCTTTGTAATGTAGCCCCTTTCTTCGAATTAAATGAGTCTTTGACCTCAACTTTTATACAATTAATTGTCTCATACTTATTCATAACAAATCTTTTTTAGCGAACATCTTCACTTATCACATAAGAGAAATGAGATAAAGATACACATATTTTATTTAGAATCATTTGAGATTTATAGAATCCTTTACATTGAAAACCTTGATGTATTAGCGATTTACATCATCTGATGAATATAAACTACAAGGTCAATAATTTTTTCCTTTGGTTTCAAACTCTTATATATTTACAACACTTTGTAAAATATACATTTAGTATCACATATCTTTCAAAATCAAAGAATTAATTTTTATAACATCTATACCTGACATGGACATTTCATGGAGTTTCATGAACTTTATTAGGTCTATATTGGATAATCTAATCATATTGAATTATTACCCTTCCTCACAACCCTAGGTTTCAATGACCTTGATTAACTTCTTGGAGAAACATTGTTGAACTTTTCAACCTAATTTCCTTCATTCATTTTGTACTTTTATCTACTCATACTTTAGAACCTAGACATCATATGACTATTTGATATATATTTACAACACTTTGAGAATATCGGGTAAACGTTCTTTGAATTCAATCATATCATCAGAACATTTCCATAGAAGATAATAAGATTAATTCCCCCACAAGAACAATCAATTTTTTGTCTTCTTAAAATCATGTTATGGAACTGCAAAAATCATAACTACATGTATCAATAAACACCACATCTCATTTTATTAAACAAAAACAATTTTTATCCTCTTCTCAAGAGAAAAATGAGATAATACACATCTTATGACAAGTTCATCCATAGTCGAAGTATTCAAGTTATTAATGCAATAATTCCTTTACCCCATTACTTGAAAGTCAACCTCAATCTCAAAACTTCATTTCTTTTCTATTTTCTAACCTTTCATATATTAGCAACATTTTGTAAAACATAGAGTTGATATCATATATTTGTTGTATTAATAGAATTGATTTCTATAAACAATAAATCTTTAAGGAAACCTTTAGTATCACAAAGTCATTTAACATATTCAATCAAATTGAATATCATTTGACGCACTTAATCATATTGAGTATACAAGACTGAAATCAATGTATCCAATCATATTGAGTACATGAGTGAAGACTAATATTCCCTTGATCATTTTTCATCTAATGCCTTTGAAGCCTTAAATAAATAACTTTATGCTTCCATAATTATCTAGATTCACTTTTTGAACAACTTCAAGACTTGGTTATGAAGGAATTGTTCCAATATATAGATCTTTTTCTTATTTTTTCTTAAATCACCAATATTGCTTAAAAACTTTTCTTGAGTTACCAATATTAGAATAAGTTACATTAAGATTCTCCATACAAGGACTAATTACAAAGTTTATATTGATGATATTATCCACAATATAAATTTTTATGAGATGAATATCATATATTATTAACCATTTAATAAGGACTTTTTATTAAATGAGCTCCCATTAAAATGATGACCCTATTTTAATATTTACCATAGCCATTAATGGGTAAAGATCCATACTACTTTAAGAAATGAGTCTGCTATGATGTTTCTCCCACCACATAGTTATTTAGGCATAGCATCATCCTAATCATATCCTATACGACTCTTGGATAGTCGACCAGACAACTCTTTATCCAATTCATCATAGGGATATACCTAACTCTATTTCTTCGGTAACCTAGTCCTATTAGGGTCTCCCAGCTAGTGTAAACCAAAACAAACACCAAGAATAAGCTAACAAAGGACAATCTAGGGGACCCCAGCTATGACATGACCTACCTAGTTGGATGATCATGGTCTTGAAAAGTGACGTTTTGGAAGGAATTTAACACTTAGTATTTGAAGGAGATTTTATCTCACCATCTTTGTTAGGATCACTTTGGGATGACGTGTAAGGACCCAACCTTAAAAAATTATATAATCCTGAATTTTAGTTAAGAATCAGTTTCTTACATTTCGAGAATCTTTATGGTTTAGAGTTTTGGAAAATTAGTTCACAACTCTTACAAAACAAATCCATATATTACAAAGTGGATACTTCTGCTTAGTATCTATTTTTCCCACAATATAAAACATTTTAAAAGAAACATATTTTCTTTTCATGATATATCTTTACAATTTTTATCTTGACTTCATCTTTGCCCCTACTCATTCTTAAAACCCTATGAAAAACATTTGAAAATGGGGGATGAACATAATAAGCTCAGTAAGAGACATTAAAGAAGGAAATTTGTTAGTCGAGTAAAAAAATGAAAATCTATAATTTTTTTTACCTTTTACATAAAATTACTTGAGCATATGAAATAAATAATATTCTCATGAAAAACACACCCTTTTGGCTTAATTAAAACATTTAAAACTCATAGAAAACAGATAAAAACCCGTTTTAGGTGACATAAAACATTATGTTCATAATCCGTATCCGAAATAACCGTGGTCTAGTTAAATCCATAGGAGAAACCACACTAGTTAACTCCATCCTTTCCTATGAAGATAAGAATATGACCCACTATTTTGGAGAGCTATAATGGGACTCACATGTTGTATAAACTGTATCGGGCTAATGCACTCATATTAGTTGTATCTGGCTCACCCGCTCGTATAAGCTGTATTGGGATCACCCACTCATATAAGATGTATCAGGCTCACTCGCTCCACATCTATAATTCTCAAGTGTCATATCGTGAATAAAAAATTTTATGATTGCATATTTTCATCATAAAACATTTGAAAAACTCTTTTGAACTCATATGCAAGACACTTTCGAATATTGAAATACCATTTCCTTCTTAAAAACCTATTTTTGAAACAAAAATACCTATAAAAAAAGGGAAAGGGTTTTGAGGAAAACATGAAAACTTATAAAGCAAAACATCAAATAACGGTTGCGGTGGCGGGAAAAGCTGTTGATGCTGTATATGTTAAAATATAACATTTCTTTTGTCTTTTATAGTGCAAGTCAAAACGTTCAGTAAAAAGATTTCTTTTTTGAAAACCTTTGAATGAAATTCAAGAGCCATAAAATTTTATTTATAATTATTTTATATTCATATAAATACATTCATAATATAATTTTAAGAATATGGACATGGAAGAGAGATTTTGAAAATAATTTTTTAAAACATTTAAAATGATTTTTTTGTTAAAGTCTCTCTTAGCATGAGTTCGACTTGTCACATATGTTCTTTATTTTCTTTAATAATAAAATTATGTTAATTATGTTAATTTTTTAAAAACATTTTTCAAGTTTTTATTCCTTTAATTTTATTTATTACCATCTTATATTCAATTATTTAATCATTTAAGTTAATGTTAACTGTTTTGACGATAATCAGTTCATATGTACAAAATGACATCGATACGTTGACTATGATCAATGAGCTCATATTAAACAATATAAATAATAATAATCATGACATAATTATCATTTTTATACATAAATTATACTTTTAAAACCAATCATGAAAGATTGTTATGAAAAATGAACCGTGTTACAATCATAGTGAGAGTAAGCCTAACATTTTATTTTTCAATGATTATGATGAAAATATGGTAATTATTATTTGATCTTTACAAAATGATAATCATATCACAAATATCATATTATTTCTTTAAATATTTTTATATATATCCTCCATTTGATGTGGTGATGAAAAACGAATGATGTCGCTTCGTGGAGGCGCAGTCCACACATACGTATGAACGACGTTATCATTTCTCAATGAATGTAAATGTAAAAAATAGGTGGTATATTATTTTTTATAATGATAATTATCTCATGAATATCATATAAATATACATTAAATTCATCAATATAACCAACTGTAAGAGGTGGTAATAGAAAAACGAATTACATTCGTTTGCAAGGCGGTAGTCCGTCGTACACACGAACGATGATTTTGTTTCCTATTTTATGGAAGAGGATATGAATATATGTTATTCCATCAACATAATAACATCAAATTATAAGGAAGATAGTGTAAGGAAAAGAGCAGAGGATGTGCCTTATTATAAGTGAGAGAGACGCACTTTTGGAATTATTTAAAGTATTATATTAATATAAATTAAATTTCAGGGAAAAATGGCTCCAAATTGAAATAAAATTTTGATTTTTTTTGAAAAATTTAGAATATGGTTTTACCCCTATCTTTTTATTTTAACCTGTGTCAACCTTTTTTGACGATTGTCGTTATAATAAAGTTTTTTACTCTTCAGTGGTTAAGATTGTTATTATAAAAGAAAATTGGACCATAAATGGATCATAGTTGAAAATTTTAACATAATATTAATCGCTTGGATGGTGATAGAATTTTTATCAATTTTGAATCATTTAATAAAATATTATTTATTATGAAATATCATTAATATCATTTTTGGAACTATTCATTTAATTTGAATTTGAAAACAACATGGCATCAAATGAATTCGAATTTAATCCTTTCACATCTCTAACATGTTATATTTATTTATAAAATTTATGAAACATAATAATTCATTCAAATTATATTACTTTTAATATTTTTGGAATCATTATTTTTATTCCCATCATAAGTATTTAAGATATTTTATCAAAAAAATATGACACCAAGTTGCCATATTTTGAAAACATAGATGGAAATGACCAAATTAAACTCATCCAATATGATAAAGGTAGGTGATACAATCATTTTTTATTCCTTATAATATTAATTTTTGATCTTAATTACCCAATTTACCCTTACCGTGGTGACAATTATTTAGTATTGTTACAATTCATAATGATAAAAAATGGTATTTATTTAAAAAATTTGGACCTCCTGACTCAAAATATGGAATCGATTTTTCAAGATTTAATTTCTAGAAGTGACATGAGTTAATTTAATATTAAAATAGAAAACACAATGAAAAATAGTTTTTCAGAAAAATGGTTTTTTAAGTATAATTTTTATACAAAATTCATGTGACAATTGGATTATCAAGAATATAAGAGAACTAATTTTAATTTTAAACCATTTTAAAATAATATTTAACTCTGTAAATGTTTGAAACAAAAATGCAGTGTTCAATAAAAAGCATTTTTCACTATTCATGAGAAAATCAATGTTTTTAAAAAATTCCCAAAAATCCACTGATAATTTTGTCATACTGATTTTCAAAATGATATCACTTTTATCAATTTTTTTTAAAAGTTCCAAAAATTAATTATAATATTCACTCACAAAAAATAATAAAAACCATTTTTTTGAAGAAAATGTATTTTTGAAAAATAAAATGAATTTATTCAAGATTGAATGTTTATTTATTAAGAATTAATCAATACATTTATACATTTATATTGATTAGAACTTTTATATGTATTTAATAATGTGGTTAATCTTATTCTTACCTGCCAATTTAATGACCGGATTATAACAATTATATTTAAATAATAATATTTTGTGGTTCATTTAAGCTCGGTTTTATCTTGTACATTATAGAATATAATCTTTCTTTTAAAATATTTAGATATTGCAATACCCCTTTAATATATTGCATCTTCACAATTTGAACTTGAACTTGATAATTAAAGGTTTGACATTGGAAAACGCCTTTGTTAAAATCCCACATTGTAAAAAGGGTTAATAAAACTTCCTCTAGAAATGAGGAAAATGAAAATAATAAGGTGATTTAGAATAACACATACTAGGTTTCCAAAGAGGAGAACATTAGTGAGAAGTGAGGATGTAGACATGGAGGAAAACACAATGTCCAAAAAATGATGGTGAGTAATATAGAACATTGATCATATGAAAGTAGGAATTACTTTACCATTTAGACTAAGAACTTAAGGAAATATATTTACTTAACAGGTAGAATATCGTCATTTAATAAATTTACACAAGAATATCATCTTTTACTCCAAACGAATGGTATTCAAGATGAATTTTTCATGTCTGAAGCACTAAAATCCACTTCTAACGGATCACATAATTCCACAAAGGGATAACAAGTTATTCCTCCTGTCTTCAGACATAACCAAAATCAAAATGGTTAACATAAGGTAAGATAATTTCTAAAATGAATAAACTCTCATATGATGAAATACAACATTAATTTCCCAAGCTTCAACAATAACACCCATCTTTTAACTTAGATCATTTGATAAATAACTAACCTTAGATTACACAAGTGCCTATCACCTCAATAACATCACCAAGATCAATTAATTAAAAATCCAAAACTAAATTTCCATAATGACATAACTGATGCCAAACTCACCAGGTAGCCTTATGGAGTTAAATCCATGAGCAACGAGGTGCGTTCTACTCTCGAAAAGCACTGAGACCAAAGCCACAAAAAATCCCTAAATTATCAACCTCAATCGATGATTAATTTATCTAAAAATCACCCTAAACCCTAAATAAATTCACTAGGTAACATACCTCAAGATAAATGATGAACAATAGGTTGTTTACATCCTCTTAGGATGTCCTCTATGAGATTCACATGAAAGATACATCAAGAACAAAAATTTATCCATGTTTTAGTGAAATCATTCATCCTGGAACCCTAATGACTGAATCAAAAATCAAGAATTAAGGAAAGAGAACAAGGATGAGGAGAGGAGAATCACACCTCAAACCATCGAAGAAATGTAACAAAACCACCCCAAATCAGAGGGAAACCGTGATATTAGAGCGAGGGAGAGCCCCTAGCCATCACTCCCACAAGGGAGGAGGGAGCTGTAGCCTAAAAGCCCAAGGGGACAAAAGAGTCATTTCCCATTTTTTTAACAAAATCCGAAAGGCTGCATAGTTCAACCACATGATTTATAAACTGTGCACCAACCATGCAGATTCCACTATCTAAGAAACACACTCTGCATGGTTGGTCTGCACGGTTTACCAAACTGTGTGCAACCTGTGCACCTTCTCCTTAATGAAAACTAATTCGTACAATTCGGCCACATGGTTTCTTCTAACCGTTTTTCAACCATTCGCATGGAAAAAACCTTTGGAAGCTTTTAAATATTCAGCCCGAAACTCACGAGATTTGCTTGAGCACTCGAGGTACCTCTTGGGCCTCTATCCCTATAAAAAAACATCAATTCGAGATGATCTAACTCTTAGAATTCAACTCTAAATATCAATTCTAAAAACAACTCATGCTCCAAAACTCAAAAATTTAGATTTCCTCTAAATTCCACAACTCATGAAGGAGAGGGGTTTTATAACCTGGATTACTCATCTTTAATCTCAGCATGTCAAGCAACGTATGATTTCTCCTTTACCCGAATAGCCCAAAGGCCTTCTTTTTTATTGATTTTTGATAACCCCACTTTCAAGGGATGAGGGGGAACATTTATAAGGTCCGTAGGCTTAGAGATTACATGACCCGTAGGCCTTGGGAATTATATAGACTATACTTGGAACTCCTCCCAGCTTCTTCATCGTGATATCAGCTCTCTACCTTTCGCATGACTGTTCAGCTAGGCTTCCCATACAAGTACATGCTGGTCCTGATGACAATGTCATACCCTCTCTTTCTGAAAATCCTCTTAGCTTATGCTCTGGTGAATGCGCCTGCTCTGATCCCCATTCAGAGTCCGTTCCTTGTAGAGTCGGTCTGATCATTAAGCAAAAATTTTAGGTGGCCTATAGGCCTTGAGGTGGGTCGAAGGCCTTGAGGTGGCCCGAAGGCCTTGAGGTGGCCCGAAAATCTTACTGGCTCGAAGGCCTTGGGTGACCTGAAGGCCTTAAAGGACCCGAGGCCCAAACCGGTGACTCGAAAGCCCAAACAGATGAATAGTTCCAGCTGCTACAGTACCGAACAATGTCTACTATAGTACCTACTACATTATTGCTACAGTACTTCTACAGTCCGAAAATATTTCTCCACCCGGTTTTGAACTCGGGTCTCTTGGATGCACTTACCAAGTCCTCACCAACTGGGCTGAGGCTCTTGTGCTATGATTTCTCCTTTCATTAACACCATTCCACTATGGTGTATAAGGTTGAGTGAGATGAGATATAATCACATACTTCCATAGAAAGTCGATAAACTCTTGGTTAAGATATTCACCACATCGATCAGATTGAAGTTTCTTTATCTTCTTATAAAGTCGACATATCTACTCAAGTCATAAATACAAGTTATGAAGTAAGAATTCTCACATCTGGATTCTACTAGAAAAGGTATACACATATCAGTGTGTATCAATTCTAGAAGCTCTATGACCCTTTCATCCTATCCACTAAATAGTGGTTTGGTTATCTTTACATTAATCATGACATTTGTCCAGTGGTTTTAGATCAGAAGAGTCTAAATAATCATCTTGATAGAGCTTTGTCAAACACTTCTCATTTACATGACTAATATGATGATGCCAGATTCGTGCATGAAATGATCATGTGAATTTGATTCATTATTAATTTCCAATACTTGGTTTTTGTAATCTACAATACATAAAGACCATTATTTTAATATGTCATACCATAACATAAGCTATTTTGTAAAAGAAATAGCTCTTATTTTCAAATTTTAATATAAAAAGTCTAGTAGGGTCTCCCTAAATATTCAATATCAGATTCCAACATTAGATTAACCAAAGTAGTGATTTAAATTTTAAATTAAATAGGTTTTCCATTTCAAATCATATTTAAACAAATCATGTTATACAATTCAAATAATGGAAAAGTACTTTAAGTAAAGGATTTACAAGTGATGAAATATTTCTAAAACAATGACTTAAATAAAATATTTATATAAAATAGTTTATATAAATCCAGAAGGCAGGTAAAGAAGTTCAATAATATTGGCATATATTTATATCTCAAATATAAAACAAGTGAACAACATGGTCATATTCCCAATAGGTGTGAAAGTTCTAGGCTATAGGACTCTGCACTCTAAGTGTTCACAATAATATGTGTATATACATGTCCATATGAAACTAGACAAAGGATAATTGTCGCTATCTCGTCGGGGATGTGACCTGCTGCATTTATGTTTTAGAATGTTGTATAATCATATAGTTTTCCAAATAACTCACAAAATACCTAAGGATTTCTTGTGCTCTTATACAATCAATGATGAGAAATTTATTTTAAGACTACTTAAAATACAATTAAATTTCATTCCCCCATTTAAAATGACAATTTTCCATTTAAAAACCAAACATGTTTTAATTTAAAACATGTATCTTTAATAAGATAAAACCATTGAGTTTCTATCAGAACTTTTTAAGCCATTCTCACAGGTTTGAAATAAATTCAAAACCAATTACATCAATTTCACAATCCATTTCCATAATTAAATTAAAAAATTTAATTGAAATATCTTCCATCAAATTTACAATTAAAATTAAACAATTTAAAGCAACCAATTTTCACAAATGTTCCACAATTCAATGGAATTAGGGGTTTTATCAATTTTCACGCCAAAACCATTTCAAATCTCATAATTCAATGGAATTGGGTGTTATAAAATCAATTCAAATAAATTTTGACCAATTGAATTTAAATCAATAACCGAAATAAATCAATCAATTCAAATTTTATCAATTTGGCTCAATAGAACAAAATCACCTATATTTTTCTAAAAACCAACACTCGCAACAAAACCGTCAACGAGGAAAAAGGTGTAGAAGGCCTTCAAACTCAACCTAGAAATGAGATCCAACAATACGGAGCTTAGAGCCATCAATTTGAAGACGATCCATTAAAATCCAAAAGGAGGAGAAAGAGAGAAAGATGAAGAATAAAGAGAACGTTTGCTTGGGAATCCACACCACAAGTGCAACGATGACCGAACACCAAACGAAGGAACTTGGAAGGTTTAGAGGGCTCAACGATCGCCTAGGGAAAGCTTTGGGTAAAGAGAAATGAAACTGGAGAGGAGGGGAAAAGAATATTTCAGTCATGCTACCTATTTAAAAACCAAAATTGGGGTATTACATGACGTGTAATCCCACTACACGTCATGAAATAGTTAAGTTTCATAACCGCCAAAAAACACATCACTTTAAATTGAAAGTTCATTAAATAAATCATGATGTGTAAAGTCTAGCCACGATGTGTAACCTTTCATGGTGTGAATCTTCTCACAACATGCACCTTCTCATGATATGCACCTAGCGACCATTACACATCATGTAACCTAGTTACACAGCGTGTAACCCTCTGACAGCCTGCAAAAAGGTATATTAAAGCTAAGAGTCCAACAAATCTCTGAATTCACCATTATAAGTATCCTCCTAATTCATTATCAACCCTAACCAGTCAACAAAAAAGTAAAAACCATGACAAGTTTAAAGATGTACCTTTCAGATCGGTAACAGGATGTTACAACCTCCCCACCATAAAAATTTCTATCACCAGAAAGCCTACGAAGAAGCTTCCATCCCAAAAAGATGAGGCCACTACTCTCTTACTAGTGTCTCGTGTTCCCATGTCTCATTATTATTTGAGCCATGCTTCCATAGCACATGAATCAAAGGTATCATCCTCCCACGATTTACCTTGGTCTCAGAATCAACTATCCTGACTGGCTGCTCAGTTAAAGATAAGTCAGGTTCAATCTCCAGATCACTCCAGCTCAAAATATGAGATGGATTAGATAAATAATTTCTTAGCTATGATACATGGAATACGTTATGTATCGACATCGGCCACTTTGGAAGTGGTAAACTGTATGAAACTTTCCCCACATGTTCAACAACCTCGAAAGGTCCCAAAAAATAAGAAGCAAACTTCCCTTGCTTCCCAATACGTCGATGACCCAATTGGGGTGAAACTTTAAAGAACACCTGGTCACCAATTGAGAATTCCAAAGGTCTACGATGACGACAAACATAAGACTTATATCAACTATGTGTCATCAAAATTATCTGATGAATTAACTAAATCTTTGTTGTCTTATCATGGACTAAACTTGGTCCAACCAAGGAACTTCCACCAATCTTCGACCAACATAATGATGATTTACAAGGATGTCCATATAGGGCCTTAAAAGGATCCATTCTAATCATAGACTGGTAACTATTGTTATAATCAAACTTAATCAGCCCCAAATGATCATCCCAAGCCCCATCAAAGTTGAGAACACATGTGTGGAGTATATCCTCTAGAATTTTCATAGCTTTCTCTGTTTGGCCATCCGACTGTGGATGGTAGGCCGTGCTCAAACAGACTTGAGATCCCAGTGCCTCCTAAAGGCCTCTCCAAAAGTGAGAAGTGAATAGAGGATTCCTATCTGAGACTATCATATATGTAACTCCGTGCAAATGAAAAATCTCTTTCACGTAGAGATTTACCAACTCCTCAACTTTAGTTGTATCATGAATGGGTATGAAGTGAGTCGACTTGGTCAACATGTCGATCATAACCCATATCACATTATTCTTCCTCTAGGTACAAGGAAACCCATCCACAAAGTCAATAGATATTTCATCCCACTTCCAAGTAGGGATTAGAAGTGGATGAAGAAAACCTGATAGTTTTTTATGCTTGGCCTTATCCTGATGTCATGTATAATAGTGGGAAAAAAACTTAGCAATGCCCCATTTCATACCTAGGCACTAGAACTGCCACCACATGTCATAGAACATCTTAGTGTTTCATGGGTGCACAACCCATTGAGAATTATGATAATCCCCCACCACAACCTTCCTTACTGCTAACGATACAAAAAAAGCGATTCCAATAACATAGAACACCCTCTTTGGAGAATGACCACTGGTTAACTGTCTCCCCACTATAAAGAGATTCTCTAATGTTACAGAATTCATCATCAATTTTTTGATCCTAAAGAATCATTTTGAGAAGAGTGGAAGTCAACTGAACACTAGTTAAAGAAACTTCATCCCCTTTTTTCTGAACTTCAATATGCAACTGTGCAAAGCGAGCCATCAAATTCTAATCTTCCTAAGATTCTTTCATAGCTTGGGTTGGAAGTTTCCTGCTCAACACATCTGCAATGACATTCCCTTTCCCCAGGGTGAAGGCGATGTCAAAGTCGAAAGATTGAAGGTACTCCACCCAATGCCTCTGGCGGAGATTCAAATCTTTTCGAGAGAAGATATAACTCAAGCTTTTTTGGTCTGAATACACAATAAACATTTCTATGAAAAGTTAGTGTCTCCAACTCTTAAGTGTGTGCATCAAAACTACAAGTTCAAGGTCATGGGTAGGATAATTCGTCTTGTGTGGCCTAAGCTGACGAGATCCATAAGCAACTACATGACCACCCTGCATAAGAACGTAGCCCAAGTCTGAACCTAATGCATCACAGAAGACCACATTACCCTGCCCAGCCTCTGGAAGGGTCAACACCAACACAATTATCAAAATACATTTCAACTCAATGAAAGAACTTTGGCAATTATCATTCCAAGAAAACTTCACCCCCTTTCGAGTTAGAGCAATCATGGGAGAAGCCAAATTTGAGAAGTACTTCATGAACTGGTGATAATATCCGGCTAAGCCCAAAAATCTCTGAATATCGAAGACATTATGTGGTTTATCCCAAGTCATAATAGCCTTCACATTCTCAGGATGAACTGATATACCCTATTCAGTCACCACGTGTCCCAAGAATTTCACTTCCCATATCCAAAAATCACACTTTTAAATCTTAGCATAAAATCAGTGATTTCTCAGTAGATTTAGAACTGTTCTCAAAAAATGCATATGATCCTCCTTGGACTTGGAGTAAATGAGTATGTCATCCACAAAGACTACCACAAAGGTATCCAGATACTCGTGGAAAATCATATTCATCAAGTCCATAAAAACTGCAGAAGTATTTTTTAGACCAAAGGGCATAACAAGGTACTTATAATGGTCATACCTTCTCTGAAAGGTGGTTTTCTAAATGCCATATTCTTTTATCCTCGACTGATGGTAACTAGATTGAAGGTCAATCTTTGAAAACTACTTCACACTTTTATAATTGATCAAACAAATCATCAATCCATGGAAACAGATACTTGTTCTTTACCATAACTTGATTGAGCTTCCTATAATCAACACATAAGCAAAGAGAACCATCATCCTTCTTAGTAAAGAGAACCAGTGGTGACACACTAGGGTGTATAAATTATTTCTCAAGAAGATCATCCAACTAGGATTTTAAATCTTTTATTTCTATTAGATCCATATGGTAAGAGGGAATAGAAACTGGTTGAGTACCAGGAATTAAGTCAATGGAAAAGTTGACCTCCCTTACCAGTGGAAAACCAGAGAAATTATAATGGAAAACACCGGGAAATTCGGTGAAAACTGGAGGGATATCACTACTCAAAGATTCCTGCTCCAAATCAAAAGAAAACACTGATATTACCTTCCCCAACTCTGGATAAGAAGTTCTGGCCCTGCTCAACCTTGGGTCCCATTCTCCTTGAAAGACAAGAGACACACCACTGGGTGTAGTAAGGTAGAACCATCACAGATAACAATAAATCTGGGCTTTATTGGAAATGTGCCAATCTATTATGAAAATGACGTCAAGAGGTTTCATGTCAAGGACTAGAAAATTCCAAGTCAGCTCGACATATGACAGAGAGAAGACACAAGCAGGACTACGGAGACCCTATTCTCTCTTCATTCCAAGGGGTGTAGTAATATCCATTGCATAAGATAAAATCTCCATAGGATAATTTAGCAGATTAATAATAAATGTTGAAATAAATGAATGAGATGCACCAGTATCAAATAGAGTAGTCGCTAATGGTGAAGTTATAGTAACGGTACCTCTCACAATTGCTAGACCTATACCCGCTTCCTCTGAAGACTCTTCCACTATGTGAAGTAGCTTCATTCCAGATGCCTATGGATGAAACCCTTTTATACATGAAGAATATGATTTCCCCATAGTTTTAGGAGGATCTGATGATCATGTTCCACTACAAAAAGTAGAAAAGATATGGCAAAATATTTGTAAGTGTCTTGAATGTTCTCAGGAGCTACAGTCTTGGGCACCTCAGTGAAAACCCTCTCAGAATGTATTGGCTTGCCACACTGATAGAAAACTAAAGGACTTTCTCCTGGCACTGTAGGAGGTCTGGAATGACCCTACCATTGAGAAATACCATGAGAATCATCACACTTCTGCTTTCTCGTGAAGGAACTGATGCTTCCACTGAGAGAAAAAGGAACTCCCATCAACCCTAACTTTCTAGCCAGGTCCATCTCAACCACCATTGTCCTATCCATCACATCAACATAAGTGGCCATCTTCGGTAAGAAAATCTAAGAACAAATATCTGATCAAATTCCCAACTTTAACTATAAAGTCTTCATCCTTTCATTAGATACAATCTCAGACGTAGACTGCACAAGTTCAACAAAGTGATTTGAATACTCAGTCATGGTTCTATCAACCTGATCAAGATTGAAAAACTCTATAGACTTGGCCAACACCATAGACTCTGGATAGAACTGGTCGGTGAAAATAACATTGAAGTCTTTCCACACTAATCCCTCATGTTTCTTTGATGTCACTATCGTGTCCCACCATCTCCTTCTTGGTCCTTCCGGCATGAAGGTGACACACTTCACCTTGATTTCATCTGATATCTCTAAGAACTCAAACATACATTCTATTCTTCCCAACCATTCTTAAACATGTTGGGGATCATTGGATACTTTGAAAACTGATGGATTATGGAGAGGGAACCCTTGAGAATGATTATGAAGAACGCCCCCTAAGGATCCACAACTAGAGCCTAAATGAGGATTGTAGGTGGTTCATGTCCCAGAGCTTGGAAAATATGCACAATCACCTCAACTAGATCCGGTTCCACTAGAGGATTTTCTCACTGCGGTTCGTCAGCTACTTCCTCATGGATCCGATTTGCACGTCTTTTCAGAGGCATGATGCTAAATAATATCAGCAGACAACAAGGAATACATCAAATTAACACTCAAACCGAGCAATAAGGGAAACTAATCCCAACATATAGAACAAACAAGATTAAGATTTAACTATATCCAAATCACAATAGGGAAAATAATAGAACTAATCCACAAGACATCTTTCCCTAACCACCCCTAGTGATTTAAGGTTCATTGTGGGGAGAGCTGGCCAGAAACTCAATCTCAACTACCTCCCAAGTCCTAAAAAGATTTCACAATGCATACTGACTCCAAGAAAAGAGCTCAACAGCCTCTTATGATAACATTTTGTCTCGAACCAGCCCAGGTGCCCTAGAAACCTGATAACTGAGCCAGCCCTGACATAGCCTGAAGGGTGTTCCCAATACCCATAGGTTGATGACTAGAACTTAGCATCATACAACATGAAAGTGAGAACACATTTTCCACAAAACATAGTGGAAGTAAGACAAGAAAGTCGATATATATACAAAAGAAATTCCACTATGAGTAATGTATCAAAAGTCAAAAAGGGATTAAATCTCAAAGTACTATAACCCAAGTACTAAAACAGGTAAGAACATCCCAAGTCCCTAAGGAAACAAATCACCACATCCAAGGTTCAACAGCTGGATCCACCTCCAAGAGATCTTTTCACTTTGCTCGAACATGGAAGGAGATAATCTACAAACACCCGAAGGAACAAGTAGAGTGTGATCTAGAAAGCCTAGTAGGGTCTCATCAAGGATTCCATATCATATTCCAACATTAAAATTATCCAAAGGAATGCTTTCAATTTTAAAATAAATAGGTTTGTAATTTCAAATCATATTTAAATAGATCATGCTATACAATTCAAATGATGGAAAAGTACTTTAAGCAAAGTCTTTACAAGTGATGGAATATTTATAAAATAATGGATTAAATAAAACATTTATATAAAATAGTTTATATAAATCCAGAAGGCAGGTAAAGCAGTTCAAAAAAATTGACATATATTTATATCTCAAATATAAAACAAGCGAGCAACATGATCATCTTCCAAATAGGTACGAAAGTCCCAGGCTATAGGACTTCATACTCTCTAAGTGATCATGACAATATGTGTATACACATGACCCTCTAAAAATGGCCAAAAATGACTCATCACCATCCCTTCGGGGATATGACCTGTTGGATTTATGTTTTAGAACATTATAGAAGTGTAGAGTGTGTCCAAATAAATCAAAAACTACCTAAGGCTTGCATGTTCTCTTACACAATCAATGATGAGAAATTTATTTTAAGACTACTTAAAATACAATTAAATCCTATTCCCCCATTTCAAATGCAAATTCTCCATTTAAAACCCAAACAGATTTTAATAAAAAACATACCTCTTAACAAGATAAAACCACTGGGTTTCTATCAAAAACTTTTTAAGCCCTCCTCAAGTTTTAAATCAATTCAAAACCAATTCCATCAACTTCACAATCCATTTCTATAATTAAATTAAAAATTTTAATTGAAATAGATTCTATTAAATTTATAATTTAAATTAAACAATTTAAATCAACCAATTTCCACAAACGCTCCCCAATTCAATGGAATTGGGGGTTTTCCCAATTTTCATGCCAAAAGCATTTCAAATTTCCCAATTCATTGTAATTGGGTGTTATCAAATAAATTGAATGAAAGTTTGAGAAATTGAATTTAAATCATTAATTGAAATAAATCAAGAAATTCATAACTAATCAATTTCGCCCAACAGAACGGAATCACCTACCTTTTACCAAAAAACAAACACTCGCAACAGAACTCGTCAACGAGGATGAAGGTGTAGAAGACCTCGAAACTCAAACTAGAAATGAGATACAATAGTAAGGAGCATAGAACCATCAATTTCAATATGATCCATTAAAATCCCAAAGTAGGAGAAAGAGAGAAAGATGAAGAATGAATAGAATGCTTACCCAGGAATCCACACCACAAGCGCAACGATGATCGCATGCTGAACAAAGGAACCCGGAAGGGTTGTAGGTCTCCAAGATCGCCTGGAGAAAGCTTTGGGTCAAGAGAAACAAAGATGAAGAGGAGGGGAAAAGAACATATCAGCCATGCTTCTCATTTAAAAACCGTAGTCGGGGTATTACATGACCTTTAATCCCAATACACACCGTGAAATAGTTAAGTTTAATAACCGAAAAAATGCATCACTTTAAATTGAAAACCGTTTATTAAATAACTCACGTCATGTAAATTCTAGTCATGACATGTAACCTTTTATGGTGTGAATATTCTCATGACATGAACCTTCTCACAGTATGCATCTAGCGACCATTACACACCGTGTAACCTAGTTACACGGTGTGTAACCCTCTAGAATCCTACAGAAAAGGTGGGTTAAAGTTGAGAGTGCAACAAATATCTGAATTCACCACTATAAGTATCCTCCTCCCAATTCATTCTCAACCTTACCCAGTCAACGAAAAAGGAAAAACAATGACAAGATTAAAGGCATACTTATCAGATCGGTAATAGGATGTTACATTTTTGTATTGATATTATAGTGGCAAAGATCCATATATCCCTTATCATAACCTAGAAAGAGGTCATACAAGTCATTCAAAAGTATTTTGATAGGAATAACTTTCCAACTGCATTGACTCATAGCTCTTTGATCCATTCTGTGGACTCCCCAATCTTGAAATATTGGATATCGATTTCCTCAACTCTTGCCTAATAGCTGCATCAAGTCTCACAGTGGTGATCGACCCTTAATGTAAACTAGGCTACGTCAACCCAAAACTCAAGTTAGAAATTACCCAATAATTTAAAGTACCCCAATGGAGATTGGTCAAACACTTTGAACTACGGTTCAATTTCAACCCAAGTAATGGAATACCATACTAACTTAATCTATTGATTTGAGGAATTTTATCTTTTATGCATAAATTTCCAATTTTATCTTATTACATGCATGTTAATATTAAGTGGATTTTTACTTAGGTGATTTACCATGTCTTTATATAATTACACATAATCTAATTTATTTTAATTCCATCTTACATGTTAGAAAATTCATTAATTTATGTGATCACGATAAAGTGTCAATAAAGAAATTAACAGTGCAACTTTATTGAAATAAAATAATAAAAGTGATTTATAAATATATTTTCTAATGGTTAGTTGATGTAATGGATGATAAAATAACCTTCAATACTAGGAGAATAAAAACTTGAATCATGACTTGGTTCATGCTGTAGCATTCCATCTATCCTCCTATGTATCTTTTGGAATATTTTTTCCTTGGGTCTGAACTTGAATTGCCTCCACTCATCTTGGAGCTCCATTTATTACATAAGCTTTACTCACACACGGGTGAAGGGAACCAGATGATTGGTTAAGGGGTTTACAAAAAGAAACCATGATGACACAAATACTTTCACAACGAGAGAAGGATATGACTCACATTCCATCATTTAATTTAATAAATTATTACAATAACCATTCAATAATAATAAATTAAAGAAACCAATTTATATACATAAGTTGGATCTAAGCTCATGATCATTCACACATGTACAATGAATATAAATTTTCAATCTAGAAATCATTCACTTAAAATTTTTCTTTTAATTAAGATAAAAATGATTCAAATTAATCTTGTTTATTATTTATTCAATAAATTAATTTAATTTATCTTAATTTCATCCAAACCATCCTAAAAATTCCATCTCTATAATTTTTAAAAAATTAAAAAATTAAATTTATTTAAAATTAATAAAGTATACATGTGTACTTGGAGGCAACCGTATATACCCATCCAAAATACTTGGTATGGTCCTTGTACTATGTACTCACATGGCATCCAGATGGCATAAAACAAAATTACAAGGAATATACTACCAATAAATGACCCATGGAAACATGTAAATTTTTCAGTATGTAATACTATTAATGAACATGGAGTATACTATAAGTAAAGTCCAAACACAACTTTCAGTTCATAATTTAACATGGAAATTAATTTAATACATTATTAATAATCCTATCACATGGAATATACTATCAATAAATAACACACAAAAATATGTTGATTGGGTTTAATTATACTGTTAATTTTCTTTCCGCATCAAATTAATCACACAATATATAGTAGGTTACAAGGTCTTTACTAGGGATACATGGTGTGTAACATCTTTTGCCAATATCCGTGACACATGATTAGGGACCAAACATGTTTGTTGGACATATGTGTATGAGATACACAATATTTACACTAGATATATGCCATGTGAACTCAAAGATGGATTTTTTAGCCCCTGTGTCATGAAATAAATGTACGTCATGGCGTTGACCCTATGTTTTTCTTCATGAAAACACGTGAACTACTCAGCGTGTTAACGAGTTACATGGAACACAGTATGGAAAACTATGTTCTAGCCTGGATCAGTCCACACACAATGTTCATTTGATTCATTCCACGTGTACTTATTGCATGATGACCCAGATTTCTCATCGTTCTTCCTGGTGAAATTAACATAGGAACACAATGTGTACCAATGGGCTACACACCACGTATTCCTGTGTTATCCATCCAGAATGCTTGGCACCTCCTGATGGCATATTTGAATGTTCTTTATGTAAATTTAACCTTTTCTTGGTTGTATGAGAAAGAATAAAGATGAAGAAGAGAATACTTGAATGTTCAGTTTTAAAGAATGAATTATCTAGAAATGAAAACTAACAACAATTTAATAATCATGAATTAGTAATTAATAAATAATTATAAATTAATTATGTGATCGCTTTGATACCACTTAAAGGTTCTAGACATAGCAGAAGTGTTTATTAGGTTGTAGCTAAATTTGTTTTTTTTTTCAAAATCAATGAATAATCTTAGATGTACATGATAATGAACGTCATGACCAATATAATTAAATCAAAGATTAATTAACTATTATGATGGAACAAAGAAGATAGGATCATCATATTTAATTTATAATTTATTTATTTAGATAAAGAATTACCTTGTATTGAAATTCTTTCTTTGTTTCTAGATCTGATGATGTCGTCGTGTCGTACTATCGTGGTGTTATAGGAATCAAGGGGTAGATTCACTCTAATGGTGATGCAAAAGTGAATCACAAACCTCTAAACATTTCTGTATAAATTTTTGGGTTTTTAATGTTCATCATATGGATATGGAAGAAGAAGAAAAACCCATATGCATGATCCATCTTCAATAAAACCAATATGTAATAATGAAGATCATAAATATGTATAGTTAAAGTGATGCATGATCCATATTTTATTCTTCATTGTACACTTGATAAATATCACCTACATCCAGGAAAAACAAGCCCTGAATTGTTGAAATTAAAGGGGAGTAGAGAATAGATGGACTAGGAATATGATGTCTAAGTTCTAGTACTGTAGAAACAATAAAATTAAAGGATGAAACCAAAAGAGGGAAAATTTGTAAGTCCAACAATATTTCTTCAATAAGATAGTTAAGGTTAATTGAAAATTGATGGTATTATTAGGAAAGAGTAATGATTCTATATGATGCGATTATCTAGAATACCTGAATGGTTTTGGGAACTCCATGAAATGTCTATTTTAGGTATAAATGTTATAGAAATTGATTCTATGATTTTTAGGGTTATGTGATACTGAATGTATATTTTTTCTCATTATGAAGAAGTTTCTGGACAAGTCATAAGTTGGAATAAATCCTTTGTGGTGTTTTGGAATGGAGTGCTTGTCTCAAAGCAGAACAAGGTTGCTAGAACACTTAGAGTGAAGAAAGAGTCTCTTCCTTCCACCTATCTTGGGGTATCCCTTTTCTAGGTAAAAGTTAAAAGGTTTTACCTTGGAAATATTTATTTCAGGATCATTTCCCAAATGAAAACCTAGAAAGAGAAAACCATGTCTCAAGTGGGGAGAATTTGTCATTTGAACTTAGTGTTAACATCCATGTTTGTTTATGCTTTTTTTGTTTATAGATGGCTTAAACCTATGATTAGGGAACTCTAAACTTTGATTAGATTTTTTTGAATGGATCTATTTATGAAAGGAAGCTTGTCACCATGGCTTGGAAGGAATGTATAAATCCCATTGATATGGGAGGAATGGGAATTAAAGATATGAGAATCTTCAATAAAGATATTTTTAGAAAATTCACTTAGAATTTATTAACCTTTAGTGATAGCTATTTGGAGTTCCTCTCCAATAGATTCTCATAAAAAATACATAATGGATACTTCATGTATATTCCTTCATCTGTCTGACCAGCCATCAAACATTTATATTAGGAGATTATTCATTTCTCTAAGTGGATGGTTTGCAAGCAGTCCACTCTCTATTTATTAAATACTCCATGGATAGACAAGCCAATTTGTGAAGACATGTCTGTACCCATATCTATAAAATACTCTTCTATTGCTGATATACACTGTAATGGTTCTCTGTAGGGGATTATTTCTCCTCATAACAGGATTGAAATCTAGAGGTATTCCTATATTGATAATGATACAGTTATCTAGATTCCAAATTCTACTAGCATGTTCATATCAAGGGATTATTACAGATATAACTGTAATGGCAGTATCACAGTTCCCTCATGGCTTCAGATGTTCAGAAATCCCTTTATATATCTATCTCACATGCTGCTACTTTCAAGGATTTGTAAATGAAAACTACCCATTCATAGTCTTCTACAGAAAGCAGGAGTGCAGATGTCACCTATATGTTATCTATGTTTGAAAGATGAGGAATCAATCAATCATATCTTCATTTCATGTAGATTCTCTTACAGATTTTGGGAACATATTCAGGCAGTGTTTGGACTCAAGATGAGGTTGTACATCTTTAAAAACATGATGACATCTATCACCAAAGCTGGCCATAGTGATCAAATTCAGGGAATATTGATCAGATCAGTGGTTGCCACCATTTCCAACATTTTAAGAGAAAGAAATGGCCTAGAATTTGAAAATAATAGGCCCTCTTTAGAAGCATGAATGAGTGTATTATAAAGGGAGGTCACAACTGCCTCCAAAATCCAGATAGGTTCCATGAAAAATGACTTCTCTAATAT
The DNA here is from genome assembly GCA_963277665.1 of Viscum album. Taxonomy (NCBI): domain Eukaryota; kingdom Viridiplantae; phylum Streptophyta; class Magnoliopsida; order Santalales; family Viscaceae; genus Viscum; species Viscum album. The sequence continues at coordinate 179,937,485 of OY728159.1, read as the reverse complement.
TATGATTTTGAAAACTTTTGGTGTCATTGGTAGGGTTAAGAAGCCTCTGATGCTAAATTCCATTAGTTGGATCCCTCTAATATCATTACGGTTGAAAGTGAATGTGCATGGGGAGGCTTCAGGTGCACCAGGACCTTTGGGATGTGGTGGTGTCTTCCACACCCATCGGGGCTTCATTAAAGTATGTTTCTATCAATACATTGGAAATGGATATATATTTGAAGCTGAGTTGTGGGAGATGATTAAGTCCATCAAGTATGGTTTTCATCATTTATAGAAACACATTTGGGTGGAACCTGATTCTATTGTTGTGGTGCTTACCTTGAAGACTCGATTCAAGAATGTTCCATGGAGAATGCTTCCAACATGGATTAAATGCCTTCAACTTATTAAGAAACTTCAGCTGGATGTCACTCATGATTATAAAGAGGCTAATCAGGTTGTAGATGCTCTGTCTAAAAGAGAAATTATGGAGGCTAGTTCAAGATGGTTTTTTCTTATTCGAGATTTTTGTTCACATCTTGTAGATTCAGATACATGTGGTGTTTTTCATTTTCACATTTATAAACCCCATTATGATTCCACTTTATCTAAATTATAATATTTTTTTAGGAAAGGGCTTGCATGGTTTCTGAACCCGTTTGATTAATTCCTTAATTAGAACATGTCTTATAGGAAATATTCATTCTCTCCAAGCATATTCAATCATATTGAATTTTATTTACATACCTAATCATTTTGAGTACAAGAGAACAATTCCTTACAATAATTAATATCTAGTGCCTTTGAAACCTTAAATAAATCATTCCATGCTTCTATAAGAATCTTTATTTTCTCATTTAACTTCAACACTTGGTTATGAAGTAACTATTTTAGCATAGAATAGTTTGTTTGCTTAAGAAATTTTTCCTAAGATACCAGTATTAGAAGTTTCTTATTTTAAGCTTCTCATTTCAAGGATTAATTTTAAAGTTTAGTTTGATGATGACGATGATGCAATTATCTACAAAATATAATTTTAATCAAATGAATGTCATGTTGTATACCCTTTTATTAAGGAATTTTAACGATAGCGCTACCACTAAAATTAACGAATTCATACATTATATCCATTTAGTGAGCCAAGATCCATATTTCATTAAGAAATGAGTCTACTAAGGTGTTCCTCCCATCACTTAATTATTTAGTTCGGGAATCATTCTGATCACAATAGTTGTGACTCTTAGATAGTTGAGTGGATAAATCTTTATTCGAATCCATTATGTGGATTCACTCAACTCTATTCCTATGGTATCCTACTTAAGGGTTTCCCTTATAAGTGTAACCCAATGAAAACACCAAGAACATACTAATAAAAGAAAATATATAGGAACCCTTTTAGGGCATAACCTACCCAAGGATGATCCAGTGTCATATATCACTTTATTTACTTGTACAAGATAATTTAGGGGCACCCTGCTAGGGAAAGACCTACTTGGTTGAATGATCGAGGTATTGACACATGCCACTTTGGAAGGGATCTAAAACTTAGTGTTTTAGGGGTTTTATAATTAAATTCTCACCAATTTAATATAAATATTATGAATATTTAATTCATAACTATTACATCTTATGTAATCATTATCTTCTCATGTTTTATTCCATTTTCTTTATGTGTGATTTTATTGATTTAGTTTTTGGAATCCCCATTCCAACCCCTAAATGCATCATATGTGTAGGGTACATAAACTATTCGTGTAAAAGAATAGAGATATATGATATTGAAAAACCCCACGAGTAAGCCTAGAGCGATAGATATCCACCCCTGTTCATTTTCCTAGTCAACGTATAAACCTCCAGGTAAGTATGTAGTGTAACCCAAAGTCCCACTCCCCAGGGAGATTTTACCCAATAGAGAATCCAATTCATAATATCTATAAAAACCCAATATGCACAAACTATTCCCAACAACTAAATTCAATATAATAACTTTAATTACAAACTGAGTTCAAGGTAGATGGAAAAAATATTATGGAGTCTAACCTAGCATGTGATGTAAGGCTCTATCTTCTAGAAGCAGTTTGATAGTTAAACTAAAACATACACATACATAATATAAACAATTTATAACTATGAGTAAAGTAGGGGATAAACTTTAAATAAATGAACAATTCAAATATTTAAACATGATATAACCATTTATGAATAATTTATAAATAAAATCTAACTATAAACCCTTTTATAAATTAGCTAAAATTATGGACATTTCATAATTTTGAATATAAATACTTTTATACTAAATCCAATATGAACTCTTTCATATCATATATATTATATGTAATTTTAATTTATTATTTAAACCCTTGATCAAATCAATGTAGTTTAAATAATATCATTAAATAATATATTTAAATAAGCCCCCCTCTTAATTTAAAAAATTTCAAATTAATTAATTATGACCAATCCATAATTATAAATATAAACACCTTTTATATTTTGACCTTATTTATGAGATTTATAAACTCTTATAAATATTTTCTATAATCTTTAAATAAACACTTTATTTAAAGATTAAAAAAATTCCATATGATTTAATACTATTTAATTATGATTTATATACCTTTTATTAATAATATTAATTTGAAAAGGATGTTCATAATATTAAATCCTTAATATTACATAAATATTTGTTATAAATGTTTAAAAAACATTTACTGCATTAACCATAAACCTTTTATAGTTAATTAATTTATAAAACCCCTTTTTTAAATTTTATAAACATTTCATAATAATTAATATAAACATTTTATATTATCATACATTATAAACTTTTCATATTCTTCAATATATGGAATTACCCTTTAAATATTTCATATTATATGAATTATAAACAATTTCATAATCCGATTACCATTATGTAAACATTTTACAGAATCCAAATATCATATATTTAAATTTTATATAAACCAAGATTAAATTAATCATCAAAACCATTTTGATGTGGTTTAATTTTTTTTTCAAAATAAGGACCCTTTTGATATGGAAAATTTCAAATTAAATATGAACAATTCATTAAATATAATCTTCTTTATATTTTGGCCTTATTTATGTAATTTATAAACTCTATAAATTACTCTTATGATCAAAAAATAAACTTTTTTTTATTTCAAGATGAAAAGGCATGCTGTATTTTTAGATAAAGTTATTTTAAATATGAAAAACTTATATTTGGAATATTTTATTAATAAATGTTTCATAAACATTTATATAATTAATTATAAACTATTTATAGTCAATTAATTTCAACTCATTACAAAGAAAAATATTCCCAAAAATACATTTTACTATGATTTATAAAGGTTTTATAAACCATACAAATTGAAAAATATTTATCAATTAACCATAAACATTTTATAGTTAATTAAATTATAAGACACTTATAAATTTTATAAATATTTGAAAATATCTTTTATGTTATTTATAGAAAATTTATAAATTATCTAATCCAATTCATAATTAAATTTTCTTGATTAAAATAAATTCTTTATTTATTTTCATAAACACGACTAATAAATATGAACTTATTTTTGACAAAGGCTAATAAAATAAATTTTATTAAGCCTACATTATTAATGTTATTCCCATTTTATAAACCAATTTATAAGCATGAATAACATAAAAAATAAATAATTAAATAAACCTTTTATATACTTATTAAGTATAAATATGAAATTTCATATTTATTTCTAGGCTTGAAATATCCCATTTTATAATTTTTAAAATATGTTCTCCATTAAATAATAAATTGATCACATTGATTCGTACAAGAAGCCTTCACTCTGATACCAATGTTGGGTTTTTAATTTTCATCATATGAACATGGTAACATAAGCGAAACCCATATGAAAAATTTGTCTTTGACAAAACCAATGTGTAATAATGAAGAAAATAAACGTGTGTACGGAAAATGATGCGTGATCCATATTTTATTTTTCATTATATACTTGATAAAGATCATCTTTAGCAGTATAAAAAATCATCCTGCCTCTGAGGGGATTACACTGACCTTAGATCCTTGATCGTATAAAGAGGAATCTTAATCAGGAAGGGGTTCTGTCTCTTTCTCCATGAGACAAATCATGATCCATAACAACAGTGAGTTGGTTGCGTTGTATTCCATTCCCTTACACAACATGCAGGATGACATCCCTTTATATATCCAACATAAACGTGTTTCATTAAATGAAAACACATTGGGCACATGCAATGTATCGACATATGCTGCATCTTGTTGGTATTATACATTAAACTCTTTCAATGAATATTCACACCACATTTAATTTATTTAAAATTAATTAATAATAGATGGAAACCATATAGAAAAAATACATGCACTCAACCTTCATTAAATTAGTTACAATGGATATGAATGATACATATTATTTTAGTTCACATCCAACGAAAATATTCACGTGCTAGCATGGAAGATCCTAACGGTTGCATCGTTCATCATTGATCTTCACAAGAATCACTTTGGGTAAAAGGGATTTTCTTGTTATCTCTAGAATCGAGAGGGTGGAGAAGGAGGATCTTTCTCTGTTCTTGAGAGCATTCTAGGAGAATAGATCTTTAAGGGTTGAGTGGATTATCTAGAATTCATTGTTCACAATAATTAGAATGGATAGGGATAAGTTAGGCAATATCATAGTTGGGTTTAAATGGAGTTGGGGTTAGAGAGTAATAATTTCACATTGGCTCTCACGATTATATTAATTCCCAATAGACCCCATGTATAAATAATAGTATTATTATTATTTTTTACTGGACATTCTCTAAAATCTCAGATAAATAAATTCCACTGTATTATTCTCCAATAAATAATAAATATTATATTCACTAAAATCGATAATAAAGATTTATTAAATATTCAACTAAAAAATATTCTCTTGAATAACTGGTGACTGAATACATACGATCAAACAAACATAAATAATTTTAAACCACTTATGGGATTAATATTTATCTAACATGTTAAATTCATATAGAATTTAACTGAGGTTCTGAATACACTTATCATGTAACCTTCTAGGCCTCTTTGTCATTGGAATTAGGAAGAACCACCTATAATATAAGGTTAGCATACACAAAAAAGATAATATTCCCATATAAAAAGAAATTAAATTCCACAACGATAATAACCTGATGTGAATGTACATTGTTAAATATAATCCCTTTATATTGATATCTCTAATCAATTAGGTTGCATGTTGGTGACATCAACATATTTTCTTGATGTCACTTTCTTTTACTTTCCTGAAATGAACTTGCCAATAGAACATTATGGTCATATAATTAATAAGGTAGTTCCATTTCTATCAAAGGGCCTGAGATATTAACTTCCACTACAGAATAGATGGGATAAATTTTTTCTCACATTAGTCATTAATATAAATACATTCTTAATGAACTCAATGCATTCTACCTTGCTGTAAACATATGTTTTCACAGTTTTCATCAATACATCAATGTATGTGACTCATGACATGCATTAATTATAATGTTAAATTCAAAGGTTCATTACACAATTCTTCAGATAAGAGCATCCAATGAAACATATAAATGCGGATTCAATACTAAAAGGTCATGTTCTTATAATCTACTGCTCTAAAAATTACCAATGGTGCACACCGTAAGAAAGTGTTTCAAAGTCCTATGAGTCTCCACCCCTGATATCCTATATCATTTTCATCCTATAAAATGATATATACGACTATATAATTTATATTTAAGAATATCATCATGGCACTTATTAGTTCTCACCATTGTAGAGAATTGTTATGACCTCTCAATGCGACAATTACCCTTAGAAATTTACCTCATACTATGTCACATAGAAGAAAAATCATGATGTGATAAGAACATTATTAATATTAAAAAAATGAATACATGATATAATAAGTTGGTTATAGGGAACCAAATACAACATTTTTATCGCGTGGTCATGTAAAAATGTGATACAGATAACATACAGATATAACGAGTTAACAAAACCCCTGAAAGTGCAACAAATATAAGGCCTATCTGGCAGTATGACATATATGATATGTTAGATAGACACTTTTTTATGGTTTTTAAGTATTATTAAAGGAGTTTAAGAATATAAAATGTATCATGTTATACAAAAGGTAATCCACACTCTGTTGGATGCATATATTTATATATTGATATACATTTCATGAAAGTGTGATGATAATTGACCTCTCAAAGTACATATTTGAGTTTTACCAATTGATGTTCTTCATGGAGTATTATAGGTTATGAAAAATTTTAAGGTTACCATGAGAATGATTCATGCATCTGGATATAAAAAATTCTCACGAGGTACAAAAAGTGCTTATGCAGTGGATATCCCACTAAGTATACCATATAGTGGCATACACCATGTATTTGGTATAATAAGGGTGCATGGATAATATTTGGAGTTCCCACTACCTGAGGTTGAACAAATACTTATAATGGGAACCTTTATACTTTCAAACCTTTCTTACACAAGCATTGAGGCTTAGATAATTAGGGGGTGGATGGGTATATTGCTGATCATGTTGTCATCCAAAGATCAATTAATATGAGATTTGTTCTCTTGTATGAAAATTATGATACTTAGGCCCTTGATTGAGATAGATTGAGTGAGTGAACAGTTTCACCTAGATTCTATAGATGATGTATGTATCTATTAAGATGAGGGAAAAGTGATGTTTTCATCTATAATTGTGAATGACATGTGATGTATTCATCACCTAATCCAATCTATACTTGGATACTTGATAATGTATGAGTAAGAAATATGGGTTTGACATACTTCGTGTCTCATATTCACTCAATGAATTTGTGTTCCATGGCCACTCAATGCTTGTGTTTGATGGCGATCATACCAGATACCTTTATAGCATGAGTAACACTGATGTTTTGTGAGTGATTGCTCTTTGCTTAAATTTATGGATCTAGTTATTAATATTTTTTTCTACACTATGAAGGCCTGTGGGGTTACTTTATGGTTAACTAAATGATATTTGAGTTTGATTCATAGAGTTTCTATAAAATTATTTTGGATTAAATACAAAAGGGTTTTGAATGGGATTACACAAGGTATTTCATATGATGTAATACACTATGAAGTTGATGATAGATTTCCAAAAGTGTTTTGGAAGATATTTAAGAGTTTTGGATATGATTTCACAAGTTATTATATATGATACAATGTAAGGTGAGATGAAATTTACATCTTTTAAGATTTAGTGCAAGTGGGAGATACCTAAAGCCTTATAAATATATAAGTTATATAAGTTATATCGTATAGTATGATATAACCCGTTGTTGATTAAGGATTGAATTTATTTTGGGGTATATCATTTTATATGATATAAGGATATCGTAAGGTGTCACTACCCATGCTGGTCGTAGTGCATGACTGGTCATATCATATGCCATATACCATGCTACCGTCACTACTACATAATGAACTTTTATAAGTACTATAATTTGGGGGTGTGGTAATTATTATTACCCAAATGAATACATATATAATAATAATTATTATCATTCTTATGTGTAGAAGTGAAAAGAAGGGGTGAGTTTTTACTCTTCAATAGAAAAGGTTGTGTAATTGTAAATTTTACATTTGTTTGTTTTTTGTTTCTTTACTTTAAATATATATGTGTAAAAAAATATATAAATATACATCATTGTGTGTGAATATACACACATGAAAATATATAAATAATACAATTAGAAGGAATTTACACTAATGGATGAGGATATATAAGTGTAAACATATGTAGTTTTTATTAGTTTTATTTGTTTTATTATATTAAATAAATATACATATTTAAAATTAAATCTAATTGTAAAAAAAAAACAAATAACATAATATAAAAAATATTTATATAACATGTGTTTATTATATATTTAACAATAATAATAATATTATATTATATATAAAAAAACCACAACTTATATATTGCACATATATGAAACTTAAATATATATATATATATATATGTAATATAAAACTATAAAAAGTAAGTTATAATGTTCATTAAATTATTTTATTAATATTATTTTTATAAAATATGTATTTTTGTGCCAAAAGGAGAGAGAAGTTATATACCTGTAAAACAAAATTTCAGAAATGAAGAAATTATTTTATTATTACTTTAGAATATATTTGTAAGTTTTTTTATAAGGTTCTTTATTTTATTTACAATATATGTATATATTAACTAAAATTAATATATAAATTTACATAAAAATTTAAATTAAATAAAAAAAGTGTAATAAGTATATCTATATACATAATATATTTATATACATAGTTTATACTAAATCAATAAAAATAACATTAAAGTTACTTTATATATATATATATATATATATATATATATACAAACACACACATATAGGCACACCTAATATCTAATAGATATGTCATATTAATTTAAGACCAATAAAATTAATATATTTGTAAGATTAAATATATCAAAACTAATAAAACTAATAAAAGAAATAAAAATATAAATACCTTAAAACTTAAAACAGATAAAAATTCATAACAAATTTATATAGAAAATGTGTAAAATACACACACACACACACACACTTAATTACTATTACTATTATTGTTGTATTTATGTTAAAACCACACAAAAAGGTAGCCACAATGGATTCAACTTCAATCTGAATCCATTAAAAAATATCAAAAAATCAAAATTAAAATCATGAACTACAAAATAATACCATAAAATGTTTCAGTGGTTTTAATGATGCCTAAAAATATATCTTTAGTTTCCAATAATTCCAAAAAATGACCATAAATTTTCAAAATAAACCTAAAATATCTCAAAAATACATTTTTATATAGGTTGAATTAAAAAATAAATTTCAAAAGTATTTAATCAATTAACCACAAAAAACACATAAAAATGGCGTTTTTTTAAATTTTATTAATCTATGTTATCCTATTATTTATTATTAAAAGATTAAATATAATAATAATTATCGAAAATATTAAGGGTGACCTTCCACACACAACAAAATTGAACAAAAAAGGTGGCCTAGGTACTTAACCCCGTGATCAGCCCCTTCCCCCCCAACCCTTACTAGTCTCGCACCAACACAGGGGCTATAATGATAATAATAATAATAATAATAATCCAAGTGCATTACAATGACTCTATTGTAGACAAAACAAAGGTAAGAATATCTGCACACTTAGGGACTTGACCCGACAACCTACTCCCAAACTCAAACCACTCCCACACCAATGCGGGGGTGATAATAATAATAATATAAAAATGTAAATGATTTTTTATTAATGAAAAGATAAAAATAGTTAAATATCATACTATTATTTATGTTTTTTATATTTATATATTTAATAATAACAATATTAATTACAATGAGGGAAAAAATAAGGGTAAGTAAAATTTTTGAATCAATCATTGAGGGTAAAGAAAATTAATAAAAAATAAAAAATAGAATTATTTATTAGTAATTATCTTAATAAAAAAAATAAGCAATGATATATAAATATGAATATTAATGGATATGATCGAGAAGTAATGTATTTATAAGAATCCATGTGATTGAATGGGGGAAAATTGGAGATAATAATCTTTAATGATGTTATCATATGTTATGTATCATTGTGTCAATAACCTTACATCTACAAACAACATGATTTTAATTTTATTATTATTTATTATTATTATTAAGTTTTGTATTGTCATTTGTTGTCTAATTATTGATTATTTTAATAATGTATTGTAATTATTATTAAATTTTATGAATTATTGGAATTTTATTATTTTATTATTATTTTTTAATGATATATTAATTATTTCCTTAATTTATCTTAACAATGATAAAATATTAATTTTTAAATGGTGTTTTTTCTTAAATATTTAACATATTTTTCATATTTTTCAATTTTTTATGGGGCATAGATACCCATGGTATCCAGGGAATAATGGGAGGATGTTGAAATTTGGACTTAAGTTTTGGTAGTCATGTTTGGATCACCTTACCCCATGTGGAGTAGGTCAATATTATCATGATGTATAATTTTCATACATCATCATCATCCCTATATCTATCAAATTATTTAGAGATTATATTTAATTTCAATAATACATCAAAAATAAGAATAATTTGATCTAGTCATTGATTTAGAATCATTAATTCATGGACACTCCTTTAACCAAAAAATGGTATGGTATTGTAAATATTTATTTACAAAGGCTTGGGAGGGTTTTTTTGGATGGAGAACCCTGAAATGAAAACCTAGAGGATATGGGTATTTTCATGTAATATTTTATTTTAGTTGTTAACTTTTAGGGGATGTGATTCATTATAATGCATCCCTTCATGTTTTATATGAATCCTGTGATGTCCATGTTTTGCACCCCTTTTGTGGGGTTGGTTTCCAATGGGACATATTCGTGGAACCAAAAACACCCAACGGTTCCCAAATCCTCAATGTATTATAAACCTACTTTCCAAAGGTATGTGATTGTTAGGATTTTCTCAAATAAAGATTAATAACTCACTTTGGTTGAGAGGATGGGAGGTCATTCTCATCACACCCTTTTGGGGGGAATTATTTCCTACTCTGGAACTCTTATAGATTTAAGACATATTCATGAATCCTTCTCAGATCCTAGGTATGAGACTAGTTTCCCCCATATTAACAATCAATTATCGACATGTGTCGATGTAAAACCATCTATCTGTATATGACATTCTCCATCAATGGATCCATCTGTACATATCATAGGTTCTCCAAATATGGGACCATATCTATGTATCATAGGTTCTCCATCTTGGTTACATTTATTAATATGCGATATTAGTTTTAATCCATATAGTGGGACCCTATAGAATTTATCATTGTCTAGTGAGATGGGAGTTTTGATGTTGGAATTGGGCCCATGAGAGGGGATTCCTACATATCATCGCAAGAGGAATAAAAAACTATGTAGTTTGGTGCCCCTTAATGGGACACACCATACTATTTAAGGTCAAGTGACAAAGACCATGTAGTTTAATATCATATGAAAATGATTTCTAGGTGAAATGTTCCTAGTCAAGGCTGGTGTGGGACTTATACATGAGAGGACCTCTTTGGTTTATCTGGTAGGGAATATATCCCTATGATGAAGATTCTCATTGGGAATATGGCTGATGAGATGATGGAACCTAGAACAATTATGGACTTCTGGGTAGGGTATGGACTTATTGGGGACATGGTTCAACAAGGATGATGATTGAAGGGACATAGAAGGAATATTGACCTCCGGGTTGGGTATGAACCTACTGGGAAAATGGATAAGAAATGATTAGGTAGGATTGAAGTTGTTGGTTTTGAACCTCATGGAGGATTCCTATGCATCCCATGTGGTTGGGAATCAAATTTCATGTATTTTTGAAGGGCTGGGTCTTACACCTAAATAGGAGGCCCAATTGGGATATTTGATTGTGCTAATGACATGATCACTACTATACTCTAAACCCACATGGTTCACGCTCGAAGTGAGAAATAAGAGGAAGTTGGAAATCTAACACTCCATACAATATCCTTCATCCACTGGTTAATGAGGGCAAGGGTAAGGAAGGTAGGAACTGTCTTATAAGAAAGTCCTGGGGCTTACTCTAAGAGGGATGCCTAGGGAAAGGGGTTCCCTTTCATTGATGGTACGAGAGAGGGAACAGAGGGTGCCTCACCTAGTTGATACTTGGGTGATTTGGAGAGTGCTTTTCTTAGCTGATACCTGGTAAATCTGCGTTTGACTTCACTAGGGTGATTCCTAGGCGATATGGGAGGTACGTCACCCAGGTGTTGCTTAGGAGAACTTGGAGGTACCTCACCCAGGTGCTACTTGGGTGAACTTGGAGGTGCCTCACCCAGGTTCTACTTAGGAGAACTTAGAGGTACCTTGACCAAGTTCTACACGGGTGATGCTAGAGGTACCTCACCCAAGTGCTACTTGGGTGAGCTTGTAGCTAACTTCTTGGGTGAAGAACAACCTAGGTAAAAACACTTAGACTATACTTTTATCTAATCTCCAAGGGTCTATTTAGTTGTTCTTGGAAGAGTGACACTCAAGTTTGTAAGGTCCCTTCACCCTAGTGTGTTTGGAATAGGGGTGGTTCCTCCCATAAGTATTTGGTGTTTGAGACCTTTAAGGAACTATAATACCACCATTCTTGTTAATTCCCTCTTATTTTATTGGCCTAGGAAGCTAACTAAGGGTTTTGAGGACTTGAGAAAAGGACTTGGGTGAGTAGGTTTGTAAAATTAAACAACCTCCAATACCTATGACATACATATTTTATTTTTGTATGTTCTTGTTGGAAGGAACCAATGATAGTATTATTACACCAACTCCATTTTTTCTCAATATATAGTCCGACCAAAAAATTTCAAAGAGGCTATGTCATATTTTAGTGCATCTTTTTTGGAAGGAAGTTATAAATGATGAAATTAACTCTATAACCGATAATGGTACTTGTATATCAGTTGATCTTCCTTAAATCTCACAACTAATAGGATGTAAGTGGGTATTTAGAAGAAACCGAAAAGTTGAAGGAACAATTTAAAAATATAAATCCATATTAGCAACCAATGGGTTTACTCAAAATGAAAGAATCGATTATTTAGATACCTATTCTACCATGGATATGACTACTTCAATTAAATTTATTCTCCCTTTAGATTCCATATATAATTTGGAAATTCACCAAATTTATGTTAAGAAGAAATTCTTAAATGTTGAATTGGATAAAGAAATATATATATGGAACAACCTGAAGGATTCATAGTTCCTAATAAAGAAAAGAATATTTGAAAATTGGTATGGTACCTGTATGGTTTAAATTAATCATCAAAATAATGGAATGATAAATTTAATGAATTAATTTTATCTAATCTATTTGTATTAAACCAATCTGATAAATGTGTTTAGAGTAGGTTCCATAATAACCATGGTGTTGTTATTTATTTATATATTGATGACATGTTAATATTTTGAACTAATATGAATCATGTTAATGAGTCTAATTCAATCTTATCTAGAAACTTGAATATGAAAAACTTAGGTGAAGGTAATATTATTTTGGGAATCAAAATTGTTATATTTAATAATTTCATTATGATTTCTCAGTATATTTATATTGAAAAAGTCTTAAAGTGGCTTGATCAATTTGAATGTTCATCGAATTCTACCTCATATCCTTCTAGGAGCAGGATTATAACAAATCCTGGTAGGGTAGTTGATCAATTGTAATATTTAAGGGTTATCAGGTGTCTCATGTATTCCATGACTACACAAGTATTGATATTGAATATGTTGTTGGAAATTTGAGTATGTACAAAGTAATCTGTGATATTGACAATGAAATACAGTTAAATGAAACCTAAAATATCTTAAGGGTACTACAGATTACTGTATATGTTATAATGGAAACCCAAGGGTGTTTTAAGGTTTTTTGAATGTGAGATGGATTACTAATCTGGAGGATCACTCTTCTATAAGTGGTTTGGTTTTTACACTTGGAGGTGGAGAGATCTCTTTGGGTTCAAAGAAATAAACCTGTATAAATGACCCCATAATGGGTTCTAAGTTTGTCGAAGAAAAATGGATTATATCTATTTTATGAGATCCATTATCATGTCCCATGATAATGTCTCTAGTTGTTATAAATTGTGAGGTAGTTTATATAGGATGGTGTCATAACCATGGAATTTATTAGTACGAGCCAAAATTTGGTGGATCAACTAACAAAGGGACTTTCAAGGGAGTTGGTATACAAAAATTCCTTAGAGATGGGTATATTCCTTATAAAAAATTTAGCAATGATGGGACCTCAACTTAAACGTGTGATAACTTCACATGTATAAGTTCAATGTAGTAAATTTTATCATATGTATGGATGAAAAACCAAAGGTATATTACATCCTAGGAAAATGGTGTTTAGTTCCCATGAGGAAAAGGAGGGAGAGTTTAAAACTCTTAATGAACCAAGGATTTCAAACAAGTGTTGAAACATGAGAACACTTTGGTTCAACAATGTGAATGTAGGAGTAGGGACATTCTAAAGAGATTATGTCTTTGGATCTCAAACATCAATGAAAGTTTAAGTGGCAAATAACCATAATGGTGTCTGGGAGTAGATTAAGAACTAAGGAATTTGAATGGACTTGTGTCGGATGAATCTGGTTGATAATAAAAGTTACATGTTCAAGGTAGTGTCCACCTATTTCTCTTATATAAAGGTTTAAATCAAGAGATAACTTTATTTATGCAAGTTATTTCCAAAAGAGTATGATGGTTTATTTTTAAAATGGTGTTTTAAAAATTTTAAAATGGTGGGGGATTGTTGGATTTTAATAGTTTTCAAAACATTTTAAATGTTTTATTTTAAGTTTTTTAAAAGGATTTTTTAGGAATCCCACATTGGAGAGTGGGAGTATTGGGGTCATACTTATTAATTGGAGTAATTTTATCATTATTTAAAAATGATAAAGGTAAAAGGATTAATATTGCATGGTATGGTTCAACACACCATTCATGCACATGTGCACATGCACGCATGTGCAATGTGGTGCTATGAGGGTGAAATTTTCACTTCACATGACACATCAATGTGATGTGCTTGAAGGTGGATTAATTTTTAATTAAATATTAGTGGGTCATACCAATTCAGGCCTAGTCCTGAATTAATACATACATTGGGTTGACCCAATTCACCAAATAGGTATAATTTGGTATATTGATTAGATCATGTGTGATCTAATAGACACACCTGTTCACTAGTGGGTGTAATCTGGGCCACATAATTGATCGAGTACTACCCAATAGTCAAGATTAAATATGGAAATAAGATGAATTTCCCAAAAATGTATATACCCATTTTAATGGGTAGGATAACTTTTCTGAATATGTGCTTCCTTGTCTATAAAATGGATCCTCCTACATATGGAAAAATTAATTCCAACATATCAATTCAATCCTCAAATTCTTCTTTATATTGAGATTCTTCAAAAGCCTTGAATAAGAATCAAAAGAATTTTCTTGGTGTGAAACAAAAAAAATCCTTTTATCACTCTAGTTTCCAAAGTTTCTATAAGGGATACTTTCCACAAATTACTTCTGTTCAGTATCAATCCACCATATTATCCTAAATAGGATTCATCGACAACCCATAGTACTATCAATTTGGTGGGGGTGAATCTACTTTTAAGGAGAGCGACATCATAACGTGATTTGGAGAGCTCCATCTAATACCATCCAAAATATGCATATCCATTATCCACCAATATCCCCAATATGAATTATATCTATTGGGAATCAAACTCCAAACTCTTCAATACATGCAAGCGATCCTAACCACTAAAAGACCCCTATAAGGGGTTAATTTTTCATTTAAAAATATGGGTTTACAAGAATAAAAAACAAATTAAAATATAATAAATTTAAAAATTAAACATTAATATATGTTAGAAAAATTTCATGGTAAATTATTTTTTTCTAAAATAACATAAAATAAAATTATATTTGATAAAGAAAACACTCAAATGAATTCGAGCCTGTGTGTTTATTATAATTTTATTTCCTTGTATTGTGTTCTACAATGACAGATGTAATCATCCTTATATAATAAAATTTCAAATACACACACCCAAAAATATATATAATATAATTTTTGTCTTCTTATTGTTGGTTTGATGATTGATGGGTTATATTTAATTCATGACCACTCCATCCATAAAATTGTATAATGATATAAATAAATAAATAAATAACAGTTTTTTTGGAATATGTCCCTAATATATTGATGTATGTGTTATTTATTTATGGTATGGGTGCCCAATTATATTAATTAATAAAAAACAAGTAAAATTAATTTAATATTTTTTTAAAAAAATCTCAAAGATCATTGTTCATCTATATTTTAAAAGAAAATATAAACCTTTAAAATATTTTCATGTATGTCGAAAAAAATTTAAACATTAGAAAAATACCATCTATCAGTGTAAAAAAAAATTTAAAAGAAAAAAAAATTTTAATTTTTTTTTTGATAAAATCAATAGCGATTTTTAAAATCAAGGAGTGTATTTCTAAAAAAAATACATACAATTAAGAATTTAACATAACAAAACAAGGTAAAATGACAGTAGAGGATTAACATATCAAGTTGATTTCAATGAAAGACTAAAAAATTTAGTTTTCTAAATATTTTTATAATCATGGAGTTCATTTATTGACATTAACATGAATATTTTATTTATTTATAGTAACATGTTGTATTGATCCTCCAATGTCATTTTTTCTAATAAACAAGGAAAAACAAGTAAGTCATAAATTATACACTTAGTTATAAGCTTTTTTTTTATAGGTGATCAAAATAATTAAATAAAAATTTGGAGTTGTATATTGGGTATCAAACATATATGAATAAATATTTTAATGATTATCATTAAAGAGAAACAAATCGGTTTTAATGATGACCATTAATAATTGATAAATTAATTTGAGCATCATTTTTAGCAATCAATTTTCTTAATAAATAAATAAAACATTAGTGATCATGTGATCATCGATTATTTAGTGTTTTTTTATATTTAAACTAAATTTCATTCAATGCTCCAAATAAAAAATAATGAAAATGATAATTTTTTTAGATTTTGTTTTTCAAATATGAAATAAAAGAACAAAGGCTCATGAAAAAGAAAATTCATAATGAGTGTGAAAACCAAACAAAAAAAAAACCAATAATACCATTGAAAAACTACACCACTCCCTTTATCTACCTAAGTTACTACCACAATCATCCATTATTATGAATGAATAAATCGAAATGGTCACACTTAGAGCCATGTAAAGTACTCAAACTCACTCAAAAATAATTTTTTATTCCAAGAAATACCGAAACTCAAGGGGGGAGGTAATGGTGAAGGACAACTGTGTTACCCTATACAATAAGATTACAATCATGTGGTAAATAACTAATATAATGATACAAAATGGTGATTTCACTAACACTCCCTTTAATGGCCAATATTCTTGCTGAAAATTTTCCTTCCCACCAGATCAACTCAATACACTCTAATCAATGATTATCCTGCACTTTCTAATAAAGTTTTTTAGGTCCCTTGGGGTTCTTGTTTTATCACAGATAAATCCTACTAGAATCTTGGAGTCAGACTCCTCCCTAGAGAGCTTAATTTCATAGATTCTGCACAACATGAGGCCACTAAACAAAGACTGTATCACTGCCCCAATTTAATTTCCTGGGAAATAGTAAGTTTTGAATCCAAAAACTACAAATCCCCTTTCATCTCACTCCACACCTCCCCCTCTCATCTCTCCCAGCATATAGGAACCATAGATGTTCATATTCAGTCCATTGGTGAGAGGATTTAATTTCACCCACATCCCTAGGTTGACTCTTCCACCTTCCTCATAGAAGCTCACCTTGATCGAAAAAATCCCCCTTATAGAAAGTGAATATGCCCCAATAAGAATAAGAGACACAAGATCCTCCACAAGCTACCTCATATGAACCTGAATGAAGAGGTGGGTGAAGCATCCATTTTATATTGTCTTGTTCCTAGCCTCCTAGATAACCCAACACACCACATCAAAACCCATGCCAAAATTTTAATATCATTTCTATGTTAGTCCTTCCCTTGAAAGAAATACATGAAAAACTTCAACAATATATCCCCACTCACCTAGAGCCCCATGCATCGACTAATGAACTCCCACATCCTGCTAGCCCATTCTCCTTTGAATAAGTGGTTCCAAACTGATTCCAAACAAGGAGGATCACAACATAGGCTACACGAGGCCAAAAAAATACCCTTATTTGGCACATTATCATCTTTGGGTATGGACATGTTCCTCAAACTCCATACTAGGAATTTTTTTCATTGGTATTTCATTACACCATAGCTTCCTCGCCCGCTCATCATGATCATTATTTTCATGAATCATCACATGGTAATCTTGATTGTTGGAGCCTCCAGACATAGATTCTAAAAAAACACACTTGTATCGATCATCCGTTAGAATTATGACCCCATGAATGATCTTTTCTCCTCATTGGGAATTGTATTAATAAGGCCATGAAAGCGGTTTAATTCAGAGAATAATAAGTTTGGAAGTGGGAACCGTGGGAAGAAAAGAGTATCTCCAATCCAATTATCCTTATAGTATCTAATATCACCACAAATCATGACCCACTATTCTTTATCCTTAAGGATCTCTATCTATTCGATCATGCATCACACAATCCTAAACTTCCAGTTCGATCTGGTCACCCTCTCCAATCCTCTCCATAATTTCTCATCATAAAACTTTTCCATGGGGAGTTTCCTTGAATTATGTTCCACACCAGTCTCATCTACATTCCTTGGATGGCTTATAAAACACTTATCAAGTTAATACCCCCTCTTCAATCATCTTCTCCATTCTCACCCAGGAAACGCAATGGAATTTACCACCCTGATTGGCATACCTTATGAACATCATCATGATTTTCTCAATTTCAATGATAGTCCCCTTGGGAAACTTGATGATCGAGATAATGTTCAAGGGGGTCAATGTGAAAAAAATGTTTACTAGTGTTATTATTCCCCCAAATGAAAGTAAGTGGTTCTTACAGTTTCAAATGAGCCCCGTGATCCTACTGGTGATACCTTAAAATAAGGCCTTTTTGGTCCTGCCATCCAAAAAAGGTACCTCAAGATACTCCATTAGAAGTATTCTTCTTCAAATATCAACATTATCCTAGATATAGTTACCATTCCTGAATGATAATTTTTTAGAGCTGAAGATTCTTCTATTTCTATAATTGATCCGTAGTCTTCTCCATATTCCTTAATCCTCCATAGTATTTATGAATTCGTTGATTGATCTAATCCTTCCATTGATAAAAAATAGCATGTAGCGGCGGCAGGTTACTGTAGCGACGACAGAGCACTGTAGAAATGCGGGTACTGTAGTAGTATTATTCACAGAATGGGATTTGGGCCAACAGAATGGGCCTACGGGTCATGTAATGGGCTAAATGCCCACTGGGCCTTTGGGATATGTAATGGGTCTCCCTCTACCCAGTTAAAGAGGTCTTTGCTTTGCTTTAATAATAAAATGAGGCTTCGGCCCCAACCTTTAAAAAAAATAGAAACGAGGTGAGGAAGAACTCTAACCCTTAAACTATTCCTGTAAGGAATTATCTTCCCCTCTTCAATTCCATATTTTATATTCCTAGTGAGTACCTCCTGTGTTGGAATGAAAAGGTTGGGTGATGCTAAGTCTTCTTACCTTAATTCATGCACATTATTGAAGAAACCAAATACCATTATTATATTGGAAATAATGATCCATGGATATGAATAACATATTAATTGAATTTTACACATAAGAAATATTCTCCTCCAACTAAACTACTTCATGACTCAAAACACCTTCTCTCTGCGATGAAGAATCAAAATTCACTTTTCCTCATAAGTAATATTCTGCTCAAACTGAACTACTTCAGGACTCAAAACATGAGATGTATCAGGTAAATATTTCCTTTAAAAAAAAATATTAAATATGTCACGTACTTGAGATAAAATCATAGAAAAAACAACTCAGTAAGCAACTGATACCACTTTCCCTAGAATTTTATATGTAAAAATAAACATTGGGATTAATTCCCCCTTTTTGAAACATATCACACCTTTCCATGGCAATATTTTAAGGAAAACATAATATTCTACCTCCAATGAAAAATCATTCATCTGATTATTTACATAACTTTTCTTCTTACTCTGAGCTTCCCTCATGTGGTGATGAATCATATTTACCTTTAAAATATATCTTCTACCAATTTAGGTCCCAACAACTTCCACTCCCCAAATTCATCCTAACATTATAGAGTCCAACATCGATTGAGAGGTGGCTATACACTAGCTAGTCGGTGCTCCCTGCTATGCTTCAAACTTAATTTATAGTTTGAATGGTTTGTTTGTTTAGGAATAGTTTGTAATTTATGGTTTGAATAGTTTGTTTTTTAGTGTTTTTGGAATTCCCAATGACTGTATTCAAAATCATCTTTTGAATGTATGTCATGAATTGTATACCCATGCCAGGCATGGGGTTTTAAGGTGTTTTTTGTTTGGATTTTTGGTGGATCTTATAATCGATTGAATGAAGACATTTAAAAGTGGAATATTTCCACTCCTTGTTTTATTTGGGGGTGCGGTCCCTTTTTTGGTGGCTATTGACATATAGTAAACCATTTTTTCTTTGCAATCAACTTTTTTGAGTTTCTTGGAGATGTGAACCCACTCTCTTCCTTTCACCATTAGAATTCAAGGATTCCACATACTACTCATATAGAAATTGTGAGGTTTAGTATTGATCATCTGTTGGTGGATCACTTCCCTCAGCTTGTCAACACTACCTGGGGTTGGTAGTTCCCTTAAGTAATCATAATGATGGATTCTCACCACTTTTTTGTTCATTTTTCTTCGGACATCAACTTATCTTGAGGGATGGTGTAGTTTTCACTTGTATATGATGATCAACACTTCACAATATTTAGATTAGGTGGAGGATGGGGTTTCCTTGAGGTCTTGATCCAATGATATCCCTATCTAGATTTGGATCCAAGTATTGACACTCCCCTTTTTCAAACCAATGTTTCTTAAGGGCATCATCGATTCTCTAGATCTCTTTCTTAGAGTGGGTGATGTCATTCTTTAATTGTTTTAGTCTTCAGTAGGTCGTATCTATGTGGATATCTGTAACGGCCCGAAATTTTGAATAAATCTTGTTTCCTAATTTCATGTGTTATTTTATTTTATTTTTATACTCAACAAAAATGTTTTATTTGATAAACATGATTATAATTAAAATGAGACCATTGGGTTTTGACTGTTATATGACCATCGGTCAATATGACCGCTGTGAACAAAATGTTTTGATTATTGTCTCTAAAAATAAGTAATCTTGGTTGATTATTATAGAAAGAAGATTTGATGGCATCACCTAGTAGTCTTGGACCGATCGAAGCCCATCTAACAGAACTTGGGAAGGAGGCAGCACCATTAGGCTTTGCTCTCGACCAAACCCAAGCCGAACTTCATCATGTGAAGCTAGAATGGAATCGCCTTCGCGAGAAGTTCAAACTGATAGAAATTACTACTCGGGAAATGTTGGCCGAGCCTCCCTCGGAGTCTCTCACCTTAGCACACCTTACACTTAGGTCCTATGCTGGTGTGATAAGGGGCTATGTAAGAAGACCGTAACTGCCTTGTGTAATCCTTTGTTTTAAATAAAAATTGGGATTTCTTCTTATGATGATGTTTATGAATTTTCAAATGACCGGATAAATATAGTATGCATATTTAAAAAGGATATTTTAAAAATGTTTATGTAAACCTTAAATAATTAAAAACGTGTAATGATTTTAAAAAAATGGTCTTCTACAATTATGTTCAGTATGAAATTTGGAGTCTAATAAGATCAACTTGATTTTTAATGAATAGTAAATTATGAATAGTGATTTTATGATTAGGATTAGTAATATGACCAAATGGATTAGTAATCTCACTTAAAGAAAGTTATAAAATAATCTAGGCACCTTGATTAAGTAATGTGATTCAATAAAATGGTTAAATAACGGTTTCATAAATTATTATTCAAGTATTAGTTTTTTCGGGTGAATAGTGTTTTTTAATTAAAAATTAAATTAAAAATATTTAGAAAATTATTTTTATAAAATGGATTTCACTTTTGAACTCAGAGCACCGATATTATGTTATGGTAATTTTTGGGGTTTTTTTCTGAAAAAATGAATTTTCAGTGAATAGTGTATTTATTTAAAAATAAATTTAAAAATATTTAGAAAATTATTTTTATAAAATGGATTTCATTTTTGAAATCAGAGCATTGATATTTGGTTAGTGTGAAATTTTGGGATTTTTCTGAGAAAGTTGAATTTTCAGTGAATAGTAAAAATGCAGTTTTAGGGTTTCGGTATGTTTAATGACATCATAGCTGTGTCATGATGATGTCATGAGATATTTTAAGGGTTGGCCTGCCAAGGGTGATGAATTATTGTTTTGGGGGCCCCATGTGGCCTAACTCCATGGTAAATGCCAAGGGAGAGCCCATGGGTTTGAGAAAAGCACATGTGAGGTGTCCCTTGGCCATTAATGCCTTGTCCCCTCACTTTCCCTATAAATACCAAGCCCTCCTCTCATCCATTCGACTCCCCAATCTTCCCCAACGAAGTTCTGGTCTCATTACCTCCCAAGGAGTCCTCCCAAGGTGCCCCCAATCCCTCAAGGTCCCAACCTTTGAGGTTTAAGAGTTACATTTTAAGGTAAGGGATCCGACCCCTCTCTTTCTTTTCATGTGATCTCTTTTATGTCATTCCTTTTATGCTCCATGTTCTTATGTTGGAGGATGTTCTTTTATACTCCTCTTACTGACCTTTTCATGTTCACATAATGAGATATCCCCTCTTACTCTCATTATTTCGTTTTATGATGTTTTAAGTGGCGCCGTTAGGCTGCCGAATTTTTTGTAATGGATTCTTTCTCCCTTCTCATTTTTCAAGATCTATTTTCATGTAAAGTATTTCAAGTTCCTTTTTATTATGTTGGGGTATGATCTCTAAATTTATCATACTGATATTTTATGACCATATGACGAGAGACCCCATTTGATCTCTTCAATTCAG
Organism: Viscum album; assembly: GCA_963277665.1. NCBI lineage: Eukaryota > Viridiplantae > Streptophyta > Magnoliopsida > Santalales > Viscaceae > Viscum > Viscum album. The sequence goes on along the minus strand of OY728159.1, from coordinate 179,914,712 downwards.
TATTTTGAAGTTTTAAGTGGCGCCGTTAGGCTGCCGAATTTTTAAGTGGTTCTTCACCCTTCTCGTTTTGAAGTTCTACTTTCATGTAAATTATTTCAAGTTCTTTTTTGTTATGTTGGGGTATGATCTCTATATCTATCATAATGATCTTTTATGACCATATGATGAGAGACCCCATTTGATCTCTTCAATTCAGTATTTTGAAGTTTTAAGTGGCGTCGTTAGGCTGCCGAATTTTTAAGTGGTTCTTCACCCTTCTCGTTTTGAAGTTCTACTTTCATGTCAATTCTTTGAAGTTCCTTTTTGTTATGTTGGGGTATGATCTCTATATCTATAATACTGATCTTTTATGTTCATATGATGAGAGACCCTATTTGACATCATCAATTCATTTTTTGGTTGAAGTTTATGTAACGCTGTTAGGCTGCCGAATTTTCATAAGAGAAATCTTATTTTTGTCTTCCTTTCATGTTCTTAATTTCATATGGTATATTTTCAAATTTCATTACCATGTTCTTAAATCCCTTAGATTCTGTCCCTCTACTGTTTTATGGGTCATTTATGAATGTTTGACCCATGTCCCCTCTCTTTTCAATGTTTTCTAAAAACCTTGTAACATAGCCGTTATGCTGCAGAATTTCCGTCTCAAAATATCTCTCTATTTTTCTAAAGTTATTTTATATTATTAAGTGAATACTCAAAGCTATTTCTTATAAAGGGGTATTCACATATATACCAAAATGTTCTATTTTAAATTCTGGTATTTATATACATGAGACCCACCTTCCTTTTCTGTGGGTTTTAAAGTGACGTAAAGATCATGTCTTTAAAGCAGTTTTTAAAATGTTGTGATTATGAAATGAAACCCATTTATTTTATGGTATATGGGTTATTTATGAAATGTTTGATGATGATATATGTGGATCACATGATAATAAAGGCAAATTTAAGGGTGCGCCCTGATAGCGCTCCAATGCATTGGGTAATGATGTAACCACTAGAGATTACAATTTTCACGATACCTTGGTGAATAACCTTGGTAATTTTCAAATGACACCTTGGGGATGGACCTTGGTGATATGTTCATGATTTTTTATGTTAAATGATGTAGCCACATCTTAAAGTTATGAAAAATGTTATTTTTATTATGATATGCCACATGTTTTTTTTATCATGCCTTAAAGTTCTTGTTCATGACATAGTTGATGTATCTCAAGTTCACATGTTAAATGTTTCCCTTGTTTCCCTTACTGGGCCTTCTTCTCACCCTTTCATTTGATGTATGTCCCCAGGTTATGACATGTAGGAATAAACCTAGTATGAACATGAGGATAATCCTTTCAAGTGTTTAAGAAGAATATTTTTGTTTTATGTTTTCGTGTTTTAAGTTCCTGGTTTCCAAGACACTAAACCTTAAAGATCCTAAATTTTTTATAATGTAATGAAAGTTTATGTGATAAAGAGGCGGGATGCTATAGTTGGTATCAAAGGATGATTTAGTTATTTGTGGAAATTAGGATATGAAAACTTTAGTAAGAATCCTATAGAAAAGTTTATATACCGGAAATCTTCCTGATATTTTGGTGAGTATTGAGTAATGGGTTGCCAAGCAAATACATCTCTGTCTGGATACGAGCAGTTAGAGGTGGCTCTGGCACAGATGTACATAGGGGTAAAACCCGAAAACACCGCTTTGAGCTAGACTCAAACGGGAACTGGTACACGACAATGGGCCTAGCTACACTCTTGGTTACGACACTCCCGGGGGATATGCTTTGGTAAATTCATAAGCTTAGTATGAACCATTGTAAAAGGAACAAAGATAAAATAAAATAAAGATTCACATAAGAATATATGATCATGGATAACCTATATGAGAACCTAGGGGATCACAAGTTAGGGTATACTTTTCTTCTACAAGTTATCCTTATATGCTTTAAGTTCCTTTTCATGATTATAAGATAATTATTTAAGCCCCTAATTATACTTTCTATTCTTAGTTAATGGTGGGAAATGGAAGAACATGTCCCAATAACCAATGTGATAGGAAATGCGAGGATTGCCGTATTAATATGAAAGAGATGATTAGGGGATTAAAAGATGATTATTATTTTAAAAGACGTTCACTATTTTGGGGACCCTATATGATCGAGGTAAATATATTACTACGGTATTTTCATTGAGGAGTAAGGTTGACTTATATTTTGAAGAATCGATGAATTTAAGGTGGACTTATAGTAATTTAGGTTACTTATGGGAATGATTAACCTATCTTGGGTAAAATATGTTTAGGTTAGATACTTTTGTTATAAGATGTTAGGAGTGGTTGATGTTGTTTGGAGATGAACAATGAAGTTTATTTTGGAAGACTATGTTATCAAATCCTTCTTGTATTTGGGTTTCAATCTTAGTTTGGTTTATTTTGAGGAATCTTAAGGACCATTATTTACGGAATGGTCTATGATGTACATTGGGTAGTACCATGGAACTTTGAAGATTTAAAAGTAGTTTCCATTCCTATGGGATTCTTTTTGAAGAGTTGTTTTAACTTACCCATTCTATTTTTGGGATAATGTTTAAAGATAGAAGAAATAGATAGTTGATCATTTGTGGATTATGTGATTCCCTAGAAGATGATTATTGTGTTTTGATGAGACCAAGTAGTTTTGAATGCTCATCGTTTGGAGAAAAGATTAGTTTTGGTAAAAACATATTAATGTATGAAACTCTACATGAAGGTAGATATATTTCCTTATGTTTTTGTTCTATGTTGTAAATGAATTCCTCAAAGTTATTAAAAGGAATATAAAACAAAAACGTTGTTGGTTTACGTTTCCTACTAGGTAATCAAAGACCGCTTACACACATCATAATTTTGGGATTTTCTGGTGGTTAACTTCCTCCTAATAATGTTTTCTATCACTCTCCTTTAGAACGTGACCCTTTGTTTTCTCCTCTATGTCCATGTTTCCTACATGGAATCCTAATATGAGTAAACTCGAGTGGCCTTTGTACTTCCTTTTCCTTCTTTTAAAGTAATGGTGTTACTGACTCTTTTTCCGATGTGGGACATTCAATGAAATTTCAAAACCCAATTTTAAAAATTGTGAGGACGCAATTTCTTAAGGGGGGAAGATTGTAACGACCCGAAATTTTGAATAAATCTTCTTTCCTAATTTCATGTGTTATTTTATTTTATTTTTATACTCAACAAAAATGTTTTATTTGATAAACATGATTATAATTAAAATGAGACCATTGGGTTTTGACTGTTATATGACCATCGGTCAATATGACCGCTGTGAACAAAATGTTTTGATTATTGTCTCTAAAAATAAGTAATCTTGGTTGATTATTATAGAAAGAAGATTTGATGGCATCACCTAGTAGTCTTGGACCGATCGAAGCCCATCTAACAGAACTTGGGAAGGAGGTAGCACCATTAGGCTTTTCTCTGGACCAAACCCAAGCCAAACTTCATCATGTGAAGCTATAACGGAATCGCCTTCGCGAGAAGTTTAAACTGATAGAAATTACTACTCGGGCAATGTTGGTCGAGCCTCCCTCAGACTCTCTCACCTTAGCACACCTTACACTTAGGTCCTATGCTGGTGTGATAAGGGGATATGTAAGAAAACCGTAACTGACTTGTGTAATCCTTTGTTTTAAATAAAAATTGGGATTTCTTCTTATGATGATGTTTATGAATTTTCAAATGACCGGATAAATATAGTATGCATATTTTGATGAATTTTAGAAAAAGGATATTTTAAAAATGTTTATGTAAACCTTAAATAATTAAAAATGTGTAATGATTTTCAAAAAATGGTCTTCTAAAATTATGTTCAGTACAAAATTTGGAGTCTAATAAGATCAACTTGATTTTTGATGAATAGTAAATTATGAATAGTGATTTTATGATTAGGATTAGTAATATGACCAAATGGATTAGTAATCTCACTTAAAGAAAGTTTTAAAATAATCTAGGCACCTTGATTAAGTAATGTGATTCAATAAAATGGTTAAATAATGGTTTCATAAATTATTATTCAAGTATTATTTTTTTCGGGTGAATAGTGTTTTTTAATTAAAAATTAAATTAAAAATATTTAGAAAATTATTTTTATAAAATGGATTTCATTTTTGAACTCAGAGCACCGATATTATGTTATGGTAATTTTTGGGGTTTTTTTCTGAAAAAATGAATTTTCGGTGAATAGTGTATTTATTTAAAAATAAATTTAAAAATATTTTGAAAATTATTTTTATAAAATGGAGTTCATTTTTGAAATCAGAGAATTGATATTTGGTTAGTGTGAAATTTTGGGATTTTTCTGAGAAAGTTGAATTTTCAGTGAATAGTAAAAATGCAGTTTTAGGGTTTCGGTATGTTTAATGACATCATAGCTGTGTCATGATGATTTCATGAGATATTTTAAGGGTTGGCCGGCCAAGGGTGATGAATTATTGTTTTGGGGGCCCCATGTGGCCTAAATCCGTGGTAAATGCCAAGGGAGAGCCCATGGGTTTGAGAAAAGCACATGTGAGGTGTCCCTTGGCCATTAATGCCTTGTCCCCTCACTTTCCCTATAAATACCAAGCCCTCCTCTCATCCATTCGACTCCCCAATATTCCCCAACGAAGTTCTGGTCTAATTACCTCCCAAGGAGTCCTCCCAAGGTGCCCCCAAGCCCTCGAGGTCCCAACCTTTGAGGTTTAAGAGTTACATTTTAAGGTAAGGGATCCGACCCCTCTCTTTCTTTTCATGTGATCTCTTTTATGTCATTACTTTTATGCCCCATTTTCTTATGTTGGAGGATGTTATTTTATACTCATCTTACTTCCCTTTTCATGTTCACATAATGAGAGATCCCCTCTTACTCTCATTATTTCGTTTTATGATGTTTTAAGTGGCGCCGTTAGGCTGCCGAATTTTTTGTAATGGATTCTTTCTCCCTTCTCATTTTTCAAGATCTATTTTCATGTAAAGTATTTCAAGTTCCTTTTTATTATGTTGGGGTATGATATCTAAATTTATCATACTGATATTTTATGACCATATGATGAGAGACCCCATTTGATCTCTTCAATTCAGTATTTTGAAGTTTTAAGTGGCGCCGTTAGGCTGCCGAATTTTTAAGTGGTTCTTCACCCTTCTCGTTTTGAAGTTATACTTTCATGTCAATTATTTCAAGTTCCTTTTTGTTATGTTGGGGTATGATATTTATATCTATCATACTGATCTTTTATGACCATATGATGAGATACCCCATTTGATCTCTTCAATTCAGTATTTTGAATTTTTAAGTGGCGCCGTTAGGCTGCCGAATTTTTAAGTGGTTCTTCACCCTTCTCGTTTTGAAGTTCTACTTTCATGTCAATTATTTGAAGTTCCTTTTTGTTATGTTGGGGTATGATATCTATATCTATAATACTGATCTTTTATGTTCATATGATGAGAGACCCTATTTGACATCATCAATTCATTTTTTGGTTGAAGTTTATGTAACGCTGTTAGGCTGCCGAATTTTCATAAGAGAAATCTTATTTTTGTCTTCCTTTCATGTTCTTCATTTCATATGGTATATTTTCAAATTTCATTACCATGTTCTTAAATCCCTTAGATTCTATCCCTCTACTGTTTTATGGGTCATTTATGAATGTTTGACCCATGTCCCCTCTCTTTTCAATGTTTTCTAAAAACCTTGTAACATAGCCGTTATGCTGCAGAATTTCCGTCTCAAAATGTCTCTATATTTTTCTAAAGTTCTTTTATATTATTAAGTGAATACTAAAAGCTCTTTCTTCTAAAGGGGTATTCACATATATTCCAAAATGTTCTATTTTAAATTCTGGTATTTATATATATGAGACCCACCTTCCTTTTCTGTGGGTTTTAAAGTGACGTAATGATCATGTCTTTAAAGCAGTTTTTAAAACGTTGTGATTATGAAATGAAACCCATTTATTTTATGGTATATGGGTTATTTATGAAATGTTTGATGATGATATATGTGGATCACATTATAATAAAGGAAAATTTAAGGGTGCGCCCTGATAGCGCTCCAATGCATTGGGTAATGATGTAACCACTAGAGATTACAATTTTCACGATACCTTGGTGAATAACCTTGGTAATTTTCAAATGACACCTTGGGGATGGACCTTGGTGATATGTTCATGATTGTCTATGTTAAATTATGTAGCCACATCTTAAAGTTATGAAAAATGTTATTTTTATTATGATATTCCACATGTTTTTTTATCATTCCTTAAATTTCTTGTTCATGACATAATTGATGTATCTCAAGTTCACATGTTAAATGTTTCACTTGTTTCCCTTACTGGGCCTTCTGCTCACCCTTTCATTTGATGTATGTCCCCAGGTTATGAGATGCAGTAATGAACCTAGGATGAACATGAGGAGAAGCCTTTCAAGTGTTTAAGAAGAATGTTTTTGTTTTATGTTTTCATGTTTTAAGTTCCTGGTTTCCAAGACACTAAACCTTAAAGATCCTCAGTTTTGTATAATGTAATGAAAGTTTATGTGATAAAGAGGCGGGATGCTATAATATCGATGTCTCTTGTACCCTCCCATGTCGAATTCATCTGACTCTGGTCTAAGAGGGGAATTTCTAGCAACCTATCCCATTTGAATTCAACCTAGTGTTTCTCTCTTCCTGTTTCCTTTTTTGGAATTTGTGAACTATTTGGAGGCTTTAGAGGAGGGATCATTGACGGAAAATGAGTTTGGATCCCCCTTGATCGTAAATCGTTTATTGCCATACTTATCAGACCATGGGAGTTCTGATCCCTTAAAGGTATATAGATCACCATATGGTACCTTTACCAGATTTGGTTGGAAATGATCTACTTGTGTGTATGAATTTCGGGCCTCACCTTCTACTCGTTCCCTAGTCCAGTCTACCCATGTGGAGTTGTCTGTTTATATTGCTTCATTTATCTCACGAGTTATGGTGTCCTCTGCTGGGGTGAGTGACAATATTTAACCTATTTCAACCATCTATCCCCTTTCACCACAGTGCTTGGGGTAGTAATGGGAAAAGGGGAAATAGGAATTATCCACTATCGGTACTACATTTGGGTCAATGAATTTTCCTATATCCTCCTTGATTATGCTTGAGTTTGGGAAGTGTGTTTCTTTTCAATAGGAGTTAGGGGATTAGTCTCAAGCTGCTGCCTTATTACCTCTTCCTAGGAATAGCCTGGATGAGGTCCTCATACATCCCACTAATAGTGAGGTTGATGGTGATACAGGGGAGAGGTATCTCTTATAGGAGTTTGTTCTACTTGTGGTCCTCACCCCAACTTCAAGTGTGGGCCTTTGAGTCTCCAACCTATGTAAATAAAACCCTTATTATAAGGATATTATTGATGCAGACACCTCAAAGAAGGTCATTCTCAACTCCTATGTTCCTTCTCCCCTATTTTAGGCAGTTCATTATGTCTATTTTCAAGGATGGATTTTCATAGGGAGAGGTGATTTTGGGGTTGGTCATTTCTACAGTTTGATCGCTACTTGATGTGCCCAGACTCTAACCAAATTTGGAGGTGAGGAAAGTGAATACATATGTTCTATCTTTTATAATTGATATTTATAATAAAATTGATCTTTCAATAGGGGATTATTACCATGCTATTTTGGATCTTGAGAAGTGGAATTCATAGAATAAGCTCTTGGTGTATAAGGTTGGCTATGCTGAGACTTTTCATATTATCTTGACCTATTCCAAAAAATGAATGTGTAAAGAGATGATGGGGTTCTATCATGAGGGATCAATCCTTATAAAATATTACTATTCTGATTATCCATGTGATTGTTCACTTTTTTCCTTTCCTTTGTTTCCTGGTGTGCCACCTCATTAAGGTAGTGTTTTTTTAATAAAGAAGTGGTTTTGAAAGAGGTTTCCTATGGTTTGTTTGTTTGGGCAATGATTTTATCTTGTTTTTTTGTGGAATGATAGATGTTACCAAATATAGTGCATTATGTATTTGATCATTAATTATTATGTGATGATGCTACTGATGGAATTATTGGAGATTTTTTACTATAATGTTCAACTGATTCAGTCTATTTCTATCTATTTGTATCTATTCTAGTTTTTCATTTTGTATCATCTTATGTTTGGACTACTTAAATATTATTCTATATGATGTTATTTCTCTTTGGAATTATTACTTCAATTTGATAATTTTTTTTATTTACTTGATGAAGGAATATTTTTTGACTAAGTTTTGTGGTTATTATCCTAAAAGTGTCCATTCTTGGTGCCATCTGAACTCGGTTACCAATATTATTACTAGAGAGAGTTCAAGTTTTTCAGGGTTTTTGAATTAATGATCTCTACATTTTCTATTATAAATCTACTTTTACATGATATTTTGAGCCATAATTCTAAAGGGTTTTTATATGATGTAGTTTTATTTCCATATGCTTTTAGATATTGAGCATTGTTGTCAAATGGTGTTTCTAGGGGAATATTATAGTACAATATTTTTTATAGGAATTAATTCATAATCTATTATATTTTCCTGATACCCTTGGATTAAGTATGGGGACATGGTTAAATGTGATTTTGATATTATGCAACCTTTTTAATCTGGTGGGTAGCCTGGGATTTTCTTCATTGATATATTATTTTTAGTTTTCCAGCGGGTTGAGATTGTAATGTGAAGATGTTGGGTGATCCAAATGTATGGATTTCTATTTAACTTTGCTTCCCCAAAAATATATTTTAATTTTCTATGCTTCAACTTATCTGAATTTAATGTGTAAAAACAATAAAGAAACAATGGTTCATGTATTATTCTTGGAGAAAAAAAATTTATGGTGTATATTTTCTTTGATGTTGGGAAGCTACAAGCTCTTTCACAAATGTTGGTGAATCTTGGATCAATTTTCTAGATTTTGGATTTGATGTCATCACACAGTAGATACTTCTGAACAATAAGCTATTGGATTCAATATATAATTGGTACTCCTCAGTTCTTGTTGTTGACTCAAAAGGAAAGATACAATTTTGTTGTTTTCTATATTCTGAATTAGAGTCTGTCAACATAGTTTTTTTTTCAGAATTACCGATACCATGACATATTGGAGGCTCTGGGCCTATTATTACTTGTTACTTGGATGTAGTGATTGCTAATATAAGGTTAAGTTCTTTATGGATGTTCCTTTCTCACTCACTCCATCCCTTGATCGTGCATGTAGTGTCCTCTATTCATTATAAAACTCATAAAAAACATTCATTTGAATCCATAATCATAAACACTTATTGTTATCCCATTATAATAAAATGAAAAATTCTCAAAAATGGAAATTGAATTTAATTTGGAAAACCATGAAAACTTATAGGAAGATTCATAATGAAGAATGGGGAAATACGATAATGCAGTGTTAAAAAATATATTCTTTTGACACCTTTATAAAGTAAAAAATGGTCGATATGAAAAACATTAAAAAATCATTCTTTAAAACTTTTTAAAGCAAGTCAAAGATAATAAAAAATGACTTTAGTAAAACATTGAAGTATAAATAGGAATATTTTTGAAATAATATGGACATGTAATATAAATGGTTAGAAAAGAAAACTTGGAAACATTTAAAGGTTTAAAATAAAAATTCATTACATCGAGTCTTGACTCGCCACATACGTCTTTTATTTTTTGAACTAATAAACTTATATTATTCACTTGATTTAGTATATTTTCATGTTTATTTATTTATTATTATTTATTTAATTTTATTCCCTACAATGTCTTATTTAGTCACTAAATCGGTCAAGTTCACATCAGACATTATGAGGTCATTCAGTCAAAAACATCTTTGCTGTGTTGATCAAGGTAAAAGATGTCATCAAATGGTTCCATAATCTTTCCTAAATAATAATCATGTCATAAAAACATATTTATTCCTTAAATATATTTTTATAACTATCCATATAAAAAGGTGATAAAAAATGAAACACATCATTCATGGAGGTGATAGTCTGCATGTACACACGTGAGACATTTTTACTTCCCAGTGGATGAAAGAGAAAAAAGGTAGATAGTTGTTTATCTTTATAAAATAAAAATTATGTTATAAATGTTATAATTATTCAGTTAATCCATCTTTATAAACATCATTGTGAGTAAGTTATGCAAAATGAAATATATCATCTATGGAGGCTGTAGTCTGCATGTACACACAGACAACATTTTTATTTTTTAATTATTGGAAAGAATATAGAGAATGATGTTGTACCTCTCGTTCCCCTCGTTGTTTGATTTTCATGATCACAATCACCTTATTATTTTACTAATCTTGTTTTAAGTGTTTGTGTTGATAGGCAAAAGGTTGCCAAGGACTTAGGCCAAGAAGAAGCCAGAAGTGGACTGAAATTCAGTCCACCGGCCAACCGGTGTGATAGCACCGGCCAGCCGGTGGACCTGGCAGAGGCATTGCCCACTGCCAGGTTCCACCGGTCAGCCGGTGGCTCTGTCACCGGCCAGCCGGTGGCATCCAGTCAAACAGTGCCAGCTACTGTCTCCCCACCGGCCAGCCGGTGGCTCCTCCACCGGTCAGCCGGTGGAGCCTGGACCAAAATTCTTCTCCTCTGCCAAGGCACCGGCCAGCCGGTGGAGCTGTACCGGCCAGCCGGTAGCCCAGTCAAACTAGCCGTTGGCTTTGACCAGTCAACCCTCTTTTGGCCTCCAACGGCTCCGAAGACCTCTCCAACGGCTTCGAAGGCCCCCAAAGGGTTCCATGCCTATAAATAAAGGCCAAGGAAGCCCCGGACACTAACCAGATCATATACAAAGCCACCGTACACATTTTGTATCATTTGGCCAACCTCCGGCGGACTTCCTCAAAGGAACCCACCTTGCTCCAACAACTTCCACATCCAAGGAGCTCCTTCAAAGAAGCTTGGAAGCGGCCTTCAACATCTCCAATCAATCAAAGGCGCCCATGACTTCCTCCAATTACGGGTTTTATTGTTTTTATCTTTTTGAGCTTAAAATTGGGTTTGTGCCTACAAACCCCAAACTCTTTCTCATCCTCCCCTTCTTTTGGGTTTCACATCACCACTAAGGTGTGAAGAGGTTCACAAGCTTTTCCTTTAAAAAGCTTGAGACATAGGTGAGCTATCCTTCACCTGTAAGAAGGATAGTGGGTTCTTGCTAAACCATTAAAAGCAAGTGGGTTCTTGCTCAACCAACAAAAGCAAGCTGTAATAGGTCCTAGTGCTACCTCAAAGCCTAGTGGGTTTCTTGCTAAAACCATTGAAAGGCAAGCGGTAGGAATCTCTCAACGGTTGAGTTGGGAGCGGAGACGTAGGCCGGGTTTTGGCCGAACTCCGTTAACAATTTCTTGTGTGATTGCCTCTTTATTTCCGCTGCATTTCAACTTTGATTTTTAATTTGTTAATCATTTTTTAAAAGGCAATTCACCCCCCCTCTTGCCATCATCTCTCCTTGGTTTTCTCCACCCAACAATAGCAAGCTGTAATAGGTCCTTGTGCTACCTCAAAGCCTAGTGGGTTTCTTGCTAAAACCATTGAAAAGCAAGTGGTAGGAATCTCTCAACGGTTGATTTGGGAGCGGAGACGTAGGCCGGGTTTTGGCCGAACTCCGTTAACAATTTCTTGTGTGATTGCCTCTTTATTTCTGCTGCATTTCAACTTTGATTTTTAATTTGTTAATCATTTTTTAAAAGGCAATTCACCCCCCCTCTTGCCATCATCTCTCCTTGGTTTTCTCCGCCCAACAAATGATTGTTTCATAAATGTAATAACATTTCAAAAAGCTAATAATACTTATGTCATTATGTTAAGATGATTATAATAGATTTGGAGAATGTTTAATAAGAAAAAAACCTAAAATAACTTGGTTAGAATAAATACCTCGTCCTTGGATAAACTCCTTTGAAAAACACCTTAAGACTTCTTAGATTGGTCTTTTGGTAAGACTAGAACCTCTATGACATGACTAAGAGTGTTTAAAAGTTATTTGGGTAGAGATTGGTCGAGCTAAGGCACATAAGGAGTGTGAATAAGTGATGATAGAATGGATCATTTTATAAGTGAGAGAGGTGGCACTTTTCTAAATACTCTTAACATTAAAATAATATAAATGTCTTTATCAAGGTCAATTTGAACCAAGACAAACCAAATTCGAAGATAGTATATGATAGGTCAAAATCCACTTATCCAATAAAATTAAAGTTAAGGATTTTCGGTACTTTAAACCTTATATCTTAGTTTAAATCTCTTGTTATCCCTTCTAACCCTTACTGCTCTAACAAAATTTTACTATGGTAACTTAATTTTATAACTAAAAATGATATTTTACACTATTCATTCTAAACTAATTTTACATGATGAATCCAAAAATTAAGTCCATTTATCAAATTCAAATTATAAAATATATAAATTGAAAATTTAAATAAAACCAAATAATTCATAGAAAATAATTTATTTATAATAAAACTATTTTCTTTTTTTGAACAAAAAATTATATAAAATTATTATATTGAATATGAATCCATAAAATTTAATTATGAACAATAATAAGACATGAAATTTATTTATTATTAAAATTACCAAAGTTGTCACATTCTTTCCCCTTCAATAAATTACATCCTTGCAATTTTATTTATTAATAAATAGATGAGAATATTTTTCTCTCATAGTCTTTTCTGATTCCTATGTTTCTTCTTCCATCATTTTTTTCTTCCATAAAACATTAACTAGATGATTCCACAACACCTGCTCTCTACGATTAATAATCTGAATTGACTTTTCCTCATAAGAAAAAATATCCTCTAACTGGACTACTATAGGGATTAAAAAATTAGATGTATTAGGTATACTTTTCCTTAACAAAAAAACATAAAACATGTCATGTACTTGAGATAACCTCATAGGTAAGGAAACTTGGTATTCAACTTAACCCACTTTACCTAAGTTTTTATACATACCAATAAACATCGAGCTTAATTCCCCCTTCTTTCTGAAACACACCATCCTTTCCATGGAGATATTTTAAGAAAAACATAGTCTCCTAACCCTAATGATTTTTTCTCTAATTATATGCATAACCTTTCTTCTTAATATGAGCCTCCCTCACATGGTGCTAAATCATTTTTACCTTTTCAACTATCTCTTATACCAATTCAGGTCCCAAAAACTTTCACTCCCCGAATTCATCCTAACATGCTATAGTCAAACACCACTTCCCATATAATGAATAAAATGGTGTTATCTATATACTGGAATGAAAAATATTATTATAAGAAAATTTCATGTAGAGCCTTAGGATGAATTAAACACTGGGGGTGGGGGGATGAATCAATGTTTTACTTTAACAAATTATTTTATTTTAATTAAACCTATCAAAATTATTAAGGTTCTTAATCCTCAAGATAATATATCACAAGCTCACCTCGTATACTTGAAAAATATCAGAGAGCACATGTCACAATATTTACAAGGTTCAGTACTAAGACCCATTACTTTCCATGTTGGTTAGACTTCACAACATGGATTCTCCACTATAATTTTGTCATTGATTATAGTGATGAAGGTAGAAACCAGTTATACACCCCAGTAGTCAATCCTCTAGTTGATCCCAGTTCTATACCCCAACAACCAACTCTTCTTCCCTAGATGGTTATACAACCCAACCATCTTCCCTTCTCCTTCTTTACTAGTTTGACACCTTAACCATGAGATTCTTTAAGAACTGGTTAGACATCCCAGCTACAAGCTCCTTCTTCTTAGTGTTGTTGATTCGGTACTTTCTTCTTCAAAGTGATCTTCCTACATGAGCCTATAGGATCAGAATTGCTTATGTATAATTATTCAAGATCTTCAACAGCTTCATGGAATAAGACTATTGGTCTTGAAACTCCTTCACAATAGGTTTGAAATGATATGATTCATCTCAGCTTCTTGAATACTCAAATATGAATGCATTCTCCTACCAGTATCTTCTGGATTTAATCTCAACTTCTCGGGAAAGAATGCTCTCCTTCTTCTAATAAAGTTATTGACATCAATAAAATGTTTCCAAGTGATGCACACAATTTATTCAATATTATTTTATACAATAATATACTTATACAATCTCATTATAACTTGTTTTTGAATTCTCAACATAAGAACATTGAATTCTCAATAAAAAATATCCAAATTAACTTTATGCATGTATGATGTAAAGCATGGTGCTTGTTGTAAATTCTATCACATATAATATATTATTCTTGTTATTTTATATGATATTTATCAATATGATCTAATATCTCAATTCAATAACATAATGACTATGCTTTTTTCCTTGTTAAACTTTGGAATATTTTAAAGAATGTTTTCAATGCTAGGTGTTGAGTTAGTGTGGCATTCTAAGGCCTAGAGAGGCTCAATATTGATGTTATAAAAATATTAAATATATTATATAAAAAACTCACAGTTTTTTATGAAAATAATGGAATAAATCTCAAACATAGTCTTGAATAGGAAATTTGAGACCACTATTAAATCTGGAATGTGGGGTTTACCATAAGCACGACATAATATTTATCGATGTAGGGTGGTTCATTTAAGTACAGTCGCAGGAGGAATAATAAATAAATAAATTTATTTTTTTGTTTGTTTTTAAAAGCATAAACCTAGTCCTCCTATATATAAACACAATTATTCCAAAACCATAGGGTTAGTCGCATAACCCTAGGGATTTGATAGAGAGATCATGGAGGAGAGCCTTGAAAAATGATGACTAGATTGTAGATCGATGATTGGTGTGCCAAGGACTTTGTCTTCAATAAAGGAGTTCATGGATCTCACCAACGAGAATGAAAAAAAACTATTATTTATCACTGATTGATCCAAAATATAGGTAGGGAATTTGTTTTATTTGGATTAATACCATTTTTTATCCCATGTCAAACGTGAATCAATTTCAATACCAAAATTGATTCAATGGTTGATGGTTGATTGCAGTGTGGCATTCTGAACTCGGGTTGCACTCAAAGGTTCCCTAAGCCTAGTTGGCCACATGGCCTCAAGCATAACTCCCTGAATTCCAGAGGCTACTAACTAGTAGCAAAGTCATAAAGTGTGTCCATGGGGAGACTATTCTCTCATTACTAGAGTAGAGAACAAATGATAAATATAATTGTAGGTAAATAACAGAAGCAACATAAACAGATTTAATAATACAATTACACATGAATAATGAATAACAAAAACAACTGGTAACAATACTCAAAATTTGATGATAATGTATGTCATGTTTCTAAAAAACTAGAAAATAGGCAAACAAGGCACTAGGAAAAACATGCTATAAAAAAGAAGAAAAAAGAATCCAAAAACTATCCAAGCATCTTGAGTTCCAACTCGATCATATACTACCAAGCTCCATCCTAATGCAAGCAAGTAATATCAAGTGTTCAAGTAAGGATGCTTCCATTTCTCAACACCTGTATACATGTAATCTATTTGGGTACCAATGGTGGTCCGAATAGGGTGTGAGATAAATAATAGATTTCCACCATCAACAGCCTTTATAATATCCAGTCTGTGTAATATAAACTAAAATAGTGTGCAGGCATGCATATATAAAATTAAATCAGTATAGTAATGTAAATACCCATTACCTTCTTCAACCTTAGCTGGAGTATGAACATGTAACCATTTCATTTATTAATTAATGTTCTAATTTATATAGTATGTCACATAAGGTAGAACCAGCACTAACATCATGTCATGATAGTAATAATTAAGGATCAAAGATATAAAAAGGCATCCTGTAATGATGATAATAGTGAAGAGGATCCAAGGTAATAACCAAGGAATCCTTGACCTCAATGGTCGATCCAAATCAGTGATAACCTGTAGCCTGGCTATAGGGGTAAGAGTGTAATCCAAGGGGAATTTCCCAAGGCATTACACAATAATATAATTCTAACAGAGTCCAAGGATCTCATCCAAGGTAAAAAGAGTTAGTAATGACTGAGCCCCATGGGTGTAACCATGGAACCACATGTTCATAGACATCATGCTGAATCCAAGGAGTGTATCCAAGGAATCCTATGATGATAATGGAGGGATCATACAGTGTCATATGGGGCATCCACTGGTAGAAAAATATTAGGTTATAAGGTGGGTCTCCCCCTTGGAAACTGGTACCCTTGAATCGGATTAGAATCCACGAGAGGTAAAGGCATTCCCTTAGGAATATGAGGGTATCTCAAGTCAGACCACTCCTATAATAATGTCAAGGTCCATATGCATTAGGCACCTTATAATTAATTCATTAATAAATCAGGCCATGTAGTACTCATTCCATTTAATAATTCATTTGGTTCAAATCATTGTCTTTCATTAGTGTGATAAGGCATAACTAGGTATGCAACCATTTATTGTTCATTTCAGTCATAGTCAATTTATTAGGTTTACTCCTCTACCTTTCATCATGCATGGAAAGGGGTGCTACGAATGTGCAACCAAAAAATTTAATTACATTCATTTAGATAGGCCAAGTGATATCCATAATGTACTTTCTAATAAACCATTTTAAGAGGTCACTATGGAAAGAAATAAGAGATAAATAATAGAAGAGAAGAATAAAAATAAAAAGAATAGTAGAGAGGGGGAGGGAGAATAAAATAAAATAAAATACAATGAAAGAAAATAAAATATCACAAAGAATTTTAGAATAAGAATAAGAAATAAAAGAAGAATAAAAGTATAAGAAGAATGAAAATGGGTGAAAAACATGGGTTGGAGAATGCATGATTTTTTTATTAAATAAAATAAATTAAAATTACATTAAGAATTAAAAATAAACAGAAGAAAATAAAAGAAAAAAATAAAACAGTGAAAAATAATTGAAGCATCATCGACCTTGGGGCTTCTCCCTCATGGGTGGTCAAAATCTTCTTGGAAGTGGGAGTCCCTCTCCTTTTATAAAGGCGAGGAACACTCAGTATTCTTTAATCATAATCTTTACATACCTCTTTTTTTTAACTCCCCCAAGGCCTACTAATTTTATGGAAACTTTTAAACGAATCGAGTGTTTTAAAATCTTACATCATGGAAGAAATCCATGGGGGCAGCGGACAACATGGAGCCTCCTACTTTGGAGGTGCATGGAATGCATGGAGGTGGAATGTGGTGCTTAGGGGTGCTTGAGGTGTGACAGAAGAGCTAAAATAGCATGGCAGTGATGCAGTAGTAGTCTCCTCTTCCTCAACCCCTCTGGCCTTCAAAGTGGTCATGGGGAGCTCAAAATGAGATTCATGGGGTTTAGGAGGGGCTTCAGAGGTGATCCATAGTTGGTATCAGGCCTAGCAGTGGTGGAAGATTCTACCCTAAGTGTCACGAACCAAGCCGGGTCACCATCAAAACAACGCCCTACCCGGTCCGTGGCAAGGCCCCGAAGGGCGTTCCTGATCCCCACGGGATGGCACAAGTTCCTGAGTATCAGAAATAAAACTTGGGAATGATGTAATCGAATAAATAAACATAAAAAAATAGTAAGCTAATTAAATTAAAACTAGAATCAGACAACCAAACAGACCCTTAAAATAAGGTCAAAATTAAAGTTTACAACTTGAAACAAAAATCCAAAGGGAACAACAATAAAGGAAAAACTAAAAACACTAACTCAAACCTCCAAGCAACATGAGGTGCAACAACCTCAAGCCATGTTCACCAAACCGACATGAGGGTGCCACTAACAACCCAAACCACTCATGATATGCTCGATGCCTCAACCTAGACAGAAAAATAAATAGGATCTATATACACCCAAGGGTGTATGTAGGGTGAGAGCCAAAATACCAGTAGGATTAAACCGATAAAAGGTTCCACACATAATTATTAAATGACAAATACATTTGAAATTTAATAGAAAAAAAATAAATAAATGCTTAAACAATTTTAATGAAAACAGTTTTAACGAAAACTACTTTAAATAAAAAAACTTAAATTAAAACACACACACACTTTCATGGTAACCCCAATGTCACATTGCGTGCTGATGGTGAGCGCAAAGAAAAAGAGGATCACAAGACATGGGAGAGGACCTAATGATACTAGCGAGAAGTGGGACCCTAGAACATCGCATCTCGGTGAACAATGGTATAGAAACACAAAAATATATGTTCTCGTACATGATCCACTAGTAGGGTAACACATCCATAACCTAGTGCTCTCCCAAAACCATCCAAAAGTTTAGTTAGTGTTGTAGTTGTCAATCCAGCTAAGTGAAACCAGGCCGATGCCACTTCCGTATCACTAGCGCACTAGTCCTAGTCCGCCCACCTTGTACTCAGGATTCCCATTTGTTCTCAAGTAGTTCAGAGTTCATTTCATATGAAAAAAATAAACAAACAAAACAAATGAGGTGTTATCTCTACCCAACACTACACTCACACACAAAAAAACCATTTAAAAATAATATGCACCCTAAAAATATCCCAAAAACTAAATCTGCATCACTTACACAACCAATTAAAATGACTGTATAGTCAAAGAAATCACTTTCATCATCAAACACACCATTAAAATAATTTATTAAACAATTTCCACACACGTCTTATGACTTTACACACCAAAAACATTTACAAAATTTAACCAAAACAATTTTTCACCCTTAATAATTATTTAATAAAACAATTCAAATTTTCATAAATAAATTTTAAAGAGCAAAACAACTCTTTACACACTAGACCGATCCAAACCCCCTTACATGACCACACGCGCACAATGTCACCTCATGACACAATCTGCATTATTTATGCAATTAAAGAAACCACCCACATAGTTAAAAAGACCATTACTACAGTTAAGAAAACTGCCAGAAAAACCTTCCAACCCATTTAAAAATACACCGCATGACTAAAACACCAAAAATCCACTCAAATGATCATTTAAGAAAAAACTCATACCGACGCTACACCAAAACACCAATTTATCCCCTTGCACATCCTAACAAAGTAACTGCACAATTTATAAAACACTAGTGAATAGTCTGACATGGGTTTCCACCACCAAAACATACTCATATCATCCAAACATACTAAACCTCATGTAGAAAATTAAATTATCACTAGAAAAACTAATTAGAAAGCTAATGACACAATTCAAAAAAAAATCACTAATAATTAACTAGAGATGAGATTTTAGCAGAAAGAACACACATTATATCGACACACTACTAAAAAATTTCAATGCATATCAAACTTCAAAGAAAATAAACTTTACACAACACAAATTAATTAAATAACATGATAAATTATTTAAACTTTCAAATTAATTAATCAAATAATAATTAGATGTGGAACCACCTATCTTGGTGTAGACCAACTTCACAAAATTGGTGCACAAAGTCTACCACACTTCAAAAGCACCTCAGACAATACAAATAAACCCTAAAATCAAATAATCGAATCAATTACACCCTAAACGAATCAAATCCAAAACCAAAACCTCAATCAAAACCCTACACAAGGTGGGAAGAAACTACCGGAGGGAGGCCGTGCACCGGAGGAGGACGAGACGCTGGCAAGGAGGTCTGATGATTAAAGGGAGGCGCGCGGTGGTGCTGAACCAGAAGGGAGGGTTGCCCGTGGTGGTTTTGGACTAGAGAGAGGTTGTGAGTGCGGGTAAGGAGGCCAGAGAAGCGGTGCGTGGTTGGTGAGGAGGCCAGCGGGGCTGTGGTCCGCCAGTTCGAAGTCCGACCGGGGGGGGGGGGGGTGGTTCGAAGTCTAATGGTGGTGGTTCGAGCTGCAAGGGTGGCGTGGTTTGGTACAGGACGAGCTGTAGGGTGGCACAAGGTGAGCTGGAAGGAGGCAGGGCAGGGCGGCGCCGTTCTGGGAGAGGGAACAGAGGCGATCCAGTGAAGAAGAGGAGATAGTAGGGGAGAGAACCGGCGACATGCTAGGGTTGCTAGGGGAAAGGAGGTCCACGTGCGGAGAGAGGGGAGAGCAAGGGAGGAGATAGAAAAATAAAAATAAAAAGATAAATAAAATAAAATAAAATAAAATAAAGAAAATATAGAAAAATAAATGGAAAAATAAAAATGAAATGAACTTTAAAAAAAAGAAAAAAAACTTAAACTAACATAATCATAAAAATAACAGTAATCCAATTAGTAAGTTAATAATGTTATAATTGTAAAAAAAAATTTAATATTAAAAGACTATATAAAGCATTTATGAAAATAATAATAATAATAATAATAATAATCTTAATATTAATATTAATATCATTATTATTATTATTAAAACAATGCAAAAAAATAATAATTTTTTTTATATTTGTGACCACAATTTATTATTAATAACCAAATTAAAATATTAACTTAAATAATAATAATACTAATAATAAAAAATAATAATAAAACCAACAAAAATGATAATATAATTATTGATTGAGGTTGGACACCGCGCACGGTCATGTGCGCGGTCGCGCGTATGGTCACGCGCCCATATAAGATCCTAATTTCTTTCAAAATAAAACTGGTTCAAGATACAACTCAAAAATTAAGACCCAAAAAAATTAAAATAAAATTAAGCGTCGGTCAGGGTGTGACACCGAGCTTCGAGGAAGATTCAATGGATTTTTTCCAACAAAAGCAGAGGGTGGACAACAATATTGAGTGGTGGAGTCAAGGTAGAGATAGAGGCTTGAATGTGTCTGAGGTATATGCGACTAAGGCTGAGTCGAAATTTTAACACCCCAATAATTTGTTTTATAGTTTTAAATAATTTCGGTTAATTATTTGTTTTAATTAATAATAATAAAACTTATAAATAATTTTATTGCACATTTATAGCTTTCGAATTAATTAATATTCTAAAAAGAAATACTATTTTGTAGTATTATTTTGTGTAAACGAATATTTTAATATATATATTTTATTATTTTATAAAAAAGTTCATTTTTACCAAAATATTAGTTAATTAAATATTTTAAATGAATAGGATATATATATATATATATTAGATATTATAATTATTTTGATAAATACTAAATCATGTTATGAATATATTCACTATTAATATGACACCCAAAAGATTTATAAATAAATTTAATATAGAATGCATGAAACACTGAGTCCCAAGGAAACAAAACTTTGTTATAACCTAACCAATAAACATAATTTTTCCGCTTCTGTGTTTTGAATTTTGGAAAATGGACATACATAGTTGCATTCAGTATGATATTTGGAGTATGATAGAATCAACTTAATTTTTTGTGAATAGTAACTTACTCTTATAAATAGTGACATACCGATATGAATAGTAACATGATCCATATGAATATTAATGTATACTTATTAATATTAACCTCACCAATGTAAGTATAGATAAAATTTAGTCACCATATAAATGAAATAGAACATTTTATAAATTAATAATTAAGTGTTGGTATTTTTGTGAGTAATAAATATTTAATTACAATTTTGAATTAATATATTTATTTAAAATAAAATTAATTTTCATAAAATGTGTTTCTAAATAATATTTTGTGGTACTATTATTTTAAGATAATTTAATAATACCTTAAATAATTTTTCAGGGTATTATAAAATCAGTTTTGGTTTTAAAACCGTATTTTTCAAGTAAATAATGATTTTAATTAAAAATTAAATTTCTCATATTTAGAAAATTATTTTCATAAAATGGAGTTCATTTTTTTATTCTACACATTGAAAAATGTCTTGGGTAAATTTTTGGGATTTTCTGAAATACCTGATTTTTTTTAAATAGTGAAATTCGATAAATTATAAAATATGCTAAATAAATGAATTTCTCCATCCTTCTTGAGTCATGGATGATGTAAATGGACATTTTTTTGAACTCACATGCACTTATTAATATTTTTAGTCATAAAAATCAATTCTATTCATATTCTTGAGGCAAAATAATAAACTAATGATTAAAATAATGCAAAAACCCTCCCCTCCTCCACTATAAAACCCCCCTCACCCTATCTTCTCTTTAGTCCTCTAAAGACCTTTTCATTGTCTAAATTATATTAATATATCCTCCCAAGATCCTCCCCCACGTCTAGAAGCCCTTGGTCTCATAAAAAGACCAAAACCTCTCCCCTAAATTGGCCATCAAGGAAGATATATTCAAGAGGTAAATTCCTCTTTTCTTTTCTTTTTATTTTCTTTTCATGTTTGTTTCTTTTATTTTATACCCAGACCTGACCTAATTTTAATGTTATGATAAATCCATTACATTAAATTTTATGGAATGGAATAATTCATCATCATCTCTCCTTTCCCCTTCTTTTATACTATAAATGAAAACACCATCCGAGATGTGTTAATTTATCACATTTAAGGACGATGGGTTTTCAATTTCTATTACCGTCTTTAATTATGGCCATGAAACAATTTTTATAGTTTAAAAAGACTATAATATATTTATTATGTCTCATATATGGTTTTTTAATCTTTTTTTACACTTGGTTTTGATTTATAAATCAAAATGAGTTCATTGTATTCAAAAACTGCTAAGTAACCCAAACCGTTATCATTAAATAATTTATATAATGATTCATATTCAATCCAATTAACCAAATGAAATTTATAACCATGTAACCTTATTTATGTTCACTAATAAAATATAACTTAAATTATGGACAAAAATCCTCATTTTACATTATTCTTTGTTCATGTATATAAGTATACCGATCATGAAACAAACAGACCCGAACAATAAAATTGAACCTCTTAACCCATCAAAAAGGCCATGAATGAACTTAATAAGGTTATAATAAATCAATTAAATGAATAGTAGGTTCTGTAATTATTAATTAATTAACATAAATTTTATTATTCAGGTCATTAAGATCAAGTGGAGAACACCTTTGGACTTAAGGTAAGGGTTTCTTCATCTCACTTCCATTTTTGTGAGATATTCCGTATTCACTAATACTACTTGTGTATGGTGTATGTATAATTATAATTTATGTTCAATATCATGATTATATTTATTTTCATTTTATTAAATTTATTATTTGAATATTATTAATTTTGGGGCATACGAATGGATTGATTATAAAGTGGTAAGGGATTTCTACCTGAACTTCCATTTTCATTCAGGTTACTCTTATTCTCTACTTACCTCAATGAAATTCTTATTTATTATTATTTAATTCTTATAAATTCTGTGTGAATGTTCTATATATGTTTACCAACCAAAATACTTATTTATTTTATGGGTATTTACATGTTTTAAAAGGATCTTTCAAAAATTTATCCTGAAATACAAGCCCGATTCAAGGGAAATTCTAAAATTCTTAACTATTTTGAAGTTCACTATATAATCTGTTTTAAGCCATATTTATCTTTATAAAATCAAAAATTTTAACATGAAAAACTATTTTGGTTCATTTCTTGTTTTATTAAAGAAAACATTCCTTTGCGTTTTAAAATCTATTTAATGAATTCCTTAAACCGCACTAAAATGTTTTAATTCTAAAGCCTCTTTAAAAACAATTTTTACATGATTTAACTTCAATGAGACATCATTTATTATTAAAATGTAATATTAATGTCCTTACCTTTACTGTTATGGGATATACATGTTTAAAACCAGATTTATTAAAAATACAAATGAATTTCCAAAAACAACTCTTCTTTCCAAAGTAAAATGGATTTTTCTCACCTTACTTTAACTTTTATGAGATATATACCTTGTTCACCACCTACTCCTTACATGTGGTATATTTAATTCTCCTTGGTACATCATATAAAGAGTCTTATTATTCTCATGATAATCTAAGGTCTTATGATTTGAATGTTTCAAGGTGGTATGTGACACATTGGAATGTTCAAGGAATATTTCCTCAAAAAATTTCAATGGTCTCATTTAAAAGTATATTTATTTATGTAAACATACTTTGATTAATCTTGTATTTCATATATATTTATATCATATTATTTCATCTAAAAAACATTTTGTTTAAGGGTTTCTGATTAGTTTGAATTTGGATGTTCTATCTTGATACCATTCACAATATGACTCCGAATGGTTAGTGTTTATGTTTAATGATTGGGAAAATTTATTTATATTTCATATGTTAGTTTCAATATGAATATATATGTTGTTTATGTTTTTTCCCATTTATAAGATGAATTCATTGTACTTATTATGTTCTGGGTAGGGACTGCTATAGCCCCTCAGTGCATTGGTAGGTCTCAGGAGACAAACTAGGTTTTGGCACAAGGCCTTGACAGAATGGTTATTTATGGTCTTATAATAAGACCTTGACAGTATGGTTATGATGTCCCTAATTATAAATTACCTCATTATGAAAATAGTAATTGATAGTTCATGTCGTTATTCAACTAGTAGAATACCCATGATTATGTTTTATTGTAGCATTATTTATTCAGCTCTTATTCCTTCCCTAGTATGTACAAGTTTATTTTTAAAGGAATGTGTTTTTAGTTATTCACCATGCATAATGTTTATGTTTATGATATCTTCCATTGTATTTTTTAACCTTACTGAGTGTTTGAGCTCACCACTTTATTATGTTTTATTTTTTCCAGGATGTGAAAAATTATTTTATGAATGAACTACAGGGATAACCTAGGAGATATGGATGTTTTAAAAGGAATTTCTATGTTGTTTTTCATTTCAAGTTGTAATGTTTAACTTATTTATATATCTTGTTTCCAAAGCTACTAAAATAATTAGTCCTTTGGGATTCATATTCCTTGTTTATATTCCAATGTAATAAAATAAGGCACGAGCTCCGGGAAACTGGGGTTGGGTCCTTACAATTGGTATCAAAGGAAGTTTAGTAAAAAATATAGAAACTAGATTTAGAAAATGCAGATTAGGGAACAATACCCTAAGATAGACTTGATGATACACATACAAGAACATCCTATAATTATAGCAAGGAATTGATTATTTGGATCTTCCTAGCAAATAAATTCCTGTCTGGATACTATAGGTGGATGTGGTTCTGGAACAGATATACCTAGGAGTAACAACTCCGACAAGGTGTTTCGGACTTGACTCGATGTAACCTGGTACATGACAACGGGCCTTACTGTGCACCTGGTTTGAAACTCCTGGGGGATATTCTTAGGAGAATTCACAGTTTCTTTATAAGTCATTATGAAGGATTTAAATGTAAATTTTTCCTCAAAGAAAACATGTTTATGATTATGAGATTATTTATGCCTAGGATTTCAATTTATTCTAAGTATTTTTATAAGTTGATATTATACTTTATGATTCATAACCTAATCTAGTGTATGTTGTTATATAGAAATGGCGCCTATTATAATGAATGATAACTTCACAAATGAACATGATGCAAATAGTAAGAAGCATCATATCTCTTATGGTCTTAAGCCATCATTTTGAAGGAATATAGTCTCCCAAGTATCCTCATCATATGAGGAAATAGTATCATGTGTTAACAAGATATGGAAATAATTCTATGAGTACTATGGCTTTTAAAGGAATTAAGAAAATAAGAGGATGGAAGAGAAAAATATGGATAAAGGGAATAAGGGAAAGAAGGGTTTTCCCACATGTGATAACTGTGGAAAGAATCACCCTGGTAAATGCTTGAAGGGAATGAGAGTTTGTTATAAGTGTGGAGAAAAAGGACACCAAGTTCGCGATTTCAAGGATAATAAAAAGGTTTTGAATGTACAATTATTAAACAACAAGGAGATGGGACACTATGCGAATCAATGTCCCAAGAATCAAAGGAATATACCCCAAATGATGTTACTGTATAATGATCAAGTTATGATACTGCCACAGATGAATCGTAATGATTAATATTTATAGTCAAGAATCATGTCATTTGAATATTTTATCAGCAATGTACTGGTTATAAGAATTATGGAATATATGAGGATTGTACTATAGTACTATTTCATTAAGTATTTGAGGTTGTATGATGAATTTTACCAAGGACAAGTGACTCAGTAGAAAGTTAATATCTTGGGAAAGTATATGGATGAGGGAAAGACAACCCTAAATATATTCTTGATGATTAAGATAATGATGAAGAAATGATTGATTTGGATAAGTAATCACTACCTCAAAACTGATTATTGACTTGTCTACAGGTGGTCTATGCTATCATTGATGGAGTTTACAACATTTATGGATATAAGGAATATATCCAATAGCATGTGTAAGGATGAGTGAATGTTTCCAATAAGGTTTTATGGTAATTTGAGTTATTACTATATTTCTAGAGGATACATGATGAAGATATTCACATGTTTGGAATGTGAAAATTTAGGGCTACTTCATGTTGATTAAAGGTAAATAAGGTAGCATATGTTTTGACCAGGATAGATCATGGAGTTATAAACAAAATGAGGATTTCCAAGGACCCCGTGTACAAGGATCTAGAAAGTATGATTATGGGAATGATTCTAAAGTGTTGTATCATGATCTTTTGGAAAGTTAAAACATTTATGAAACGATTTACGTTGATCATTGTATGAGGATTTAGAGTTTAATGTCACTATGATGCAACTTTTTCTAAGAGATAAAGTATAGATAGTTCAAGGCACAAATAAAGGTTAAGATTGTGTTTATAGAAACATATCAAGTAATTTTATATCCATACATTAGTATAGAGTGTGATGATTTCTCAAAATTAGGGAAAGGATCCCAAAATCAAAAAAATGCCATCCTAGAACCTTTTTCTGATGAATCGAATGGTTCTTTTCATCATCGTGGATATATGAATTTTTTAATATTAACATTCTAAATGATCATGTTCTCTATCTCTCTCCATTAGAACATGATGGTTATATTATTCTTACATGTAAATTTTTTTCACTATTTTAATGTGTAGTTTTATAGTAACCTATGCATCTCACTTTCCCTCTTATTAAGAGAATATTTTATTAACCCTTTTTTTGATATAGGTTACCCATAAGAGAATTTTCAAGTGTCAAACTTTAAATTTTGAAGTGCAATTTCAAATTGAGAGGATGCAATTTATTGAAGGAGGGTATAATGTAGCACCCCAATAATTTTTTTATAGTTTTAAATAAATTCGGTTAAATATGTGTTTTAATTAACAATAATAAAACTTATAAATAATTGTATTTCAAATTTATAGCTTTCAAATTAATTAATGTTCTAAAAAAAATAATATTTTATAGTATTATTTTGTGTAAAATAATATTTTAATATATGTATTTAATTATTTTATTACAAAGTTCATTTTTACCAAAATATTAGTTAATTAAATATTTTAAATGAATATGAACAATATATATATTGGATATTATAATTATTTTGATAAATACTAAATCATGATATGACTATATTCACTATTAATATGATACCCCAAAGATTTATAAATAAATTTAATATAGAATGCATGAAACACTGAGTCCTTATGAAACAACACTTTTTTATAACCTAGACAATAAACATAATTTTGTGGCTTCTCTATTTTGAATTTTAAAAAATTGACACACACAGTTGTGTTCAGTATGATATTTGGAGTTTGATAGAATCAACTTAATTTTTGGTGAATAACAACTTACCCTTATGAATAGTGACATACCCTTGTGAATATTAACATGAACCATATGAATAGTAATGTACCCTTATGAATAGTAACCTCACCCATGTAAGTATAAATAAAATTTAGTCACCTTATAAATGAAATAGAATATTTTATAAATTAATAATTAAGTGTTGGTATTTTTGTGAGTAATAAATATTTAATTACAATTTTAAATTAATAAATTTATTTAAAATAAAATTAATTTTCATAAAATGTGTTCCTAAAAATATTTTTATGGCACTATGATTTTAACATAATTCAATAAGACCTTAGATAATTTTTTAGGGTAATATAAAATCAATTTTAGTTTTAAAACTGTATTTTTTAAGTAAATAATGATTTTAATTAAAAATTAAATTTCTCATTTTTAGAAAATTATTTTCATAAAATGGATTCATTTTTTGATTCTACACATTGAAAAATGGTTTGGGTGATTTTTTGGGATTTTTCTGAAATACTTGAATTTTTTGGTGAATAGTGAAATTCAATAAATTATAAAATATGCTAAATAAATGAATTTATATATCATGATTGAGTCATGGATGATGTAAATGGCCATTTTTTCAAACTCACATGAACTTATTACTATTTTTAATCTCAAGAATCAAGAATATTCATAGTCTTGAGGCAAAATAATAAACTAATGATTAAAATAATGTAAAAACCCTCCTCTCCTCCACTATAACTTCCCTCACTCCCTCTTCTATTTACTTATATAAAGCCTTGTGCCTTGTATAAATTGTGATCAAATATCCTCCCAAGGTTCTCCCCCATATCCATCAGCCCTTGGTCTCATAAAGAGGCTCTCAAGGAAGATATATTCAAGAGATAAATTCCTCTTTTCTTTTTTTTTATTTTCGTTTCATGTTTCTTTGTTTTATTTTCTATCCTCACCTCTCCTCATCAAAATGTTATTATAACTACTATACCTTAAATGTACTGTAATTTTGTTATGATAATGGAATAATTCATCATCATCTCTATTTTCCCTTTCTTTTATAATAGAAATGAAAACACCATACGAGATGTGTTAATTTATCACATTCAAGGACAACGAGTTTTCAATTTCTATTACTTTATTCAATTATGGCCATGAAAATATTTTTATGGTTGATAAAGACTATGATATATGTATTATGTCTCATCTATGGTTCTGGAATCTTTTTTTACACATGGTTTTGATTTATAAAGCAAAATGAAATTTTTGTGTTCAAAAACCGCTAATTAACCCAAACAGTTACCATTAAATAATTTATATAATGATTCATCTTAAATCCAAGTAACCAAATGAAATTTACAACCATGTAACCTTATTAATGTTCACTAATAACACATAACTTAAATTCTATACAACCATCCTCATTTTACACGATTCTCCGTTCATGTATATAAGTATGCCAATCATGAAATAAATGGACCCGAACAATGAAATTGAACCTCTTAACCCATCAAAAAGGCCACAAATGAACTTAATAATGTTATAATAAATAAATTAAATAAATATTAGGTTCTGGAATTATTAATTAATGAACCTAATTTTTTTTATTTGGGTCATTAGGATCAAGTGGAGAACACCTTCGGACTTAAGGTAAGGGTTTCTTCATCTCACTTTCATTTTTGTGAGATATTCCGTATTCACTACTATTACTTGTGTATGGTTTATGTATACTTTCCATTGATGTTTAATATCATGAATCTCTTTATATTTATGGTATTCAATGTATCATTTTAATATTATTAATTTTGGGGCATACGAATCGATTGATTACAAAGTGGTAAGGGATTTCTACCTGAACCTCCATTTTCATTCGGGTTACTCTTATTCTCAACTTACCTCAATAAAATTCTTATTTATTCTTATTTAATCATAATAAATTCTGTGTGAATGTTCAATATATTTTTACTAACCATAATACTTCTTTATTTTATAGTGATTTACATGTTTTAAAAGGATCTTTCAAAAATTTATCCCAAAATACAAGCTCGATTCAAGGGAACTTCTAATTTTTTTTACCTATTTTGAAGTTCACTCTATAATCTATTTTAATCCATATTTATCTATCTAAAATAAAAAATCTTAACATTAAAAATCTATTTTGGTTCATTTCTGATTTTATGAATGAAAACATGCCTTTGTGCTTTAATATCTCTTTAATGAATTCCTTAAACTGCACTAAAATATTTTAATTCTAAAGCTTCTTTAAAAACACTTTTTACATGATTTCACTTAATTGGGAAATCATGTATTCCTCAAATGTAATATAAATTTACTTAATTTTACTTTTTTGGTATATACATGTTTAAAACCAGAATTATGAAAAATACAAATGATTTTCCAAAAGAACTCTTCTTTCCAAAGTAAAATGGATTTTTCTCACCTCACTTTAACTTTAATGAGATATATGCCTTGTTCACCACCTAATACTTGCATGTGGTGTGTGAAATTACATTGGTTATATCATATAAAGAGTCTCCTTATTATCATGATATTCTAAGGGATTATGATTTGAATGTTTCAAGATGGTATAAGACACTTTGGAATGTTTAAGGAATATTTCCTTAAAAAAATTCAATGGTCTCATTTAAAAGTATCTTTATTTATGTCAACATCCTTTTATAAATCTTGTATTTCATAGAGGTTTATCTCCATTGATATCATCTAAAAAATATTTTGTTAAAGGGTTTCTGATTACTTTGAATTTGGATATTCTATCTTGATACCATTCACCATATTACTCAGAATGGTTAGTGTTTATATTTAACGACTGGGGAAAGTTATTTATATTTCATATGTTAATTTTAATATGAATGTATATGTTGTTTATGTTTATACCCATTCATAATAGGAATTAATTGGAATTATTAAGTGCCATTTGGGGCCTACTATATCCCCTCGATGCATCGGTAGGTCTCATGAGACAAACTAGGTCTTGGCACAAGGCCTTGACAAAATGGTTATTTATGGTATTAGCATAAGGCCTTCACGATATGGTTATGAGGTACCAAATTATGCATTACATCATTATGAAACTAGTAATTGATATTTCATGTGGTTATTTGATTAGTATAATACCCTTGATTATGTTTTATTATGGAATTATTTATTCATCTCTTATTCCAGTCCTAATATATACACGTTTATTTTTAAAGGCATGTGTTTTTAGTTATTCACCATGCCTAATGTTTATGTTTATGATATATTATGCTATATTTATTACCCTTACTGAGTGTTTGAGCTCACCCCTTTCTTATGTTTTATTTTTCCTAGGATTTAAAGAAGTATTTTATGAATGAACTACAAGGATAGCCTAGGAGATATAGACGTTTTCAAAGGAATTTATATGTTGTTTTTCATTTAAAAGTTGTAATATTGAACTTATGTATATATCTTGTTTAAAAATATACTAAATTAATCAGTCCTTCGGGATGAATATTCCCTAATTATATGCCAATGTAATAAAATAAGGAACTGACTCCGAGCAACTGGGGTCAGGTCCTTATAGAAATGACACGACTTCAGTAAAAATGAACAATGATTGGTGAATGCATGTCCCACACCTGATTGGAGGCTGGGATGTGCAAGAATTTATAATGAAATATCTCTCATCCCCTACTCAGAATCCTACTCTGTGGATGGGTTCTTGGTATACACACACACACACACACATGGGCCACATGGCCCACAATGGCCTTGGACCAAATACTATCCCCGTAAGCTTGATGCCCCACAGGCCCCTCCTACATGGGAATGATCCCCTGTGCCACTCATATTTTCCAGATCATACTGGATCTCCCAATGGGAGCTTTCCCAGTTAGCCCTCTTGGGATTGGCTATGTGGAAAGATTCCTTGGTTGATGGGTTGGCTTGAGTCTACCCCAATTTTTTTAGTAAACACCTGAAACAACTTATAACATTTCAAAAAAATTCAAATAATAATATCTTAATTATAAATAAAAATTCTAAATTCATAAATCATAAAATTTTTATCCATTTAAATCAAATTTAATTATTCATTCATAAATACCAAATTTCAAATAAAACATTTAATTACATGGGAATTTTCATTACAACCTACTGAAAATATTTAGAATATGTTTAAAAAATGTGTATGAAATACGAGTGTGTAAAATACCCCCACACTTAAACTATGGTTGTCCTCAAGCATAAAATCTCAACATTAAAAATTATAGGGAACCAATGTTATCATAATACAAATTTCAAGTAATAAAATAAAATAATTATCAATGTTAAATAAAATTTTCAAAAATCCACATATAATATCAATTTAATGTTTCAATTTTCAAATAAATAATAAACTCTAGTATTTTACTTTCCCCATTTTTAAAATGATGAAATTTATTCTTTCATCCATTAAAGCTCATTAATTCATTATTATTAAACATTAAAAATAGTTATCTACCTCTATTTTTAATCTTTTATCTCATCACTCATGATAGAATTCAATTAGAGTTATGATCATATCATGAGAACATTATCTTTGTCCATAAACTTGTAAATGAACTACCTTTTACACTTTGTAAAGACAAAAGGCATATAAAATCATGAGTAATTTTCAATTAAGGTTCTAATTACTCTGATACTTAATGTAGTTAAGAATTGATGTTTAAAAATTAAGGATCAAGGAGTATGTTTATCTGTTAAAGTATAAATCATGATATCAAAAGTAAAATCTCAAAGAAAATATAGGTAGGAATTTATGTTTAAAAATTAAGGCACAAGGAGGAAGTTTATCTATTAAAGTAAAAATCATGATATCAAAAGTAAAAGCTCCATGAAATTTCCCCCTTCAAAGTAGAAACTCCCACTTCACCCAAAACGCAAATTAAAGGTTATCATCAAAATTAAGAATAATAAATGATTTCTTCACCTTCTTTAAAATTTCTCTAACTTTTTTTTCAAATAAATTTTTCATTTCTTTCTGAAAATTAGGATTATAATTAAATCTCACATCCACCAACCTAACCACATATGATAAAAATCATTGGTCCAGTAATGGTGATTTTATATTCTTCTAAGTCACAAATCACATTTTTTTCAATTTTTTCCAAGAGGGGAAAATAATAAATAATAATGAATTAATCAAAAAACTTTCTCAACATCCAAAGTAACACACCCAAAATTTTCCCTTGCAATTTATTTCACCACTTCTACCATGACTTCCTTCACCCCACACTTCAAATCTAAAATATCATGAAAATACAAAGAGTAGGATAGGAATGGATAAAAATGGCTTGAAACATGGTTAATTTCTAACAAGTCCATTCATGGTATCTATGGGATAAATAAGGATTAATGTAAAGGTAATATTCAATGATAATGTATTATTAAAAGATGTATCAATCATTTTTAATGTGTTTTTGCACAGTCAGTTCTGTTGACAAGCTTCAATGGAAGTTCTTGTAGGTGGAATGTCCCAAGATCACTTAATAAATATGCTCAAGATAAAATAAGAAGTACTTGGTCTATAAATACTCTCTAGAATGGGACATATGATTTTGGACAATCACTCTTGGCATGAATAATATTAACAAATAAATTCACATGAATTCCAAAAATTCAAAGCATGAAAAATGTTAGGGAAGTTTAATTTACAAGAATTAACTAATTCCCTCGAATCATGAGTCCTCATTTTAATATTCATGCTTCACTTTGATAATTCAATTATTCATTTTACTCATTTAATCTTATTAAAATTGAAATATAAAACATGGAATCACATGATTACTAAGAAACTGATGTCTCCTAGACAATTCAAGTAAATCATAAATTCAAGAATGGGCATACAATTCTAATTTAAGATCAAATCATTTTTCAGAAAAAATATTTAGGGAGTTTGAACATAAACAATGTAAGGGAGAACTCCCAATTTTCATGGATCTCCAGTCCTCTTCTTCCACTTTTTGGGGCCTGACTTATTATATCATGGTCCTATAAAATATAATTACTCAATTAAGAAAATGGATCATGTCATTAAAGTTCAAAATGATAGAGGGAGTGGGATTTCATTCTGTAATAATCCTAAGAATAAAATTGAAATCTAAATTCCTAGAAATAAAATAGAAGTATAAGTCTTAGTATGATTCCCCAAGTGAGACCTAGCTTTTTACTACCTTCAGAGGGTAGTACCAGCTGTCATCCATGGTTAGTTGGTGAATGAAGCTTCTTGGATTTGAACCACCACATGTGGATTTTCTAAGCTTTCACTTCTTCCTTATTGGTGACGAATGATCAAAGGATAAATTATACAAGATCCATACCCTTCACAATTAAGTAAAAATTACATGAAGGGGGTAAGATTAAGTATGAATTATCTTCCTTGTATTCCACTTGTTCAACCTCCTCTTACTTTTCTAATGCTGTATCAACATGGGATGCATGAATTGAATGATCAAAGGGAAATTAAGCAGATATTTTTAATTGAATAAAATTTAAATTTGAATAATAAAAAATATTCTCATTTTCATAGTGAGTAACTTGTGTCTTTATTTCATTAGGCTCAGCTACTTGGAATTATTTATGGGCTTCCTAATGCATGTTCATCAAAATCAGGAAGCTCCACGAGTTCCTCAGTAGGGTCATGTGTTGTTTCTTCATCTTCCTCTAAGGCATCACAAAGATTGTCTGAATCTGAAAATTCATAGAAGTGGGAATTAATACTCAATTTAGATTCTATAAAATCAAATTAAATAGAGTTAGAGATAATATAGACTCCTTGAATTGGTTCAGTTTTAATCTCTCCTTCAGTGGTAAGTGCCTCTTTTAGTTGGATGCTGACAAGTGGTGGTAGGTAGTTGGGATCCTCTATCTTTTCTTCAAATTACAAAACTTGGGTGGTGTCTTCTTCCCTGGCTAGCAAGATATTTAATGGAACTGGACTTCTACTTTTTATGAACTGGGGAGATCATGTTGAACCTCACATTCATTCTATAAGTCATCCATATCTTGTTGATCTCCCACATGTAGCTCATAAGGCAAGTCTTCCTCATCACGAATCAATTCTAGCTCATCATTCTCATATTGGATCTGATTTCTTAGATGGTTAGGATGTGGATACTTTTCAAGAATGGCCTCAAATTCTTGTATGCCCTCAGAAAAATCAAGAAATACCAATGGGTCATTTTCTAGTTCAGGTTCAATTTTCTCAAGGGATACATTGAAGTTCTCAGTTATCCAATCCATTTTTCCTTGAAGATCTTGTACCATATCTCCAATATGTTAAATATCATAATTAAGTTTTTTATTATCCACTTATTTCAGAAATTTCACATGGGTAACTTCTTCAAAAGTGTTGGGAGAAAACAATGGTGACTCTATTTGTGTCTTGGACACTTCTTGATAAAACTCTAGAAAGTACTCCTAGAGTTCAGTTAACTCCCTCACAAATCCTTCAACCACCAGTTGTTCAAGGGTATCTTTAAGATACTAGATGAGGTCCTTGATATATTCCTCTATAATGATCTATCTATTGTCTCACCTTACCTATCTAGAAAAAAGCTCAACTCCATTTTTGTATACCATAGTGATTCAGTTACTGGTTCTTACACCCAAGAGTTTCCAATCTATTTAGAATAATAATCATTTGAATACATTATGGACAAAATTATTTTTTTATGGTTTTTTAAAGAAATAAAAACTATCAATTGTATGGAAAAGGAAAAATTAAGTAAACTAATTATTGGGTCCCCAAAAATAGTGCCATCTTTGGAAACATGCTTATCGTGGAGCATGGAAAAGGAAAATTTCTAAAATGTTTCCTAGTGTATCATAGAGGTTGACCAAGGTCATATCACTTGAGGACCTTCTCAATTTGCTTATCTAGTTAATCTAATTTTCCTATTAGTAAATTATTTTTCTTGTTTTTATTATTTTATGAAAATAATGAAATATGAATTTTGGTTTTTGGTTTTTATTTATTTTCAAAATAATGAAAAGAAAAGAAGAATGAAAATTTAATATCAAACTAAAATCCAATGATAATAGAATGTATTTAGAAATAAAGAACGTGGTCCTAAGTTCAGTTTTAGGTTCAATCATTATTCTCCTATATTTTTTAAAATTTAGTTCGATAATTCATCTATGAAATCTCATGCATGAATGGTTATCATTTTATTCAGTGTTGTGAAATCTGAACTATATTAAGTAATCTAAATCCCACCTCCTCCTTTAATCAAGGTCGATGTTACACCTTAGTCAAGAGTGTTACTTCTTCTAAGACCTAGCTTCATCGTACTTTGTTTCATCCATTTATTAGATCAACTTCACCATGTGAAGATCTAATCAATGGAAGAGGGGGAAAAGAAATAAAATAAAAGAATATAAATAAATTTGAGTTGCATGTTTATGGGGGAAATATCCACACCCATGCATGTCACTCTAATCTACCACAAACATAAAATAAACTTTAAGAAAGAATTAAAAACACAACTTCCACCCCCAGGCCAAGCCATGGACTAGCTCCTCATTTTTTTGGGTAAGAGATCACTGTGGAAATAATGAAGAGAATAATAACAGAAGAGAAGAATAAAAATAAAAATAATAGTTGAGAGAGAGATAGAATAAAATAAAAGATAATGAAAGAAAATAAAATATCACAAAGAATGTTAGAATAGGAAGAAAAAATAAAATAAAAATAGAAGTATAAGAATAATGAAAATGGGTGGAAACATATGGGTTGGAGAATGCATGATTTATTTATTAAAGAAACAAAATAAAAATTATATTAATAATTAAAACTAAACAGAATAAAATTAAAGATAAAACAAAATAGAGAAAAACATTTTAAACAACATCGGCCTTAGGGCTTCTCCCTCATGGGTGGTCGAACACCTCTTGGTAGTGATTTTCCCTCTCCTTTTATAGAGGGAGGGAATACCTGGTATTATTTAATCAATATCTTTACATATCTATTTTTTTAAAACTCCCCTGAGACCCGTTGGTATTATGGAAAATTATAAATTAATTGGGTGTTTTAAAATTATGCAATATTGAAGAAATACATGGGGGAAATGGATAGTGTGAAGCCTCCTCCTTTGGTGGTTCATGGAATGCATAGCAGGGGAATGTGGAACTTAGTGGTGCTTGAGGTGTGGTAGAGGAGGTACAATAACATAGTAGTGGAAGAACGATAGTATCATCTTCCTCAACCATGTCATCCTTCGAAGTGGCTAGAGGGAGCTCAAAATGAGATTCATGGGGTTTGCCTGAGGCTTCAGAGGCAATACTGATGGGGTGTCGAGCTTGGTAGTTGTGAAATATTTGATCATGAGCTTCACAATAGATTTAATAGAGTTTTCTTGATGAAAGAAAAGGGAGGCTGGTGACGTCAAATAGTAGAGCCTCGTCGAAGATGGTTGCTCGAAAGTGTTCGAGGTGCTGGTGAGTGGGGCCCAGCCGAAACAACATTGATTTAGTAAAAATGAATAGTTACCGATGAATGCGCATCTCACATCAGAGTGGAGGATATGGTGAATGAGAAATTATAATGAAATACCTACCATAATCAGCTCAAAATCCTACTTTGAGGATGGGATCCAAGTACACATGGAAACACACGATCCACATGGGCCACATGAGCCTTGGCCCAAATGCTACTCCCCACAGGCTTGACTCCCCATAGTCCACTTCTGCATGGG
Organism: Viscum album; assembly: GCA_963277665.1. Lineage (NCBI taxonomy): Eukaryota > Viridiplantae > Streptophyta > Magnoliopsida > Santalales > Viscaceae > Viscum > Viscum album. Next base: position 179,877,459 of record OY728159.1, on the reverse strand, counting down.
ATTGATCCCCCATACTGCTCATACTGGCTAGCTCGTGTTGGATCTACCAATGGTGGCTTGGATGGCTAGCCCTCTTGGGTTTGCCTATGTGGCGATATGCCTTTGTTGATGAGCTAGATTGATTCTACCCCAATTTTTTCAGTAAACACCATAAAAAACTTATAATATTTTAAACAAAAATTCAAATAATGATATCTTAATTATAAATAAAATTTCTAAATTCAAAAAATCATCACCATTTTATATTTTTAAATCAACTTTAACTATTCACTCATAAATACTGACTTTCAAATAAAACATTTAATTACATGGTCATTTTCATTAAAAACCACTAAAAATATTTAGAATATGTTTAAAAATGTGTATGATATATGAGTGTGTCAGTTAGCAAGTTAGAACTAGTGTAAGTAGGAGTGTTGTAATAGTGGGTTCCCTAGACACAACATTATCAGTGCTTTTTGACTACCATATCATGTATATAGTGAGTTGTACATGTTTTACACATATCATAATAGTGTTGATACTTCTGTGTCCACTAATTATATGATAATATCCTTATATTACTTTTCATATCAAAAGGTTATAACAGTTCTTGGACTATAATGAGAACTTCAAGATACCATGACATTGATCTTAAACACATTTCATATGGTCTAGATACATCATTTGGATTGGACACAAGAAATCTTTGACTATCTGGTATTGGAGGATCATAAGCATTGAGACTTATTCTCATGAAGTTCACACTTGGTGATCTCAAGTACATGAGATCATGAGGAATAACTCACCAATAATAACACCATGTGTTTTAGGTTTCATTGGTAGTTTCTATTTGTGAACACTTTTAAATTCTCATCACTTGATATTATTATCAATGTATACTATTTTATCACATACTTTTATTCAAGGAAAAAACTATGGTAATGAAGTAATAGTGAGGTAGCTTACACTGGGTGTGTCATTTATGATATGGCATTGATTAAATAATCAAGAAATAATTTGTTGCTTCTGATAGGAAGAGGTATCTTGGGCCTAGTTTATTAGGATGGAAGTACCTTCACTAAATTCATAGTCATGGTAGAAGAAGATAAGTCTATCTATTAAGGTCAATAAATAATGAAATAAGAAAGTATGAGGACACAAATTGTGTGTCCTAATTTATAAGATATCAGGAGACTAATAGATTATATTACATTATGTGTGTTCATAGGAATATTTTCATTTTTATGACTACTCTTTATATCTTTAGGGGCCTTGATGGGTTTCTATACTCTACTCTTACTATGTGAATAGTATTCACTACTATCGAGATAAGGTCTTAGAGGGTAATGTACTAAGCATGTTCTAAAATCTGGTTTATTCATATGAATGGGAGTTTAGGACATAGTGGGCCCCACCATGAGGTACAAGATATTTATAAGGATATATGATCACCAAGTAATAAATAAATTCATTATTATTCAAGTATAGAATAATTCGAGTTGAATTTATCTATTTAATGTATTTACAAGTAATAAAGTAAATACATGGAAAATATTATATGAATGAATATTATTTTAATATTCAATGTTCATTTAATATTAGCATGAATTATGAGTCTAGTTAATGAATTTATCTTATTTTGTAATATATTTATTATATATTACAAGAAAGTGATAAAAATATAGAAGATATTTATGATGAATTTAGTTGTTCATAACATATTGTTTTGTCTTATTTAGTGGGTAATAAATGTTTGGGTTTTAGAGAGCCATTTTTAGGTATTTAATGCCTTTTTATATAAGTATGATTGGGCTCTCATGTCAATGACTATTCATCCTATGAATTTGAGAGTTTCTCACTCCTCTCTCCCACTTCCTAGAGAGAGAAACTCTCAATCCAAGTTTTTGATTGAAGTTCATCTTTATGGATCAAAGGATCGACGTAGTGGTGATCATCAGGACATCGAAGGTGTTGTGAAATTTCTATGATATCACCTAAAATTTAAAGATCGATGCTCCTACAGTCTTTTAAAGCATGTGTGGATGATCTATAGGGAATCAGTTTCCTTTGAACAATGATAACCGACGATGAATGGGTAGAAAAAAATAAATGAATGTGGCTTCAGATCAAATAAGGGATTTCATTATTTTAATATTTGTGTTTAATTCATTCGCATGAAGATCCCTGAGTTGTAACTAGGAAGTGCTTCATCGGTATCGATGTAGTTACATCAATCACCAGAGAAAAATTTTAAATTCCTGATTTTTTAGGGTTTTGTTGTGCACTCAGTACCAACACTGGGAAGAGTATCATCCTCACTATGTATTGGAATACTTCAGGATCCTCTAATAGATCTAGTGTCATAGAGTTTTAAGAGGCTATAGTAGAGACAATAGAGGACCATACAAAGGTATCAACGACTAATAAATTAGCCATTCATGAGTGAGAAATAAGTAAAAAATAGAAAAAAGTTGTTTCCAAAAGCTATGATAGCTTTATTTCCATCACTTCCATCAAATATCGTTGTGGTTTTTTATACATAGATATCGATGATGTTCTCCATATATGAAGAACCCGATGATGGTGATAACGGTCCTAGTGGTGGGTGGGGAAATGCTTTCCTGGTGGTGATGGTGATGAAGATGTAGGAGGTGATGATGCTAGTGAGGATTCTCATGATGACAGTGATAATGGTTATGGCCATGATGGTAGTGGTAGTCATGAGGAAAATATTGATCCCCTACATTTCTAACTTGATATTTATGAAATAACTGTGTAGATAGTGTTTGATGATAGGAACTGATTGTATATGTGTTTTTATTTTTATTTTTTAAAATTATCAACTGAGTAAATTTGATTTATATGATATATTTGTTGTATTAAACGTGTGTTGTGACTGGTTCAAAATATAAATTTATTTGTAGTATATAATATATTGGTTGAATGGTGCTTGAGGTTTCAGTACAAGCTAGTTAAAAGCTGGGTGTAGTGGCATCCTATACCAATGGTTCTCTAACTATTAGTATAGAGTCTATGCCAATGGTTTATAAAAACCATTGGTAACATCCAAATTTTAACACCCACTATACCCATAGTTTTTATACAGCTATTAGTATAGGGGTATCTCGATGGCCTAAATCCCAATAGTTCAAGAACTATTGGTATAGCCTATAATAATGGTTCTGAGGCCTATACCAATGATTTCAAACCATTAGTATAGGTGAATTTTCCAGCAGTGTTTCCATGTAGGGCGTATACTTATTTTTATATTATCCAATTACATTGTCTATTGTATGCAATTATAGTATGAATAACACATTTGTATGCAATTTAGTATTCCTCCCATGCATCTTCCAAATTAATTAAATGCATAAAATATGCATATAGTATATATCAATTGTATAATGTAAGCATATCGTATTTTTTTAACTGCATACGATATGCATATTGTATGCATACAATTTTCATGCACTATTTGAAATTACACACACCAACATGCATACACTATGCATACATTTTTTTGAATTTATGTACACTCATACACATTTACGCACATTGTATAAAAACAATAGTATGCATACACCCATATGCATGCAGCATGAATAAAATCACAAGGTCTAAAAAACATTAATGTGGAGACACATATATTCATACAGTATGTATACAACATGTATACATTATTTGAAATTACATTAACATTCTTAAATTTTTTTATAAAATTGTTAGTTTTGAATAGATTAATCTATAAAGTACCCTTTCTTTAGTTCCTCAAGTTTTTTCATACTTGTATTTATCATGTCTAGAATTTTATTTTTCCAATTTATTAAGTTAAACATTATATAATCAACTTATAAAATTAGTCAACTAAAATACATTTAGATGCATATGTATACACTCTTTGTTACTTCCTTACCATAAACATCTTATTTTATAATATATCAACTCTCATATATTGGTTTATTAATATATTATGGGTAGAAATATTTTCAATTTGATTTTGATGAAGAAAGTTTTCTAGAAATAAATGAAGGCATGATTCATTTCAACCATGAGGCTTCAATGAAAGGGGTGGGAATTATCACTTCCAAAAATATTCATCCAAATTTTAAAAATTTGATTCAAATTTTTTGAAATCTTGTAAACTCAAAAAACTATATAGTCTTGTACTTAAATTCTAAAAACCAGATGTTTGGATCAGAAAATTTGACCTAAATGGAAAACCAACTAGTTCTTGTCTCGAGGAATTCATTTATTTTACTTAATTATTGGATTGTGAAGCACCTATCCAAGGACAACTATATGGTAGAAATTATACATGTTTTAGATTTAAACTCTGATTTTCTTTGGAATTCTCAATAATATAACCCTTTTAAGAAGATTACTATCTAAAAATGTATATTATAAATGGGACTTTTCAGAGTTTGGTAATGGTTATATATTATACCATGTATGTAATAATTCTTAATTTTTTAATTAATTGTTTATAGTTCAATGATATATTTTAAATATATGTTATCTTCAAGATTGAATAACTAACATTAATTATTTCAAGTATCTTTGTTGCTTCAAATAATATCAGTTATGTTCTACACCACAAAATTCTCCCAACCTGATACTCAAATTGTTAAAATCTTATGGTTTGAATCTTTCTCTTTATTCACTATTTCAGGATTTTGATTTTATAATGCCCAATTATATTTTTATTAATTATGAACTTTTATATTATAGTTAAATGTACTCTAACTTTCAGGGTTCTAGGATATTTCAATTTTTAAACATTTAAGTAATAAATAATAAAACAATCCTTACACTTTAAGAAATTCAATTCATTAATAAGAATATTAAAATAATTTTTTCTTCATATATTTTTCTTTTACACCTTGTTAACTATTTTTTAATATGTTATTATCAAATTACATCAATATTAGAAAATGAAGCCTTGGGGAAGTATAGGGAATAATATGAAAAATGTTCTAGAGAATAAATGGTTATTTAACCTACATAATTTCCTTCTAGATACATTTAATTTACACTTTATTGACTATAAATTTTTCATTTTAAAAAACTCTCAAAGGTGTAACAATAAACTACAAACTCTAGGATGATTTCACCATACAAATGTTCTCTTTATTAAAAGAAAACTCACACACAAACACTATTTTAGTGATGTAATTGGTTCGTGTGAATCTTCCAAGCAGTTGTGTATCAGAAATATTAATGTTTAATTTATTAACACATATATCAAAAACCTTATTGTTCAAAAAATTATATATTTTTCAAATATTGTCTTGCAGATTCTATAATTGTTACTACATGCTTGAATGAGACAAAACCAATGTTCAACCCAGACATTCCATCTCCGGAGAAGTTCAAATCCAGGTGAATTTATACATTATGTATAACCAATACTCTATTTGATTGTTCATGTTCTTTATATTCAGGTTTATTGTACTAAATGCATACTTCTACACAGTATATGTAACAATTATTCATATATATGATTATTCATGATCATTAATTTCAGGTCATCACCTCTATCATCTTCCCAACTTATCAGTCTGAAATCAACATCAATTAAGACAACATATTCTACTCTATTATATCTTATAGTATAAGAAATCCTTACCTGAGATTAATATATGTTTAGTGGTAACTAATTCAATCATGTAGTTTTCAATTCTTTTATAAATTCAACAATATTTAGTTCTTTATCTTTCCATTTTTATAGATTTTAGTTTTCTATAATATGTTCCATACTATTTATCATATGTGGTGACTGGTACATGCATAAATGTTAATACCCATTATTGACCACATGACCAATTACTCTACTATAATTTTCAAATGCTTATTGATATATTATATTTCGGCCACTTAAAAGTTGTAGTTGTATTTAACCACTAATTTAAAATATTTTAATATAAATAGAACAAATTCCATCATATTTATGTTACTTAGATAGGTCATGGTCCTTTTATTATATGAAAATCGATGTATCATAGGTCGAGGGTATGAATGATTTGAAGCTCATACTTATTGGTAAAGACTATTTTCATATCATTTTCACCACATTTACTATTTTCCCTTAGTATGGAGAATAGGTAATATTAATCTAAAACCAGGTGTATTTTTTATTTCATAATGGTATATAAATTTTAGTCCCTTTATACAAAAACATTCAAATATGAAAACATTGATACAAATTTTAATGTTTTAACTATATCATTTGGAATCCCTATTGTGTCTTGCATTGGAGTGCCTCTTTATTTAGTTGAGAACGTGATGACTTATGTGTTTTGTTTCTATGCGCAAATATGTATCCATTAAAAAAAATTTATTTAGTTTTTTTCTATAATTAAATATCCAATTTTCATTTGATACTCAATTTTCCATGGCTGTTTTATGTTAATATTACCTATGAATATAATCATGTATTATTCATTTTATCCATTACGATGTATTAATTACAATAATTCTAATATTTTGTGTGCATGCAGAAATATCCATGTGTATTAATGGTTGCAATTATTCATACATATACAATGTGAATTTTATTTTGAATAATGACTGTTAATCTTAAATATTTTCTTTAAATGAAATTATGAGATTATATAGTGTGGTAATTCACATCAAATTTGCATGTACTCCTGTATCGGTATTTTACAGTCACCGTATGGGTGGGAATTCACTGAGTTCATATGTAGTTAGTTCTTGCTATATTATTTATCATATTTTACTCTTATCTTTCATTGATAAGTTACTTAACATATTCATTATAGTGAAAAAATGTTTTTGATCTAGAAGTTTTTGCTGAAATAGAAAAGTCGTGATTGATTTCAATTGATTCACTTCAACATCAACGGAGATTTAAAAAAATTACACTCTAGATCGATTCAAGATGAATATAATGATTGAAAAGGATGACTAATAATTAATTGATATATTTAACTATTTTCCTGAATTGTAAATGGCTATTAATTATCAAACTGTTTTACGTTTAATTGGAAATCTATGTTTTTTGTTTAATTTTATGTATTTAATAAAATTTACTCCCATATTCCCTAAGTTTTTTTTCATATTACATCATATATGACCAGGTTATATACTCTGATCCTCAAAATTCATACATCATATATGACCAGGTTAGAAAACATGAATCATTCCCCACCAAAATTTTCAGTCTACCTAATTACATCCATTGTAGCCCCGATCTCTCACTCATTTACATCCCCTCTACCCTAGGGTTCCTACTGTCCCTATGATTCCTTCCTCTCCTATCTTCTCGACATACTACACCTAACTCTACTCCTTCGAGTTAGTGACCACATGACATGTGATTACCAAGGCACACATTGTGTTTAACACTGAGTGGTGAATAGGGTTTCCAAATCCAATATAAATATCACATTTCCTATAGCTTTAAAGAAAACATTATGTTTGGTTGGTCATATGACTTGGGTTGTACTAGAGTACATGCCGGGTTATCCACCTGGACACATATATCACATGGGATAGGGAACATGTCATATACATGGATGGCATGACTCCAGGTCTTCAGGATACACTCCCATTGACTCACTAGTCCCACATGCCATGTCTTCTATAAAAACAAATCCAGTAGGTTGACCTCACATGACCGAAAGGATGGTCGTACACACTCATTTACTACCCAGGGCTCACATTGTGTGCAAGAGTGTACATTTAATTTACTTTTATATCCTTGTAAATTTTTTATCTTATTTCCTAGAAATCAGAATCAGATATATAAATAGTTTATTCTGAGAGTGTTTCTATGTAGTGTGTTATAGTGTAACCCAAGTTCAAGATGCTATAGTGGCCAGCAGTTGGAAGTCCACAGAGCTAGAATAATTATATCTGCAAAGTCTGACCCACTATAGTAGTCTTTCCAAAAGACCACACTTCTATAGTGCCCTATCGGTGTCTTCTAGTCAGTTCTTCTATAGTCAGTGAGAGATGGTACAGTGCCCCAAATTTGGTTCGGAGAGATTCCACCCCCGGAGTAGGGGCGCGTTGCCCCTACAACCCCCAAAGAGCTCACCATGAAGCTCGACCTATTGATTTATGACCTGGTGTGTAGTATGGTCCATAATAATTTGGTCCAATATCATCCAAAGAGGACTAGGCTACACCAATCCAACATCGTGGGTCCATTATCATCCATCGTTCATTATAACTACCACTTTTGTTTGCACTCATCACCAACTAGCCTACTATCTCGACTTCCATTGTTGAACCATCTTCCATTGTGAAGGCTGGAGGTGATCGATCATTATGAAATGGTATGAGAATGAGCAATAGAAATATTGGTGGCTGGTGCAATTTTGGCCACTTGAAACTTTATTCGCAAATATATTCCTTGAAAAATGTGCAACTATCAAGAATCCATGATAATAATGTAATAGAGAAAAAGGGTACTCAATTCAATATATCTAAAAATAATTTAATAATGGGTTCACAAATGAAAATGAATAAATAATAGAGTATAACCAACACCCTATTTCAATTGTGGATCGATGATGCTTTAAGGTTCAATCTTGATGTGTCATCCAAAATTGAAACCTCCATAAGGAATGGAATCTTAAACCCAAGCTTCATGCACATGAGCCTTAGCTTGGTTGGTAAGGACTTTGTAAGTGCATCCAAGTGACCAGGGATCAAATCCACGCGGAGGAAGAATTTCCGGGTACTGTAGCAGCACTGTAGCGGGAACTGTATAGTATTGTAGCAGGTACTGTAGCGGGAACTGTAGCAGTCACTGTTTGGCACTCTAGTAGCTGGGAATATGCCCCCGTTTGGACCTTCGGGCCATTGATTTGGTCCCTAAGTCCTTTAAGGCCTTCGGGCCACCCATGCCTTTGGGTCAGTAAGGCCTTAGGGCTACCTCAATGCCTTCGGGCCACCTTTAAGTGTAGATGCAAACCAGACAACCTACAAGGAACAAGATCTACAAGGAGGATGAGCAAAGAGCTTTCACCATAGTAGAAGTTAAACGGATTGTAAGAATGAGAGGGTATGTCACCTTCCATCGGGACAAGCTTGTGCATGCATGGGAATGCCTAGCCAAACAGCCATGCGAAGGTGGAGAGCTAATTTCACGATGAAGATGCTGGGGAGGAGAAGTTCCAAGTAGTTAGTCTGGGTTATATGTAATGTTTGAAGCCTACGGGCAATGAATACTTTTAAGGCCTATAGGACATGTAATACTTACGACTACGGGCCTTGTAAGGGTTCCACCTCACCCCTTGAAAGGTGGATTATCAAAAATCAATAAAAAATGAAGGCCTTTGGGCCATTGGAGATAAACCCAAGATTCATAGGGTTTCCTTTGGGGTTGAAAAATAATCCACTAAAAAGAGGATTACCATTTAATTTATAAATTTAATTTAGGCTAACCGATAATTTAATTAAAAAGCTGAAAAGGACTAGTCTATGGCCCAAGCCTTGGATACAAAAATTATACCTCTCCTAGGAACCCCCTCATTTTGGTCACAACCATGGTGTTAGAATTTATAGTTGGGGTTTTATTAGGATATATTAATTATATAACTCATTTTCACATACAGGGGCTACAAATAATATTTTTTAAAGTATTAAATATTTTTCTGAGGGTCTGTGGCTCCTTAATTACCAGTGGGCCTATGAAGGTGGTATCTTTCTTGATGTCCAACTCACTATATTCAATAATGTGAAATGGATCATGCACACATCTTCTTAGATATAACACATGGAAAACATGATGTAACCAATCCAGTTGGGAAGAAAATGCTAGGCAGTGAGCCAACTCACCTACCCTATAAAGAATCTAGTACATCCCTATGAACCTCGGAGATACCTTACTTGAAGGGTTTTAAATGAGTCTAATAAAATTTATCAGATCAAGCAGAAGTGATTAAAATCCCTTATCTGAGTATTTCCATGCAAGATAATATGAAACTGTGTAAAATACTGAAATGAATAAATACTGTATAGGTGCACACTGTAGAAGATGTTGCACCACCTTCGAACATCTTAAAACATGTTTGATAAAGATCAAAAAGAAGAAACTAAAAGACATCCCAACTTCATAGGTATCCATGGGTTGCAGAGAATCATATGATGTTTGTATGGAATCCATCTTCTCTCCATGATATGCTAATACCTCTATATGAAAATAAGGAATATGAAGAGAGCTACAAGTATCTAGGAGTTTTGTCCAAGCACAAGGCACTCGCACACCCTACAACCATTGTATGGGTGTATAATTTATAATCTTGAAGGACGATCCTTGGGTTGTCTCATTTATTCATGTGTTAAAACACATGAATAAATACCATGGCTAAAATGAATGCATCGTATGAATTCACTCCCAAACATTTCATCAAGTTAAACATGACATTACATGATATCTATACGGATGATTGAACTATCCAAATGATAACTATTATCATAGGAAGTATAAACCATATTCCTCTTTATTCATGAAAATTTCAATTTTCATGAAATCCATCATATATATGTATATATATATATCACATAAACCCACACAAGTCTTCTGGGTATATCTCCATCAATCTCTATATTACACTAAATCCTAATAGACTTTGTGTCATTCACCTAATATTGTATCACACAAAATAACTTACGAAACCATATCTAAAATTCATTTTTAATATCTTCTAAAAACACTTTTGGAAATCTATCATTAACTTCACCTTATATTACATCAAATTCAATAACTCGTGAACACCCATCCAAAAATCTTTTGGATTAAATCTAAAATACTTTTAGAGTATCTCTCCGAGTCAAACTCAATCTCCATTTAGTCGGCACAAAGTGTGACCCCACAAACCTTTATAGAATTAACAAAAAATACAAATCTCCAGATCCATATATGTAAGAAAAAAGTGTCCTCTAGAAAAGCATAAATGCTACTCAAGATATAAAGGGATCCATCATGATCTTTATCAAACACACATATCTCTATACTCATGTCCACTAGTCTACATCATATTCCAACATGAATTCTCATCTTTTCCCTTTTTCTAAGGCATCGAGGAAGTATGATACACTAAGCATGTAAATCCTATACAGCCAACTCACATATTATCCACTCTCTGGTTGTAGACTGATCTAATTGAAGAATGCATAAAATATTATTCATCCTTATAGATAAGTACATTACATGTCCCATATCCATATAGATATAATATCTAGATGTAGATGCATACTCCCAAAATCTATCTCAATCAAGGTCCTATATGTCACACTTATCATACGAGAGGAAAAATCCCATCTTGGTTATGCTCCAACTGATGACATCATCAATAACATACTGAACTACCCCCGTATTAGCTAATTCAATATGTAGACTTTCATAAGTAGGGTATCAAAGTATGAAGGTTCTCATGCTATATGTCTCACCAACCTCAAGTAGTGGGGACTCAAATACGATCCATACACCATTGCCCGAATGGCCCGAAGGCCTTCTTTTTATTTTTATTATAGATAATCCCCCTTTTAAGGGTTTAAGGGGAACCCGTACATAACTTGTATACCCAAGGGACAAGGCCCGATAAACCCGCAATACATGACCCAAAGGCCTAGAGGCATACCATGCCCAATACATGACCCGTAGGCCCATCCCACTTGAACTGCCCCACCCCAACTTTCTGTGTCATTGATCAACTAGCTCCCCACCATGCATTGCTGATCGAATAGCATTTCCCCGTACAAAACTGCACGGTGCCTGGTCCCGATGGCGGCTGCCATACCCTCTCATTCTTCCAATCCGGTTAGCTCTGCATCTGGTGGTTGCTACTCATGTTGCTCTGATCCTCTTCTGGGGCCTATTCTGTGTGAACTGGGCTACTCCATGGTCTATGTGACCTGAAGGCCCTGTGGCTCGAAGGCCTTTGATGGCCCGAAGGCCCTGGAGACCCGTAGGCCCAAACCGGTGGCCCGAAGGCCCAAATCGGGTGAATAGTTCCGGCTGCTATAGTACCGAACATTACTACTATAGTAACTGCTACAGTCTGCTGCAGTAACCTAAAAATTTTCCTCCACCCAGTTTTGAACCCGGGTCTCTTGGATGCCAAGCCGGAGCCCTTACCACTCGGGTACAGGCTCGTTGGCATCCATACACCATTAATATAACAAAATTCATCTATATGACACTACATGTGGTATACTTAGTAGGTCTCTAGCACACACAAAGAATCACATTCTTTGTTTTGTGCCTCATGAACATATTCTTTATCTATATATAATAATCATACTCACGCTAACCTTAACATTTCATCACAACCTATAATACACCATGAAAAACATCGGTTAGGGATAAACTCATTCATACTTAGAGAGGTCAATTATCATTGTACTTCATGAAATATATATCTATATATACATTTATGTTGAGAATGTGAAAGAATGTTAATATAGATGTTTCCTTTTAATATGATAAATTTTAATATTATTAAACTCTAAGAATATTTAACAAAATCTACATAATCACTAGTTTATCATATCATATATGACAAGCTTTTAGAATAGCCTTACATTTTCCATGTTTTTTGGGTTTTTTTAACACATTACATCATCTGGAATCCATGTTACATCCCTATGTGACCATCTGATAAAGCTCTCCCACTAAATTCTTAAGTGAGAAACATCTATGAAGTAAGCTAGTTTGAATAATTGTGATACGTAATTTAACACCCTGACCCCAGTTACCCAGAGTCGGTGCATTATTACATAACATTATCATGATCACAAGGGATCAAATCCTGAAAGACTGATCAGTTTAATAGCCTTGGACGTACTTGATACATTCATAAGTTTTACATTACATTATAAAATGAAAAACAACAACAACATTTTCTCCATTGACCACATTAATATCCCTTAGAATATCCCTGTGGGTCAGTCATAATATACTTCTTCGCATCCTGGGAAAAATAAAACATAGAAAGGGGTGAGCTCAGATGCTTAGTAAGGATAATAATATAGCAGAAACTTTCATAAATAAGCATAAACATTTAAGGAAAAGTATAAGACTAAAACATAAGCCTTTTAAACTTAAACTTAAGCATAATGTGGAAAATATAAATCAAATAATTCCATTTACTTATTCTGATGTATATTCTACTAGTAGAATAATCACATACAATATCAATATCCAATTTCATAATGATGGAATGCATAATGCCAGACTTCATAACCACATAGTCAAGGCCTTGTGCCAAGACTATAAATAAGATTTTGTCAAGGCCTTGTTCCAAGACACTAGTTTGTTTCATGAGACCTACTGATTCATCTAGGAGCTATAGCGAGCTCCACCTGTCACTTACTAAGTCCAATGCATTCCTCATATGAAAAGGTTTAAACATAACTTAAACATTCGTATTAAAAATAGTATAAGAAATTTCAATACTTTATCCATAAACCATGAATGGTGTAAAAATAACACATCCATAGTCAAACATATCACAAAACCTTCAATATAATATGGAAGATTTTTATCATAATAAATCATCTTAAAACAAGCTTAAAATCCATCAAAGGATGTTGACATAGATGAAATCAAAACTTTTTTAGAGAAATATCTCTTTCTATTTTCAAATCATTTAAAAGTCATATAATTATAAAATAAAACATTTATTTTGAAAATATTATTATAAGATTGTATGGGAATCCTCGATGATGTTATAACGGTGGAAAATAGCCGCACCCACCGTATAAGTTAAAAAAAAGACATTCTTACCTTAATTTTGTCGAAAAGGTCACAAAGTACCTTGTTTGGAAAATGATGGAAAGATTCCTTTAAAAACATATATGGTCAAATAAGGGTATAAATGACTTTAAACCATAGTATAGTAAATAGTAAAAATGTTTTTAATTACATTTTTAAGAAAACACGGATGTGGTTGATAAAAAGGTCCCATTAGATACTTATGTAGTAACAACCTTAGATAAGTAAAGAGATTGTAGAATTAACTCTTACCTTGTAATTTTCCTTAGTAAATAGTATGTTAACCTCCTGTATGATAGTTAAAACATTGTTATTAAATTATACAAGAACTATATACATAAATATGATATCATATATGATCCTCTAATATTTCTTTGTTAATAATATTTTAGTAGTATCATCATTTTTGGTGTTAACTGATTCGTTTTCCTTTATATGATTGGCTATGTAATACATGTTTGTTATGGATAGGATGTATTTGATTAATATACAGAATGATATTATGTTAATAAACATTATTTTTAATCATAAAATGAAAATTATTCTTGAATGATTATGATGGGGAATGAATCTCATCGCGTTCGTGGAGACGGTAATCCGTACGTATGCACGAGCGATAATATCATTATATTAATGCTGAAATCATATGTAATTGGATGGTATATAATATATAGAGAATAATTAACATGTTATATTTATTATTTACATTATTTATACTCATTATTATACCCATCCAAATAATTAAGTGTTTGAATAACAAACTACACCACGGCGTGGGGACGGTAAGCCGTACTTACGCACGTATGGTGACTGTCATTTATAGGATGGATAGAATAATGAATATGGTTGTACCATATTTATAATAACATCAAAATATGTAGAAGGTACTAGAGTTATTATTTTGTTATGGAAACAACAAAGAAAGATGAAATGGAAGGAGAAAAGAACTTGAAAGAGGGTGGTGAAATTATTACCTCTTCTTTGGGTGTTTCCTTTTGAGTTGATCAAAATGGATCCCTAGGTTGGCTTTTGGATCAAATTAAAGAATATAGGTTGAATTGAGGGAAGTTGGGAAGGTATTTTGGAAGGTTTTGGCCAATCCAAATGGATTTTGCGGTGTGAAATTAAGAGAAGGAGAAGTGCCCTTTTATAAGAGAGGTGAGGGTCACTTTAAGAAAATCTTAAAATATTATTTTATAATAAAAAAATTTTCGGTTTATAATGGCTCCAAGATAATTTATTTCTAGGATAAGGTGGGTATGTGTCTAAAACCTCTTAAAAAATAGGTTTTTGACAGGTTTAGGTCACCATGTTAACCTTATCTTTTAGATTTAACTCTTAGTTAAATAGTTTGACATTTACCACGTCTCTTTGTATTTTTATATTATATGGTTAATAAACTTACTATAAACTTCCAAGAGAACCCCAAGTGGTTCATTATTGATATATATAACCTTATATAAGTCCTTTTTCTGAACCTCAGATTTTTAGTAATATTATATCAATTAATAATATAGTATTTGTTATAAAAACTCAATTATGTCAATTTTGACACTATTTAGTATTTGATTTTTTTGAAAGTCATAAAAACTTTATCGCTTCTAATAAAATTTATTTAATTATCCCAAACATGTCATATTAACCTATAAAATTATAGTAATTCATCATAAGTCTCAATTTACATTTATTTGGATATTTATAATATCAATTATTTTAATATTTCATTAATAAGGTAATTATTGCATCATCATTGTGTCATAAATAAATTAAATTTTTTAATGTCTAAAAATTATAAATAAAATAAAATTATGTAGTAAATATTTTTATCTTTCTAATTAATATTTATAGTAGAATTTATATTGTGTATAACCCTATATTAAAAATGGTTTAGTTATTAAACTTTGAATTTAACTATTTTAACTCTTCTTTAAATAAAATAATAATAAATGTCCTAATCTAATCCAATTGGACCAAAAGGATAATATTTTATTCATAAGGTTGTTTGTGGCCTAATTACACTTATCCAATATAATTAGAACATGTGTTAGGGTAATTATAATATCATTTTTACCCTTAATTACCCTATTTACTTTTAACTGTGGTAAATAAAAGTCAAAAGTTACTCTTCACCAAAAATTATTTTCATCTTATTGAACCAAATTTTACTTAATGATTTCAACTGTCTCTCTCAGATTTTTGAAATTCAACTCACAGAAGCGGTAAAATTTAGTTTTATGTAAATTTCTAAATGCTTCTAGAAGGTGGGTAAAAGACGGTAAAAAGTTCAATAAAATTATACATATCTAAACTTATTATAAAATGACTCCAATGAATTAAATTGAACATATATAGGTATTATGTATCTATTTTGACCTAAAATAAAATAAAATAAAATAAATAATTACTTAAATAAAAATTTGGTTTTAAACAATAACGTAGTGTTTTCACTATTCATCAATAAATTGAAAGTTTTTAGAAAAATACAAAAAATTCACCCTCATCTAATTTCGATATTCCGAATTAAAAAATGAAGTACATATTGAAAAATAAAATTTATAAAATTTCAAAAATTGGGTATTACTATTCATAACAGCTAGTTCGATTGGTCATGGTGTGTTAAAACTCCAAGTTTCATACAATGCAAGCTACTGCATTATTCAAAGGGAAACGTACCATGGAAGCTTGGGGTGTTACACATAATAATCAAATTACTAACCATTATAATTCTTGACCATATTTAAACATATTAACTTCACAACATAAAATGTTATGATTTAAACTTTTTTTGTCCAAGTATAACTCTTTCTAAGTTCATAACCATCATCTATGGAACCTTATCAAATCAAAAAAATTACTTGAAATAATGTAATGACTTAAATTATTGTTTACTAATTCATCCTAACTCTCTTATTAAGTATAATTCACTTTAAACTTAGATTGATGTAATTATTTATTTTTTAACTTTGAACTTCTTTTAGTACAAACATACTACCACCAGCCTCATGGACATTATATTATCTTCAAAATATCTTTATAAGATATAGAAACCCTTTTTTGTTAGGAAATAACATTTATTTCCTTTTTAATAGGAACATTTATCAAATAAACTATATCATATATGATATTATTTGAGTTTTTAACATTTTTTATTTGAAAATAAGACTTTATTAAAACACACCACATATGGGTGATGAGAACACATTCCCATATATTTTAACAAATAACTATAAAACATTTTATCCTAGATAAAATGCTTTTATTCACATCTTCTTCTGAAAACATGTTATAGAAATTGATGAATTATAAACCATGTGCAACTCAGTTGTAGAGGTCCTTGTGGGTCTCATCAAGGTATCAAGAGTCTCATAGAGTACATCCTTGAATTTTATGTTGCCTACTTTTCTTTTTAATATAGCCCCTTTCCCAGAATAAACTGAGGCTTTGACCTCAACTTTTATACAATAAATGCTCTCATACTTGTTCATAAATACTATTTTTTATCAAACATTTTATCTTATCACGTAAGAGAAATGAGATGAAGATACACATATTTTACTTAGATTCATTTGAGATTTATAAATTCCTTTACATTGAAACCCAAGATTTAGTAGCTATTTACTTCATCTCATGAATATAAAATACAAGTTCATTAAATATTTCCTTTGATTTCAAACTCATATGTATTTACAAAATTTTGTAAAATATACATTCAGTATCACATACCTTTCAAAATTGAAGAATTAATTTATATAACATCAAAAACTGACATAAACATTCCATGGGGTTTCATGAAATACATTAGGTATATATTGGATAATCTAATCATATTAAATTATTAATCTTCCTTCACGACAACCCTAGGTTTCAATGACCTTGATTGGATTCTTAAAGAAACATCGTTGAACTTTTCAACCTACTTTTCTTCATCCAGTTTGAAATTTTACCTACTCATACTTTAGAATCTAAACATCATATAGATATTTCATATATATTCACAACACTTTTATAATATTGGGTAAATGTTCTCTGAATTCAATCATATTATCAGAACATTTCCACAGATGACAATAAGATTAATTCCCCAACCAGAACAATCCATTTTTAGTCTCTTCTTAATCCATGTTATACAACTGAACAAATCATAACTACATGTATCAAAAAACACCACATCTCATTTTACTAAACAAAAATCGTTTTCATGCACTTCCCAATAGAAAAATGAGATAATACACATCTTATGACAAGTTCATCCACACTTGAAGTATCCAATTTATCAATGCAACAACTCCTTTACTCCATTACTTGAAAGACAAAATCAATCTCAAAACTTCATTTCTTTTCTCTTTCTAACCTTTCATATATTTACAAAAAATTTTAAAACATAGAATTGATATCATATATTTTTTTTATTAATAAAATTTATTTCTATAACCAATAAATCTTTAAGGAAACCTTTAGTCTCACAAAGTCATTTAACATATTCAATCAAATTGAATATCATTTGACACACCCAATCATATTTAGTATACAAGACTAAATTCAATGTACCCAATCGTATTAAGTACATGAGTGGAGAATAATATTCCTTTTTCTATTTTTCATCTAATCCCTTTGATACCTTAAATATATAACTCTACGCTTCCATAAGCATCTAGATTCTCTTGCTGAAAACTTAAAGATTTGGTTATGAAGGAAGGAATTGTTCTGATACAAATAATTTTTCTTTAATAATTTTTATTAAATTGCCAATATTTCTTAAAAACTTTTCTTAAGTTACCAATATTAGGAATTACTTACATTTAGCTTATCTATACAAGGATTAATTTTAAATTTTATTTTAATGATGATGAATATATTATCTACAATAGAAATTTTTATCAGATTAATATCATATATTATTAACCATTTAATAATGACTTTTTATTAAATAATCTCCCACTAAAATGATGACCCCCTTTTAATATTCACCATACTCATTAGTGGGTAAAGATCCATATTTCACAAAGAAATGAGTCTGCTATGAAATTTCTCTCACCACATATTTATTTAGGTAGAGCATCATCTCTATCATATAATATATGACTCTTGGATAGTAAAGTAGACAAATCTTTATACAATTCATCATATGGATATACCTAACTCTATTACTCTAGTAACCTAGTCATATTAGGGTCTCGCAGCTAGTGTAACCTACAAAACATGCCAAGAATAATCTAACAAAGGACAATACAGGGGAAACTAGCTATGGACTGACCTAACCAATGATGATTATGTGTCACCCATCCTTGATTTAATCTATGGTCATCCAATTATGACATGAAATACCCTGTTGGATGATTAAAGTTTTGAATTGTGTTGTTTTAGAAGGAATCTAACACTTAGTATTTGAAGGGAATTTTATCTCACCATATTTGTTAGGATCACTTTGGGATGACCTACAAGGACCCAACCTTAAAATTTTATATAATCCTAAATTTTATTCAAGAATAATTTTCTTATATTTCAAGAATCTTTACGGTTTAGCATTTTGGAAAATTAGGTCATAACTCTTACAAAACAAATCTATACATTACAAAGTGGACACTTCTGCTCAGTATCCATTTTTTCCATAATATAAAACTTTTAAAAAAGAAACACATTTTATTTTTATGACATATCTTCACAATTTTCATATTGACCTCATCCTTTTCCCTACTCATCCTTAAAACCCTACAAAAAACATTTAAAAATGGGGGATGAGCATAAAAATCTCAGTAAGGGACATTAAAGATGGAATTTTTTAGTCCAGTAAAAAAATTAAAATCTATAAAAATATTAACCTTTATATAATTTTTTTTATGAAATAAATAATATACACATGAAAAAACACCCTTTTGGATCAATTAAAACCTATAAAACTCATAGAAAATAGATAAAAACATGTTTTAGGTGACTTAAAACATTATATTCATAACATGTGTCTAAAAAAAATAGGGCCCAATTAAATACATATAAGAAACCACACTAGTTAAATCCCTCTTTTACTATAAATATAGGAATATTACCCACTACATTGGAGAGCTATAATGGGTCTCACCCATCATATAAACTGTATCGGGCTCACGCGCTCATATAAGTTGTATTTGGATCACCCACTCGCATAATATGTATTGGGATCATCCACTCATATAAGATGTATCAGGATCACCCAATCATCATCTATAATTCTCAAGTTCCATATCATGAATAAAAAATTTTATTCTTTCATATTTTCATCATAAAATATTTGAAAAACTCTTTTGAACCCGTATTCTAGACACTTTTGGATATTGAAATACCCTTTCCTTCTTAAAAACCCATTTTCAAAACCAAAATACCCAGAAAAAAAGTGAAATGGATTTGAGTAAAACATTAAAACTTGTAAATTAATCAAAACATAAAATAATATTTTTAGTGGTGGGGAAATATGTTGATACCATATATGTTAAAATAGAACATTTCTTTTGTCTTTTCTAGAGAAATCCAAAAATGTTCCGTAAAAAGATTCCTTTTTGAAAACCTTCAAATGAAATTCAAAAGAGACATAAATTTTTCTTTATTTTTATTTTATTTTCATATAAATACATTTATAAAATGATTTTAAGAATATGGACATGGAAGAGAAAGATTTTGAAAATACATCTTTAAAACATTTAAAATGATTTTTTTGTTAAAGTGTCCCTTACCTTGAGGCTGAATTGTCACATACGTTATTTATTTTATTTAATAATAAACTTATGTTAATTATTTACTTGATTTAAATCGTTTTTAAGGTTTTTATTTATTTAATTTTATTTATTACCATCTTATATTCAATTATTTAATCATTTAAGTTAATGTTGGATGTTTTGATGATAATCGACTCATATGTAAAAAATGACTTCGGTATGTTGACTATGGTCAATGAGGTAATTATTCCATCATATAAAGAATAATAATCATGGAATAATTATCATTTTTATAAATCAATTATACTTTTAAAACCAATCATTAAATATGATTATGAAAAATGAATCGTGTTACAATCATGGTGACGGTAGGTCGTACGTACGCATGATTAACATTCCATTTTTTAATGATCATGATAGAAATATGGTCAATATTGTTTGATATTTGAAAATTATAACCATATAATATATAACATATTATTTCTTTAATTATAATTTTATATATATATCATCCATTTGATGTGGTGATGAAAAATGAATCATGTTGCTTCATGGGGGCACAGTCCACACGTACGCACAAACAACACTATCATTTATTAATGAATGTAAATGTAAAAAATAGATGATATATTATTTTTCATAATTATAATTATATCATGAATATTGTATTTATGTATATACATTAAATCCATCAATATAACCAACCGTGAGAGGTGGTGATGGAAAACAAATTACATCTATTCGCGAGGTGGTAGTCCGTCGTACACACGAATAATGGTTTCATTTCCCATTTTATGGAAAATAATATGAATATAAGTTATTAAATTAACATAATAACATCCTAGTATATTTAATATACTCATGTTATTATATCATCATGTTTGGATAATATTTGAAGGAGGTAGAAGAAGTAATAAAGTGAAAATTATTGGTTAAAAACCACACCGCTTTAGAAAACCTATTTAGGTTTATAACTAAAGCCTTACTAGGTTATATTTATTATTATAACTATAGGATGTAAGGATGGATTTAGTTAAGGTATTTGAGAATGTATTTTACAAACCAAAAAGTTATTTAAGTGTGAATAAAAGAGTGGATGTTCCCTTTTACAAGTGAGAGAAGATGCACTTTTAGAATTATTTAAAGTATTAATTAATATAAATCAATTTTCATGGAAAAATGGATCCAAAATTAAATAATTAGAATATATGATGAGGTTAGGTCAAAATAATTTCATAAAATAAATTTTTTAAATATTTAGATTATGGTTTTACCCTTATCTTTTTTGTTTTAACCTATGTCAACACTTTTTGACGATTGCCACTGTAACAAAGTTTTTTACTCTTTAGTGGTTAAGATAGTTTCCATAAAGAACAATTGGACCATAAATGGATCACATTTGATATTTTAAACCATATCTTAATCAATTTTATGGTGATAGTATTTTTATAAATTTTAAATCTTTTAATAAAATATTATTTATTATAAAATATCATTAATGTCATTTTTGGAACTATTCATTTAATATGAATTTGAAAACAACATGACATCAAATGAATTATAATTTAATAATTTAAAATATCTATAATAAGTTATATTTATCTAAAAAATTTATGGAACACAATAATTCATTAAAATTTTATTACTTTTAGAATTTTTAGTATCATTTATTTTATTTTTCTATTAATTGAATAAATATTGTGTCAGTGTTGCGGAAGCATTTAAGATAATTATTTTATCACTAAAAAATAATTTATCTTTAAAATAACCATTTAAAACTAGAAATAAGTTATTTTTATTCCTTTCACAAAATATTATAGATATTAAAAATAAGAAATTGACATTTTTGAATTTATCTTTTTTGAAATATTATAAAGATAAAAATTAAAGAAATATGACACCAATTTGCCATATTTTCAAAACTTAGATAGAAATAGACAAATTAAACTAATCCAATATGATAAATTTAGGTGATACAATCATTTTTTATTCCTTATAATATTATTTTTTATCTTGGTTACTCAATTTACCCTTACCGTGGTGAAAATTATTTAGTATGGTTACATTTAAAATTGACCAAAAAATAAAAGGTACTTATTTAAAAATTTTGGACATACTGACTAAAAATATGGAATCCATTTTTAAATATTCAATTTATAGAAGTGGTAGAAGTAAATTTAATATTAAAACACAAAACACAACGAAAAAAGGTTTTTCCTAAAAATGACTTTTTAAGTATAATTTTTTATACCAAATTCAACTATAAACTTGATTAAAATAAACTCAATTGGATTATTAATAATATAAGAGAAATAATTTTACTTTTAAACCATTTTAAAACAAAATGAAACTTTGTTAATGCTTGAAACAAAAATACAATGTTCAATAAAAATCATTTTTCACTCTTCATGGGAAAATCATTATTTTTAAAATAGTCCCAAAAATCCACTCTATGATAATTTTTTCATACTTATTTCAAAAATGATATCCCTTTTATCAAATAAAATTTCTAAAATTTCCAAAAATTAATTATAATATTCGGTCACAAAAAACAATAAAAACCATTTTTGAAGAAAACGTATTTTTGAAGAATAAAACGAATTTACTAAAAATTGAGTGATTATTTTCTAAGTATTAATCAATAAATTTTTATTTATTAGGACCTTTATATATATTTCATTATGTGGTTAATATTATTTATACCTACCAATTAAATGACTAGATTATAATAATCATTTTTAAATAATAATATTTTTTGGTTAATTTAAGCTCGGTGTTGCATATCTTGTACACTATCAAACATAGTATTTATTTTAAAACCTTTATATATTACATTCCTACCTTAAATAAATTTACTCCTCACAATTTGAACTTGAACTTGATAATTTAAGGTTTGACATCTTAAAATTCCTTTATTAAAATCCCACATTGTAAAAAGGGTTAATAAAACTTCCTCTAGAAAAGAGGGAAAGGAAAATAAGAAGGTGATTTTGAATAACACAAACTAGGTTTCCAAATAATATAACATTGGTGGGAATTGAGGAAAAATTAATGTCTAAAAAATTATGGTGAGTAACAGAGAACATTGATCATATGAATGTAGGAATTCCTTTATCATTTATACTAAGAACTTAAGGAAATATACTTACTTGATAAGTATAATATCACCATTTAATCAATTTACACCAAAATTTCATCTTTTACTCCAAAAGATGGGTATTCAAGATGAGTTTTTCATGTATGAAGCACTAAAATAAACTTATAATGGATCACATAATTCTACAACAGGATAACAAGTTATTCCTCATGACTTTATACATAACCAAAACCAAAATGGTTAGCATAAGGTAAGATAATTCTCAAAATGAATAAACCCTCATATGATGAAATACAACATTAATCTCTAAATCCTCAATAATAACACCCATAATTTAACTTAGATCATTTGATTAATAACTAACCTTAGAGTCCACAAGATCATATCACCTCAATAACCATCATCAAATTAATTAATTAAAAATTCAAAACCATATTTCCATAATGGAGTAATCGATTCCAAACTCACTAGGTAGCCTTATAGAGATAAATCCATGAGAAATGAGGTGCGATCTACTCTCAAAAATCACTAAAACACAAGCCACAAAAATTCCCAAATTATCAACCTCAATCGGTGATTAATGTCTCTAAAAGTCATGATATACCCTAAATAAATTCATTGAGAAACATGCCTCAAGATAAATGATGAAAAATATCTTGTTTACATCATATCAGTATATACTTTATGAGATTCACATGAAAGATTTATCGATCACAACAATTTATTCATGATTCAGTGAAATCATTCATCCTGGAACCCTAATGACCGAATCAAAAATAAAGAACTAAGGGAAGAGAACAAGGAAGAGGAGAGGATAATCACACCTCAACCCATTGAACAAATTCCACAAAACCACACCAAATCATAGGGAAAGTGTGATATAAGAGAGTGGGAGATACCCTAGCCATCACTCCCATAAGGGAGGAGGAGGGGACTGTATCCTAAAATCCTAAGGGGAAAAAGAGTCATTTCCCACTTTTTTAACAAAATTCAATAGGCTGCATGGTTTGGCCACATGATTTTATAAACCATGAACCAAATATGCATATTCCACTATATAATAAACACATTCTGCATGGTTGTTCTGCATGGTTTACCAAACCATGTACCAAATGTGCACCTTCTCCTTAATGAAAAATAATCCATATAATTATGCCGCATGGTTTCTCATAACCATGTGACAACCATTCACATAGAAAAAACCTTTGGAAACTTTTAAATATTCAACTCAAAACTCCCGATACTTTCCTGAGTACTTGAGGAAACTCCTAGGCCTCTATACATATAAAAAAATATCAATTTTATATGATTCAAATCTTAGAATTCAACTCTAAATATCAATTCTAAAAACAACCCATGATCCAAAACTCAAAAGTTTATATTCCCTCTAAATTACACAACTCATGAAGGGGTGGGGTTTTATAATATGGATTACTCATCTTTAATCTCATCATGTCAAGAAAGGTATGATTCCTCCTTTCATTAACACTATTCCACTATGGTGTATAAGGTTGAGTGGGATGAGATATAATCTCATACTCCTATAGAAAGTCAATAAACTCTTGGTTAACATATTCACAACCTCGATCAGATAAAAGTTTCTTTATCTTATTACTAATTTGAAATATCTACTCAAGTCATAAATAAAAGTTATGAAGTAAGAATTCTCACATATAGCTTCTACTAGAAAAGGTCTACACAGATCAGTGTGTATCAATTCTAGAAGATCTATGAAACCTTAACCCTATAAAATAAATAGTGGTTTAGTTATATTTACTTTAATCATGACATCTGTCTAGTGGTTTTAGATTATAAGATTCTAAATAACCATCTTGATAGAGCTTTGCCAAACACTTCTCATGTACATGACCAAGACGATGATGCCAGATCTGTGTGTGAAATGATCATGTGAATTTTATTCATTATTAATTTCTAATAATAAGTTTTTTGTAATATAAAATACATAAATACCATTATTTTAATATTTCATACCATAACATAAGCTGTTTTGTAAAATAAATAGCTCTTATTTTCAAATTTTAATATAAAAACATTTTTATCGAGGTAAGATGCTGAAATTATTCTTTTTGTAATTTAAGGTACATAATAACAATATTTCAAAACCAAGACCATCCATGTTAGAAATATAAGGTGGAAACCACCTATATATAAGGCATTAAGACATTATCCATTGGATAATTAGAGTTCCACCTCTATGAAAACCTTCCATAATCTACTTGGTTCCAGCATCTGGATAAAAATGTGAGTACTAAAAGCTATATCTAATACCTTATTATTAGGTATATAAAGATTATAATAAATAATTAATGAACCTTAATATTACTATTTCTTCTTAAATTATATGTAGTTCTTCTTCCAATGGCTTTGATTTATACATGCAAAATATACTATGTCTTTTTTCCTTTACCTATCTTTAGATATTCCATTTCTTGACGGGGTTTAAAATCCATATACTTGGTGGGAATCTTAGGGTCCTTTTAATTATTCTTCCTTTTATTTACCATAGGACCATAGGTTTTTTATTCCCTATGTCCTTATCAATTTTGTAAATCAAGGTAAGGAGTTATGAGAGAGACTTATCACTATTTAGCTTAATATAATTTACAATGAAATAAGATAAAATATTGGTTTGTGAGGATAAAATGAGATATGTGCACAACTCATGAGGGATATTAAAGCCCAAGATGTCAAAGTGATTAATGTATCCAATCAAATTGACTACATGAGGCTTATTTGGTAAAAAAATATCCTAGATTTTATGTGAATAGTGTATTGGATATTTCATATCTCTCTTATCTTACCTTATCTTGATAAAGACTATGAAGGAGATGTATCATAATATATACATCCATATCCTCATGTTTCTTTAGAAGATTAATGAACATGGATGATAACATGAAACATTGGACAATTATGGAATCATCCAAATGTTTCATATAGAGAGATAGTTCCTCCTCACTAGCCTCTTTAGTAGGTTATTTATGAATATGGTTTCCAATATGTATAATTTATGTTCATGGCGTAGTACAATGCACAAACACATGTACAAATCCTAGAAATATAAGCCCATGAGAATTTTTTCCTTATCAAGAATGGATCACTGTGACATAGTCAAAGTTACTTGGCTTACCATTTCTATAATGAGTATAATTTTTGTAGTTTATCTAGATTAAAAATTAGATAATAAATATAAATTTTTAATCTACCACTATTTTTTTGATAATATAATAACTCTCACCATTGATTTTGTAATATATTTTTCCATAGATATTATAGTGGAAAAGATCCACATATCCCTTCTCATAACCTAGACAGAGGTTAGAAAAGTTATTCAAAAGTATTTAGACATACATAAATTTCCAACTGCATTGACTCATAGCTCCTTGATCCATTATGTGGACTCCTGAATCTTGAGATATTGGATATGGATTTCCTCAACTCTTGCTTAATAGATGCATCAAGTCTCGTAGTAGTGATCAACCCTTAATGTGAACTTGGTTAAGTCAACCCAAAACTCAAGTTATAAATTGCCCAATAATTTAAAGTACCCCAATAGAGATTGGTCAAACACTTTGAACTATGGTTCAATTTCAAACCAAGTACTGGAATGCTATACTGAATTAATCTATTGATTTGAGGAATTTTATCTTTTATGCATAAATTTCCCATTTTATCCTATTACACACATATTAATATTAAGTGGATTTTACTTAGGTGATTCACCATTTCTTCATATAATTATGCATAATCCAATTTATTTTAATTCCATCTTGCATGCCAGATAATTCATTAATTTATGTGATTGTAAAAAAGAATCAATAAAGAAATTAACAATGAAACTTTATTGAAATAGAATAATAAAATTGATTTATCATGATATTTTCTAATGGTTAGTTTATGTAATGTATGATAAAATAACCTTTGATCCTAGGAGAATAATAATTTCAATCGTTACTTGGTTCATGATGTATAATTCCACCCATCCTCCTATGTATCTTTTGGAATAGTTTTCCCTTGGGTCTGAACTTGAATTGCCTCCACTCATATTAGAGATCCATTTAGTACATAATATTTACTCACACACGGGTGAAGGGAACCAAATGATTGGTTAAGGGGTTTACAAAAAGAAACCATGAGGACACAAATCCTTTCATAATGAGAGAATGAGATGACCCACATGACATCATTTCATTTAATAAATTATTACAATAAACATTAAATAAAAATAAATTAAAGGAACCAGTTTACATACATAGGTTGGGTCTATGCTCATGACTATCCACACATATACAAAGGATATACATTTTCAATCTAGAAATAATTCACTTAAAATTGTTCTTTTAATTAAGATAAAAATGACTCGAATTAACCTTGTTTATTATTTGATTAATAAATTAATTTAATTTATATTAATTTCATCCAAACCATCATAAAAATTTCATCATCTATAATTTTTTAAAATTTTAAATTTTTTTTATTCAAAGTTAAAAATGTATAAATGTGTACTTGGCGGAAACGATATATACCCTTCCAAAATACTCAATATGGTCCTTGTAATATGTACTCACATGTAATCTAATATACATGGAATAAATCATAATTACAAGGCATATACTTTCAATAAATGAAAGATGACACATATAAATTATGCAGTACGTAATAATATTAATGCACGTGGAGTATACTACAACTAAAGTCCAAACACAACTTGTAGTTCATAGTTTAATATGGAAATTAATTTAATAAATTATTAATAATCCTATCTCATGGAATGTAATATCAATAAATAACACACAAACATATGTTGATTGGGTTGAATTATACCATTAATTTTATTTACACATCAAATTAATCACACAATACATAGTAGGTTACAAGGTGTGTACTAGGGATACACGACATGCAACATCTTCTATCGATATATGTGACACATGTCTAGGGACTAACCATGTTTTTCGAACACATACGTGTATGAGATACACAATATGTACACTAGTTATATCATGAACCCGTCCCTCCAAAGATACCCCTCCTGGGCTAGCAATGAAGAAAGGGAGATAATGATCCCCGAGTCCCACCTCCAGTAGGCCCCGGGTTGGAGACTAGCACCAAGTGTGTACATATCTCACAATATGGGCGGAATTAACCTTTATAAGAAACAAGATCAGGAGATAAAATGAATAATCCACAATAACTCTAAGTCATAATATAAAATAGAAATCCAAAAACAATCCCACATGCATGAAAAAAGTAGTAATGATACAAATACAATAAAGTCTCCAAAGTAAATACCCACAATTAAAGCTAAAGTGACGACACAAAAACTGTCAAGATCTAGGATAGTAAGGTCTACCATGGTCCGAAAAATCTCCCAGGAAACCTAAAAATAGTTATATATATATAGGGTGAGCATATGAGTATAATCAGTAGGAAAAACCAAAGTCTCTCGTGCACATGTGAAATAGGCATACTAATGCTCTTGTGAGAAAACAACAATACAAAACATCACCTAAACAGGTATACTAACCATCCCAACCTCACCAAGTATCACTAAAAAAATAACACAAGACAAGTAATATAATATGATATAAAGCACACCGATGATAGGTTACCCCGCACCACTTTCCCACTGGTATGCCACTCTCACCCAATGTTGTACGCCTTAGTGCTCCCATCCCTTCTGTATACCACATCACATTCTGCCTACATACACCTGGGCCTCACAACACATCCCGCCAACACACACCTTGACCTCACAAAACATACCACCCATAGACACCTAGGCCTCACAACACATCCTTCTCGCACACACCTGGGCCTCATAATACATCCCATCTTATCCCGAAGACACCTGGGAAATTACATCAAATCTCATCTCAAAGACACCTGGGAAAGAACATCACATATCATCCCAAAGACACCTGGGATAACACATCACAACCACAATATAATGCACTAAATGAACTCCGACCATCACATCCTATGCAATACCTACCTCACCAAGAAGATAGAGCGGAAAAGAGTGAGTACCCATCCATCTGTACTCCTCACCAAATGTTTGGTAAAGACACCCTCCCCCGTGATGATGGGGGTGTTAGGCACATGGTGTTCAACTAGGGCGGGGTGAGTATAGAAATAACAAGTAGAAATACAAGTATATATATTTTATTAGACACTCAATCACAACATATGGGTTTACAACAAATCATTAACCAACTTACCACATTCTCCCAAACCACTGCCAACACTAAATTCCCAACTCCACACAAAAAGAACACAACCATTACTCGTTTTTTCAGTCTTTAATTTATACTTAACCATTATCTATATTTTACCATTTCTACCCACCCAATTTATATTTATTCAATTAACCATCCATATTAGTTGGGAATCTATTAGGCACAACACATATCAATCACCATAGTAATAGTTATTTCAGAAGATGAAGAGCCCTGATAAATTAACACAACTTCATATTACCTCTCTGTTTAATACACATCCATTGCATATCACATATAAATCCCAGAGCTATTGGGGTGAATCTTTATACATGTTTTTAATGGATAAACTTAGGGTGGATTACCCATACCAACCAAAACAAACCCCCAACTCACAACCACATCCAACAACACATTACAACACAACTAGTTTTGCAGTTCTGCTGCATAATCACACCACACCCATCATAGCCTCACTGTACAACCACATTCCATCCACTTCCCCTACACATACAAACCACAACAAAATCACACATCACATCACAAAAAAACATTTTATAGGTTCAAAATAATATGTATCGCATTCTACTACTTTTTATTTGGGGAGTTATTACACAAACCAAATCCCGGGGCAACTGATTAATTTTAAAAGTATAAATAATTAACCAATTTATATTTTTTTAGGGTGATACCAAAAAATATAAATCAAGGAAACAACCAAAGAATATGTATCTAGCGCAAACAAATCCCCCAACAACCATAATTTTCAGTGGGGAATCAAGCCTTAACAAACACAGTATCACAATCAATATCAATGCTATAAAAACCATGCAAATAAAACCCCATTTCCCATTTCAACTCAATTAACTGATTATTCATCTTTGATTTAATCTAGAATAAACATAATCCCTAGAGAAATAGAAGTATAACCCCTCCCTCATGATGCACAATAAAGAGAAACAAAGGGAATCCCACCTCAAGGAAGCTTTCCAACATGCTGTACACTGTAGGGAAAATAAGAATGCTCGCGAACCACAACCAATCCATAAAAAATGTGGATCAAACAATACCACACCAAGGATCCATAAAAATGAAACCAAAACACACCCACAAACAAAATAAACACCACCACATCAGATACCTAGGATAAGAATGGAATAAAAACAACCATAATGGGGAAGAACTTACCACAGATCAACCAAGGATCATCAAAGAACAACCATCGGGTTTAAAAAATCAAAGAGGGAAGAAGAAGGGATTGAAGGATGCCTTGGGGTGATTAGGGTTCTCCCAAAATGAGAGGAAAATGGGAGAACATCTGAATGGAAGAAATTTTATATAAAAATAATTTTTAAAACTGCACATGATTGGGGTATTACATGACGTGTAATCTCATTTCACTTCATGTAATCCCCAATGTTCAGTTTCCACTGAAAAACATGTCACTTCTTAATTTTATTATTTAATTAACCCTAAAAACCCTCACATCATGAACCACCCCTGGAAAAGTCATGAAATGGACTTTCATGTTGTGTAATCCAGTTACACAATGTGTAATTCCTGCATCACCTCTACTGCAACTCCAACTTTTACCAAAAAATCATGGGATTTCCCCCGAACACCTCAAACAACAAAACTGAAAAAGTAACAAACTGGAAGGTCATAGACCATTACAATATATACACCATGTGACCTCAATGTTGGACTATTTTTTAGTATCTATGTCATGAAATAAATTCATGAAATGGAATTGAACCTATATTGTTCTCTGTGAAAACACACGAACTACTCGACGTGTTAACAATTTACATCATGTGTAGTCTAGAAAACTATGTTCTAGCCTAGATCAGTCCACACATAGTGTTCATTTAATTCATTCCATGTGTACTTATTGCATGATGACCTAGATTTATCATCATTCTTCCTGGTGAAATTAACATAGAAATCAAGGGGTAGATTTCCTCTAATGGTGATCCAAAAGTGAACCAAAAACCTCCAAACATCCCTATAGAAATTTTTGGGTTTTGAATTTTCATCGTATAGATATAGAAGTAGAATAAAATCCCATATTCATGATCCATATTCAATAAAAACAATATGTAATAATGAAGATCATAAATGTGTATACTTCAAGTTATATGTGTTCCATCCTTTATTCTTCATTTTACACTTGATAAATATCACCTTTAACAATAGATGAAATCCTTCTTCCGTTGAGGTTATTACACCGACCTTGGATCCTTGATCATATCAAGAGGACTCTTGATCACTAAATGGGTTCTAGATCCTTTTCTATTAGACAAACAATGACCAAGATAAAAATAAATTTAGTTGTGTCATATAAAATTCCATTACACAAGAGGAGAGATTCCATCCCTTTATATAACTAACCTAGACATGTTTCATTAAATGAAAACACATTAGACACATGAAATGTATCAACTTAAATTAGATCCCATTAGTATTATTCATCGACTCTTTCAATGAATATTCATACCATATTTAATTCATTCAAAATGAATTAATAACAGATTGAAACTGCATAGTCATAATACATGAACTCAACCTATATTAAATTGGGTAAAATGAATGTGTATGATACATATTATTTTAGTGAAAATCCAGAAATCTCCCACTTTCACTAAAATCTATAGTGACTTTATGCCAAAATTCACAACCTTTTTGAATCTATCCAAAACTCTTTTTAGATACAGTTTCCATCAAAATCTCTTCAATTCTGGAACAACCACTTTGTCAAAAACTTAATCCTTATTCAAAGGCCCAACCATGTGATCTTTTAGGCCTTAGAAGCATTGAAAACAAATTTTAAATCCACATTTCATTGATGTATCCAAAGAGAAGCCTCTAGAAAATCACCATTGCTTCTTAATATTCTAAGGGGTATTGTGTAATCTATATCAAACATACTCATATCTCTATATGAACATGTCCACCATAAGATGTATCATATAAATCATATGTATACTTATATAATATTTTTTTCTATGACATCGAGTGACCACTAGACATGAAACATATTAATTTAGAATCACCAACCCATCTTTTCTTGATTCTCAAAAATATACTGACCAATTTGATGAGCATCACTTCATTCATATAATAGATGAATAAATCACATGACACTCATCAAAGTAGTTGAAAACATCATACAAGACTCAACTAAGCATATTTTCATACAAGAGGAAAAATCCCATCTTTGTTTTACTCCAATTGATCAGAAACATACCCAATCACCCCCCATATTAGCTAAGTTCATATTTTGACTTGCATAAATATGGTATCAAATTATGAAGGTTCTCATGATAGGTATCTCTACAACCTCAAATCAAAAGGATTGAATAATAAAACACCACTAAGTACACCTATGACTATATGTAATTCCATGAGTATAATTTTTTGGATCATTATAAGTAATAATTATCTACTTATTACCTCAAGAATATATTCTTTGTATCAAATGTACAACCCTTTATAATGGATACAAGAATATATGTAAGCTAATCTTAACATCTCATCACAATCCATAATACTTTGCGATGATCATCGATTAGTGAAAACTCAAAGTTTATACTTTGAGGGGATATTTATCATTTAACCATTCATTTAAGTAAATTTAAGTACACATGAATGAATGATAAATTGAAAATGACTTTATTATTATGAAATGATATGTTAATAACCATTACAACCAATCTCATAAATATTTTATAACAAAATATTCCACACGAATCTCATATTTTTGGTGCACTAATGGTTTTTTTAACATTACATCAATATGTAACTCCTATCATATACCTATATGACCATATAATAAAATAAAACCACCAACCTATTTTGAGTAACATTTACAAAGTAAGCTGGTTTGAATAATGGTGAAACATTGGAATCATATTCCTTAAGTTCAACACTTTTAACCTATATTGAAGCTCCTTAACTTAATAACTTTAAATGTTACAATTTCAAATTCAGTTGTCTACTTATAACTATTTCTATGTGAATCAACAATATTCTTGGAACCATTTCCATAAAACTTTTATTTTGAAATTATTTAGTTAACATTCATATTCACTTTCTCACAATAACTAAATATAACTATTTACATTTTTATTTACTGTTAAATATCCTAGATCATTAGGATATTAGGTGAAGAATCACTTAAACTTAGACTAGAATAATATTTTATCTGTTAACTTTGAACTTCTCTAAGTTCAAACATACTCCCACTAATCTCATAAACACTATATTATCTTCAAAATATCTTGATAAGACTCAATAAAAAATACTTATGTTTTAGGATATAACTTTTATTTCTATTTTAGTAGTAATATTTAACAAATATACTATTGTTTCCATATCTCACATGGTTATGTGTTTAGATAATTCTTCTTAAAATGAAGATTATTTTAGAAAATAACTAGATAAACTCATTTATCTTGGATAAAAAAATTGTATCCTCATCTTCTCAAAATATGTTATAGAATTCAATGAACCATAAACCCACTATGAACAATTAATCATGTTATTTTATTTAAAACAACTCTTTGTTAACAAACAACACCTCTTATCATATAAGAGAAGTGATATGAAGATATACATGATATAACTTAGATTTATCCGAGATTTATAAATTCATTTACATTCAAACCTGTAATTTATTGAATGCAAACTACAAGATCTGTAAATTATTCCCATGATTTTAAACCTCTATATATTTATATCACTTTGTAATGTATACATTTAGGATCACATAACCTTTAAAATAAAATAATCAATTTATATAACATTTATACCTAAAATGGAAATTTCATGGAGTTCCCAAAACCCTTCAGGTATTCTATATAATCACATCATATGCAATAATTAAACTTTTCTGATAATACCCTCAGGTTTCAATTAACCTTAACTATCTTATTGAATAAATATTGTCGAACTTATATCATTTTCCTCTTTTGGTTTGAACATTTAATTGTACTATATATACAGTATTGAAACTTAGACATCATATTCCTTTTTCATCTATTCTCTACTCCCATTTAAGTTCAAAAATTCATGTCTTATTGTGCCTAGATACAATGAAGTTTTCATAAATGCATGGAAAATTGAACCTTATGGAAGCCCACTCACAATTCTTTCCATAAAGCTTAAGCAGGTAAAAAATAATGATTAAGTAATGGATAAAATCATGCTTTTCCAATATGGAAAATGATATTAGGGATACTGAACAACATATATTACAATGTCAAAATGAAAATCAGAATCATGATGCTCATTCTAGAGATGAGATCTAGGATCTCACTGATCTTGGTGACATTATTACTCTTAAGGAAAGGTTGGCCTAGAATCAATACAATATCATATGGCTTTAAGAAGGAGATAGAAACTCCAAGTTCTTTCACTTATTGCATAGGTAGAAGAAGATCAATATAGGGGTAACTTCCCTTGAAATTAATGGGTCTCTATTCTATTTAGAAAATGAGGTTTCTAATGTCGTGTTTTCCTAATTTGAAATCCTATACTCAAATAAAGGATAGTATTATACAAAAAAACCTTTATTAATAACATTACACTCACTGTTTACACTCATCAAAATAGGTTGTTAACTGAAGCTCCTCAGGGAAGTGAAATCAAGGTTTCCCTCTTTTCTTTGAACATTGATAGTGTGGCAGGACATGATAGATTTAAAAACAAAATTTTTATGTTCAAGTGGTACATTGTACATCATGATATCATCAATGTTGTGAGAGAGTTATTTAATAATGATTCCATTCCTTATAGAGTCAATGCTAGCTTTATTTATCTAATTCCAAAAAATGAGAATGTGATGGATATCAAGTATTTTAGTCCAGTTACCATTGGGATCATGGTTCTAAAAGTAATTAGAAAAATCATTGCTTTAAGGTTGGGAAATATTTCCAAGGTATTATAAATTCAAATCTATTTGTCTTTTCCCATGGAAGGAGTATTCAAAATTTCCTTTTCACTTCCTCATAATGTGTCAACATTATAAAGAAGAAGGTTAAATATGGGATCTTTTCACTCAAACTTGACATATCCAAGGCATTTGAAATAATAAAATGGAGTATAATTTTTGAAATTATCAAAAATCGTGGTGTTTTTGATACTTTTATCAATTTGGTCAACATTTTTCTCAAAAGTTCTAGGCTATCCATTATTATTAATGGGTCCCCTAGAGGTTTTTTTCAGTGCTCCAGGGGAGTCAGGAAAGAGGATTCTCTTTCTGGACTTCTCTTTGCTATGGATGAAGATTATCTAAGTGTATGCCTTAATGATCTTGTGAATACTAGGTTATATAGGAAAATAAAGGATGGAAGGGATATTTTTACCCCCATCACACCTTCTTTATAACGATAATATTCTTCTCTTTGGTCAAGGTGACATAAGCATAGTTTCCTGTATCCAAAATATTTTTGCTCATTATGAATAATTTTCTAGGCAAGTCATAAGTTGTAATAAGTCCTTTGTGGTGTTTCAGAATGTAATGCTTGTATCCAAGAGGAACACGGTTACTAGAACACTTGGCGTGAAGAAAAAGTCTCTTCCTTCCACCTATCTTGGGGTGCCCCTTTTCTAGGGAAAAGTTAAAAGGTGTTACCTTGAAAATATTTACTTCAGGATAATTTCCCAAATGGAAACCTAGAAAGGGAAAACCATGCCTCAAGCAGGGATATTTTTTCTTTTGAACTCGGTGATAACCTCCATGTTTTTTATTCTTTTTTTGTTTATAGATGGCCTAAACCTCTGATTAAAGAACTCAAAGCTTTTATTAGAAACTTTTTTTTGGACTGGATCCATTCATGAAAGGAATCTTGTCATCATGGCTTGGAAGGAATGTATAAAGGCTATTGATTAGGTAAGAATGGGAAATAAATATATGAGAATCTTTAATGAATATATTCTTAGAAATTTCCATTGTAATTTATTAAAACCATCCTTCTTCTATCTGTCCAGACATCAAACATTAATATTAAGGGATTATGAATTTATCTAAGTGGATGGTTTTCAAGCATTCCACTATCAATTTATGAAATACTCCATGTCTAGATAGGCCAATCTGTGAAGACATGTATATACCTATCTCTATAAAACACTCTTAGATTACTAATATAAACTGTAATGGTGCTCTGAAAGGGATTCTTTCTCCTCATACCAGGGTTGAAATCCAGAGGTATTCCCATGTTGATATGATTATCCAGATTCTAAATTCTACTAGTAGGTTCACATAAAGGGATTATTACAGACATAAATATAATGAAGGTATCACAGTTTCCTCAGGGATTCAGATGTTTAGAAATCCCTTTATATATCCATCTCACATGCTACTACTTCGGAGGATTTGGAAATCCAGACTACCCATTCACAGTATTCTATAAAAACTAGGAGTGCATATTTCTCCTGATTGTTATCTATGTTTGAAAGATAATAAATCAATTAATAATATATTCATTTCATGTAGCTTCTCTTACAGATTTTGGGAACATATTTAGGAAGTGTTTGGACTCAAGTTGAGGTTGTAAAGTTTTGAAAACGTTATGATATCTATCACCAAAGTTGGATAGAGTGATCAAATTCAAGGAATATTGATCCCAACAGTGGCTGCCACCATTTCTTACATATGGATAGAAATAAATGGCCTAGCCTTTGAAAATAATAATCCCTATTTACAAGAAGGAATGAGTGTCTTATATAGGGCAGTCATGACTGCCTCCAAAATACAAGCAGGTTCCATGAAAAATGACTTCTCTGATCTTATGATTTTGAAAACTTTTGATGTCATTGGAAGGGTTAACAAGCCTCTGATGAAAAATTCTATTAAATGGATCCCTCCAATATAATTGTGGTTGAAAGTGAATGTGGATGGGGTGGATTTAGGTGAAATAACACCTTCAAGATGTGGTGGTGTCTTCACACCCATTGGGGATTCATTAAAGGTTGTTTCTATCATTACATTGGCAATAGATATGTATTTGAAGTTGATTTATGGGAAATGATTAAGTCCATTAAGTATGGTGTCCATCATGGCTAAAAGAAACTTTGGGTGGAATATGACTCTATTATTGTGGTGCATACATTGAATAATCGATCCAAGATTGTTCCATGGATAATTCTTCCAGCATAGATTGAATTCCTTCAGCTTATTGATCAAATTCAGATGGATGTCATTCATGCTTACAGGGAGGACAATTAGGTTTTAGATTCTCTACCTAAAAGATAAATTGTGTAGGCCAGTTAAATATTGTCTTTTCTTATTCCAGATTTTTGTTCACATATTTTAGATTCAGATACATGAGGTGTTTTTCATTCCTGTATTTGTAAACCCCCTTGTGATGCTTCTTTATATAAATTATAATATTTTTTAAGGAATGATCTTTCCCAGTTTCTAAACCTGTTTGATTAATTCCTTAGCTAGAATATGTCTTATAGGAAATATCCAATCTTTCCAAGCATATTCAATCATATTTAATTTTATTTACATACCTAATCATACTGAGTATATGATATAATAATTCCTTATGTTAATTAGTATAGTGCCTTTGAAATATTAAATAAATCAATCCATGCTTCTATAAGAATCTTTATTTTCTTATTGAAAAACTTCAACACTCAGTTACAAAGGAACTATTTTAACACATAATATTTTTCTTACTTAAGCAATTTTTCTTAAGCTACCAATATTAGAAGTTTCTTATTTTAATCTTCTCATTTCAAGGATTAATTTTGAAGTTTATTTTGATGATGATGATGTAATTATCTAAAAATAAAAAATTTAATCAAATGAATTTCATGTCGTATACCCTTTTATTAAGTAATTTTAATGATATCGCCACTAAAATTGATAACCCCATACATCATATCCATTTAGTGAGCCAAGATCCATATTTAACTAAGAAATGAGTCTACTAAGGTGTTCCTCTCATCACTTAATTATTTAGGTAGGGAATCATTATGATCACAATAGTTTTGACTCTTATATAGTTGAGTGGATAACTCTATATGAATCCATTATGTATATTCACTCAACTATATTCCTCTGGTATCCTTCTTAAGGGTTTAACAACTAAGTGTAACCTAAAAAAACACCAGGAACATACTAACAAATGACAATCCATAGGAACCCTTCTAGAGGATAACCTACCCAAGGATGATCCAGTGTCATATATCACTTTCTTTCCTTAGACAAGTTAATTTAGGGGAACCCTATTGGGGAAAAACCTCTCCGGTTGACTGATAGAGGTCTTGACACATGCCTCTTTGGAAGGGATTTCAAACTTAGTATTTGAGGTATTTTCTCATTAAAGTATCACCAATTTAATATAAATATTATTAATATTAAATTAATAATTATTACATCTTATGTAATCATTATCTTATCATGTTTTATTCCCTTTTTTGTATGCATTATTTTATTAATTTAGTTTTTGGAATCACTATTCCAACCCATAAATGCATCATAGGCATAGGGTACATAAACTCTTCATGTAAATGAATAGGTATACATGAGATTGAAAAAATCCACATGAGTAAACCTGGAGTGATAAATAGCTAACACTGTTCACTTTCCTAGTCAATGTATAAACCTCCAGGTAAGTATATAGTCTGACCCAAAGTTCCACTCCCTAGGGAGACTTTACCCAATAGAGAATCCAATTAATAATATCTATAAAACCTAATATGCACAAAACATGCCCAAAAACAACATTCAAGATAATAACTTCAATTACAAATTGAAGTCAATCTAGATGGAAAAAAATTATGGAGTCTTACCCAGCATGTGATGCAAGGCTTTATCTCCTAGAATTAGTTTTATAGTTAAACAAAAGCATACACATAAATAATATAAACAATTCATAACTATGATTAAAGTAGGGAATAAACTTTAAATAAATGAACAATTCAAATATATGAACATGAGATAACCATTTATGACTAATTTATAAATAAACTATAACTATAAACCCTTTTATAAATTAGCTAACATTATGAACATTTCATAATTTTGAATATAAACACTTTTATACTCAATCAAATATTAACTCTTTCATATCATATATATTATAGGGAATTTTAATTTATTATTTAAACCTTTGATAAAATCAATGTAGTTTAAATAATATCATTAAATAATATCTTTAAATAAGACCCCCTTTTAATTTAAATAATTTCAAATTAATTAATTATGAAAAATCCATAATTATAAATATAAACACCTTTTATATTTTGACCTTATTTATGAGATTTATATACTCTTTTATAAATCATTTTTGTAATATTTAAATAAACACTTTATTTAAATATTAAAAAAATGCCATATAATTTAATACCATTTAATTATGATTTATAGACCTTTTATAAATCATATTAATTTGAAAAATATGTTCATAATATTAACTACTTAAGATTACACGAATATTTGTAATAAATGTTTCAAAACATTTAATGCATTAACCATAAACCTTTTATAGTTAATTAATTTACAAAACCTATTTTATAAATTTTATAAACATGTCATAATAATTCATATAAACATTTTATATTCTCATTCATTATAAACTTTTCATAGTATTTAATATATGAAATTACCCTTTCAATATTTCATATTATTTGAATTATAAACAATCTCATAATCCAATTACCATTATGTAAACATTTTACACAATCCAAATATTATATATTGAAATTTTATATAAACCAAGGTTATATTAGTCATCAAATCCATTTTTAATGTGGTTTTAATAATTTTTCAAAATAAAGACTCTTTTAATATGAAAAACTTAAAATTAAATATGAAAAATTCATTAAATATAATCTTCTTTATATTTTGTCCTTATTTATGTAATTTATAAACTCTATAAATTACTCTTATGATCACAAAATTAACTTTTTATTTCAAAATGAAAAGGAAGGCCTTATTTTTAGATAAATTTATTTTAAATATGAATAATTAATATTTGGAATATTTTATTAATAATTTTTTCATAAACATTTATATAATTAATTATAAACTATTTATAATAAATTAATTTAAACTCTTTACAAATTAAAATATTCCCAAAATACCTTTTACTATTATTTATAAAGATTTTATAAAGCATACATATATGAAAAATATTTATCAATTAACCATAAATATTTTATATTTAATTAAATTATAAGCCTCTTATAAATTTTATAAATATTTCAAAATATCTTTTCTGTTATTTATAGAAAATTTATAAATAATCTAATCCAATTCATAATTAAATTTTCTTGATTAAAATAAATTTTTTATTTATTTTCATAAATAGGACTAATAAATATGAACTTATTATTGAAAAAGGATGATAAAATAAATTTTATTAAGCCTACATTATTAATGTTATTCCTATTTTATAAACTAATTTATAAACACGAATAATATAAATAAATAAATAAATTTTTTTATTTAATTATTAAATATAAATATGAATTTTTATATTTATTTCTAGGCTTGAAATATCCCAATTTAGAAATTTTAAAATATTTTCTCCATTAAATAATAAAATGAACACATTGATTCATACAAGAAGCCTTCAATTCGATAACAATTTCGAGTTTTTAATGTTCATCACATAAACATGGTAAGAGAAGAAAAACCCATATAAACAATCTATCTTTGACAAAACCAATGTGCAATAATGAAGAAAATAAATGTGTACCAAAAGTGATGCATGATCCATATTTTATTCTTCATTGTATGCTTGATAAATATCACCTTTAGCGATAGACAAAATCCTCCTGCCTCTGAGGGGATTACACCAACCTTAGATCCTTGATCGTATAAAGAGGCATCTTAATCACCGAAGGGGCGCTATCTCTTTCTCTGTGAGACAAATGATGATCTAGAATAAAATTTAGTTGGTTAAATCATATGAATTTCCCTTACAAAACATGCGGGATCACATCCCTTTTATATCCAACATAGACGTGTTTCATTAAATGATAACACATTGGGCATATGCAATGTATTGACATACACTGCATCCTATTGGTATTATTCATTGAACTCTTTCAATGAATATGCACACCATATTTAATTCATTTAAAATTAATTAATAATATATTGAAACCATATAAGAAAAATACACGCACTCAACCTTCATTAGATTAGGTACAAAAAATATGTATGATACATATTATTTTAGTTCACATCTAACAAAAATCTCTAGGTGTCATCATGAAAGAGCCTAACGATTACATCATTCTTCATTAATCGTCACAAGAATCACTTTGAGTAAAAGGACTTTGCTTGTTATCTCTATAATCGAGATGACATAGGAGGAGGATCTTTCTCTGTTCTTGAGATCATTCTAGGATAATAGATCTTTAAGGCTTGAGAGGATTATCTAGAATTCATTTAGAAAAAAAAAAGAATGTATAGGGATGAGTTAGGGAATATCATCAATGGGTTTAAATGGATCTAGGGTTAGAGAGTAATAATTTTACATTGGCCCTCACGATTCTATTAATTTCCAACAAACCCCATGTCTAAATAATAATAATAATATTATTTTTTACTTAACATGCTCTAAACTCATTGATAAATAAATATCACTATATTATTATACAATAAATAATAAATATTATGTTCACTAAAATAGAGAATAAATATTTATTAAATACTCAACTCACAAATATTCTCCTAAATAAATAGTGACTGAATATATATATATATTCAAACAAACATAAATAATTATAAAACCACTTATGGGAATAACATTTATCTAACATGTTAAATTCATATAGAATTTAACTGTGGTTATGAATACACTTAGTGTGTGACCCTCTAAGACTCTTTGTTAGTAAAATTAGGAAGAACCACCTATAATCTAAGGTTTGAATATACTAACAAACTAAGATTACCATATAAAAAGAAATTAAATTCCACAATGATAATAACCTGATGTGAACGTACACCGATCAATATAATCCCTTTATATTGATATCTCTAATCAAATAGGTTATATGCTGGTGACATCAACCTATTTACTTGAGGTCTCTTTATTTTATTTTCCTAAAATTATCTTTCCAATAGAACATCATGGTAATAGAATTAATAATGTGGTTCCATTTACATAAAAGTTCCTGAGATATTGACTTCCACTATAGAACATATGGGATAAATTATTTCTCTCATTATTTATTAATACAATGAAATTCTTAACACACTCAATAAGTTCTACCTTTCTAAAAATATATGTTGTCACGATTTTCATCAATACATCAAAGTATGAAACTCATGAAATTCATTAATTATAATCTTAAATTCAAAGGGTTTTTACACACATCTATAGATAGGAACATCCAAAGAAAAAAATAAATGTGGAGTGCATACTAGAAGGACATATTCTTATAATCTCCAGGTCTAAATATTAAAAATGGTGCACACCATAAGTAATTTTTTCAAAGTCCTATAAGTCTCCACCCTAGATAGCCTATATCATTTTCATCCCATAAAATGATACACATGACTATAGAATTTATATTTAAGAATATCACTATGGAACTTCTTAGTTCTCACCATAGCGGAGAATTTATATAACCTTTCAGTGTGAAAATTACCCTTATAAAATTATCACATACTATGTCACACATAAGAAAAATCATGATGTGATAATAACTTTATTAATATTAAAAACAATGAATACACAAAATCATAAATCACATCAAAGTTGGTTCTAGGGAACCAAATCCAATAGTTTTATCAGGTGGTCATGTAGAGATGTAATAATAATAACATACAAATATAATGATTTGAAAAAAATTAAAGTGAAACAAACATAAGGCATGTTTGGTAGTCTGACATATATGATATGTTAGATAGACACTTTTGTATGGTTTTTAATAATTCTTAAAGGATTTTAATAATATAAAATGTATCATGTTATACAAAAGGTAATCTCTACTTTTTTGGATGCATATATTTATATATTGATATACATTTCATGAAAGTGTGATGATAATTGACCTATCAAAGTACATCTTTGAGTTTTTCCTAATTGACGTTCTTCATGGAGTATTATAGGTTATGAAAAATGTTAAGGTTACCATGAGAATGATTCATGCACCAGGATATCAAATATTCTCACAAGGTACAAAAATTGTTTATGCAGTGGATATCCCACTAAGTATACCATATAGTGGCATACACCATGTCTTTGGTATACTAGGAGTGAATGGATCATATTTAGAGTCCCCACTACCTGAGGTTGGAGACATACATAGAATGAGAACCTTTATACTTTGAAACCTTTATTAAAAAAGCCTTGAGGCTTAGCTAATCAGGGGTGGATGAGTATATTGCTGATCATGTTGTCATCCATAGATCAATTAAGATTAGATTTATTCTCTTGTATAAAAAGTATGATACTCAGGCCCTTGATTGAGATAGATTGAGTAAGTGAATAGTTTCACCTAGATACTACATATTATTTACACATCTATTCAGGTGAGGGAAAAGTGATGTGTTCATCTATAAAGGTGAATGACATGTGATGTATTTATCACCCTAGACAGTCTATACTTGGATAATTGAGAATATATGAGTAATAAATATGGGATTGACATACTTCATGTCTCATAGTCACTTGATGACTTTGTGTCCCATGGCCACTCAATTCTTGTGTTTGATAGATATTATGCCATATCCCTTTTTAGGATGAGTAACACCAATGTTTTGTGAGTGGCCTCTCTTTTCTTACATTTATGGAAACAATTATTTTTTTTCTAAACTATGAAGGTTTGTGGGGTTACTTTGTGGTTAACTGAATGGTATTTTAGTTTTATTCATAGAGTTTCTATAAAAGTATTTTACAGTAAATCCAAAAAAAGTTTTGAATGAGATTACACAAGGTATTTAATATGATGTAATACACTGTGAAGTTGATGATATATTTAAAATAGTGTTTTGGAATATATTTAAGAGTTTTGGATAGGATTTCACGAGTTATTATATATGATACAATGTAAAGTGAGATGAAATTTACGTCTTTTAAGATTTAGTGCAAGTGGGAGATACCTAAAGCCTTATAAATATATAATATATATAATTTATATCATATAGTATGGTATAACCGGTTTTTAAGAATGAATTGCATGTATTTGGGGGTATATCATTTTATATGATATAATGATATCGTAAGGTGTCA
The DNA here is from genome assembly GCA_963277665.1 of Viscum album. Taxonomy (NCBI): domain Eukaryota; kingdom Viridiplantae; phylum Streptophyta; class Magnoliopsida; order Santalales; family Viscaceae; genus Viscum; species Viscum album. Next base: position 179,832,505 of record OY728159.1, on the reverse strand, counting down.
CTACCCATGTCAGTCATAGTGCATGACTGGTCATATCATACGACATATACCATGCTTCTGTCACTACTACATAATAAACTTTTATGAGTACTAGAATTTGGGGGTGTGGAAATTATTATTACCCAAATAAATACACAGATTATTATTATTATTATCATTCTTATGTATGGAAGTGAAAAAGAGGGGTGAGTTTTTAATTTTCAATAGAAAAGGTTGTGTAAGTGAAAATTTTACATTTTTTTGTTTTTTGTTTATTTACTTTAAATATATATGTGTAAACAAATATTTAAATATAAATCATTGTGTGGGAATACACACACATGAAAATATATAAATAATATAAGTAAAGGAAATTTACACTTATGCATGAGGCTAAATAAGCGTAAACATATGTTGTATTTATTAGTTTTATTTGTTTATTATATTAAATAAATAAATATACATATTTAAAATTAAAATATAAGTGTAAAAAAAATATAAAAAGAACATAATATAAAAAATATTTATATAACATGGTTTTATTATATATTTAACAATAACAATAATATTATATTATATATAAAAAAACTATAACTTATATATTACACGTATATGAAACATATATATATATATATAATATAAAACCATAAAAAATAATTTATAATGTTCATTCAATTATTTAGTTAATATTATTTTTATAAAATATGTATTTGTGTTCCAAAAGGAGAGAGAAGTCATATACCTATCAAAAAATTCATAAATGAGGAAAATATTTTATTACTACTTTATAAAATATCTGTAAGTTTTTTTATAAATTTATTTACTTTATTTACAATATATATATATATTAACTAAAATTAATATATAAATTTACATAAGCATGTAAATTAATTAAAACAAAACTTAATAAATAAATAAATAAATAATATATTTATATACATAGTATATACTAAATCAATAAAAATAACATTAAAGTTACTTTATATATATATACAAACACACACATATAGGCACACCTAATATCTAATTGATATGTCATATTAATTTAAAACTAATAAAACTAATATATTTGTAAGATTAAATATAAAAAAACTACTAAAACTAATAAAAACATACATACCTTAAAATTTAAAAAATAAAAAAATGTATAATAAATTCATATTGAAAATGTGTAATATATATACACACACACACATGCACACTTAATTACCATTATTATTAGTGTTATATTTATGTTAAAACCACATAAAAAGGTAGCCATGATGGATTCAACTTCAATACCAATCCAATAAAAAATATCAAAAAACACAATTAAAATCATGAACCAAAAAATAATACCATAAAATGTTTCTGTGGTTTTAATAATGCTTAAAAATATATTTTTAGTTTCTAATAATTCCCAAAAATGACCACAGTTTTTTTAAAAAAAAATCCTAAAATATCTCAAAAATATATTTTTATTCTAGGTTGAATTAAAAAATTAATTTCAAAAGTATTTAATCAATTAACCACCAAAAAGACTTAAAAATGATGCTTTTTTTTAAAATTTCATTAATCAATATTTTCTAATTATTTATTTTTTAAAGCTAAAATATAATAATAATTATCAGAAATATTAAGGGTGACCTTCCACACACAACACAATTGAACAAACAAGGTGGCCCAAGTACTTGACCCCATGATCAACCCCTTTAACCCAACCCTTACTAGCCCCACCCTAACACAAGGGCTATAATGATAATAATAATCTAAGTAAATTACAATGACTCTGCTATACACAACACAAATTTAAGAAAATATGAATGCTTGGGGACTTGGCCCCATAACCTACCACCAAACTCAAACCACTCCCACACCATGTTGTGTGTGTATTTATGCCTTTAATTTTTAATAAAATTTTACAGGGACATGGATTTGGGTTACCAAATCCATGACCAAAACTGTTCTGAAGGTATAATTTCAATAATACATAAAAAAGAAGAACAAATTGATCTAATTGTTGATTCTGAATCATTAATTCATGGACACTCCTTTAACTAGAAAATGGGATGGTAATGTAAATATTTATTTACAAAGGATTGATAGGGTTTTTTTTATGGTGAACCCTGAAATGAAAACCTAGAGTATATGGGTGTTTTCATGTAAAATGTTATTTTAGTTGTTAACTTGTTGGGGAGGTCATTCATTATATTGTAGCCCTTTATTTTTTAGATGACTCCTATGATGTCCATGTTTTACACCCCTTTTTGAGGGTTGGTTTCCAATGGGACTTATTCATGGAATTGGAAACACTTAATGCTTCCCACATCCACGACAGATTACAAACCTACTTTCCAAAGGCATGTGATTGTTTATATTTTTTCCAATAAATCATAAGAACTCTCATTGGTCGAGAGGATGAGAGGTCATTCTCATCACACTATTGGGGGGGGATTATTACCTACTCATAAACTCTTATATATTTAAGATATATTCATAAATTCATCCTAGATCCTAGGTATGAGATTGGTTTCCCCAATATTAACAATCAATTATCAACAAGTGTCAGTGTAAAACCATCTGTATGTATCTGAGGTTCTCCATCAATGGATCCATCTATATGTATCATAGGTTCTCTATCTATGGGACCATATGTATGTATCATATGTTCTCTATCTTGGTTACATTTATTATTCTGTGTTACTAGTTTTAATCCATATAGTGGGGCCCTATGAAATTTATCATCTTCTAGGGATATGGGAGTTTTGATGTTGGGTTGGGCCCATGAGAGGGGATTTTTACATATCATTATAAGACGAATCAGAAACCATGTAGTTTGGTGCCACTTAATGGGACACAACATACTGTTTAAGGTTATGTGACAAAGACCAGAACATGTAGTTTAACATCATATGATAAGGACGTCTAGGTGAAATGTGCCTAGTCAAGGCTAGTTTGGGACTTACACATGAGAGAACCTCTGTGGTTTATCTATAAGGGAATATGTCCCTTTGATGATTATTCTCATCAAGAATGTGGCTAATGAGATGATGGTACCTAGAAGAAGTATGGCCTTCTAGGTAGGGTATGGACTTATTGGGGACATGGTTTACAAAGGATGACGATTGAAGGTACCCAGAAGGAATATAGACCTCTGGGTTGGGTATGAACCTACTGGGAAAATGGACTAGAGATGATTAGGGAGGATTAAAGTTTTTGGGTTTGAACCTCGAGGATGTTTCCTATGAATCCCATGTAGTTGGGAATCAAATCCCATGTATTTTGGAAGGGTTGGGGATTACACCTAAAGAGGATTCCCAATTGGTATAATTGATTGTGTTAATGAAATGATCACACTATATTCTAAGACCACGTGATTCATGATCAGTGTGAGAAATAATATGATGTGGAGTATTTGACACTTCGTACAATCTCCGTCATCCATATGTGAATGAGGGAGAGGGTATGGAAGGTAGGAAATATCTGGAAAGAAAGACTAGGGGCTTACTCCATGGGGAATTCTTAGGGAAAGGGGTTCCCTTTCATTGGTGGTGTGAGAGAGGGATCAGAGGGTGCCTTGCCTAGGTGATATTTGGGTGATTTGGAGAGTGATTTTACTAAGTGATACCTGGGAAATATGTCTTTGAATGCACCCAAGTGATACCTGGGTGATCTGGGAGGTACGTATCCTAGGTGTTTCTTGGGAGAACATGGAGGTACCTTGACCAGGTGCTACATGGGAGAACTTGGAGGTACCTCTCCCAAGTTCTACTTAGGAGAAATTGGAGGTACATTGACCAAGTGCTACATGGGAAATGCTGGAGTCACCTCACCCAAGTTCTACTTGGGTGAGCTTGGAGCTAACTTCTTGAGCGAAGAACAACCTAGGTAACAACACTTGGACTAGACCTTTCTATGATCTCCAAGGGTCTCTTTAGGTGTTCCTGGAAGAGTGGAGCTCAAGTTTTTAGCTAAGGGCCCTTCACCCTAGTGTTTTTGGACTAGGGGTGGTTCCTCTCATAATTATTTGGTGTTTGAGACCTTTAAGAAACTATAATCCCTCCACTCTTGATAATTCTCTCTTATTTTGTAGGATTAGGATGCTAGATGAGGGTTTTGAGGACTTGGGCGAGTATGTTTGTAAAAGTAAACGGCCTCCAATACCCAAGACATATGGATTTGATTCCTATATGTACTTTTTGGAAGGAACCAATGATATTATTATTACAAAAACTATGTTTTTGCGCAATATATAGTTTGACCAAAAAAATCAAAGAGGTTGTGTCATATTTTAATTCATCTCTTTGGAAGGAAGTTATAAATGATGAAATAGACTCTATAATCAGGAATGGTACTTAGATATTTGTTGATCTTCCTCAAGGTTCACAACTGATAGGTTATAAGTGGGTATTTAGAAGAAAATGAAAAGTCAAGGAACAATTTAAAAATATAAATCCATATTGGTAACCAAGGGGTTTACATAAAATGAAGGAATCAATTATTTGGATACCTATTCTACCATGGATAGGAATACTTCAATTATATTTATTTTCCTTTTGGATTCCATATATAATTTGGAAATTCACTTAATGGATGTTAAGAATAAATTATTAAATGTTGAATTGGATAAAGAAATATATATGGAATAGCTTAAAGGATTCATAGTTCCTAACAAATAAAAGAATATTTAAAAAAAATTTATAGTCCTTATATGGTTTAAAATAAGCATCGAAATAGCGGAATGATAAATTTAATGAATTAATTTTATCTAATATTTTTTTAGTTAACCAATATGATAAATGTGTTTAGAGTAGGTTCTATAATAACCATGGTGTTGTTATATATTTATATATTGATAACATGCTAATATTTTTAACTGATATGAATCGTGTTAAAGAGGCTAAGTAGATCTTATCTAGAAACTTGGCTATGAAAAACTTAGGTGAAAGTAATATTATTTTGGGAATCAAAATTGTTAGATTTAAGAATTTCATTTTGATTTCTCAATCTCCTTATATTGAAAAAGTATTAAAGTGGTTTGATCAATTTTATTGTCCACCAGTTTATACCCCATATCCTTCTAGGAGTAGGATGATAACAAATTTTTGTAGGGTAGTTGATCAATTGGAATATTTAAGGGTTACCGGGTGTCTCATGTATTCAATGACTACACAAGTCCTGATATTGAATATTCTGTTGGAAAGTTGAGTAGGTATACAATTAATCTGTGATATTCATAATGGGATACAGTTAAATGAAACCTAAAATATCTTAATGGTTCTATGGAGCGTGTAGTTTGCACGCAGACACGAACAACATTTTCATTTTTCAATAGATGAAAAGAAAATAGAGAATGATTTTTCCATCAACATATTAACATTTCAAAAAGCTAATAATATTGATTTCATTATGTTAAGATGATTATAAAAGATTTGGAGAAGGTAAAAAACTTGAAAGAACTTGGTTAGAACAAATACCTCATCCTTGGATAACCACATTTGAAAAACACCTTAAGTCTTCTTAGATTGGTTTTTTGGTAAACCTCTATGACGTGATTAAGAGTGTTTAGAAGTTATTTTAGTAGATATTTGTCGAGATAAGTTTCACAAGGAGTGTGAATAAGTGAGGAGAGAAGAGATCATTTTGTAAGTGAGAGAGGTGATGCTTTTGTAAATACTCTTAACATTAAAATAATATAAATGTGTTTCTCAAGGTCAAGTTGCACCAAAACAACCCAAATTATAAGATATGATATGATAGGTCAAAATCCACTTATCCAATTAAATTTAAGGTAAGGATTTTTGGTATTTAAAACCTTATCTCTTAGTTTATCTCCCTTGTTAACCCTTTTAACCCTTATCGTGGTGACAAACTTTTACTATGGTAACTTAATTTTATGACTAAAAATGAAATGAAATTATTACCTAATTTGAATGTGATGATTCTAAATGTGAAATCCATTTTAGAATATTCAATTTTTAGAGGCAGTAAAAATTAATTTTAATATAAATATGCAAAATGCAATAAAAAATAGTTCAAAAAAATGTATTTTTAAGCATAATAAATGACTTTACCCTAAAATCATGCATATTATTGATTCACATAACATGTATTGGTTTATGATTAAACAAAATAGATTTATATGACTTAAAAACTAGCCTATAACCGAATATAATCTTGTAATTACTTAATTAATGAAAAGGATAAAGAAATATTTCTCTTATTAGAATAAAACACCACTTAGGTTCTAAAATGTCAAACATAGGTTTATAAATTCAAAATAATATTTTTAAATGCTTAATTTTACTTATTAAATATATATCTGGTCTATCAAAAAGGTTTTAAAAACTTTCAATTTATTCTTATATCATGGTGTTGTCGTAAAACTAACGCTTTGAAAAAATGATATATTTCACTATTCAAATACAAATTAAATATTTCTAAAAAATCCCAAAAAATCACCCTAAACTAATTTTGACATGATGAATCCAAAAATTAAGTCCATTTATCAAATTCAAATCCTAAAAATTTATAAATTTAAAATTTAAATAAAACCATATAATTCATAGAAAATAATTTAATTAGAATAAAACTATTTTCTTTTTCGAATGAAAAATTATATAAAATTATTATATTGAATATGAATCTATAAAATTTAATTATGAACATTAATAATACATGAAATTGATTTATCATTAAAATTACCAAAGTTGTGACATTCTTTCTCCTTGAAGAAATTACATCCTTGAAATTTTATTTATTAATAAATGGGTGAAAATATTTTTCTATCATAGTCTTTTTTGATTCCTATGTTTCTTCTTCCATTATTTTTTACTTCTATAAAACTTTAACCAAACTATTCCACAACACCTTCTCTCTGCAATCAAGAATCTGAATTGACTTTTCCTCATAAGAAATATTCTTCTCCAACTGAACTACCTTAGGGCTCAAAACATGAGATGCATTAGGTATATATTTATTTAACAACAAAACATGAAACACGTCATCTACTTGAGCTGAAATCATAGGTAAGGAAACTTGGTAAGCAAATTAACCCCTAAAATTTATACGGACCAATAAACATTGGGCTTAATTCCCCCTTCTTTCCAGAACACGTCATTCCTTTCCATGGAGATATTTTAAGAAAAACACAGTCTCCTACCTTTAATGATAAAATATTTTCTCTGATTATCTGCATAACCTTTCTTCTTACTCTGAGCCATCCTCATGTGTTGTTGAATCATCTTTACCTTTTTAATTATCCCTTCTACCAATTCTGGTCCCAATAAATTTCACTCTCTAAATTCATCTGAACATGTTGGAGTCAGACACCACTTCCTGTATAATGCTTCAAATGGTTCTATCTGTATACTAGAATGAATATTATTATTATAAGAACATTTCATGTAGAGATTTAGACTGGATTAACCATTGGGGGGGGGGGTGAATCAGTGGTTTACTTTAGCAAATTCTTTTAGTTCAAACTTGTTAAGGTTCTCGATTCTTGGGATAATATATCACTCACTCACCTCATATACATGAAAAGTAGTAAAGAGTACAAGACATAGTATTTACAAGGTTCAGTACTAAGACCCATTCCTTGCCATGTTGGTTAGACTCCCCAACATGGATTCTCCATTATAATTTTAACATTGAATACAATGACATAAGAAGAAACTGGTTATACACCCCAGTAGTCGATCCTCTAGTTGATCTCAGTTCTACACCCCAACAACCAACTTTTCTTCCCTGGTTGGTTAGACACCCCAAATATCTTCCCTTCTCCTTCTTGACTGGTTTGATACCATGACCATGAGCCTCTTTAACAACTGGTTAGACACCCCAGTTAGAAGATCCTTCTTCTTTGTGTTGTTGATCCATTAATTTCTTCTTCAGAGTGATCTTCCCCCATGACCCTATAAGATCAGACTTTCTCATGTATAATTATTAAAGATCTTTTACAGATTCTTGGAATAAGCCTATTGGTCTAGAAACTCCTTTACACCAAATTTTAAATTATCCGGTTCTTCTCAGCTACCTGAATACTCAAATATGAATGTATTCTCATACTAGTATCTTCTGGTTTCAATCTAAAATACTCAAGAAATAATGTTCTCCTTCTTATGATGAAGTTCTCCACCTCAATAAAATTTGTGCAAGTTATGTACACAATTTCTTCAATGTTATTTTATGCAATAATGGACTTCACAATCTCAGTACAACTTGTTTCTGAATTCTTAACACATGAACATTGAATTCTCAATAAAAAATATTCAAATGCACTTTATACATGTATGATGTAAAGTATGGTTCTTGTTGTAAATTCTAGCACATATAATTTTTTTATGTGATATTTATCAATTCAATTTAATATCTCAACTCAAGCCTGTAATGACTATGTATTTTCCATTTTTAAACTTTTAAATATTTTAAAGAATATTTTAGAGGCTAGGTGCTAAGGTAGTAAGGTATTTCAAGGCCTAGAGAGGCTGATATTGATGTTATAAAAATATTAAATATATTATACCAAATGTGCACAATTTTTATGAAATAATGGAATAAATATTGAACTAATCCCCAAATAGGAAATCTGATACCACCATTAAAACTAGAATATGGGTTTTATCCTAGGCACAACATAATCTTTTTCGATGTTGGTGGTTCGTTTAAGTGCGATCGCGGGAGTAATAATAAATACATAAATTTGTTTGTTTTTAATAGCCTAAACCTAGTCCTTCTCTATATAAACATGATTATGCCAAAACCCTAGGGTTAGTCGCATATCCCTAGGGATTTGAGATAGAGATCATGGAGGAGAGCCTTGAAAAACGATGAATGGATTGTGGATTGATGAATGGTGTGCCGAGTAGTTTGTATTCAACAAAGGAGTTTGTGGATATCACCAACGAAAATAGAACAAAAATATTCTTTATTAGTTATCGATCCAAACTCTAGATAGGGCATTTGTTTTATTCTGATTAATCTCGTTTTGTTATCCCATATCGAATGTGAATCAATTTTTGTAACAAAATTGATTTGTTGGTCGATGGCTAATTGCAGTGTAATGTTTCGAACCCGCGTGCCACTCAAAGGTGCCCTGAGATTGATTATCCACATGGCCTCAAGCACATCTCCCCAAATTCCATAGGCTTTCAACTAGAATCATGGGCCTAGGGTGTGTCCATGGGGAGACTATTCTAATATTACCAGAGTAGAGCATAACAAATTAATATAATAACACATAAATAGAAGAAGAAATATAAATAGACGGCACAAAAAACATACAAGAATTATGAATAACAGAAACAACTGGTAATAATACTCAAAAGCCGATGATAATGTATGCCATGTGTCTAAAAAACTGGAAAGTAGGTATATAAAGAAGTAGAAAAAACATGCTATACAAAAGAAGAAAAAATAAGCCAAAAACTATCCAATCATCCCAAGATCTATTAAAACAAGTTGGGGGCAAACCCATTTATTAAAAAAGAAAAAGGTAAAATAAGATTCCCTTTTTAAACTGGGGTGAGGGAGAACCCTAGAAGCCTAAAGACCCATAGGCACACAACCTTATATTCGAGCAGCTAAAGAGCCCAATGGAACAAAGTCCATTACAAGTGAAACACACCTCTACAAATCCCACAAAAAAAACCATGACAGACCATTGATACAATGCCGCAATCCGGCCATCACACGCCCAAAACGCCATTATAGCCTACCTCACCAGAGCTCCTCCGCATGCGATGACCCCTAATGAGAGCCGATCATGAATCCCTACACAAGGAAAGGGAACAAACCGGCTCACACCATAGAAAAATCCTCCCAACCACACAACGTACCACCCAGTCTTCTAGATCCAGTCCGCACCGACTACCGCACCAGAAACACTCCACCGTCATGCCGCCAACCATCTCACTAAGATCAAACCGCCAACCCACACCGCCACCATCCTAGAGTGCCGCATATGACTATTTCCAACTGACGCACACCATCCTTCGTCCATGACACCCTCCACACCCCTGTGCTCCATTGGCAAAAACACCCATTCTGACCAAATCTTGTCTAAAACCTACATACATGTAATCTACTCGGGTACCAATGATTTCCCGAATAGACTATGAGATTCACCAACGACATCTATAACATCCAGTCTGTGTTATATAAACTGAAAAAATGTGCAGACATGCATATTTAAAAGTAAAGAAGTGTGGTAATGTAAATACCCAGTACCTACTTCAGCCTCAGATGGTATCTAAACATGTAACAATTTCATTAACTAACTGATATTCTAGTTTATATAGTAAGTCACGTGAGGTACAACCGGCACTAACATCATGTCATTATACTAATAATAAAGGATACAAGATTTAACAAGGCATCCTATAATGATGATAAGAGTGAAGAGGATCCAAGATAATAACCAAGGAATCCTTGACCTCAGGGGTTGAGCCAACTCAGTGATAACCTGTAGCCTGGCTATAGGGGTAAGAGTGTAATCCAAGGGGCATCGCCCAAGGCATTCCACAATAATGTAATTCTAATTGAGTCCAAGGATCTCATCCAAGGTAAAACAAGTAAGCAATGGATGGACCCTGATGGGTGTAACCATGGTGCCACATGTCCGTAGACGTCACGTTGGATCCAATGAATGTTTCCAAGGAATCCTATGATGATAATGGAGGGAACCTATGGTGTCATACCAGGCATCCCCTAGTAGATAAAGATCAGGTTCCAAGGTGGGTCTCACCCTTGGAAACCGGAATCCTTGAATCAGAATGACGTCCACGATAGCTAAATCCATTCCCTCAGGAATCCAAGACCGGCTTGAGTCTGACCACTCTTATAATAATTTCAAGGTTTGTATGCATTAGGCACCTTATAATTATTTCATTAATAAATTAGTCCATGAATTACTCATGCCATTTAATAAGTAATTTGGTTTAATCCATTGTATTTTATTAGCATGAAAAGGAATAATTAGGCATGCAACCATTTATTAGTTCATTTAAGTCATTATCAATTTATTAGGTTCACTTATCTACCTTCCATAATGCATGGAAAGGGGTGCTGCGAACATGCCACCAAAACATTTAATTACATTCATTTCGATAGGCCAAGTGATATCCATAATACACTTTCCAATAAACCATTTTAAGATTAATTAATTAATTGGAACACTTGCCTTAGAAGGGTCTAGTGATAATAATACTTGTTCTAGTCACTACATTTCATTTATTTAATTAACGCTTACATTTATCAAAATCAAGTTAAAGCACACCCGAATGGTGGAACATATAAGAATAACATCCGCTAAAGGAATAATTAATGGAAACACCCTACATGGGGTGGATAAAATTGAGGTTTTAACCTACAATGATATGAATATCATTTATTAAAAAATCTCTAGATCATGAGCACTGTGAATTTAAGAAAGGAATATAACTTTAATAGGCCACGCTCGATGAAATTGGTGTGCGCACACTACAAAAATTTATAAAACAATGAAACTTAAGGGACGAGTCATAGAACAACTAACATAATCTCATAAGACTCTCCTCATCTAGTATCAGCCTTTAGTTTGGATTGGATTGTAAGAAATATGAAGAACAGATCAATGTACTGAAAATAAGGCATATGAGCCTGCATCTAAATAGCATCATCAGAGGAAAGAAGAATGAAGAATGGATAAAAAAGGAATCAAGTAATTATTGATGTGAATCCAATGTGATGAATGATGATCGAATTGGACTTCAGAAGATGGAGATATTGAGAATCCTAGGTTAGATCCAAGGTGGGATCTCTCTATGTAAGGGAAGAGATCTTTTTGTCCACTGGAGGTAAGGGGAAAAGAAAATTAAGTTATAAGATTATTTGAGGAGAAAATAGTCATTTAACTACAAATTATTGGGTCACACGGTTTGGCCACATGGTTGGAAAAACCATATGCCAAATGTGCACCTCCCACTACTTAAGGAGAGCAACCACATGATTAGGTCACATGGTTAGGGAAACTGTTCACCAACCATGCAAATCTCCTCCACTAAAAACTGTAGACATTTCACATGGGAGTGTGGCCCCTGGCGCATGATTAGGGAAAATAGTGCACCCCACTTCACCCATATTTCCATCCCCACATGGTTAGGAGAGACCGTGTGGGCTGGGTCACATGGTGTTTACTAACTGTGCGGCCCAATTATTTCCTTCACCGATTGGGGTTCCGAGCTCCGAACAAGCCCCAGATTCCCCCAAAACCATTATAAATTCACAGGGAATCCATATTAGGTTCAAAATAAAGAATTAGACCAAATTTAAAAGGATATATACCTAAGATAAATAATCAGGTTCTTACGGTCTTCCCCCATTAAAGGAACTCGTCCCCGAGTTCACCTTCCAAGGGCAGAAAAAACATTGTCTAAGAACAACTCTGGCCACTCAGCACGTATGTTGGTCTCCCACTCCCAAGTCTCAACATGTACATGACTGTGCTACCATAACACCCATATGAAAAGAAAAAACTGACCTCTAAGATCCTTCATGCTCTGGTCAATGATGTGTATAGGATACTCCTCAAATGAAGCATCAACATCTAACTCAACCTCCTCAGGATAATAAGTATGAGATGAGTCTGCATGATAATGGTGAAGCTGTGAAACAAGGAGGACGTCATGTGTGGCATGGTACCTCCACTACTATAAAATCATCTATTTGTGACGGGTCATTTGTAATAGACAAATGATTTGTCACAAATAGTCAACAAACTCAGACTATTTGTGACAGAAGAAATTGTTCCGTCGTAAATAGTTTTGGCGGGGATTCTCGCTGCTCGATGCCAAACACAATTATGACGGGCATTTGCGACGAACTACTAATTATGTCACAAATAATTCATTGTAAATAATAAAACCGCTTAACATACTTTCACCCTTATTCTTCCTCCTCTCCCACACCGCTGACAGATCCTCCCCTTCTCCATGTTGTGCAGCCACGACGCTCTACCATGCCACTTCGTTGCTCCCTCTCCCACATAACCACGATGAAAAGCTACCATATATCTCACTATTCAGATATACTAGGTATGGACTCTAGTTTTTCTTATTTCATTTTTTTTCATATTTTGGTTCAATCTATTAAATACAGGTCTAGTCAAAATGTAGTTTAATCAATTTACTCAATTTTTTAATTTATTTGATATCTAGGGTTAATTTAAATTTATTAATTTCTATTTGGGTGTCAATTGTTTTTACAAGAGTTTATTTCATTTTATTTTAGGATTAATATATATATATATATATGGGTGTCAATTTTTTTATAATCCTTGTATTCCAAAATTGATCACTAAAAGAAGTGATCCACTGATTTTGGTGTTTAGATGTCATGGATAAATGAGATTGTGTACACCTAAATTGTTCAATTATTTGATTTTAGGGTTAATTCATTTTCAAACTTATAAATTAATTCTATAATGCTTGAATTATTATATTTTGGTGTCAATTTGTTTTACAAGAGTTGATTTCATTTAACAAAACATTATTTATATGATTTTTTTTATAAAAACGTTAAAAAAGAATTTTAATGAAAAAACAATAACAATTTAAAATATATAATATTTATTAAAAACTTAATTAAAAGAAATTAGGATAATTTTTTGTAATACTTTTTAAAAAAATATAAAAAATACAGAGATTTATTAAAAATTAGTAACAATTATTAATTATTATAAATGCAGTATTAATTTAAATAATTAGTAAAAATCATTATATTATTTATAATATTTAATAATTATTGAGTTATTATTAGAAATAAATTGTAAATATTAGTGTTAATTATAAAATAATAATAATAATTTGTAAAAAAATATAAAAAAATATATAAACTATTTTAAATTCATAACAATTATTATAATTATTGTATTAATTATTTTAATAAGTACTAGTAATTCATATAAATGTTATAAAAACACATGATGCGTACAACTGTTATAATGTGTCTTGGGTAAAAATTATTAATTCAAAAATTATTAATTAAAAAAAATCAATTAAACATGAATATTATTTCAAAATTACTAACACAAAATTATTGATTAATTATTTATATCAATTATTAATTCAAGATAATCAAATTTATTTATAATCAAAATTAACTATAAGTAAAATTACTTAAAAATTATATATATATATATACATATATATATATATACATATATATGTTTATATAGATTTGATATATGTATATTTGTTTAAAAAAGAGTTAGAATATATATATTTGATGTATTTATATTAATTAATAAATAATGATATATATATAGTAATTATTAAAAATGTAATAATAATTTAAATAATTAATAATAATAATTACATAATTTATAATAATTAATAATTAATTAGTCAATATTATTAATAAATGGTAAATGTTAGTGTTAGTTACAAATTATTATTAATAATTTCAAAATTTGAGGATATTATGAAAATATGTAAAAATTTGTAAAAGAAAAATATAAAATACTAGTAATTGTTAAATATTAGTAATATTTATTAAAATATTAGATATAAATAATAAATAATTAGTATTAATTAACAAATAATTTCATAAACCACTTAATTTTTTAAAAAATACTTCTAATAAATACTAATTTTTTTATCAAACCTTGGCAAAAAATAAAAAATAATAACTATTAAACATTTAAAATAATTAATGTACATGTTATGTTAATTAAAATAATTTGTAATAATAATTTTTATAAATGTTTTAATATATATATTTATATATATATACAAAAATTATATTAATAAAAGATTAAAAATGATACTCTCGTGTGCGATGCTACCAAATTTCAGACGCTCAGAAGTGTGATCTCGCACACAGGGTAAACCCCACATCCCTGACCCAACGGTGGTCTCCAATTTTTCATATGATACACAGTTTGAATGATAATTTAAATTTAATAAGAAATTATAACAAAAATATTAAATAAATTACCCACGTGTGCGATGTAACTAAACACCCAATGCTCATAAATGTTATGTTGCACCTAGGGTAAAACCCACACCCCGGATGCAACAGTGGTCTCTGATTTTTTATACGATACATAGTTTGAAATTAAGTTTAATTTTTAATAATAAATTTTAATAAAAATGTTAAATGAATCACCCTCACATGCGATGTAACTAAACACCCAATGCCCACAAATTTTATGTCATGCCTAGGGTAAAACCCACATCTTGGACCCAATAGTGGTCTTTTATTTTTCATACAATACACAGTTTGAAAGATTCTTTAAATTTTAACAAGAAATTATAATAAAAATATTAAATTAATTATACCCCCGTGTGCGATGTAACTAAACACCCGACACTCACAAATATTATGTCATGCCTAGGGTAAAACCCACATCCCGAACCCAATGGTGGTCTCTAATTTTTCATATAAGACACCATTTAAGAGAATTTTATTATTTTCAAAAAATAGTGTGTCTTATATAATATATTTAATATTTTTATTCTATCTACACCGAGTCTCTACGGACCCTATAATCCATTTCTAACCCAGCAGTTCACTTTGATCATATTCCATGGAATATTTCAAGGTGTTAAAATATAATAATAATTTGAAACTAGTCAAAGTGATCTGCAATAATTATTCTTTTCTATATTGTTTTATTAGATAACTATGAAATCATGAAGTAGACAATATTTTCTATTACACGACCGTGATTGGATAAATCATCGCAAAAATCCAAACGGATCTGGTATAAATCCTATGTACATTGAAGGTGTTGAAACCTTTATATCATTTGCATCATCAAATTATGATTTTTTAATAAAGGAACAATTAAATTTCCATGTCAGAAATGTGATCTTAGGAGATTCTAAACATTTGAAAATGTTGTACATCATCTGTTGCATTTTTTTTTTCAGAAAGATTATATTTTTTGGTTTCAACATAGTGAAAATAATTTTGTAGAAAATATAATTTTTTTTGTTCCAGATCCATCATTTCTGAATTTAGTACTTGAGGCTACTGGTCTATCTATTCCTAAAATAATAACTCATAATGATATTCCAAATCCTAAATCAGAACCTTCTCAGTTTTATAATTTTTTGAAATCTTCCAAGGAAACCTTATATCTGGATTCCAGATGAGAAAACTTGAAGTTGTTACCAAATTTATGGCTATTAAATCAGATTTTGGAATATTAAATAGTTGTTTCAATTAGATTTTATCTTTGGTTAAATCATTGTTTCCTGAAGGAAATACATTACCTATAATTTTCAATGAAAGTAAGAGGTCTATTCATAATTTGGGTCTTAGTTTTCAGAAAATCCATGCATGTTCAAATGACTGCATCTTAAATTATAGTGATTATGAATCCTTGGTTAATTGTCCAACATGTGGAGAATTGAGGTATAAAGAGGCACAATAAGGAAAGTCCAAAATTTATGTAAAATAATTGATATATTTTCCAATTACACCTTATTTACAACATTTATTTATGTCTCACAACACAGCTGGATTGATGACATGGAATAAATAAAATATTTCCATCAATAAAAGATTAAATCATCCTTGTGATGGTGATTCATGGAAACACATTGATCAGATGAATCTATCTTTTTCTTTAGAACCTCTCAACATACAAATGGGCCTTTTCACTAATGGTTTTTCCCTTTTGGTGATTACGATAGTTAATATTCTTGTTGTCATGTTTTCCTTACTCCTTACAACTTACCTCCTTGGATGTTGATGAAATAACAATATATATATTTTACGCTACTAATTCTAGGACATCCAAAGAAGAATATTGATGTTTATTTGAATCCACTAATTGATAAGTTAATTTCATTATGGAACAACAGTGTGACTACATTTGATATAGTTTCATATCATAATTTCATAGTGAAGGTTGCATTATTATTGATGAATAGTGGATTATTTATGTATGGTGTGTTATCTGGATAGAGAAAACATGTTCTGAAATCATGTTCATACTGCATTAATGAGAAAAAAGTTTTTATTCTTGGTAATGGGAGAAAGTTTAGTTATTTTGAATATCATCATATATTTTTCTTCCAGCATATCACCCTTTTCGAAGGATTATTTTGATTACATATTTTATACTGTGTTGGACACACCTAGTAAGACCAATGATAATGTAAATGCAAAGTTAGATCTTGCCCAGATTTGCAGACATCCTGGACTTCAATTATTTGAAGATGAATGATCACACAAATTAATTAATCCAAAAGCAGCTTACTCACTTAATAAAGAAATCCATTCATTATTCTATCAATTGATTAGATATTTGAGGTTACCAGATGATATGCTTCTAATTTTTCTCATTGTATCATAAATGGGCATATTACCAGGTTAAAAAGTCATGACTATCATATCACGATTGAAATATTACTGCCTATTGGTCTTAGAGGGCTGTTGAATTCTTCAATTTGGGATTTGTTGATTGAAATTTCATATTTTTTCTGAGATATTTGTGTGAAAACTTCAAATTATGATTCATTGAATTTTCTGGAAAAAGATGTTTTAATTTTATGTAAATTGGAGAAAATATTTCTATTGGGATTCTTTGATTCCATGGAACATTTAATATTGAATTTTCCATATGAATCTAAATGTGGAGGGCCAGTATAATTCCAGTGGATGTATTCATTTGAGAGATGCATAAAAAAATTAAAGAAGAAAGTATGTAACAAAGCATCAGCTGAAGGGTCGATTGTAGAAGCATACTAACAGGAGGAAATTTCAAATTTCTACTCTTATTATTATTAATTGAAATATCCTTCAAAACAAAATCACATGGGTCACAATGAGGAAAAGTTAATGTTGTCAGAAACCATCAGTTACTAGTTTTTAATTATCCCAAGCCTGGTTTTGGTGGTTACCATGAATGATGGATTACATATGAAGAACTGAACAGAGCTCATAGATATGTTCTATTGAATTATAAAGAAATGACATGATTTGTTCAGTAAGTACTACTTTTTTATTATTTTTTTAAATTTTTATAAAAGATACCTTTATTTACATTAACTTTTTTATAAAATATATGACGACCATATCAAAAACTAATTTATACAAATTACATCCGCTGCTCTTGAAGAAAGTCATCAACAAAACTTTTCATATTGGTTTCAAAAAATTGGTAAGTTATGTTGTTTTCGATGGAATAATAAATAAATTTTTCAATAATATCTATTAATAATAATTTTTCTTGTTTATGGGCAACACAACATGAAAATAAAATTGATAGTCGATTATGTGTGAAAAAAACCCTCCATAGAAATTAGTAAAATCTTATAATGGGTATGTAGTTAATGGATTTAGATTCCATAAACACATATATGGCGACTCAAAGAAATCAAGGAATGGTGTTTTTTTGAAAGTATACCATCATAAGGAAAGTGAAGTTGACTTTTATGGTATGCTGGATGAAATAATTGATTTATGTTATCTGGGACCAATTTATGTAATAATGTTTAAATGTCATTGGTTTAATACTAATCAAGGGTTGTGAGTTCATCCATGACATGGAGTCGTTGACATTAAATATAATAGTCTTATTTCATCAAATGAACCATTTATGT
This sequence comes from Viscum album, assembly GCA_963277665.1. Classification (NCBI taxonomy): domain Eukaryota; kingdom Viridiplantae; phylum Streptophyta; class Magnoliopsida; order Santalales; family Viscaceae; genus Viscum; species Viscum album. The sequence continues at coordinate 179,813,951 of OY728159.1, read as the reverse complement.
TGGCACATTAAATTTATTATGCAAATAACTATGATGTTTTGAGATATTTGAAAGACTGGTGGAGTGTGATAAAAATAAAATCACATGACAATCAATTTTTTTTGAAAATGAAAATGGTTCTCTTGAAGTGAAACATATTGAAATTTTTCAAGAAACATCCCAAAATATATCTATTACCCGATGAGATATAAATATCAGTGATGAATACCCTCAGTTAAGAGCTAATGATATAGATAATGTTGATGAATTAATAAGGGATAATAAAATTGAAAGTTATATGGAAGTTGATAATGCTGAATATGAGGATGAAGACATTTATCTTGATGAAAATGATGAAGAAGATGACAATTTATTTATTATATTCATGTATTTAGTTTTAGGTAATTTTTATATTATGATATTTATTAGCTTTTTATATTTTATATTTTTATTGAGAATTTTTTACAGGTAAGATTATTATATTCTATTATTTTTTTTATATTTGATATTTGTATTAAAAATTTCTTATAGGTAAGAATATTTGTTTTAGATGGCTATAGATGATCCTGAAGATCTATTTCATTCTCTCACTGATGTCATAATTCTTGCTGATGAACCCAATTCAACTGATCCTTAGGCTGGTGCACCTATTAGGAGGGGGCACGATCTTGATCAATTGATAATTCCAGATCCTATTCTAGAGAGATGACCATCTATTTATTTTGATCCTCATTGCATCATCACTACTCCTAATCTAATGCCTGATGCATCATAGAACACTGTATAGCCTCTACCAGGCTCTGGAAGAATCAAAATAGGTGATGAAACAAGCCTTCCTTTCATCTCCAGAAAATTTTTCTCACACTCTTCTGACCATAGGAACTTATCACTCTTCTTTTTAAGACCATTAAGAGGTGCATAAAGGTGTGATAAACCCTTTATGAAACACTTTTAATATCCAAACAGCTCCAAAAAACTTCGTATATCAAAAACATTCTTGGGATGCTCCCAAGAAACCACAACAATCACCTTCTATGGGTCAATAAATACTCCTGATTCTGAGATAATATGACCCAAGAAGTGAACTTTTTCAATCCATAAGTGTCACTTAGCAAGATTGGAATAAATTTTATTCTCTCTCGATGTATTCAAAATGACATCAAGATAGTTATCATGGTTGCTACAAGTGTGAGAATACACCAAGATGTCATTCACAAAGACTATGAAAAAAGAATCCAAATAGGGGTGGAACACCCTATTCATTAAAGTCTTGAAAATGACATGCATGTTCATAAGACCAAAAAACATGATGATATACTCAAACAAACCATACCACCTATGAAAATATTTATGAGGTATGTATGAAGGTCTGACTCACACCTGATGATAGCCAAATCTCAAGCCGAACTTTAAGAATAAACTATCACCTCATAGATGGTCAAAGTGATCATCTATTCAAGGTTGTGGATACCAGTTCTTGACCATAATTTGGTTCAATCTTTTGTAATCCTCACACAAAAAAAGGGTCCCATCCACCTTCTTAGTGAAAAACACAGGCAAACCCCAAGAGGAAGTACTAATACATATAAAAAATTTGTCCTCTAAGTCCCCCTACTGGTGCTTGAGCTTCTGGTTATTAGTAGGTTCCATTCTATATGGAGGAATGGACACTAGAGCTACTCCTAGAACAATCTCAATCATAAACTATACCTATATATTAAGAGGTAATCTATAAAAATCATTGAGAAAGACATCCCTAAAACAATATACCACTGGAGGAAAATCTTTCAGGTATACTTCCTACTCCTCTATGAAGAGACTAGAGATCTAGGTAGTCACTCCACCTAACCCATGATTCTATGGTCCCACTCTACTATCCTAGACATCTCACTCACCCTTGTATAGATAACTGGTTCCCTATAGTTATTTAAATGATACTCTATGATGATAGAAGTCTACAAAGGTGTGATATAGAACCAACCAATTCATCCTGAGAATGAAATTGAAGGCTATCATCTCGAGAAAAAAGAGGTCCCATAATAAATGGAAACATCCTATCTCAAGGGGATAATCCTTACATTGGTGTATGCCCTCTAACCATACTCCCAATGGTGTATCCAGTGTCATTACACTATATTAATACTGAATTTCCAACCTAAGACTTTCCAAAATAGATAAAGACATGAAGGAGTCTGAAGTACCTATATCAAACAAATAAGATACTATAATGGAGGCTACTAGAATACTACCTCATACTATAAATGGTCCTACACACTAATCCTCAGGTATAAGATGTAAGGCATGCAACTGTCCCGATCCATGACCCAATGCTACAACTAGACTACCCTGAGTATGACTACTCAACTAGCACTGCTAATCCAGAGTCTGACTACCATAGCCACAACCTCCTCCTCAGTCAGTCCTACAAGTTCTACCTAAACTCCCCACCTGATGTAGCTTAAAAGAACTTGACCCTGAAGGTGGAGCTGGTGTGGAGCCTATTTCACTAGAAGTAGATGGAAAGGTCAGAAAAAATCTCTGAAGGTGACCCATACAAGTACAATCCTAGCACTCTATAGGGTCTCTATCACACAGAGGATTCAAATTCCCATATCGTACACACTGATGGCATACCACAGAGTTACCAGTATAGGTACTCTAGCTACCACTGCCCTGATAAGAAACCACGACAGAACATTTCTCGCTACCTAAAGAACTATTGGACTACCATGACATTGATTATCTATGCTCAGTATTATTTACTTCCCTCTGGTTGTGCTCAGTGATAAGATCCTGATTAAAAATATCAAATACTTGTAGGTAGGTGAAATATGTTCACCTGAGTATGAATGGCATACTAAATCCCATCCTCAAAGTATCTAGCATGCGACAACTCATCACTGGATAGAAGTGGTGCAAAAAACTGTAACTCAGTAAAACACACTAAATAATATATAACTGACATAGAAACCTACTCTTGATACATAAACTCTCTGGCTCAGCATCTGAGGAAAGAAGTGATCTTAAAAAGAAGTATAAAAATCATCCCAAATTCTTTCCCTAATGATGACCATCCTGGGTAATTACATCCCACCTGTTCTTGGTCGAATCACATAGAATATAGGTTTCAAGCTTGTCTCTCCACTCTAGAGGCATCTCCAGATGCTTGAAGATGGACAATGTGGCCTCCATCCAAGACTTAGTAGTCTGTGGACCACCATTCACTGAGAAGGTGGGAGGATGTTGTTTCTAGAACTCACGTGCCAGATAACCCATTATAGGTGAAAATCATAGAGAACCTTTTAGGGACTATATCAGATGTATGAAACTATCATAAATATAAGCATCAATTCCTATACTAGGTATAATAGGCGATGCATCACATGACACTCCTGGTGGTAAGAATGGTGGATCAAGGCCTGCCACATATAGAGCATGGTCGTCGCCACCCTCCTGGTGCATGACATGAGGACGTCGTGGTGGAATAGGTCTACAAATTTAAAGCACATGCCTCATAATAATCTTTAAGTAGATAGATACACTAGTGAAATCATAACGTAAGAAGATGGATCACTACCCAAGGTGTACTACCCCAACTACCTACTTATAAATCTAGTTATTGGTAAGTGTTTGAGTTTAAATTATAGGGGTTCCAGTAGGTGAAGGGTTAACTATACCTTGTCTCTTCATTTAATAGAAACCATTTAATTTTATAAGTCTAGCTTTACTTTTTAAATTTTCATTTTCTTATAAACATATATCAAAGTCTGATTAAAATGGATTTTCATCCCTAGTGAATCAGGGCCCATACACCTTATCAATGATATCAACACCCATTTAAATTCTAATTAAGCTAGTCTACATTCAGTCTTATAATGCAACGAGTTATATATAATGGACTAACTCCATAAACTACCCATTCCAACTCACAAGGTCCCATAAAACTCATGAATTGAAACTTACCATCACTCAATCATAGACAAAGAGAATCACAAATATATATATATATATATATATATATATATATATAAAAGGATCACTCAACAATAAAAAATGATACAGGAAAATGCAAGTAGTGAAATGCACCTATATGGAATGAAATATGCATGGAATCTGAATTATAGATGCCTATAATGATGAATGATTGATGTTCCTTGACCTCATCTCATTAGGCTAAGGATAAACCACAAACCAAAATCACAATAATAATAATAACCACCACATAGAATTTGCATCACCCAATGGTGAAAGGATATCAACAATAATAGGCAAAATATAGAACAATAATTATTATTCTATGAAACTAGGCATTTACCCTGAACATGGGTTAGCTATGCCCATGTACGACTTATAACCAAGTTCCAGGAATTTCTAATCTCTTATATTGTCTTCATATAGTAAAGCAATAAAATAATCCTCTGATACCACTTTGTGACGTCCCAAACCTGGGTTCCACTCAAAGGTACCTCGAGCCTGGTTGACCACATGGTCTCAAGTGCATCTCCCTGAAGGCCAGAGACTATCGAATAGTAGTGAGGTCCTAGGGAGTTTCCTTTGGGAGACTATTCCCTCATTACTAGAGTAGATAAAAATAGATAATTATAATAATAGTTAAATATTATAATAAGTATAAATAGATGTAATGAAATACGAAGATAGGAAAAATTAATAATAGAAACAACTGGTAATAATACTCAAAAGCTGATGATAATGTATGTCATGTGTCTACAAAATAGGAAAAAAAGTATACAATCCAATAGGAAAAATATGTTATACAAAAGAAGAAAAAATAATCCAAAAACTATCCAAGTATCATGTGCTCTAGGTCGGTCATCTGCTACCAAGATCCATCCTAATGCAAGAAAGAAATATCAGGTGTCTTAGGTGGGGTACTTCTCTTTTTCAACACATACATATAATATGATCAGGTACCAATGACAGCCCAGATAGGGTGTGAGATAAATCTCAGTAGTCCACCACTAACGGAGTTTATAAAATTCAGTCTGTGTAATATAAACTGAAACAATGTGCATGTATGCATATATAAAAGTAAAACAATATAGTAATGTAAATAACCAATACCTACTTTATCCCCAGCTGGTGTATGAACATGTTACCATTTCATTAATTAATTAATGTTCCATTTTATATAGTAAGTCACATGAGGTATAACTAGCAATGACATCATGTCATGATAGTAATAATAAAGGATCCAAGATGTAACAAGGCATCCTGTAATGATGATAATAGTGAAAAAGATCCAAGTTAATAACTAAGGAATCATTGACCTCAGGGGTTGAACCAATACAGTGATAACCTATAGCCTAGCTATAAGGGTAAGAGTGTAATCCAAGGGGAATCATCCAAGTCATTCCACAATAATTTAATTCTAATTGAGTCCAAGGATCCCATCTAAGGTAAAACGGGTAAGCAATGACTAGGTCCAATGGGTGTAACCATGGTTCAACATGTCTGTAGACGTTATGATGGATCCAAGGAGTGTATCCAAGGTATCCTATGATGATAATGGAGGGATACTATGGTGTCATATTTGGAATCTACCAGTAGACAAAGATTGGGTTCTAAAGTGGGTCTCACCCTTGGAAACCGACATCCTTGAATCGAAATGGCGTCCACGATAGCTTATGTAATTCCCTCAGGAATATAAGGCTAGCTCGTGCCTAACCACTCCTATAATAATGTAAATTTCCCTATGCACTATGCACCTTTTAATTAATTCCTTAATAAATTAGGACATGTATTACTCATTCCATTTAATAAGTCATTTGGTTCAACTCTTAATCTTTCATTAGTGTGACAAGGCATAACTAGGCATGCAACCATTTACTAGTTCATTTAATTCATAATAAATTTATTAGGTTCACTCCACTACCTTCCATCATGCATGAAAATGGGTGATATAGACATGCAACCAAAATGTTTAATTACATTCATTTAGATAGTCCAAGTGATATCCATACTATACTTTATAATAAACCATTTTAAGATTAAGTAATTAATTGGAACACTTACCTTATAAGGGTAAAGTGATAAGAATAATTTTTCTAGCCACTATATTTCATTTATTTAATTAGCACTTACCTTTATCAAGGTCAAGTAAAATCACACCCAAACGGTGCCACATATAGGCATGAAATCCACTAAAGGAATAATTAAGAGAAACACCCTACATGGGGTGGATAGAGTTGTGGTTTTAACCTCCAAATACATGAATAACATTTACTAAAAAATCTCTATATCATGAGCACAACAACTATAATCAAGAAATGTAAATTTAATAGGCCACAATCGATGAAATTGGAAATCACACACTACGAAAATTTATAAAACAATGAAACTTGAGGTATGATTCATAGACCACCTACCTTAATCTCATACGACTCTCCTCATCCAGTATGAGCCTTTATTTTGGCCTATATTGGAAGAAATCTGAAAAACTGATCAATGTCCTAAAAATATGGCATATGAGCCTGTATCTAAATAGTTTCATAGAGGGAAATAAGAACAATAAATGAATAAAAAGTAATCAAGTACTTACTGATGTGCATCCAACATGATGAATGACGATCGAATCAAACTTCAGATGATGAAGATATTGAGAATCCTAGGATATATCCAAGGTGGAAGCTCTCTGCACAAGGGAGGATCTCTTTCTGTCTACTGGAGGTAAGGAGAGAAGAAACTTAAGTTATATGATTATTTAAGGGAAAAATAGTCATTTCCCTTAAAATTCCTAGGTCACATGGTTTGGCCACACTGTTGGCCAAACCATGCACCAACCATGTGCCTCCCACTTCTTAAGGAGGGCACCTAGACTATTAGGCCACATGGTTAGGGAAATCATGTGCCAACCATGAAAATCTCCCACTCCTTAAACTATGCTTGTCCTTAAGCATAAAATCTCAAAATTAAAAATCAGAGGGCATTGATGTTATCATAATTAAAATTTTAAAGTAATAAAATAAAACAATTATCAATGCCAACTCAAATTTACAAAAATATACATAAAATATCAATTCAATTTCTCAATTTTCAAAGAAACAATCAACTCAAGTATTTTACTTTTCCCCTTTTTAAAATTACGGAACTTCTTCTTTCATCCAGTTAAGATCCTTAATTAATTATTATTAAACACACCAAATTGATATACCTATCTTTTGAATCTTTTCTCTCATCACTCATGATACAATTCAAGTAGAGTTATGCTCATATCATGAGAACATTCTTCTTATCTATAATCTTGCAAAGAAGCTACGTTCTTCACTTTGTAATGAAAAAACACACATAAAATCATGAGGAATTTTCAATTAAGGTTCTAATGACTCTTAGGCTTAATGTAGGTAGGAATTGATGTTTAAAATTAATTCTCAAGGAGGAATTTTATCTCATAAAGTATAAATAAATTTATTAAAAGTAAAATATTAGTTAAATTCACCCATTCAAAGTTGCAACTCCCACCCCCCAAAACTCAAAGTAAATGTTATGATCAAAATTAAGCCTAATAAATGACTTGAGAACCTTGTTGAATTTTTATTCTAATTTTTTATTCGAATCACTTTTTCATTTTTTTTAATTTTTAAAAATTATGCTTAGAATTAAATATCACATTCACCACCTAGCCACATATGAAAAAAATCATCAGTTCATTAATGATGATTTTTATTCTTCTAAGTCGCAACATAATTTTTTTCTTTTTTTTCAAGAAGGGAAAACAATGAAGCATAATGAATGATTCAAAAACATTTCACAATACCCAAATTATCACCCCTAAACTTTTCCCTTACAATGTATTTTATCCCTTCCATCATGAATTCTATCACCCCCACACTTTAACATTAAAATATCTTTCAAATATTTAGAGGAGGGTAGGAATGGATAAAAATATCCCATTCCTAACAAGGTCATTCATTATATCTATGGTATAAATGAGGATTAATGTAAAGGTGTTTTTTAAGGATGATATCTTTTAAAAATATGCCTCAATCATTTTAAATGTATTTTTTCATAGTCAGTAGCTTTGACAAGTTTCAATGCAAGTTCTAGAAGGTGGCATGTACCAAGATCACTTAAGAAATATTCTCAAGATAAAATAGAAAGTACCTGGTCTAGGAATATTCTCATTAATGGTACTTATGATTTTGGACAATCACTATTGGGATGACTAATAATAACAAATCAATTTACATGAATTATAGAATTTCAAAGCTTGAAATTTTTTAAGGAAATTCCATTTACACAAATCAAATAATTCTCTAAAATCATGAGTCTTCATTTTAATATACACACTTCACTTTAACCATCCAATTCCATACTTATTCAATATCATTAAAATTCAAATCTAAAATATGGAATCATGGGATTCTAAAGAAACTCATGTCTCCTAGATAAGTCAAGTAAAGAATAAATTCATGAATGGGAAAGGAATTCCAGTTTAAGATCAAATCAAGTTTTAGAAAAAAAATATTCATGGATTTTGAACATAAAGAATATAAGTGTGAACTCCATGTTATCATGAATCTTCAGTCCTCTTCTTACACTATTTGGGATATTATTTGTGCCATCATGATCCTATAAAAAATAATTACTCAATTAAGAACAAGTATCGTGTCATTAAAGTCCAAAAAGATAAAGGTAGTGGGGTTGTATGTTGGACTAATCCTATGAATGAAATTGAAATCTAAATTCCTAGAAGGAAAATAGTAGAATGAGTTTTGGTAAGATCCCCCAAGGGGGACATGGATTTTTTCTACCTCTAGAGTGAAGTACCATAAATCATCCATAGTTAGTTAGTGGACAAAGATTATTGGGTTTCAATCACCACATGTGGATTTCCCCAGATTTTACTTCTCTCTTCTTGGTGAGTAACGATCCATGAATATATTATACTAGATCCATCCCCTCAAAAATTAAGTACAACTTTCCTGGAAGGGGTAGGATGAAGTACGAATCATCCTCCTTCTTGGTTCCTACTTGTGCAACCTCCTCTTTCTTTTCCAGTGATGGATCAACAAGGGATGTATGATTTAATGATTAAAGGGAAAATAAATATATATTTTTAATTGAATAAAATTTAATTTTGAATAATCAGAAACATTATCCCTTTCATAGTGAGCAGTATGAATATTTATTTCCTCAAACTCATCTATCTGGACTTCTTCATGGGCTTCCTCAAATTAATGTTCATCAAAATAAAGGATCTCCATGTGTTCCTTTGTAGGTTCATGTTTTATTTCTTCGTACTCCTATAAGGAATAAAAAATATTGTCTAAATATGAAATTTCATATAATTGAGAATTAATACTCAATTCAGATTGAATAAAATCAAATGAAATAGATTTTGAGATAAGATAAACTCCCTAAATTGGTTCATATTTAATCCCTCCTTCAGCGGTAAGTTCCTCTTTGAGTTAGATGGTGGAAAGTTGAGGTATGTAGTTAGGCTCCTCCATATTTTCTTCAAATTTCAACACTTGGGTGGTGTATTATTCTATGGATAGAAAGATATATAATGGTGCTGGATATTTTAATTCATAGGGACTGTAGAGATCAAGTTGTACCTCACATTTATTCTATAAGTCATCCAGATCTTATTGATCTCTCACACGTAGCTCAGCAGGCAATTATTCCTCACCATGAATCAATTATAACTCATCATGGTCATCTTGGATCTGATCTTTCAGATGGCTGGGTTGTGAATACTCATCAATCATGGCCTCAAATTCTTGAAAGTCCTCAAAAAAATTAGGAAAGAACAGTGGCCCATCTTCTGGTTCAGGTTCAGTTTTCTCGAGGGATACATTGAGGTTCTAAGTTATACAATCCAATTTCCTTGAAGATCTTATACCATCTATTTAAGATATTGAGTATCGTATTTGAGTTTGTTGTTAGCCACTAATTACTAAAATTATACCTGGAGAACTTCTTCAATGTTTTGGGAGAAAACAAGGATGAAATTACTTGTGTCTTGGCTACTTCTTGATAAAAAATCCTCAAAGTACTCCAGGAGTATAGTTAAATCTCTGGACAATAATTCAAACAATGGTTGTTCAAGGGTCTCTTTAATATACTAGATGAGGTCCTATAGTTTCTCCTCTACAATGATTTGGCCTCTAGATTCCCTATTATATCTAGAAAAAATTAAAACTCCATCATCTGTAGACCAGGGTGGTTTAGTTATTGGTTCTTATGCATATGAGTTTTCAGTCCATACAAAATAAGAATCATTTGAATACATTATGGAAAAATGATTTTTTTTTGTTTTTTAAAGAAATAAAAACTATCTACTATGTTAAAATAGAAAAACTGAGCAAAATAATGATTATATCCCTGAAAACAGCATTAGTTTTGATAACACGTCTATCACAGGGTGGGGAAAAAGAAAATTTCTAAAATAATTATAAGTACAACACAAAGGATGACTAGGGTCGTGTCACTTGAGGATATTCTTAGTTTGTTCAGCTACTTAATCTAATTCACCTAAGAACTATTTTTTATTATTTTATAAAAACAATGAAATATGATTTTTTTTATTTTCTAAATAATGAAAAGATAAGAATAATGAAATATTAATATTAAAATAACATGAAATGTTGATAGAATTTGTTTAGAAATAAATAACTTGGTCCTAAGTTTAGTTTTGGGTTTAATCAATATTCTCCTTTATTTTTTTAAATCTAGTTTGATAATTCATCTATGAAATCTATTGCATGAACCAATATCCTTTTATTTAGTGTAGTGAAATCTCAACTACCTTAAGAAATATAAATTCCACCTCCTCCTTTAATCAAGGTTGATGGAACACCTCAGTTGAGAGTGTGACATCTTCCAATAACTGGATTTATCATATGCTTTTTATTCCATTGGTTATATCAACTTCACCATGTGAAGATCTAATCAATGGAAGAGAGGGAGAATAAATAAAATAAAATAATATAAATAAATATGAGTTGCATGTTATGGGGGGGGGGGATCGCCACACCTGTGCATGTCACTCACATCTACCAAAACCATATAATAAAATTTAAGAAATAATTCAATGTAACACCCTGACTCGAGAATCCTAGAGTCATTGCCTTAATTTTTTACATTGGAATGATTACAAGGAATCAAATTTGGAAGGACCAATCAATTTAGTAGTTTTGGAAAACTAGATTACATACATGATACCCATATTACATTGGGAAGTATAAAATAAAACATAATACATAATAAAATAAAATGAAAAACATCCTTGAAATCTCATTCAAGGATTTATTCTTCATATCCTGGGGAAAGGAAAAAAAGTAAGAGAGAGCTCAAATGCTTATTAAGGGAAATTAAAATAAGATCAGTAATGAATCAATGAGTATAATCAACAAGGAAAGGTAAATAAATGAGAACACATTCAATTTATATAAATGGATAAGGAAAAATCAATATGGAATGGTAAGTAACTGAAACACATGCCATTTATATAACTGTATAAGTTAAAATCAATATAGAAAGGTAAGTAACTGAAACACATGCCATTATATAACTGTATAAGGAAAAATCAATATGTAAAGGTAAGTAAGTGAAACATATGTCAATTAATAAATAAACTAAGAATGAGTTACATCCATAGATAATGTCAAAGATAAAATCTCATGGATAAATAATAACTAAGTATGAATGAATGAAATGCTTAATTATTGACACCTTGTTTCCTAGGTACATGGTACCTTTACCATCAAGACCTTTCACAAGATGATTTATAACATATTAGGTAAAAAACCATATGATTTTTCTCATGAGGATACCGATGTATCAAGGGGATATCTATAATTGGACCCCACCCATTTCATACTTTTCCAAAGCATTACTCATATATTGAATAATCAATTTAATTTGTGAACAATGTGCCTTATCAAATATCTGTATTGAGTAAAAGATTTGGATTTACTAATATTTATCCAGTTAATAAAATAACTGCCAAGTTAACACTATATGTAAAAATAGTATATGATTTAGGAAATAATTATACCCATCACATAAGAGTATATATATCTAAAATAAATGTGATTTCCAATGGAAAATGGTCAGAAGGAGTGTTTATTTCAAGAAAAAGCTAATAATCACAAAAGAAAGTGAGATTTTGAAGATAAATTTTACCACATGGTATCATTAAAGTCGAACCCCATTGGATGAGATAATTTAATATGAAACATAGAATACCATGAAATATGAGTGAATCATGTATGAAACGAAAAGGGGAAGTATATATGCCACATTAATGTTAATTGGTTTATAATAACAATTAAGTCTCAATGGAAATTAAATTGAGACGAAATCCCTTACAACTGTGGTAACATATGAATTAGAAGCACCAAAAGTAATAATAATTAAATGAAAAATTTAAATAACATGAATATAAAATAATTCATGATATAATATATCAAAATTGGTAGTAGATACACCACAAAAAAGAAGTAAGTGGTGAATATGACATTTATCTCACAGACGTAAAAAGTGAGATGAAAATCCATTAATATTTGAGTAACTCTTGAATAATGAGTCCCATGAAATAATAACAAAAATTTAAACTTTTAATATCATTAAATAAATTAAATTCATGACATAAAATTTCATAGGTAAGTATATACACCACACAAAATAAATGAGTGGTGAATAAAGAATAAGTCTCGTAGAAATAAAAGTGAGACTAGAAATCCCCTTACCTTGCACTCTCTTTTAGTTGAATGCCCTTTAAAATTTTGTATAATGTTTTTAATAATTTTATTAACTTATATAAGAACCATAATAATATTTATAATATCATAAATGATATTATTATAATATCTTATTACATGTTTGTTAAAAAAAATCATTATTTTCATCATTTCGGGTGTTAATTATCATGTTTTTAGTATGTTTTGACTTGTTATTTTTTTATTTTTACATAGATAATGATTTAATAATATTCATTCTGTAAAACATGATTTAAATATTATATATATTCAGTATATATGTATTTAAAATAATCTATAAAATTTGGATATATGAAATGAAATACACTGTTCATGGAGATGGTAGGCCGTACGTATGCATGCACGCTACTTCCATTTCCTTGTCGTTTTTAAAAAGTAAGTGATATATATATATATATTTATATTATTATTATATTATCATATTTATGTTATATATATCACATATGTTTATTAAAACCTTCTTTAATACATTCCATGCATTGTATGAATGAATTTCATCGCTTTGAGGAGGCGGTAGTCAACACATCCAAAAATGATGTTGTCGAATTTCTATAAAATGAAAAGCATGAAGTTATATGTTATATAAAAATTAAATAAGAATAAATACATTATAAATATAATATATATAATATATAAACTCTAAATTTGTCATTATTTCCAACCTTTAATGGTGGTAATAGAAGAATGAATGACATAGGTTCGTGAGGCAGTAGTCGGCCGTACACACGAACGATGATTGCGTATCCCATTAGATGGAAGTGTGTATAGGTGTAGGAAATACCCATAAGTTAAAAAAAGTTCAGTATATTTATTATAATTATGTTATTATATAATAAATATATAAAAATAATTGAATGGGTGGATAAATAAATGAAATAGAAGGGGTCGTTGAAGAATGTTACCTCTTATTCAGGTAAATCCTTTTGATTTGCACTAAGGGACTTCTTTAGTTTTATTTATACCAAAATTGAGGCTTATATTATGAGGGGAGGTATGTTGGGTTATTATTTGGGTAGGTTTTTGACAAAAAAATGGCTTCATAGGTGTTAATAAGTGGGAGGGGTGAGTGCCCTTTTATAATGAAGGAGGAGTGACATTCTTGTAAATATAAAAAGGTAAACACTATTGAGAGGTATCCATTACATCATGTGCCTCCAATAATGAACCAAATTAGAGAAAATTGAGTATATAGTCTAAATATTTCTATAAAATTTATTTTGTACAAGTTTATAGGCAATTTAGGCCCATAAGATTAAGGTTTTGTCCCTTGTTAAGCTAGTTTTTCTCTTGATCGGTGTATTTAATTTTAATTGCTTTCACTAATATTTTTGGTAAAAAATAAGATAAACATAATATAAATTATAAATTATTCTAATTAAAAATATATAATCCATTTTTACAAATTCTAATCACATAATTATCATAAATTAATTTAAAATTAATCTCGTAGATAGGACGACAATGTGAGCTTTTAAAGTGAAAATGTTCAAAAGTTTACTAAGTTTTAATATCAAAATTCAAAATAAAAAATTATTAAAATGTCATTAATTGTATTAATTGATATAAAATTTATATAATAATAATTTAAAACCAATTTTAAATATAATTTAACCCTATAAATTATTTAGATAGAAAAGCATTTTTTAATTAAAATTCGGTATTTTTCACTATTCACTAAAAAATGAAACTTCACAAAAAAATACCAAAAATAAACCCTAAGATAATTATGACATTAATATTTCAAAAATGAAGTTTATTTTTCATATAAAATTTATAAAAGTTCTAAAATTTAGTTTTAAAATAGGTGCGCCATTAAAAGGCAACAAAATTGCCTTTAGAAAAATATAGTTTTTTATGTGTAAAATTGGATATGTTCTTATCTTATGCCTATAAAATCTATTTGATTTATGTCAAAAAAAATTATTGAATATAAATTTCATTAATATCATCTAATAATAGTAATTAATTTAATTTATTAAGATAAATTCCTTTATATGCATAAAAATAGTTTTTTTTATAAAAACACTTCTTTTATATTCAATTGGTTTTTATATTTATTTCTAATTAATTAGTAACCAATGAATTCAACCATGTATTTTATAAGTTTGTTAATACTATTAATAACTTCCAATTTAATGTCTATGTTATATATTATTTAATTAAACAATAACATTTTAATAATATATTATTGTTCGGTAAAACTCAGTCTTGCATGTAACGTAAGCCATCGAAGAAAGTCATTGTTGCATGTAATCAAAGCTAACAATGGTGTTCCATGTAGATAAAGTTAAACATTATATTGCATGTAATGTAAGATAAACTCAATGTTTTGTGTAACATAAGCTTAACATTGTGTTTCATATAAATTAAGGTATAAACAAAATTAAATTTAATCTAGAAAGAAAATATTGTAAAGTCTTGGGGTGTTTCATTCTCCCCACCTTAAATAAATAGTATCCTTGAAATTTAAACTCGATATAGATAATAAATTGTTTGATATTTGAAAATTACTTTCTTTAAATCCCACATAGTAAAATGTATAATACAATATCCTCTTCATAAGTGAGAATCAGATGTACAAAGGTGACATGAAATAATATATAACTAGGTTTCTAAATAGGAGAACATTAGTGGAAAGTGAAGATATGGACTTGAAGGAAAACCATAAATATTTATAGAGAGTGATTGAGGTCATTGATCACAAATAAGTGAATTATCAAAATAAATTTGAGGGTCTCAAAGCCATAAATTTGTGATGATTTAAATGACCATCGATTAAAAAATTAAGGTATTAGGATAACATTTTATTTCAAGATAATTTTCAGAATGTTGAGTAATTATTTTAATGCATAAGAAGATAAGAAATTATATTTACTTGATACATTTATATGAAGACAATTTCACCATTTGGTTGTGCTTTGATAAATTTCCAATTCATCTCTTATTCTAAAAAATAAATATCATAAATTGGAACTATCTTTTTTTATGAAGTAATGAAATTTAATTTTAACGGATTATAAGATATATAAAACAAGTTTTTATTTCAATTTCAAACTATTCTCAAAAACAAATATGTTTAATACATTAATATATCAACCTAAAAACTAATAATACTGGTTCATCATTAATATTTATTCATCAAATTGTTTGACTAAAAATAATGACACATTAACTAGGATATCACGTAGGACAGTGGTAGGTGTAAAACCCTTATCATCCTTTGGTCATGGGTTAGGCCCCACTGCCTCGCTGGATGTGATGGGTTGTCACCATACATGTGGGTTGTCCTTTTTATAAACCACATTAAAATAATTCCTATAAAGTTTCCAAAAAGTATGATGGACATCCTTTAAATAAAATTAATCATTAAATAACCTTTTTACTAGGGTTTTCATTACAACCTATTTTTTTTTACAATGTCTAATAATATTATTTTTATATCAACGCTAAAGTTTATCAATACCATTAAACTTATGTCTCTAAAATGTAAATTCATTATTCCTCAAAAAACTTCTTCCTCTAAAACATATACTTTCCATAAATTTATACAAAACACACTTAATATTGGTATAATCCCATCACATAAAACCTAAAAATAGATGACTAAGTCTTATAACTTATTATCAACCTTAATCTCATAATCTAGTGATGGTATCCATAACTCTTAAGTTAATGAAGACATATGTTCTATGCTAATCCTCAAGGTCTATCTCAAGGTTATGTTCCCTAATATATGTTTTTGTAAATCTAGTTCTCAAGGTTTCAAATAAACTTCCTCTGATACCAACTATAATGACCCTACCCTTGAATCCTTGTGTCGATGCCTTACTTTATTACATTGGAACGATTACAAGGAATCAAATCCCAAAGTACTGATCAATTTAGTAGTTTTGGAAAACTATATTACATACATGATACCCATATTACACTGGGAAATAGAAAATAAGGCATAAAACATAATAAAATTAAATGAAAAACATCCTTGAAAGCTCATTCAATTTTTTTTTCTTCATATCCCGAATAAAGGAAAAAAAATAAGAGTGAGTTCAAATTCTCAGTAAGGGTAAGTATATAAAAAATAAATAATGAATCAATGAGAATAATAAAAATGGAAAGGTAAAAAACTAAGCACATATTTTATTTATATAAATGGATAAGGGAAAAACAATATAGCAAGGTAAGTAACAAAAACACATTCCATTTATATAACTGGATAAGGAAAAATCAATATAGAAAGGTTAGTAACCAAAACACATGACATTTAATTAATAACCTGAGAATGAACTACATCCATATATAATGTCAAAGTGAAAATCTCATAGATAAATAATAATTGAGTCTGAATGAAGTAAATTATTAATTATTGTACTCCATGTTTCCTAGTTATAGGAACTTTTACCATCAAGACCTTTCACAAGATGGTTTATAACATACCAGGTAAAAACCAATCTGACTGGCCAAATGATTCATCTCATGAAACCACCAATTCATTGAGGGGATATCTATAAACAAACCCCACACTTTTAGTACTTTTCTAAATAATTCCTCATATAATGAATAATCGATTTAATTCATGAACAATGTTCCTTATTAAATATCTGTATTGAGTAAAAGATATGGATTTACCAACATTTTCTCAGTTAATCAAATAATTTTCAAGTGAAAATCGTATATAAAAATGGTATATAGTTTAGGAAATAATTATACCCATCACATAATAGTATTTATATCTAAAATAAATGTGATTTACAATGGAAAATGTTCATAATGAAGTGATTCTTTTAATAGAAAGTTAGCAATCACAAAATAAAGTGAGATTGAAAAGATAAATTTTACCACTTGATAACTTTTAAATCAAACCCCCTTGAATGGTATAATTCAACATGATACATATAATACCATTAAATATTATTGAATCATGATATTAAATTACAAAGGGGGGTTATATTTTCCACATTAAAGTGAATTGGTGTATAATAATAAAAAGTCTCAATAGAATGTAAATTGAGATGACGTCCCTTAAAACTATGGTAACATCTAAATAAGAAATTAATAATCATAAAATGAAAAATTTAAATACCATTAAGATAAAATAATTCATTATATAATATATATATATATAAATAGTAAGTATATACACTACACAAAATAAGTAAGTGGTGAATATGACATTTATCTCACAGATGTAAAAAGTGAGATGAAAATCCCTTACTATTTGAGTAACTCTTGAATCATGATCCCCATAAAATAATAAAATAAATTTAAGATTTTAATATCATAAATAAATTAAATTCTTTATATAACATTTCATAGGTAAGCATATACACCTCACAAAAGAAATGAGTGGTGAATAAAGAATTAGTCTCATAAAAATAAAATTGATACTAGAAATCCTCTTACCTTACACTCCCTTTTGGTTGAGCACCCTTTAAACTCATGTATAATGTTTTTAAATGTATTATTAACTTATGAAAAAACCATAATAATATTTATAATATCATATATTATTTTATTATAATATCTTATTATCCGTTTGTTAACAAACTTTCATTATTTCCATCGTTTTGGGTTATAATTGTCATGTTTTTTGAGTATGTTTTGACTTGTTATTTTGTTATTTTTACATAGATTGATTGCATCATATAAAGGATGTAACACATGATTTAAATATAATATATATTTATTTATAATATTCTATAAAATTTGGAGATAGGAAATGAAATGCATTGTTCATGAAGACGGTAGGCCGTACGTACGCATGAACGCTACTTCCATTTCCTTATCATATTTAAAAAGTAAGTGATGTATATATATATATGTATATTATCATTAAATTATCATATTTATGTTATATATATCACATATTTTTATTAAAACCATCCTTAATACATTTTATGTAATGCGTGAACGAATCAAATCGCATTGAGGAGGTGATAGTCTACACGTCCAGAAATGATGTTGTTGTATTCTCACAAAATAGAAAGCATGAAGGTATATGTTATATAAAAATTAAATAAGTATAAATACATTATAAATATAAAATATATCATATATAAACTATAAATCCATCATTATATCCAAACTTGAACAGTGGTAATGGAAGAATGAACGACACCGGTTCACGAGGCGGTAGTCCGCCGTACACACGAACGAAGGATACATATTCCATTTGATGGAAGTACATGTAGGATTAAGTCATACCATTAAGTTAAAAACACATCAGTATATTTAGGATATTTATGTGGTTATATAATCAATATATAAAAATAATTTAATGTGCAAAGAAATAAATGAAACAAAAGTGATCGTTGAAGAATGTTACCTTTTATCCGGGGAACTCCTTTTGGTTTGCACCACAGGACTTCCTTTATTTTATTTCTCCCAAATTGAGGATTATATGATAAGGGGATGTATGTTGTAATATTATTTATTTAGATTTTGGATGATCCAAATGGATTTAGCGGTGTAAATAAGTGGGAGGGGTGAGTGCCCTTTTATAGTGGGGGAGGGATGCCATTCTTGTAAATATAAAACAGTAAACACTATTGAGAGGTATTTGTTGACACTATATTTTTCCACATGGATAAAAATGAGATAAAGGTAAATACATTAGGGAAATAGAAGGAAATATTTGGAAAATTTCATGTTTTTAAAAGGCCTTAAAGGTCGTTCGTGCAGGCCCCCCCAAGTACCATTGGCGTGCAAGCTACTTGCACGAAACCCTGCATAGCCGACCTACATGAAAAACTAGCGTAAGATTACACCTTTTCCTAGGGTCCTATATTTTCCTATAAATAGGACCTTGGGATCTTCATTTGGATGAACATAATTTACCAAAGGCCAAACAATGCTCTTTTCACCCTAGTGCTTCGCCCAAGCCCTCTATAACCTTCTAGGTAGTCATCTGACAACTCAAGAAGAGGGAATTAAAGGAGAATAATGAAACTAAAGTCCTCCTAGGGTTTCAAAAAAAAAACATATGTGAGACATTAACTCAACCCCTGATTTGTAAAGACTAGTGTGGGGTTCTTTTTCTGAACCAGGTACCTACACAACTTACCTTTGGGAACACCTGTGGAGACCCTTGAAGGCTTGAGTAAGGAATCTCAAAAGTGTATCTGCCCAGGTGGTTTGTTTCCCAAGGTGCTACCAATTCTCCCAAGATTATCTACATGGAAAACGCCCTACACAAGCCTCCTTGGTTCACCCTAATCTATAGCTTGCACGAGCCATTCATGAGGACCTCTTCAAATGCATCCATGGGAGGGAATCTCCTTCTTTGGTTCCCTTTATTAAAAGGGACCAAGCTGAAACCTCCACCAAGACCTCTAGGATTACATAGTCATGGAAAAAGGCACACATGCGTGTCTCACATTTGTATTTGTATTTATATAGACATAGGCTCCCCTCACTTATCCTACCATATGGTTAGGATCCTTAGGTAATATGTAGATGTGTATATCTACAGTCATGAGGACCCCTACCCTAGGGACAGTGTTGGGGAGTTCCTGGTCTTGGATATAAGAGTTAAGATGATATCCTTCCCTTCTAATCTATAAGACCCAAAGACTCTAGTTACCAGTGGGGAGGGTGAGGACTATGATTTATTTTCTATTCAACATGGAATTAGATCTTCATCCCACTACAGAACCAATTGTAGGGAATCCCTCATAGAGTAATCCCCTAGCCTTTCTTTTAGGAGGTTGCAATCTTACTTCTCTCTACCTCTACATCCTTCACCATTATTCTTTCCTTGAGATTAAGTGAAGATATGGAAGTGTTGTAACCCTAGCCTCTTCCACCATCATCCCCCTCCCCTTCCATTGGCAGAGAAATAGTAGAGGAAATCATCACAATCAACGCTCCCTCTCCCTTTGGGATTTGTCGCCATGTCCACCATTGGATAGAAGCAGAGTTTGTGGTTTTACGAATCTTCCGCTTCCTCTTGTTTCTCACACTGAGTATGAACCACATGGGCTTAGAGGTTAGTGATGATCATGACACCCATGCGAATCCATCCTTGATTTAAAAACAAGAACTTTGATTCCCATTTTAACCAAGATACGTAAGATGCCTACCTAAGGCCCGATATCAATGGGAACCCTTATTAAGAGTAATACCCAACTAAAACTCCCAATTTACCAGGGATTCTACCTTAGGAGTAATCCCTGGAACTCATACTTTGGGCCTCCTCCTTAGGTATAATCCCCAAATAAGCCTCCAAATCACCATGATATAATACATTGCTCATGGACCCTTCTATAGGGAATCCTTTTTAGGAGTAATCACCAAATTATCCATCTCAAAAGGATATACTTCTCTAAAGGAGAAACCTTTTAGTTCCACTATAGGCATAGTTCCTCATCATGAACTACATGGGATTTCATTCCCCTCTAAATGGGATAGATAAGAAGCCTCTATGAGGTCCAAATCCAACACCCCAAATCAACCTCATTCTCTCTGGGCCACATTCCAAGTAGGGTCTAATTCAACTTGGGAATCCATATTCCTTCCAGTTTCTATAGGCTACTTCAGCATATGTCCCACACCAAACTTTGACTAGGTACCTTCCACATAGATGTCCTCGTCACATGACGTTAAAATGTATAGTTGGGTCCTTATCACATGACCCTAAAAGATATGATGTGCCCCATTAAGTGGCACTAAACAACGTGGGTTTTGATTCCTTTCAGAATGATACTTAGGAAATCTATTCATGGGTCCGATCCCAACATAAAAAAAATCATGTCTCTAGGGATAATAATAAACTCCAAAGTAATCTTAGTATCCTTGGATAAAAATAAATTCCAGAGTGCCCCACTGTGTGTCTAGAAAACCATCATCATCATAATAATGACCAAAGAATCTCTAAGTAGTACATAATAGGATACTATTGATAGAAAATCTTGGATACATACAAGTATATCAATTGATGAATAACCTTAGATACATACAAATGATTCTAAGTTCCATACATACTGATAATTTATTGTTAATTCAAGGTTGATCCACATCATACTTAGTAATTAATGAAGGATTCATTAATATATCTTAAATCTATAATAGATTCCTAGAGTAAGTAATAATTTCCCCCAAAAGTGTGTGATGATCCCAACCTCCCATCCTCTTGACCAATTAAAGATCTTAAGCACCGTTGTCCAAAATTCCTAATGAGTTCCTACCTTTGGAAAGAAGGTTCGTTTGGATATAGAATTGTTGGGTGTTTCCAATTCCATGAATAAAGACGTAGAAAACCATTCAAAAATAGAAAATCATCATGAGGAATGAATTCTGAGGGAAAAAATGGTGAACATGAAGTTAATGACTTAAATGTTACATCTCTTTCATAAGATAAAAGGGATCTACTAACCAGTCCTCATCGGACCATTTCATTTCTCAAGGAAAAATAATTTCTATTGGAAACAAAAAATGGTGAACCCGACTTGAATGACTTAAATGCGACATCTCTTTCATAAGATAAAAGGGATGTACTAACTAGTCCTCATCAGACCATTTCATTCATAAAGGAAAAATCATTTCCATCAGAAACAAAAAATGGTGAACTTAATGTGAATCCCTAACTAAGATGATAATGTCACTCACCTGTCAGGCCCCTTTCATTTGATAAGAGAAGTCCAGACAAGACAATCAATCATGCATGTATTCATTCAAATGGGATGTTAATTTAATAGAGTTTCTTGTTTGTTTTTGTCGTATATATATGCACTTCTTTTTTCAAAATCCCCTCAATCCAATGGTGTCATTGAAGATCTCACTAATGAACTCCTTAGCCGCTGCATGCACTGGGTCTTCATCCTCATAGAGGATGAAATCACCAACCCAATGTATTTAATGCTAGGTATCAAACTCACTGGTCAGAAAGTACCATCAAAATGGAATGATCCCTACCCTAGAGGCTGCCCGACAGGCCCTCCAGCTCCACCAACACTACCGATCGTCTGGTAAATGATGATCGGTCGTCTTGAAGCAAACAGTTCCGACCACCATCTTTAATTGTTTTAGGAGCCTATTCCCATGATATGACAACCAGTCCCTCCCATATCTTAGGGAGGAGGATTAGGATGCTACATATGGCCTCAACCAGAAGACACAGGAGTCCTTATCAAGGGATCCTTCCAAAAATCGTCACCACCAATGTTGTGCAGTAGTAACCCATAAGCAAGATGAGGGTGCCATTATTGGCCGACCAACCCGGGTCCTCCAGACCTGGACATGTAAGACAGCCTGCTGGGGATGGAAACTGACAACCAAGGATCATGGCCATGACTCTTCCCCCTCTAGAGAAACCCACCAAATAAACTTGGTGTAAAATTGAGAACATGAACATACACCCATCTGCATTTATTCATCTATGCAACAAACTCATATGGAAGCACCCAATTCAGCTCTCCATTCAAATCAAGAAGCATGTCATGAGAAGGAACATACACCTACCCACACCCATCAAGTCTTCTAGCAGCCTCCTCTAGCAGTACCCAAATCAGTCAGTCGAAAATTCCTAATGATATGCAAGGGGAAGACTCAACTCTCTACCCCCACACAAGTACTATCAATATCCACTAGTAGGAAATGAATGATAGGAGTAGCCACATACACCTAATTCAGATACAAAATGGTCACATATCCCTATTCTATTCACTAAAGTCACCAAGCATATCTTGAAAATGGTGAAATCATAGACACACATCTTTTCCCACATCTTACAGACTTTCCAGGATATCATAACGACATTGAAAATAGTGCCTGATGGCACATAACTATGTCTATCAAGACCCATCCCACGGGGCCCAGATGTCACTACCCCAAGACCGCCTTCCATAGGCTAGGGGTTGTTGACTAGCACCTGAAGGTTTTTCCCAAATAGGGAAGGCATTGCCTTAGAGATATGTACACACCAAAAAAGGTAAACTAAATTAAACAACAAATAAAAGAAAGGTATAACCACAAGAGTAAAGTATAACTATAAACTGAAAAAAGTGGGCCAAAATACAAGCCATAGAAACTGAAAAGAAAGTAAACAGCTATCACATATGCCTTGGATCTCTACCTGAAGGGTAGTAGCTGTAAGTCTGAAGTCGAAGAAGAGGATCTCAACTTCTCCCATTGCACCAAGCTTCACCAAGTCTTGAACCTCCAAAGTCTGCCTTGGAGCATCAGTAGTCTGCACCAGACACACACATGCGGGCAGAGCCTATGTAGGGGTGAGTATAACAACTCAGTAGGGGACCCCGAGACCCCTGAAGGTCTCTTAGTAATCCACAAAGAAAAACATCACAATAAATACCACAAAGATAATACCACAAGCATGATCTAAATCATGAAGCACAAAGAAAAAGAGACAGCTCACTCTAACGGTATAAATTAAAAGTTACTAGGATAGGGATGAATAGTCGTAAATCCAGATAATCCTATCTGTAGTAACTGTACTACTGACCCATATAGGTCACTGTATGCTGACCCGTATTGGTCGTTAGATGCTAACCTGTATTGGTCGCTGGTGCTGACCTGTATTGGTCACTGGTGCTGACCTGTATTGGTTACTAGTGCTGACCTGTATTGGTCATTAGTGCTGACCTATATTGGTCACTGGTGCGGAACCATATTGTCTGCTGGTGTGGACCCATATTAGTCACTATTATAGAGGTAGGGATCATTAGTCTTACAACTAGATCATCCCATTATGGAGTTTCTGATGTTGATCCGTATTGGTCACTCTTCTTCTGCATGTCACAACCAGCCACTGGATTCCCACACGAAGCATGCCTGATCTCCAGAAGATTATGCTCCTCAAGCCATTGGTCATATTTCAACCAGTACGAAGTCCAAAAAAAATCATACCCAAGGGACCACCCCTTCATAGGGGTCCCAACGTGACAAACGGCGCGTTGATCGGATGCCCGACCTGTGAGATATGGTCACTTTTGTAAAAAGGGCCCGGTTGGATTTGAGTCTGATCTAACCCAAGTCACACATTAAAATCCATCAAAACTCACTTAGAGTATCTCCAAAGTACCTCTTTATCACAAGGGTTCTTATGCCACAGATGACGTGTTGATCGAACGCCTAGTCTATTAGTTACACCCCTTTCTGTGAAACGGGGGTGATCGCACCTTAGTTCGGCCTGGCTCGGTCCGGCCTGCCATAATATGCCAAAGGAACCGCTTCCCAAAAGGGGTCCCAACGCCACTGACGACATGTAAAAAAGACACCCAATTCGTCAGTTACAGGCATTTCTTTATTCGAGGGCCGGTTGGGTCTAGGCCCGGTTCGACTCGGTCAGGCTGGCCCGACGCAACGGGTCCTAGGGTATACCTGACCCCACCCAGGTCCGAAACATTAAGGGTCAGTCCAGTTCACTGGGTCCGGCCCGTTGATGTTGGCCCGACCCTCCAGGTGGGGCTCGGCCCACCCACGCTAGCTCGCTGGGCTGCGGGTCCGGCTCATTTAGCTGACCCGCATCCGACCTAGTCTGCCAGATGGAGGATCATTTCTCCAGCTGGCCCCGTGGATGCAGGGCCATTTTGACCAGCCGGTGGGGCACTACCCCACCGTGTTCATGTAACACCTGAGACTTTTATGTTATATAAACCATCAAAGGAATCTTTTTTCTACACAACACTTGCTTGGCTTGCTTTACACGCAATCGTGACCTTCCTCGATAGCTTGCGTCGTACGCAATACCGAGTTTCACTAAACAACAATATGCTATTAAAACTACCCGTTATGAATAGTAATAACCACTTTTTGAAATTTTATAAATTTTATTTTTCAAAATGGACTTCATTTTTGGACTCAGAATATCGAAATTAGCCTAGGGTGAAATTTTGGTATTTTTCTGAAAACTTTCAATTTTTGATGAATAGTGAAACCACTAAGTGGTAGGTTAAAAACTGAATTTTGCATAAAACTTAATTTTACCGCTTCTGTGAATGGAATTTCGAAAATCCGACAGACACGGTTGATATCAGTAAGTAAAATGTGGTTCAATGAGATAAAAATAATTTTTTGGTGAATAGTAACTTTTTACGATTTTTACCGCGGTTAATAGTAAATAGGGTAACTAAGGGTAAATATGATATTAATATTACCCTAACACATGTACTAATTCTATTGGACAAGTGTAATTCGACCAAAAACAAACTTAGGAATAAAATATGACCATTTAGGCCCACTTGGATTAGATTAGGACATTTATTATTAATTTATTTAAAGAAGGGTTAAAATAGTTAAAATCAAAGTTTAATAAGTAAATCATTTTTAATATGGGGTTATACATAAGATAAATTCGATTATAAATATTAATTAGAAAGCTAAAAAGATTTCCTACATGATTTTATTTTATTTGTAATTTTTAGACATCAAATAATTTAATTTATTTATGACACAAAGATGATTCAATAATTATCTTATTAATGAAATATTGACATAATTGATAATATAAATACCAAAATAAATGTAATTTAAGACTTTTTATGAATTCCACTAATTTTCTAGGTTACTATGATATATTAATGTTGATTTAATCAACTTGGTTCGAACATATAATTCTGTTATGACTTTCACAAAAATCATATATCAAATAGTGTCAAAATTGACACAAAATAGTTTTTAAATCAAATATTATATTATTAATTGTTATTTTATTCCTAAAAATCTAAGGTTCGGCCAAATGACTTAGATAAGGATATATATATTAATAATAAACAATTTGGGGTTCGTTTGTCATGTTATAGTAAGTGTATTAACCATATAGTGAAAGAAAACAAAAAAACACGGTAAAAGTTAAATTAATTAACTTAGAGTTAAATCTAATTGATAAGGTTAAAATAATACCCTAAACTTGTCTAAATCCTATTGGTTGATAGGATTTCGACCCATCCCCACTTTAGCTTCGAAATAAGACCCTTTGGAACCATTATAAACCGATTTTGACTTTAATATAAAATAATATTTTGAGATATTCCTAAGGTGCCCCTCTCCTCCCTTATAAAAGGGCATCTCCTCCCCCTCCTCCTCACACCAATTTGAGCACTCAAGCTCGGCCAACCCCTGCCATTTTCTCCTCTCCACTTCCCTGGAATAATCCTAGAGGTCCTGGTCTTCTCCAAAGACCAATCTTAGTTCCTTAAGTGGAGGATTCAAAGAGGCGTTCCAAAGAAGAGGTAATATCCATTACCGATCTTTTCAATTTCTTTCTTCTTCAACTTCTTCTTCTTTAGTTGTTTCATGATAAAGTAATAACATCAGTATTACTTACATACTGATATGTTATTATAAATATGAAACAACCCTAATTCACCTTCTATCCATCCTATGGAAAAATGAAATCACCGCGCGTGCGTACGTACGGAATACCGTCTCCACGCCGTGGTGTAATCTATTTTCCACCATCACCTTACAAGGATGGGTATAATGGTGTAATGAGTAACTATATATGATTATTATTAAGTAATATTGATACTGAAATAATATATATATATATACTCCAATACAATTCCACGATCATAGGAACGATATCATCACTCGTGCGTACGTACGGAATACCGTCTCCACGATGTGATGCGACTCGTTCTACATGATATTCATTTCATAATGATTATATAAATGAATTGAATGAATGAATATGGTATATACTACACTAATACCATTCTGGAAATGAATTATCTATAACCTAAAGATAAGAATAAGAATTTATTCAACAAAACACGCATAAGAACAAAAAGTTATAAAGACCCGAGTAACAAGTAACAATGAAATATTACTAACAAGAAGCTAATAATATGACCATATATGATATCATATCAATATGTATGATTCTGGAATAAGTCAATAACATTATTTAAACCATTATACAGGAGCTTCGGACACGAACAAAGCAAATCGGACCTAAGGTAAGGGAAATATCACAATCTCATTTTTATCCGAGATTGTTTATACTTTGGTATTTACTGGGGTGTATTTTATCATCCACATCCATGTTTCTTCAATATGTAATATTATTTCCATCCACCTACAATTGTTTAAATCCAATTTTACCCTTCGGTGAGTTTTTAGTAAAGAATATGAAAGGAATCTTTTGTCATTTTATTTTTCGTACGAGGTACTTTTTGACTTTTCCGACAAAAGTACGAAGAATGTTTTTTTTAACTTATACGGCACGAATGGATTTATACTGTTTTATAAAGCCGTATTTTCATGAAGCTTACTCTAAAAGATTTCATGACTATTTTCAATAAAATCTCTTTCTTTTAAAATTTCATGATGTTTTGTGAAAAGAAATTGATTTTGAAGAAGAAAGGATATTTTCCTCAAGAATTCAATTCAAGTGTTTTATCAAAATTATTGTCCATCTAAGATAATAAAGGGTTCTGTTTCTATCCATATTTTTACATTGATTTGACTATGTTGTGATGGAATTATGTTTATGAATTCCTTTATCTTATATGAATTGATTTATGATGTCGTGATGTTTCAAGAATCCCATTTTTGTTACATGTGTTATGCGATGATGTATGTTTTATGATTATGTGGCACACATAAGAAAGGATTCATTATAAGATGGGTGGGACCTATATCTCCCTCCAATGCATTGGGTAAAGATTTTATATCTCATGAGATAGACATGGCTGGAACGGAAGGTTATTTCGGTTCAGTGATACAGGACTGAAACGAGGAGTGAACTCGGTTCAGAAAGGGACTTTGTCCACTAAGATAGTCTTGGCAATGAGTCATGACTAACAAGAAATGATTTTCCATGATTATGTGTGCATGCCACAAAGTTTCAAGTTTTATGTTATGATTATGGGGATCTCATTTTCACTTCTATGATTTATTCCATGTTAAGATATTATGATCTCTTTTGCAGGTTTTGATTTTCATAAAGATATGATATGATTTTTATTTCCTTTATTTGCCCTTGCTGAGCATTTGAGCTCACCCTTTTATGTTTTCTTTTCCCCAGGTCAGGAAGATGGATATTAAGTAGAATATGCTAAAAGGGACCCTAGATATGATGAAATAAATGGGAGACACTGTAGAAGATTTATGAACCAGTTGTTTATGTTTCCCAGTTTATAAAGACACTATACCTATACGGTCCTTTGTGGTTTTGTCATATGTTGTAATAAGTGTGCTTCAATTTCGAAGTATTAACAATGTATGTAAAGTATGGGTCGTTATAGTTGGTATCAGAGGAAAGGTATAGTCAACCTTTGGAAACTAGGATGTGAAAGCCTTAGTAAGAACCCTAAGGATAAGTCTAAGCATAGAACACAATCTTAGAAATGGCCATGAATAACCTAGGATAAGACCATAAGCATGAAATTTTTTTTTCTTGAATTATGTGGTTTCCTATTATAATTAGTGTTGCTCACACTATTATTCTTGGTTTTAGTCAATGGCTGGAACCCAAAGGAACCGTGTTAATGCGGAATGCGATGGGCAATGCAATGATTGTCCCCCTGAGCAACCAAACGATATGGGAGCTGGAATGCAAAATCTTGTAGCCATGCTCACACAACTTTCTCAAGCTATGAATCATGCAGGATTTCCAAACGAGCAAAGGAGGGAGCAACATTCTGTTGAATCCTTCATGAGGCAGCATCCACCTTCTTTCAGCGGGTCTACTGATCCATTAGTTGCTGAACAATGGATTAGTACTACTGAAAAGATATTTTCAGTTCTTCAATGTTTTGAGCATGATAAAGTCATCCTAGCAGTGTATCGTTTGGAAGGAGATGCGGATCAATGGTGGAATCTTGTTAAGAATACGAGGCAAAGGGATGAAATTGAGTCTATGGAATGGGACGAGTTCAAGAACTTATTTTTCAATAAGTACTTCCCTCGTATTCTCCGAACAAAGATGGAGAAAGAGTTTCTTGAACTGAAGCAAAGGGTGAAGGACCCCGGGACACCCTGAGAGGGGAGGGGTGAATCAGGGTGACCACTTTTTCTTTTAATTTGTTGGATCTTGTTCCCACGTTGGTAGGAACTTGTTGAACCTGTATGATGATTACGATCAAAAAGGAAACATTCACACGCACAGAGAAGACACAATCATTTTTACTTGGTTCACCACTAAGGTCTACGTCCAAGGAGCATACGCCGACAGGTTGCCGGTCGTACCTAAATCCACTATACTTCACTAGCTGCGGATACAAAAGTTCGGGTACAGACACCCTGTCCCAGGCTCACTGCCTTTACAATAGTTCAGGGATGACTCACTGCGTCCCTCGGGTCACTCCCGTTGACTCCCCCTGGCTCACTGCCGTTGGTGAAGTCCCACTCAGTTTATAGACGTGTAGGTCTCTTCTTCATTTGCATAAGAGTGCATCCTTTGTTGAATGTAGATGCTCTATTGAAGTCCGATTCTCACCAGAAGAAGAATATCACTTTTCCTCGAATGAACCGAGTAGTTTCTCGGCTTTCGTGCAGCTCCAGCAAGGCAGGCGTGCTTCAATAGTGTCTAGGTCTCCTTTTCAAGCCCGGCGCGCAAGTCTCCCGGCGGCGCGCAAGTCTCCCGGCGGCGCGCAAGTCTCAGGCGCGCAAGACTAAACTGGCGCGCAAGTGTCACTGAAGCACCTGCACGACACTGCCTTCTTGAACTAAAAACTTGCGCGATCCACTTCCTTTCTCTTCCAAACTGCCTTGGGAGAACAGCCAAACACCGGCGCGCAAACTCTACTTGCGCGACAAAACAACCACCTGCGCGACTCTACCACCTGCGCGACGAGAGCTCGAACAATCTCTCGGCCTTGAACTCCATTCGAAATGAGGAGGGGTGGTCCAGTATTTATAGGCAAACTGGACCCCCTGCGCGGCGGCGCGCAAGTCCCTCGACGGCGCGCAAGTCCTGTCTCCAGATCCTCTGTCGCGCAAGTTACTTGCGCGACCCAACCAACACTTGCGCGACCTTCTTTCCTTAGCCAAATTTTGATGTTCTGATCCTCAAAAACATATGGCGCGCAAGTCTTTCATCCTCCAGGAGCTCGGCGCGCAAGTATCTTTGCCAAAAACACTTTACTTTATTTACGGATTTTCAGGCCCAAAAATTTGGCAAACACTGGGAAACAGCGCCACCTTCACTACTGTTTTCTTCCTGAACGGTATGATCGCTTTGTTGGTTCACACCCTGAACTTCCACTGAGGATTGACAACAAACACAAACCATACACCAAATCATGCTTTGAAGAACCTGGTTCCAACAAAGGGATGATGAATCTGTTGGTACCTATGAAGCAAATTTTACAAGACTTGCAAGGTACGCTTCTGGTATTATTATCCAACCTGAGAGTAAGATCGATCGATTCTTTAGTGGCTTAAAACCAAGTCTTCGAAGGGCATTAGCCATAAGGGACTTCAATAGCTACGAGGAAATCGTTCGATGTGCTCTCAAAGTCGAGATGGAGATTGGAGTAACCCATCAGTCACATGGGTTTGATAAGAAGAGGAAGATGGAATTCAAAGAAAAATCTAAAGAGCACACGGAAAAGAAGATGAGCTTTTCCTTATGCTCCAAGTGTGGAAAGAAACATGGAGGGAGTTGTCTTAAAGGGACAAGTAAATGTTTTAAATGTGGAAAAGAAGGTCATCGGGCATTTGAATGCCGTGATAATGGGAAGAAGATGTCTAATGATGCAAACAAAGGAAGGGATACACAGAATGAACCTACTACACTTCAATGTTTCAAGTGCAAGGAGATGGGGCATTATGCCAATCAATGCCCAAATCCAAGGGTTGATGATGATGGTCGACGTCAAAAAAATCTTAAGGCTAAAGACAAAGGAAAGTCACATGCAATTTCTATCAGCGATGTGGAGTACGATAACGATGTGGTGAAAGGTACACTTACCATCCACTCTAAAGTAGAAAATGTTTTATTTGATTCTGGATCCACCCACTCTTTTATTTCTGAAGACTTTTCTAAGGGTATCACCGTATTACCTCAACAATTAGATGTTGAGTTAGCTGTGACAACACCTAATGACACATCAATCGCATCAAAAGTTTATAATTCTTCTCCGATCGAAGTTTGTGGGAAAGTGCTTACTGAAAATCTTGTGATCCTTCCTTTAGTGGAATTTGATGTGATTCTTGGCATGGATTGGCTTTCTCTACATGGATCTCATATCGATTGCCAAAGAAGGGAAGTCACATTTCATATTCCAGATCAATCTACGATCGTCTATCAATGCAAGGATGAACATAACCTTCCAGTGGAAATTTCTTCCATCTTATGGGTATTGATTCCACTAAATGAAGGTTATTTATCTCAAATGGTTGGTGAGAAACTCACGATTAAGAATATGCCCATTGTACGGGAGTTTGATGATGTCTTTCCGGAGGAATTGCCGGGTCTTCCACCAAATCGTGAAGTTGAGTTTTCAATAGAACTCGTACCGGGTGCTTTGCCTATTTCAAAGACACCTTATAGAATGGCCCCAATTGAGTTGCAGGAATTGAAGAAGCAACTCCAAGAGAATCTTGATAAGGGATTCATACGCCCTAGTGCGTCACCTTGGGGAGCACCTGTTCTATTTGTTAAGAAGAAAGATGGATCAATGAGACTTTGCATTGATTATCGAGAACTTAACAAGATCACTATCAAGAACAAATATCCTCTCCCACGCATTGATGACTTATTTGACCAACTACGCGGAGCTCAATAATTTTTCAAGATTGATCTTCGTTCAGGGTATCATCAATTAAGGGTCAAAAGGGAGGATATACCAAAGACGGCTTTCCGTACAAGGTATGGACACTATGAATTTATAGTGATTCCATTTGGTCTTACTAATGCCCCTTCTATCTTCATGGATCTAATGAATAGAGTCTTTAGAGACTATCTTGATCAATTTGTGGTAGTCTTTATAGACGATATTCTTGTCTATTCAAAGAGCAAGGAAGAGCATGAAGATCACTTGAGAATTATATTGAAGACCCTGAGAAAGGAGAAGCTTTATGCCAAATTTACCAAGTGTGAATTTTGGCTTCAAAAAGTTGCATTTTTGGGTCACATAATCTCAAAAGAGGGGATATCTGTGGATCCAGCAAAAACAGAGGTTATCAAAAGATGGTCGAGACCAACAACAGTAACTGAGATCCGAAGTTTTCTTGGTTTGGCTGGATATTATCGACGTTTTGTAAAATATTTTTCACGATTATCTAATCCAATCACCAAGTTGACTCGGAAGGGAGTTAAGTTTGTCTGGACAGAGGAATGTGAAGAGAATTTCAAGGAGTTGAAAAGAAGGTTATCCAGTGCACCTGTGCTCACACTGCCTTGTAGTGGAGAAAGGTTTGTGATCTACAGTGATGCATCCAAGAAGGGATTGGGGTGTGTTCTTATGCAAAATGATATGGTGATAGCTTATGCCTCACGACAGTTGAAAATCCATGAGCAAAATTACCCAACACATGATTTGGAGTTGGATGCGGTAATCTTTGCATTAAAGATTTGGAGGCATTACCTTTATGGTGAAAGGTGTGATATTTATACTGATCATAAAAGTTTAAAGTATATTTTCACACAAAAGGAGTTGAATATGCGTCAAAGAAGATGGTTGGAGCTGATTAAGGATTATGACTGCTCAATCCATTACCACCCTGGGAAAGCAAACAAGGTGGCAGATGCATTAAGTCGACAAGACCATGCTAGTTTATCCATGATGAGGATCACAAAAGATCCAATATTTATGGATTTACAAAGGATGGATCTTGGAATTATAATGGAAGGGGAAAAATCTTATCTTTCTCAAATGAATGTTCAACCATCTATACATGTGAAGATTAAAGAGGCACAGAAAGAAGATGTAGAGTTACAAAAGAAGGTGAGAAATGTTCCTGAATTCAACCTTGGTTGTGATGGGATAATAAAGTTCAGGAATCGGGTTTGTGTTCCTCCCATCCCCGAATTAAAGAAAGAGCTGCTGGATGAGGCTCATAGTTCTTCATTCTCTATTCATCCTGGAAGCACGAAGATGTATAGGGACCTGAAAGAGTACTTCTGGTGGGATGGCATGAAAAGAGATGTTGCTGAATATGTCTCTCGATGCTTGGTTTGTCAACAAGTTAAAGCTGAGAGACAGAAGTCTAAGGGGATGTTACAACCATTACCCATACCCGAATGGAAATGGGAAAACATCACTATGGACTTTGTCACAGGACTTCCTAAAACATCCAAAGGCAATAATGCTATCTGGGTCATAGTTGATCGTCTTACAAAGTCTGCACACTTCATTCCTATTAGAGAGGATTTCTCTCTAGATCAGCTTGCCAGGATATATGTAAAGGAAGTGGTAAGATTGCATGGAGTACCACTTTCTATTATATCTGATCGGGATCCGAGATTTACCTCGAAGTTCTGGCGAAGTCTTCAGCATACTCTGGATACAGAGTTGAGTTTCAGCACTGCTTATCATCCCCAGACAGACGGTCAGTCTGAGAGAACAATTCAAACCCTAGAAGATATGTTGAGAGCTTGCTCTATGGATTTCAAAGGAGGTTGGGATCAACACCTACCTTTGGTGTAATTTTCTTATAATAATAGCTTTCACTCCAGTATTCAGATGGCTCCTTATGAAGCTCTCTATGGAAAGAAATGCAGGACTCCAACTTGCTGGGATGAAGTTGGGGAAAGAAAGCTATTAGGACCTGATCTCGTTGATGAAATGGCAGAAAAGGTCAGATCTATTCAACAACACATAAGATCAGCTCAGAGTCGACAGAAAAGTTATGCCGACAACCGAAGAAAAGACCTAGAGTTTGAAGTGGGCGATAAAGTGTTATTACGAATATCTCCCTGGAAGAGGGTTATGAGATTTGGAAAGAAGGGGAAGTTGAGCCCTAGATATATCGGTCCTTTTGAAATACTAGATCGTTTTGGGAAGGTAGCTTACCGATTGGCGCTTCCACCGAATCTCTCTCAAGTTCACGATGTGTTCTACGTATCTCTCCTGAGAAAGTACATACCAGATCCTTCACATGTACTCAGCTCAGAAGTTGTACCGCTGGAGAAAGATCTTTCTTATGAAGAACAGCCGATAGAGATTCTGGATCGTAGCGAAAAAGTCCTACGAAACAAGACCACTCGCTTGGTGAAAGTTTTATGGAGGAACCACCAACTTGAAGAAGCTACATGGGAGCTTGAGGATATGATGAGGGAGAAGTATCCTCATTTGTTTGTTACAAAGTGACGAATTTCGAGGGCGAAATTCTTTTTAAGGGGGGTAGAATGTAACACCCGAGACTTTTATGTTATATAAACCATCAAAGGAATCTTTTTTCTACACAACACTTTCTTGGCTTGCTTTACACGCAATCGCGACCTTCCTCGATAGCTTGCGTCGTACGCAATACCGAGTTTCACTAAACAACAATATGCTATTAAAACTAGCCGTTATGAATAGTAATAACCACTTTTTGAAATTTTATAAATTTTATTTTTCAAAATGGACTTCATTTTTGGACTCAGAATATCGAAATTAGCCTAGGGTGAAATTTTGGTATTTTTCTGAAAACTTTCAATTTTTGATGAATAGTGAAACCACTAAGTGGTAGGTTAAAAACTGAATTTTGCATAAAACTTAATTTTACCGCTTCTGTGAATGGAATTTCGAAAATCCGACAGACACGGTTGATATCAGTAAGTAAAATGTGGTTCAATGAGATAAAAATAATTTTTTGGTGAATAGTAACTTTTTACGATTTTTACCGCGGTTAATAGTAAATAGGGTAACTAAGGGTAAATATGATATTAATATTACCCTAACACATGTCCTAATTCTATTGGAAAAGTGTAATTCGACCAAAAACAAACTTAGGAATAAAATATGACCATTTAGGACCACTTGGATTAGATTAGGACATTTATTATTAATTTATTTAAAGAAGGGTTAAAATAGTTAAAATCAAAGTTTAATAAGTAAATAATTTTTAATATGGGGTTATAAATAAGATAAATTCGATTGTAAATATTCATTAGAAAGCTAAAAAGATTTCCTACATGATGTTATTTTATTTGTAATTTTTAGACATCAAATAATTTAATTTATTTATGACACAAAGATGATGCAGTAATTATCTTATTAATGAAATATTGACATAATTGATAATATAAATACCAAAATAAATGTAATTTAAGACTTTTTATGAATTACACTAATTTTCTAGGTTACTATGATATATTAATGTTGATTTAATCAACTTGGTTCGAACATATAATTCTGTTATGACTTTCACAAAAATCATATATCAAATAGTGTCAAAATTGACACAAAATAGTTTTTAAATCAAATATTATATTATTAATTGTTATTTTATTTCTAAAAATCTAAGGTTCGGCCAAATGACTTAGATAAGGATATATATATTAATAATAAACAATTTGGGGTTCGTTTGGCATGTTATAGTAAGTGTATTAACCATATAGTGAAAGAAAACAAAAAGACACGGTAAAAGTTAAATTAATTAACTTAGAGTTAAATCTAATTGATAAGGTTAAAATAATACCCTAAACTTGTCTAAATCCTATTGGTTGATAGGATTTCGACCCATCCCCACTTTAGCTTCGAAATAAGACCCTTTGGAACCATTATAAACCGATTTTGACTTTAATATAAAATAATATTTTGAGATATTCCTAAGGTGCCCCTCTCCTCCAAGCTCGGCCAACCCCTGCCATTTTCTCCTCTCCACTTCCCTGGAATAATCCTAGAGGTCCTGGTCTTCTCCAAAGACCAATCTTAGTTCCTTAAGTGGAGGATTCAAAGAGGCGTTCCAAAGAAGAGGTAATATCCATTACCGATCTTTTCAATTTCTTTCTTCTTCAACTTCTTCTTCTTTAGTTGTTTCATGATAAAGTAATAACATCAGTATTACTTACATACTGATATGTTATTATAAATATGAAACAACCCTAATTCACCTTCTATCCATCCTACGGAAAAATGAAATCACCGCGCGTGCGTACGTACGGAATACCGTCTCCACGCCGTGGTGTAATCTATTTTCCACCATCACCTTACAAGGATGGGTATAATGGTGTAATGAGTAACTATATATGATTATTATTAAGTAATATTGATACTGAAATAATATATATATATATACTCCAATACAATTCCACGATCATAGGAACGATATCATCACTCGTGCGTACGTACGGAATACCGTCTCCACGATGTGATGCGACTCGTTCTACATGATCTTCATTTCATAATGATTATATAAATGAATTGAATGAATGAATATGGTATATACTACACTAATACCATTCTGGAAATGAATTATCTATAACCTAAAGATAATAATAAGAATTTATTCAACAAAACACGCATAAGAACAAAAAGTTATAAAGACCCGAGTAACAAGTAACAATGAAATATTACTAACAAGAAGCTAATAATATGACCATATATGATATCATATCAATATGTATTATTCTGGAATAAGTCAATAACATTATTTAAACCATTATACAGGAGCTTCGGACACGAACAAAGCAAATCGTACCTAAGGTAAGGGAAATATCACAATCTCATTTTTATCCGAGATTGTTTAAACTTTGGTATTTACTGGGGTGTATTTTATCATCCACATCCATGTTTCTTCAATATGTAATATTATTTCCATCCACCTACAATTGTTTAAATCCAATTTTACCCTTCGGTGAGTTTTTAGTAAAGAATATGAAAGGAATCTTTTGTCATTTTTTTTTCGTACGAGGTACTTTTTGACTTTTCCGACAAAAGTACGAAGAATGTTTTTTTTAACTTATACGGCACGAACGGATTTCTACTGTTTTATAAAGCCTTATTTTCATGAAGCTTCCTCTAAAAGATTTCATGACTATTTTCAATAAAATCTCTTTATTTTAAAATTTCATGATGTTTTGTGAAAAGAAATTGATTTTGAAGAAGAAAGGATATTTTCCTCAAGAATTCAATTCAAGTGTTTTATCAAAATTATTTTTCATCTAAGATAATAAAGGGTTCTGTTTCTATCCATATTTTTACATTGATTTGACTATGTTGTGATGGAATTATGTTTATGAATTCCTTTATCTTATATGAATTGATTTATGATGTCATGATGTTTCAAGAATCCCATTTTTGTTACATGTGTTATGCGATGATGTATGTTTTATGATTATGTGGCACACATAAGAAAGGATTCATTATAAGATGGGTGGGACCTATATCTCCCTCCAATGCATTGGGTAAATATTTTATATCTCATGAGATAGACATGGCTGGAACGGAAGGTTATTTCGGTTCAGTGATACAGGACTGAAACGAGGAGTGAACTCGGTTCAGAAAGGGACTTTGTCCACTAAGATAGTCTTTGCAATGAGTCATGACTAACAAGAAATGATTTTCCATGATTATGTGTGCATGCCACAAAGTTTCAAGTTTTATGTTATGATTATGGGGATCTCATTTTCACTTCTATGATTTATTCCATGTTAAGATATTATGATCTCTTTTGCAGGTTTTGATTTTCATAAAGATATGATATGATTTTTATTTCCTTTATTTGCCCTTGCTGAGCATTTGAGCTCACCCTTTTATGTTTTCTTTTCCCCAGGTCAGGAAGATGGATATTAATTAGAATATGCTAAAAGGGACCCTAGATATGATGAAATAAATGGGAGACACTGTAGAAGATTTATGAACCAGTTGTTTATGTTTCCCAGTTTCTAAAGACACTATACCTATACGGTCCTTTGTGGTTTTGTCATATGTTGTAATAAGTGTGCTTCAATTTCGAAGTATTAACAATGTATGTAAAGTATGGGTCGTTATAGTGCAATGGCCATCCAGATGTATGAATGGTCTCTAGCCGATGTGGCATGGCGCAGGGCTGTGCCACCCCCTCTTTCCACGGCTCGCTGGCTGTGCCTACTGCCTCCGGTGGTGCCTGTGGGTGCCGCCCTTCTCCCGTGTGGCCATCTCGGGCTAGCCACCGTGGTGCGCGATAGAACGCTACCTTTTCACCACCCGTGGCTAGTTTCCACAAGGCTCCTATGGTTACCGTCGGCCACCGCTGGCATGGCGTGCTGACGATTCTTTCCGCGGGCCACTAGACGTGCTCCGATGGTCCGTTCTTGGTGTCGTCTGTGCCTACGAGCCTCTTGGGTCATGGCCACCTCTGCATGACCCCTATCTATGCCTTTTCATCACATTTACCAACCACACATGGGAAAACACAAGAACAAAAAGATCAGCAGAGGGTCTGGGCCTTGTTCTGATTGGTCCACGCCCTCCGCGTTAGCGTTTTAACAAGGGGTCTTAGCAACAATTAGAAAATTTAGAAATAACTCTCAACTTGTAACCCCACATCAACCTACTATGTTTAAATAATGATCCATGGATCAAACCATTGGTCGGTTGATCTGATTTCTTTGTATAAATCAAGATCAGGGAAGGAGGAATATTACAATATAAAAAAAACAAAACCCCCTACCTGGTTGAGACGTCCGATGACGACGATCGATGAAAACTCCTTCGTCATTGTCATCGGTTTGTGATTATATGGCACTCCTCACCGCCCACTAAATCTGTTCTCATCCTCCAGGTGGATGTTTCCACAGGAGTTCTCCAGAGTTTCCTCGCTTGAAGAATCCATGCCAAAACCCCACCCCAAGCTCCATTTAAATAGGAGGGGGAAAAGGTGAGTAACACATTGAGGAATTAATGAGGTTCATTAAATGAATTAATGAACCTCTTTTAATTCACAATATTGGAGTTACAAAGTTGATGAGTCAAGCCATTTATTGGCTTGAAAATTCACTGGTCCCACCACCGGCGCTCATCCGTTGGAGAAAAATAAAATAAAATAACAATTACATGTTATTTTACTTTTCTTTAAAAAGTCCAAAAAAAAAATTTCTCCTAAACAACTATGGTCAAAGTAAAGCTTCTATTAAGAGAATCTCGGAACTGCGGATTCAATGGTTCCCTCTTATTTTTAATCCGAGAACCAATTCAAAAGATATAAAATGTCATCCACGCATTTACTAAACATACCTTAAAAAAGTTCAGAAATCCATTCCAGGCACACTGGCCCTCGGAATCACGCATCTTCAATTTTCATAGACTCATAATAATCCCAAATAATAAAAAAATTACATGGAATTATTTGGGTCTTTAAATTCTCCCCACCTTGGGGATTTACCTCCTCGAAATCCAAACAAGGCTACACAAACAAAGAGGGGTACTGGGCACACATACGAGTCTCTCGCTCCCATGTGCTCTCCTGGAAATTCTCGTGCTACCACAGAATGCACACCTGAGGTATCGACTGCCCACAAAGGATCATCTCATGTCTATCCTCTATCTTCACCAAGTACTCCATAAAATTTGCCTCATCGTCAATCTACAACTAGCCATGGTTGATGATGTAATATGGGTCATGCATGTATCTCCTCAGCTGGGATATGTGGAAGACACTGTGCACCCTCTCCAATTGTGGTGGTAGTTCCAAGAAGTACACAACCATTCCAATCCTCTTTAGTATCAGGAATGGTCTGATAAACCTCGGAGAGAGTTTACTACCTTGTCCAAATATTTATAGTCCCTGTCGAGGGGAGACTCGAAAGAACACGTGGTCCCCCTCCTAGAACCCCTGTGGTCTCTGTTTCCTATCATCATAGGACTTATGTCAGCTCTGTGCAGTCTTCATATTCCCTCGGATGACCTACACCTTCTCAGTGGTAGCCTATACCATCTCTGGACCCACGAGTGCTGACTCTCCTGGATCCGTCCAGCACAAGGGTGATCTCCACGGTTATCTGTACAACGCCTCAAAAGGGGCCATACCAATGGTGGAGTGATATCTTTTTTTGTATGCGAACTCCATCAAGGGTAGGTGGTCCTCCCAACTACAACCAAAATATATGACACATGCACGAAGTATGTACTCTATGGTTTGGATGGTCCGCTAAGTCTAACCATCTGTCTGCGGGTGAAAAGCTGCACTCAAGCGAAGCTGAGTCTCGAAAGCCTCATGCAATCCTTTCCACAACTAGTATGTGAAGCGTGTGTCATGGTATGAGACTACCGTCGAAGGAAACCTGTGAAGTCACATGATATTCTAAACTTAGAGTCGTCTCAATCTCTCTACCAAACCCTTCTCTTGAATAGCAAGGAAGTGGGCCGACTTGGTGAGTCAGTCAACAATCACCCAAATGGTATCGTGCCCTCTAGATGTACGTGGTAACCACATCATGAAGTCCATAGATATCCCTTCCCACTTCCACTCTGGCATCTCAAGGGTCTGGGTCAAGCTTGCTAGTACTTGGTGCTCGACCTTCACTTGCTGGCATGTGAGGCATCTAGAAACAAACTCTACCACAACTTTCTTCATTCATGGCCACCAGTATTGACGCCGAAGGCCCTGATAAATCTTCATCACACTTGGATGTACTGCCAAGGGGGATGTATGGAAATCCCTCAGTACCTCCCCTCGTAGTTCCACTGGCACAACTGTATATCCTCTAAAAAGGATAGCATGCTCCCCACCTTCAGAATATTCATCAAGCACATGGCATGAGGATATCTAAGCACGTGTAGTCTCACAGTTTCTATCTCTGAGTTGCACCTCCCTAAATCGCTGAAGGATTAGAGGGGAATCTACCATTGAATGGAGGTTGATTGTATCATATCTATCTATGTAGGATATCTGAAGCGAGGCTAACTGCTCTGAAGCCTCGTTCAGTAACTGCAAACTCGATCTTTGTCTAAGTGCATCTGCCACTATGTTCCTTTTCCTAGGAGTATAGACTATCTCAAATTCATAGTCCTGAAGGAACTCTAGCCAACGTCGTTATATCATATTTAGATCTTACTGTGTGAAGATATATCTGAGACTCTTGTGGTTTGAGTAATCAATGAACTGCTCTCCCATCAAGTAGTGTCACCACATCTTTAGTGAGAATACTACTATTGCCAACTCCAAGTCGTGAGTCACATAATTATGCTCATGAGGCCTCAGTTGTTGTGAGCCATAAGCAACCACTACATCACCCTACATTAGGAAGCAACCGAGTCTGGTCCATGATGCATCACAGTAAACCATGTAGTCAATACCCTCCTTTGGCTACCTCAGAATGGGAGTGCTGGTCATTCTCTGCCTCAGCTGTTGAAAGCTCTGTTGTCATGTCTTTGACCACAGGAAGGGTTTCCCCTTCTTCGTCAAGGTAGTCATAGGTGCTTCTACTCTAGATAAATCGGGTATGAACCTCCGATAGTAGCCTTATAATTCACAGAAGCTCCGCACCTCAGTAACACTCTTGTGTGGCACCCAAGAAATTACTGTCTCAATCTTCACTGGATCCACTGCAACTCCAACCTCTGAGATGACGTGTCCCAAAAATTGGACCTTTTGTATCCATAACTCACACTTCGAGAGCTTCCCATATAACTGGTGCTCCCATAGCGTGTCTAGAACTATTATCAAGTGTACAATGTGATCTTCCTCAGATGTTGAGTACATGAAGATGTCGTCGATTAAGACCACTACAAACCAGTATAAGAAGGTATGTAAGATCCTATTCATGAGACCCATGAACACTACAAGGGCATTCGTCACACCGAACGACATCACTAGGTATTCATAATGTCTGTACCAACATCTAAAGGTCATCTTTGGGATGTCCTTATCCCGCACACGAAGCTGGTGATAGCCTGATCGGAGGTCTATCTTCAAAAACCACTTCACTCCTTTCAACTGATCAAACAAATCATCAATACTCTGCAGAGGATACTTGTTCTTCATGGTCACCTGGTTTAGGCACCATAATTCCACACATAGCCTCAAACTTCTGTCTGCCTTATTGGAAAACAACACTGGGGATACCCATGGGGAAAAACTGGGCCATACGAATCCCTTCCTCTGTAATTCCTCCAACTGTACCCTCAGCTCTTAGAGATCTGTAGGGGCCATCAGATATATTGGTGTAGATATCGTTGTTTTTCCTGGGTACAAGTCAATGAGGAAGTCTTCCTCTCTATGAGGAGGTAGTCCTGGGAAATCTTCTGGAAAGACATCCTCATACTCATCTACCACCACTGGGAACTGTGGACTCACCTCATCCACCATATCAAAGGTCATGAAAGATAGCTGATATGTGATCGACTGCACCCTCCTGAGCACAAGTCCATCTCGTGCTGCTCTATTTTACTTCTCACCAAAAAAATAAAACTGGACTCTTTCTCTGCCCGTACATCGTACTATATGTCTCAAACAGTCAATATGTACTTGAACTGTTGATAGCTAGTCCATGCTTAGAATGGCGTCGTAGGGATTCAATGCCGCTACTAGAAGATCCCATCTGAAACTCTCTCCTCTGAGATTAAGATCACACTGTCGGCACCAGTGTGTGACCGCTGAATCTCCTCCCGTAGGAGTATCCAAACGCAAAGGTCAAGATAAAATCTCAGTTGGAATTTCAGATTCCTAAACTAAGTCCGCAAAAAAAATGGCTAGCACCTGCGTTGATAAATAGTACTGCTAAAGTAGAGAAGATACATATCATACATAGTATCATCTCAGGGAAATCAGGATCATGAGCCTCTACTGCCTTTAGCTATGCCTGTCCCCATCCACCTGCTCCTTGAGATCATGGTAGATCACCAGGGGTTGTGGTGGTAGTGCCTGGTGACCCTGACCACCTCCCGCTGCATGTCCTGCTCCCCTGCCTCATCCACCGCCTGTCTTATGCTCATGTTCATGCTTCTTCCATTGTCACTGTCTTGGTGGACCCTCCACCGTTTTCCGATCATCTGCATGGGGAGTTTTATAGTCACGAGTTATGTGACCCTGTCCCCCACAGGAAAAACAAATCATGCCTTGCTGGTGACTCCCTCGGCCTCTCGAGAATCACACCTCTGACCCTACATCCCTGAGTCACCCTCCGAAAGGTTTATCCTTATTGGGATTCTATGTCGTTTTTCTACTGCCAGCTGTGGATGACTCTGCTACCAGTCATCTGGTAGGGGATCTCACTGTAGATGCCTACTCAACAAGGAATCTCTCCATCAGCAAAGCTCTCTCTATCACCCCAGCC
The DNA here is from genome assembly GCA_963277665.1 of Viscum album. Taxonomy (NCBI): domain Eukaryota; kingdom Viridiplantae; phylum Streptophyta; class Magnoliopsida; order Santalales; family Viscaceae; genus Viscum; species Viscum album. The sequence goes on along the minus strand of OY728159.1, from coordinate 179,770,139 downwards.
TGTGTCGGGATGCCGAGAGAAACTTTCAAAGTTATGATCTCTCATCGAATACCCTACTCAAAGGTCTGGGCTTTAAAGTAAGGGTCTCTTACCATGTCGGTAGAGTATCGGGAGATGTCAGTAAATCTCACCGAGTACTAAGACACAGTCTGGCTTCCCTACTGCAGATGCATCAACTCTTGAATACGAACATAGCATAGTGTCGCTGGCATGAACTCTGCCCTGAAAAGTCTCTCAAAGTCTAGCCAAGTGAGGGTCATCTCCTCATGCACCTGGATAATCAAGCTCCACCATTGTCCTATCGAGCCCTGAAGAAGGCTAGCAACCAAGATTTCCATTTGCTTTTCAAGTTTATTTACTAATTGAAAGACCTGTGAAACCACCTCATGCCAGTCCTCTACTACCTAGGGGTCTGTCTCGACTTGAAACCTCAAAGGCCTCTATCTCTAGAACTCATGCAACGTGCTCAGTTGGCGTGCATAATCCACTAATAGCATCTACTTCTCAACAGATGGTGGTTCTTCTGGTACACCACCCAAAGGTTCCATCACCGTGAGTGGTCCCTATAGCGATGCCTCGTCGCTCGGTGGACCACTGTCACGATCTCTAACCGGAATCTTGGTTGGATATCTTTGTGGATGCATCATGTAAGAAACAGATGTGCCATGATCAATAAGTTATACCTGGTGAGCTGACTCAAGAAATATCAAGAAAACTTTTCAAAACATTAGAAACTGGTGTTTTCAATTACCGAGTCAAAAAATAGAATTCAGGGTCCTGGTGTATGGATACATTGGCCACCGCACCAACACTAGACTCCCTCTACTGAAAAACAAACTCAAGACACTTTACACCATTTCCTTATTAAAAGTAGACTATTAGTTCTTCTGGTATAACCGACCACCCTCTGATACCACTTTGTCACGAACCGTCCCATAGGGCTGGGATGTGACTACCCCAAGCCTGCCTTCCATAGGCCAAGGGTTGGTGACTAGCACCTGAAGGATTTTCCCAAATAGGGAATGAATTGCCTTAGATATCTGTACATACCCAAAAAGGGAAATTTAAGTAAACAACCAACAAAATAAAGTTATAACCATGAGAGTAAAGTACAAACACAAGTACAACTGTAAACTGAAAATAGTGGGCCAAAATACAAGCCCTGGAAACTGAAAAGAAAGTAAATAGATGTCGCATCTAACTTGGAGCACCACCTGGAGGGTAGTAGTTATAAGTCTGAAGTTGAAAAATATGATCTCGACTGCTCCCATCACACCAAGATGCACTAAGTCCCGAACCTTCAAATTCTGCCTTGGAGTGTCAGTAATCTACACCAGACACACATGTGTAGGTGGAACACATGCAGGGGTGAGTATAACAACTCAGTATGGGACCCCGAGACCCCTGAAGGTATCTCAGTAATCCACAATAGAAAAAATCACAATAAATACCACAAAGTTAATATCACAAGCATGATCTAAATCATGAAGCAAAAAGAAAAAGATATAGCTCACTCTAATGGTATAACTTCAAGGTTACTAAGACATAGATGAATAGTCGTAAAGCCAGATCATCCTATCCATAGTAACTCTACTGTTGACCTGTATAGGTCATTGTATACTGACCTGTATTGTTCGTTAGATGATGACCTATATTGGTCACTGGTGCTGACCCGTATTGGTTACTGGTGCTGACCTGTATTGGTCGTCAGTGCTGACCTGTATTGGTCGCTGGGGCTGACCCGTATTGGTCGCTGGTACTGACCCGTATTGGTCGCTGGTGCTGACCCATATTGGTCACTAGTACATAGGTAGGGATCATTATTCATACAAGTAGATCATCCCAATCTAGAGTTTCTGATGCTGACCCGTATTGGTCTCTCTTCTTCTTCATGTCATAGCCAACCACTAGATTCTCGCATAAAACACACCTAATCCCCGAAAGATTCTTCTCCTCAAGCCATCGGTCATATTTCAAATAGTATTAAGTCTCTCAAAAATCATACCCAAGGTATTTCCCCGTCATAAGGGTCCCTACGTGACAAACGGCGCGTCGATCAGACGCTCGAACTGTTAGATATGGGCACTTTTGTAAAAAGGGACCTATTGGATTCAAGTATGATCCAACCCAAGTCACACGTCAAACTCCATCAAAAATCACTTAGAGTATCTCCAAAGGACCACCTTGTCACAAGGGTCCTTATTCCACAGACGATGTTTCGATCAAACGCACAGTTTGTTAGTTACACCCCTTTCCGTGAAACGAGGGAGATCGCACCTCGATCCGGCCCAGCTCTGTCGGGCCCGCCGGAATATGCCAAAGGGAATGCTTCCCAAAAGGGGTCCCAAAACCACTGATGGCATGTCAAATATACACCCAGTTGGTCAGTTATGGAAATTTCTTTATTCGGGGGCTGGTTGTGTCTGGGCCTGGTCCGACTTGGTTAGGTCGGCCCGACGCAACGGGTCCCGGGGTCTACCTAACACCGCCCCAGTCTGGCCCGATTCACTGGGTCCGACCCATTGGGGTTGGCCCATTTGGGTCGCGGGCTCGGTTCGCGAGTGTCCCGGCCTACCTGGTGGGGTTTGGCCCACCCGCGCTGGCTCGCTGGGCCACGGGTCTGGCCCGACCCGCTAGGCGGGCCGACCTAGTCTACCTGATGGCAGACCGTTTCTCTAGCTGGCCCCGCAGACGCAGGGCCATTTCTTCTGGCCGGTGGGGCACTGCCCCACTGTGTGAAACAGTCCGCCAGATGATCGACTGATCTCCAGTTGATACGGAACAGTGTGGGGCCACATTTCCCCCTCCTACCGCAGCCCGATGGCCACAACTACTGCTGCCAACGGTGCCTACAGGCACCTCCCTTCTCCCGTGCAGCCGGCTTGGGCCGGCCACCTTTGGCCACCACGGTGCGCGACGACATGCCACCTTTCCACCACCCGTGACTGGTTGTCGTGGGCCTCCTCCGACCACCACTGGCAGTTCTTTCCACGGGCCACCGGACGTGCTCTGATGGTCCATTCTTGGTGTCATCTGCACCTACGAGCCTCTCAAGTCATCACCACCTCTGTGTAACCACTATCTCTGCCTTTCTGTCACATTGGTCGATCGTACATGAGAAAAAACAAGAACAACAATATCATTATAGGGTTCGGGCCTTGTTCAGATTGGTCCATGCCCTCCACGTCAGCGTTTTAACAAGGGGTGTTAGCACCAATCATAAAATTTAAAAATAACTCCTAACTTTTAACCCCGCATCAACCTGCCATGTTTATAGAATGATCTTCAGATCATCCCATTGGTTGGTTGATCTGCATTCTTCGTATAAATCAAGAACGGGGAAGGAGGAATATTACAATATCAAAAAAAACCTACCTGGTTGAGATGTCCACTGACGATGATCAATTGAAACTCCTTCATTGTTGTTGTCAGTTCGTGATTTGGTGGCACTCTTCACTGCTCACTAAATCCAGTCTCATCCTCTAGGTGGATGTTTTCGCAGGAGTTCACCAGAGTTTCCTCGTTTGAATAATCCGTGTCAATACCCCACCCCAAGCTCTATTTAAATAGGAGGGGGAAAAGGTAAGTAATGCATTGAGGAATTAATGAGGTTCATTAATTGAATTAATGAACCTATTTTAATTCAAAATGGTGGAGTTACACAGTTGATGAGTCAAGCCATTTATTGGCTTTACAAGTCACCGGTCCCACCACTGCCACTCATCCATTGTAGAAAAAGAAAAGAAAATTACAATTACATGTTATTTTAATTTTCTTTAAAAAGTCAAAAAACTAACTTTTTTTCCTGACCAACTGTAGTCGAAGTGAAGCTTCCCTTAAGTGAATCTCAGCACTGTAGATTCAATGGTGCTATCATATTTTTAATTTGAGCATTGGTTCAACAGATAGAAAACACCGCCCATGTGTTTACTAAACATACCTTAAAAAAAGTTTGGAAATCCATTTTGGGAAAACCAGGCCACAGAATCACGTGCCGTCAATTTTTGCAGACTCATAATAATTCCAAATAATAATAAAAAATTACATGGAATTTTTCGAGTCTTTACATTGTCCCCATAAATGGGGTGGCTCATCAGCATAAAATCCTAGAGTAGAAACATACCTCTTCTCCCATCTAGGAGGGTCATGGGGAGAAATCCCCCATATTATATGTAAAAGAAGATCATGAACATACACCTGCTCCAATCATAGGTAATCGGCCTTTTATAATGTCCACTTCAATACAGGCATAAACACCTGCCCATGGAAACCACTTCCCCTAGTAAGTGGCCCCAATCTCTCATAATAAGGCATCTAAGAAGCCTCATAAAACACGACTAGAAAATCAAGAGGTAATCTATGATTAGGATTCACTTAATGCTAGAGTTATTGAAGCCCTCAGACAATTGTCTATCACAGCTTAAGATCTTACCCACCCATTATCAAATTACAAGAGCAGTAGCAATAATTCTAAAGGTCCTCATTGGACACTTCACCATGAATTCTTGCTTCATGGAAATAATTTGGTCGATCTCGAGAGCCTACCTCTTAATGAGAGCCATGGAAACCATCTGTGTGGCCAAAAAAACATGGAGCAAGAGGGTTTTCACCTTGTTATAATCCATCATGGTGGTCCTCCCCATGATAGTGTTCACTGAAAAATTTCTCTCTACATTAGTAATGTGCATATTCAAGAGAATTATCCAATTGTTAATGTAGTGATGAGAAATCACTCTTATCATGAGGAAATTGAAAACACAAGGCCAATCATTTCCGATGCCTTGTCACTAGTAGGTGAAATCCTTTCTCAACCAGAAGTCATCCCAAGGTGACAGTCATTCTTCGAACCACCCTTGGGTCACTTTCCTTCTAACATAGCAGAGTAAATCCCAACCAATCCCATTGCTTGTGGTAAAACTATCGGGAAGCGTCCACTTAGGTTGGACCAGGTCATGGAACCTTTGGTTAAAGATGAATAATATCATCTAAATAAGATGAAACAACTAGATAAATATGACATACTAATCATGTTCCAACCTTTACACACCACCTGATACAACATCCTATATGCATTGTTGGAAGATTGTATGCACAAAATTTACCTCAAAATATGGAAAACTCTTCTTCATTTGAAATAGAAAGTATTACCATGTGACAAGTATCAAACTCACGTCAAGGTAATAGATGGTTTGTAGTGAAAAATTGACTTGGCATATATCATGGATTCATGAAATCCAAAGATCAAGAAATAGAAAAGATCCCTTCAACGTGCATGCCTCGATGAATTAATGAGGCTGCGACAGCTGATCACTGATACCCCATCTGGTGTTCCTATCATAGGATGGGGTAAACATGGGTAATTTAATTTCACTGAACTCCCTAACCAACAAATCCTACCAAAGGTGGAATCATTCAATGTCATTACCCCGGAATGGATACAAAAAATGGAATTTATTCATGATTGAAGATATGATCAACAAGAACAGACCCCGACTGAATCTCACGGATGTCGGGTCAGAAGTGAGTTGGTTGTTGAGATATTTTTCCATAAAGAATCTAATAACATAGAGCAGGTATCCTTCTTAGAGGATTTCAACTATTAGATAGTGAAAATTTCAGAAATAGAACAATGGTATTCTAAAATAAGAGATTTAATTGTGTGCCGAATGATGAACCCAACCCATGTTCGAACAAAAATCTGTAAAATCAAAAGAGAAGATATGATAATATCAGTCACAAAAATTATGGAGCAACCCTATCCCATTGGGCTGGGGTATTTTTTAACCCAACCATTGGGATCATCCAACTAGGCCCGAAGGATTGTGAATCTAGAGCAAAAATATCCCCATCCTTCAGGGTTGGGGGATTTTTCACCTCAATAATCCCCTCCTCAATAGAAATTAGTTTTCTATTGATTAGAGAAGATGTCAAAAAATGAATTTTCTTAGCTTTTCACATCCCATAATTTGGTAGATTCAGTTGGAACATGTATAACTGAACTATCTAGGGGTTCCCTTTGGGTTATTGTCCACCAAACAGCTCCCAGAGAATCCACAAAGAAGAGGACGAGGTCTCGTGGAGGGCACATAAGAATGATATCTTTCAAAAATACCAAATTAATTACTATAATTCATTATGCATCATTAAACATAATCAACACTTCCATGGAGGACCCTCCAAAACATGAGACCAATTCAGAGGAATCAGAATAGGAAGTTTCAGCTCACAATTCAGTCCACACCAAAACAAATGAAGAAGGTGTGCGTACCTAAAACAAGAGGCTTGCCTAAAATTTGGGAATCCCCTTGAATAATCCACCTCTACCTCTAATAAAGTAACCTAATAGGGGAAAAGGTAAGGGTTAAATTATGTCTCACTTTCCCCTGGAGAGGGTCAATTCATTTGACTAGAGGTAAGATTTTCTCAGCAAGAGGATGAGGTGAAATAATTTAGAAGACGCAATGCAGAGTTAATCTAAGGTAGCCTTCCTTCCATTTATGATCTACATTCAGATCCTTAACTTTAACTTATAATTGGTGTAGATCAACAAATAGAGTTTGTTGAGATAACTAAATTAGACCGGGAACATCCACTCAACGTGGTATATCAACCACCAATATATTTGGATCCCACAATTAAATATCAATAATTCCCTCTATTGGGTTCAAAACCAGAGAAGGGTATGGAAAATTATCACAGGACTTCCCCCATGTGTTACCCAAGAAAGATACCAGTAACACCACCACCAGTGGTCCTACAGGCCGCTACACCTATACAGGCTCCAGCCGTTGTACCGGTACAGGCTCTAGCCACCATACCTGCATAGGTCCCGACCCATCCATACATTCCTCAAATGCTTGTGAATACCATTGAATCACTAGAGACACAATTAGAATACATAGAAGAATGGTGTGTTCCAATACAACTAGTAAAGAAGGCTTACCCTGAATGGGTGGATCCTACCCCTCCCCCACCAAACTTTAGGAATCCTACATTTTCGATCTTTAACAGATCAGGAGACCTGAAGTAACACTTGATGCATTTTGTATCTCACTTTAATCCCAATATGGGAACCCCTAAATAGTAGGAGGTAGTAAAACTCAGGTGCTTTATGTAGTCACTACAAGGACCAGCCTTTATGTGGTACACAGGTTTGCAGTTTCAGTCAATCACTGGGTGGGAAGACCTTCGTTAGAAGTTTCTCTTCCAGTTCTGCTCAATGTTACATAAAATGACATTCTCAAACTCACAAACTAAAAAAACAGGAGAATGAAAGGGTCTGATATTTTATTTCTTAGTGGAAAGTATTAAAATTCTCCTTAATCCAACCACTCCCTCAAGAAGAACTATTTCCCATTTGTGTATAGAATCTTTGTGATGAGTTGCACACACTATTAATCCCTATGAAGTACAAAAGTGGGTTATAGGACCTTTCCTCAATTTCTCAACAAGTGGAAAACTCCATCGTAGAGACCAATACAATGTCCCGAATAGTTCCATCGACTTAGTTAAGGAGAATAGGAAAAGAAGAGGGCACTATAGTTATACTTAAAAATGCCTCTGTACTAACTCCTGTTTCAAATCATGCACCATACCGTATGGCTCCACTTCCTGAGTGTCAACAACACCACCTTCCTCATCAAGATTCTTAGAGAGACCAACTATGAAAGTATTTTGAGGATATAAAAAACAAGTTCTACTCTTTTTGAGATAACCAAGTCGATGTCTACTTCATATCGGCATTTTAAAACAACTTAATCAAGTTTTCGAAGCCCAAAAATCTTTTCAAAGAAGGTTATGAAGATTTCCCAAATTATTTCCCCTTCCATTAGATATTGGGAACCATATTCAGGATTGTTTTGTTTTCAAATACTTCCTGAAAAATATGGTAGACTTTGGGCAAGTGAAGTTGAATAATTCACCTACTCAAGTGACGTATGTTTCTACCACTATTCTAGTAGAGGAATAAAATGAATGGAAATAAGTTGAGAGAAAGAGTGAAAAAAATATAGATGATCAGATGGTCAAAAAACCGATCAACCGGACTCATGTTATTCTACAATTATAGTTGAAACATCCAACTATGCTCTGAACTGCTTCCACCATAGTAAAACCAACATCATCAATAGCTCATACCTCTTAAGTCCAATCCTATAAAATCGACATGGTCAGAAGGGAAAGAAACAAACATAGAAAGATGAGATTGTATCAAAGAAAAAAATTTCTTTAACTTTAGTGGACTTCATGTCTATAGTTCCGAAGACACGTGCACCACCCCTCCAAATGTTACAATAATAGTCAACCCATTAGACTGAATCTTCATCTAATGAGGAGTTGATTTTCGGTTCTGTTAACGTTATCCACTTAACAGATCCCTTCACACGTGATGATTCTAATTACGAACCTAATTTTATTACTCTTGATTGGGTAACTAGGATAAGAGGTCATTAAGGTCATGGATATAGGGGAATACATGGTCAATATAGGATCCAATATTTCAATCAAACCCCTACTCAAAACATATATGCGGACAAAACTCATGGGAAATATCTCCAATGATCTCAACTAGAACATGGGTGTTCTTCCTCTATGCATGATAGGGTTTTTCCTGACATGATAATCTTATAAGACCAGATAGAGAATAATCCACCACCTCATCAATGGGTAGGCTAACCCAATCAGCCTAATTCACTAATAATAGGATCACTTCCATCTCCTACCCCAAGGGATGGTCCATCCACATTAGGGACATCAGATCCTAAAGTGTCTAAAAAGGAGAATCTTCATGCAAAAAATTGAAAACCTTTGGACAAAAAATATGATGTCCTGAATCAATTAGCCTATGTTTTGGCTAAGTTATCAATCCTAGATGCTTTGAATCTATCAAATTACCTTTGGGAAGAACTTATTGAGTCCTTTTCAGGAACTCATGAGTTTCAAGTCAAGGTTGCTTCCACTAAAGTATATCATGCGGATAATGATCCTGCATAATTTCATACAGTCATCTATTTCACTGGCCAGGAAGAGGACATTGTCATAAAAGGATACTTTAGGCCCCTTTATATATCATTCATGATAAATGACACTGATGTTCAATGATCCTTTATTGATAATGGCTCATGGTTCAACCTCATTCTGGTATAGATGCTTCGCAAACTGGGTCTCACTAAATCTCACTTATCTACCTTCACTCTAATGTTACATGGTTATGATAAGAATGAACAAGAGCCTATCAAAAAGATTATGCTCAGAACTTAGTTTGATGATCTTATGTCTGAATTAGAGTTCATGGTTGTTCATCAGGATATAACTTTCAATGTTCTCCTAGGAATACATTGGCTGCATCAACATGCAGTCATTCATTATTCATACCACCAATGTCTCAAATATTGGATCAATGGTCAAATTATATCATTTTATGGTGAAAATTCCCCGTTAAAATCCCGTGAGACATAATACATCGATGTAGGATTCTATCATAAGGGAGGTAAACAATCCACGACTAATGATGTCTCCCAGATTAATGCCCCAAAGGGCTTGGAGATGATCTTAACTAACCCTTTCAAGAAACTCAGTGTAGATTATGTGCTTCCCAATAATCAAATTTAAGGGGAGATCCAAAATTCAAGTACTCATTCAGCAGATTTTGTAATGTAAATTATGATAGATGGGCCCAATGGTACTGAAGAAGTTATCAACTCTCTTAGTGATTATGAAATATTTAATGAAAATGTCTTCATTTCGTCCACTAAAATTAAACAATTCATGGTTCCTTCAGAAGTGATGGAATAAGTTGTCGTGATGATAGGAGAAAATGAAGAGACTCATTCTCAGTCCCTCATTTCCCCTTCAGGACTCCAAAAAGGATTCATGCCAGAAAGTGAGCCCGAAATGATTGCCTCATCCTATGGATGTCCAAATGGTGTCTCCCATCTACCTTGTGAGGAAATTGTTTCATTATCTCCTCCCCAAGTAGAGGTTCATGCAGTGGATCATGAGGAAGAGGAAGAAGAGAAATATCTCATAGACACCCTGCCAAATTTTTTGAACTCATAGAGATAAATTTGGGTACAAAAGAAGATCCATAACCCACTCTAATTAGTGTGACCATGAATCCTAAAGAACATGAGGTATATACCTCTTTCATAAACCAGCATCAGGAAGTGTTTTCTTGGAATTACATAGAGATTACAGGTCTTAACCCTGATGTGGACACCCATCACTTGGGTTTTCCAAAATATAATTAGGGATACAAGAAGGTAGCTAGAAGGACATGCCTGAATCACGCCTATAAATTTGAGGGTAAAGTGGACAAGATCATCAAGGTTGGTTTTATTCGAGAGGTACAATATAAAAAAATATATATCCAACATTTTCCCTATGAAGAATAAGAATGGAAAAATCATATTTTTCATTGAATTTAGAGATATCAACTGGAATTATCCCAATGATGACTTCCCGAATCCAATTACAGAACTCCTGATTGATGAAACAACTAGTTATTAAGCCCTTGCCTTTATGGATGGCTATTTTGGGTATAATCAAATCTGGATGGCCTTGAAAGATGAATAATCCATATCTTTCAGAGACCCTTGAGGGGCATTTTTCTATTGGGTAATTCCATTTGGCTTAAAGAATGTTGGTTCCACATACCAATGTGCTATGCATATCATATTCAGACCCTTTTTGGGGAAGTTTTTTGAATGCTACAATGATGATATAATGGTAAAGTCCTATCATTTTTTGACCACTTGGATGACTTGGAAACCATATTTAACAAGCTGTGACAACATAACCAGAAGATGAACCACTTGAAATGTGCTTTCAGGGTAACCTCCAGAAAATTTATTGGTTTTATTTTACACCATCACAAAATCAAAGTTGATTCTAAGAAAACAAAATCTATCCTTGGCATGTCACCTTCTTGAATCCTAAAATAATTTAGAGGACTTTAAGGACACTTGGCCTATATCTAGCACTTTATATCTAACCTTGAGGTAAATTGTCTACCCTTTACCAAATTAATGAAGAAGGGGGTCACATATCATTGTCCCAATGATTTTCAGGAAGCATTTGACACCCTCAATAAATACCTATTGAGCCCACTGATATTAATTCCACCTATATAAAGAAATCCTATCATTCTATATGATACATCCCTAGAGAGATCATTGGGCCCTTCAATTGCATAAAAGAATGATGTTGGGAATGAAAACAACCTTTATTATCTCAGTCGAACCATGATCGATGTTGAGACTAATTATTCAGATATTGTGAATAGATTCTTGGCATTAATCTTTGTCATTCAGAAGCTGAAGCACTATTTGTAGCACCATGATATCCACTTGGTTTCTTATAATAACCTACTTAAATTCATTCTCAGTCATCCTATACTAACATGATGTCTAGCACGGTGGGTAGTTATTATGAAGTAGTTTAATATACAACTCATGCCTCAGAAAGCAGTGATAGGCTAGACCTTATTAGGTTTTCTTATTGAACACCCATCTGTAGAAAATATGTCATTAAATACTAAACTTCCAAATGAATAAGTCTTCTATATTCAAAGAGGCCCCCAAACATAGGATATGTATTTTGATGGAACATCCATAATCCCAATATGAAAGAGAATAGAATACCCTACACTCAACAAAGTAGGGTTAGGAATTTTGCTTATAACCCCATATTATGAAGTGTTGTCATATCCCTTACTTTAATCATAAGGTTTTACCAATAATGAGGAAAAATATTAGGCTCTCATTATAGGACTGGAATTGGAACTCCAAATACTGTTGAACCACCTGGACGTGAAAGGCGACTCATATTTGGTAATTAACCAAATCAATGGGGATTATTCCATTAGAAAAGAGGATATAATTCTCATATTTGACTATGTATGAGGGTTAATGGTATAATTCCCCTTGGAGCCAACATTGAATCACATACCATAATCACAGAATTCCTAGGAAGATACGTTGGGAAATGAAACCACAGCTTTGGTAGATCCAAATCGGGATGAAAAAAATCATTAACATTTCCCACTGCTGAATGGACTCACCTTTTGTTCAGATCAAGATAGAAGATATTAATAAAATAAGTCCATCCCTGAGCTGTACGGTACTACCATGGGATGAATGACACCCATCATGGACTACCTTCAGAATGGGGTGCTCCCACTAAATAGCACTGGAAGATAGTAGATCTGGCAGTGAGAAACTAACTTTACTCTTTATGATGGATCAAATCACTAGAAAGTACTTTATAAACATGGATTTGATGGATTCATTCTTAGTTGTGTTGATGTAGAAGATATTGCGGCTATCATGGAAGAATTACATGCAGGAGTTTGTGGTTCCCACCAATCAAGGTATAGGCTTTCTGATCAAATCTGAAGGCTTGGATACTTTTGGCCTTCGATGACACAAGATTTAATAGAATTGACTAAGAAATTTCATTTCTATCAGGTTAATTCCAACTTAATCCATCAACCTCATGAGTTTCTACATACAACCAAATACACATGGCCATTTTCCACAAAGGGAATGGATGTAGTGGGGCCATAGCCTCCAGCTACAGTCAAGCAGTTAAAATACATCTTAACTTCTACCGATTTATTTTCTAAATGGGATGAGGCAATGCCCCTTAAAGAAGTCAGGGACAAAATCATTGTTAGGTTCATCAAAGCTAACATCATTACTAGATTTGGTGTCCTGCATACCATATTAATGTAAAATGGAACCAATTTCTATTTTGTTTAAGTATAAAAGTTGTGTCAGGAGTACAATATCAAATCCAACCATTTATCCAGATATCATATAATGACTAAAGGAAAAATAGAGGATTTTAACAAGACCCTGTCAAACATACTCTAAAATATGGTGTATAAAGATAAGAAGTCTTGTCCTGAGAATATATTGCACGCCTTATGGGATTACTAGACAAAAACATGTACTGCAACAAGGGAAACCCCATAATCATTGGTGCATGGGACAGAAGCAATCCTTCCAATTGAAGTTCAATTTCCATAAATCTATATTTCCACATGTGACCAAATATCTGCAGATGAACAGTATAAAAAATGTTTGGATGAATTGGAGTGACTGGATGAAAAGAGACTACACACCTTGGATAATTTGGAGGTTAATCAGAACCGGATAGCACATGCCTTTAACAAGAAGGTTTTCCTCCCTTAATTCCTCTGATTAGAGTTGTTTTTGGTCCTTAGGACTCCAATGATACTAGGAAAGAAGCCTATGAAGCTTAAACCAAACTAGTAGGGACCTTATTCTATATATAAGTTTCAATCTAATGGAGCTTATTCTTTAATATCAATGGATATGGGACTCACTACGACCTGAACCAATGAAAGGTTTTTGAAGAAATATTTCGTGTAATTACACAATCTACATCCAAGATGCAACATGTTAAACTACACAGTGGGTCTTTGTCGCATGACCTTAAAATGCATGACACAATGTCTTTATCACATGATAATAAAATGCATTACATAATGTCCTTATTGCATGAAAATAAAGTAAAAGACACCCTTTCTCCTTACCACATGACATTAAACTGCATGGTTAACATCCTTCTCATTCGACATTAATAAACCCCTAGTGTACCATGAGATGAGAAATCCCTCACAATCCCTTAAAAATGAGCCTCCATTTCATGTGTAGGTCCCAATCACATCACTCTAACCCCTCAGTGGGTCGAGATGCCCTCTTGGTCATACTTGAAGAAGAAATATGGGTTTCCCCCATGAATAAGTCCCACTTATATCATTTCCACTTAATAATGGAATTTGGTCCCCTTTTATAGGTATAAGTCCCAAAATATTCATGTCCTTACTACAAGATGATAAATTGAATGGAAAATGTCCTCATCATATGATGATAAACTGCATGATCCATTCAAGAACTACGTGTGGATTAATTCTCATTCCAATGAGATATGTAGTGACACACGAATCTCCTATCCTGGGTCCAGTCATGATTTTAGAAAAAACTCCCCTTCCTTTCCCTATGTATAAACCATATCTACATAGGGATATTTTCTAGGACATGAATCAATTATCATTACAATGATATTTTTAGTGGTTTCTAGACCATAAGTCTTAATCCCATCCATCATTATGGAAATTATTGAAGCCCCATTTCCCCACATCAATACTCAATTGGTGTGGGGAACATCATTCAAGACCTACATGTGGCTTGATTTTCACTTTAATGAGATACATAGTGATGCCTGAATCTCCTATCTCAGGTCCATCCATGACAAAAATATATAGCCCATTTTCCCTGTGACTAAATCAGATATGCATAGGGATCCTTTTTAAGAACTACATGTGGCTTGATTCTCACTCTAGAAAGATATGTAGTGACACAATAGTCCTATCCTATGGTCCAATTGCAAAATTTATTACACGTCAGGTGACCAACATCCCTAAAACATGATGTTAAGTTGCATGGTTTTTCAAGAACTAGGTGTGGCTTGATTCTTTCTCTAGCAAGATATGTAGTGATGCCCAGATTTCCATTCTCAGGTCTTTCTGAATTTCAACCAAAAAGACCATTTACTCCCTTTGTATGAATCATATCTACTCAGTGATTGTTGACGCTCCTTTCGTCACAGAATCTAAAGATCGGAAAAGGGAATATCTGAGCTCAAAGTGATTCAGCCTTTGAAGAAAACATCAAAAATCAACAAAGGAAGAAATGATCAACAGCAACCTCACCGCGCAAGTTATCTAACTGGCACGCAAGTATACTTGCGCGGCTACCTTGGTCGCGCAGGTGACTTGCGCGACCTAATTGGTAACCGCCCGGTAACCGCCCGGGGTCTTCTTTTTCATATAAATAGACCCTGTGGGCCCCCCATTCAAAAAGATCTTTTTCCAGAAACTCGGATTGAAGCTCCCGACGCCCAAGTCTCTTCTCAAAGCTTCCGGAACACTTCTAAGGTAATTTCTTACCTAGAACGGAATATCTAAAGAGAAGAAGGAAGGCCTAAGTGTTGAAACTTATCAAACACTTGCGCGCCGACTTATTTCCTTCAATATAACTTGCGCGTCCCTTTTCTGGAAGAAACTCAAGAAAATTATAAAGGGTTTAAAAAAGAGTCGCTCAAGTATTTCAATGCTAGTTGAAAATCGCGCAAGTACACTATGTGTCGCGCAGGTATACCTGCGCGACCAATACTTACGCGCCCACGGAAGACTTGCGTGCCTTGCAAGACTTGCGCGCCCCTATCTTTTTGGGTGCCCATCTTGCCCATTTTTACCCCTCTTAAGCCATTTCACCTTTCCTTTTCAAGATTCAGTCTTCAAGACACTCTTCAAAGCCATTTATGGCATGATTTCTTGATTTGACTTTCTTATCTAAAAGGAATTCTATGGAATCTCTCTCAAAGTCTAGTGATTTAAATATCCTTATGTCACTAAAATACGGAGAGTTCATTCATTCAACCTCATCCTTTAAGATGAGAGAATCCTAACCTGGGTCTCCTTTTCAGGAATAATCCCCAGTTATAAAACCTTTAATATGGGCATCTTCCTCAGGAGTAAGCCCCAAATTCTTAAAGTTCCCAATCTTGGGCATCCTCCTCAGGAGTAAGCCCCAATCAAGTCCTTTAATCTTGGGAATCTTTCTTAAGAATAAGCCCCAACCTCAAATATGGGCATCCTCCTCAGGAATAAGCCCCAAACCTTAATCCCTAACCTGGGCCTCCTTTTTAGGAGTAAGTCCCAGTCATAACCTTGGGTTTCCTTTTCAGGAGTAAGCCCCAAGTCCCCTTAAATTTCTCTTAACCAATCTTAATTTACCTTTGATTTGGGTTTCCTTTTTAGGAGTAAAACCCCATAATAAGTCCCCTCCTAACTTGGGCATCCTCCTTAGGAGTAAGCCCCAAGATTAGAGTATTCAAATCTCCATGAAGCACATATAACTTTATGGACCCTGTTCATGGATTTTCTCCCTAAAAGTAAATCCTAAACCTTCATCTATCTGGGCATTCATCCATACATAAGCCCCAAACAAATTCTTATGATTGCATCTTTCATGGCACAATTGTCTAAATTTTACCAATACCTCTTGTTTCTCACACCGAGCATGACTCACGTGAGCTTAGAGTGTAAAAGTAATTATGACATTCATCTTTGAGCCATCAATCATAAACATCATACTCCATTTCTCGAACTACGTGGGTTCTGATTCCTTTTCCAAAACAAAGGATACGTAGGTAGCCCATTCATGGGTTCGATCCCAACTTTGAAATAATCTCTGTCCTTCTGAATGATGATAAACTTCAAGTGCCCCACTGAGTGGCTTTAAAATCAGCCTGGTCATCATAAATGACCAAGAGACTTTTATATAAATGTTTTGAAGGATACCATTGACCAAGAATCTCTAAACAGATATAGATGATTCTCTATTGATGAAGAACCTCGAATACATATAAAAGATTCTCTAAATTTCTTTGCATATTTAATCATTGATTGTTAAAACTAAAGGAAAGCACATTTTATACTTGGTAATGTAATAAGGATTCACGAACATAACTTAAATCTATAAAGAGAGTCCCGGAGTGGACAATAATTCCCCTCAAAAAGGTGTGATGAGTCCGACCTCCCATCCTCTCGACCAATGCAAATTCCTAAGCCTCATTAGTCCACAAGCTAATGAGCACCTGCCTTTGGAAAGTAGGTCCAAACGGATGTGGAATCATTGGATGTTTCCAGTTCTACGAACAAACCCGTTAGAAACCGATCGGAACGTTTGAATCTCCTGTCGAGGAGGTCATCCCCAGATTCTGTGCGAAACAAAAATGGTGAACCCGACGTGAATCCTTAACCAAGTTAAAGTGATGTTCTTCTTATTTGTTAGGCCTCTTGGGCCAACAAAGCAATCATTGACATGTGCTCATCCAAAAGATGCACTGGCCGGATTCATCTTGATTATGTCTGTTACATGGAACATGCACTCTTTTCTCAAGATCTTCTGCAAAATGGCTTTCCTTAAATTCACCTCTGTGAATACTGCTGCTGTGAAAACCTCTACTGTGAGGTCTGCTGCTGTGAAAACCAATGCTGCTACTCCTACTGGAACGTCATCCGCTCTGAGGATGACATCACCAACTCAGCGTCTTCAACACTGGGTTTCTAATGCACTGGTTAAGGAGTACCGTCTCAACGGTACTATCCCAACTCTGGAGGCCGCTCGTCAAGCCCTCCAAGTTAACAACTCTACCTGGTCGTCCGGACAACGGCGGCCAGCAATCAAGAAGCAGGCGGTGCTGACTACTGTCTCCAACCATTTCGGGTCGTTATCCCCGGAACGCAATTTCCATTCACTCCCTTACTCTGAGGAAGTGAATGAGCAGGTCCCTCAGGGCCTTAGTTCAAAAAGACAGGAGTCCTTCCCGAGGGCTCCCATCAACAATCGCCGCCAGACTCGTGCGGTGGTGCGCCCTCAACATGATGAGGGTACCGACTCCAGGCATTCAGCTCAGGTTCCTCGAACCCGAGCAGGCAAGATGAACCGCCAGAGACGGAATCCGGTTAATAATAAGCAGGTTGTCATCCCTGCCATCTCCGGAGAATTTCACCAACCTAACTTGGTGGCAAACAACGAGCAGGCATACACACCTGTTCGTT
The DNA here is from genome assembly GCA_963277665.1 of Viscum album. Classification (NCBI taxonomy): domain Eukaryota; kingdom Viridiplantae; phylum Streptophyta; class Magnoliopsida; order Santalales; family Viscaceae; genus Viscum; species Viscum album. The sequence continues at coordinate 179,752,486 of OY728159.1, read as the reverse complement.
TTAATTCCGCTGTCCAGCAGACTCATCTGACAGCATCAAGCCTATCCCGCCAGGCAATTCCGGCGGAGTACCATAGGCAGGAACATACACCTGCTTATACGTCACCAGTTAGTCAGCAGGCTAGTCTGACTACATATTATGGATCTCGTCAACCGCGTTTGGCGAAGTGTAATCAGCAGGCACATACACCTACTAATACTAATCAGGCCTACCAACAGTCTCGCTTGGTAGCGCCCGGAGAAGTCAGTCGGAAAGTCCCGACGACAAACAGGAGGCAGACTCAACTCTCTGCCTCCACACTTGAGTACTGTCAGGATTCACTGACAGGAAAAGGAGGACAGGAGCAGGCACATACACCTACTCCAAGCCCGGAATGGACGTATATCCCCGTTCCGGTGGCTGAAGTCACCAAACATATTTTGTCAATGGTGAAAGAGCAGAAGCAAATTCCTGCTCATATTCTGGATGCTTGCCAGGATATCATAACAGCTTCAGCATCATCTCAGGGACAGACACATAAATCTATCCCTAGCAATGGAGTGACACATCAACGATTCACTCCGGAACAGACACACACATCTGTTCCAGTCCAAGAGGGTTATGGGGCATACTCCCCCATATCATACAAACAATCAAGTCAGGCACATACACCTGATTTGAGTGGAGATCGTCAGCCTAACCTGACCATCTTTCCTGATCAGGCACATACACCTGCTCAGAGCAATCACTTTCGTCATCAAGTGGTTTCTAAAGCGAGTAAGAAGGCATCTAAGAAAAAGATCCACCCAGCACAGTCAGGAGATCAAAGGCCAATATGCAACAAGGCCTTGCTCGATGCTGGAGTTCTTGAAGCCTTCAGACATTTATCTGTCGGAATTCAAGATTCTACTCCCTCAGTTCCCAATAACGGGAACATTAATTCTGAAGGTCTTCAACAGACACTTCCTCATGAAGACTTGCTTCATGAAAATTAGGTCAATCTTGAAGTTTGTTCTTCAGATGAGAGCCACAGGAACCCTCTGTGTGGTCAGAAGACCAAGGAGCAAGAGATTTCATCTTTTGTTGTAACCCATCATGACGGTCCTCCTCATGGTGATGAACTTCGCTGCGAAAGTCCTCTCCGCAGTAGTGATTCATGTTGTCTCGAAAATTCTTCAGAAGGCAATGTAGTGACGAGAAATCCCTCCTATCCTGAGGCACTTGCAAACGTAAAACCAGTCATGTCTGATGCTTTACTATCGGCAGGTGAAACTCTTTCTCCATCAGAAGACAGCCTGGGGTTCAGGTTATTCTCTGAACCATCCCTGGGTCATTCATCTTCCAGCATGAATAGTGATTTCTCTACCAATCTTGTTGAATCCGATGAAGCAACAAGGAAACACCAACTCTGGTCCAAACAGGTAGAAGAATCTTCATTTAATGATAAAGAAGAAATGCTGAACATGAGGAAAAAACTGGAAAAAGGTGAAGTACCAGTCATGTTTTGGCCTTTGGCTGACTCCCAGTACGACATTCTAAAGATATTGACGGATGATGGAATCCATGATATTCGTCTCAACATATGGAAAACTCTTTGTCAATTAAAGAAGAAGGTATTATCTTACGATGAATATGAAAATCATCTTAAGATAATAGAAGGGTTACAACGCCATATTGATTTGGCATCTCTATCAGTCTCTCGGTATCCGAAGGCTGAAAAGCAACAGAGAACCCTTCAACGTTCATGCCTTGGCGCACTAAGAAAATTGCGTCAGTTAATTGCCAATGCTCCATCTGATGTTCATATCATAGGATGGGGTGTTCACGGAGCACTACATTTCACAGTGCTTTCCAGTCAGCAAAGCCCGCCGAAAATGGTCTCATGCAATGTTATTGCCCATGGCCGGGCACAGTCAATGGGCTTTGTTCATAATCAAAATCTTGCTCAAAAACAAGCTTCAACTAGTTCCTCTCAAAATCAAGTATATAGAGAACAGGTTGTTGAATTGCTCCTACATCAAGCAGGCGAGAATATTGCACAAGCCTCTCGTCTAGAGCAAACATGTCATCAAATGACAGAAGTTTCGGAAATCATCCAATGGTCTGTTGAACCAGGTGATAAAAGTGGATACAGGTTAATGCATCCAGCTAATTTCCAAACTAAGATTCGCAAGATCAAGAGAGATTTTAAGAAGATCTCAGACATAGCATGTCAAGAGACACCCCAGCTTGCCAGACTAGGGACTTCTCTAACCCAACCCTCAGAGTCAACGAATGGGATTCGAGGAGTTGAGCGGAAGCAGCAGGAACATCCCCAGTCCACCGGACTGGGGACTTTTTCAAATCCTCAATCCCTCACTCAGATAAAGTCAGTATTCTATCGATTAGGGAATAAGCCTCAAGAGGAACGAAGAGCCAAGATGTCAGGAGATTCTCTCCAAGTGACGGTTCTCCAAGAAATTCCTGAGGGATCAAGTCAACGGAATGCCATGTCTCATCATGGACATGGAAGGAGACAATATCACAGAAATGTTGATAGAAAGGATTCCATGCAATATGCATCCATTAATGTCATCAATTTCGTTGCTGCTGATTCACCAGATGAGGCTCAATCAGAAGGATCAGACGAAGAGGTTCCTGCTCAAGAAGTCGCGCACACAGACCTAAATGAAGAAGGTGTGCGCACACGTAATCAAAGGCTTACCCAAAATCTGGGTATTCCTTCAAGTAACCCACTTCCCCCTCTCCGAAAAGGATCCAATAAGGGGAAAGGAAAGAATCAGGTTACTTCTCACCCTTCCTCTGAAGGAGGTCAATCGCTCTCATTAGAGAAAAGGTTTGCACAACAGGAGGAAGAAATGAAAGAATTAAGAAGGTTGAATGCAGAACTACTTCAGAGTAGTCTTTTTCTTAAGAATTCTGAAGTCCGACAGCCGAAGGAATTTGTTGTAACTACTGAGATGGATCAATAATATCCTCCTTTATCAGTACACCCTCATAGGTCTAATCCTACGGGTCAAATGCAACAACGGTTGGCAGCACTACCATTAGTTGCAGCACCAACCACCACATCTGTCCAAGCTTCATTCATTGCACCTACCCAAAACCAAGTTCAACCTGACGTTTCTCAAAAGTTAATAACTACTATTGAGTCATTAACAGCTCGGTTAGAAACTATGGAAGGGAAACGGGCGCAAGTTCAACCTGAAAAGAAAGTTTACCCTGAATGGGTAGATTCAATTTCTCCTCCATCCAGTTTTGGAAACCCTATTTTCCCTACTTTCAATGGATCAGGCGACCCTGAACAACATTTGACGCATTACGTGTCTTGTTGTGATCCTATGATGGGAACTCCAGAGCAGCAAGAAGCAGTGAAACTCAGATGCTTCGTGCAAACCTTGCAAGGACCAGCTTTTGTCTGGTATACAAGCTTGCAATCCCGGTCAGTCATCGGATGAGAGGATCTTCGTCAAAAATTCCTTCTTCAGTTTAGTTCAACTTTGCCAAAAACGACAGTTTTCGATCTTACAAACTGCAAGCAAAGGGAGAATGAAAGAGTCTCTGATTTCATTGCTCGTTGGAAGGGATTAACGTATTCCTTGAGTTTAGCACTCCCTCAGGAGGAATTTTTGCCAATTTGTGTGGCAAATTTGCGTGACGAATTACGCACGCCATTGATCCCTGTGAAATACACAGGAGGGTTTCGAGACCTTACTTCAATCGCTCAACAGATTGAAGATTCCCTTATACAGGCTAAGGTTAAATCTCGTGTAATTCCATCAGCTCCAAGAATAAGAATGGGTAAAGAAGAAACTGCTACAGTTATTCTTAAACAGGCACCTGTACCTATTTCTACTTCAAAACCTCCATCTTCTCGAAGGGCTCCACCTCCTGAACGCCAACAACAAAGGCTGTTTCGTCCAAATGATCAAAAAGATCAACGACGAAAACAATTTGAGGATATGAAGAGTAAAACATACTCTTTCTGAAGTGATCAAGTTCCTGGTTACTTCATTTCATCTCTGGAAAATAATTTGGTTCAATTACCAGTGCCGAAGAGGCCAAACAAGGAAGGAGATGAAGACCGTCCCAATTATTGTTCCTTTCATCAAATGTTGGGGCATCCCATCCAGGAGTGTTTTGTCTTTAAATACCTCCTGAAAAATATGGTCAACTTGGGACAAGTCAAATTGAAGGGTTCTTCAGCTCATGTAGCATGTATTACCGCTACAGATCCAGAGGAAGGAGGTGAGTGGCAGGAAGTCAAAAGCAAAACTGCGAAAAAATATGATGATTGGATGGTCAGAAAGACAATCAATTGGACCCATTCCATTTTGCGAACACAATTGAAGAAGCCAATTGTGTCTCCTACAAAAGCTGCAGTAAAGCCTCCATCAAAAGACAAATCCTCAAAAGGGCAGTGCAATTCAAAGAAGAAAGAGGAATCTGGAGAAGATGAGTATGTAGAAAAGCCTAAATTTTCTTTGACTCTGGCAGATTTCATGCCATCTACTTCGAAGCCACGGGCACCGTCCCACCAAACGGCACAGCCTAAATAGGTTAACCAGGCAGAGTCTTTATCAGACGAAGAGTTAATCTTTGGTTCTGTTAATATGATTCAATTAACGGATTCATATTCCAGTCTTGATGAGCCTGAATTCCCTGTATCAAATAAGGGAACCCGAGGAAGTTCTAGAGGTTCAGGATATAGGGGAAGACGTGGATCTTTCCGAAGCCACTACTCTAATTCTACCCCTGCTAGCACTGTATATGCAGCAGAAACTCGTGGTAGAGCCCTTCAGCGAGCTCAAAAAGAACAAGCAAGTTCTTCTGCCAATGGCCAACTCAGTTTCGGCACAGTTATTTTGGAAGACCTATTAAAAGTTCCATCTTCTTTATCTCAGCAAGTAAATGGATCTAATCAGTATAATTTTCCAAAACCAAGGATGTTACCAACTTCAATACAAGATGCATCAGCTTCCAAAGCATCTTCTTCCAAGGTACCTGCTAAACCGCATATTCCTATTGGGAAACGCAGACCTCTAGATCAAAAGTATGATATATTGAAACACTTGTCCCAAGTACCAGCCAAGTTATCAATTTTGGATGCTTTTAATCTGTCAAGAGATCTTCGGGAAGCACTCATCGAAGCTTTGTCAAGTCCTCATGAGTTTGAAGCTGAAATTGCTGCAGCTGAAATCTATCACATAGAGAATAATCCTGCAGAATTCCATGCAGTGATATCTTTTACTGATAAAGATGAAGATGATGTTGTGCATGGGAACATAAAACCTTTGTACTTATCAAGAAAAGTCAATGGTATAGATGTTCGAAGAGCTTTCATTGACAATGGTTCAGGAGTCAACCTCATGCCCATTCGCACACTTCGTCGATTGGGCCTCACGGAATCTGATTTATCTCCTTCTACCATGATGTTGCAAGGACATGATAAAAATGAACAAGAACCACTGGGAGAAGTTACGCTCAGAACTCAGTTTGGAGATCTTGTTTCCAATTCGGATTTCATGATTGTTGATCAAGACTCAGCTTTCAATATCTTGCTTGGAAGACCCTGGCTACATCAGCATGCAGCTATTCCGTCATCATACCATCAATGTCTCAAATACTGTTTCGATGGTCAAGTTGGAACATTGTATGGTGATAAGGCCCCGTTCAAGACATGTGAGTCTCAATACATTGAGGCGGAATTTTATCAAATGAAGGGAAGAGAAAAATCTACAATGAAGGAAATTACCAAAGTTAATGCTCCATATGGTTTGGAAAAAATTCCAATAAATCCATTTTCACATGTGAGTACAGATTATGTGTTACCTATCATTCAAATTGACAAAATAGGCCCAAATCAAAATACTCTTATGGAAAGATCCATAATGTCAATTACGGCAATCGAGCCAGACAACATGGGAGAAATTGGTAACTTACCAAGCAGTGATGAAAGCATAAGTGGTGACGTTTTCATTTCGTCTGCTGAAATCCAACAAGTCTATACTTCGCTAATCAGGCCAGAAGAAGTTATAGCAACACCAAAGAAACGGAAGAAATAACACATGATTAAGAGGAATAGGAAGATCTTAGAGATGCTCCTCCAGCATTTGAAGAGGGTATCTCTACCACTGTGGATAAACTCAGAGAAGTAAATCTGGGTACAGAGAAAGATCCATTCCCCACTTTAATTAGTGCGGCCATGACCCTTAAAGAGAAAGAGATTTATATTTCTTTTCTAAAGCAAAATAAAGATATTTTTGCTTGGAATTATACAGAGATGCCTGGCCTTGATCCTGATGTTTCCACCCATCATTTGGGTTTGCCAAAAGAACATCGAGGATTCAAGCAAGCCGCAAGAAGAACACACCCAACCTATGCTTCCAAAATCGAGGCTGAAGTGGATAAGCTTATAAAAGTTAACTTCGTTAGAGAAGTTCAATATCCCAAGTGGTTGGCTAATATTGTCCCTGTAAAGAAGAAGAACGGACAAATTAGGGTTTGCATCGATTTCAGAGATCTTAATCGGTATTGTCCTAAAGATGATTTCCCAGTTCCGATTACAGAAATCTTAATTGATGCAACGGCTGGCTATGAAGTACTTTCTTTCATGGATGGATATTCTGGATATAATCAGATCCGAATGGCCCCAGAAGATGAGGAATATACAGCCTTCAGAGCTCCTCAAGGTGTGTTTTGTTACCGGGTGATGCCCTTTGGTTTAAAGAATGCAGGTGCAACATATCAACGCGCCATGCATCGTATCTTCAAACCTTTTCTAGGGAAATTTGTTGAATTCTATGTAGATGATTTTGTGGTTAAATCCAAACAACGTTTTGATCACTTGGCTGATTTGGAAGTCGTATTCCACAAGCTTCGACAACATAATTTGAAGATGAACCCCTTAAAATGTACTTTTGGGGTAACCTCAGGAAAATTCATCGGCTTTGTTGTACGCCATCGTGGTATTGAAGTCGATCCTGAGAAGACCAAATCAATCCTTGGTATGTCACCTCCTCAGAATTTAAAATAATTAAGAGGACTTCAAGGACACTTAGCCTATATTCGGCGTTTCATCGCCAATTTGGCAGGCAAAAGTTTACCCTTTACCAAATTATTGAAGAAAGGAGTCACTTACCAGTGGACTGAAGAATATCAAGAAGCATTTGATGTTCTCAAGAAATACCTCTTGAGTCCACCAGTACTCATGCCACCTGTTGAGGGTAGACCTCTTATCCTCTATGTGACAGCTTTAGAGCGATCATTGGGTGCCTTTCTCGCTCAAAAGAATGATGATGGGAATGAAAATTGTCTCTACTATCTTAGTAGAACTATGCTTGAAGCAGAAACCCGGTATTCGAGTATTGAAAAGTGCTGCCTAGCATTAATCTTTGCAGTTCAGAAACTGAGACACTACCTGCAACATCACGAGGTCCAATTGGTATCTCGTAATAATCCACTCAAATTCATCCTTAGTCGTCCAATGCTTACAGGACGTCTGGCAAGGTGGGCGGTTATTCTACAGCAGTTCGACATCCAGTATGTGTCTCAAAAGGCAATTAAGGGCCAAGATCTGGCTGATTTCCTGGCTGAACATCCTTCAGTGGAAGACACGTATTCAGATATCGAACTCCCTGATGAGGAAGTTTTCTCTATTCAAGAGAGTCCTCAAACATGGGAAATGTATTTTGATGGTGCTTCTAGAAGTCCAACAGGGAAGAAAATGGAAAATCCTAAATTCAACAAAGTTGGTTTAGGAATTGTGCTCATTTCTCCAGATAAGGCAGTGTTACCTTATTCCTTTTTGTTGTGGGAAGGTGGTACCAATAATGAAGCTGAATACCAAGCTCTCATTACAGGCTTGGAGTTAGCGCTTCAAGCACAAGTGAATCACTTAAAGGTGAAAGGTGATTTAGACCTGGTAATCAAACAAGTCAATGGGGATTATGCCATCAGAAAAGAAGAATTAATCCCTTTGTATGATTAAGTCAGAGAGTTAATGTCGGAATTCCCTTCAGAACCGACATTTTCTTATGTCCCAAGATCACAAAATGCTCAAGCTGATGCACTGGCTAATATATCCACAGCTTTAGCAGATCCAAATCGGGACGAGACAACCATCTGTATTGCCCACCGTCGTGCAATTTCACCTTATGTTCAAGTCAGAACAGAGGAAATTAATGAAATTAGTCCCATTCCTGAACCGTATGGTCATACTACAGGATGGATGTCACCTATCAAGGAATACCTTCAAAATGGAACACTTCCACCTGATAGAGCCGAGAAAGAACAAATTCGGCGACGTGTGGTCAATTTTACTCTTTATGATGGTCCAAACCACTTCGAGAAAATTCTCTACAAACGTGGTTTTGATGGAGTTCTCTTCAGATGTATTGATGGTGAAGAGACAATGGCTGTCATAAAAGAAGTGCATGCAGGAGTCTGTGGTGCCCACCAGTCTGGACATAGATTGTCTGATCAAATTCGAAGGCTTGGATACCTCTGGCCTTCAATGATACAATATTGTGTTAATTTCACAAAGAAGTGTCATTCATGCCAAGTATATGCCAACTTCATTCATCAACCTCCAGAGTTGCTTCATACAGCTAAATACTCATGGCCATTTTCCACATGGGGAATGGATGTGGTGGGACCTTACCCTTCAGCTACGGCCAAGCAGTTTAAGTACATTCTTACTGCTACTGATTTCTTTTCCAAATGGGCAGAGGCAGTACCTCTCAAAGAAGTCAGTTCTAAATGCATTGTTAGCTTCATCAAGTCTAACATCATTACTAGATTTGGTGTCCCTCATACCATATTGACGGACAACGGCACCAACTTCTGTTCTTCTGAGGTAAAGAAATTGTATCAAGAATACAACATTAAGTCCAACCATTCATCTCGATATCATGCAGCGGCTAATGGCCAGATAGAGGCCTTCAACAAGACTCTTTCAAATATACTGCAAAAGATGGTGGATAAAGATAAGAGGTCATGGCCTGATAAACTCTTTCATGCTTTATGGGCTTATCGGACTACCACTCGCAATGCAACGCGGTCTACTCCATATTCATTGGTATATGGAACAGAAGCAGTCTTGCCAATTGAAGTTCAATTGCCCTCACTCAGAATAGCCATTTGTGATCAGTTATCAACAGATGAGCAATCCCAAAAGCGGTTGAATGAATTGGAACAGTTAGATGAGAAAAGATTGTGCACTTTGCACCACTTGGAAATCTATCAGAATCGGATAGCACGAGCTTTTAACAAAAAAGTTCGTCTTCGTTCATTCATTCAGGGAGAATTGGTATTGGTTCTCAGAGCACCAATGATACCAGGAAAGAAGCCTCCCAAGCTTGAACCAAAATGGGAAGGACCTTATTCAATACATAAGGTCTACTCCAATGGAGCGTATTCTCTGATCTCAATGGATGGAGAACACATCACGACTCCAACTAATGCCAGATTTCTGAAGAAGTATTTTGTATAAACACAAAATATTGTTCCCAGATCCAAAACAATCACATTAGATCATAACTTTGTCCTACATGACATTAAACTGTTATTATGTCCTATCTACATGACATTAAACTGTATAGAAGATCCTATATTTTGTCCGAGATGACATTAAACTATATTGTGTCTTAGCAACATGACATTAAACTGTGTGGCACTTCCAACGTCCAGCATGACTATAAACTGTAAAAAGTCCCCAGAATTGATATCCTCATATTGGTTCACCTTAGTCCTAGCTACATGACTTTAAACTATACAGCACTAGTTCGTCCTTGCTATATGACGTTAAACTATACAGCAATGGTCCAGTATGACTTTAAACTGCAACTTCGTCCCACACGACATTAAACTGTGAAAAATTTCCCTAAACCGTCCAGCATGACCTTAAACTGCATCATCCCTGGTCCATGTATATGACCATAAACTATTTGCAAATCCCTTATGTCCAGCAAGACGTTAAATTGTGACGTCCTAAACTACATGACGCTAAACTGTATAAAAGTACCTCACGTCCGAAAAGACGTTAAATTATATAATCATCAAAGGTCCAGCATGACATTAAACTGCACCATCCACGGTCCATGCATATGACCTTAAACTATTCGCACTTTCGTCCGACATGACGTTAAAATGGTACACTATTTTGTCCCTGCTACATGACACTAAACTGTGCAGCACCAATAGTCCTAACTGCAAGACTTTAAACTGCATAGTCCCTTTTTTATGTCCTACATGACATTAAACTGTGCATCGTTAAGGTTGTTATTACCTCTTGTTTCTCACACCGAGTATGACTCACATGAGCTTAGAGCGAACATCAACCATAACATTCCCTTTGGGCCACTAACCATGTGTAAGTCCCAACAATATTTTTTTTATTAGATCATTGTCCACAAGAACAACTTGATCATTAATTCATTCTTTAATTGAACTACACGGACTTTGATCCCCGCCCTCCAGGCTGGGTATGTAGGCAACCTCCCAGGGTTCAAGCCCAAAAACAATCTCTTCACATCGGTTCACCACAACCTCATATGATGTTGATTTGTGAAACCGCCCCTGGAATCAATATCTTTACATTGATTCACTTTCGTCCTTGTTATATGACGTTAAACTATGCAACACTTTTGTCCGGTACGACAATAAACTACAATATTCTTTGATTTCCTCATTTGAGAAGGAACCATTATTGACATTGATTTTTTAAATCATGTTTCATTTTCAAAAGACTACGTTCATACATGGTAATGCCTAAACTTTTTATCTCAGGTTAAACCATCATTGCACTAAAGTCCCCTTTCACCCTTCACATGTACGAACCAAATTTGTACAAAGGGTAATTCTAGAACTACGTGGACTTGATTCCCATCCTTATGGGATACGTAGGAACATTCGAGTGTCCCTCGAATCCAGTCCCAAGTCTTTTGGGCCTAACCCCAAATTTCACTTTCAGTCCCTTGGCTGAAAAGTCCTCATGAAAACACACACTGTGTATTCATTATTATGGTCCGAATTCTATGACCCTAAACTAAGATCACTCATACTTTCATCCTGCACGACGTTAAACTTCATTTCAAGAACTACGTATGGCTTGATTCTCATTCTTATGAGATACGTAGTGAAGTCCAAGTTTCAATTCAGGACCCAGCCACAACATGATTATGGTTTTCATTGACCTATGTATCTCTATATACATTGGACAATACCCATCTTTATGTGTTATAATCCTAACCTTAAATATTTTCAGATCTTCATAACCCTTTTCATGACTTCTAGTCACAAAAATGTCAAACTTCTGAGAATTATTTTGCCTGATTATGCAGCACGTGCCCATAGGTGGCCTTGCATAAACAGTCCACATAACAGACTTGTCAGCCAAAAGATGCTATTTATTTGACCATGCAGCCAATGCCCATAGGTGGCCCTGCATATTTCAACCCCCTAACGGGTTTTGTTAAATAAATAGTAACTTCATTTTTTGGGAAGAATGCCTCTTTTGTCCTTATTTGTCTTTAACAACAATATGTAGGGATCCGCAAAAAATAGCCATCCTTAACATATTTGTCCCATATCATTTTTCATGATCTGAAAGTATTCAAGTCTATGGTTTATTCTTCTTCCCTACGTTTGGGTCAGACCTTCGTAGGAGTGATATTCATTCAGTTCTTCGATATTCTTGTTTGGAAATATCTTCTCCATATTCAAGTACCTCTTTCCATACAACAAACTCTATACTTTAGAAAATTTGAATCTCCATAAACTTTCACTGGCTTCTGTGCACTAGGAAAGTAAATTTCTGAGAGTTCTTTTTCCTGACTATGCAGCACGTGCTCATAGGTGGCCTTGCATAAACAGTCCACATAACAGACTTGTCAGCCGAAAGATTCTATTTATTTAACCATGCAGCCAATGCCCATAGGTGGCCCTGCATATTTCAACCCCCTAACGGGTTTTGTTAAATAATAGTAACTTCATTCTTGGAAACTACTTCTTCTAATGCATTTTAGATCTTTTTCATATCATTCCTCAGATTCAAATATTCTTAAGCCATAGTTTACATTTTTTTCCCTCATACTTGAGTATGGTAATATGTTTTCAGATAAATTGTCAAGGAATTGAATCCATTTTTTTTAATCCATTTCGGTCAAAGCTATTTAGACCTTAAACATTAGCCCCTTTATGTCCGGTGTGCATGACTTTAAACTTCCCACACAAAAGACAAAGGAACTCTGAATAAAAGTCAAGTTCCAGCTCACTAAATATACATTTTTGTATGATTTAGGTAATATTGAGCAGTTAAAAGATTCAAAGTTTGTAGGATTATTACAAATAATCCTAGTAAAAATCAAACTATGCTTACTAGGACCATTGGATTAAGTAAATTTGAAGCAGGTAGTGAAAAGAATGCAAGTACAAATGATTGAAGACAAAAGTGTTTTTCATTGATACACAAGAGTTAGAAGGACATCCACAGACTGGAGTCTCTTCTCTTTTTCGAGAATTACAAGAGGCTTTCAACATAACACTTCATTTGATTTACGGCATCCCAAGCTTCATCAGCAACCACCTGGAATTCATTCATTCAACTGGATACAATAAGAGATGCAGTGATACCAGCTCTTCTTGGAACAATTGTAAAAGGATGTTCTTGAGTGCCGTTTGAGAAAATTTTCTGCTGATCAAACAGTGACTCTGTTTCTGTCCAAGAGACTTGGAAGATGGATACATGGATTTGAGAATGGAGCATTGGAAGTAAAGAGCCATTTGGAAAGAGTACTCTTTTCAGATATTGCTCTAATACCATCTTTGTCTTCTCTCCACCAACCATTAGTGGAAAACATTTCAGCCCATGGGTTTGCCATTTTCATATCTACAAGGGAATAACATGGAGGAAGAATTTGAAAGTTCACACCATTGTTGTTACTCTTAATACACAGCATAACCAAAATAGAGAAATAGCAGTGCAGCTGCATCTCAGGTGTATAATTGTTTGCATTTGGAACATTGAATCCTTGCAGATGACCATGAACACACAGAGACAGGTAGATGCTCTGTGGGAAATTAAGATGATATTTCTTCAAGTACTTATCCAAATCTGGGAAAGTGTTGTCGCAGATATCATAGTAATCATGGCCAATAATGTTCATCATGTCATCAATCCGCTTGCTAGCCAGTTCATCAGCCGTTCCAATTCCCTTAGGAGCCATTGAATCTGCACAAAAGTTGAACAAATTTAAACTCTTAAATGGGTTTTTGAAAGAATTCGGAAAAAAATGGCCAAGGCATTAAGTCGTGCAAGTCTAAACAAGGACGCGCAAGTATTTCATGTGCCGCGCTAGTTTTTGACGCGCAAGTATAAACCGCGCAAGAACGAATACCTTTACAGGAGCGCGACAGCGAGGGAACAGTGGAAAAGAGACTTGCGCGGCTTAGGTGACCTGCGCGGCGAGAGCTCGAGAAGGGATGAAGTCCGGAAATCCGGATACTTGTACGGAGGTGAGGCCGTGTATTTATAGGCCAGGAAGCCTACCTGCGCGCCACACCTAGAGCGCTTAAGGCCTGCGCGCCACACCCAGAGTGCTTAAGGCCTGCGCGACGCAGACTTACGCGCCGCCCTCTGCGCACTGAAAGACTTGCGCGCCCTCCCTTTTCCTTTGGAGGGATTCGATTTCCTCAGAGTCAAATCCTCATTTCTCTCCAGATCCAACTCTGAGGGGGGACTTTTGTTGACGCTCCTTTCGTCACAGAATCTAAAGATCGGAAAAGGGAATATCTGAGCTCAAAGTGATTCAGCCTTTGAAGAAAACATCAAAAATCAACAAAGGAAGGAAGAAAGGATCAACAGCAACCTCACCACGCAAGTTATCTAACTGGCGCGCAAGTATACTTGCGCGGCTACCTTGGTCGCGCAGGTGACTTGCGCGACCTAATTGGTAACCGCCCGGTAACCGCCCGGGGTCTTCTTTTGCCTATAAATAGACCCTGTGGGCCCCCCATTCAAAAAGATCTTTTTCCAGAAACTCGGATTGAAGCTCCCGACGCCCAAGTCTCTTCTCAAAGCTTTTGGAACACTTCTAAGGTAATTTCTTACCTAGAACGGAAGATCTAAAGAGAAGAAGGAAGGACTAAGTGTTGAAACTTATCAAACACTTGCGTGCTGACTTATTTCCTTCAATATAACTTGCGCGTCCCTTTTCTGGAAGAAACTCAAGAAAATTCTAAAGGGTTTAAAAAAGAGTCGCTCAAGTATTTCAATGCTGGTTGAAAATCGCGCAAGTACACTATGTGTCGCGCAGGTATACCTGCGCGACCAATACTTACGCGCCCACGGAAGACTTGCGCGCCTTGCAAGACTTACGCGCCCCTATCTTTTTTAGTGCCCATCTTGCCCATTTTTACCCCTCTTAAGCCATTTCACCTTTCCTTTTCAAGATTCAGTCTTCAAGACACTCTTCAAAGCCATTTATGGCATGATTTCTTGATTTGACTTTCTTATCTAAAAGGAATTCTGTGGAATCTCTCTCAAAGTCTAGTGATTTAAATATCCTTATGTCACTAAAATACGGAGAGTTCATTCATTCAACCTCATCCTTTAAGATGAGAGAATCCTAACCTGGGTCTCCTTTTCAGGAATAATCCCCAGTTATAAAACCTTTAATATGGGCATCTTCCTCAGGAGTAAGCCCCAAATTCTTAAAGTTCCCAATCTTGGGCATCCTCCTCAGGAGTAAGCCCCAATCAAGTCCTTTAATCTTGGGCATCTTTCTTAAGAATAAGCCCCAACCTCAAATATGGGCATCCTCCTCAGGAATAAGCCCCAAACCTTAATCCCTAACCTGGGCCTCCTTTTTAGGAGTAAGTCCCAGTCATAACCTTGGGTTTCCTTTTCAGGAGTAAGCCCCAAGTCCCCTTAAATTTTTCTTAACCAATCTTAATTTACCTTTGATTTGGGTTTCTTTTTTAGGAGTAAAACCCCATCATAAGTCCCCTCCTAACTTGGGAATCCTCCTTAGGAGTAAGCCCCAAGATTAAAGTATTCAAATCTTCATGAAGCACATATAACTTTATGGACCCTGTTCATGGATTTTCTCCCTAAAAGTAAATCCTAAACCTTCATCTATCTGGGCAGTCATCCATACATAAGCCCCAAACAAATTCTTATGATTGCATCTTTCATGGCACAATTGTCTAAATTTTACCAATACCTCTTGTTTCTCACACCGAGCATGACTCATGTGAGCTTAGAGTGTAAAAGTAATTATGACATTCATCTTTGAGCCATCAATCATAAACATCATACTCCATTTCTCAAACTACGTGGGTTCTGATTCCTTTTCCAAAACAAAGGATACGTAGGTAGCCCATTCATGGGTTCGATCCCAACTTTGAAATAATCTATGTCCTTCTGAATTACGATAAACTTCAAGTGCCCCACTGAGTGGCTTTAAAATCAGCCTGGTCATCATAAATGACCAAGAGACTTTTATATAAATGTTTTGAAGGATACCATTGACCAAGAATCTCTAAACAGATATAGATGATTCTCTATTGATGAAGAACCTCAAATACATATAAAAGATTCTCTAAATTTCTTTGCATATTTAATCATTGATTGTTAAAACTAAAGGAAAGCACATTTTATACTTGGTAATGTAATAAGGATTCACGAACATAACTTAAATCTATAAATAGAGTCCCAGAGTAGACAATAATTCCCCTAAAAAGGTGTGATGAGTCCGACCTCCCATCCTCTCGACCAATGCAAATTCCTAATCCTCATTAGTCCACAAGCTAATGAGCGCCTGCCTTTGGAAAGTAGGTCCAAACGGATGTGGAATCATTGGATGTTTTCGGTTCTACGAACAAACCCGTTAGAAACCGATCAGAACGTTTGAATCTCCCATCGAGGAGGTCATCCCCGGATTCCGTGCGAAACAGTGATCCTTTGCAAAACTATGTGTGGCTTAATTATCATTTCAATGTGACATGTAGTGATGGCTATATTTCTATCCTTAGGCCCTACCTCATTACCCATTTTCACTTTAGTAAACCAATGTCATTGCCGCATGATTTTAAAATTCATGGTTCCTTAAAAAACTATGTGTGGCTTTATTCTCACCCCTATGAGATATCTAGTGATGTCTAGATCTTAAATAATATGCCCAGCCAAAACAAAATGCAGGAAAAACCTCTACTCTCTATAATGACATGAACTTTTGAATAATATTTGATTCCTAAAATTATGTTTTATTTTATTTTAAACTCAACAAAACTATATCCTTTAATTAATGAAGTGAGAATAATTAAAATGAGACCTTTGGGTTTTGAATGTTATATGACTGTTGGTCAATATGACCATTGAAAACTATACTCTTAATGTTATGATTATTTTTTATAAATACAAATGATCATGGTTCATTAATAAAGAAAGAAGAGTATATGGACTCATCCAGTAGACCTGGGTCGTACGAATCCCATTTTTCAGAGCTTGGGAAGGATGTGGTCTCGTTGGGGTTCACTCTGGAAACTATTGGAAATTCGGGCTATAGCCACTGTTTGAGGAACTGTAGCTAAGTTTGGCATGGATATAAAACTAGACCTATAGTCACAGTTTGGAACTGTGGCTATAGGTATACAACCATAGTTCAAATCATGGTAATATCACTATATCCATGGTTTAGAATGGTGGCTATACAAGAGGATGAACACACTTTATTGCCACGGTTTCTAACCGTGGAATTAGACCTATAGCCACGGTTAAAAACCATGGAAATAGACCTATATCCATGGTTATAAACTATGGCTACAGGGTCTGAAAATCCATAAAAAAATATCCCCCCACTCCCCTACACCCCCCCCCCTCTTGCAGTATCCCACCCCCTGCAACCCCCTCTCTCCTACAAAGCACCCTCGGATACCCCCCCCCCCCCTCCCCCAAAAAAAATATCCCCCACTCTCTCCCCTAAATTAGCCCACCCCCCTGTAGCCCCCTCCCCCCTACAATGCCTCCCCTGGACAACCCACCTCCCCCTGAAAATCCCCCCCTAGACAACCCCCTTCCCCCTATAAATACACCCTTGTACAGACCCCTAGAAACCCCCCCCCCCAGACATCCCCCAACCTCTCCCCTTCACCCACCTGCAGTAGCCTACCCCCTTATAGCCCCCTTGCAAAACCTATGTTGTAAAACCCCCCTAAACACTCCTCCCCCTGCAAATCCCCCCTCGACACCCCCTTCCTGGACAGCCCCCCTCCCCCCAAAAAATAGCCCCCACCCTCTCCCCTGAACACCCCCCCCATAGTATCCCACCCCCCTATAGCCCCTCCCCCATGCAAAGACTCCCCTGGACAACCCCCCTATCCCCTGGATAACCCCCCTACAAAGCCTCCCCCAGACAGCCCCCTCCCCCTATACAACCCCCCTATTTAATGATAGTTTAATAATCTTATTCCAACATGGGAGATTAATGAGTGGTTGTACAAAGTTCAAGTCATAATGATATTAAAGTTACAATGGATCTCAATATAACTATGGTTCCCAAAAATTGTGATGTACTGGTTGATATTGAATGAAGATATATTCATGTCAGTCAAACATAATTGTACAACAATCAATATGTGTAGTTAAGAATTTATTCTGAATGGAATGAATAAATCATTTGATGCGGTAGCCCCCCCTGGACCCCCTCCCACTCCCCTTGTAGTAGCCCCCCCCCCCCCCCCCTGAGCCCCCCCCCCCCCCCCCGAACACCCCCCTTCCTGGACAGCACCCCCCCTCCTGGAAAACACCCCCCTCCTGGACACCCCTCCCCCTGGACACTCCCCACTCTCCCTCCTAAACACCCCTCTCCCCTGGAACCCCCTGTAACGTCCCGGTTCGATAAGCCACCCAAAGGCACCACGTACCCGGTTAGTCACATGGCCTCAAGTGCATTTCCCCAAACGTCAGAGGTTTCCGACTAGCAGTGAGGGCCTTGGGTGTGATGCTGGGGAAACTATGCCCTCATTGGAAGAGTACACGGCGGAAGTAAACAAGGAAGACAAATAGCAGAAGCAGTAAATATCCAAGAACAATAAACAGTGGAAGACTAAAACAATAAACAGCTGGAGTAGACATGTATATATGAAATGATGCATGATACATATGTCTAGGAAAACATATAAACAAGTCACAATGCTAAATAAATACTAAACCAAAGTACAAAGAAAAGTAAACAGATAAGTAACTCCTCAGCATCGCAATCCTCGTCTTGGTCCCATGATCTCCTGCTCCAAAGCAATCAAGTACCAGAAGTCGAAGGTCACTTGCCCTTGTCTATACCTGCAGCAACATAGTCTTATTGGACCCAAAAGCATGGCCCAAATAGGGTGTGAGACTAAATCCCAGTATAAAACCACCCGAAGATTTGTGCCTAAAAGTCAGTGAGAATATGGAAAGTAATAGTATAGTAAGCAGTAAACAATAACAGTAAACAGAAGGAAGTAAACAGTAACCAGTAGTAGGATGATATACAGTAGTAATCAATCCACTGAACAACAAGCAGCAGTGAAGCAAGCAGCTAAACACAACAGGAACCCCTCTGGGAAGTACTCACAGCCAACCCCTCTGGTCTTATCCAAGAAGTACCAACAACCCTCTGGGCAGTGCACTCATCCTAACCCCTCTGGTTTGGTCATATGGAAATTATAAGACTCTCTGGGGAAGTTCGCTCAGTCAATTCCCCTTATAGTCTAGGGTAGTCAGGGACTCCCTGAGGAACATCATGTGGTCTAACCCTCTTATAGACCCAAGGTCTAGAAACTCTATGAGGAAGCTCGCTCGGTCAATTCCTCCTATAGTCTCAGGTCTATCACAGACTCTCTAAGGAAGCTCACTCAGTCAATTCCTTCTCTAGACTGGAAAGGTTTTAAAGAAATTCAACAAAGTAAAGACTCTCTGAGGAAGCTCACTCGATCTACCCTCCTGTATTCTATAATATCCAAGACTCTCTGGGAAGATCACTCAGTCTTTACCCTGTAGTCTATAATGTCCAAGACTCTCTGAGGAAGCTCACTCGGTCTACCCTCCTGTAGTCTATAATTTCCAAGACTCTTTGGGAAGCTCACTCGGTCCATCCCTTATAGTCTATAGCACCAAGTTCTCACGATCTCATGCCAGATAGTTCATAATAATGATATAAGTCCAAAGTACACCTATGGAGCTACTTGGCTAACCCATCTACAACAAAACTAGCAGGTCAAGAATATCATTCCATCCTACAGTCACAAGGCATGGAAAACAGGTATAATGGCCAAAGGATAACAAGACCCGAAGGTCATACCAAGAAAAAAGGCATGGAAAAACATCCAAGCATAGAAATTATCCACAACTATGATCAAATTACCTCTACACAAGCAAACAAACAAGGTAGGAAACAATAGGGACAAAAAGGTAAACATGCAATACCCCGTTCACAGGTATTGGTGGAATTTACACATAAAACTCAAAGACTTTGAAAGGTAAGGCACAAACCACCTACCTTGATGCAAGGAGATCAATATACTTGAACCACGAGGTTTGATTCTTTTAATAATGGCGTAGATTGCTATGGTTCCAACGCAATCGACGACGGTCGATTCGGAAAACAAACAGAGGCTCGGGGGCTCGGAGGATGTTCGTGGTCGTACGGGCGCTCTCGGTCAAAGAACCTAGAGAAGGAGGTGTTTCTATCGATTAGGCGTTACCCCTGTCCATTTAATGAAAAATAATAAACTACACGGCGTGTACTTCTGGGGTACATGGTGTGTACTTGGCCTTTTCGTACTCCGCTTTAAGTGGCCTCCACATCGCCCTTACACACCGTGTGTGTGGCCCGGACACGGCCAGCACACAACTTCCCGCTACATCAAAGTACACGGAGTGTACTTATAAATTACACGGCGTGTATTTTGAAAATTTACATATTTTCCTCTTTTTCTCAAAAACGACCAGAAAAGGAAAAACATACCTGAAACGAAGATCTGGGTTCTTACACCCCCCCCCCACCACCACCACCATCCCTCCCGGACACCCCCACCCCCTTGTAGTAGCCCTACCCACTACAAAGCCCCCCCTCCACTCTCCCCTGGACAGCCCCCCTCCTTGATATCCCCCCCCTCTTAGACACCCCTCTCTTCCTGGACAGCACCCCCCCTCCTGGACACCCCTCCCCCCTGGACACCCTCTCCCTTCTGAACACCCCTCCCCTGGACAAACCCCACTCTTGGACACCCCCGACCCATTATAGTATCCCACCCCCTTGGACATTACCCTTAGACACCCCCTCTTGGACACCCATCCCCCTGGACACCCCCCTTCTTGGACAACACCCCATCCCCCTGGACACTAGACACCCCCACCCTCCCTCCTGGACACCATGCCCCCACACTCCCTCCTGGACACCCTCCCTAGACACCCTTACCCCCATCCTCCCTCCTAGACACCCCCACCCCTTGCAGTAGCACCCCCCCCCCCCCCCGGACACCCCTCTGGACACCCCTCCCCCTGACCAATGTATCCATTCACACCCCTTGCCCTCTTCCCCCAGCACACCCCCTACCCCACCCCCCACCCCCCACCTCCACACCCCTCCCCTTCCCCCAGCACCCCCAATCCCCTACCCCCAACACCCCCACCTACACACTCCCTACCCTCTTCCCCCAGCACCCCCCCACCTGCACACCCCCTCCCACAACGCACCCCATGCCCCCTACCCCCCACCTGAACACCCCCTCCCCCTGCCCCCAGAAAACCCCCCTACCCCCTTCCCCCATCACACCCTCCATACCCCCACTTGCACACCCCCCTCTCCCTACCCCCAACACACCCCTTTCCCACCCCACGCACCCCCTGAAGGAGTTCAACATGAAGAAAAAAATATTGAGACAACTGTTCTTATTCCTGAAGAAAGGTCAGTTGTGATTATGCTTAGTGTTTAAACTACAGAAGGAAGAGCTAAATCAGAGGTGGAGCATCATGTAATGGATCCAATTATCCTTAGATCACTTGCTGATGGAGATCGAACTGATGATGTGGTTATGGAAACTATTGAACAATCTCTACACCGCTTATACCATCACCACCTCTTATTGTGCATGAGGAATCACCCTCTATTATTAATATCTAATAAATTTATAAAATGTAATCTTTTACCTCTGGTATTCTAAATGATTTTTATAATATTTGAGGAGATTATACTGAGCCAAAACATGAGTTAAAATATACTAATGATGAGGTTAGAGAACTTAAGAAGTCCTGTATTCCCAAGGTTTATTTTTACAAGTTGGTTGGGTTAATGACTACCCAAAAAAGTTGATTAGAAATCTCTAATCATTTCCTCCTATTCAAAAAGTTGTTTCTAAAGTAAGTTTCAAAGAGCTTAAAGATTTGAATTATCTAGTTAGATATTTTAAGGATGTTTATACTACCAATTATAAGTTAAATGATCTTGGTGTTATGGTTGTATCTCAAAGGTACATGTTCCAAAATATTTCAATGGTTCAATTAGACAGTTCTCAAGATTTTCTTGATGAGGTTAAGTCTTTTAGGACTAAAATGAAGGGAATTCTACACACTTTATAAATTGTTGTATTAATCTAGTTTGAGTTCATCAAACGGTTTCAACCCTATATAAATTCCACCTCAGAACCTTCAGTTGTTCCAGTTTTTTAGAGTGGAGTTGATCAATTTCTCTCAAAATTGAATTATGTATCCTTACAGATTTAGTTTCTATAGTGTGATATGTTCACACCATTACTTATGCAATATTTCAATAGGAATATCATGGGTAAGTTTCATAATACCAGAGAAGATTTCAGGTAGATTGGTATTGGAACTAATAGATCTGTAAAATTAAGTAGTGGTCTTTGATGATGAATTTGATGGGAAGTTTAATGAGATCATGAATGTCTCTAAGGATGATCAATGTATGGTTTTTATATCTCTTGTTCTATTATCTAAAAACTACTAGAATTTTTTATCCTCTTTGAACAAGGCCTATAAATAAGTTCAAGGGATATATTCATATTCTTTCTTTAAAAAACTAGTGTTTATTAGAAAACCATTTTTTAAAACAATAAAGCAATTATGGAAACAAGTTTTTAAAACAATCATACAATTATAGAATTCAAATTAAAGTTTTAGGCAGAGGGAACCTACCCTGACCTCAAGGCATGTTGCTTTTGACAATGACAACTCAAATCTTCTTTTTTTATGCTTTCATGCATATGAAATTTCACACATATATATATAAGGACACCTAGCCCATATGTACATATTTTCATGGCCAAATATCACAAGGGGGTCCTTAGATATATGTTTATACTTTCATATACCCCTTTACACTTACACATTTATGAATTTTTCATGTCTATATATAATCACACCTAGCCCCAATATATATATTCATACTGACATGAGTGAATATATATAAAGGGGGAACTTATATATGTATATTCTTACCTATGAATACACATGCAAGACTTCTTCAACGGCGACTCGAATCCACCTCAACGAAATCCAAAATGCACTGTAAAAATATAAGAAACCCAAAAATCACAAAAGCCCTAATTAAAATTGGGTCAAAGAATAAAAATGGAATAAAACTTACCCAAATCCGATGTTGAACTCACTATTATCGATGGTGGAAGATAGAACTGGTCTCATCATAAGAAACCACCTATAATAAAATAGTGGGAAAAATGAGATATAACGACTTCTTATATATATGTGAACAGTGTGTCAACTTTACATGATAAATGATACATGAATCCATAACCAACAATGAAAAAATAATATTCAGATTGATATGTACATCCCAATACTAAATAACATGATTACTAATAAACCTATTTATTTTTAAAACATCTCCTTAAATTTCCTATTCAAAAATAAAAAATCACAAAAATATGGGAATAAATTAAACTTCCGTAAGCACTTAATAAACCTCTTTATTTTAAAAAACCATGACTTGTTTATCAAACGAAAAAATTATCTTAACTAACACTTATTCAAGAATTTTAATTTGGTATAAACAAGGAGAATTAAGAAGGCAGCTAAATGCAATATAAAACATTCTTTAATTAAAGAGGTTGAGAGAGGGACTCAACCTCAAAGGAGCTAAGCCACACTCAACGCTTGACATTTTTATCAGCGACAACTATAAGATGCTTTATCCATCCTTCAGACATATACACCTTTTCATATACATAAGGAATCCCTAACCCCTATGTACGTGTCCACATGGCCTTGAACATGCACAAGAGGATCCTTATATATATGCTCACATGCATAAGCCCTTTATCACCCACCCACGTATGCATTTTCCATATATATACATAAGCACACCTAGCCCCTTATATGTAATCGCACTGCCATGTGCGGACACACATATAATGAGAGAACTTATTATATATGTGCTTACCTATGCATACATGGTGAGTTGCCTTCGACAAGCGGCTTGAATCCACCTCAACAAGATCCAAAACACACTACAAAAATATAAAAAACCCAAAAATCACAAAAACCCTAATTAAAATTGGGCCAAAGAATAAAAATGGAAGAAACCTTACCTGAATCCGATGTCAATCTCACTACCTTTGATGGAGGTGGATAGAACTGGCCTCATCATTAGAAACCATCTATAAGGAAATAATGGGAAAAGAATTGAGATATAAATACTTATTAAATATATGTGATTGGTGTGTCAATTGTACATGATAAATGATACATGACTTCAATACCAACCTCATAGACCATTGTATAACTTTAACAGTTATCTCAAAATCACTAACAATATTCTCATAACCTCATTGATTCCTATTAATATCCATCCAACAAATCATCAAATATATAAGTATCTTACTCAAAAAAGTAATAACAACAACATATTCAATATTTAATCAACCTCATTACTTTTTGACAAAAAATTCTTCCATTTTATATATTAACCATTTGGAATCATAATATACTTCAGTGTTACCTTTTGAAAGTAGATTCAGACTTTGATTGTGTCAGAATTTGGATTATATTTTAGATCAACTTATTATCATCATCCAAGTGGGACTTCTAATATATGAATATTTATTTAAGGAAATATCCATAAGGATGAACTTATTAATTTATTATTTTTCTCTTCTTTATTTATCACCTTCACTTCTAAATATATTGAATTTACTTATAAATAATAAAAAATAAAATACTGATCATTACAATTCATTTATCTACCCCATTCCCCCACTTTGGATTTTTTTTCAATTCAAATTTTGATTCTAAAATCAATATTATTCTCATTTTCTCTCCCCAATTTTAAAAATAAGTACAAAGTCACTTTTATATCCATTGTTTAAGGTTATTAGGTAATGGATAGTAAAACTCACCTTATTCTATAATAATTATTTGAAATTTCATATTATCCCCTTTATCTTCAATAATATTAAGATTAAAATCCATTTATATTGATAGGAGGATGACATAACATATTATATGTTAATGTGCTATAAATTAAACTAATCTATGTCTATTTGATAAAATTTCTATGTATAAAACAAGAAAGATTAATCTAGTCATTAATTTTATACATAAAAAATGCAACATGTGATTCCAACTCAGAAATATGCATTCAAGAGTTTTTCAAAAGATATTCAAATTATCTCATCCTTAATGACGCCTTAGACTGTCAAAAAATTTAACAACTGAAATCTAATCACCTAGAAGTACAACATGAATAACATAAACTCTCTAATTTTCTATAATCTTGTTTCATTCACCTCTTCTTAAAAAATATTTATAATAAAAAATTATATCATGTGATAAAACATTAGATTTACATGACATGTTGATATTTGTTTGTTGTTAAGTCTCCCCCTACCCCTTGCCCCCCACCTGCACCCTCCCCCTACCCCTTACACCCCACCTGCACCCTCCCCTTGCACCCCACCTGCACCCTCCCACTGCACCTTTCACCCCACCTACACCCCCCCTTTCACCCCACTTGCACCCTCCCCCTGCACCTTCCACCCCCACCTGTATCCCCCCTGCACCCCCCCCCCCCACTTGCACCCTCTCCCTTCCCCTTGCACCCCACCAACACCCTACCCCTTTCACCTCACCTACACCCTCTTCCCTACCCCTTGCACCCCACCCACACCCTCTTCCCTACACTTTGCACCCCACCTGCACCCTCCCCCATCACCTTGCACCCCACATGAACCCTCCCCCTGCACTTTGCACCCCACATGAAGAACATAAACTCTCTAATTTTCTATAATCTCGGTTCATTCACCTCTACATAATAAATCTTTATAATCACAAATTATATCATGTGCTAAAACATTATATTTACATAACATGTTGATATTTGTTGGTTGTTCAGTCTCCCCCTACCCCTTTCACCCCACATTCACCCTCCCCCTTCCCCTTTCCCCCCACATGAACCCTCCCCCTACCCCTTTCACCCCACCTACACCCTCCCCCTACCCCTTGCACCCCACATTTACCCTCCCCCCACACACCCCCCACCTGCACCCCCTACCCCTTCCACCCCACCTGCACCCTCCCCCTGCACCCCCCCCACCTGCACCCTTCCCCTACCCCCTGCACCCCACCTACACCCTCTTCCCTACCCCTTGCACCCCACTTTCACCATCTTCCCTTCACCTTTCACCCCACCCACACCCTCCCCCTACACCCCACCTGTACCCCCCCCCCCTACACCTTTCACCCCAATGCACCCTCCCCCTTGCACCCCACCTGCACCCTCCCTCCTTCCCCTTGCACCCCACCTGCACCCTCCCCCTTTCACCACACTTGCACCCTCCCCCTGCATTTTTCACACTCCTACTACACCCCCCCCCTACACCCTTCCCCTACCCCCTTGCACCCCACCTACACCCTCCCCCTTACACCCCACCTTCACCCTCCCCCTACACCTTGGACCCCACCTTCACCCTCCCCCTGCACACCCCCCACCTACACCCTCCCCATGCCCCTTGCACCCCACCTATACCCTCCCCCTTTCCCCCCACCTGAACCCTCCCACTTCCCCTTTCACCCCACCCTCCCCCTTGTACCCTCCCCCTGCACCTTGCACCCCACCTTCACCGCCCCCCTGTACCACCCCCCAACTGCACCCTTCCCCTTACACCCCACCCCCTCCCACTTTCCTCCCACCCTCCCTATCCCCATTTCCCCCCATATGAACCCTCCCCCTGTACCCCCCCCCCCCCCCACTTTCACCCTACACCCTGCCGCTTGCACCCCACCTACACACCCCCCCACCCACACCCTCCCCTACCCTCTTGCATCCCCCCACTGGACACCCCCCCACCAAAACAGGGCATGTTGACACCCTTCTACACCTGCACCCCCCACACACACACACCTACACCATCCCCCCATACATGTAGCTGGTATACAGGTTTCAATTCATAACCTGCTCTACCATGTCCTACAATACCCACATATATAATATATAATAATACCACTACTCTATATTTCTAATCATGAAATAATTGTCATTAATATTGTATAGAATCCTATAATCATGGAATAACTAAAAATAAAAATATGTGACGACATGTAACATGATATAAAGACCCAAGAAGGTCCATGGAATGGGTTATAATACCCATTGACATCAAATTTATTAAAAATAAAGTGGAGATACCATAAATAGAATTTAGAGATATTTGTAGACATCATCCTTTACATTAGAGTGATAAAGTTGAAGAAATTCATCATTGAGATAAAAAACAAAAATGAAGTCTCATTCTCTAAAAATTTCTTAGATAGTGCATCAAACACTATATTAGCCTCCCTACATATGTGAGATTATGTGAAGTGTATCTTCTCTCAATAACAATAATAATCCATCCATTCCCTGTAGAGCTGTAGTGGAAAAAATTTAGATTTACACCTGAGTATGTTGACCACAAACAATAAGTCAATTTCAATCCATAACTTATTCCATCCACAATGCTTACATATTTAACTACATGAATTACCACCCAAAGTTAAACTTCAAGAGTAATAAAGCTGCCAACCAATTTTTAGAATCATCCCTTGATGAATCCTCTAATGGTTTTGAA
Organism: Viscum album; assembly: GCA_963277665.1. Taxonomy (NCBI): domain Eukaryota; kingdom Viridiplantae; phylum Streptophyta; class Magnoliopsida; order Santalales; family Viscaceae; genus Viscum; species Viscum album. Next base: position 179,725,384 of record OY728159.1, on the reverse strand, counting down.
AATTCCACCAGAACTTGAGGGAGTAGGCTCTCCTAATGAATCACTATCAACATCGACTTTCTTTCATAATGGGATTAGAAGAATCCATTTCATGAATTTAGGTTAAGAAGGATTTCTAATCATACTAATGAAAACAAGAAGTTTGGTAATGATGAGGTCTCCATAGTGTTATTTATGTATCCCACTTGTAGTTTAGATTTCATTTTTATGTCTATCATAATACCTGAAATAATGTTTTTAATGGAAAGTGTATTCCCTTTAAATCTGATACTATTTATTAATTGTTATATATAGTGAAAACCAACAACAATAAAATAACTGATAAATTTATGTAGCTGAAAATTCATATCCAAACTTATCAGGTAGCTCATGAATTAATCCAAAATTTTATTAGTTTTTAACTAAAAATGAAATAGAGACTCAAAGCGATTCCATATATTTTTATTAGAAACACATTCCAATAAAATATGGTGAAAACTCTCACAATTATTAAGATAGTGCAGGAACTAGGATCCCACCTGTAATCCAACCATTTGAATCATATCATATGTTAGAATCCTATTGATCTACATATTCCAAATAAATAGTTTCCTAGTGGTAGGGACAAAGGATTTCCTGAAGAACTACATCCACATAGGTGTGCCATCATCAACACCACACTAATAATGATAGTGTAGCTTTAGGTTGAGAGTGCCTAGTATATATGGGATCCTTAAGGGCTTATCATACTCCTAAAAAAATGAAAGAATCAATTTCCAATTTGATACGAGTAGGGAGGAGATAATTCATCAACTCAAGATGTCTGGGTTCCTTGTAAATGGATATTCTATTCAGGCTAGAGAGCAGATAAAATTATTTAAAAATAGGATAAATATTCCTATTGGAGTTCCAAAAATTTAGAGAATATATATTTCCAAAGTTTTTGCATCGTTATCTTAGTATAATCATCTCTTACTCTTCTCTTATGGGTGGACAAACTGAGAAGCCCAAGTAAAATTGTTTACCCCTATCCAAAAAATCTAGAAGTATTTTCCTAATGAATTTAGTTAAATCTTGGTTTGAATTTAACAAATTATGGATATAGATATCCACAAGGGAATTGTTAAAGAATTTGAAATTTTTTATACCAATACCTTCCATATTAATAGGCTTCAAAATTTTCCTCAAATCTATAGATACAATTTTTCTTTCATGGATATTACTCGACCACACAAAATTATTGATTTGAGTTCCAACAATTTAAGTAGCTAACTTTTCCATTTATAGAGATAAAAGAAATATACAATCATATATGTAATGAGATAATTTAGAAGTAATATCCTTCTATCTTGATATAAGGTCTTACATTCCCCACAAGTGAGTTGTGATTATATTTTATTGGAAATTCCTTCATTATATATTACTCCAACTCTTCCATAAAATATTAGTACTCTAAGATAGTTGAAGTGTAGATCCCCTTACTTGACCTTCAAGGTGTTGATGATTGATCCTTTTTACTGGTTTAAATTACCTTCCCAAAAATAACAATCGATTTATTTCTTGAAATAGATTAACCATATACCTATTCATAATAGGACAATATTTCTATAATGAAGTTTGTACATCCATTTTTAGCCACACAGAAGTAGAGAATATCATTGGCATAAAGGATGTGTGTTGGAACTATGGGGTTTTGAGAAAACTTAATATGTAAAATTTTCCCTTTATTAATAACTTGTAGTAAATATCTACTAAGTTAATCCTAAATTAAAACAAATAGGAGGTTATAAAGGGTATCCCCTTGCCTTAACTCCCTAGGTTAATTGATGTAGCCTTTTAGAGAACCATTAAGAAAAAAAAGGAGTTAATCTCAAGAGTATGAAATGACCTATCATTTTTAACAGATTTCCTCTTATTAATAGTGTTATAAAAGAAAGTAAACTCATCTTATAATAGTATTATATCATTCAAAAATCAATAATCAGTGAATATTTGGAAATTTATAGAGGCTACTCTAATAATTTTTCCTCTAATGTTTTCATTTGTATTTAGAATATAGTTAAATTCCTCTATGAACACTTTGTTCCCATTGATCTGAGTTGATATTAAATACCATTCCTCCCATAGGCCTCTTATTTTGATATAGCGGTTAAAGGAATATATAAAAGAGACTAGACAAGAGGAGTTACCTAAGTCAAGACTGATTATAATATGCTTCTTCCCAATTTAGAAAATATTATATTGAAATCCTTAATTTTAATCACCCTAAGGGTTTCCATGTTTTTTGTCTTAATATTATTTATCATCTAAACATATTCAGTTTAATTATGGTCAAACATTTTTAAAACAATAAAGCTTCACCATGGGTTCTATGATACCAATCAACCTAGGCTGATAGTGTGAAATGAAGTTCCTAAGGGAAAGAGAAGTCTTTGTATTTTGAGGCCTTGTAATTTTCATAACAAGATACTTATTTTGAGAATGATCTTCCCATATTTAGGGGAAATATTTTCTTTTCCACTTCCACTAATGGATTATTTCTCTTTTCCTTGACCCTTTTCCTTCTAGTCAGTGCACCCAATTTGGTTTTCCTTTTTTTAGAATTTTTCTGATTCATCAATTTCATTTTCCCTACTTTTTTAAAAAATGAGACTAAATTTATTGGAAGATATTTCCAAAACAAAGGGGGATTCCTTAGATGGATTATTTCTAGCAACCTTTTTATAGGACAACATAGTGAAGGATCTATAAACTAAATCATGATACAATTTACCTTATGAGACCTCTAGCATGCCTTTCACTTGACCAGTACTTTAACATATTTTCTGGCTGACACCCACCTGGTCTGTGGAAGTTCTTTCGGGTTTAAAGGTGTTTGGGACCAAAACCATCCCTTTTAAATACTCCTTAACAATGTTGGATGCCAAACCATAAATATATCCATACATTTAGTGGGGAGGGATTGAAAATCTCAGAAACATAGAGGTTGAAAATATATATTAAATGAGGGGATAATGAAATACATACCTTCCATAAATTTTTTGGGACAAGAACACGCAAGAGGAAGGTGATTGTAGTTTATGGGATCCATGAGGGAGGCGATATGCAATCCATGAGGGAGGGGATCTGTGAGGGATCTCGATATGGATGATCTATGAGGTGGAGCCAAAATTTGAGCCGAGAAGGGTAGGGAGAATTGATGGATGCAGGGTGACGTGGAGGTGGGGAGGCAGGGAGGTGAGGAGGCGAGGAGGTGGTGAGACGGAGATGGAGATTTGGGGAAGAGGGGGTGGAGATATGTAGATATGGATGCAAGAAGGGGGATCCAGGGAGGTGGGGAGGCAAGGAAGTGGAGAGGCCAGAAGGTGGAGGTGGATGTGGTGACCTGGTTAGGTGAGGAGGAGGTGGGGATGCGAATGTAGGAAGGGGAGGCTCAGAGGAGGCTGGAAGGTGGAGGGGGCGAGAGGTGGAGCAGAAGACTGAAGAGAAGAATCACAATAGAGGGAAGCAGAATAGGGCTTGTGGGAGGGAAGAATCGCGATTGAGGGAGGGGGATGGGGAGTAAGCGCGAGGGGGTAGGGATAGAGCCACAACCATCATGGCTTTAGGTTGGATATAGCCACAGTTTTTATAAACTATGGCTATAAATCTGTGGTTATATCCCAAAATTCTAGTAGTGGTACCAATCTCAAGCTAAACATCAACATGTTAAGCTTGAATGGAATCACTTATAGGAAAAGTTCAAGCTGATAAAAATCACCACTCGGGAAATGTTGTCTGAGCCACCCCAAGATTCTATCACCATTGCACACCTTACTCTTAGGTCCTGTGCAGGTGTTATAAGAGGCTATGTAACAAGGCCTTAATTAATTTGTGTAATACTTTTGTATAAATAAAATTTTTATTTATTATTATGGTAAAATTTTTGAATTTCAAATATCAAGATAAATATAGTATTAATTTATAGAAGTTCCATATTATTGATGAATATTTGAAAAATGGTATTTTAATTTTTTTACTTTAAATAATTAATAATGTGAAATGATTTTCAAAAAATAGTCATCTACAGTTGTGATCAGTAAGAAATTTAGATTCTAAAAAGATCAACTTAATTTTTAGTGAATAGTAAATTATGAATAGTAATATTAACCTTATGAATAGTAATATGACCAATCGAATAGTAACCTCACTTAAAAAAGTATAAATATAATTTAGGAATATTGAATGGTAATGTGATATAATAGCATAAGTAAATAACTATTTCAGAAATTATTAGTTAAGTATTAGTATTTTTTCAGGTAAATAGTGTTTTTAATTAAAAATTAAATATCTCATAATTAGAAAATTATTTTCATAAAATGGAGTTCAGTTTTGAATTTAGAGCATTGAGATTACATTAGGGTGAATTTATGATATTTTTATAAAATGTTTTGTTTTTTGATGAATAGTAAAAATACAGTTTTGAGTTTCAGTGTATTTAATGACATAATTAATGATGTAATCATGATGTAATAATGCTGGTTGACTTTTGTACAGTAATATATGTTATGAGGTGTCCCAATTATCCAATACCATGGGAAAATACCATGTGCAAGCCCATGGTTTTGCAAATACCACTAATGAGGTGTCCCTTGGAAATTAATAAAATATTCCCTCACTTTGGCTATAAATACCAATCCATTCCTTCATTCCTTTCATTCCAAATTCCTCCTCAACAAATATCTGATCTTTTTACCTCCCAAGGAGTCCTCCAAAGGTTACATCAAGCCTCCCAAGATCCCAACCTTCATGTTTTTGAAGTTACTATTCAAGGTAAGGGAACCTTTCACCCTCCTCTTTTAGTCATGAATTCCTTTATGCTATGTCTTCTAGTTTCCATTTTATTATGTGGGGGTATGTTATTCTATATCCTTATTTTTTTCCATTTTTTTTCCAAATTATGAGATACCTTTTCCACTCTCATCAGCATATTTTCTGAATTTTTAAGTGACGTCATTCGGCTTCCAAATTTTCGTAAAAGAAATCACATCTTTTCTTTAAATTTTCCTTTTCATGTGGTATGTCATTCAAATATCCATACCAGAATCTTATTTATATTTTATTCTATCCCTATACTATGTTACGTGTTATTTATGAGTGGTTTACCCTTGTACCCACTCTTTTTAATGGTTTCTAAAACCATGTTGTATAGTCATTATGTTGCAGAATTTTCGTCTCAAAATCTCTCTCTTTTTCACAAGAAAGTATCTTATTTTATTTATGTGAATACCCCAACAAATTTAGTTTCTAGGGGTATTCAACAAGACATAAAAAAATGATATATTTGATTCTGGAATTTATATACATGAAACCCTCATCCCTTTCGCGGGTTTAAAATGACACAAAAATCATGTTTTTAAGCACTCTTTAAAACGTCATGATTTTGAAATGAAACCCATTTATTTTATTCTCTATGGGTTATTTATGAAATATTTGATTATGATATATGTGTATAGCATGAAAATAAAATATATTAATTGTGCTCTCTGATAGTGCTCCAATGCATTGGGTAAATAATTTAATCTCTAGAGATGAAAAGTTTTACGATACCTTGGTGAATAACATTTGTAATTTTTATGACACCATGGGGATGGAAATTAGTGATATGTTCATGAATGTCTAAATTAAATTTTGTAGCCACATTTTAAAGTTATTATTAAATTTATTATTTCTATTATATTCCTCTTAATCATTCCTTTACAATATTCCTCATGTTCTTATTGATATCACTCAAGTTCACTTGTAAACTGTTTCACTTATTTTTCTTACTGGGTCTTCTTCTCACCCTTTACTTTGATTTATGTATCCGGGTTATGAGATTCAGTAATTTTACTTAGGATGAACTTTTAAATAATCTTTAAAAGTGTATTAGAATAATGTTTTATGTTTTCATGTATTATGTTCCTGATTTCCAAGACACTAGACTTTAAAGATCATCTGTTTGTAAAATGTAATGAAAAGTTATGTAATAAAAAGGAGGGATGACATAGTTGGTATCAAAGGATAGTTTATTTATTTTTTGTAAATTATGTGATGAAAATTTTAGGAATATAAAAGTTTAAATATAGGAAAACTTCTTGGTATTTTGGTGAAAGATTAAGTATGTGGTTTCTGAACAAATAAATCCATATCTGGATACGAACAAGTGGATGTGGCTCTGAAATAGATGTATATATGAGTGAAAACTCTGACAAGGAGTTTCGGACTTGACCTGAGGTATCTTAGTACATGACAACGGGTCGTGTTGCACTCCTAGTTTGACACTCTCAGGGGATATTTTTGGTTAATCACAAGCTTTTTATGAATCATTATGAATGATTTATTGAGAAATGTAATTGTTGTTAAAGAATACTATGTTTAAGTATAAAGTTTTAAGACATAAAAATCCTTAATATTTAAAATATTCATAAATTAAATAATCTTCTAACTAAGGTTTTATTCTTTTATAAAATGGTGGGAAATAGGAGGAACTGTGCAAATGGTGACCGCAATAGATCATGCACTCGCGACCCTCCAATGGAAGTCAGAATGGAAACTTTCATGAGAATGATGAACCAAATGACTCAAGTTATAGGAAATAACTTGAATCAAGATGAAATACAAATCTCACCATGAAGGGAACAACATTATGTTGAGTTATTTATTCGTCAATGACCACCAACCTTTATTGGATCTACCGATCCATTGATTTCTGAATAGTGGATCAGCTTTATCAAGAAAATATTTTCTGTGCTCTGGTGTTCATAACAATAGAAGGTCACCCTGGCTGTTTACCTCTTAGAGGGAGAATATGATCAGTGGTGGGAACTGATTAAAAACACAAGGTCAAGAGTGGAGGTTGATTCTATGGAGTGGGAAGAGTTCCGAGGGATCTTCTTCAATAAGTATTTCCCTCGTTCCATGAGAACAAAAACGGAGAAGGAGTTTCTCGAGAAAAGTAGAAATAGGATGAATCTATTGGAATCTTTGAGATGAACTTCAAAACACTTTCCCATTACACCTTAAGATTTGTTTGTATCCTAATGGGAAGGTTGATAGATTCTTTTGTGGACTACGACCTCATCTGCGGAAGAATCTAGCAAACCGAGACTGTTATAACTATGAGGTGATCGTGCGGAGTGCTATAAAAGTAGAAATGGAGTTTAGTGAGATGCAGTGGTATCATAAATCCAATTACAAGAAGAGATCAATGGATCCAAGATTAGGGAGGATCTTTGATCGAGTAATAGGAGGGAAGCAAGTGCAATGTCCCACGTGTAATAAATGTGGGAAGAAGCATTTGAGGAACTTCCTGTTGAGGAGTGGGAAGTGCTACAAGTGTGTAAGAGATGACCATATTGCACAGAATTATAATAGTGAGATGAATCTTTAAATTACCAACACTAACAATAAGGTTAAGATGGTGTAGTCCTGACTTGATTTCCAATGCTATAAGTGTAGACAACTTGGGCACTTTTCCAACCACTTTCCAAATCCAAGGGCAGTGGAGGGGAACCACCATCAAACTCAACAAAGCCCAAGGGAGAAAGATTGTGATTTTTATATCATGACAGATGATGTTGAAGCTCCAAATGATGTGGTGGAAGGTATACTTGTTTTTTCTCTCAAAGATAGCAAGTACTTTGTTTGATTCTGGTTTTACACATTCCTTTATTTCTTCCAAGTTTGCAAAGAATTTAGAATCAACCCATGAATTGATAAAAGTAGAGTTATTAGTAAATAATCTTGGTGGGATTATCCAAGCATCGTCAGTGTTTAGAAACTCTATTATTTATTTTAGTGAGCATAATCTTATCGCAAATCTATTAGTCATTCCCATGCTGGAATTTGAAATTATACTAGGGATGGACTGGCTCTCAAAGTATAATGCTAAGATCAAATGCAGAAGCAAGGAAATCTCAGTAGTATTGAATGGAAAACCTACAGTTGTCTTCCAAGTAGAGATATCTCAACCTGATCTTTGTCTATAATAACCTCCTATATCCTTCTTTATATAGTTGATTGGTGAAGAAGAAGAAGGAAATGAGAGTATAAGGATAGAAAATTTCCCCATTATCTAGGAATACATTGATGTATTTCCAGAGGAGTTACCCAGACCTCCCCCAGAAAGAGAGGTAGAGTTATCCATTGAACTCGTACCTGGATCTCATCTGATATCAAATATCCTGTATAGGATGGAAAATGTGGAGATGGAGGAATTAAAGAAACAACTCCAAGATCTTTTAGAAAAGGGGTTTATCTGATCGAGTGTGCCTCCTTGGGGAGAACTTGTTCTCTTTGTAAAGAATAATGATGGATCAATGCAACTACGCATTGATTATAGATAAATCAATGGGATCATAGTGAAGAATAAATACCCTCTTCCTAGAATTGATGACTTATTTGACCAACTTCATGGGGCTCAATTATTCTCCAAGATTGATATTCGATATGGTTTTCATTAATTGAGGTTGAAGAAAGAAGATATTCCAAAAACTTCCTTCCGATCAAGATATGGGCATTATGAGTTTGTTGTTATGCCCTATGGACTGACTAATGCACCCTCTATTTTTATGAATTTGATGAATATAGTCTTTAAGGACTACCTTGATAACTTTGTGGTAGTTTTTATTGATGATATTATGATATATTCCAAAAGTTTTGAGGAGCATGAGGATCATCTAAGGGTTATTTTTCAAACTCTATAGAAGTAGAGGATTTTTGGAATGTTCAGAAAATGTGAATTTTGGTTACAAAAAGTTTCTTTCTTGGGGAACATTATAACCAATGAAGGAATCATAGTTTATCCTGCAAAGAAAAAGGTTATAGAGGAGTGTCCTTAGCCTACAATAATAACTGAGATTCGTAGTTTCCTTGGATTAGTGGTATATTATAGGAGCTTTGTGAAAAAAAAATTCACAAATTTCTAATCCATTAACCAAGTTAACACAAAAAGGGGTCAAGTTCATTTGGAAAAAGGAGTGTGAGGAATGTTTTCAAGAGCTGAAGAAGAGATTGGTTAATGCACCCATGTTAAATATGTCCTCAAGTGGATAAGGATTCATTATTTTTAGCGATGAATCTCTGAAAGGTCTTGGGTGCGTCCTCATGCAAAATGAAAAAGTCATCACTTATGCATCTCGATAGTTGAAGACCCATGGGAAGAACTATCCCATGCATGATCTTGAGCTAGCTGTGGTCGTTTTTTCTCTGAAGATATAGAGGAACTATATTTATGGGGAGAAGTGTGATATATACAAAGACCATAAAAGTTTGAAGTATATTTTCACACAAAAGGAATTGAACATGAGACAAAGGAGATGGTTGGAACTTTTTAAATACAATGATTGTTCAATTCATTATCATCTTGGAAGAGCAAACAAAGTCACTGATGCATTAAGCATGAAAGACCCAGTTGTTCTGTCCATGATGAGGATTCAAAGAGATCCTTTGATCAATGGCATAGTAAAGATGGACATGGTAATTATAAGGTAAGGGACATCATCAACCCTATTCCAAATGATTTCTCAACCGTCATTACTAGATAAGATCAAGAAAGCTCAAAAATATGATCATTTGTTACATAAGAATTTTGAGGCTGTGAAGGATGGAAAGTTTCCTGAGTTCAATATTAATCAAGAAGGTGTACTGAAATTTCATACAAGAATATGTGTTCCATCTATTCCAAAAATAAAGAAGGATCTATGGATGAAGCTCATAGATCTACGTTCTCTATACATCCTAGAAGTAAAAAAATGTATAGATACCTTTGTGATCATTATTGGTGGGATAATATGAAAAGGGAGATTACTAACTACACTATAAGATTCATGTTATTTCAGCAAGTGAAGGAAGAGTGACAACTTTCTAATGGGGTATTACAACCACTACCCATACCAGTATAGAAGTGGGACAATATCACTATGAACTTTGTCACTGGTCTCCTAAGAACTTCTAAAGGAAATAGTGAAATATGGGTTATTATAAACCATCTCACCATGATTTCCCATTTTATCTCTATTCGGAAAGATTTCTCTCTTGATCAACTTTCCAGGATTTATGTGAAGGAAGTGGTAAGGCTACATGGAGTTCCACTTTCTATCACATCTAATCATGATCCAAGGTTTACATCAAAATTCTAGAGAAGTCTTCAACATGATCTGTGTACCGAATTGAATTTTAGTACAACCTATCACCCCCAAGCTAATGGAAAATCTGAGAGGACTATTCAAACACTCGAGGACATGCTGAGAACATGATCAATGGAATTTAAAGGTGGATTGGATCAACATCTCCCATTAGTTGAGTTCTCTTACAACAACAGTTTCCATTCTATCACTAAAATGATACCCTATGAAGCTCTATATGGGAAGTGATGTAGAACTCCTACTTGTTGGGATGGAGCTAGTGAGAGAAAGATTCTTGGGTCTGATCTTGTGCAAGATATGATAGAAAAGGTCCATGCCATCCAGCAACACATTAAGGCTATTCATATTAGGCAAAAGAGCTATGTCGACAACTGTTGAAGGTACTTGGAGTTTGATGTTGGTGATAAAGTATTTCTTGAATTTTACCTTTGAAGAGAGTCATGAGGTTTGGAAAGAAAGGGAATCCCAACCCAAGGTACATTGGCCCCTATGAAATCCTTGATCGCTTAGGAGCAGTGGCCTATCAGCTTGCACTTCCTCCAAATCTAGCACAAGTTCATGATGTATTCCATGTATCCCTTTTGAGGAAGTACATACCTTACCCTTCAAATGTACTAAATCCAGAGGAGGTACAACTAGAACATGAAATTTCTTATGAGGAGCATCTAGTGGAGATCTTGGGTCATAGAGACAAGGTTCTACGCAATAAGACTACCCACATAGTTAAGGTGTTGTGGAGGAACCACAAATGTAAAGAATCCACGTGTGAACCAGAGGAGTCTATGAGGAAGAATCACCCACAACTTTTCTCTTCTGATGGTACGAGTTAAAATTTTGGGGATGAAATTTCTTAAGGGGGGAAGAATGTAATCACCAGAACTTTTGAATAATATTTGTTTCCTGAAATTACGTGTTATTTTATTTTAAACTCAAAAAAACTATATCCTTTAATTAATAAAGTGATTATAATTAAAAAGAGACCTTTGGGTTTCGACTATTATATTACCATTGGTCATTATGACCATTGGTCAATATGACCATTGGTTAATATGACCATTAAAAACTATACTCTTAATGTAATGATTATTGTTTATAAATACAAATAACCATGGTTAATTAATACAAAAAGAAGAGTCGATGGCCTCATCCAGTAGACTCGGGCCGTACGAATCCCATTTATCAGAGCTTTAAAATGAGGTGGTGTCGTTGGGCTTCACTCTGGACCAAGCCTAAGCTGAACTTCAATATGATAAGCTTGAATTTAATTGCTAATGGGAGAAGTTCAAGATGATAAAAATCACCACTCAGGCAATGTTGTCTCTGCCACCCCAAGATTCTATCACCATTGTACACCTTACTCTTAGGTCCTATGTAGTTGTTATAAGAGGCTATGTAACGAGGCCTTAGTTTTTTCACTACAAGAAAACTTCCATTTAGCGGCGGTTTTTAAAACTGCCGCTAAACGCGTTTCGGGCCGCCGTTTCGCGGCGGTTTTTAAACCGCCGCGAAATGCCAAAAAAAATATTTTTTTTTATTTTTTATTATTTTTTTTAAAATTTTATTCGAGGATTAGCGGCGGTTTTTTAAAAAACCACCGCGAAATAGCGGCGGTTTTGGTAAAACCGCCGCGAAATGAAATGAAAAAATAAAAAAACACGAGAAACCCCGAAATCACTAAAATGACCATAACTTTTGATCTGGGTGTCCGTTGAAGCGCCACGACCAGTCAAATCGAAGCTCATGAAGAGATATAGAGGCACATATAATCAAAACCATGAGACGGTCTAAGGTGCGGAAGATATTAGAGTTATAAGAAAGCTGAGAAAAGTTATCCAACTTCAAACGGCCATAACTTTCGCTCTGGGTGTCCGTTTGGGCTCTACCACATATCAAATCGAAGCCAACAAAGAGAGATATGCACTAGATCAGCAGAAGAAAGCTTTTGTCATGTTTTTTGACCCCAAAACCCCTCTGAAGGCCTCCAAAACCCTGTTTCCGTCACCGATGTCCCGAGGAACTTGTCTTCAAACGGACCTAACTTTCGATCCGTGTGTCAGTTCGGCCTCCTCCACCTTCCAAATCATAGTTCGTTCCATGAGATTCAGTTTGACTGGTTGCGGCGCCCACATGAACTCCTAGATCATATGTTATGGCCTTTTTAGTGGGTATCGGGTTTGTTATGTTTTTCAATGCCTCGTTTCTAGCACCCGTTCCCCGTCAGCTTTTTTTTAAATGGTCGTAACTTCCGATCTGCCTGTCCATTCGGACACTTCACCTTTCAGGTCGAAGATCATTTCAGGATCTTTGATTTGACAGGTCGCGGATCTAAAACGGACTCTCGGATCATAAGTTATCTCCGTTAATGTGAGTCCAGTGTTTTTGTCTCTTTATGACTGTTTTGACGGGTTTTAACGGTTGCTCCATTTATTACTATTTATTTGGGTTTCCATGACTTGTTATCTTTATCAATGGTTTTTTGTGGGTTATTATGATGATTATGTTGAATTATTAAGGAGTTTTCCAAAGTTGTCACGAGTTTTCATGCATTCTCATTCTTTCTAATGCCTCATTCTTCATATGCTTCTCCATCCTTTTTCATGCGTTTTCATGATTTTTCATCCCTTATCACGTCTTTTCATACTTTTACATGTGTTTCCTTTATTATTTATTATTTATTATTTATTATTTATAATATACTTTAATTTATTTATTATCTATTATTTGTAACTGGTTATTTATTATTTATTATTTATATTTATTTATTATTTATTATTTATATTTACTTATTATTTATTATTTATTATTTATTATTTATTATTTATTATTTATTATTTATTATTTATTATTAATATTTATTATTAATATTTATCATTTGTTATTTATTATTTATCATTTATTATTTATTATTAATATTTATTATTAATATTTATTATTTATTTATTATTTATATTTATTATTTATTTATTATTTATTATTTATATTTATTTATTATTTATATTTATTATTTATATTTATTTATTATTTATTATTTATATTTATTTATTATTTTTTATTTTTTATTTTTTATTTTTTATTTTTTATTTTTTATTTTTTATTTTTTATTTTTTATTTTTTATTTTTTATTTTTTTATTATTTATATTTAATTATTATTTATTATTTATTATTTATATTTATTTATTATTTATTATGTATATTTATTTATTATTTATATTTATTTATTATTTATATTTCTTTATTATTTATTATTTATATTTATTTATTATTTATTATTTATTATTTATATTTATTATTTATATTTATTATTTATTATTTATTATTTATTATTTATTATTTATTATTTATTATTTATTTAGTATTTATTATTTATATTTACTTATTATTTATTATTTATATTTATTTATTATTTATTATTTATTATTTATATTTATTTATTATTTATATTTATTTATAAATTTATTATTTATTATTTATTATTTATTATTTATTATTTATTATTTATTATTTATTATGTATTATTTATATCTATTATTTATTATTTATTATTTATTATTTATTATTTATATTTATTTATTTATTATGTATTATTTATTATTTACTATTTAATAGTTATTATTCATTATTTATTATTTATTATTTATTATTTATTATTTATAATTTATAATTTATTATTTATATCTATTATTTATTTATTATTTACTATTTATTATTTATTATTTATTATTTATTATTTATATCTACTATTTATTTATTATTTATTATTTATTATTTATTATTTATTATTTATTATTTATTATTTATTATTTATTATTTATTATTTATTATTTATTATTTATTATTTATTATTTATTATTTATTATTTATTATTTATTATTTATTATTTATTATTTATTATTTATTATTTATTATTTGCTATTTATTATTTATCATTTATTATTTATTATTTATTATTTATTATTTATATTTATTAATTATTTATGTTTATTTATTATTTATTATTTATTATTTATTATTTATTATTTATTATTTATTATTTATTATTTATATTTATTTATTTATTTATTATTTATTATTTATTATTTATTATTTATTATTTAATATTTATTATTCATTATTGATTATTGATTATTGATTATTTATTATTTATTATTTATTATTTATTATTTATTATTTATTATTTATTATTTATTATTTATTATTTATTATTTATTATTTATTATTTATTATTCCTTATTTATTATTTATTATTTATTATTTATTATTTATTATTTATTATTTATTATTTATTATTTATTATTTATTATTATTGAGTTTATATCTATTATTTATGTATTATTTGTTTCTTAAATTAATATATATAAGTATATTAAATTCTGTTTATTAACCACATGGCGAGCTTGCTGGAGTGGTAAAGTCTTTGGAAAATATCCAAGAGGTTAGGGGTTCAAATCTCACCAAACGCAGAATTTCTTTATATTGCATGGGCATGCATGTGCATGTGCATGTGTATGGGATGTGCATGCATGGATAAATAAAGTAAATAAATTAATACGAAATAAATAAATAAAATAAATACGAAATAAAATAACTAAATAAAATAAATAAATAAAATAAATAAAATAACTAAATAAAATAAATAAATAAAATAAATAAATAAAATAAATAAATACGAAAAATAAATAAATAAATAAATAAATAAGTAAATACGAAATAAATAAATAAATACGAAATAAACAAATAAATACGAAATAAATAAATAAATAAATACGAAAAATAAATAAATAAATAAATACAAAAAATAAATAAATAAATAAATAAATAAATAAATACGAAATAAATTAATTAATTAATAAATACCAAAAATAAATATATAAATAAATATGAAAAATAAATATATATATATATATATATATATATAATTAAAAATTAAAAAAAAATAAAAAAAATAAAAAAAATAAAAAAACCGCCGCGAAACGTTCTGCGGTGGTTTTGAAAACTGCCGCGAATAGTTTCCCGACGCACGATTTCATGACGGTTTTTCAAAACCGCCGCCAATCGATTTAGCGGCGGTTTAAACCCTCGCAAAACAGAAAAAAACCGCCGCTAAATGCCTTTTTTCCGTAGTGTTTGTGTAATCCTTTTTTATAAGTCAAATTTTTATTTCTTATTATGGTAAAATTTGTGAATTTTAAATATCAAGATAAATATAGGATGAATTTATAGAAGTTCCATATTATTGATGAATATTTGAAAATGGTATTTTAAAATATTGTTTTATACTTTAAATAATTAATAATCTGAAATAATTTTCAAAAAATAGTCTTCTACATTTGTGATCAGTGAGAAATTTAGATTCTAATAAGATCAACTTAATTTTTAGTGAATAGTAAATTATGAATAGTAATATTACCCTTATGAATAGTAATATGACCAATTGAATAGTAACCTCACTTAAGAAAGTATAAATATAATTTAGTCATCTTGAATGGTAATGTGATATAATAGCATAAGTAAATAACTATTTCAGAAATTATTAGTTATGTATTAGTATTTTTTTGGGGTAAATAGTTTTTTTACTTAAAAATTAAATATCTCATAATTAGAAAATTATTTTCATAAAACAAAGTTCATTTTTTGATTTAGAGCATCGATATTAGGTTAGGGTGAATTTATGATTTTTTTATAAAATGTTTTGTTTTTCAGTGAATAGTAAAAATACAGTTTTGAGTTTCAATGCATTTAATGACATCATTAATGATATAATCATGATGTGATAATTCTGGTCAACTTGTGTAAAGTAATATATGTTATGAGGTGTCCCAAATGGCCAATACCATGGGAAAATACCATGGAAAAGCTCATGGCTTTTCAAATACCACTAATGAGGTGTCCCTTGGAAATTAATAAAATATTCCCTCACTTTTTCTATAAATACCAACCCATTCCTTTATTCCTTTAATTAAAAATTCATTGTCAATGAAGCTCTGGTTTTTTTACCTCCCAAGGAGTCCTCCCAAGGTTCCCTCAAGCCCCCCAAGGTCTCAACCTTCAAGTTTTTGAAGTTACTCTTCAAGGTAAGGGAAACTTTCACCCTCCTCTTTTAGTCATGACTTCCTTTATGTTATGTCTTCTAGTTTCCATTTTATTATGTGGGGGTATGTTCTTCTATATCCTTATTTTTTAAAATTTTATGTTCAAATGATTAGGGACCCTTCCCTCTCTCATCAACTGATTTTCTAAATTTTTAAGTGACGTCGTTAAGCTGCCAAATTTTTGTAAAAGAAATCACATATTCTCTTTCAAGTTTAATTTTCATGTGGTATGTCATTCAAATATCAATACCATGATCTTATTTCTATTTTATTATGTCCCTATACTATGTTATGAGTTATTTATGAGTGGGTTACCCTTTCCCCTCTCTTTTTAATGTTTTCTAAAACCATGTTGTATAACCATTATGCTGCACAATTTTCATCTCAAAATCTCTCTCTTTTTCTCAAGAAATTATCTTATTTTATTTATGTGAATACCCAAACATATTTTATTTCCAGGTGTATTCACCAACACATAAAAAAATTATTTATTTTATTCTGTAATTGACATACATGAAACCCTCATCCCTTTTGTGGGTTTAAAATGACACAAAAATCATGTTTTTTAAGCACTCTTTAAAACATCACGATTTTGAAATAAAACCCATTTATTTTATTCTATATGGGTTATTTATGAAATGTTTGATTATGATATATGTGACTCACAAAAAAATAAATACATATTAAGGGTGCGCCCTGATATCACTTCAATTCATTGGGTAAATAATTGAATCTCTAGAGATGACAAGTTTTTCGATACCTTGGCGAATAACCTTGGTAATTTTTATGAAACCATAGGGATGAACCTTGGTGATATATTCATGAATGTATAAATTAAATGTTTTAGCCACATTTTCAAGTTATTATTCAAGTTATTATTGCTAAAATATGCCTCTTTATCATTCCTTTATGATATTCCTCATGTTTTTATTGATATCGCTCAAGTTCACTTGTAAACTGTTTCACTTATTTTTCTTACTGGGACTTCTACTCACCCTTTCCTTTGATGTATGTCTCTGGGTTATGAGATGTAGTGATTTTACTTATCATGAACTTTTCAAGAAGTTTTATAAGTGGATTATAAGAATGTTTTGTGTTTTCATGTATTATGTTCCAGATTTCCAAGACACTAGACTTTAAAGATCCTCTGTTTGTAAAATGTAATGAAAAGTTATGTAATAAAAATGAGGTATTCAATAATCTCTCACGTACAAGTTACATCTACATGAGAATATTTAATATGAGTTCTCACCTTGTGCATGAACCCATATCCAAAACCCCATGTCCTCCTCACATTAATTCAATCAGTATAAATGAACTTTATTGTTAGAACTATGTGTGGCTTGATTCTCATCCTACTGAGATACATAGTGATTCTTAAGCCTTGATCCTAGTCCCATATATGAGGGAACAAAATCCCCTCTCCTACTTACAATCAAAAATCCATACATGAGATTTTATTTTGGGTCCCGTCATTAGGGGGCCACTAAGGAAACATAGATTGCCCCTCCATGTATGATTCAGATCTATATAAAGGACTTCTAACTCATGGAAAATTTCAGTCCAAAAACATCCTTTTTTATTGGACATATCCCTTCCAAGCATCATACTCCTAATCCTGAACACTTTCAAATCTTTATAGAATTTCATTATCTTCTGGTAGTAGAATTCTTGATACCCGAGAGATCTTTTGCCTAACTATGTTTTAATACGCCCTAGCCAGATTTGCATAAAACGAACCTTATAACAGGCCTATCATCCAAAGGATTCCACTATTTGGCTATGAATTATGTGACCTAATTGGTCTTGCATAAAATATCCCACAAAACGGGTTTGTCGAATAGAAGTAATTTATCCCTTGGGAGAATCCTCTTCCATCCCTTTAAGCTTTGACGATGGTATGCTAGAACCCGTGATTCAAATTCATCATTCATGCCTTGCATATTTGTATCATGTTCTATCTCCTAATCTGAAAGTTTCCAAGATCATGGTTTACTTTTACCCCCATTTATGTGTACAAATCATATCGGAGTAACCTTGGGTCATTTAACCACATATCATCCATCGTTTCTACAATATTATGGTCCTAGTTGTATGACCTAAAACTAAAGGAACCATGCTTCCTATGCTTGGGTCAGACCTTCATGGATAGTATATTCCCTTGATTCTTTATAAATCATGAACTAAAATTCCCCTTCCACATTCAGTTACTTTTCTCCACAAATCAAACTATGTTCATGGAGAGATCCAAATATCCATAAACTTTCATTGAATTTTAGCTATAGAATGTTAGGATCTTTAAGGACTTATTTTCCTGACTATGTTGTAATATGCCCCAGTTGGATTTGCATAAAATGACCCTTATAACAAGTATTTCATCCAAAGGATGCCACTATTGACTATGTAGTATGTGCCTTAGTTGTCCTTGCATAAAGCGGCCTAAAAAATGGGTTTTTTAAAGTATTAGTAACTCCATCCTCATAAGATACCTCCTCTAACGCCATAATCCTTTTTCCCTATACCACTCTTCAGATCCAGAAATCCCCAAATCCTATCTTACAATTTTATAATCTCACACCTGAATACGGTAGCACATTTCCAGAAAAAATTAAAAAGAATGAAAGAATCATCAACCTTTTTGTGAAAGCTAAAGACCTTAAATTATATCACCCCCATAATGTCCTTGTTTTATGACTTTAAACTGTATAGCATAATTTTCTTATTGTACGAATTTAAACTGCATAGCACAATGTACTTATTGTATGACTTTAAACTGCATAGTACAATTTCCTTGTTATACAACTTTAAACTACACAATACATTAACCTTTTTCAGAAAGGGTCCTTCTCCCCTGACATTGACCATCTAACAAAATGTACCCTCCTCCACACACCAAATTCATGTTTGAGTGGTTTCCCATTCATGTAATGTGCCAATACAGCTGATCCCTTTATACTCATATATCATTCCTTGGAAAAATCACCCCTTATGGTCTTGAGAAATTAGGATCTCCACAAAATTCCTTCACCCATTAGTAATAGAATGTCAGAATTTATAAGAACTCCTTTTCCTGACTATGTAGTACGCGCCCCAGTTGACCTTGCATAAAATAGACCCCATGGTGGGTTTTTCTACTAGAGGTAACTTCATCCTCAAGAGATACCTCTTCTATTCCAATATTTCACATTTTATATTTGGAAACTATAAAATCATGGCACAAGATTCCCCTTGGAAATATATGAAGAATATCGGAACACTCCAATCCATCAAGCCTATTTTGGGTTATTATCTCAAAATTCATGGTCAAAGTTGTTTGACCTAAAACATTAACCTTTTTAGTCTGACATGAATTAATTTAAATTTCCCACAAAAAGAGACATAATACTCACCATATTGAAAACCCATAAAGGGAACTCTATAAAAAATTCAATTCTTAGTTCGATAGATCTACACTCTGTGTGGTTCAGACAAAATAAAGTGATGAAAAAATGAAAGGAATGAAACTTATTAGGATAAAAACCCAAAAAGGCTGGTCTAAGAAAAATCCAAGTCTTTACCATTAAGAATCCTTTATATCAAGCTTAGAAAAAAAATTAGGGTGATGACACAAAAGACGCGAAGTTTGTAGGGTTGTTCTTACAACCCTAGAAATAGTCAAACTATACTCACTAGGCCCCTTGGCTTAGGTAACAATTAGAGTGCCCCATCCCTATCATTTCAATTATGATTATATGGTATGATGATTCTATACTATGAAATTCAACTTCAATTTTATGATTATAGGAAAATGGAAGGGATGAAGATATATATGATTGGAAACAAAATTATTTTCATTTATAGAGAAAAATCAGAGTATCATCCACAAGATAGAGTCTCTCTATCATATATTACAAGAGGCATTCAACATAACTCTTCATCTATTGAATAGACTCCTGAGACCCATTATCTGCTCATTAAAGCTCATTCAATTGACCAGATTGAGTCTCCTTATCCTGGCAAAGTGCCTCTATTACAATTGTAATGGAAGTTGACCCTTATTTTTGGGATTCCCCTAATGAGTGGTGGAGTTTTTTTATTTCCCCCTAAGAAGAATCCAATTATAGATGAAGTTGCAACACTTTTATATAATTATCCTTGATCTTCAATTTAAATTCTTCCAGCTTTGTGTTATAGATGGCCTCTACTTGGGATAACACAACATGAAAGTCATCAACTTCCGAAAATAGTTTGTCCTTTATGATATCTTGGTGAATCTTATTCCCTTGCTCCCACCTACAAACAGTCTCCTTCATATAAGCATGGATTGGGAAGAAATAATATCCACTAAATACCAACATGCCAAACATAGTTGGAATTCGGCCGAACTGTGAAGATAGTTCTTTCAGAGATTTCTTTGAAATTATATTCTAGATAATATGACAAGCCCTGCCACATGTGACACTGACAGCATCATGTAGCTCTATGTCTGACTCAGATCATCTTTCAGCGGGAAGAATGTACTCTATAACCAAATCAATCAAATAATTTTCCTACTCTACTCCCTCCCAGACAGTGGTCACATCACCTTCTGATGCTGTCTGAATTGGTATTGTAGTTCATCCATCAGACCCGGTCGTGGAAACTATTAATCCTAAATAATGATTTAGAATCATTGTAAGCCTAAAAAGAATGCATGAATGGGGTACA
Source organism: Viscum album (assembly GCA_963277665.1). Lineage (NCBI taxonomy): Eukaryota > Viridiplantae > Streptophyta > Magnoliopsida > Santalales > Viscaceae > Viscum > Viscum album. Next base: position 179,704,463 of record OY728159.1, on the reverse strand, counting down.
ATCAAGACACTTGGTGACCCTTACCCAGTAATAGGTCAACATCCTGGGAGGATTCCACCCTAGTATCCTCAACACTAGTAGTTTGAATTAGAACCCCTTGATGAGTGGAACTCTCCTAGGTCTGCCCCAGATCTGCCAAATAAGGCTCAGAAAGACTTCTTATCTCAAGTTTTACCTGAAATTTCCTCCCACAATAATGGAACTAATATGGACTTTGAGGTCTTGAACCATCTTCTATGTTGTGACATCCTCCATGGATGGAGATACATGATTTAAAGAGCTATGGTTAGATCATTAGGTGAAAAGATTGGCTACGTAAGAGATAAAAACTCACGTCCATTAAATTTCCTATTATGTGCTTCAAAGTCTTGTAAAGTAGTGAGAGTTATAATATGTTCCAATATTTTTTCAAATGTAATGACAAGATTTTTCAAGGAATATATTGAAATACCAAGCCTCATGGTAATCTCACCTGTGGGAGAACTTGGAACATTTGGTTCATGACTAACACATGACCCTATGTCGACGACTTGAGACCCAAAACAACCTCCTTAGTGACAATCATAGGGTCAGAATCAATCATCATAAGATTCCATGGTGCATGATACAAACTTGAAATATTATAGAAGTGGAAATCATTCATTAGCATGTGACATATTTTGAAGTATCTCTAAAATAACAAGATTCCTCTTACCTTTATACAACGATGACAGGAGCAGATGATTCATCCTCTTTCTTCGACACCTTTTCAGCAGAGGGAGATGACTCGCCAGTAGAAATATGTGCTTGGTCCTGAGCACCCTCATCAGTCCTTAGAGGTTCATCTATAACCCTCTTGAGATAATAAAGGGAATGAGTTCCTGAAATTCAAGGATGCTTAAACAGTTATTCTGAATAAAGTAGAGATAAATGACACCAGGATGACTTACCAATATTGGAAAGGCATTTAGCAAAGGAATTAACCCTTCGATGTTCCTTCTTCTTCATCTTCTTCGATAGAGGGATAACATCAACCTCCTCAAAAACAGGTATTACACGTGGAAATGAAAACTCTCCCACCATCTCATCATCCATTTATTACTACCATGGGGATAGATCTCTTGATTCAGGGGTGATTTATCAACCCCAATTAGGATGCCAGTCAAGTTATATTGTAGTGAGGGGACTTCATTTGTTTTCCCCTTGGTCCACCGCAAACTAGGATGATATTACACCTTAACAACCATACTTTGTTTGAAGTGAGAGGAATTTAAATGAGAGGAATGAAAAGGAACTTACATCCTCGGGATTGACATTATCAATCCATTCTTCAAAAGAGAGTTGGTCAACCGCTTTAGCTTCACCCCATTTCACCATATCCTCCACCCATATTGTAGTAGGAATTTAGTTATTAGTTTCATAGATAAGAATATCTAGATATCAGATATAAATAGTCACCTCAGTAGGATTATCCCCAAAATGAATATTGGATGGGGATCGGGTGTCTTCTATCTCTAGAATCCATAGCCCAGAGCGAAGAAGAGACCATATTATTTTAACATCAAAATACATGTCCTAAAAAAATTGGTCTACCTCTAGTCATAGGAATTTTGGATACGTCCCAGCCTACTTTGAAGATGATCCTATAGCCTTGGACTTCACGAGTTTACTAACCCTCTCTATCACAAGTTATGGATAGGAAAATGGAACCTAATTATCTTCTTGGAGAAGATGACTGGACCACCTGGGTTCCATCTTAATAGGTGTTTTCCTTTTTATTCTGACTGGTAGATTAAACCTTGCACAAGTTCATTTAGATGAGCTGGGAATCCCATCATTCTCACCCTCTAATGCGGAAGAGGGAGCCTCTAAATGATATGAAGCACCTTCCAAAATATGGGAATATTTCCTACCTCGCTTCTTCTTCCCAACCTGAGGAATATCTTTGGCTAACAACCCTTTGAGGTATGATTCAATCCAAGAATCGGCATAATAGGAGTTTAACCTGATTATTTCATTCACTAGAGGTAGGTTGATCATCACCTACATCAACTCCATAGCTGTGAGAATCTATATCCATCAAGCTTCCATTAGATGTGTTTATAATCTAATGTGCACTGGGGGGATACAATTATTTATTGTAGGAAATTGAACTGGCATGCAAACCTATATAGATCATAGGCCACTCATATGATTTCACCATCGATCCTAGTTCCCAACATACCATCCCTAAAGGCCATCATGTATGACCTTCGCTCAATATTGGCCTTCTCGTCATCAATAAATCTCCCTATGTGTATATTACCATGGGGAAATAAGTTTAACTCCTTAAATAAGCTCAAACTTGTTTGGATTTTATGGGTTTTCAAATGAAGGGGTAGAATACCACATACATCTTGAACATATGGTCATAAATCACCCTTGAGGACCTTGATCCCAATATTCACGGATTAAGTTCTGAAATGGGCTATGATTTATCCCCACAGAACTGAGAATGGTCTTGCAATTATGAAAGGAGCCTTCCCTAGACAAATATGCAGTAGACTCCTATAGATTTTTTCTAGGATGGGGGTGGCTAGTCCCACAAACTTCTTCTTTGCCTGCTTGTCCACAATAAATAATGTTCTTGGCCTTATGTCACTATTGGAATCACAGACAGGAAGAAAATAGAAACTGAGCCACATGGTTAGAAATCCTTTAAGACATGTCTAAGATGAAACGTTGGGTCTGATCTCATATCCCAAATTTTCATACTCTCCATTTTCTAATGTTGTCTATAAGGTTCCAGGGATGCTTCCCTTCACTACCTTAGGATATCTCATTGGATTCTTATAAGTGGTTTTTCCCCCTTCTTCTTCAAGAAAGTGCTCATCCACACCTCTTAATGAATATATCCCTTTATATGGGGGTCTTCCTTCTTAATATTGTGAGTAATTTTCAATATCACGTGAACTAAAGATATAATCCTTTTAGTATCATCGCATCTCACCCTTTGTGGGATGAACTCATCATACATATCTCTAAGGATCGGAGCCCTGGAGATCTTGTGGACATCCCACAAACTAATTCCAACTTATCCATGAATCATATGGAAAGAATTAATCTATATAATCCACCATCTCATCAACTCCATAACAAACTCATCATTTCTATACATATAATTCGGACCTACCCATACTGCCTCATAAATTCCAATATCTTCCAGATCCTTTTTGAATTCTACATAGGTTTGGTGTACTCAGTACACACACATTCATGCAGGCTTAACACCCCCTCCTAAGAAGAAGTCCCAAACTTTCACCTATCCCTTCGAATGATCTGTCTGTGAATCTTGAAAGATGGATGAATATTAATGCAGCTTTAATTAAACCATGTGTAGTTTCAGATCCACAGCACACAACCTGTGATGCATGAAATACTCCATAGATGATTTCCTGTCATTGATATATGCACCCATGCCAAAAATGTTAGTAGTTATGAAATTATTGTGATCTTGAAACCAAGAGACCAAGAGGCAGTTCTTTGGAGTGGTTCTAAGGACCTCACACAAATGGAAATGACCATAAAGTGGAATATAGGCACTATCTGTAAAATCACAGTGATATTTCTTCAAATACCCCTATAGATCAGGAATATTAGTATCACAAATGTCATAATAATCATGACCTATGACTTTCATCATCCCCTAAATTTATTTAATATACCATTCATTAGAAACTGAAATATTACTGGAAGCCATTGAACCTTCAAAGAAGTATCAAATTCATTTCAGAGTATGTTTATTTTGAACAAAGCCACGAAAATAATTAAATTTGTAAAATTCATGAGTTCATGCAAGTGTCTTGCTCAGATGTGTCGCACAAGTGACTCGTACAAGTACATCGCTCAAGAAACCCATGAAAGTTACTCACCCAAACCTATGCGTTGCGTAGCTAGGTACATACCATATCTACATGAATGAATACTTAAGTAACAAAGCATCAGTAGAGGGTCTACATGGAATACTAGAGTGGAGGGACCAGAAATTTTAGAGTCGCATGACCTGTTCAGTGAAATGAGGACCCTATTTATAGGCGAGGAAGCCTCCCTACGTAACCCACGTGTGTGATTTTCCTCTATGGTAAACTAAAGAAGACCACCAATGTGGTACCTATACATAAATACTTTGAATGAACCATTCATCCTTTTCATCCCTTTACCTTAGGATCATACCCTCCTCTTTTATATCGGATCCAATCCTGAGGGGGCAGGGGGCTTCTGTTGACGCTTCATTTTTTCACATGGATGAAAAGGTGACAAAGGGAAATACCTTAGGGAAAGGAGAAGGAAATAATTGGAAAAGGTAAAGGTATGAAAAGGCCTCAAATTCCATTTGCACAAGACCCCCCAAGTACCGTTGACATGCAAGATACCTGTGTGGAACCCTGTGCAGCCGACCTGCGCGCAAAACCTATGCGAGATTACACCTTCACCAATGATCCTATACTTTCCTATAAATAGTACCCTGGGGTATTCATTTGAATGGATGTAATTTCCTGAACGCCAAACAATGCTCTTTTTACCCTAGTGCTTCACCCAAGCCCTCTATAACCATATACGTAGTTATATAACACCTGAAGAAGAGGTAATTAAAGAGGAATAGTGAAACTAAAGTCCTCAATGGATTTCAAATAAATAGCACCTATGTGAGGAATTCGCCCAACCGTTGATTCATGAAGACCATCATGGGGTTATCATTCTGAACTAGGGACTTACATGACTTACCTTTGGGAATACCTTTGGAGACCCTTGAAGGATCAGGTAAGGCCTCTCCCAACTGTAGTTTCCCAAGTGGTCCATTTCCCAAGGTGTTTCCAATTTTCCCATTCTTACCTATGCAGAGTACCCCCTATGTGATCTTCCTTGGTTCACCCTAATCACCATCTTGTTTGATCCATTCAAGAGGCCTTCTTAAAAGACATCCATAGTAGGGACTCTCCATATTTGGATCCCTTTCCTGAAAGGGACCAATTCGAAACCTCCACCAAAACCTATGGACTTACACAATCATGGAAAAATTCACACCTGTGTGTCTCCCATTTGGATTTTTATTTCTATAGTCAGAGGTTTCCTGCACTTTTCCTATCAGATGGTCAGGATCCCCAGGGAACATCTAGATTTGTATATCTACAGTTACAAGGATCCCTACCCTAGGGATAGTGTTGGGTAACTCTCATTCTCGAATATAAGGGTTAGGACCATGTCCTTCCCTTCTCGTCTTTGAGACCTGGAGCCTCCAATTCTCATCGGGGAGGGTGAGGACTATGCTTTATTTTTTATTCAACATGGAATTATATCCTCATCCTGTTGTGGAACTAATTATAGGGAATACCTCTTAGAGTAAGCCCCTAACCTTTATTGTAGGAGGTTATAGTCTTTATCCTATCTACCTCTACATCCTTCACCTTTATTCCTTGAGATTAAGTGAAGAGAGGGAAGTTTTTTAACCATGGACTCTTCCACTTTTGTCCCCCTCCTCTTTCATTAGCGGAGAAAGGGTATAGTAAATGAGAACACTCAATGTTCATTATCCCTTTGGGATTTGTTTCCATGCCCACCAACAGACAGAAGCAGTGTGTGTGGTTTTTTGAATCTTTCATTTCCTCTTGTTTCTCACACTAACCATGACTCGCATGGGATTAGATATTAGTGGTGATCATGACACCCACACAAATCCAACCTTGATTGAACTATCAAAACTATGATTCCTATTTTAACTAGTTTACGTAGGATACCTACCTAAGGATCGAGGTCAATGGGCACCCTTATTAGGAGTATTCCCCAACAAAAACCCCCAATTTACCAGATAATCCTCCTTATGAGTAAGCCCCGAAACTCATCCTTTGGGACTCATGCTTAGGTATAAGCCCCAAATAAGCCTCTAAATCACCATGAGATAATACATCACTCATGGACTCTTCTATATGGCATACATTTTAGGAGTAATACCCAACTTATCCATCTCAAAAGGTCATACTCCTATACAAGATAAACCTTCGATGGACTCTATGGGCTTAGGTCCTCATCACCGAACTATGTGGGCTTTCATTCCCCTCCAAACGGGATACGTTGGAAGCCTCTATGAGGTCCAAATCCAAATCCCAAAGTCAACCCCATTCACTTTGGGACACATTCCTAGTAGGGTCTAATTCAACCTGAGAATCCACATTCCTTACAAGTTCTCTAGGATGCTTAGACATAAGTTCCACACCAGCCAAACTTTTACTAGGTACCTTCCACTTAAACGTACTTACCACATGAAATTCAACTGTATAGTTGGGTCCTTATCACATGACCTTGAAAGGTATGATGTAAACCATTAATTAGAATGGAACTACATGGGTTTTGATTCCTTTCATAAGGATATTTTAGAAGAAGAAGAAGAAGAAATAAAAGAATAAGAGAAGTAGAAGAAGAATGAAAATGGGTAGAGAAGCATGGGTTAGAGAATGCATGATTTATTTATTAAAGAAACAAAATTAAAATTACATTAAGAATTGAAACTAAAAAGAAGAAAATAAAACATAAAATAAAACATAAAAAACAATTTAAGCAATATCGGCCTTAAGGATTCTCCATCATGGGTGATCGAACTCATATTGGCAGTGGGTGTCCCTATATTTTTATAGAGGCAGGGAATGATGAGTCTTATTTAATCATAATATTTATATATCTCTTTTTTTAAAACTCCCCTAAGACCCGTGGGTATAATGGAAACACCTGAATGAATTGGGTGTTTTAAAATCATGAAGCATGTAAGAAATCCACAAGGGTTGCAAACTGTATGGATCCTCCTCCTTTGGTTGGTGCATGGAATACATGGAGGTGAAACGTGGAACTTAGCATTACTTGAGGTGTTACTGTCGAGCCGAAATAGCATGGTAGTGGTGCAATGGTAGTCTCATCTTCTTTAACACCTTTGGCCTTTGAAGTTGCCACAGGGAGCTCTAAATGAGATTCATTGGGTTTGGTCGAGGCTTTAGAGGAAATCCCGAGGCGGTCTTGAGATTGGAAATTTTGGAAGATTCTACCCTGAGCTTCAGGGTAGCTTTAATATAGTTATCTTGGTGAGGGCAGAGGGCAGTACTATAGTAGGTACTGTAGCAGGAACTGTGCAGAACTGTAATAGGTAATGTAACGGGAACTATAGTAGCACTGTTTGGCACTGTAGCAGCCGAGAATATTCCCCCATTTGGGCCTTCGGGCCATCGATTTGGTCCCCGAGTCCTTTAAGGCCTTCGGTCCACCCAGTCCTTCGAGTCAGTAATGCCTTTGGGCCACCTTAAGTTCAGATGAAAACCAGACAACCTACAAGGAACAATCTTCAGAAGGAGGAGGAGCATGGAGCTTTCACCATAGCAGAAGCTAAATAGACAGTAAGAATGAAAGTGTATGGCACCTTCCATCGGGACAAGCATGTGCATGCATGGGAAAGCCTATCTGAACAGCCATGTGAAGGCGGAGAGCTGATTTCACGATGAAGATGTTGGAGAGGAGCAGTTCTAAGTATTTAGTTTAGGTTGTATGTAATGTTTGAAGCCTACAGGCAATGAATTCCTCTAAGGCCTACGATCCATGTAATTATTATGCCTACGAGACTTGTAAGGGTTCCACCTCACCCTTTGAAAAGTGGATTATCAAAATCAATAAAAAATGAAGGACTTCGGGCCATTGGAAGGTCATTTTCATTAAAAACATTGAAAATATTTAGACTATGTTTAAAAAATGTGCATGAAATATGAGTGCATAAAATACCCCTACACTTAAACTATGCTTATCCTTAAGCATAAAATATCATGATTAAAACTCAAAGGGTACCAATGTTATCATAATTCAAATTTAAAAGTAATAAAAAAAATTATCAATGTAAAATCAAAATTTCAAAAATCCACATAAAATATCAATTCAATTTCTCAATTTTTAAAGAAAAAATCAACTCAAGTATTTTAATTTTTATATTTTGAAAATGATGGAACTTATTCTTTCATCCATTAATGATCCTTAATTAATTATTATTAAACATGATAAATAGTGATCTACCTATCTTTTTAATCTTTTCTCTCATAAATCAAGATACAATTCAAGTAGAGTTATGCTCATATCATGAGAACGTGCTTCTTATCCATAAGCTTGTAAACGAACTACTTTATCCACTTTGTAAAGAAAAAAAGAACATAAAATCATGAGGACTTTTCAATTAAGTTTCTAATGACTCTGAGTCTTAATGTAAGTAGGAATTGATGTTTATAAATTAAGGCTTAAGGAGTACGTTTATCTCTTAAAGTATAAATCATGCTATAAAAAGTAAAATCTCAATGCAATTATCCCCTTAAAAGTATAAACTCCCACTTCCCCAAAAACTCAAAGTAAAGGTTATGAAAAAAATTAAGCATAATAAATGATTTGTGAACCTTCTTAAATTTTTCTTCTACTTTTTTTTCAAAGTACTTTTTCATTTTTTTTAAATTTTCAAAAAATAGGATAATAATTAAAGCTCACATCCACCACCTAACCACATATGATAAAAATCATCAGTTCAGTCATGGTGATTTTTTATTCTTCTATGTCACAACTTACATTTTTTTATTTTTTCCAAGAGGGGAAAACAATAAATCATAATGAATGAACCAAAAACATTTCTCAAAACCCAAAGTAGAACCCCCACACTTTTCCCTTCGCAATATATTTCATCACTTCCACCATGAATTCCTTCAGCCTCACACTTAAAATTTAAAATATCATGAAAATACTAAGTGTACAGTGGTAATGGATAAAAATGGATTGAAATTTAGCTCATTCCTCACAATGTAATTCATGGTATCTGTGGGATAAATAAGGATTAATTTAAATGGTTTTCTTCATGGATAAAGTATTCTTAAAATATTTATCAATAATTTTAATTTTTTTCATAATTAGTATCTTTGCAAAGTTTCAATGAAAGGTATTAAAGGTGGCATGTCCTAAAATCACTCAATAAATATGCTTAAAAATGTACTTGGTCTAGAAATCCTCTAGAGAATGGAACATATGATTTTGGACAATTTCACTTGGTATGAATAATATTAAAAAATCAATTCACATGAATTCTAGAAATTTAAAACATAAAAAATGTTAGGGAAATTTCATTTGTATGAATCAACTAATTTCCAAAAATATTGAGTCCTCATTTTAATATCCATGATTCAATTTAATTATCCAATTATCTATTTTAATTAATCAATCTCCTTAAAATTGAAATCTAAAACATGAAATCATAGGATTCCTAAGAAACTCATATCTTCTATATAATTCAAGTAAAGAACAAATTCAAGAATGGGCATGCAATACTAGTTTAATATCAAGTCAGTTTTTAGAAAAAATATTTTGGGAGTTTGAACATAAATAATGTAAGAGTGAACTCCAAGTTATCATGAATCTCCAGTCCTCTTCTTCCACTATTTGGGGTTTGCCTTTTTCCATCATGGTCCTAAAAAATAAAACTACTCATTTAAACACAATGATCATGTCATTAAAGTTAAAAATGATAGAGGGAGTGGGGTTTCATGATAGACTAATCCTAAGAATGAAATTGAAATCTAAATTCCTAGAAAGAAAATAGATGGATATGTCTTAGTATGATCCCACAAGTGGGACCTATATTTTTACTACCTCTAGAGGTAAGTAACAATTGTCATCCATAGTCAGTTAGTGAATGAATATTCTTAGATTTGAACCACCACATGTAGAATTTCATAGATTTCACTTATTACTTCTTGGTGAGGAATGATCCCTGGCTATAGTATACTAGATTTATCCCCTTCACAATTAAGTATAACTTTCATAGTGGGGGTAGGATGAAGTATGGATTATCCTCCTTCTTGGTTGCTACTTATATATCATACTCTTACTTTTCCAATGCTGGATCAACATGGGATACATGAATTGAATGATCAAATGGAAATTAAATAGATATTTTTAATTGAATAATTAGAAATATTATACCTCAGTGAGGATATTGTGTCTTGATTTCCATAATCTCATCTACTTGGACTTCCTCATTGAATTCATCAAATATATGTCCATCAAAATCAGGGAGTTCTATGTGTTCCTCAGTATGTTCATATTCTATTTCTTCATCTTCTTCTAAAGTATAAAAAATATTATTTGAATATGAAATCTCATAGGATTGGAAATTAACAATCAATTAATATTGAATAAAATTGAATGAAATAGAGTTTGATAAAAGATAAACTCCTTTAATTGGTTTAGCTTCAATCTCTCCTTCAGTGGTAAGTGGCTCTTTGAGTTGGATGGTAGAAAGTGGAGGTAAATAGTTACGATATTACATCTTTTCTTAAAATTACAAAATTTGGGTGGTGTCTTGTTAAATGTATAGAATTATATGTAATGGTGATGGATATTCTATTTTGTTGGGATTGGGGAGATCAAGTTATTCCTCACATTAATTCCCAAAGTCATCTAGATCTTGTTGATCTCCCACATGTAGCTTAGTGGGTAAGTCTTACTCATCATGAATAAATTCTATCTTATCATGGTCATATTGGATATGATATTTTAGATGGTTGGGCTATGTAAACTCCTAAATAATGGCCTCAACTTCTTATATGTCCTCATATAAATCAGGAAATACTAGTGGATCATCTTCTAGTTTAGGTTCAGGTTGATCGAGGGATAAATTTAAGATCTTAGTTATCCAATCCATTTTTCCTTGTAGATATTGTACCATATATTCAAGATGTTAAATATTGTAAATGAGTTTTTTTTAGCCACTTATTCCTAAAATTTCACCTAAGAAATATCTTCAAAAGTGTTTGGAGAAAACAATGATGGCTCTACTTTGTATTGGACACTTCTTGATAAAAATATAAGAAGTAATCTCAGGGTTCAGTTAACTCCCTAAATAATCCTTCAACCACTGGTTGTTTGAGGGTATCTTTAAGATACTATATTAGGTCCTTGAATTCCTCCTCTATGATTATTTTTATTTTGGGTCCCCTAACCTATCTAGAAAAAAGTGAAACTCAAACTTCTGTAGATTTGGTTGATTCAGTTACTGGTTCTTTCACCTGTGATTTTTCAATCCATTTAGAATAAAAATAATTTGAATACATTATGGAAAAGGGATTTTTTATGGGTTTTTAAAGAAATAAAAACTATATATTATATGAAAATATAAAAATTAATCAAAATAATGATTTGATCCCTAGAAACCACAATAGTTTTGGAAACATGTTTATCATGGAGTGTCACAAAATCAAATTTCTAAAATGTTTCCTAGTGTAGCACATAGGTTGACCAAAGTCATCTCACTTGAGGATCTTCTCAGTTTGTTCATCTAGTTAAACTAATTCTCATAAGAATAATTTTTTTTTGTTTTTATTATTTTTATGAAAACAATGAAATGTGAATATTGGTTTTTTTTATTTTCTAAATAATTAAAAGACAAGAATAATGAAATTTTAATCTTAAACTAAAATACAATGCTAAAAAAATGTGTTTATAAAGAAAAAAATTGGTCTTGAGTTTAGTTTTAGATTCAATCATTATTCTCCTTTATTTTTTTAAATTTATTTTGATAATTCAACTATGAAATCTCATTCATGAATAACTATTATTTTATTTAGTGTTGTGAAATCTTAACTCCCTTAAGCTATCTAAATTCCACCTCCTCATTTAATCAAGGATGATGTAACACCTCATTCGTGAGTGTTGCATCTTCTCGGATTGGGCTCCATCATATGTCATTTCATCCATTTATTGTCTAAACTTCATCATGTAAGATCTAATCAATGTAAGAGATGGAAACGAAATAAAATAAAAGAATATAAATAAGTTTGAGTTTCATTTTGCGGGAGAAATTTCCACACCTATGCATATCACTCTCATCTACCACAAATATAAAATAAACTTTAAGAATGAATTCAAAACACCACTTACCTCCCCCAAGCCAAGCCATGGGTTAGATTCTCATTTTTTAGGGTAATAGGTCATTGTAGAAAGAAAGAAGAGAAGAAGAAAAGAATATAAGAATAAAAATAAAAATAAATAGTAAAGAGAGATGGAGAGAGAGAGAAAAATAAAATAAAATAAAATGAAAGAAAGTAAAATGACACAAAGAATGTTAGAAGAAGAAAAAGAAATAAAATAAAAATAGAAGAAGAAGAAGACTGAAAATGGGTGAAAAAACATGGGTTGGATAATGCATGATTTATTTATTAAATAAACTAAAATAAAATTATATTAAGAATTAAAACTAAATATAATAAAATAAAAGATAAAATAAAACATATAAAAACAATTGAAGCAGTATCAGCCTTAGGGATTATCCCTCGTGGGTGGTTGGACTTCTCTTGGTAGTGGGTGTCTTTATCCTTTTATAGAGGCATGAAATTCCTGGTATTCTTTAATCAAGATATTTATATATCTCTTTTTTTAAAACTCCCTTGAGACTCATCGGTATAATGAAAACACTTAAATGAATCAGGTGTTTTAAAATCATGTAGGGTTGAAGAAATCCATGGGGAAAATGTATAGTGTGAAGAATCGTCCTTTGGCGGTGAATGTAATGAATAATGGTGGAATGTGGAACTCAGTGGTTCTTGAGGTCTGGAAGAAGAGTTGCAACAACATGGAAGTGGCATAGTGGCGGTCTCATCTTCCTCAACCCCTTAGGCCTTTGAAGTGGAAAAAGGGAGCTTGAAATGAGATTCATGGGGTTTGGATGAGGCTTTGGAGGTGATCCTGATGTGGTGTTAAGCCTGGTAGTTGTGGAATATTTGACCCCAAGATTCACAGTGTATCTAATGGAGTTTTACCAGTGAAAGAAGTGGGTGGCTGGCAACATCGAGTATTGGAGTCACGATGGAGATGGTGACTCAGATGTGTCTGAGGCATGGGTGAGCAGGGCCAAGCTGAAATAGAATCACTTCAACAAAAATGAACAGTGACCAGTGAATGTGCATCCCATATCAAAGTGGAGGTTGGGGTGTGTGAGTGTTTGTAATGAAAGGATACCCATCCCCATATTAGAATCCTACTCCACAAATGGTCTCTCGATACACACACACACAGGCCACACATCCCACATGGGACTCGGACCAAACACTCCCCATAGGCCATTTCATCATGGGAATGATCCCCCATGTCGCTCATACTGGCCGGGTCGATCTGGATCTCCTAATAGTGTCTTTGCTGGCTAGCCCTCTTGGGCTTAGTTATGTGGCGAGCTGCCTTATTTGATGAGATGGCTTGAGTCTTCCCCAATTTTTTAAGTGAACATTTGAAACAACTTAGAACATTTAAAATAAAAATTCAAATAATAATCTCTTAATTCTAAATGAAAAGTATAAATTCAAAAATCATCACCATTTTATCCATTTAAATCAACTTTAATTATTAATTCAAAAATACCAACTTTAAAATAAAACATTGAATTATATGGGTATTTTCATTAAAATACTTTGAAAAGATTTAGAATATGTTTAAAAAATGTGCATGAAATATGAGTGTGTTAGTTAGAAAATTAACACTAGGGAAAGTGGGAGTGTTGTAATAGTGGGTTACCTAGACCCAACTTGATCAGTGCTTTTCGACTAACATATCATGTATATAGTGCATTGTGCATGTTGTGCACTTACCATAATAGTGTTGATATTTCTATGTGTGCTGTTTATATGGTAATATCCTTAGATAACTTATCATGCCAAAAGCTTATAGTGGTTCCTAGACTATAATGATAACTTAAAGATACTATGACACTGGTCTTAAACATTTTTCATATGGTCTAGATACATCATTCAGATTGGACACGGGTGGTGTTTGACTATCAGGTGTTGAAAGATCATAAGAATTGAGATTTATTTTCATGAATTTCACACTTGGTGATCTAAAGTACATGATATCTTGAGGAATGACCTGCCAATAGGAACACCACATGTTTCAAGTGTCATTGGTAGTTCCTATCTATGAACACATTTAATGGTCTCTTGACTTGATATTATTATTAGTGTATACTATTTGATCATGTAATTTGATGCAAGGAAACAACTATGGAATTGAATTAATAGTGAGGTACCTTAAAATGGATGTGTCATTGGCGGTATGACATTGATTGAATAATCAAGAAATAAATTCCCACTTCTGATAAGAAGAGATATCTTGGGCCTAGTTTATCAGGATGGTAGTACCTTCACTAAATTCATGTTCATGGTAGAATAAGATAATTCTATCTAGGAAGGTCAAAAAATAATGAAGCAATAAAGGATTATGACAGGAATTTTGTGTCCTGCTTTATTAGATATCATAAGACAAAGAGATTATATTTCATAATGTGTGTTCGTAGGAAGGTTTCCATTGTTATTACTACTTCTTATCTTTTTATAGGCCTTGATGGGTTTCAAGACTCCACTCTTGTTCTTTTAATAGTATTTAATACTATCAATATAAGTGTTTAGATGTTCATACACTAAGCGTATTCTAAAATCTAGCCTATTCAGATGAATGGTGGGCCCCACCATGAGGTCTGGGATATGTCTGAGGATATACGATAACCAAGTAATAAATAAATTCATTATTATTCAAGTATAGAATAATTGGAGTTGAATTTATTTATTTAATTAATTTACATGTATTAAAATAAATACATGGAAAATATTATACGAACGAATATTATTTTAATATTCAAAGTTCGTTTAATATTTTCAAGAATTATGAGTCAAGTTAATGACTTGATTTTATCATGAAATATAATTATTATATATTAAAAGAAAGTTATAAAAATATAGAAGACATTTATGATGAAGTTATTTGGTCATACCATGTCATTTATGTCTTATTTAGTGGGTAGTAAATGTTTGGGGGTTGGGGGGCCATTTTCAGGTATTTAGCACCTCAATATATAAGGAGGAGAGGGATCTCGTGTTAGTGACTATTTATCCTATGAATTTGAGAGTTTATCACTCCTCTCGCCCACTTCCAAGAGAGAGAAACTCTCGATCCAAGTCTTCGATTGAAGTTTGTCTTCATGGATCAAAGGATCGGTATATCAGTGATCATTGGAACGTCGAAGGTGTTGTCAAGTTTCCATGCTAACACGCAAAATTTGATGAGCAATTCTTTTAAAATATTTTGAAGCATGTGTGGATAATCTAGATGAAATCAGTTTCAGTTCATTTGAACAATGATTGCTGATGATGAATGGGTGATGAACAATCGATGAACGCAATGTCATATTCAATGATGAATTTCATTGTTTTAATATTTGTGATTCATTCATTCATATAAAGATCCTTGGGTTGTAAGTAGTAAGTAATTTGTGGGTTTTATTGTATTTACATCAATCACCAGTGAAAATTATTAAATTCCTGATTTTTCAGGCTTCCGTTATGCGCCCAATACCAACATAGGGAAGATTATCATCCTCACTATGTATTGGAATACTTCAATCTCCTCTAATATATCTAGTAGTAAAAAGTTGCAAGAGGATCTTGTAGAAGTAGCAGAGGCCCATAAAAAGGTAGTAAAGGCTGATAAATTAGCCATTTATGAGCATTAATTAAGTAAATAGGCCAATAATTAGTTTCTAAAAGCCATGAAAACTTTATTTCCATCACTTTCATCATATACCATTGTGGTTTTTGATACATAGATTTCGATGATGCGCTCCTTATATGATGCACCCGATGATGGTGATAACAATCTTAGTGGTGGGAAGGGTGATTCTTTCTGGGTGGTGATGGAAATGAAGATTTAATATGTGATGATGCTAGCGAGGATGCTCATGATGATGGTGATGGTGGTGATGGCCATGATGGTAGTGGTAGTCATGAGGGAAATACGGATCCCCTACATTTATGACTTGATATTTATGAAACAACTATATGGATGATTTTTGATGAAAGGAACTGATTGTATGTGTGTTTTTATTTTTATTTTTTAAAATTATCAACTAATTAAATGTTATTTATAAAATATATTTGTTATATTAAATTTTTGTTGTGACTAGTTGAAAACATAAATTTGTTTGTTGTCTATAAAATATTGGATGAATGGTGCTTGAGGTGTCGGTACAAGCTGGTTAGAAGTTGGGTATAGTGAAAGCCACTATTGATGGTTCTCTATATATTGGTATAGATTCTAGGCCAATGGTTTATAAAAACCATTGGTAATATCCAAATCTGAACCCCCACTATACCCACAGTTTCAATACAGCCATTGGTATAGGTCTATCTTGACAACCTAACTCCCAATAGTTCCAGGAATGGTTGGTCTAGCCTATACCAATGGTTCACAGGCCTATACCAATGATTTCAAACCATTAGTATAGGTTCATTTTCCATCAATGTTTCCATGTAGTGTGTATGATTATTTTTACAGTATGAAATTGCATTGTCTATTGTATGCAATTATAGTATGAATAACAAATCTGTATGCAATTTAGTATTCCTCCCATGACTCTTACAAATTAATTAAATTCATATATTATGCATATAGTATGTATCAATTGTACACTCTAAGCATGTATTATCTATCAATTTCATATTGTATGCATACAATTTTCAAACACTATTTGAAACAACAAGTTCAAGCATGCATACACTATGCATACATTGTTTGAATTTATGTACACCCATACACATTTATACACATTGTATAAAAACAATAGTATGCATACACCTATAAGCATGAAACATGCATACAATCACTAAGTTTAAAAAATATTAATATATAGACATCTACATGTGTATAGTATGCATAAAACATGTATACATTATTTTAAATTACAATAACATTCTTTAAAAAAATTATATAATTATTAGTGTTGAATAGATTCATCTATAAAGTACCTTTTCTTTAGTTCTTAAAGTTTTTTCATACCTATATTTAACATATCATGAATTTTATTTTGATAGTTTCTTAAGATAAACATTCTATAATCAACTTATAAAATTAGTCAACTAAAATAAAATTAGATGCATGTTTATACACTCTTTGTTACTTCCTTACCATAACCATATTATTTTCTATTGTATCAACTCTCACATGTTGGTTGTTTAATATATTATGTGCATAAATATTTTGCAATATGATTTTTATGAAGAAAGATTTCTCGAAAGAGATGAAGGAATAATTGATTTCAACCATGGAGATTTAATATTCAAGGATATTTTAGAATAGTTGACATCAAAAACTTTAAGAAGAAAACCGAGACTAAAAAGAACAACTAAATAACATTTGATATATTCATGTGTTTCCCTAAAGTGGAATTTCCCACTTATCAAAGAAACCCCTTAACATGTAATACAAAATCATTGTTATTTGTTACATTTCTTTTATTTGTTATTCATTCTATCATTTGTGTCTCATCATATATTACATCTGTCTAAATTTTTTTATAAAGAAAAGTTATTTTTATTTGTTTCAAAAGCTACAACGCCTTGTGAAAATACATGGGGTAATAAAAGTTTAAAAATGTGAAAGTGGTGGAAATTATGGTATTTAAAAATATTCATCTAAATTTCAAAATTTTGATTCAAATTTTTTAAAATCTTGAAAACTCAAAAAACTAGCCAGTCTTGTTTTTAAATTCTAAAAACTGGATGTTTGGATCAGAGAAGTTTTGATTTTTCCTAAAAAACTTTTACCCAAATGGGAAAATGGTCCAATGGCTACAACTGAATCATGGAAATCATTTGGTGACAATATGATTTGGTTTTCATAATAATAAAAATAATGATAATGTAATCTATATCTATATTATATATATATATATATATAATATAAGTGTTCCCTAGTACATGTTTCACCACCTCATTAATTCTTCCCCTCCAAATCAATTCTGCTACTCATTTACACCAAAAAATAGCACCCTCCCACGGGTTCCTTCCTCCACAGCTAGGGTTTTTGCCTCCAACTTTGGCTCTCACTACCTCCTCACCTACCCTCCCCACCTCCACCTGCTCTACCTCCACCTTCGCCTAATCCACCTCTACCTACTCCGCCTCCACCTACTCCGCCTATAGTTCCTTTGCATAGACTTGATTAGCCTCTGTCTCCTCCACCTTTGGCTGTTTCACCTCCACCTACTCCACCTCCACCTGCTCCGCCTCCACCTGTGTCGCCTCCTGTTCCTCCACCTCCGCCTACTCCACCTCCGCCTGATCCATTTTTTTATCACAAAATCTAATATAAGGTATATATTTATTTGTTATCTAATTCCATATTGATGTTCCACTTAAATATTATCATACCAGTTCATGCCTCTATATGAATTCTATAACCATCATTTTGAGCATGCATCAGTGAAAATCCAAAGCAACTCCATCAAATCCCCTATGGTTCAATCTTCTCTGTGGCTTCCCCAAACCTGAACTTCCACTACTCCGTATAAGGTCTATTCTTTATAACTTCTGTAGTTATTTTATCTCTATTCTAAAAATTGTATTGTTTCTGTTTCATTACAAATTTTTCTTAAATTATTAAAATACATCTATTTTACCCATTGAACAGTTAGGGAATCTATTTCATTCGGTCTCTCAGTATTCATTCACCAATTAATTTTTTCAAGGTTCATGTTTATTTGTTCTATAAGATCAAAACCTATTGTAATTTAGATAATCCTAACTGATTTTATTCAATTAAGTGTATATACACAAATATTTTTGTTTCTATCCTACATATTATATGTACTCCTGGTTACTGATTTGTATAAAGGTCTTGGATTACATGAATAATGTAATTTTTGTTTTCAATTACAAATTATATTGTATGTTGTATACACATAATTATATATTCCATGATTTTTTTTGAACTACTTGAAAATTAATTACAAAATTATAAAAATATGAAATCTATGTCAAGTTATATAGAATCAAGATTCCATAGGAGAGTAATAAGGAAAAAATGACAAAAAAGTTTTTAGATAATTATTTATCTTCACTTGAAATTGTTATGTAATTTATCATTCATTCACTATATGAATTTATTTTATTTTCACAATTACAGGTTCAACCTTTCTTGGAAATTATTTGATTACATATACTGGAATTTATCATACTCCTATACGTGAAGCACTATCACCAAATGACAACATGCATAGAGGAACACACATGCCATTATCACCTATATCTCGCAAAGGTTCATCCATTTTAAATTTAGTGGTACAATTTATTTGCTTTTATCATGCAATTAAAATTACCATAAATTGGTAAAATTTAAATTTTCTTTAATTGATAGTGTCTCAACAACGTGATAATTTTACAACCATGTCTGTTGGATCAAATAATCAAAAACAAATGATAGATACCATGTTAAAACATGGTCTTTCAATTTGTAAGTATGATGTTACTATATTATGATAAAGACTTCTTTGTATATATAAGACTTGAATGTACTAATTGACTGTTACTTCATTACTCTTGATAGATTTGAAAAATGATGCTAATACTCTTACAGATTAAACATTTCCATCCTCATCACAGTAAGTAAAAATCATTCCAGTACACAGTGTCTTCTATATGAGTTCAATATTATTTCTTATCTGTTCAATTTTTATTAGAAATTATTTCTATGATATTGTTATTAGCAATTATACTTCATTTACAAGTCCATTTATGTTACAAATTACAATTCAAATAGAACAGTTCACTTATATATATATATTTCTTTATGAATGTCTTTAGAATTCCATAGAAAATAAAAAATTGAAATCTAAAGAGGGATAAATAAAATTATTTACATTCAATGTAAGTAGTTGTATCTGAAGAGCACTATAAAGATAATCAAACTCTATTATACCTTCTTTAAGATGGATTTCATCTGATTCTAAATAAACAAGATATCACATACAATTTATATTTAACAATATTTAGCATATACTATTAATGATTAAACATATAATACAGTTATATATGTATTTATATGTTAACATGGTTTATATTCTTGTATGACTATATGTTAAGACTATTTATATATTCATATAGATTATATGTTACTAAATTTTATATGTTTACGTTCAAATTGTTTCAGTTCCTACATCCAATATGTTTATTCTATTAAATTGTTTCAACATATATGGTTTTTTTAATAATTTCAGATCATATAATTCATGCAGTTTATATATTAATTTTATTAAACAAATCAAATATTTTATATACAACAATATCATATTTTAATGCACTAATTTTATCATGTATTAAAAAAATGAGTATATGAAACTATTTTAAACTTAATTTTTAAGATATATTTCAAACTGTAAAAATACTATTTTAAATAGTTTTTTTAAACTACAATACATATTTCACTATTTCTAAACTTTTACAGTATTAACTAATTAATTTTAAAAATAATGGGCTACTTAAATGTAAATATTAGATTAAATATTATTATTATTATGATGTGTATCATTGTAGATGCTTTAGGGTGCTATTTCTAATTATAGTACTATTGTAGAGGATACTGGTATAGAAATTTCTGGAGAGAACAAGCTACTGGTGTGTATACTCTAGGTCAATTGGTTGTTATTTTATGGTTTGTTCTATTTTTTGATAGTTATATATAGTTCTGAATTTAAATTTAATCATGCAGTATTAGTTTATCATTCAAAACTTAAATTAATTTATATATAGTTAATATTTTTAACATTCTATAGATTTTTATACAGTCTTATTTTTTTCAATATTATAATACATATTGAAGTAGTTTTGAATATTTGGATAAGAAAAATGGAGTAATCTTGCAACCCAATGGTGTTCCTATTATAAAACCACTATCAGATATAGAGTAATCTTGAAAACTAATGGTGTTCTTATTATAAAACCATTATCAAATATCGAACAGGCTTTTCCCTATAAATCCAAACCTGATATTCCATAATCAAGCTTGATTTAGATCCTTCTATGTTGCTGACTATGTAAGAACTAGGTTGAAATCACCAATTTCACCTCTTTGATATTACTCCTCTGACACTATTCATCTATTTCATTAAAGGTTTTTTTATACATCATTGTTAAGAATCAAGATATTAAATATGCATCAGTAACTGCATTTACAATAGGAATATATATTATGTTTACTAAAATGTTACTGTCTTTATTTTCATGTGTCTACATTTTCATTTTCATGTTTGCCCATTATGTGTTTTCCCATTTGTAATTATAATTTATTTGAGGAATTTTCTTACATTTTATTCAAATATGTATGTACTAATCTTAGAACTGATTCATAACATGTGGACGACCTATTTTCTTTATAACATGCAGCATGCCTGTTTTTAATAAAACTGATATTTAAATTTTCAATTTTCAGTATTATAGTATGTTATAACAGGATTAGAGTTACTAGGTTGTGGGGTAAAATATATATTTGATTAATTCTATGTTAAATAATTCCATCAAGGAATTATGTGGGAAAAATAATATCTTCTATTTTCATTGACTGCAACATGAAATTTCCAAGCATATCATATTTTATCTACTGTTGAAATTATTTATTTTTTCAACATGTCAATATGTTCCACTAGTTTAACAATGAAGATTCACACCCATGTACTTATTTAGATTTTCCAACTTCAACAAGTGATGTTTAAAGACAATTTTTTATTGAATTTTTATTCATTTTTCAGTTACCGGCAAACTCAACTTTCAAAAACAAGTTCTCTTTATTAGTGTTTTATAACTCAAATTTCAAGTGTTCTATGACTATATAAATGCCATCTTATGATTTAATATTCTCCCATATTCATTATTAAAACCATTTTCTTCTATTTTAATTTCCATCACTTTTTATTTTAGTGTAAAAATCAATGTTTTGTGAATTTTATTTTAAATGTAGGTTCATTCGTGTAATTGAATTCTCCATGCTCAAAAAACTTTCACTCCTATACATTTTTCATTAATGTTTTCTACCATTTTGATGATGTCACATTAGTTTTTCACTTGTATTCCAATATTATCTATCACTTATTTATAATTTTAATATATTTAATATTAATGTTCATTACTATCTTTATAAAATAGTATTCTCTTATTGAAAATAAGAGTAGATTTATAAAATCATGAAAATTCATAGGCAAAGTACTAGTTAATAATAATCTACTTTATATTTAAAAGTTGGATTCCTTCATACACATGTCATTATTTGGTGCTTTGTTTTCCCTCCAAACTTTTCAGCCTACCTAATTACCACCACTGCATTCAATCTCTAACACTTTTCGATCTGCTCCACCCTAGGGTTCCTGTTGTCCCAGCGATTCCCACCTCTCATGCCTTCTCGACGTACCATTCCCATACCCACCTCTTCTCCTTTATTCTCAACGTCCCACTCCCACACCTCCCCCCATTCTCTCTTCCACACCAAACCACTTACGACTGACCTATCGCATGTTTCAATCCTCTCTAAATCCACAGTTTTACCTCAAATGATAAATATATCTCCTTACCTCCCCCCAAGAATCTCCACCTCTTAATCCTTGGCTTCCCGTTTACCAGCCTTTGATCCTCATCGGTTTCTGGTCAGTCTCCTCCACGGGTTATCTAAATCAGAAATACTACATCTCTATCTTCTACTGCAGAACTCCATGATGCCTCAACCAAATCTCTTATGGATTGATCATCTATTTCCCTCAAACATCTATGAAAGATTCATCAAACATATTTTTTCCTGGTTTGGTCTATTCTATAACAATTGTTCATCACTTACCTTCATCTGGTTTTAAAATATTTAATGGACCTCTTCTGGCTTTCATGTTCATTCTGCAACCATCATTTGGAAACGTTATTATTCTCCTATATTCCTTAATTTTCTAACAATGTACAAAATTTTAGATTTTTCTTTACTAATTTTTCATTTCTATGAATATCTTGATATCCTCTTTCATCATATTCTAGGTTCCCAACTCTCGTACAAACACTTCCACTATGGAATAATTTTATGGCTCATTGTAGGTCCCCTATTTCATTGATTCTTGAGTATCCTTTTTTGGGAAACCCTAATATAAATTTAATGTTACTCAAAACTTTCTACATTATAAGCACCCAGAATATCAATTGACCATATCATTTTTCCTATTGCTAGCGAAGGAATTCAGCAATGTTAATCGATAATCTTCTCTTGTATTCATTATTAAAACCATTTTCTTCTATTTTAATTGTCACCGCTTTTTATTTTAATATAAAAACAATTTTTTTTAATTTTATTTGAAATTTATGTTCATTTTTTTAATTGAATTCTTCATGCTCAAAATAAATTTTCATTCTTATACATTTTTAGTTAATGTTCTCTACTATTTTGAAGATGTATCATTAGTTTTCCACTTGTATTACAATATTATCTACCACTTATTTTTAATTTTATTATATTCAATATTAATATTCATTATTATATTTGTAAAATATTATTCTCTTATTAAAAATAAGTATAGATGTATAGCATCGTGAGAATGCATGAGTGAAGTACTAGTTAATAATAAACTATTGTATATTTAAAAGTAAGATTTTCCTTCATACACGTGTCATTATCTAGTGCTTTATTTTTATTTAAAAATTCCCATCCTAACTAATTACCTCCACTGGAACTAATCACTCATGTGTTTCCATCCCCTCCACCATAGGGTTCCCACTGTCTCTGTGATTCCCACCTCTCCTACCTTCTCAACATCCCGCTCCCACACCTGCCTCTTCTCCTTCATTCTCAACATCCCACTCCCATAACTCCCATCATTCTCTCTTCTACACTAGACCACTAGTGAATGACCTCTCACATGTTTCAATCCTCTATAAATCTACAATTTTATCCCAGATAGTAAATATCTCTCCTTGACACCGCATGATTTTCTCCACCTCTTTGTCCTCGGCTCCCTGTCCACCATCCTTTGATCCCCGTCGGATTCTGGTCACCCTAATATGCTGGTAACCTAAATCGTCAAGGCTATATCTCTATCTTTCATAACATAACTCTATAAAAACTCAACCAACTCACTTATGGATCAATCATTTGTTTCCCACAACCAGCTATGAAAGATTCAATGAATATATTCTTTCCTGGATTGGTGTATTCCATAACAATCATTCATCACTTACCATCATCCGGCTGCAAAATATTTAACTAACCTCTTCCTACCTTCATGTGCATTATGCAATTGTAATTTGGTAACTTTATTATTATCCCCCATTCCTTAATTTGGTAATGATATACAAAATTTTAGATTTTTCTTTACTAATTTTTCATTTCTATGAATATTTAGATATCTGCTTTCATTGTATTCCAGGTTCCCCGCTCTCTTATAAACACTTCCACTATGGGATAATTTTTTTGGTCATTACAGGTCCCCTGCTTCATTGATTCTTGGATCATCCTTTTCTGGGAAACCCTAATATAATCTTCCTAATCCTCCAAACTTTTTACATTATAAACACCCAAAATTTCAGTTGACCATATCATTTTTCCTATCACTAATGAAGGAATTCGGTAATGTTAATCAATAACCACCTTATTTTCCATCACAGCCCCTTAATATAAAAAAACATGTTGTCTCGCAATGTTTGCTTATATTTTCCCTCTTTTAATTATCCTATTTACATAAACATTCTATTTTTTACATATAAATTGCATATTGATATTGTTCATTAACTTCATATGGCTTAATGAATTTACCGGTATACTCATTATTTTATGGTCTTTCATCATGGGTTGTTTTATAAAACTAACTTACATATATGTAGAGGTAACTTCACTGTATAATATTAATATTACAATTATTCATGTTTTCATATTTCATGAAATATTTAATGTTCACATTTTCCATTATCATAGTTTCATCGTACGCCTTATTAAATTATTCCAAATTTTTCTCACATGGTTTTTTATTTATAAGTAATTCTTATGTTCACCATTTCTTCTACCATTAATTCTTGCATTGTGCACTAAGAAATTTTTCTATCCATGCATTCCAACATTTTTATTTAGTTATTAATATAAGGAAAAAATATATAAACTACTATTTTTGAATCCATGTACATTTATACACATGAATCCTAATATTTTGAAATTATAGTAGTTATAATTTTAAGTTATTTGGGTTAGTACTGCTATAATTTTACATCTGTTATTTACACCAATACATAATTTTGAATTTATGTATATATAGCTGTTCATTTTACAAAACTATTTCATTCACTACTATTCTTCTCTTGATCATTAATGGTGATAACAAGATTATATATGCATATTTAAATATATAGTTATGACATTTGGATAATTATAAAGAAAAAAATAAGGTATATTATAATGGATATCATCACTATTGCAATGAAAATATGTGAATTATTCACTTTTGTAAATATTTTTTAGATTATATTTTTTACATTATCTTTCATTTTACTTTCAAATTTCAACTATAGATTTTTAACTTATATTATCATATTTCAGGTAAATGCAATGCCTCAAGTTCTTTACATATAAATATGAAAATGGTGAAAATCGTTGAATTTACAAGGTTATAAGGTTCACATTACTTATCATTGTCAATTCTACCCTTATATGGTTCATTCACTTTTTTTATTAGTTTTTATAAAAAAATAATTTCAATTTATTTTTATATTAAATGACTATTAACTATTTTACATTCTATATTTTTTATACTGGATGGGTTTGAATCATACATTATAATTTAAATTTACTTTATTCATGATATTAGGTAGTGGATTCGTAGTGGAATAATGTCATTATTCTATCCATGGATATCTATTTCCTTCCAACATGTATTAAATAGGAATTGATATTTTTGATTTCTCGAGTCTTCTTTTCATAGGTATGTCTCATAGAAGAATAATTTTAACTTAAAATTTTTAATCATTGAGAATTGTTTTAGATTTGATAAATGATATTAGCTTAAAAAATTCATTATAATTTTAATTGTTTATTTTATTCCTTATTCTTTTTTTTAGATTTGTGTTATTTCATTATTTATTATTAAAATATTCTAAACCATTCCCTTTCATTATCAAGTTACTAAGATCAAGGTGGTTGATGTCATAAGTGATATAAGGAAAACAATAGCACTGTGTGAATATCTTTTTACTATGCATAATTCTCATTTTTACATTGACATGTGAACACTTCTTAAAAAATATAAGAGGTTAATTTTGAATTGAATTAATGGATTATTTCATTTATATTAATTTTTTTGTTAAAATTATAAAACCTTTACTTTTATTTTGAATTAAAATCAATAACATATCTTTATATATACAAATCTATAACTGTAAAATAATTAGGGCCATAGTTAAATTGAACTTTAATAAAAATACATTAAATTATTTTTTAGTATAAGGGGAAATGTTTTTTAGTAGTTTTTTCTACTTTGGAATATTGTTTCAATAATGCATTTTTTATTTTTTTTATTTTATTCAGATAATAATTGTGTATATTCCAAATAATATTGACTTTTTATTTCACTTCTTGTATAGAAGATGTTGACCAGATATGAAGATAAAGTCGTGATTAGTTTATTTTTCCAACATTAAAAAATTTGTTATACAATATTTTTACACATGTTAAAACATAAGTAATGAATTTTATATATTGTGATGACCTTAAATCTAGCATATGTATTAGGTGTATTATTTTGAAATATAAGAAAATTTGAAAATGCAAGAGATGTTTTGAACTTTTATTCATTTTCAATATTTTCAACTTGAAAGTTTTATTTTTGCGGTATATTTTGAAGTGTGTATTCATTTTTATAGTTGTCATGTTGAATTGTAAATTCAATACACTGAATGATTCAGTGCATTGAATGAATTTTATGTTCATTTCTTGTTGCGCTTTAATTATTGATTAATAATATAACTTATTTCAATTTTAAATTTTTTATTTATAATGTTATATTGAGAGAACTAATGAGTTAAACTTCTAATATTATTTTTTGGTTTGTTGTTATAATAATTTAATAAGATTCACTCTCATTAAAGATACCAAGTGACCACATGGGGTAAAGGATATTCTTGAAACTGGGACAAAGTTAAATGTTTCATCCTCCACTCCTAGTAACAAAAATGATATTGAATAATTATTAAATTTTCAATCAATAAATTAATTTTTTGTCCATTTAATTTAGTTATATCATAATCTATAATAACCACAATTTGATAATTTAATAATGAAATTATATTCCTTGTAGTTTTACATTACCTATATGCCCCCTAATTTATCATGAAATTTTAATAAATTATGTTTTTTAGTCATTTTTCTAACATTTACAATATTTTAAAAGCATATTTCCTTTTCTCTAGTTAAAATTTTGTTAATTTGAAATGGTATTCCACTATCATATATCATTTATTTGTGATTTAGATTTGTTCAATATGCATATTAATTATCATATTTCAAAAAATATATTCTTTTGTGAAAATTAAACACATAATTATAGAACCATGCAATTGTATTGGAAAATTTCTAGTATTATTAAAAAAATAACAATTAGATCATATTTTTTAATTATGTTATTAACAACACTGGTAATCATTATCATTTTCAATTAATTTTTTATTATTATTTTTTTATAACTACATTATTATTATTATTAATTGGTAATTAATAATTATTATTTTTAATTATTAATTACAATGGTATTATTATTAGTTAAATTATCATCTATTTATAATTATTATTAATTGTTCATAATTACTTTTAATCAATAATTATTATTATTTATTACATTATTAATTAATTATTGTGAAATCGATCAAACCCCAATTGAAACCGAAAACAAATTCAAAACCAAAAATGTAAGACCAATCATAAGTCAAGCACATCATTGATGAAGTGAGTGTCAAATTTCATATGTTTATGGCGATGTAGAATAGAAATATAAATATAATAGAAATAAATTAAGTAAAGAAAATAAAAAAAATATAGAGCCAAAATTTCTCTCCATTTCATTAACATATCATCATATATATGTATATATATAGTACTTGAGATTTGATCCAATTTTTAAGATTAATCCCTACAATATCTAATCCAATGGCTGGAATTCCAACAGTTGGATAATATAGAAAGTTTTCCATTATGAGGGGTATTTATTGGGAATTGAGGATTCGTCATTATTATCATAATTATGACATCCATTTAATAATGTTTTATAACACTCCCCCTTGTATGGAATAATTTCATGGAATATTATTTAATCTTTACTTTAAAAAAACCTATGGGAAAAATATGTGAACCCAAAATTAATTAATTCTATGTCATGCTACCTCATTAAAAACCTTACTAGGAAAACCAAGTGGGGAAATCCCTATGAAGGGAAAATGAGTGCAATGTTCTCATAACAACTCCCCTTGATTATATCATTTAATTGTGTCTTTAAGACAACAATTGATATTAATATTTAATTATGTCTTTAAGATATAGTAGGAATACCATAGGTAAAAATAAATGGTCTCATTGAAAATTATGACTCATGGGGTAGGCCAACAATTCCCATTAATTAAAAATATCCATAACAATTTATAACACCCTTGGATATATGTTATGATGTATGATTAACTCGTTAAAACCTCATCAAGGAAAACCCCCTCAGGTAAAAACACTTGATTAGGTAAAATGAGTAATAAAAAAATCACGTCCCCAGAGTGTTGCCTTGTTAAAAAATTTATCAAGAAAACCTAATGGGAAAACTTGACTAAGGGAAAAAGAGTAAAACATTTATATCTACGACTCATAATGATAATAACTACATCATTTAACTCATAGTATGTCCATGATCAATTCATAAACAAAACTTTTAGTTTTGAATTTTGGAATAATAATAATTTATAACCATTAGATTTATATGAATAGGGAAGAACATTACCATGAATAATAATATGATTTATAGATATTTTAAAGGTACATATTCACATGTACAAGAATACCTTTCAAAGATAAATAAAATGTTCATTTATATTTAATCCTTATGGGTTAATTAAGTTCCTCATCAACACCTTTTGTACCATTCCAAAATTTAATATTTCATCTTTGGGATGATTGATTAAAATTACATGGATATTATTTGTAATTATATCTTTAAAAATTCTAACAATTTTGTAAACTATTTGGGAGATTAAAAATTATCCAGAATATATAGATTAAATCATGTGATAATTGCATCAATTATACATTCTTCCTTATACAGATATATCTTAAGATGGATAAAATTCAACTTATTTTGTTCACCCCATGCATAAATTTATAAAGTTGGGTGAAACTTCAATAATTTTGGAATATTATTCAAGAATTTTGAACCCTTTAGGGATTCATAGTTATCATATATATAAACAATGAAAATATCATTTGTACATAATCCAAATATCCAAATTTATAAGGAAGAATATTTCTTATAATAATCTCATCAGTATTTAATAGTCTTGGTAGTTTGGACAATCAATCCAAAATTTTATATGTTGAACATATCATAAGTTACTTTAATACTTTTGGCCAATTATTGTGATGTCGACATCTATCAAAATATATTTTCATCAATGAGTTTTAAAATCATTCAAATAAAATATATCAGCAATAACATTTGATTGATTCCCAACACTTTAAATTCATGTAAGAATTGTGAGAATCTTGTCAATGGTTCTTATGAACCATTTTATATATGGCATGTGATGCTTGATGTTTATTTTAGTCAACATTCATAGCATGTAATGTATACTCACTATCATAAAATAATGCACGTGATCATTTAGTGGATGCATCTTTTATATAGTATTTAAATGGATCACATGGTAGGTGTCCGTGCCAATATATACTTCATAATTTGTTCTTCATAAATATATGAGAAATTTATTTCAAAAATAGATTATAATGATATAAATAGTTTACCTCAAAAATGGGTACCTCATGGTAAATTATTATACAGGGGGCATTCATAATAACCCAATGAGCATGAATTGATTAATAATCTAGTAGACATGCATCCATTAAATAAATTCATCATTATACCCCTGATGGATATCTACTATGTTATCGAAAAATTGATGCTCGTGTATACTTGAATCAATATATTTCATTATAATTGATCATGGATGGACTAAACCATCAAGTCATATGTCTAAATTGATAGGATCAGAAAATTGTGGTTTATCATTATTTATTCTATTGTAAATAATAAATTCTTTATAATCATTTTTTATGAATGTTTATTACATATCGAGGTACCCATTTTATCCAATGTCTCCACATGATATTTATTTTCAATAATTCCCTTAATATATCTCATCAAGACTTCAGATATAACAAATAATTAAGAATTTTTACTACCAGATAGAAATATTTTCTCTCTTCTCGATACGTTAATTAATTTTCTCTAATATTAAATGTACTTATTTGAGCATATACTAACTCATATTTGAGTTTTTTTGAATCATTTAATAAAAATAATATTTATAATTATTTCTATTCAAGATCGACATATATAAGATCTTCAGGATCTTCAATTGTGTATACTCATATTTTCCATTATAATATCCACTTATGGTGGTTGATGAATTTATAATATAATCATAATGGGTTAGTCCCATCACCAAATGTATTATTATGTATTTTATAACTTTTGGCCCAAATATTATTTTATAATACATCTACTTGGGATCGGATCCCTCATGTATTTTGAGGCTGGTGAATGTGGTAGCGAGAACCAATGTGGAAGAATCTTCTGAATTCATAACGTACACCTCATCGCCATCCAAAATTATAATTCATGAAATAGAAACATTCACTTTACTAAATTAAGGAGAAATAATTTGATCAAAATTTCATCAACTGTCAAATATTCATGATGAAATTATAAGTATGATTACCACAAATCATTTTAATTTTTTCATAAATAATTTCATTCTGTTCAAGGAATGAACTAGAGTAATTGAAACTATATTCACATAGAGGAATGAATTTATTCATTGGATTTCATGGTCCATGAATAATAAATTATTATTTATCAATAATGATCATCTTGAATAAAATAATAATTTTATTGATTATGATGATCATTGTTTTAAACACTTCAAATAGTAAAATCATTTTTATAATGTATATTAGATTATCAAAACTATGAAATTCAATAATTTTATTTATGAACTACACAGATAACAACATCCACTTCAAGGGATAAATGAATTACTTGAGATGATAGTGATAATCTATAATAACATTATAAATAATAATTTTCCCCCTTAATTTTGTTGTTTTATGAACAATAATTGATAAATGAAGATATCCTTAAATATAATGTCAAAGGACACTACTTTAATATCATCTATCATGTATTAATTATTTTATAAAATTAATAAAATTCATTATGATTTGTAAATATTTATTATAATCCAACCACTTTTTGTGGTTATATTTTTATTATATGTTCTAAACAAATACAACACAGTAATTATTCACAAAACATCGCATTCACTTCAAACTTGATTTAAAATAAAATCATGTATATATGTATTCACTTTAGGGAATGAAATAAATATTTTTTAATGAATATCATCACTCACTTCAGGGATTGGAATAAGATTGTTTGTTTGAGTTTTGTAGTGTCTTCAAGACAATAACATGAAAATTAAATTCATCAATTTCATCCACTTTGGGGGATGGAGATATATTAAATATATTTACGCGTGTTCATCATGAACATTTAGTTTCTCTCAAACAGTTTATAAGAAGTAAAATTAAATAGAAAATAAATAAAACAAAATGATATTTAAAAATATTCAAAGTAAATATCATCTCCATCATGATCCTTTATACATCATAATCAAACTTGACACCTCCAGAATGAATAAATAATAAGAGATATAAAAATCATGGTCCATGGCATGATCAACAAACTTTGGCTCGATATACGATGGGTACGCGGTGTTCATTACTAATTAGAAAACCTCGGCTCACCATACGGCAAGTACAAAATGTTCATTGTTTGACCACTTTGAATGAAATTATTTCATTCTTTTATTTTATGAATGATGTTTTTCTTGAAATTGAACACATCAGTTATTAATCAAACACATTCTCTTTAGGGAATGGAGTGGAATTTGTCAACTATGAGTCATTACAGCTCTTCAAGTGTTCATTATTTTTTTTCAAAAAAAGATTAAGGTGATAATTCATAAATTTTACAAAGTTATCCGGAGGGGTAAAATAAATATGACATGAAAAATAATACTCAATTTTTTATATAACTCTTCAAATGAGTGGAGTCGATGTGCATGTAAAGAAGCGTGTCAAAAGAAGGGTGTCTGGAAAAATATAAGACATACCTTTTTCATGTATGAATTAACTTACATTTATGATATTTTAGTCATGATGCACAATGTGAATAAGATTATTGTGATAATAATTTGTAGTTAAATCAATCAAATGTTGATTGAAACAGTGAATAATTTCAAAACTGAAAATGTAGGACAAATCATTGGAAAAACACAACGTTGACAAAGCGAGTTTTGAATTTTCATATGTTGACGGTGATGAAAAATATAAATAAAAATATCAGAGGACATTATGTAAATAAAAGAACACAATATAGATCCAAAAGTTCTCCAAATTTCATTAATGTATCACCATATATATACAGTGCATGAGATTTGTTCCAACAATTGAGATTAATCCCTACAATATCTAATCCAACAATTGGAATTCCAATGCTCAGAGAATATGGAATGTTGGCCATTATGATAGAAATTTATTAGGAATTGAGGATTCATCATTATTATCATAATTATGACATTTATTTAATAATATTTCCTAAAATTATTAATATTTCATATTTATTAATTATTAATAATATTTTATAATTAGTAATATTTTTTTATTAATGATGTTTTATTAATGATGTTTTATTATTAATAATATAATATTATGAAGTCTATAGAAAGAATAAATTTAAATTCATATTAAAAATACTGAAGCGATTTTATTTTATATAATATTTTAAAGTTATTTTAATGAAATTAATATCGGATATAAAAACAATTAAATAATATTTACATTTTTATTATATTTAAATAGAAAAAAATTAGTAATGAATGAATAGTATGTTCAAGATAAACATCATCATCTCCATAATAGTAATCCTATTACCACTAATATCCACCGAATAGAACTTAAAAGTAAGTCCCATCAATGGATGTCAACCCATTGTATCATCTCCGTCAAAG
The DNA here is from genome assembly GCA_963277665.1 of Viscum album. Classification (NCBI taxonomy): domain Eukaryota; kingdom Viridiplantae; phylum Streptophyta; class Magnoliopsida; order Santalales; family Viscaceae; genus Viscum; species Viscum album. Next base: position 179,671,248 of record OY728159.1, on the reverse strand, counting down.
TAGTTTTCCCAACTCTGCCACCATAAATGTGTTTCCATTCTATTCTTTGAAACCTGCATTTAATATGAGCCTCAAAATCTTAAATTTTTGTTTTTATTTTAGATATTTATGAATATTTATAATATAAAATAAAATAATCTATAATTAATATGTTTAGATATCATAAAGCGATCCAATCAGATCTGTGAAAACTGGACTATCTTGCGGACACCTTATCTACTAATATACTTTTTTAAGCATAAAAAAATATCCATTGATTGATTTTTTGGGTTGAAGGTGGGCGTTATCCTTTAGTAATCCCTCTTAATCTTTCCAGCATGAAAAACACTTCATCCATACCCTCCTCTTGGGTGTGGAAACGTTTGGTTGCAGAAATGAACGATTGGTGAAGATGGATTTCCTTACCTCCAACCTTGCGGTTTCCATCCTAAGCAAACCAGATTCAATGGTAGCTGATCTGGTACATGTGTGGAACCTTAGTGATGACCTTGTATCCTTAAAAATAGGATGGAATTGTCCAGTAACTTTATTTCTGATGCTGAGACCAAGGCAATCACCATGGGCGCTATGCAGAAATGGCTAATCCAGATCGAGGATATAGTCTATTATGAAGATGTTTTGTTGGATGTATTTAGGTAACCGACTCTTCCACCATAGTTATAGTCTCATAAAAAGGTATGAAAGTATTTATCATGGTATTTGAGGTCCAAAATATCTCAAAAGATAAATAAAATCAACACGTCCTTGGATTTTATTTACTATGAAGGAATTAAAATTGGACTCAAGGTTGTGGAGTTCATAATTTTTATTAGGGTTTCAAGTAAATAGATCTGACTTAGGGAACCATTTTTGATGAATCATATATATTTGGAAGGGAATATTAAATTGATATATTGGTAAGGGATTTTCGTCACTCCTATAGTGATAAAGATTCGTGCATCATTGCAGTTTGAATGGGTGGATTGGGAAAAACATATCTTGGTCAGCTAGTTTATAATAATAACCATGTAAAAGACCATTTTGAAAGAAAAAATTGGATCCCAATATTTGTAGACTTTTATTTTTTAGAATTTTAAACATTATTTTGGAATCCCTCACTTGTGAAAATAGTCAATTGTGTAATCTAGAAACACTTGTTATGACAACTAATGAGGATTTAGGCTCCAAGAATTTTTTAGTCATTCTAAATTATGTTTCAAATGATAAGAAAAGCGAGTGGGATGACTTGTAGAATTATGTGATGAGAATTAATGTTCAAACTTGCAGAATTATGATAATCAATCAAAAGTTGAATGTTTCTAAAATGATGAAAAATGGTTTTATTCATCAGTTGGGAGAACTTTCATTCCAAGATGGCTAGGAACTATTTACACAAAAGGCATTTGAAAATGGAAGGGCAGTTGAGACTGAAATTCTTAATGTTATTGGTAAAAGGATGGTGTAGAAGTGTAAAGGTGTTCCCATAGCTATAAAAACTATTTGGGTTTTATTACCTTCCAAGGTATTTTAAGATGAATGTTTGTTGCTTAAAAAACCAATGTTGTTATCACGTAGAAGTTTTACCTTCTTTGAGAATGAGATTTAACCACCTACCATCATCATTATTGAAAAAAAATCGCATATTGTTCATTTTTTCCTAAATATTTTGAGATTGAAAACGATAAATTAATACAGCATTAGATGGTGTTGTATTTTCTTAATAATTCTGAAGGCACTAGGAGTATGGAAGATAAAGGGGGTATTATTTTAATATCTTGGTGGGGAATTATTTGTTTTAAGATGCTTGATGGGTAAGTCAAAAAACATTCCTAGTTGCAAGACACATGATCTTGTCCATGATCTAGCGTTGCATGTGTCTAAGGGATATTTTTTCACTATAATGGGTGAAAAAGTAGATGATGTTAGATTAGTTGGTGCAAATACTGAGAACACATCAAAATTTTGAAACAGAAGCCTTCGGGGGCTATAGAGATTATATTCATGGGTTAATTTTTTTGTTGACATGCCAAAGGAGTTGAAATAATTATGTATTTTAGTATTTTAAGGTTTTAATGTTATTAATCATCCCAGTTTAGTTGTAAGATTAATACATTTAAGATATATTGACATCACGAAAATAGGTATTACAACACTACTAGATTTTATTTCTAAACTTTATATATTGAAAACACTGATAATTCATCATTTTAATGAGCTTTCCAAAAGGTTTGAAAAGTTGGTTGATTTGATACAATTATATTTTCAAGATATTGAATTTTTTGGGTTGTATGTTTATTGGGATACGATAGATATCTTGCTTTCAATTTATTTTTTTTTCATTCAAGGGGTTGTTTGATTGAATAATTGGTAGTTTTGGATGATCTTTCTTATAAGAACCATATATGTTGAGAATGTAAAAATTTTGGATGATGCAAGAAAATAAAAATTATACAATAAATCTAATATTCAATATTTTTATTGGCCTAAAATGAATAATGATGATAATAAGAATGAAAATGATGTGTTGGAAGGTCTTAAACCCTATGAAAATAACAAACATTTGAGGGTTTAAAATTATATGGTAAAATGCTTTGTGACATGAATGGGGATGGTCCAAAATTTCGTGAAGTTCAGGATAGTGAATTTTTATAGATGTGAGAAGTTTCTTATGCTTGGAAACCTCCCTCATCTTGAGGTTGTAAGGATTTAAGGGATGGAAAATTTAAAATTCATTAGGATGGAATTTTATGGGATTTGTAATTGTATTAATTTAAATTTTAAAACTAGTGGGCATTCCATTTCATGCTCTTAGGAAGCTCTATTTCGTGCGGTTTTATAATCTAGAGGAATGGATGGAAGCAGTTGGATTTGATGATCCTTGGTTTCCTTTGAGGTTTAACATTTTTCCTTGCCTTGAGGAGATGGTCATTGATGGTTTTCCACTGTTAAAAAGGATTCCAGGTCATTTTCTCTCCCATAAGATCTTAGATATTTCTGATTTCAATGAAATCATGGTGCTTGAAAAGATGAGTAGCGATCTGATCTCCCTCTCTGGGCTAGAATTAAGTGAAATGGGGTCTCCAAGATTGAGTTGATATTAGAGCAGTTGTTGTGGACAAACTCGTCTCCAAGGAAGGTAGTCATTGTTTGATGATCATAGTTAAAGGAACAACCCACGGGCTGCCTTGAAGTTTGACCCACACAGGTAGAAGGATGAAAATACACACTCAGCTACTGCCTAGGGCTCTCACATCATTTGCAAGAGATTACATGTTGTGAACTTTCTATCCTAGATACTTTTTGTATCTTCTTTCCTAGATATCAGAAATGGGTAGATAAATAGTCTATTATGAGAGTGTTTCCATGTAGTGTGTGATAGTCCAACCCTCTTCATTATCACAGAACATTTGTGTGGTTTTATAAGTATCTTGGGGATATTAGTTCTTTATGAAAACAATAGGGTATGAGCGAGGTGTTCAAAGAAAAAATGGATTTGTTATGACCCAGTGTGTCGATATGCGGTCCTCCCACTACTATAGATTCAGTCATAGTTAACACTAAAAATAGTCATTGTAGTTATTAAAAAATACTAACCTACTAAGTGTCCTAAAAAACCATGGCCTTTATTATCACTAAAAAATGATCTAATAAAGGTATCTTTATCACCACTTTTTTTAGAATTGATAAAAGTGTATTTATCAATGCTTTTTTTAGTGATGATAAAATTCAAAAAATAATTTTTTTTTAAATTATTTCACCCACCCATTTTATCAGTGTTATCACTCACCCTTTATCAGTGATATATTCACTACATGCCCACCCCACAACCTTTCTTGAGACTAACCCCCATTTATTAGTGTTTTCCACTCACTTTTCAACGCTTTTTATTCCCTATTCAGCCTTTCTCATGCCTAGATTTGAACCTCTGACCTCTGACTTCAAACCTAACGTCTTTACCATTTCACCATCAAGATTTGTTTAATATTTTATGATATATCTATTTATATATATATGCATAATTCATTTTTATTTATATATTTATTCATATAATTATATACATTTATATAATTATGTTTAATACTTTTTAAAAATATGTCTATATATTGTATATTTAGATATAAATTGTTTACATATTTACATATATAATTATACATATTTACATATAATTGTATATTTCGATATAAATTTTTTATAATTATATATTTATTAAGTCACTCTTTATCGGTGCTAAAAAATGATGATAAAAATAGTCTTTATCAAAACTAAAAAAATCATTCACAATATATGCCTTTATCTGCGTTTTTTAGCATTTATAAAAATGCACTTTATCGGTGCTTTTAATTAGAACTGATGAAGGAATCACCTCTATCAATGCTTTTTTTAACACAAATAAATGATAGCACTAAATATAGCTTGATCAGTAGTAGTGGCCATTGGGTTTCAGGTACTCCATAGGCGACATACTTATCATAAGGCCTGGTCGCCAATATGAAAATCTCATTAACCCAAAATTAATTATCGATGAATAAATAATTTTAATTAATAAATACTAAATAATGATATAATATTTTTTTTGAATAAATATCACTCATAAAATAATAAAATAAATGCACTAACGAAAATATAAAGGTAAAAACAAAGATCCATTAATGGGTTATGAAATCTTTCCGAGTATAGGGCATTATTTACCCGGTGGGTGTTGCAACATTTAATCGTCATAAAATATGAAAATAGAGGTAGAGTAAATGGGGAAAAAGGAATGGAAAACAATCATAGGCTATGTCAACATTCCACAAGTATCCTAAAAAAATCAAAGATGGAAATGGTTTATGTTGTGTAAACAAAAAAATAAACCAAAATCCATGTCAAAGTGGGGGTGATTGATTTCTCACGAGACCAAGATAATCACCATTAATTAACTTTGCATTTTTACAAAAAAAAGCACTATAAATTTTGGAAATGAACTTTTATTTGATGAAAATTCATGATGATGTGTCTATGAATCTGATTAGATTTACAACAGACCAAGATAATAACCATGAATTGACTTTACATTTAAAAAAACTTCACTAGAAATGTTTGACCCGGATCAGAATGTCCAATTGGGAGTGACCTTTTTTCGCACCTAAATTTACTTCGGATATCTAGGTAATTATATAAATCCACAAAATTTTATTTTCTATTGTTCAATTATATGTAATTTAATAATTATTCTCTTTTTTCACATTAGAGATAGCTCGGTATCTCATCAGGGTATTTTCTAATTCAGATCTAAAGAAAACCAGTGAGGGGTGCACAATATTGGGCCCATTATGTGTTTGTCCATCCTACTTTCCAAGTTGGAGCTAATTGATTTTATATAAGCAATGGATTTATTCATGTGTGTATTTTTCATTTCTTATTTGGAGCACCTATAATTTCTTTATTTTTCTTATTTTCTTTCCAATATTGCTTGATCCATAAGAAAGTAAACTATATCTATCTAGAACTAATAACACCAATAGTATATACAGGGATTACTAAATTCACATCTATATTAGAATACATCTTATATGATACTATTCAATTGTTTCATCAAACAATCAAGATTTATTTTTCTTGAAGAGATCCATTGATTTTGTAGCTTAAATTAAGAGACTTATGCTTAAAGAAATCCATGTGCCCTCGCCTATGGACTCCCTGATGTTACATGAAGGTATAGGCATGACTCATTTAAGAGAAATCATTGGAAAAGGTAGTTTGATAATACAATATGATCAATATTATAATCTCTCATTTAATTCATGTGTTTATATATCTTTTTCACCACCTAATAGAGGTCATGGAGTTTTATAGACCCTAATAAAACTATTCGGTATGGTAGAATTTGTTAAAATAGTTTATCATGTTTTTATTACCTAAGTAACTAGGCTTATTTTCACGTATATCAGGTAGTTATGACATACATCGCAGAAAATTTAAGCATGCCCTTTCTTGGAAGATACTCATTATTAGTAAAAGACCCACGTTAAGTCTTCAACATTTTAGAGATTTGTATGGTTACATTGACTTTACTCATGCAATGAATAATGGAATCATTGATATAGTTGATTCAATTATTAAATATTTTCCTGATATTTTGGTTCTTGGGGATCATAACCTCTTGCTTTATAGAGGATGGTTTTCTGGAGTCTTTACACAGAAAACTGATACTTTTTCTTTCAACTCTTTTCATATCCTTAGTGTATATGATGGTTGTTTTTTGGAGTGATTTTGATATGATATTTCATTATCAAGTACTATGGATACTTATTCTGGTTATTTTACTAACCAGTGTTCCAATCACTTTTTTTCTTTGCAGTTCCCTCTTCTTGTTTGAATAAAAGTGGCAATTGGAACACCAATTAGTAAAATAATCGGAAGAAGGATCGATGGTACTCGATGATGAAATACCATAAGATAACTCTCAATAGAAACCATCATAGACACTAATAAAACTAATGACAGGAAAAGAGTTGAAAGACCAAGTATTGGTTTTTTGGTAAAAGACTCCATAAAATCATCCTCTGTAAAGAGAGAGGTCGGGATCCTCAAGAACCAAAATATCATGATAAGATTTAATAATTTCATAAATTATCTCAATAATTATATTCTTTGTAGCTTAAGTAAAGTTATTGCATCCATCCAAATATCTAAAATGTTGAAGACTTAATGTGAATATTTTCTTGATAATGTCATCAAGTATCTTACAAGAAAGGACATTCTTAACTTTTCTACGATGTATGTCATAACCACTTGGTATAGGTGAAAATCATCCTAGTTACTTAGGTAAGAAAAACATGATAAACTACTTTAAAAATTCTACCATACCGAATATTTTTAATAGGTTCCATAGAAATCCATGGCCTCTATTAGGTGATGAAAAAGATAGATAAACACGTTAATTAATTGAGAGATTATAATATTGGTCATCTCGTGTTATCATACTACCTTTTCTACTAATACCTCTTTGATGATTTACGCCTATACCTTCATGTAACATCAGGTATTCCATAGGATAAGGCACATGGGTTTCTGTAAGCATAAGTCTCTTAGGTTAATCTAAAAAATTAATGGATCCCTAGAAGTCAAATAGATCTTGATTGTTTGATGAAACAATTTAATAGTATCATAGAAAATGTATGCCAATAAATATATGAATTTAGTAATCCCTACATATAGTATTGGTGTTATGAGTTCTAGATTGATATAGTTTACTTTCTTATGGATCAAGAAATTTTAGAAAGTAAAGAAGCAAAAAATAATAATGATAGGTTCTCCAAATAAGAAATAAAAAATACTCACATGAATAAATCCATTGCTTCTATAAAATCAATTGGATCCCACTTGTAAAGTATGATGGAAAAACACATAATGGGCCCAATATTGTGCACCCCTCACCAGTTTTCTTCAGAGCTAAATTAGGAAATATCCTGATGATATCCCAGGAAATGTCTAATATGTAAAAAAACCTATAATTAGTCAATTTCATAAATTTAAACAATAGAAAATAAATTTTTGTGGATGTATATAATTACCTATATGTCCATAGTAAATGCAGGTGTAAAAAAATGTCAATCCCAACCAAACATTCTGATCTGGGTAAAACATTTCTAGTGAAGTTTTTTGTAAAAATGAAAATTCAATTCATGGTTATTATCTTGGTCTACTGAAAATATAACCGAATTCATAAAAACCCCATCATGAATTTTAATCAAATTGGAGTTCATTTCCAACATTTATAGTGGAGTTTTTTTGTAAAAATGAAAAGTTAATTAATGGTGATTATCTTGGTCTGGTGAAAACTCAATCTCCCCCTCCTTGACATGGGTTTTGATTGATTTTTTTGTTTACACAACATCAACCATTTCCATATTTGAATTTTAATAGGATGCTAGTGGAATGTTGACATAGCCTGTGATTTTTGTCCATTCCTATGTTCCCCTTTCCTCTATCTCTGTTTTAATTTTTTATGACAATTAAATGTTGCAAAACCCATTAGGTAAATAACATCCTCTACTCAGAAAGGTGGACTAACCCATTAATGGATATTTTTTCCCTTTATATTATTGTTATTGAATTGATTTTATTATTTTTTGAATTATATTTATTCAAAAAAATATTTATTTATTTATTATTTATTAATAAAAGTTATTTAATTATAGATAATTTATTCTCAGGTTAATGGGATTTTCATATGGGAAACCTTGTCTTATGAAGATTATGTCACATGTGGAGTACCTGAACCCCAATGGTCACTACTATTGATCAGGATATATTTATCACTATCCTTTATTAACGTTAAAAAAGCATTGATATAGGTGATGCCTTCATCAGTTAAAATTAAAAAGTGCTAATAAAGAGTACCTTTATCAATACTAAAAAACGTGGATAAAATCATATCATTGTGAGTGCTTTTTTAGCACTAATAAAGACCATTTTTATCAGCATTTTTTAGTGTGGATAAATATTGACTTTTATTAAATATACAATTATAAAAAATTTATATCTAAATATACAATTATATATAAATATGTATAAATATATATATGTAAATATTTTTACAATTTATATCTAAATAGATAATATATAAACATATTTTTAAAAAGTATTTAAACATAATTATATGAGTAAATATATAAATAAAAATTAATTATGTATATATATATATATCATAAAATATTAAACAAATCTTGATGGTTCAATGGTAAACACATTAGGTTTGAAGGTAGAGGTTAGATATTCAAATCTAGGCACAAGCAAGGCTGAATGGGAATAAAAAGCACTAATAAATGAGTGAAAACACTAATAAATGGGGGTTGTCCTCGAGCAAGACTATGGGGTGGGAATGCGGTGCACATATCACTGATAAAGGGTGAGTGATAGCACTGATAAAAGGGCTGGGTGAAATTAATTTTTTTAAAATATTTTTTGAATTTTATCAGCATAAAAAAAGCATCGATAAAAACACCTTTATCAACGCTAAAAAAAGCACTGATAAATACACCTTTATTAGCGTATTTTTTAGTGATGATAAAGGTCATAGGTTTTTTAGGAGCTTAGAATGTTAGTATTTTTTAGTTCCAACGATGACCATTTTTAGCGATGACTATGACCGAATATGTATTAGTGGGAGGATCACACCTCTACACGCTGGGGCATAACAACTCCATGTTTTCTCTAAACACCTTGCTCAAACTCTATTGTTTCCATGACGGAACATGATCCCTAAACTACTTATAACACCACACAAATGGTATGTGATGATGAAGAGGGTTGCACTATCACACACTACATGGAAACACTCTCTGAATAGACTATTTATCTACCCAATTCTGATATCTAGGCAAGAAGATACAAAAAGTACCAAGGATAGAAAAGTACATGAAATGTACTCTCTTGAACACATTGTGTGATCCCTGAGTAGTATCAGAGTATGTACTGCCATCCTTCTAGTCGTGTGGGGTCAAACTGCTGGGTGTGATCCTATGGGAGACATGGCCTATGGGACTACTGAGTCATATGGGAGTGTATATTGAAGACCTAGGGTCGTGTCACCCAGGGATATGACATGTTCCCTGGACCACACGATATATGTGGCCAGGTGGATAATTAGGCATGTACTCTAGTACAACCCAAGTCATATGAACAACCAAACACAATGTTTTTTTAAAGCTACAGAAAATGTGATATTTATCCTGACTCTGGTAACCCTATCCACCACTCAGCACTAAACACAATGTGTGCCTTGATAATCACATGTCATGTGGTCACTAACTCGAATGGTAGAATCCCTAACTACCTAGATCTTCCTCTGTCACTACTTCCATAACCTACATTATCTTTCACACCCATTAACGCTGAAAAAATTTCCTTCTCTACTCACTCTAAGCCTACCACTTTCTATCTTCATTGCTCTTTGTTGATCCTGATCCCAAGCTACCACCTAGGGGTCCAATATCGCCCATCGTTCATCAGGACTACCACTTCTGGTTGCGCTCATCACCAAATATCCTACCATCCCGAGATTCCATTATCTAACCATAAACCATTGTGAAGGCTAGAGGCGATTGATCATCATGAGATGGTATAAGAATGAGATAGAGAGAAAGATTGGTGGAAAATGCGATTTCAGCCACCCGAAACTTTGTTCTCAAACATATTTGAATTTCCAAGGATCGAATAACAACTAAGAAGGGGGGTTGAATCAGTTGTTTAACTTTTTATAAGTTTCAAAACTTTAATAATCTAAACCCTTGAAACCTATTAAGATTTATTTCATTATCAACATTTAGAAAGAAACTCAAGCATACAAGAAAGGTAAATTAAGAGAGGCATACAAGATTTACAAGGTTAGGCCTCAATAAGAGAACCTACATCCTTTCCATAGCAACTCCCATGGGTCTATGGAAATCCACTATAATAAAGAAGTGAATACAACTTGTGCCAACTCCCATTAGACAACTTATATCTCCTGATAGGAAATATTATACTGACTCCCATCAGTTTAAAATGTTTTCTTAAAGAAAAAATGATCCAAACACAAGAATAAGAACTTTATTGAAGCTGCTCCACAAATGCTCACTCCGAATCTTCATTCCAGTTTTCTTGAATCCAATTTTTTGAAATCGGTCTTCTCAGCAAGGTAATGATTGTTCCAATTTCCTTCTACTAAAGAACTGAAGAAAAACTTCTTTAAGATAATTCCAATCTTCTTAGAAAGGTAAGATGTTTCTGATTCTCTTATTCTCAACACTCAAGAAAACTTATTCAAGATGGTAGGAACTTTTCACTTTGAATTCTCTAGTGCTCCGCCTTTTCCACATGTGTGAAAGTTACAAATGAGTGAATGATCTGAGCACATATTTATAGGCAGCTCAGAAAACAAAGGTGGGAATCTTGAAAATTTTTGTCACTTCCTCAAATCTCAAAAACTCTGAAAATATCTCACATTTAATCTTTAATCTTTGACTTCTTCAAACCTCCTTAAATTTCTTCTAGATTTACGCATAGTTTAAATTCAGGATTTCCTTCTTGAAATCTTCATATATTTCTTAGAATGATAATGTTGTATCTTGGTTCTGATTTTCTCAGAAACATGCTCAGAAATCAGGTTCCAAATTGTGGAGAAATCAGGTTCTGAATTGTTTAGAAATCAGGTTCTGAATTACTCAGGAATCAGGTTCCGAATTGTGCAGAATTCATCTTCAGAATTTAAGTTCTGGTTTTCAGGTTCAGAAATCAAGTTCTAGCTTTCTCGGAAATTAGGTTCTGAAATCAGGTTATGGTTTTTAGGTTTAGATATCAGGTTCTGGTCAGGAATTAGGTTCCAAAATCAGGTTCTGGTTTTCAGGTTCAGAAATCAGGTTCTGGTTTTCTTAGGAATTAGGTTCTGAAATCAGGTTCTAGTTTTCAGGTTCAAAAACCAGGTTCTGATTTTCCAAGGAATCAGATTCCAAAATCAGGTTTTGGTTTTCAGGTTTAGAAATCAGGTTTTGGTTTTCTAGGGAATCAGGTTCTGGTTTTTAGGTTCAGAAATCATGTTCTAGTTTTCTCAGGAATCAGGTTTCTATTTTCAGGTTCAGAAATCAGGTTCTGATTTTCTCAGGAATCAAGTTCCAAATTCAGGTTTTGGTTTTCAGGTATAAAAAACATGTTCTGGTTTTCTTATGAATTAGGTTATGAAATTAGGTTCTGGTTTTCAGGTTTAGAAATCAGGTTCTGGTTTTCTCAAGAATCTGGTTCTGAAATCAGGTTATGGATTTAGGTTCAAAAATCAGGTTCTGGTTTTCTCAGGAATCAGGTTCCGAAATCATGTTCTGGTTTTCATGTTCATAAATCAGGTTTTGGTTTTCTTAGGAATCAGGTTCTGAAATCAGGTTTTAGTTTTCATGTTTAAAAATCAGGTTCTGGTTTTCAGGTTCAGAAATCAGGTTTTGGTTTTCTCAGGAATCTGACTTCAAAATCAGGTTCTAGTTTTCAGGTTTAGAAATCAGGTTCTAGTTTTCTCATGAATCAAGTTCTAGTTTTTAGGTTCAGAAAACATGTTCTGATTTTCTCAAGAATTGGGTTTTGAAATCAGGTTTTGGGTTTTAGGTTCATAAATCAGGTTCTGGTTTTCTCAGGAATCAGGTTCTGAGATCAGGTTCTGAAAACAGGTTTCAAATTTTCTCAAAAAATTTCTTAGTGAAAATCATTTAACCACTTCACCATTTCTCCAACAGATTTTATCATGAAACTTTTCATGATTTGTGAGAACTTTAAGATCATCAAAGCATCATCTGATTTATTTTATAAAGTTTGAGACACTTTCTTAACTTCGAAATTCTTATTCTTTAACAACATCCTCTTTAAGAAAATCATGAGCAACCAGAAACATCAACTTTTTGTAACTCAAAAACATTCTTCAACAAAAAGATTAGTTGTCAGCAAATAAAAAACATTGTTAAAACAAAACACCACAAAGGTTCTTTAATCTCCCCCTTTGGATTCTTTGGAAACCCTTGTTAACAAATTTTCACCTCTCAAAAAATTTCACATCTCAGGTTCTTGAACTTTACCAAAACATAGACTTTCTCAAAAATAGTGTCCTAACACCACACTACTGGATAAAGTAATGTTTTTGAAGGTTTTTTATTACTCAGTGACAAGAAAATTTTTCATCCATGTAAGGATAAACTTCACCTTACTCAAACTCCCCCTCAACTTTCATCTTTCTCTTTCTCACTTTTCTTTTCCTCTCTCATTTTTTTCTCTCTCTTCCCCATTATATGATAACCACAACTTCAAATTCATAAAAAAAATCCAAGTAAAAACAAATTTCAATGTATTAAGTTATTAATTACTCTCCCCCTTTTTCAACATAATCCAAAGAATGGTGGGGGAACTTCCTTATGAGTTTTAGGAAGTTATGGGAGGAGGCTGAACATGGAGTTTCAGCCTCAATTCAACAAGCCTTTCCTTTGAAATTTCTTTTGTAAAAATATCAGAAATCTGACACTTTTTTGAAATATATTCTATAAAGACTTCTCCAGCAGCAACTTTCTCTTTTTAAAAGTGATACTTTATATCAATGTGTTTTGATCTTGAATGTTGAACAGGATTCTTATAAAGATCAATGGCACTTTTATTATCCCAAAGTATCTTTAAAGTTTTAGAAACTTTCATATTCAAATCTTCTAGTTGAACCTTCATCCACATCATTTGAGTACAAGCCTGAGTAGCTGCAACATATTTGGATTCAGTTTTGCTTAATATTACTAAACTTTGTTTCTTATTGTGCCAACTCACACAGCATTCCCATAAGAAAAATGTTACTATTCATTTTGATTTTCTATCATTACAATCATCATCTCAATCAGCATCAGTATAACCATAAAACTTTATCTCATTGTTTCACTTGTATAAAAACCCATGTGAATTTGTTCCTTTAACATATCTCATAATCCTCTTAACTTCCATCATGTTTGATTCTTTTGGATTACTTTGATACTGGGAACATAGAGTCATAGCATAAGCAATATCAGGCCTTGAATTTGTAATATAAATAAGACTTCCTATCAACTTTCAAAAGTATTTATAATTCACATTGTTCTTTGATTCATCTTTTCTCAACTTTCTACTCACTGAGATAGGAGTTGAAACTTCCTTTGATTCTTCCATCCCAAACTTCTTTAACAACTCCTTGGCATACTTTTCTTGGGATACGAAAATGTAGTTTTCTTTTTGTAGAACTTGTAATCCAAGGAAGAAAGTTAATTATCCCAACATTGACAATTCAAAAAATTTCTTTATCTCTTCAGAAAACTCTTTACAGAACTTTTCTTCATCTCCAGAAAAAATGATATCATCCACATAAATAATTACTATTAAAGTTCCAAAGTCAACATCTTTAACATACAAGTTGATATCAACCTTTCCTTTAGAAAAGTTCATCTCTCTCAAAGAATTTTCAAGCTTCGAATACTATGCTCGTGGATCTTGTTTCAGCCCATACAAGGATTTATTCAATTTTCAAACTTTGTTTTAATCCTCATAAAGTAAAAACCCACAAGGTTGTTCAATGTAAACTTCTTCCTCAATCTCACCATTTAAGAAAGATGAATTTACATCCATCTGATAAACCTTGTAATTCTGATGAGTATCCACTGTAAGAAACATTCGAATAGTTTCCAACATTGAAAAAGGGGCAAAGGTTTCATCAAAATCCACACCTTCCACCTATTAATATCCTTTACACATAAGCATTGCTTTGTTTCTTGTAACTTCTCCATGCTCATTCAATTTATTTCTGTAAACCCACTTGGTTCTGATAATATTTTTATTTTCGGGCCTTGGAACAAGTTCCCATATTTAATTCTTCTCAATCTGATCCAGTTCCTCATTCATAACATCCACCCATTCTTTATATTGAATAGCTTCTGAAATTGATTCTGGTTCAACTTTTGAGATAAGGGAAGTCTGATTTTCTAATCTCAAATTCCTTATTGTCTGAACTGGAGCCTTCTGATTCCCAATAATATTTTCAGATTCAATATGTTTTTGTAAGGTAGGAAAACTCACATTTTCTTTCCCAGCATCACTTTCCTCCCCATGTGACTCATCTGAGTCACTTTCACTTTTGTGGGGATTCTCTGATTTATCTTCCTTAGTATTCTTAATTAATTTTGTGAAGGAACTTGGATTTTCAATTACCTTCACATCATATGATTCAACCAACTTTTGTAAAAATTTGTTCCAGAATTTTTAACTTCTTCCATTTGATAAATGACCCATAAATATTCCTTCTTCATCTTTCTCATCAAACTTTCCTAAGTCCGGATTTTGATTTTGAGAAAGCATGGACTTCCAAAAACTTTGAAGTATTTCAATGAAGGTTTTTTGTTATACCACATCTCATAAGGAGTCATGTTGGTTTCCAGTCTCAACAAGCATCTATTTTGAACATGTACAGTAGTGCTAACAGCATCTCTTCAAAAGAATTTTGAAAGTTTGTATTCTGATAACATACTTCTTCCCATTTCCACCAAGATTCTATTATTCCTTTATGCAACTCCATTTTTTTGTGGAGTATAAGGAGCACTATACTGATGTTTGATACCATGCTTCCTTAGATAAGTTTCAAAATCAATGCTTTTGAATTCGGTACCATTGTTTGTTCTCAGCTTCTTTATGGAAGCTCCCAGTTCTTTCTCAACATCTTTTCTGAAAAATTTAAACATTTCAATAGTCTCTGACTTAAGCTTCATGAACATGATATTTGTCATCTAATTGAAATCATCAATAAAAGTGATAGATTATAAATCTCTTTTTTTTATTTATGTCTCATTGGACCACATATATTAGAATGAATAAGCTCAAGTGGTTTGTTAGATTTAATATCAACTCTTTTATGACTTTTGTTAGTCATTTTTCCTTTCTGGAAAGTAGTACAAACATCTTCATCTCTTCTTTTCAATTATGGAAAATTTCGAACAGCATTAACTTTAGAAAGCTTACTCATGCTCTTATTCCCAAGGTGGCCAAGTATTCGGTGCCATAACTTGTTTTCATCTTCAGCACTCAAATAACAAGAGTTATTGGATTCTTTAATTTAAAATAGATTCCCACTGGTTCTTTCTCCTTTTGTAATCACTTTTTCATTTTTCACACTTTTGATGATACAAGAATCCTTTCTAAATATAACTTCATTTTCATCATCACAAAGTTTAATTACACTAAGTAAGTTATGTTTTATCCCATCAATAGGAAAGACTTCTTTATATTTCAGTTTCTCTGCTTCAATCTCTACTATTCTGATTCCCTTAATTTTTAAGAAACTGTCATTGCCAAAACTAACTGCTCCTCTATCATTACTTTCAACATTCTTCAAGATTTTTATATCACCTGTCATGTGTGAAGAACAACCACTATCAATAATCCATGGTTTATTACTCTTACTTGCTTTTAAAGCTATCTCAACAACAAAAGCTCTCTCATTTACCTTCTTATTTTCAGCTTTCTTTTCTTTCTTATCATAAGAAACTTGTCCTGGAAGGAGTGTAATACATATTTTGGCATGATGACCAGACTAATCACATCTTCCACAAACTTCTTCCAAACATTCAAATTGATTCTTTGTTGGAATGTTTCTAACATCTTGAGAATTCACCTTTTCAACTTTCTGTGAGTACAAAAAGTTACTCTTTCTGCTTTCACTATTTATTCCACTTTGCTCAAACCTTCTTCCAGGTAGAGATAAATTTTTCCAAAAATTATAAGATCTATTCTCATATATTTCGCAGCACCAGCAATATCCCTCAAATATTGATTTTCTATTAAAGAATGATCTTTATTTATAGAAACTTTGTTGAGGTTGATAACTTATTTCAGCTTTAGAAAACTTAGGATGTAGGCCATCTCTTATTTTGAGTGAGTTTTCTACTTTTGTAGGATTGATAGTTTTATCACATCCTTTCTACACCAAAGCTTTACTAATAATTTTTCCATAACCTGGAATGTTAGAAGAATCAGATAAAACATTATTTTTGATAGGAGAAGATTTCACCTGATTCTCATGGTAAGCCTTCTCAGCAATCTTGGAAGTCTCAGCTTTTGCTTCAATGGAATTTTTGAAGTTTTCATTCATCTTCCTTAGGGAATTTTAGGACACAATAAATTTTGATTGCAACTTTTTGACCTCTTATTCTTTAGTTTTTAGCTTCTTTCTAAGATCTTTAATCATCTTTCCCTATTCAATAATTCTAAGTTTGTAACTTAAAATTTCTTGAATGTATTCATCTTCTTTCTTGGTGACATCTTTACTTCCATCATGAACTTCTCCATGATTATTATTTATCACACGAATTTATTTCTTGAGAGATTTATTTTGATCAACACATGCAAGAAGTTTGAATCTTAGCTGATATTCTCTATAAGATTATTCACCACCTTCTTCACTCTCTGAGGAAACATTTGTTTTCTCAACTTTTGCAATGAAGGTTCTGAATCTTTCTTTACTTTCATCTTCTTAGGAATCATTTTCAGATGATTCAGATTCAAACTTCTTTCTCAACATACTTCTTTTCCTTCCAGAAAACTTCTTCTTGATTTTTTTAAAATACTTCTCTTCTTTTTCATTATTATTCTACGTCTTCCATCGAGGATTCTCATCGGAAACGTCTTGATATTCTTCAAATTTCTTCTTATGACAATTCATAGAAAAGTGTATCATTCCGCCACACTCAAAAAATTTGAGAGGAAGTTTCCCTCCATACTTTCATCTTCCTCTTTGATAGTTCTTGGATATGAGAGACATGATTTTTTCATTCAACTCTTCATCTTCCTTATCATCAGACTTACAAGGATCAACATCATCATCATCTTGGATTTTCATATTTCTCATAGCTTCAAAATCCATTTCATCTTTCATCTTCTTCTTAAATATTGGAGCTTTCCTCATTTCATAAGCAATAAGAAAGTTATGCAGTTCATCAAGAGATAAATCATCCTTATCTTCTAAAGCTGAAATTTTATAATCAAACATGTCTGGAAAGTTTCTCATAAGTTTCTTTAGAGTTATTGAGTCTTCCAAAACATCTCCAAACCCCCTGATGTTGCAAAAAAAATCATTCACTCTGGTGAAGTATTCATCAATTGTTTCTTCATCTCTCATTCTGATCTCTTCATACTTACTATGCCAAATCTATAGCTTTCCTTCCTTAACTTTAGTATTCCCTTAAAAAACACTATCAAGCTTGTCCCACATACTTTTGGAAGATTTAAGACCCATCACCTTTTAATAAAAATTCTCTAATAAGTACATAAGGAATGAATTTATTGCATTTCCATCAACTTTTATGTTCTTTTTATCAGTAGCTGTCATGGGGGAATATTTCTCAATAGGGGGGAAACTAATAGTGGCAGAATCAACAACTTCCAAGCCAAGAGATAGGAGATAAAGAATCATCATATTTTTCCATCCATAAAAATTCTTCTCATCGAATATAGGAACTCCTCTACTATTTACAGAATTGATATTATCCATGATAAGGATTCAACAAGGGAACCTCCCTCTAATACCACTTGAAGTTCCAAGGATCGAATAACAATTGAGAAGGGGGGTTGAATCAATTGTTTAACTTTTTATAAGTTTCAAAAATTTAAGAAACTTAACCCTTGAAACCTGTTAAGATTTATTTCTTTATCAACCATTAGAATGAAACTCAATCATGCAAGAAAGGTAAATAAATAAAGGAACACGATATTTATAATTTTTGGCCTCAATAAGAGAACCTACGTCCTTGCCATAGCCACTCCCATGGGTCTATGGAAATATACTATAATAAAGAATTGAATACAACTTATGCCAACTCCAGTTATACACCTTCTATATCCTGATAGGAAAGATTATACTGACTCATGTCAGTTTACAATGTTTTCTTAAATAAAAAATGAGCAAAACACAAGAATAAGAACTTTATTGAAGCTGCTTCACAAATGCTTACTCTGAATCTTTAGTCTGATTTTCTTGAATCCGATTTTCTGAAACCAGTATTCTCTGTAAGGTAATGATGGTTGTGATTTCCTTCTATTAAAAAACTCAAGAAATACTTATTCAATATAATTTAAATCTTCTTATCAAGGTAAGATGTTTTTGATTCTCTTATTCTCAACACTCAAGAAAAATTCTTCAAGATGGTAGGAACTTTTCACTTTTAATTCTCCAGTTCTCCACCTTTTTCACATGTGTGAAAGTTACAAATGAGTGAATGATCTGAGTACATATTTATAGGTAACTCAGAAAACAAAGGCATGAATCTTGAAAATATTTTTCACTTCCTCAAATCTCAAAAACTCCAAAAATCTCTCGCATTTAATCTTCAATATTTGACTTCTTCAAACCTCCTTAAATTTCTCTGAGATTTACGAAAAGTTGAAATTTGGGTTTTCCTTCTTGAACACTTCATATATTTCTTGGAATGATAATTTTAGATCTTGGTTCTGATTTTCTTAGAAACATGCTCAGAAATTAGGTTCTGAATTGTGAAGAAATCAGGTTCCAAATTGTTCAGAAATCGAGTTTTGAATTACTCAGGAATTAGGTTCCAAAATTGTGCAAAATTCAGGTTCTGAATTCAAGTTCTAGTTTTTAGGTTTATAAATCAGGTTCTTGTTTTCTTAGGAATTAGGTTTTGAAATCAGGTTCTGGTTTTCAGGTTCAGAAATCAAGTTCTTTTTTTCTTAGGAATTAGGTTCTGAAATCAGGTTCTGGTATTTAGGTTTAGAGATCAGGTTCTAGTTTTCTTAGGAATCAGGTTCTGAAATCAGGTTCTAATTTTCAAGCTCAAAAAACATGTTCTGGTTTTCTCAAGAGTCAGGTTCTAGTTTTCAGGTTTAGAAATTAGGTTCTGGTTTTCTCAGGAATCAGGTTCTGATTTTTAGGTTCAGATATCAGGTTCTGGTTTTCTCAGGAATATGGTTCCAAAATCAGGTTCTGGTTTTTAGGTTCAGAAAACAGGTTCTGGTTTTCTCAAGAATCAGGTTTTGATATCAGGTTCTGGTTTTCATGTTCAGAAATCATGTTCTAGTTTTCTTAGGAATTAAGTTCTGAAATAAGTTTCTAGTTTTAGTTTCAGAAATAAGGTTCTGGTTTTCTTAGGAATCAGGTTCTGAAATCAAGTTCTGGTATTCAGGTTCAGAAATCAGGTTCTGGTTTTCTCTAGAATCAAGTTCTGAAATCAGGTTCTGTTTTCAGGTTCAGAAATTAGGTTCTGGTTTTCAGGTTCAGAAATCAGGCACTATTTTTCTCAGGAATTAGGCTCCGAAATCAAGTTTTGGTTTCAGGTTCAGAAATCAGGTTTTGGTTTTCTCAAAAATCAGGTTCTGGTTTTCAAGTTTAGAAAAAAGGTTCTGTTTTTCTTAGGAATCGGGTTCCAAAATCAGGTTCTGGTTTTCAAGTTCAAAAATCGGGTTTTGGTTTTCTCAGGAATCAGGTTCCGAAATCAGGTTCTGAAAATTGGTTCTGAATTTTCTCAGAATTTTTCTCAGTGAAAATCTGCAAACCTCTTCACCATTTCTTCAACATCTTTTATCATGAAACTTTTCATGATTTGTGAGAACTTTAAGATTATAAAAGCATCATCTGATTTATTTTAGAAAGTTTGAGACACTTTCTTAACTTCTGACTTCTTATTCTTCAACAACATCCTCTTTAATAAAATCATGAGCAACCAGTAACTTCAAATTTCTGTAACTCAAAAACATTCTTCAACAAAAATATTAGTTGTCAACAAATAAAAAAACTTTGTTAAAACAAAACACCACAAAGGTTATTCAATATTCCTTGGAAAACATGCAATGATCAAGAATCCATGATAATACTGTAATATAGAAAAAGGGTTGTCAATTCAATATATCTAAAAATAATTTAAAAATGGGTTCACAAATGAAAAGGAATAAATAAAGAAGTGTAAAATAATAATCAAAGCCTTATTTCAATTGTAGATTGATGATGCTTCAAGGTTCAATCTTGATGGGTCATCCATCATTGAAATCCCCATGAAGAATGGAATCTCCAATACTATCTTCATAGGGTTTCCTTTGGGGTAAAAAAATAATCCACTAAAAAGAGGATTAGCTCTAATTTATAACTTTAATTTAGGCTAACCGATAATTTAATTAAAAACCTAAAAAGGCTCAGTCTGGGGCCCAAGCCTCACATACAAAAATTATACCTCACCTAGGAACTCCTCATTCTAGACACAACCATAGTGTAATAATTTTCAGTTAGGGATCCAATTAAGAGATATTAATTATATGCCTAATTTTCATGTGTGAGGGCTACAAATAATATTTTTTTAAATATAAAATATGTAATAACTTGGATTTTCTGTTTATTTTTTTTGGATATTATATAAATTATTTTCAAGACCATCCATAAGACAACATGTGATTATGAGGCCTGATGTTCCCAGAATAAATATTTAAAATATATTAAATACATTAAATAACAGGAACACACCATTTTCATGAAAATTTGGAATGACTCCCAAACGGGGGGGCCAAATTAGAATTTTGATGGTACTGTTGAGTTCAAAACATGAGTTTTAACCTAGGTGTGACATAATATTTGTCAGTGTGGGGAGTTTGTGAAAAACAATTCACGAGTATAAATGAATAAAATAAATAAATAAATTTGTTTTATTTATTTTTTAAATAGTAACCTATTTCTCCTATAAGTGTATGATTATGAGGATTTATTCAGGTTTGGATTCTCAAACCCTGGATATCTATAAAACCATTAGAGATATTTCTTGACAAACCACGATGGATTGATATTGTATTTTGGATCATTGCACTAAAAAAGTTTATAGATCTTGTCAACGATGACAACTTAGAACCATTCTTCATCAATGATCGATCCAAACTCCAGGTAGGATTTTGATTTTGTGTTTTCCATCCCGTTTATTAATCCTAGACAAACGTAGATCAATTCCATGAACAGAATTGATACTTACATCATCTTTAGATTTAATTTGATGGAATTATTATTTTTTTCATAGTGTTTATTCCTCTCTCTTCATCCTATTCTATGACAATGAATCAAGGCCGAACAAATAAAGGTTGATGTTCATTCCTGACTTCTCATGGCATATGTATTTCTCCCCTATTTCTTTTTTTATCATTATTAGTATTTCCTTTGGATAATGGTTAGACCAATAATCGGTATCCAATTATTGTATGACCATTTTTCAGCACAGCAAATCGAAACCGCAGATACGGCTCGTGATGACGATTGTGTTTCGAGAATCAATGATGATGGTGGGTAAAAATGAGGGAGAATGAGACATAATCAAGGGGTTTTTATCTTCATAAGTGGCACATGATGATACGGATGCCTAAGGAGTGTTCTTGATCCATTACAAGGGATGGATTTTGGTGAGCAAGTGATAACGGGGCTCAATCAACCCAGATTCGAGATCTTGGGAGTGATTTATGGCTATAAACTACACAGAAATAGTGAATGAGGAGGAATGCAGAAGAACCTTTGTGTATGGAAAATTCTGAGTTACCCAGCATGTAATCTGGTGGTACACATTGTATGGGACCCCTAGCTGCAATGCTAGGGTTTCAGTTGGAGTTAACTGTCACACACCATCATGTGAACCTTCCCTATCGGCTAGGTGTGTACTTAAAAAAGTACACAGACACAACTAGAAGTACCCGGTTAGTGGCATGTCGTGTACTTGGACAAAGACACAACCATGTGTACATGGGTCGGTATACGTCCATGACCAGAGATACACAAAGACAGTTGGAAGGCACAGGTAGTTGCCGAGTGACCTCTACACATCATTTTCTTTACTCACACACCATGTATATTGATGTTTACATTCCATGTGAGGCTTTACCACACATATGGATTTGAGAATGGATGGACACACCATGCACCCCCATCATGGGTGTTTGTGGCCCTTTGTTTATTTAGTTTGAACCATTCTTTATTGGGTGTGTTTTTTTGGTCCATTCCATCAAAGGTACGGTGTGAAATTACATCCACATCACAAGATTTTGATACCCTCTAGAGGATGAGACTCATATAGAGTTCTCAGTGTCCGTCTGTGAGACCAAAGTGTGATCCTCTATCATCTTTATACCCTGTGTGGGGTTTGTGGAATTGGTGTGACCTCTTTAAATAGGTAATTGGTCCTCTATCTAGTAGGCCATATTGGTAGGTTTCATGGTATCATTGGCATACAATCCCCTGCATATTAGGGTGATCTAGATTGGTTTTTTGGTGTACCCTAGTAGTTATGGGCATGACCCCCTATTTGAGTTTCAGGTTGTTATGAGACCAATGATCTTTCTTGGGCTAGGCCTAATGATCTAGACCTCTTCGATGAGAGTCTCTGGTGATAACATGACTCATGGAGTGGTTTCTCCTAGAACGAGTGTTTCTTAAAGCAGAATCATGTTGTTGGTAGTTGGTTGGGACCACCTGATGGCGCGGTGTCCTTCTTGAGTATATCTCAGTTTTTTCTATTATACATTTATTATTATATCTTGTATTGAGCTGACTATACTTGGTTCTTCTTGTTTAGTGTTTTTAGGGTGTCCTACTGGGTATTTTTATACTCACCCTAGCACGAGCTATACCCACACATGTCATTTCTTGTGTAGATGATAACCCTTTTGACAATGTCCTAGGAGGATAAGGATTAGGTGGAGCATAACTTGATCTTGACCAACCGAGGTGTTTTTCGGGGGCTTGATTTTGATCGTGGTCCTCTCTCTTAGAGAAGGTTGGACTCTTTATAGTTTTTGGTTGGGATTTTATTGACCTCTTTTTTGCTTTCAGTACATTATTGTCATACTTGGGTTGTGAAATTATATATGTATGCATGAATTAGTTTCATTTTTTTACATTTCATCATTTTTTGGGATTGAAGATGTGTGCATGTGTATAGGTGCATTAGGATAATGCCTCCCAATTGTGGAATATTCCTACTCGGTATTGGTCTCCAGCCCCTAGACTATTGGAGGTGTGCTTCGGGTTGTCACGGGTTGGGCCCCAGTGGTTCAGGTTGTGACAAAATATTTTTCCGAGGGTCCATGACTCTTTAAAAAAACTAAATCATGTGATTTATTTTTTAAATATTATTATAAATATTCAAAGGTATTACAAGGGGAATCTAGTTCACCACATCCACACCACCTTC
This sequence comes from Viscum album, assembly GCA_963277665.1. Classification (NCBI taxonomy): domain Eukaryota; kingdom Viridiplantae; phylum Streptophyta; class Magnoliopsida; order Santalales; family Viscaceae; genus Viscum; species Viscum album. The sequence goes on along the minus strand of OY728159.1, from coordinate 179,647,552 downwards.
AAGGATTCTCATCATGAAACACACAAATCACTCTAAGAGCTGAGGTTATTGAGATCACATATTATTCTCATACTCTCACGAGCTCTCCTGAAGATTCATATACCATCGATAGACTCACACTAATGGAATCACCTACCCTTAAAGGATATTCTCTTATAAGTCCTAAATTACCATTGTTCTTGAAAAGGTGGTATCATCCTCAATATTCAACTCACTAAATTTGATAATTTGTAATGGATCATGCACATATCTCCTTAGATATGACACATGGAAACATTATATACCTGGTCTAGTTGCTAGGGAAATTCCAGGCAGTGAGAAACCTCACCTACCCTGTATAGAATATGGAACATCCCTATAAACCTTGAGGGTACCTTACTTGAAGGGTTTTAAATGAGTCTAATAAAAATTATCAGATCAAGTGGAAGTAATTAAAAACCCTTGTCTGAGGATCTCTATGCAAGATAATATGAAACTGTGTGAAATACCGAAATGAAGAAATATTGTATTGGAATACCTTACACTAAAGAAGATGTTGCACCACCTTCTAACACGTTCAAACATGTTTGATAAATATCAAAAAGTGACATCCAAAATACATCCCACCTTTGAAGGTATCCATGGGTTGTGCAGAATCATCTGACGTTCAGGTGGCATCTATCTTTTCTTCACGGTATGCTAGTACCTCAGTATGCAATGAAGGAAGATGAAGATATCTATGGGTCTTGGGGAGTTTTTTCCAAGTGTGAGTCACTCACACACCATAAAACCATCATATGGATGTATAATTTATAATAATGAAGGACTATCCTTGGGATATCTCATTTCTTCATGCATTAAAATGCATGAATAAAGACCATGGATGAAATGAATGCATCGTATGCATTCACTCCCAAACATTTTATCAAATGAAATGCTATATTAAATGATAATAACATAGATGATTAAATTTTCTAAATGATAAATATTATCTTAGTAAGTATGAATGATATTCCTCTTCACATAAATCAAAATTTTCATGCAATCAATCATATATATATATATATATGACACACACACAAGGATTTAGAGAATATCTCTATCAATATATCTTTTACACTAAATAATAATATACTTTGTGCCATTTCACATTATATTTTATCATATATAATAACTTATGAAACCATATCTAATACTTCTTTTGAATATCTTCCAAAACACTTTTGGGAATCTATCATTAACTTCACCTTGTATTACATCAAATGCAATACCTTGTGAACACCCATCCAAAACAATTTTGGATTAACTCTAAAATAATTTTAGAGTGGATCTTTGAGTCAAAATCAATCCCCATTTAGTCAACCAAAAAGTGTGCCCGCATATTCCTTTATAGTGTTAACAATAAATATGAATCTTTATATCCATATATGTAAGAAAAAAGTGTCCTTTAAAAAAGCGCCAATTCTACTCAAGTTATAAAGGGATATGACATGATCTCTATCAAACACATGTATCTCTATACCTATGTCCATTGGCCTATATCATATGAAAACATGCATTCTCATAGTTTCCCTTTGTCTAAGACATCGAGTGACCATGGGACACAAATCATGTTAACCCCATATAGCCAACTCATATGTTCTCCAGTCTCTGAGTGTAGACTGATCTGATTGATTAATACACCACATGTCATTCATTATTATGGATATTCACATTACATTTCCCTTATCCATATTGATGTACAATATCTACATGTATATGCACACTCCCATAGTCTATCTCAATCAAGGTCTCATATGTCATAATTGTTATATGAGAGGACAAATCCCATCTTGGTTAAGCTCCAATCGATGACATCTGTAGAGACCCCAACTTGACGTAAATGGATATTACATTACATTTTCGGAATATATAATACATAACAAAAACCAACACACAAGGACCATAATAGTTTAGTGTCTTTGGAAACTCAGAACATTATCTTCTAATCGTGTTGAAAGATCTTCAACATCTCCCATAAAGATCTTCCCCTTTTGTTTTCTTACCTAAAAATTTTATTTAAATCCTGGGGAAAAGAAAACATATAAAGGGTGAGCTCAAATGATCAGTAAGGGTAATCTTGGAGAAAATAAAACAAATCATATACATTTGAACTTAAAAACATGAACATAATGTTTAAACATCAAAATCTTGAGCAATGACATAAAACATGGAAATACGTAAGGCATAGATCATAAAGAAACCTTAATCATGATAAAATAGCATGGGAATAAAACATGTAATTGTGGCAACCATTAAGCACATGTTATTATTTCCATAGTAGCCAAGGCATTGTTGCTAAGACCATCTTAGTGGACAAAGTCCCCTTCTGAATCGAGTTCACTTCTCGTTCCAGTCATGTATCACTGAACCGGATTAACTTGTCATTCCAACCATGTCTATATCATGAGATATAAATCTTTACCCAATGCATTAGATGGAGATATAGGTCCTACCCATCTCATAATGAAATCATTCTTATGTGTTCCACAACATAAACATTAATCATTCATCATAACACAAAGAATAAAATGGGTTTCATCAACATCATCCCATCATAACATAATCCATATAAAACAAATGGATATCATTTCATCATAAGAAAAGTGAAACCATGTAAATCATAGAGACAATATACTGGAAACATACACATATGAAATAATGTCATCTTATATGGAAAATAGTTTTGATAAAACACTTGAAATGAATTCTTGAGGAAAATATTCTTTCTTCTTCAAAATCATTTTCTTTTCACAAAATGCAATGAAATTTTAAAATAAAGGTATTTTGTTGAAAATATTCATGAAATCTTGTAGTGTAAACTTCATGAAAATAAGGAATTATGAAACCGTAAAAATCCATTCATGCCATATAAGTTAAAAAAACATTCTTCTCGTACTTTTTCTGGAAAAGTCAAAAAGTACCTCGTATGGTAAAAAAAGATTCCTTACATACCATGTAGTAAAAGTAAAAAATGGTTAAAAAGGAATTTAAACATACTTGAAACCGTTTTTAGAAAACAGGGACATGGATGATAAATATAACCCCAGTAAATACTTACGAACAAACAATCTCGGATAAAAACGAGATTGGAAAAGTTATCCCTTACCTTATGTCCGATATGATTCGTATGCATCTGAACCTCCTGTATAATGATTTAAATAATATAATTGACTTATTACAGAATCATATTCATTTTTATGATATCATATATGGTTAACTTATGACTTTATATTACCTGTTCTTTTTTAAATTCTATGTTAAAGCAGCGTTTTGGGTAAAATCGCTTCTTTTATCGTACGTGTTTCGACTTGTTGTTCTTGATATTATTACTTATATCCTGATTTACTTAATTATATAATGTAAAACATGATTTATATATTATATATATTCATAATATAAATATATATTATAGATCGATAAATGGAATGAAATACACCGTTCATGGAGACGGTAGGTCGTACGTACGCATGAACGCTGTTTTTGTTTCCTTATTGAATTAAATGGAATTAAGTAAATGAAACATATATTTAAATAAATCCAGTATCATTATTATGTAATATATTTCATGATTATTTATTATATATACTTTATAATCATACTTCAATGTTTAATCATGGAAAATTAATCCTATCGCATTCGTAGAGACGGTAGTCCGTACGTACGCACGAGCGATGATATCGTTCCCATAATTATTTAATAGAATTGGAGTGGATGATATAATATCTCAGAATAATTATTATGTTATAATAACCATATATATTTATTCTTTACACCATTATATCCATCCAAGTAATGTGGTGGTGGGAAAACTGATTACACCACGGTGTAGAGACGGTATTCTGTACGTACGCACGCGCGGTGATTTCGTTTTCTGTAGGATGGATAAAAGGTGACATGGGGTTGTTTCGTATTTATAATATCATATAATTATATTATTTATACTTATTGTATTACTTTATAATGAAACAACTAAATAAGAGTAAGTTTAAGAAGAAAGAAACTCGAAAGAATCGGTAGAAGAGATTACCTCTTCTTCAACGCACCTCCTTTAAGCTTCTTCTTAAGGAACTAGAGATGGTCTTTTGAGAAGAATAGAACCTCCATAATATTTCTAGGGAAGTGTAGAAGAGAAATGTTCAGGGTTTGGCCGATCTTGAAGGCTCAAAGTGTTGTAAATAGGAGAGGGAGGAGGTTCCCTTTTATAAGGGAGGAGAGGGGCACCTTTGGAATTATAAGAAATATTAATTTATAATAAATTCAAACCCCAGATAAAAACTTCCAAAATGACTCAAATAAAAATATTAGATGAGATAGGGTTGTAATATAATCAACCAATAAAATTTAGACATTTTTTGAATTTATTTTAAACATTATCAACTTGATTTATCCTTATTTAATCTATTTAATTTTATTTGTGGTAATAAGATTCTAAATTTCAAATTGTTATAAATAATTACTTATGTGTTGTTAATTGTCCATAATTGGATAATTTATGAAATTTTAGACCATATAAATTTTAATTTATAATTTTTAAATATTTTTGTGATTTTTAAACAATTTTATATTATGTTATTTTTATAAAATAAGAATAGTGTCAATTTTTACACTATTCATTTATTTGAATTTAAATAAAATCATCATAGAAAATATGTTCAAACTAAAAGATTTAATATATTTATAACATGTCATATTTATCTATAAAATTAGTGGAGCACATTAAATAGTTCATATAATATTTATTTTAATATTTTTTAGAACCATTTATTTGATATTTCAATCAATAAAATAATTTCAACATCACTATTGTGTCACATTTAATGATAATTATTTAATCCCTAAAAATTCTAAATAAATTTAAATAATGTAGATAATTTTTTTATCTTTTTGGATACTATTCTTGTTTGAAGTTTCATGAAGTTTATCACTAAATTAAAATTATTATACTTATAAGATTTAAGAGAGTAACATGTTGTCACTTTCTTTGGTTTTAATAATAATTAAATTATTTTCATGGTCAAAAGTCCATAAAATTAATATTTTATGACCCTTAGGTAATATGGGTCTAATTTTAGTCATACAATAGAATTTTGGCAGGTTTTAGGGTAATTTTATAATCTTATTTTTACCCTTAATTACCCAATTTACCTTTAACTGCAGTAAATAAAAATTACCATAGTTACTATTCATAATATCAAAAAAATAAAAGTAACCTATTAACATAATTTGGATCCAATGAATTCAAATATGGAATCCATTTTTCAAAATTCAAAACACAGAAGTTGCAGTAATTAATTTAAAATTAATCTCGTTGTTAAGAAAACGGGTTTTAAAAGTTAAAACATTGCCAAAGATTGAAATGTTTTTACCTATGAATTAAATGTAAAATTAATGGTAATGAAATAAATTATATTAAATGGTAAAAATATATTCTATTTATACTTTAAAACCATTAAATATTATAATTTAACCATATAAATTATTGCTTTGAAAAAAGTTGTTTTTAATTAAAATATAGCGTGTTTTTACTATTCATTAAAATATGAAAGTTATCAGAATAATATGAAAATTTATCCAAAGTAAATTTTTATATCATGATTCCAAAGAAGAATTTTATTTTTTCAAATTGAACTTATAAACCTGTCAAAAACTATATTTAAAGTGCGCGCGCCATCAAAAGGCAACAAAACTGCATTTTTTTAAAAATACTTATTTTACCCGAAAAAATGTATTTTGTTCACATAACATGTTTTAGAAAATGTGTAAGATTAATAATAATGTTATAAAATTCAAAAAGTATTTAATAATATTCATAACGTCTAGTCCATAATAATATTATAACAATATATCGTTGTTTAGTGAAACCCGGTATTGCGTACTACACACGCTATCGAGGAAGGTCGCAATTGCGTGTAACACAAGTCAAGAATAGTGTTTGTGTATAATATAAGCTAATACGGTGTTGTGTATAGCACAAGATAATTTTGGAGTAATGTAAAACACAAGACATCAATGAAATTAAAAGAATATTTTTCATAAAATCTCGGGGTGTTACAACATCATCAACAACATACCCAACCACCCCATTATTAGCTAATTCAATGTGTAGAATTGCATAAGAAGGGTATCAAAGTATAATGGTTATCATTATAGGTGTATAACCAAACTCACTCAAATATGATCCATGCACCCTTAGTAAACCAAAGATATTTGTATGATGTGGTATACTTAGTAGGTATTCAGCACACATGAAGAATCATATTCTTTGTTTTGTGCCTCATGAGCATGTTTTGTATATCTATACAATAATAATACTCATTCTAACCTTAAAATTTCTTCAAAACATATAATACTTCATGATGAACATCAATTAAAGATAAACTCAAAGTCATACTTTGAGAGGTCAATTATCATTTCACTTCACGAAATGTATATATATATATATATATATATATGCATTTGTGTAGCCAATGTGAAATAATGATAATATGGAGGTTGCATTTTAATATGATACATTTTAATATTCTTAAAACTCTTTAATTATATTTAAAAAAACCAACATAAGTACCAATTTATCATATCATATAGGATAATCTTCCAGATCATACTTATATTTTCCACAATTTCTAGGTTTTGTTAATACATTGCATCATCTAAAATCCATTTCACATCCCTATGTGACCATCTGATAAAACTCTCCCACTAAAATATTGAGTGAAAACATCTACGAAGTAAGATATTTTGAATAATGATGAGAGTTGGGAATCATATTCCTAACCATCCAAATTCTTAAACATATTCAAACTTCTTAACTTTACAACATCAAATTTTATGATGTAAACTTATGTTGTCTATGTATAACTCTTTCTAAATTCATCACCGTAATCTTTGGAACCCTATTCCATCAAACTTTTTACTTGAAATAATGTAAATACTTACATTATTGTTTATTAATACATCCTAACTCTCTTATTAAGTAAAATTCACTTTAAAATTAGATTGGTGTAATTATTTATTTGTTAAATTTGAACCAATTTATGTCCAATCATACTCACACTATACTCTTAGACATTATATTGTCTTTAGAATTTATTTCTAAGACATACAAACCCTTTTGTGATAGGAAATAACTTTTATTTCCTTTTTAGTAGGAACATTTAACAAATAAACTATATCATATATATGATATTCTATGCATTTGGAATATGTTTTATTTGAAAAGAAGTCTTTATCAAAATATACCACTGATGGGTGATGGGAACATATTCCCACATATTTTAACAAATACTTGGATAAAAATTTTATCCTAGATAAAACACTTTTAGTCATATCTTCTCCTGAAAACTTGTTATATAAATTGATTAATCATAAACCTTGTGTATACAATTAATCATCTCATACTTGTTCATAAAAACTTTTTTTTATGATGGCACTGCACTCCCCAATAGAGTAGTGATATTAGGGTTCTTCGCTTTGCGGTTACCCCAACCGGGTGTCATCTCCTTGATCCGGCCTCAGCATCTCTCTTTGTCGGTTATTTCTTCGTCAGCTTCTCACTCCAATCCTTCTTACCTTCTAGTATCCCCTCTTGGATTAGGTCTTCATTTTTTACCTTGCCTCCTACTCAATTTTGAAGCTTCTACGAAGGTTTCCTCTCATCCCTTCACCCTTTGTTTGATGAATTTTTTTCCCTTCCTCGTCGTGATGTTTGGATCTCCAACAGGGTTTGAAGTGCTCTTGCTTGACCTCTTTCCAGGGAATTACAGGTGGCAGAGTCATCCATCTTGCAGTGGAGTAACATTTCTTCTCTACCTTTAGATCTGGTTTCAAATTTGGGCACCACCGATGTGAATCAGTCTGCATTTTTGCATTGGCGTTTCATGCTCCAAGTGGTGTTTGTTCTTCAAGCAGCGTCTTCGACGCTCCTCTGCGTAGCAGTGAAGGTTTCTGAGCTAGCTCAGGCACCTTTGAGCGGTGGATTCTAAATGATTGGAGGTAGTGTGAGGATTTTTATTGTGCAAGGTTTCGATTTCTTCATGCAACCTAGATTCCTTGGTTGCTACCTGCTCGAGAAGTGTTGCTGGTTCCGCTTGATTGGCGACTTTGCTGCCACTTTGAAGGTTTTGGGATGGGTGATACTTCATGTTGCAGACTCTTGATGGATCGTGTTTTTTGTGCTTGGTTTCTTCTGATTTTTTATGTGTTTTCTGCTGCAATGGTGATGGTTTCCAGGGTGATTCATATGAATTTCATCCTGTTTTGAATTGGTCTCAATGGTTATGTTTCCTCTTGAGTTGTTGATTTCTTTATGATTTCTTGTTTTCCTTGTTGCATTTGGTGTGGAACAGCTTTATGTAGGTGTCACTGGGTGTGTGGCCTTGAACGAGGGATGGGTGTGTTGACATTCATCATCCATCCATTGGTCATCATCTTGATGGACTAACGGGTGCCTTTCCTTGACTTTTTCTTAAGGTTTTTTGTCTGATCTTACATCACATCAGGTGAAATTGCTTTAATCCTTTTCATGCCTTGTCTGGGAGGGAGGCTCTTTTGAGAGAAGGGTGTATTGGCACCTTTCATCCGGCTCTCCTCCACACTCCTGTGTTGGTTGGAGAGGTGCTCTGACATGTTGCACTGCCATCACGATGCAACTTCTTGGTAGAGGGGGTGATTCAACCTTTGGACTTATCTCACTGTTTCACTCTCTAGAGAGGGGGGAAATGAGGCTTTTACTTGAGCTTTCTTGGATGTTTGATTCCTTTGAACTTTCAGACCTATTTTGACCTTTGTATTTTTTGTTTCTTTAGGAATTTTTCCTTTCTCTGTAATAGGTTCCCTCTTACCTAGTCATAAAAGAGGTTCTTTTGTTTTTTGTTCAATAAAGAGGGCTTGACCCTCAACCTTTTTTTTAAAAAAAACTCTTTTATATTGAACATCTTCACTTATCACATTAGAGAAATGAGATGAAGATAAACATATTTTTTTTAGATTCATTTGAGCTTGATAAAATCCTTTATATTGAAATCCTTGATGTAGTAACTATTTACTTCATCTCATTAATATAAACTATAAGCTCAATAAATTTTTCCTTTGATTTTGAAATCCTATATATTTACAACATTTATAAAATATACATTAGGTATCATATACCTTTCAAAATAGGAGAATTAATTTATATAACATCCATTCCTCACATGGACATTCCATGGAGTTTCATGAACTCCTTCCAATATATATTAGATAATATAATCATATTGAATTATTATTTTTCCTTCCTAATAACCCTAGGTTTTAATGAACTTTATTATCTTCTTGAAGAAACATTTTTCAACTTTTCAACCTACTTTTCTTCATCTAGTTTGAACTTTTACCTTATTTTACTATCTAGTTGGTGAGGACTTCTTAAGTGCATCCACGAGACCTGGGATCAAATCCAGGCGGAGGCTAATTTCCGGGTACTGTAAAAGTACTATAGTAGGATTGTAGTAGTACTATAGTAGGTACTGTGCAAAACTGTAGTAGGTACTATAGTGGTAACTGTAGCAGGCACTGTTTGGCACTGTAGTAGTCAGGAATATTCCCTCGTTTGGGCCTTCGGGCCACTAATTTGGTCCCCGAGTCCTTTAAGGCCTTCGGGCCACCTAGGCCTTCGGGTCAGTAAGGCTTTCGGGCCACATCAAGTCCTTCAGGCCACCTTAAGTGTAGATTCAAACCAGACAACCTACAAGGAACAAACTTCAAAGGAGGAGGAGCAAGGAGATTTCACCATAGCATAAGCTAAATGGATTGTAAGAATGAGAGGGTATGGCACCTGCCATCGGGACAAGTCTGTGCATGCATGGGAAAGCCTAGCCGAACAGACATGCGAAGGTGGAGAGCTGATTTCACAATGAAGATGCTGGGGAGAAGCAGTTCCAAGGAGTTAGTCTGGGTTGTATGTAATGTTTGAAGCCTATGGGCATTGAATTCCTCTAAGGCCTATGGGTCATGTAATACTTACGCCTACGGGCCTTGTAAGGGTTCCACCTCACCCCTTGAAAGGTGGATTATCAAAATCAATAAAAAATTAAGGCCTTCGAGCCATTGGAGGAGGTAAACATTCTTTAAATTCAATCATATTATCAGAACATTTCCATAGATTTTAATAAGATTAATTCCCCAACCAAAATAGTTCATTTTTAGACTCTTCTTAATGCATGTTATAGAACTGAACAAATCATAACTACGTGTATAAAAAAACACCTCATATCATTTTATTTAACAAAAAATATTTTCATTCTCTTCCCAAGAGAAAAATGAGATAATACATGTCTTATGATAAGCTCATACACCCATGAAGTATCTAAGTTATCAATGAAATAACTCATTTACACCATTACTTAAAGAAAACCTAAATATTCAAAGTTCATTTCTTTTCTCTTTCTAACCTTTCATATATTACAAAAATTTTTAAAACATATAATTGATATCATATATCTTTCATAATAATAGAATCGATTTCTATAACCAATAAATCTTTAAGAAAACCTTTAGTCTCACCAAGTCATTTAACATATCGAATCAAATTGAATATCATTTGACACACCCAATCATATTGAGTATATGAGACTAGAATTGATATACCCAATCATATTGAGTACATTAGTGGATAATAAGATTACTTTTTTCATTTTTCATCTAATTCATTTGAAACCTCAATTAAATATCTCTATGCTTCCATAAGAATCTAGATTCACTTGTTGAACAAATTCAAGAATTGGTTACCAAGGAAGAAATTGTTCTGACACATAGAATTTTTCCTTAAGAATTTTTCTTAAGTCACCAATATTACTTAAAAAAATTTCTTAAATTTCCAATATTATGAGTAACTTACATTAAGCTTCTCCATACAAGGATTAATTATAAATTTTATCTTGATTATGATGAATATATTATCTACAAAAACAAAAATTATCAGATGAATATCATATATTATTAACCATTTAATAAGGACTTTTTATTAAATGGTATCCCACTAAAATGATGACCCCCTTTTAATATTCATCATACCTATTAGTGTGTAAAGATGAAAATTTCACCAATAAATGAGTCATATATGGAATTTCTCTCACCACATAGTTATTTAGGTAGAGAATCATACCAATAATATCCTATATTACTCTTGGATAGTTGAGTAGACAACTATTTGTCCAATCCATCATAAGGATAAACCCAACTCTATTCCTCTGGTGGCCTAATCCTATCAGGGCCTCCTGGCTAGTGTAACCCAAAACAAAATCCAAAAATAAGCTAACAAAGGACAATCTAGGGGAACCCATATATGGAATTACCTACCTAATGATGGTACAGTTTCACCCATCCTCACTTTCCTTACACAAGATAATCTAGGTGTATCCAACTATGACATGACCTACTCGGTTGGATGATCAAGTTTTTGAAAAGTGTCATTTTGGAAGGAATCTAACACTCAGTATTTGAAGGGGATTTTACATCACTATATTTGTTAGGATCACTTTGGGATGACATATAATGAACCAAACTTAAAAAATTATATAATATTGAATTTTACTCAAGAATTCAGTTTCTTAAATTTCTAGGATCTTTATGGTTTAGAGTTTTAGAGAATTATTCCATAACTATTACACAAAAAACTCATATATTACAAAGTTGACACTTATTGTTAGCATCCATTTTTTCCATAATATAAATTTTTTAAAAATAAACCCATTTTCTTTTCATGATATGTCTTTACAATTTTCATCTTGACCCCATCCTTGCCCCCTAATCATCCTTAAATTTATGTCATATGTTTTGACGATATTTGGCTCATATATACAAAATGAATTTGGTAGGTTGACTATGGTCAATGAGTAAATTATTCCATCATATAAATAATTATAATCATGAAATAATTATCATCTTTATACATCAATTGTACTTTTAAAACCAATCATGAATGATGGTTAGAAAAATGAACTGTGTTGTAATCATGGTGTGGTAGGTCGTACGTACGCATGAATAACATTTAATTTTTCAATGATCATGATGGAAATATGGTAAGTGTTATTTAATAATTTAAAATTATAATTATATAATAAATAAAATATTATTTCTTTAAATATACTTATATATATATATCATCCATGTGATGTGGTGATGAAAAATGAATCATATCGCTTAGTGGATGTGACAGTCTGCGCGTCTACACGAACAACGTTATCACTTTTCAATGAATTTAAAGGTAAAAAAATAAATGATATATTAATTTTTCATAATGATAATTATCTCATGAATATCATATATATACATTACATCCATCATTATAACCAACCATGAGAGGGGTGATAGAAAAAAAATTACATCGGTTCATGGGGCAGTTGTCCGCCATATACACGAACGATGGTTTCATTTTCTATTTTATGGAAGAGTTGGTGAATATAAGTTATTACATTAAAATAACATCCTTTTATATGGAAGTTAATTATGTTATTATGTCATCATGGTGGGAAAAATTTTGAATGAGGTAGAAGAAGAAATAAAATTAAAACGCTTGGTTAAAAACCACACCTCTTCTTTAGAAAACCTCTTTAGGTTTATACCTAAAGTCTTCCTAGGTTGGATTTATGATAAAAAAAATTCCTATAGGATTTGAGGAGGGATTTAATTAATGGATTTATGTAGGGATTTATAAGTGTAAATAAAATAGGGTAGGAGGTTCCCTTTTATAAGTGAGGGAAGGTGCACTTTTGGAATTATTTAAAGTATTAAATTAATATATATTAATTTTTTAGGAAAAATAGATACAAAATGAAATAATTATAAGATAATATGATTATTGGCCAAAATAATCTCATAAAATAAAATTTTTATTAATTTAAATTATGATTTTACCCTTAACTTTTCATTTTAACATGTGTCAACCCTTTCTGACAATTATTGTTGTAACAAAGTTTTTTACACTTCAGTGGTTAAGATAGTTACGATAAAGGAAAATTGGACCATAAATGGACCATGGTCGATATTTTTAACCACATATGAATAAATTTAGCACATATAGGATTTTTAGAAATTTTAAATTATTTTACAAAAAAATATTTATTATAAAATAACATTAATGTCATTTTTTAAACAATTCATTTAATTTGAATTTGAAAACAACATGACAACAAAGGAATTCAAATATAATCCTTTAAAATATCTATAAAATTTTATATTTATCTAAAAAATCTATTGAACATAGTAATTCATTCAAATTATATTACTTTTAATATTTTCATAATCATTTTTTATATTTTTCTATTAATTGAATGAATATTGTGTCAGTGTTGTGTAAACATTTAAGATCATTATTTTATCACTAAAAAATAATTTATATTTAAAATAACTAGTTAAAATATAACATAATTGGTTTTTGTCCCTATTAATAATATTATATATATTAAAAATAAGAAAATCACATTTATGACTTTATTTTTTACTTAAATATTATAATGGTCAAAATCAGCTCACATATTGCCTCTGAGCGGCGAGATTCTCCCAATCCGCGGTGGATAGGGTTTCTTCTTATTTCGGTCTCCCCTTCCCCCTCTGACCTGGTTCTGCTTGTGGATGGTGTGCCTGGTTCCGGGTGGCGTCGTTGAGTCTCTGTGAGCCAACTCAGCATGGTTCGCTTCCTCTCGTCGTCAATGACTCTCAATGCGGATCTGTTTTCGACTTCATTGGAGTGGCCTGGGTCAGAACATCCTTCTCGGCAGAACGTCGAGGCTCAGTCCGACGTGGCTTGTCGTTCAGTTTTCAACAAGGCTCGGTGCGAGGTTGGGCCGGTGTGCATCGCCTCGTTCGGCGCTTTTTGGTGCGGCTCCGAAGATGGGTGGTGTGATTCATCTCGTCTGGTGCTTTGGGTGTGGATCTGAGACCAGATCTTCCACCGTCGTCAGAGCGTCCAGGGTTTCTCGGCTCATCCGGCTCGACCAGGTGCCGTTTTCCGGTCAGATCTGTGGCTTTTGGAGGGGGGAGGTATGGGTTGCAGATTCTGTGGGTATTATGGTTCTTTTCTCTAGTTTTTTTGTGTTTTGTTTCTTCTGGTTGGATTTGGTTTTGGTGTTCTGGTTCGATGTGGTTGGTTCTTCTCTGGCCTTTCCTGCTCATTGCTGTGAGGTTTCGGAACCTGATGAGGGGACATCCATGGTTTTAATCGTAGCAGACTCATGCCCAGAGTGGCGCCTCTGTTTCAGGATGACCTGGATCCCCTTATTGGTGGAGCTCCCTTGGCATGGGGTCGTGCCACCCAGTCCTAGGTGAGGATGGCCTGATCTCACACCCTTCGGTTTGTCTTCCAGACTTATGTAACTGCAGTGATAGGGGTGTTTGAGAAGGACGACGGAGTCGGTCCAGAATAACTATTGATGGAGGCGGTTGGATTGGTGATTTTGAAAGGGTGAATGGTTTCTTTTTTGTTGGAAGCTGTTGGATTGGTGATTTCGAAAGGGTGAATGGTTTCTTTTATGATTTCTGTTGGGATGGTGATGCACTCGGACTCAACTTGTGGATCAGGCCCCAGATGAGGTTCCAGAGCTGCCCTTCATCGTTGTAGTGTTTTTCAGATTCAGATGTTTGAGAGGGTATGGCATCAGCCATAGGATCGGGCCTGTGCTTTGACACAGGACACTTACTTGCTATTCATCTTTGCAACGATGGAGTGATTTTTCATGTTGATATGCTGGGAAGGGGTAGCTCCATGTTTTAGTTTGGTTTGTCTCACTTGACCTTCATGTCATGTTTTTGTCTTAAGTCGATGATGTATGTAGGGTTTCCCCCTTATTCCCTCAAAAGGGGGTTTCTATTTTAAATAAAAAAAATTGAAGGCCTCCGGGCCATTGGATGGATTGGATGGTCAAAATCAAATAAATATGACAAAGTTGACATATTTTCAAAAATTATATGAACATGTCCAAATTACACTCATCCAATAAGATAAATGAAAGTGATAATGTTGTTTTTTATTCCTTATAATATAATTTCTGATCTTAATTACCTGATTTACCCATACCGTGGTAACAATTATTTATTATGGTTAGTATTCATAATGACCAAAAAATAAAAGGAGTATATTTACATAATTTGGACCTCCTGGTTCAAAATATGGAATTCATTTTTCAATATTCAATTTCTATAAGGGACATGAATTAATTTAATATTAAAAAATGTAATGAAAAACATTTTTTCAAAAAAATGTCTTTTTAAGTATAAAAATGTTTTTATACCAAATTCAATTATAAAATTGATTCAAATGAACTTAATTATATTATTAATAATATAAGAGAAGTAATTTTACATTTAAACTATTTAAAAAATGCAATTTTGTAAATGCTTGAAACAAACATACATTGTTCAATAAAAATAAATAGTTTTCACTATTCACTAAAAATCAATATTTTAAAATAAATACCAAAAAATCACTCTATGATAATTTTTACATACTAATTTCAAAAATTATATACCTTTTATCAAATAAAATTTCTAAAAGTTCCAAAAATTAATTATAATATTTGATCACAATAAATTATAAAACCTTTTTTAAAGAACATGTGTTTTTAAAGAAGAAAATGAGTGCTAAAAATTGAGTTATTATTTTCTAAGTATTAATCAATACATTTGTATTGATTATTAAAGTTATATATATTTTATAATTTGGTTAATCCTATTTATACCTGATACAACTGAGGACTAACACTTTGTATTTAAGTAAGAAATGACCCAGAGAATTACAAAGAGTAGAAGACAAAGAATGGAAGGAGAAGAGGAAGAAGAACACTTCAAGAGTTTCCACTCCCACCCAAGCCTAAGATACATCCAAGAAAAATTTCTGATTTCCCATAATATTATCTTCCACCTACTCTCACACCCTGATTTTTTATTTATAACAGATTCCCCCACCCACGTGGTCCTAAAACTGTCTCCCCCTTGACTGCCTAAAAAATTCCCCTTTCCCCAATAACACCATAACAATATCCCACCCATAACTGATGCCAAAATCCCCCCAAAAAAACCATTACAAAGACAAAAACACCCCTTAATTTCCTCTAGCTCATAAGTTCCTATCATTCTCCACCCCTTAAAATAGTCTTATCCTCAAGACTGAAAAAAAAGATCATCATCAGCACCTTCTTCATCTTCGCCCAATAATACCACCCACAGTTTAGGATCGGCACATCGATGCATGGGGATAAAGGGCTTCCCACACCTAAAACATAGGCCTTTTCTTTGATGGTCCTACCATTCTTGGTTTTTTAGGTGTATCATGTCTCACCCGCCAGGAGGTGTCTGATTTGGAGTCTCCCGATGAACTTCTATCTCACCACCCTCACCTAGTCTGAGTGGTTGGGGATGGGTCCCAATCAGTAACTAAGTCTTTTAATGGTATTTTTGATTCCATAGTTCAGTGTCTCATACCCAACAAATATTCAATGACCCACCGCCACAGTACTAGGTGCCCATACTGCCCGTGAAAGCAAGCTCTACATATCGAGTTAAGCACATTACTTAGAGGCAGGTCTTGGGGATATGGATGTGAACTCAATTATGAATGTATTCTTGGAGTCCATGCAAGAAATACCTGATGTATTTTAGTTTGGTTAGGTGAGTAAGTAAATACACTAAGTATTCTAAATGCTCAATATATTCTTGGACTGACCATGTCTGATGTGGTGATGCCAGTTCCTCATAAGGATTTTGGATCTCGATCCCACTAAACCATTCCATGTTTTTCTCTTTGAAAGCTTCCCATGACTCTCTTGGATGAACCTCATGTGTGATGTTAAACCAATAGACCATAACCCCTTCCATACTAATCTACGCAAGTGGTGCCTTAACATCATCTGACATCTGATTGATGTAAAACTACAGATTGGCATGCATGATCTAGACCTTGGGGTTCCTCCCGTCAAACACCGGGAGTTCTTCCCAGTTGTAAGTTGGGTGCGGACTGGTACCCATGTCGGTGTGGAGTGTAGGAATTCCAGTTTCCTCCATGGGTTTGTTGAAGATGTCTATTTCTATGGTGTGCGAAGCTAAAGGTGCAATGCAAGAGGGTATAGTTTTTGCTACCAGTTGTGGCACCTTCTCCAGGGGGTACAAAACACCGGTAATGCTGGAGTGAAATTCAGTTTGTTCTTTGTTGCATTCGGATAGCTCCAAGTGTTCCTTATCCCAAGTTTTCTTATGTGTATTTATGGTGATAGTCTCTATTCCAGACATCAGGTTGGAGACAAGAGTTTTGAGGCGGCCCAGTCACTGAATAGTTTCATCCTGATGATTTTACTTTTGATTCTCCATCAGGTTTTTACTCATTGGTGGTGGTGTGAAAAAATAGTGTAGTAGTTTGATAGCAGATTGGCATATGACACTATGCATAGTTGGACCAAGTAAAAGAAAAAATCGAGCACACTTGGTTTTTTTTCTTCCAAAAAAATTCAGAGACTTTCCCCTCTTTTTTATATTTTTTTCATTTTAGTTTTGAGTATAAGTGCATGCCTAGCCCAGATATAAGTAACACCAGATAAGAGGTGGGATCATGGGATACTTATAGAGCAAAGATCCAAACATCGTAGTCATGGTTCGTCAGATGTGGCATGACTGAGCGTGTTGAGTCATAATGCGAGATGGAAGAGATGGCTAATATGGATGAGAGAATCTCCATCTGGTGAAGTCCCTTCGGTCGCTCGTTTCACCTCATCAAATGTGATGTTGTTGAAGGTTTGGTCATTGAATGAATGGTTGGTAGTTTTTACCAGAGATAGAAGCAGTAGGGGTCACCTTGAAATGAAAAACAGCAATAGAAGAGGCAAGTAGGTCATGCATTTGAGGAGTAGGGTGCAAAATGGCAGGTTAGAACAATTGATACAACTGAGGACTAACACTTTATATTTAATTAAGAAATAGAACAGAAAATTACAAAGAGTGTAATAAGAAGAATCTAAGGATAAGTAGTAGGAGAACACTTTGAGAGTTTTCACTCTCACCCAAGCCTAAGACACATCCAATCCAAATAGCCAATTTCCCAAAATATTATCTTCCCCCTTCTCTCACCCCCTACTTATTTATTTATAACAATACCCACCAATTCAATGACAAGATTATAATGATCATATTTAAATAATAATATTTCATGATTCTTTTAAGCTTGATGTTTTGTATCTTGTACACTATCAAATAGACTTTCTTTTAAAATATTTGGATATTACACCCCCGTAATAAATCACATCCTCACAATTTGATCTTAAACATGGTAATCAAAGTTTTGATATTTGAAAATATCTTTGTTAAAATACAACATCATAAAAAAGGTTAATAAAACTTCCTCTATAAAAGAGGTAAAATAAAATAATATGGTGATCTGGAATAGCACATATTGGGTTTCCAAATAGGAGAACATTAGTGGGAAGTGAGAATATGGATATAAAGGAAAAATTAATGTCCAAAAAATATTGAAGATTAATAGAGAACAATAATCATAATAAAGTGAATGATCATTATAAATTCAACTATTGTAAACCGATAAATCAAATAGGTGTGAAAAAGACCATCGATTTATCATAAATTATGGTAATACAATTTTTTTTCAAGATCGTTTTCCTAGAGTTAAGGAATTCCATTACCATCTAGACTATGAAATTAACGAAATATACTTACTTAAAAAGTAGAATATAATCCTTTAATAAATTTCCACCACAATATCATCTTTTTCTCTAAATTATGGTTATTCAAAATGAATTTTTATTTTCTGAAGTGCTAAAATAAACTTGTAATGGATCACATAATTCCACAAAGGGATAACAATCTATTCATCCTATCTTCAAACATAACCAAAACCAAAATGGTTAGAAAAAGTTAGGATAATTCCTAAAATGAATAAACCTTCATATGATGAAATACAATATTAATCTCTAAATCCTCGACAATAGAACCCAAAGTTTAACTTAGATCATTTGATAAATAACTGACCATAAAGTCAAAAATCACATATCACCTCAATAACCATCATCAAATTAATTAATTAAAAATTTATAACCAAATTTTTAAAATGGAATAAATGATGAAAACTCACTGGTTATCCTTATACACTGCACCAAAATAAGTGTTTAGTGGTGGTTTATTAAACCGATGCTATTTTTTAATAATTTAGCGGCGGTCTGTTAAAAACCATCGCTAAAACTTTAATTTTTTTCAAAATCCCGACACTTCTCCCATGAACCCCATAATCCCATGACCCCCATGACCCCTCTATCCCCCATATCCCTACCCTCATGACGCCTCGCCATCGCGCCTCACCGCTGGTCCCGATCATCGCCGCCCTTCGCCGCATCTTGCTGTCAATCCCGAGCCTTGCTGCTTCTCGACACCAGTCTTGAACCTCACCGCCCCTCTGTTGTAAGATTTTTGGATTCCTAAATATTATTTTTGAGGTTATTTAAATATATATATTCAAATAATATATTTTTATGATATTTGTGTGATAGTTCTAGATATTTAAAAAAGAAAAGTTTTGACTCTAATTATGATGACCAAACTATATGATTTCAAGATTATCATTTTGAATGGTTTCAAATATAGAAATCATTGTGTTACTGAATTTCATAGACTTTATAATTTTTAATATTGGAAAATATCATCATGGTCTTTTGAGATTTAAATAGGAGTAAATGATTTTAAGAATGGTGTTTTATGAGTAATTAAGTAAGACTATAAATTTAAAATTGATTATTAAATAATTTATACATCAAGTTTATAAATCAAGAGGGAGCTTGAATTTATTTTGAATATTATGAAGTCTCAAATAGAAGATCTATATTTTGTGTTGAATCATGCTAGATAGCATGAAATGTATTTTTATTTCTAATTTGGACACCATTGTAAACCAGATGGATCTAGTATCAAGAAAGGAAGGACACCTTTTTTTAGGGGAATGGATTTAGGTTAAGGATGATGCATACCCTACTGTAATCACTTTATTACATTATTTATACATCTATGTCTTAGAATTATCTTGGGAATAGTAAGGAAAAATTCACTCACATCAGGGGTGAACCTTGTAAAAAACTTGTGTGCCTTGTGTTCATGTTTGTTTTTTACAAATGGGTAAGTGATAGTTTATAATGTCAAGGGGTTATTGACTTTAACCAGTTAAATATGGTTATTTCGAAATTAAATTATAAAGACTTGGTAATATTAATTCAAACCCCTTAATAGTATAACATATATGATCACCTAGGAATATTGGGTAATTGTGATGAAAACCTTTAGAGAAAACCCTTAGTTCTGTGGAGCTAGCATAAGTGTATGAGGATATAATTTTATACTCAAATTTATTTTTATTAATTTCATCCTAATTAATTTTTTTTAAAATTTCTAAGATTTATGGAGAAAAGAGATGCACTGATAGGAATTCCCGATGTGGTGGATAAAATAGTCAATGTAATGATTATTCGTAGGTTCAAAAAACTTCATGGGTGGTAATATTGAAAACATCATGGTTGTATTAACACAATGACTCAAGTTATGGATAATAACCATAACCATATGGAAATTCCTACTTCATCATGGCATTGACCTAAGGAAATGACCTATTTTATTTTATGGTCCCATGGATCCACTTATAGTTTAATGGTGGGTATAATCATTGGAAAAGATATTTAATATAGGGGAACACTATGAACAATAGAATGTTTTTAAACAATTTATCATCTTGAAGAAAAATTTGATCAATGGTGTGCATTAATAAATAATATAAATAATGAAGAATACATTTAATCTATGTTATTGTGTGATTTAATGAGGTTTTTATTTGAGAAATACTTCCCTAAAAATGTAAAAATCAAGATGATATGAAAATTCCTTGAACTAAAGTAGAAGAATAATGTATCCACTATGATATATGAAGTTAACTTTACTTAGTTATAAAGGTATGCTTTTGGATTTTTCATTGATATAGAAAGTAATATCGATAGATTTTATAATGGATTAAATCCAAGTCTTTATAATACTTTAGAAATCTAGGAGGTCAATATTTATAAAGGAATTTTATGTTATACTGGAAAGCTATAAATATAGTTATTGAATAGTCAATGATCTTGGAGTCTTTGATAATAAGTTGAAAGTGGAGAACCATACTGGAAGTTCATTTAATAGAGAGAGAGAAATGAAGAAGTTTCAGTATCCCACATGTAATAAACCAACCTAAGATTCCCCCTCCAAATACATGATTCATCCCACTACAAGGCCTAAAGTTAATTCTTGATCACCATGGGATAGAAATTAGTTCCTGAGAATCAAACATACTCTATTGGGAAATATTTCACCTAATAAAATATAATACAAGACAAGTGGGATCCACCCCAAAACTCATAATATCCTTCCATTAAATTTGTGGGTCATAAATATATGATATAAGTTTTGAAATAACATATAACCAAACATGGCATAGCAACTCAAAACCAAATGTAAACAACAAGGCCAATTCAAATATAAAAGAACATGTACATAAATAATTCTAAAAGAAAGGAAACAATGTGATGGTAAGCCTATTAGGCTGAATATACATGAGATATCAAAATAAATGACCAAAAATAACCAAAACATGAACCATTTTAACTCATCGTTATGTTAATAAGGGGTATCTACCACCTATCCACCTCCTCCAAAACCCCAAAAAAAGATGCAATAAACCCACTACCTCATAGAGGATCCTTGCCTTTAATCGAGTAAAATAATAGAAAATATATATACACCATAAGGGTGGCTATAAGTTGTGAGTGTAAAAAGACCCATAAGATTACACCATGTGTTGTAACACCCTATTCTCACTTTTATGTGTATAAATTTATTATATTTTATATTATCTTAAGTTTAAAGTGTTTTGGGATGAAAAATACAAGCAATTTTATACTTTTCTAGGATGTAATGTTTCCACATGGTTTTATAAACCATGAAAGTAAACTAGGTAGGTAAACAATGAAACCTACTCGAAAAGGGAAATTGTATTTATTTTTTATTTTTTTATTTTTTTATTTTTTTATTTTTTTTTAATTATTTTTTCCCTAATTTAATTCCCCAATTTGAACAAGAAGTTAAAGAGACCTACCCCTACCAACTCTCTCCCTCTCCTATCCTTCCATAATATAATCTAGGTGATTTATTAGTAGTTTCTCATTCAAATCATAAGGTGAGGGTCTCTTTACTCTTATCCTTCATTATTCTCTTTATTTATTCCTTGGTTCTCACCACTCCTCTAACCCTAGAATCCATGGTGTTTGAACCTCATGACTAGGGATATCTTAAATAGGGGTTATTCTTTTCTAGGTATTGTGAAGTTCCTCCTGTGACCACATATTTTATTATTCATAAAAGGTGATGTGATTTTTTCCATTGAGGTAGGTGTCTCCATACCCTTCCTTTTATTTTGGAGTTATTTTAATGATTTTCCTTTTAAACTTGTTTTTATTAACTAGAAATATAATTTATAAGATACTTGTAATGGTTTTATCAAGTAAAAACACTACTTTCCCATGTCTTACTTATGGAAAAATCAAAGGAATTCATAATTATAAGGTATTTTAATTTCAAATGTAATTATAGGCATGTTTCATGTTTGATAAAATTCCAATGAGGGTTTTCTCTAAAATAAATTAATTACACATAATGTTTTCAACTAAATTGATTTATAATGGTGGGTACTCCATTGCTCAAGCATTTTCCTTAACTGAAAAGGATGTTCTTGGTTTATGAAAATTTATTATTAACCTTATTTATTGATTGTGATTTTAATTTTATATTTCTTGTATATTCTTTGGACTTCACATTTTTTGGGTTTTAAATGTATCATGAAGAATTAGGAAACACCCATATGTAGAAGATTCAATGGATTTGTAAATAATATTATACATTTGTGTTTTTTCTATAAATATAAGTTAAGGAAAGAATTGGATAAAGAATAAGAAAGAAATTTAGAACTTCATGGATTCATTATAATGATTTATTGAGGCATTTCTAGTTGCCTTATATTTCTTTGTTCTGTATCAATTAAAGAAGGGTTGAAATTATAACACCCCAAAAATTTTATGGTATGCTTCTCTTAAATATATTTTATCCATAGCCTATATTTAATAAAGCATTGTGTTCCTTTGAAATAAAAAACGGTTATTCAGGAGATAGTCATAACCTAGCCATTAAACATAACTTTTCCACTGCTATGTTTTGAATTTTGAAAAACGGTCATCTAGAGTTGTGACCAGTAAGTCATTTGGAGTCTGATAGAACCAACTTGATTTTTTGATAAATAGTAACATACCCTTATGAATATTAAATAATGATAATATTTTATTTTCTTAAGTTAATATGATAATGAAATCTTAATTAATTTTTCAATGTGATATAAAACTAATTATACCTTTAAAATTGTTATTTTTCGAATTAACTATGATTTTATTTAAAAATTAAATTAATAATATTTATAAAATTATTTTCAAAAAATCGAGTTCATTTTTGAATTCTATACATCGAAAAAAGGTTAGGGTGAATTTTTGGGATTTTTCTAAAATATTTGAATTTTTGTGAATGGTAAAAAATACAGTTTTGAGTTTTCGATAGTTTAATGACATCATAATGATGTAATAATTAAATATAAATTTTTTTTAGACTTTTTTTAGAGTAACATATGACATTAGGTGTCCCAAGTGGCCAAAACCATGGTCAAATACGATGTTCAAGCCCATGGTTTTTCAAAAACCACTAATGAGGTGTCCATTTTAATTAATAAAAAAATTCCCTCTTAATTACTATAAATACCCACTCATAACATCATTTTCCTTCATTAAAAATTTATAATACTCAAATATATAGTAGTTTTAACTCCCTAGTAATCCTCCCAAGGTGTCCTCAATCCCCCAAGGTCCCAATATTCATGTTTTGGGAATTACTCTTCAAAGTAAGGGAATCTACAACCCTTCTCTTTTCTTAAAGATTTCATTTTATGTTTTCTCTTTTATTTTCAGTTGGATTATGTTGGGATATGTCATTCCATATTCCCCTTACTTATTATATTATTTAATAGTGATTATATACCCTCTTTCTCTCATCAAACTATTTTATGAAATTTTAAGTGGCGTCGTTAGGCTGCCGAATTTTCATGAGAGATTTCTCAATTTTCTTCTATTTTGAGTTCCTTTATTTTCTACTTATTTCCTAATCTACCCTCATCCAAATTCTATGATAATTACATTACCTTACATGAACTGGAATTATATTATTCTAATGGAATATTTCATCATCATCTCTCTCTCCCCCTCCTCTTATACTAAAAATGAAAACACCGTCTGAGATGTGTTAATTGATCACATTCAAGGATGATGGGTTCTCAATTTTCATTACCATGTTTAATTCTGGTCATGAAACCATTTTTATGGTTGAACCAGATCAGAATATATTTATTTAATCCCATTAATGTTCTTTAATCCTTACACACTCATAATATAAAATAATAATACAAAACAAGTTCATTATGAACAAAACCACCAAGTTACTCCAAACATTTGTAATTAACTTTTAACTAATGATCCATCATCATGATATATAACCCAAAATAATTATAAGATCATTTATATCTATGAAATTTTATTAATAAAATATATTAATAATTTTATATGTTTAACCACACATCAAATGAACTTCCATTCATGAATACAGGTAAACCGATCATGAAAACCAAGGAAGAAAATACTTCCAAAACAATAAAATTGAAGCTCTTAAACCCATAAAAAGGTCCATGAATTAACTTAATAAGGTTATAATAAATAAATTAAATGTATAGAAGGTTCTTGAAATATTAATTAATGAAGATAAATTTGGTTATTCATGTCATTAAAATAAACAAATAACACACTCGAGCACAAGGTAAGGGGTTTCTCATCTCACTTTCATTTCTATGATATTTCCATTGTTTTCCACTTATTTCTTGTATGTGGTATATGTGTACTTAAATTTGATATATAATAACATTATTATATTTATATTAATGTTATTTAGTGATTAATTTGGTGATTATTGACTTTCAGTCATATGATTCAATTGATTACAATATGGTAAGGGACTTTGTCTCAATTTCTATTTCATTGAGACCTTCTTGGTATTGTGCACCTAATATTTCTTATGCGGTGTATATATTGACCATTAAAGATAATTTTTCATTTGAAATTTTAAATATATTATATATCCATATTATGGTTTCATGGATATGAGTATTGTCTTAAGTTGTATACCCTTTTACATATGGTGTTTATTTGGAAAGTTATTTTAACTATGGAAATATTGATGAATCTGTATTCTCTACTCTATACGGATATTGAGAAGGCATATTGTACTTGTATTAAATCTATGTATAAATAATTATTTGGACTTGGAGCGGAATTTGGGTCCCACTATAGCCCCTTGATGCATCGACAGGTCTCATGAGACAAATCAATTGGCGACAAACCCTTCGAGTTTGTCTCCAAAAATCAGACGGTTTTCTACCCACAGACTTAAAACGTTTTAATGGTATTATAGAATCATATTATAGAGAAATTACATCCAATTAATAAGCATTATCTTTATTCATTATCAGTTATTACTATCCATAAGGTTTTCACTTTGACAAAATCTATGGATGCAGTTTCATTCTCATTTTATTAATAGTGTGAGTTTTTCATTTATTCACTATGCCATATTGAATCTGCCAAGTTTTTTATGATTCAATTATTATTGATTCATGCTTAAACTATTTGTAACCCTTACTTAGAATTTGAGCGCACACCTTTCATTTGTTTACCTTCAATAGGTGATGAAGAGAAGATCATTTATTGAGTTTCTGTGGATGTAGTTTTTAGTTTTTGTTACGTATTGTAATTTGTTACCTTTTACGATGTATTTTGAGTTACATCTATGTATCTAGTTTATTCAATACAACTAAACTGATTGTTCCTTTGGGATTTCATTCCTTCTAACCATGCCAATGTAACAAGTAATTCACCGGCTCTGGTCTAGAGGGGTCGGGGTGTTACAGAAGTTCACTACTCTACACTAGTTTATTCATCAACATATTCTAATAGTCCAAATAGTTTTATTATTTTTCAGAAGTATCTATAATTCTTATTTCACAGATGGTTATACGTACATTTAAAAGGTAGTGTATGTTTATTTAACATATTCATATTTTTTTCAACTGGTATATATGAATTTATTTTCCTATTTAGTAATATTTATGTGTTTTAATTTTTTTCATAATGTGTAGTCACATTGTGATATATATAGATAAATGTTAGATCACATTACCTAGGAACACACCTCAGTATGCTAAGGGTTTATAAGAGTTTTTATATTTTTCAATTTCAAATCGATATTTTGATGTTAGAATAAGATTTCTATGTCCGAAATGCAAATTTAGAATATGGTTGAAGAGAGATGAAGTTTATGAACACTTGATATTGAAGCAATTCCCAACTCATTATTTGTGTTGGATTTGGAACGGATAATTGAACTTTAAAGAAAGGTTGATCACTAATGTCAATACATATAATGAGATCCCAACTTCTTAGACAATGGAAAATGAAATACAAAACCTTATAAATGATGCATTTGGCATTACAAGACACCAACATCAACATCAAAACATATCAAAACAACTAGTTGAGGATGCTATAAATAGCAACTTGAAAAGTGATTTTTTTGAGACTATAGGACAAACAGATCAAGATTGTAACATATCATTGGATAATCCTCTTGATTATGTTAAGACTAATGTAAGAGAAAACTTCACTAAGCAGACAAATGTGCTTCATGGTTTAGTTGATGTTGGAAATCAAGAGTTGTATAGCGGGTGTTTTAAATATTCAAAACTTTCTTTTCTAATGAAGTTTTACCATATCAAATTCCTATGTGGAATTCCAAATAAGGTGATGTCTATGATATTGGAATTATTGCATGATGCATTTCCTGAAGTAAAGACCCCTAAGTATTTTTATGATATGAAAAAAGTTGTTAACAATCTTGGTCTGAATTATACAAAAATTCCTGGGTGTCCCATTGATTGTATGCTTTATTGGGGAGAGGATTCAAGCGGATAGGATTGCAAGAAATGTTCTTCCTCTAGATGTAAGTATATGGGTGATTTTGGAAGTATGAATCAACATAATACCATGAAGAAGAAGAAAATGAACACACCTACAAAGGTTTTTCAATACATTCCTTTAAATCCTTGATTGCAAATATTATTCATGTCATCGAAAATTGTCGAACACATGAAGTGAAATTCTGTTGATAATAACAATGATGGGTTAATGTGACATACAATAGATTCATAATCACGGAATAAATTTGATTCATTACATCCATATTTCTCATTTGATCCTAGGAATGTTCTATTGGGATTGGATGCTGATGGATTCAACCCATTTGGGACTTTGAGTACCAATTATAGCATTTGTCCAGTTGTTTTGATCCCTTAAAATATTCCTTCATGGATGTGTATGAAAAAAACATATTTTATAATTTTGATGATTATTCCTGTAAAAAATGCCTGGAAATGATATAGATGTATATTTACATCCTTTAATTAAAGAATTATTGGAGTTATGGAGCAAAGGTGTTGAGACATATGATGCATCTTCTAGAACAATGTTCAAAATTAAAGTTGCTCTAATGTGGACCATTAGTAACTTTCCTAGACTTGGGAATTTATTTGGTTAGAACACTTACATAGGTTTGGATTATCCTATTTTTAACTTTTATTTTAAGCCCAAGAAGCTACCTCACAGTAGAAAATGGTGCTTCTTGTGTCATCAAAGATTTCTCGATGCATCTCATAGATTTCGGCTGAACAAATAAAAATTCAATGGTTTCATTGATCATAGACCACCTACAAAGTTGTTAACAGGTTCTGAAATATTGACACAACTTGGAAATGTTGAATCAAAATTGGGGAAGGTGCATAATTTTAATGATAGTGGGAAACAAGTTCAAAGCACATCATCAAGTGAAATCAGAACGTAGCAATGGAAGAAAAAATGTATATTCTTAAAACTTCCATATTGGGAATTTAATTTTTTGGATCATAATCTTGATGTGATGCATATTGAGAAGAATGTTTGTGTCGATTTTATCTTCAAATTTCTTAATGAGCATGGAAAGTCTAAGGATCATCTCAATGCTCGAAAATACTTACAAGCAATGAACATAAAGCATGATCTCTGGCTAGATGAGAATGGAAAGTATGCTCCGGAAATTTTTGCAATGAAAAATAGGGATAAAGATACATTCCTTAAAATTTTAAAACATTTGAAGGTATCTGATGGGTATTAAAGTAACATCTAGAGGTGTATTGACTTAAATAATCATATGTTACATGGATTGAAAATACATGATTCACGTATTTTGTTACAGTAGTTATTTCCATTTCCATTGCGCACATTATTACCTAAAAATGTTACTACTATTGTACTCCAATTCTACACATTTTTCATACAACTATGTGAGAAAACTCTACATCCATTTCATCTTGAAAACCTTTATGAGAGATTTTTATTGACACTTTGTGCAATGAAGATGATCTTTCCTCTATTTTTTTACTATCATGATGCATTTGACGATGAATTTGGTTAAGAAAGCTAAATTAGGAGGCCTTGTACATTATCAATGGATGTATACAATTGAGAGGTACTTCATTTATATGTTTTTTGTTTCAATAAATAATTCTTGTTAATTCATTAAATACATAATTATGTTTTTTTTATTTTATTTCACAGATATCTTGGGAATTTGAAATTATACGTGAAAAATAAAGCTCAACCTGAAGGCTCTGTTTCTAAAGGCTATTTGGTAGATGATTGTATTGCCTTTTTTTCTAGATACTTAGATGATATTGAGACAAGATTCAATCAAGTTGGACATGTTGAAGACACATTAAATCAATCTAAAATACATGCTAAATCAAAAATATTTCCTGCTATTGGCCGATCAGTTAGGAGGAGCTCAAATGTTACACTAAAAAAAATTGAATTATTACAGGCACATAGATATGTGATACTAAATAGTGAAATTATAGATCCATTTATTGAAGAGTTGAGGACACAAACAAAGATACGAATGAGAGTACAAACATGAAATGAGAAAGATATAACAAAATTTGTTAATAAAGAGCTTGTAAAATGGTTTACACGATATGTAAGTTCATAAATATTGCAATAAATACGGATATTAGGTTGATACATATATTTTTTAAATATAATAAGGTATATTAATATTTTTAGATCATGAATATTGATACTCGAGTAGAGTTTTCAGAATATTTGAAGTTTCTTCCTCGAGGTCCTCTAAAACAAGCTAGAAAGTTAGACGCTTACAACGTGAATGACTTTAGATTCCATATAGTTGATCGGGAAGAGGGTTTGAAAACACAGAATAGTGGCATATTTACATTTTATGAAGTGTAATACTATGGAAAATTGACTGATGTTATCAAATTAAACTACCAAAGATATTTTTCAGTTGTTTTATTCAAATTCAATTGGGAGGATATTATCAGGGGTGTTAAAAGAGATTCCTTGTAATTTACTTCTGTGAACTTCTCTCGCTTGGAGTATGTTGGTGACCATGCACTACTAGAAATTAGATCTTTCCCAACGCTTCTATACCAACGGTTTACAAAAACCGTTGGTATAGGTCCCTTTTCCCAACGGTTTGGCGAAACCGTTGGGAAATGCCCCCAAATTGGCCACTTTTCCCAACGGTTTGGCCAAACTGTTGGGAAAGGCCCCCCAAATATACCACCTTTCCCAACGGTTTGGCCAAACCGTTGGGAAAGGTCCCTAAATATGCCACTTTTCCCAACGGTTTCGCCAAACCGTTGGGAAAGGTAGACCTATCCCAACGGTTTGGCCAAACTGTTGGGAAAAGTGGCCCAAAAATTCAAAATCCGACACAAAAAAAAATCACAACCAAGTTCCTATACCAACGGTTGTTAAAACCGTTGGTATAGACCTATACCAATGGTTTTAACAAATGTTGGTATAGGTACTTTCATTTTTTACCGGACCTTCGTACCGAGAACATTATATAAATCAAAATTTAAAATATTTATGAGAATACATATATATATTTATGTAATTATGATCACAAAAGTCATGTTAGGTTAGTGGTTGAGTCGTTCAATGATAAACGAGGGGTCCTGGGATCAAATCCCAGCGGATGTTTTATTTTTGGAATTTATATACCAACGGTTCCATTACCGTTGGTATAGATTTCATATTACCTATACCAACGGTTTCCAGAACCGTTGGTATAGACCTATCCCAACGGCTTACTTGTCTACGGTTCTCCAAACCGTTGGTATAGGCTATACCAACGGTTTGGAGGCCTATACCAACGGTTCCAAACCATTGGTAAAGGTTAGTTTTCCAGTAGTGATGAACTAAATTATCTGTATATCTTGTCATCGCAATTGAAAATGGTATATTATGTAAAAGATTTTGTGGATGAAGGGTGGAGTGTAGTTTCTCACGTAAACCAAAGAGACTTGTATGATATGGGTGATGAAGTGGAAGATTTGACCTCAAACATTAAATCCAATCAACAGTAAGAAGTAGAATTATTTTTCCATCATGATATTAAAACAATTAGTCTTTAAAAGGTGGATGAAGTAGATGAAGTAAGGATGGGGCAGGAAACTGACATGATTGAAGGAGAAAATGATTGTATGTGTAGTTATCCCTTCATTTATCAACCACTTATGTTATTTGTGAAGTCATTCATTATCATTATTAAGTATATTTTGTTTGTTAGTA
The DNA here is from genome assembly GCA_963277665.1 of Viscum album. Classification (NCBI taxonomy): domain Eukaryota; kingdom Viridiplantae; phylum Streptophyta; class Magnoliopsida; order Santalales; family Viscaceae; genus Viscum; species Viscum album. The sequence continues at coordinate 179,616,668 of OY728159.1, read as the reverse complement.
CTATGCATCTATTGTCATTTCTATTTTTTTATATAATAATTTTTCAAAATATATGTTATAAACTTAATTTTATTTTATTAAATGACAGGAATACTGAGGAAGCATTATACTCGCACTACAGGGTCGAAGAGTTTTTCTAGAAGCTGATCGAATCTGGTAATCTTTTCATTAGTTTAAATATTTATTATACAATGTTATCTATTTAATATATTAAATTGTTTATTTATCTTTTTTTAATTCAGTCACCGAGTTTAGGCCACCAAGCATCCTGAACAGAAGTGTGGTTGAATGTTCATAAAAAATATTATGGGAGTTTTGTTAATGATATTTCCAAAGAAGTTGGGGTATGAATTCATTTTTCATTATAATAACTTATTATTTGTTTTCACTATGTTAATATATATTACTTCTAATATGACTTATATTTGATTTATAGGTAAAAATTAAATAACTATGGGATGTCAATCCCACACAGTCCTACTAAGTCTCCCAGGATGACCCAGTTGGTAAAGTCATTGGGAATGATCATCTAGATCGAGTGCGCAGATGGGTTTGGGACTATTACCATCTAAGGTATTTGGTAGACAAATGGGGATTTCAAGTAATTACTGGTGGTGAGAAGGTAAATCACACAACTTCAAAATCATTTAGTTCACAAACTTTTATTAATTTTAAGTTTAAATATAAATATACAACATTGTTTAATTTTCAATATAATTGTCTTATAGGTGCTGGTAGCAGGAAGTATAGATAGAGATGGATATGGTGATGAGTAGAGTTCATCATTGGGAAATGATTAGTGGAGAGTTTTTATTCATGTATCAGTGCGTCCAATGTGGGTATTTTTTATATTTTACTTATATTTTAGATGGGATCAGGACAACGGGTGCCCTATGTATGTGTTGTATAACCATGTGTCTATATGTTGTATTTCAACTAGCTATAGAGATTTAAATTTCTATATAATCATATATTATTTTTAGTTTCTTGTCTCTATTTTACATATAGGTTGATTATTTTAATGTGTTGTGTTTTGTTTGATTCTTTCAATGTATTGAGAAATGTATTATTTCTTTCAATGTGTTGTTTTCATTGTTAAATGTATCGATTCTTTATGTTTTGGTGTGAATAAACATACATTGATTCTTTAGTTTTAACATTTTTTTTCCTTGTATGTTGATGATATATTTGATGATCTGGAAAAAAAATTTAGTGTCACTATTTTGTTGTTATGGATGCAAGTTATGGGGCTGCAGAATCTGTAGCTTGTTTTTTTAATTCATGATATAGTGGCAGTTTAAACTGCTGCTAGAGATATTTTTTTTTTGTAGTAGTTTAAATTGTCTCTGCATTATGGTATTTTTCTAGGGGTGGCAGATAAAACCACAGCTAAATATGAAAAAAAAATCTTAGTGGTGGTTTTATTCGTATTAGTGGCGGTTTTTTCAGTAAAAAAGGCCAGACTTTAGCGGTGGTTTCAACGAACTCTAAATTCTAGTTATTTTTTTAAAAAAAACTGAAACTAAAATAAATAAAATTGCCACTAAATATGTCTTCTATGAAACTTTTCATAAACCACTTCTAAATGGACGAAATATCCACGTGTTGATTGCTGAAACCAATTTTAGTGGCGGTTTTTTGAAACTGTCACAGAACCATATAGAGGTGGTTTAAACCACCGCTATACAATCGGTTTGTTGTAGTGACAGATCCAAAACCATGAGTAATGGGGTGAGGCCTACTCTCGAAAAGAACCCAGACCTAAGACACAAAAAATTCCCAAATTATCAACCTCAATCGATGATCAATTTCTCCAAAAATCAACATAAACCCTAAATAAAATAATAGGGTAACATACATCAAGATAAATGATAAATGATATATTATTTATGTCCTCTTAGGATGTTCTCTATTATATTCACATGACAAGTCCATCAAGAATAATAATTCATCCATGATCTAATGAAATCATTCATCCTGGAACCCTAATGACTGAAATCAAAAATCAAGAACTAAGGGAAGGGAACTAGGAATATGTGGGAGAATAACACCTCAAAAAATCAAATAAATACCAAAAAACCACCCCAAATAAGTGGGAAACCATGATATAAGAGAGAGGGAGATCCCCAATCCATCACTCCCACAATGGAGGAGAAGGAGGGGTTTGTAGCCTAAAATCCCTAGGGGAAAAAAGAGTCATTTCCCACTTTTTAAAAATTCTTGTAGGCCACATGGTTTGGACACATGATTTTATAAACCATGCTCCAACCATATAGATTCCACTATCTAAGAAACATACTCTACATGGTTTACCAAACTATGTGCCAACTTTTCACATTCCCATTAATCAAAGCTAATCCTCACAATTAGTCTACATGGTATATCCTAATCATGTGCCAACCATGCCCCTATAAAAATCCTTTAGAAACTTTTAAATATTCAAATTGAAACCCCTAAGAATTTTCTAAGCACCTGAGACACCTCCTGGGTATCTATCCATATCAAAGAAATATCAATTTGAGATTATCCAACTCTTAGAATTCAACTCTAAATATCAATTCTAAAAATATCCCCTACTCCAAAACACAAAAGTTCATATTTACTCTAAATTACACAACTCATGAAGGAGAGGGGATTTATAATTTGGATTAATCATCTTTAATATCACCATTTCAAGCAAGGTATGATTCCTCCTTTCATTAACACCATTACACTATAGTGGAATGATGAGATATAATCCCATACTTCTATGTAAATTTGATAAAATATTGGTTAATATATCCACCATCTAGATTATATCAGAGATTCTTTATCTTCTTACTAAGTTGATTCTCTACTTATTTATTGAATTATTTGAATTTTTCAAAGGATTCAGACTTATACCTCATCAAGTATACATAAACATATCTAATCAAATCATAAGTAAAAGTTATGAAATAAGAATTCCCGCCTCTATCTTCTATTATAAAAGGTCAACACGCATCAATGTATATCAATTATAGAATCTCTATGAACCTTTCACCCTATCCACTAAATGGTGTTTTGGTTATCTTTACTTTAATCATGACGCATTTCAAGTGGTTTTAGATCAAAAGAGTCTAAATAACCATCTTGATAGAGCTTTGTAAAAAACTTCTCATTTACATGACCAAGATGATGATGCCACATCTATGCATAAAATGATCATGTGAATTTGATTCATCATTAATTTATAATAATTGGTTTTTTTAATCTATAATACTTAAAGAACATTATTTTAATATATCGTACCATAAGATAAGCTATTTTGTGAAATAAATAGCTCTTATTTTCAAATTTTCAAATAAAAACATTTTTATCAAGGTAGGATGAAAAAATTATGTTTTTTGTAACTAAATGTACATAATAAAAATATTTAAAAGCCAATATCATACCTATTGGAAACATAATGTGTTAGTCCCTTATATCCAAGGCATAAATTCATTCTCCATTGGCTAATCAAAGATTCACCTCTCCTTTGGAAATATTCCATAATTTACTGGGTTCCAGTATATGGATAAAAATGTGAGTACTAAAAGCTATATCTAATACCCTATTTGTAGGTATGGAAATATTTTAATCAATAATGAATGAACTTGAATATTCCTCTTGCTTCTTCAATTGGGTGCAGTTCTTCTTCCAATGGTTTTGATTTCTACATGTAAAACATACTGTGGATTTTTTCCTTTACCTATCTTTGAGACATCCTTTTCTTGATGATGAATCCATAGAATTGGTGGGAGTATTAGAGACCATTTCATTATTATCCCTTTCATTTAACATAGGAATATAGGTTTTTTATTCCCTGTGTGCTTATCAATTTGGTAAATCAGGCTAAGGAGTTCTGAGAGAGACTTCTCATTGTTGATCATATTATAATTTACAATGACACTAGATAAGTTTTTGGTTATTGAGAATAAAACGAGATATGTGCACAACTCATGAGTGATATTGAAGCCCAATATGTCTAAGTGATCAATGTATCCAATCAACTTGACTACATGAGTCCTATTTAGTGAAAATTCTCCTTGATTTTATGTGAATGGTTTATTAGAGATCTCATATCTCTCTTATCTTACCTTATCTTGATAAAGTTTACGAAGGTGAGAAATCATGCTATAGACATCCATATACTTGTGTTTCTTTAGAAGCTTATTGGACTTGGATGATAACATGAAACACTGGAAATTTATGGCATCATCTAAATATTTCATATAGAGAGATAGTTCCTTCTCACTAGCCTCTTTAGTTGGATCTTTATGAATATGTATTTCCAATATGTATAATTTATGCTCATGGCATAATACAATGCACAAACGCATGTACAACTCCTAGAAATTTAAGCCTGTGTGAATTTTTTCCTTATCAAGAATGGATCACTGTGACATAGTTGAAGTCATGTGGCGTACCATTTCTATAATAAATAAGAGTATAATTTTTATAGTTTATCTGGATAAAAAATTAGATAATAAATATAATTTTTTAGTCTCCCACTATTTTGTTGATAATCTAATAACCCTCACCATTGATTTTGGAATATATGTTGCATATATATTATAGTGGAAAAGATCCATATATCCTTTCTCATAATCTAGAAATAGGTCGGACAAGTTATTCAAAAGTATTTAGATAGACATAACTTTCCAACTGCATTGAATCATAACTCCTTGATCCATTCTGTGGACTCCCCAATCTTGAAATCTTAGATATGGATTTCCTCAACTATTTCCTAATAGCTGCATCAAGTTTCATAGTGGTGATCAACCCTTAATGTGAACTAGGTTAAGTCAACCCAAAACTCAAGTTAGAAATTACCCAATAATTAAAATTACCCCAACAGAGTTTGGTCAAACACTTTGAACTATGGTTCAATTTCAACCCAAGTAGCGGAAGGATATACCAACTTAATTTATTGTTTTGAGTAATTTTATCTTTTATGCATAAGTTTCCCATTTTATCTTATTAAATGCATGTTAATATTAAGTGGAATTTACTTGGGTGATTTACCATGTCTTGATATAATTATGTATAATCTAATTTATTTTAATTTCGTCTTTCATGCTTGATAATTCATTAATTTATGTGATAGTGATAAAGCATCCATAAATAAATTAATAGTGAAACTTTATTGGAATAAAATAATAAAATTGATATGATCATGATATTTTCTAATGGTTAGTTTATCCAATGAATGATAAAATAACCTTCAATCCTACAAGAATAACAATTTAAACCATGACTTGGTTCATGTTATAGCATTCCACCCATCCTCTTATGTATCTTTTGGAATAGTTTTTCCTTGGGTATGAACTTGAATTGCCTCCACTCATCTTGGATCTCCATTTATTACATAAGATTTACTCACACACAGGTGAAGGGAACCAAATGATTAGTTTAAGGGGTTTAAAAAAAGAAACCATGGGCACATAGATCCTTGTATAATGAACAAGGATATGAATTACATTCCATCATTTAATTTAATACATTATTACAATAACCATTCAATAATAATAAATCAAAGAAACCATTCACATACATAGGTCAAGTCTAAACTCATGATTTAATTAAGATAAAAATGACTTGAATTAATCTTATTTATTATTTGATTAATAAATTAATTTAATTTATCTTAATTTCATCTAAACCATCCTAAAAATTTACATCATCCCTAATTTTTAAAAAAAATTAAAAAAAAATAATTTTATTTAAAATTAATAAAGTATACATGTGTACTTGGAGGAAATGATATATACCCATCCAAAATACTCAGTATGGTCCTTGTATTATGTACTCACATGAAATCCAATATAAATGGAATAAAACATAATTATAAGGCACATACTATCAATAAATGACACATGGGAACATGTAAATTATGTAGTATGTAATACAATTAATGCATGTGATGTATACTACAAGTAAAGTCTAAACACAACTTGCAGTTCCGAATTTAATATGGAAATTAATTTAATATATTATTAATAATCCTATATCACATGGAATGCACTATCAATAAATAACACACGAACATATGTTTATTGGGATTAATTATACCTTTAATTTTCTTTCCACGTCAAATTAATCACACAATATATAGTAGGTTACAAGGTGTCTACTAGGGATACATGGTGTGTAACGTCTTCTTCTGATATCTATGACACATGCCTAGGGACCAGCTATGTTTTTTGAAAACATATGTGTATGAGATACACAATATATACACCAGCTACACGCCTTGTGACCTTGATGTTGGATTGTTTTTTAGTCCCTGTGTCATGAAATAAATGCACGACATGGTGTTGACCCTACGTTTTTCTTTGTGAAAACAAGTGAACTACTCGATGTGTTAACGAGTTACATGGTGTGTAGTTTAGAAAACTATGTTCTAGCCTAGATCATTCAACATAGTGTTCATTTAATTCATTCCACGTGTACTTATTGCACGATGAACTAGATTTATCATTGTTCTTCATGGTGAAATAAACATAGGTATACGGTGTGTACCAATGGGATACACACCATGTAGTTCTATGTTATCTATCCATAATTATTGGCACCTCCTGATGGATTATTTGAATGTTATTTGTGTGAATTTAACCTGTTCTTGGTTATATGAGTAAGAATAAAGATGAAGAAGAGAATATTTGAATGTTTAATTTTAAAAAATGAATGATATATAAATGAAAAGTAACAAAAAATTGATATCATCAATTAACTATTAATAAATAATTATAAATTAATTATGTGATCTCTTTGATACCACTTAAAGGTTCTAGGAATAGCATAAGTGCCTATTAGGTTGTAGCTAACTTGGATTTTTTTTGAAATCAATGAATAGTCTGAGATGTACATGATAAAGAACATCACGACCAATAGAATTAAATCGGATATTAATTAACTATTATATCGGAACAAAGAAGATAGGATCATTACATTTAATTTATAATTAATTAATTTAGATAAATAATTACCTTGTATTGAAATTATTTCTTTGTTACTGAATGAGATGATGTCGCCATGCCATGCTATCATTGTGTTATAGGAATCAATGGTAGATTCCCTCTAATGGTGATCTAAAAGTGAACCAAAAACCTCCAAACATCACTATAGAAATTATTGGATTTTGAATGTTCGTCATACGGATATGGAAACATAAGAAAAACCCATACACGTGATCTATCTTCAATAAAGACAATATGTAATAATGAAGACCATAAATGTGCATACTTGAAGAGATGTGTGATCCATCTTTTATTCTTCATTGTTCACTTGATAAAGATAACCTTTAATAATAGATGAAATTTTTTTGTCTTTGAGGTGATTACACCAACCTTGGATCCTTGATCGTATTGAGAGGACTATTTATCACTTAATGGGTGCTAGCGCCTTTCTTATGAGAAAAACAATGACCAAGATCAAAAGAGAGTTGGTTGTGTCATATGAAATTACCTTACACAATAGGAGGGATCACATCCCTTTTTATAACTAACTTAGACATGTTTCATTAAATGAAAACACATTAGACACCTGCAATGTATCAACATACATTACATCCCATTGGTATTATTCATCAACTCTTTCAATGAATATTCATATCATATTTAATTAATTCAAAATGAATTAATAACATATTGAAAATGTAAGGGTACAATACATGAACTCAACCTATATTAAATCATGTTCAATGAATATGTCTGATACATATTATTTTAGTGCACATCCAATGATCTCCCGCTTGCACTAAAATCCATATGGACTTTATGGAAAACTTTACAATCTTTATAAATCTATAATTGCATGTGTGCCCTTTATTATTTATTTAATAGCTATGAAACCCCGTGTAAAATAACAATAATATTATTATTATTTCTCAACATGCACTTAACTTGTGAATTAACTTAAATATTATTTAATTAAATAATATTCAATATTTATTATTTCTCATCAAACCATCAAACTTGGTCAATAATTCATCCATAATATTTATCAGACCTTCAATAATGACTATTTATTTATTAAACAAATATCACTACATTATTTCCCAATAAATAAATAAGTTTTATATTCATTAAATATAAAATAAATATTTATTAAATATTCCGCTCACATTATATTCTCATAAATAACTCATGATGATATATATGCAATCAACAATACATGAATAATTATTAAATCATGTCTGAGAATAATATTTATTCAACTTGTTAAATAATAAATAATAATATATTATTTAACTGAGATTTTGGATACACTTAGTATGTGACCCTCTAGACCTCTTTCTCAATGGCATTAGGCGAAGCAGCCTAAGTTCCAAGGTTAGAATCTAGAAACACACCAAGGAACCCATATAGGAAGAAGTTAATGCCGCAACAACATAATACCTCATAAAAATTCTTAATGTGTGATATAATCCATTTATTGTGATTTCTCTAATCAAGCAGGTTGCTTTCTAGCACCATTAATCTATGTACTCAATGTCTCTTTATTTGAATTTCTAGAAATTGAACTTGCCTATAGAACACCATGGCCATTGAATTATTTAGGCTATATAATTTCCATAAAAGTTCATAAGATATCAACTTCCATTAAATAAAATAAGGGGAAAATCCTTTCTTGAATTATTCAATAATGCAATATTACTCATGACGTGCCCAATGTATCCTACCTCACTATAAAAATCCATCATCACAGTTTTTATCAATACATCAAAGTACGCAAATCATAATACTCATTAATAATAATCTTAAAGTCTAAGGATCAATCACTACTGGAAAATGGACCTATCCCCACGGTTTTGGAGAAAACCGTGGGGATAGACCCCCCCCCCCTATACCCATGGTTTTGGAAAACCGTGGGTATAAGTGTCTATTGAAGACCTATACCCACGGTTTTCCAAAACCGTGGGTATAGGGGGGGGTCTATCCCCACGGTTTTCCCAAACCGTGGGGATAGGTCCTGAAAAGTGACCTATACCCACGGTTTCCCAAAACCGTGGGTATAGGGGTACCTATCCCCACAGTTTTGGGGAAAACCGTGGGGATAGGTCTGTGCCAAAATTCCTATACCCACAGTTATGAAAAACCGTGGGTATAGGTCACTTTTGTGTGCGCGGGGAAATTTTTTTTTTTCGCGGGAAATAAAATTTTTTGGCGGGAATCCTATACCCACAGTTCTTCCCTCTATACCCATGGTTTTTATAAATATATTTAACTAAATATATATATATATACATATAGGTGATGTTAGGGTAGTGGTTAGACGCGGTGTTTTCAGCGGAGAGGTCACGAGATCGAAACTCGACGCCTGCATTATTTTAGGACCTATACCCACGGTTTTGAAACCGTGGGTAAAAGCCGTTGACACCATGACAATTGGATATGTTTCGGTGACATGGTGACAGGACACATATACCCACGGTTTTGGAAAACCATGGGTATAGGCTGGGGACCTATCCTGACGTCGTTCCAGCCCACGGTTCCCAAAACCGTGGGTATAGGTTGTTTTTTCAGTAGTGAATACACGTGTTTGTGGATAGTAACATCCAATGACACATATAAATGTGGATTTCCTACTGGTGGGTCTCATTATCATAATATCCTACACTAGATATTACCAAGGGCATACACCATGAGAAGGTGCCTCAAAGTCCTATGAGTCTCCACCCCTAATAGCTTGTATCATTTTTGTCCCTCAAATGATATCATCCATCCATAGAACATATATTTAAGAATAGTGTCTTAGCACTTCCAGGTACTCATCATAGTGGGGAAATGCTAACTATTAGGACATTATCACATACTATGTTTCACAGAATAATGATCATGATGTGATAAGGAATTTATTAATATTAAAAAACCATGAATACAAGTTATCATAAAGTACACAAAAGTTTCTTATAGGTCATCAACTCCAATGCATACCCCCCTCATCAAAGTAGTTAAACACATTATACAATACTCAACTAAGCATATTGCGATACAAGTGGAAAATACCATATTTATTTTACTCTAATTATGAAATAATCAGAAACATACCTAATAACCCCCATGTTATCTAAGTTCGTATATTGACTTATGTAAGTATGGTATCAAAGTATGAAGGTTTTCATGATAGGTATCTTGCCAAACTCAGGCAATAAGGGTTGATAATAAGCATACACCACTAGGTATATCTATGAATATATGGAATTCCATGAGATAATTGTTTGGATAAATATAAGTAATAATTCTCTACTTATTAACTCAAGAATATATTATTCATATCACATATACAACCATTTATAGCAGATATAAGAATCTATACAATCTGATCTTAACATGTCATCACAACCCATAATACTTTGTGATGATCATTGATTAGTGAAAACTCAAAGTTTATACTTTGAGGGTATATTTATCATTCAACCATTCATGTAAAGTAAATTGAAGTAAACATGAATGAATGATAAATTGAAAATGAATTTATTATAATGGCATGATATGTTAATAACCTTTACAAGCAATCTCATAAGTATTTAATAACAATATATTCTACATGAATCTCATATTATTGCTTCACTAATGGTTTTTTGAACATTACATCCATATGTAAATCTTTTTATATCCCTATATGACCATATGATAAAATATCACCACTAATATCTTTTTGAGTAACTTTTACAAATCTAGTTTGAATAATGGTGAAACTTTGGAATCATATTCCTTAAGTTCAATACTCTGAACCTATATTGAAACTCCTTATATTCATAACCTTAAATATTATGATGTCAACTTCTTTTGTCTACTTAGAACTATTTCTAAGTGAATCATTGTTTTTTTGGAACTATTTCTATAAAAAATTTATTTTGAAAAATATTTAGTCAACATTCATATTAACTTTCTCACGATAACTAAATGTAACTATTTACATTTTTGTTTACTATTAAATATCCTAACTATTTAGGATATTAGGTGAAGAATAACTTAAACTTAGACAGGAACAATATTTTATTTATTAACTTTGAACTTATCTAAGTTCAAAGATACTCCCTCTAGCCTCATAGACACTATATTATCTTTGGAATATCATGATAAGACTCAATAAAAAAAACTTTATATTTTAGGATATAACTTTTATTTCTATTTTAGTAGTGATATTTAACAAATAAACTATTGTTTCCATATCTCTCATGTTATTCTATGTGTTTGGATAATTTTTCTTGAAATGGATATTATTTTAGAAAATAACTAGACAAACTCATTTATCCTGGATAAAACTTTTTTATCCTCATATTCTTCTCAAAATATGTTATAGAATTCGATAAACCATAAAACCATTATAAAAAATTAATCATATCATTTTATTTAAAACAACTCTTTTTAAAAAAAACCTCTTATCATATAAGATAAGAGAGATGAAAATACAAATGATTTACTTAGATTCATCTAAGCTTAATAAATTCATTTACATTAAAACCTGTAGTTTATTGAATGAAAACTACAAGTTCCATAAATTCTTCCCATGATTTTGAGCCTCTGTATATTTATAACACTTTGTAATGTATACATTCAATGTCATATAACCTTAAAAATCAAAGAATCAATTTCTATAACATTTATATCTAAAATAGACATTCTATGGAGTTCCCAAAACCCTTTAGGTATTCTAGATAATCATTTCATATGGAATCATTACTCTTTCTTGATAATACCCTCATGTTTCAAATAACCTTAACTAAATTATTGAAGAAATAATGTTGGACTTACAATTTTTCCTCTTCCGATTTGATCCTTTACTTGTATTATATGTACAGTACCAGAACTTAGACATCATATTCCTAGTTCATCTATTCTCAACACCCCTTTCCTTTAAGTTCAACAATTCATGGCTTATTGTGTCTGGATACAGGGAATTTATCATAAATACGTGGAAAATTGAACCTTATAGAATCCCACTCACAATTCTGTTCACAAATCTTAAGCATGTAAAAAATAATGATTAGGTAATGAAGCAAAGAATCTGTTTCCAATATAGAAAATGATATTAGGGTTGCTGAACAAAATCTCTTATAATGTTAAAATGAAAATTAGAATCAGAATTCTCCTAGAGATGAGATCTAGACTCTCTCTGATCTTGATGACATTATTTCTCTCAAGGAAAGGTTGACCTGAAATCAATACAATATCATATGGATTCAAGAATGAGATAGAAACTCCAAGTTATTTCACTGCTTTCATAGGGAGAAGAATATCAACATGGGGGTAACTTCCCTTGAAATTAATTGGTCTCTCTTAAATTCAGAAAATGAGGTTTCTAATGTTTTTGTCACCTAATTTTAAGGCCTATACTCAAAGAAATGGGAGTATCATACACACAAAAATTATGATAATATTGTATCCACTATTGACACTCATCAGAACTAGTTGTTAACTGAAGCTCCTTAGGGAAGGGAAATCAAGGCTTCCTTATTTTCTTTGAACATTGATATTATGAAAGGACCTCATGGATTTACCAATAATTATTTTATGTTCAATTGGGACATTTTACATAATTATCTCATCAATGTTGTGAGAGATTTTTTAATCATGCTTTCATGCCTTATGGAATCAATGATAGCTTTATTGCTCTGATTCTAAAAAATGCATTGGATATCAAGGATTTTAGGATAGTTGCCATTGGGAACATGGTTCCAAAATTAATTAGAAAAGCCATTTCTTTAAGGTTGGTAAATATTGAAAAAGGTATTATAACTTAAAATCAATTTGTATTTTTCCCTAGAAGGAGTATTCAAAATTTCCTTTTCACTACCTCAAAATGTGTCAACATTATGAAGAAGAAGGTTAAAGATGGGAGCTTTGCACTCAAACTTGAAATATCCAAGGCCCTTGACATAATAAAATGGATATTTATTTTTACAATTATCAAAAATTATGGTGTTTATGATACTTTAATCAATTTTTTCAACATTATTCTCAAAATTTATAGGCTATAAATTCTTATTAATGGGTCCCCTAGAGGTCTTTTCCAGTGCTCCAGGTGAGCAGGTGGGGGGTCCTCTTTTTGGCCTTCTCTTTTCTATGGCTGAATATTATATGAGTGTATTCCTTAATGATCTTGTGCAGGCTAGGTTATACAAGAAAATCAAGTTCTAAAAGGATATTTTTACCCCCTCACGCCTTCTTTATGCTGATGATATTCTTCTCTTTAGTCAAGATGACAGAATAATAGTTTCCTATATCCAAAATATTTTTTCTCATTATGAAGAAGTTTCTAGAAAATTCATAAGTTGTAATAAGTCTTTTGTGGTGTTTGAGGATGGAATGTTTGTCTCCAAGCAGAACAAGATTTCTAGAACACTTGGAGTGAATAAAGGGACTCTTCTTTTCACCTATCTAGGGGTGCCCCTTTTTGGGGAAAAGTTAAAAGGTGTTGCCTTGAAAATATTTATTTTGGGGACATTACCCAGATGGAAACCTAGAAAGGTAAAACCATGTATCAAGTAGGGAGAATTTGTCTTGTGAACTTACTGATAACCTCTATATTTGTTTATAATTTTTATGTTTATAGATGTCCTAAACCTCTAATTAAAGAACTCCAAACTTTGATCAGAAACATTGTTTGGACTAGATCCATTCATGAAAGGAAGATTTTCATCATGGATTGGAAGGAATTTATAAATCCCATTGATATGGGAGGAATGAGAATTAAATATCTGAGAGTCTTCAATGAATATCTTCTTAGAAAATTCACTTGGAATTTATTAACCTTCAGTGATAGATGTTTAGAGTTCCTCTCCAATGGTTTCTCATCAAAACTGCAGAATGAATACTCCATGTATATTCCTTCATCTATCTGGATAGCCATCAAACATTCATATTATAAGATTATGAATTGCATAAGTGGCTAGTTTGAAAGCTATCCACTCTCAATTTATGAAATAATCCATGGTTGGACAGGCCAATCTGTGAAGACATGTCTGTACCTCTCTCTATAAAACACTCTTATATTATTGATATACACTGTAATGGTGCTCTATAGGTGATTATTTCTCCTCATACTAGGCTTGAAATCCATAGGTATTATTATTTTTATGCTGATATGCTTATCTAGATTCTAAATTATATTGGAAGCTTCACATCAATGGGTTATTACAGACATAACTATAATGGCAGTATTATAGTTCCCTCATGGTTGCAGTTGTTCAGAAAGACCTTTATATATCCATCTCACATGCTGCAACTTTAGAGGATTTATAAATGCTTAATACCCATTCATATTCTTCTATAGAAAGTAGAAGTGCATATTTCCCCTACCTGTTATCTGTGTTTAAAAGATTAGGAATCAATAAATCGTATCTTAATTTCATGTAACTTCTCTTGCAGATTTTGGTAACATTTTCAGGCAGTGTTTGGACTCAAGATGAGGTTGGATAGTTTTGAAAACATGATAATATCTATCACCAAAGCTAGCCATAGTGATAAAATTCAAGGAATGTTGATCACAGTAGTGGCTTCCACCATTGCCTACATCTAGAGAGAAAGAAATGGACTAGCCTTTGAAATTTATAGGCCCTATTTATAAGAAGGAATGGGTGTCTTATACAGAGAGGTCACAGTTTTCATCAATACATCAGAGTATGTGACTCATGACATGCATTAATTATAATCTTAAATTAAAAGGGTTATTATACACATCTGCTGATAGGAATATCAAATGAAACACATAAATATGGATTCCCTACTAGAAATCCATGTTCTTAAAATCTTCTGCTATAAAATTTACCAAGGGCGCACAACATGAGAAAGTGTTTCAAAGTCCTATGAGTCTCCACCCCTGATATATTGTATCATTTTCATTCCATAAAATGATATATACAACTATAGAACTTATATTTAATAATATCATCATGGTACTTCTAAGTTATCACTATAGCGGAGAACTATTATGACCTCTCAGTGTGCTAATTACTCTTAGAAAATTATCACATACTATGTCACACAGAAAAAAAATCTTGATGTGATAAGAACTTTATTAATATTCAAAATAATGAATACATGTAATCATAAAACATATCAAAGTTGGTTATAGGGCATGAAATCCAACATTTTTATCATGAGGTCATGTATAGATGTGGCAAGAATAACATACAAATATAATGATTTAACAAAACCCCTAAAAGTGAAAAACAATAAGGTCAATCTGGTAGTCTAACATATATGATATGTTATATAGAGACTTGTGTATGGTTTTTTAAGTATTATTAAAGGAGTTTAATAATATAAAATTTATCAATTTATACAAAAGGTAATCTCTACTTTTTCATTTTTTCACGTTGGATGCATATATTTATATATTTATATACATTTCATGAAAGTGTAATGTTAATTGACCTCTCAAAGTATATTTTTGAGTTTTCCCTAATCAACAGTCTTCATGGAGTATTATAGGTTATGAAAAATGTTAAGGTTTCCATGAGAACAATTCATGTATCAAGATATAAAACATTCTCATGGGGTACAAAAAAAAATTTTGTAGTGGATAATCCACTAAGTAAACCATATGGTAGAATACGCCATGTATTTGGTATACTAGGGGTATATGAATCATATTTGGAGTCCCCACTACCTGAGGTTAGAGAGATACTTAGAATGAGAACCTTTATAATTTGAAAACTTTCTTACAAAAGCCTTGAGGCTTAGCTAATCAGAGTATGGCTGGGTATATTGTTGATCATGTTGTCATCGAGAGATCAATTAAGATGGAATTTTTCTCTTGTATGAAAAGTATGACTTTTAGGCCCTCAATTAAGATAGATTGAGTAAGTGAACAATTTCACCTAGATACTACAGATGGTGTACTTATCTATTAGGGTGAGGGATAAGTGATGTGTTTATCTATAAAGGTGAATGGCATGTGATGTATTCATCACCCTATCCAGTCTATACTTGGGTAATTGAGAATATATGAGTAAGAAATATGGGATTGACATACTCTATGTCCCATAGTCACTCGATGCCTTTGTGTCCCATGGCCATTCAATTCTTTTATTTGCTGAAGATCATGTGAGATCCCTTTGTAGCATGAATAACATTGATGCTTTACAAGTAGCCTATTTTTTCTTATATTTATGGATATATTTATTAATATATATTTTCAACACTATAAAGGCATGTGGGATTAATTTGTGGCTAACTGAATGATATTTGAGTTTTATTCATAGTTTCTATAAAATTATTTTAGAGTAATTAAAAAAGAATATTTAATGGGATTACACAAGGTATTTGATATGATGTAATACACTGTGAAATTGATGATAAATTTCCAAAAATATTTTGGAAGATATTTAAAGGAGTTTTGGATATGATTTCACAAGTTATTATATATGATAAAATGTATGGTGAGATGAAATTTACGTCTTTTAAGCTTTAGTGAAAGTGGGTGATCCCTAAATCCTTATAAATATATAATATATATAAGTTATATCGTATAGTACGATATAACCAGTTGTTGAGTATGACTCGCATATATTTTGGGGTATATCATTTTATATGATATAAGGATATCATAAGGTGTCACTACCCATGCCAGTCGTAGTGTATGACTGGTCATATCATATGACATATACCATGCTATTGTCACTACTACATAATAAACTTTTATGAGTACTAGAAATTAGGGGTGTAACAATTATTATTACCCAAATGAATACAAAGATTATTATTATTATTATCATTCTTATGTGTGGAAATGAAAAGGAGAGGGGTGAGTTATTACTCTTCAATAGAAAAGGTTGTGGTGTAAATTTTACATTTGTTTGTTTTTTTTTTCTTTAATTTAAATATATATGTGTAAAAAATATGTAAAAATACATCATTTTGTGTGAATATACACACACATGAAAAAATATAAATAATATAAATAAAGGGAATTTACACTTATGCATGGGGCTATATAAGTGTAAACATCTATGGTTTTTATTAGTTTTATTTTTATTATTATATTAAATAAACAATTATACATATTTAAAATTAAAATCTAAGTGTAAAACATAAAATAAAAATAACGTAATATAAAAAATATTTATGTAACATGTATTTATTATATATTTAACAATAATAATATTATTATATTATATGTATAAAAAAATAAAACTTATATATTACACATATATGAAACATTAATATATATATATATATATAATATAAAACCATAAAAAATAGGTTATAATGTGCATTAAATTATTTAATTAATATTGTTGTTATAAAATATGTATGTGTGCCAAAAGAAAAGTTATATACTTGTAAAACAAAATTTCAGAAATGAGGAAAATATTTTATTATTACTTTAGAAAATATTTTTAAGTTCTTTTTATAAATTTTTTTATTTTATTTACAATATATGTATATATAAACAAAAATTAATATATAAATTTACCTAAACATGTAAATTAAATAAAACAAAACGTAATAAATATATTTATAGACATAATATATTTATATACATAGAATATACCGAATCAATAAAAATAACATTAAATTAAAGTTACTTTATATATATATATATATAAACACACACATACAGGCACACCTAATATCTAATAGATACATCATATTAATTTAAAACTAATAAAACTAATATATTTTTAAGATTAAATATATCAAAACTAATAAAACTAATAAAAATATACATACCTTAAAATTTAAAAGATACAAAAATGTATAACAAATTTATATAGAAAATGTGTAAAATACACACACACACACACACTTAATTGTAGGACCCCGGGACACCCTGAGAGGGGAGGGGTGAATCAGGGTGTCAAATTTTTATCTTAATGTGATGGATCTTGTCCCCACGTTGGTAGGAACTTGTAAAACATGTATGATGGATATGGTTAGCAATCAAACATTCACATGCAATCAGTCGACACAACACTTTTACTTGGTTCACCACTAAGGGCTACGTCCAAGGAGCATATGCCAACAGGTTGTCGGTCGTACATAATTCCACTATTCTTCACTAGTTGTGTATTACACTGGTTTAGAAACAGTCACTCTTTCCTAGGCTCACTGCCTTTACAAATGTTTAGGGATAGCCCACTGCGTCCCTCGGGTCACTCCCGTTGACTCCCCCTGGATCACTGCCTTTGGTGAAGTCCCAGTCAGTTTATAGACGTGAGGGTCTCTTCAACAGATTCGCATTGAAGTCCTTGCCTCTGCTTAGTACGAGACTCTTCTTGCATCAGATTCCTGAGTTGATGCTCTTTTGAAATCAATCTTCTACTTTAGTGCAATACCTGAATGCACTAAATCTATTTCTTCTCTTCCTTCAATTCCCAATACTGACACCTGAGTGTATCGTTATATTTCCCACTCTCTGTGCAGATCTGAGTTTAGTTTCACAATCATTCTTCTTCTCTTTACAAAGCACAACGAGGGTGTTAAACACAAGTCATGTGCGTGTGGTACTACTTCTCATCGTAAAACCAAATGTTTCACTGTTCTTCTGTCTTCGCAAATCATATTTGAGAGTTCTAAGCACATGTCAAAGGCTTGCGGGGCCCCCAAATTTTTCGCACACCCTTCCCGGTGCCTTGCGCATAAAATTCAAACCTTGCGCGTAAAAATATATTATTGGTGTGAAAAAGGATTTTCGCGCAACTCTTCTTTTTCGCGCAGAACTTCTCTTTTTCGCGCAGCACCTTCTTTTTCGTGCAACACTTCTTCTTTTCACGCACCACTCTATACCTTAATTTTTCCGTGCACTAGAGCTCGGGATTTGTCTAAGTTTCGAGCCACTACCAATGATAGGGGTCCACCTCGTATTTATAGGCATTTTTGACCTTGTGCATAAAACCCCTTCCTGTGCGTAAAACTGTCTCTCAGTTCTTTAGATTACATGCGCCTTCCATTTATTTTCGCGCACCACCTGGATTTTTCATGCACCACATGAATTTTTCATTTTTCATCATTTTGAACATGAAGCCTCTCTTGCGCGTAAAACATCAAACCCACATTTTGCGCACAACCATATTTTCGCGCACAAGTTTGATTTTCTGCGTGTATGGCGCGAACATCTTTGATTTTTCACGCACCTCTTGACTTTGCCGATTTTCAGTATTTCTGATCTGATACACTGCTTGCGCGAAAAACTCACCCAACTATTTCACGCACAGCATTTTTCTGCACACAATCCCATTTTTCCACGCACAGCTCTAATTTTTCACGCAGCCCATGCCTTTACCATTTTTCAACATTCTGATTCCGAAACACTGCTTGCGCAAAAAACTTCACTCTACTATTTCACGCACAGCCCACCTATTTCGCGCACCACTTACTCTTTATGCACACCTCCTTTTGCAAACAACCCATATCTTCATTTTCCGATTTTCAGGCCCAAAAATTGGGCAAACAATGGGAAACAACGCCACCTTCACTATATGCTTCGTCCATAACCTCCATGCTTCTTTTCTGTGATTTGGCTTCTTCAGCAACTCTTCTTCTTTCTTCACAAACTCCACTATCGTGATATATATCCTTTGATAGATCATCTTTAGAATCATCATATTTTGATACAATGTGAAGTGCATGGCCATCCTAGAATTCCAATCCCTTCCACATTTTCTTCTTCTTCAACCGTCATTCTCTACTTCATGCAAAGCATATGATTCTATTATTCAAGAAGTCTCTTGCATGGTTCTCATGCAATCATGAAGAATTGGATGGTCTGAATCAAATCCTCATTCTTCTTTAATCATCCTCAGATGGATTATACCTCACCATTCTTCATTGTTGTGAACAATGTGTTACCTTTGACAATGTGCCATCTCATCATTCTTCACTTTTGTAAACAATGTGTCACTTTTGTAAACAATGTGTCACCTTTGACACATGTTCTTTGAACCTATGATCAGTACAAAAATCATCTGAATTTCTATTCCTCCATTTCATTGGAGTACTTCTTGATCTCCTTCATTTTGATCTTCATTGACAACTATTGACAACAAATACAATCTTATACACAAATTGGTCCCAACATTAATTACTATTATTACTTGTGTTATATTTACGTTAAAACCACATAAAAAGGTAGCAACAATGGCTTCGACTTCAATCCCAATCCAATAAAAATATAAAAAAAACACAATTAAAATCATGAACCACAAAATAATACCATAAAATGTTTCGGTGGTTTTAATAATGCTTAAAAAATATTTCTTTAGTTTCCAATAATTCCCAAAAATGACTATAAATTTCAAAAAAATCCTAAAATATCTCAAAAATATATTTTTATTCTAGGTTGAATTATAAAATGAATTTTAAAAGCATTCAATCAACCAACCACCATAAACACTTCAAAATTATTTTTTTAAATTTCATTAATCAATATTCTCCTATTATTTATTTTTAAAAGATAAAATATAATAGTAATTGTCAGGAATATTAAGAGTGGCCTTCCACACACAGCACAATTGAACAAACAAGGTGGCCCAAGTACTTGACCCCGTGATCAGCCCCTTTCCCCCCAGCCCTTACTAGACTCACTCTAAAGGGGAGAAAATCTGCACGCTCGGGGACTTGAATGTAAATCCATAAAATCTAATTATGAACATTAATAAGACATGAAATTGATTTATTATTTACATTATATGAGTTTTCACATTCTTTACACTTAAAGAAATTGCGCTCTCGCATTTTTATTTATTAATAAATAGGTGAAGATATTTTTATCTCATAGTCTTTTCAGATTTCTATGTTTATTCTCCCATCATTTTGTTCTTCCATAAAACTTTAACCATGTGACTCATCTTATTCCACAACACTGCTCTCTGTGATTAAGAATCTGAATTGATTTTTCTTCATAAGAAATATTCTCCTCCAACTGAACTACTTCAGGACTCAAAACATGAGATGCATCAGGTACATATTTCCTTTAGCAAATTATGAAACACATCATGTACTTGAGATAAACTCGTAGAAAAGACAACTTGGTAATCAATGGATCCCACTTTCACTAGAATTTTATACATGAAAAGAAACATCAAGATTAATTCCCCCTTCTTTTTGAAACACATCACACCTTTCCATGGAGATATTTTAAGAAAAACACAATAACCTACCTCTGATGAAAAATCTGTCCTTCGATTATATAGATAACTTTTCTGCTTACTCTGAACTGTCCTCATGTGGTGTTGAATCATCTTTACTTTTTCAACTATCTCTTCTACCAATTCAAGTCCCAACAACTTTTACTCCCCAAATTCATCCTAACATTCTAGAGTCCAACACTGATTGACCGATGGATCTCCCTACTGCACTTCAAACTTAACTAGTGTCACCTTGACTTCCTTTCATGGTCTTATATTGGTCTTCCAACTTCATTCCAAGAAATTAAAGCATGAATTAAGACCGGTCCAATCCTGTAACAATATCATCAAGAAGCCTTTGAATAGGCTTTAATAACTTCATCAAGTCCATTAATGAAATCACTTAGACACCAAAAGGTGAGACTGGTGTCCACTCAAATGAAAATGTTAGAAACACAAGAGTGTTTGCAATCATGAAAAAAACCATGAGAGAGGGTACAATACCCCCCCCCCCCCCCTCCAATGTTTTCCTTTACCATCACTACCTAACAATTTATCTAATTATATATACTAAATAATTATATTGGAATAAGATTTGTATTGAGAGTTATTCTTTGATTTCGGTGAACATGATCAAAGAAAGGTCTCCTATAGTCTAGTGTAAGATTTTCCATGATTGGATTGAATTGTTTGTAATTTATTAATAGTATAAGTTCAATTCTTGTTCATCTATAGATATGGAAATCAAGTCGCATACTCTTTTTCTATGAAGGATCTGAATTCAATAGATTCTTATTGGTGTTTTTGTTGTTTCCAATGAGTGTATTCAAAATCATCTTTTGAATGTATGACATGACTTATATACCCATACTAGGCATAGGGTTTTAAGGTGTTTTTTGTTGGACTTCATGGTGGATCTTATAATTGATTGAATGAAGACATTAAAAAGCAGAAGATTTCTTCTCCTTTTTTTCATTTGGGGATGCGGTCTCTTTTTTGTGGCTTTTGACATGTGATAAACCATTTTTTTCTTTGCAATCACCTTTTTTTGGGTTTCTTGGAGTTGTGAACTCACTCTCTTCCTTTCACCATTAGAATTCAAGGACGTTTCCACATTCTACTCTTATGGCGATTGCGAGGTTCAGTGTTCATCATCTGTTGGTGGATCTCTTCGCTCAGCTTGTCAACACTACCTGGGGTTGGCAGTTCCCTAAAGTAATCAGGATGATAGATTCTCACCATTTCTGACTTCATTTTGCTTCTAATGTCAACATATCTCAGGCAATGGTGTAGTTGTCCCTTATATATGATGATTAGCACTTCACGGTCTTTAGGTTAGGTGGACGATGGGGTTGTTGGGAAAGACGAGAAAGTGACAAACGCGCAAACAATAGAAAAGGTGAACGCGCAGTGGAAATAAAATATTTCTCTCCAAATAAAAGCCTTTAAAACTAAAGTGGATGCACAACGACCCGAAATTAAATGTGCAGAAAATAAAGTTGACACCGGAAATTTTTACGTGGAAAACCCAAAAGGGAAAAACCACGGGACCTAGTCCAGAAAGAGAGATCCACTAAAATCAAGAGATACACGATAGAGACTCCCTAAAATGGAAGGGATCTCAAAAGTAATACTCAAGAATAAAAGTGTGTATCAAAAGACGGAGAGTAAGAAAAGATGACCGTCGAAGAAAGGCGATCACCAAATGGGATTTGATCTCGGTGTTGTTGTTGTCAGTGATGTTGAAATGCCTTGTCGCTGCCTCCTTATATAAGAAAATGAATTAGCGTCCAATTAATGTCTTCGCGTAAAAAGTGTGTCACCGTGTGAATTAATTCACGTGGTCTTGACCCGCATTAAAAACACCTCATTAAAAGAGAAACCGCATAGTGCTCCAATTGAGGAGGCTTATGCGGTGCGCCAACCAGGGAGGCGCCCAACAAACTCCCCCTCTGACTCAAGTGGGGATCACCGCCAACCCTGAAATCAGTCTCCATGCAAAAAGAAATCCAAAATCGAACTCTAACTGTTATCAACAACGAAACACGTCTCATGACTCCTACTAGTCAATCAGACTTTCAATATCCCAGAAACACCTCTGGTACCGTCGCTGTCTTTCGATAACGTCCTTCGAGTCTGTGAAAAAAAAATGGCTCCATCAAATGTCTGCCACCACATCCTGCAACTGAGGACTTTAACCAATCTTCTGATACCAGATGTTGGGAAACACAGGAAAGCGACGAACATGCAAACAATACAAAAGGCGAATGCGCAGCGGAAATAAAATATTTCCCTTCAAATAAAAGCCTACAGAACTAAAGTGGATGTGCAGCGACTTGAAATTAAATGTGCAGAAAATAAAGTTGACATCGGAAATTTTTACGTGGAAAACCCAAAAGGGAAAAACCACGGGACCTAGTTCAGAAAGAGAGATCGACTAAAATCAAAATGTACACGGTATACACTCCCCAAAATGGAAGGAATCTTAAAAGTAATACTCAAGAATAAAAATGTGGATCAAAAGACGAAAAGCAAGAAAAGATGATCATCGAAAAAAGACGATCACCAAATGGGATTTGATCTCGGTGTTGTTGCTGTCGGTGATGTTGAAACGCATTGTCGCCGCCTCCTTATATAAGAAAATTAATCAGCATCCAATTAATGTCTTAGCATCAAAAGTGTGTCGCCGCGTGAATTAATTCACGTGGTCTTGACCCGCATTAAAAACACCTCATCAAAATATAAATCGCGTGGGCATTCGGGTTTCATCGAGGTCGCAATCCAGCGCTGGCCCGATCTGGATTTGGATCGAAGGCTTGATCCTCCCCTTCTTCAACCCAATGGTTTTTAAGGGCATCGGTGATTCTCTGGATCTCTTCCCTAGAGTGGATGATGTCATTCTAAATTTTTTTTGGTCTTCGGCAGCTCGTATCCTCCTATCCCCTCCCACGTCGAATTCATCTAACGGTGGTCTAAAAGGGGGATTTATAGCAACCTCTCCTATTTGAATTCAACCCAGTGTTTTTCTGTTCCTATTTCCTTTTATTGGAATTTGGGATCTATCTGGAGGCTTCATAGGATGGATTTTCAGCGGCGAATGAGTTTGGCTACCCCCAATCAACAATCGGTTCGTTGCCATACTTCTCTGACCGCGGGAGTTTTGATCCCTTGAAGATGCAGAGATCGCCATCATGCACCTTTACCAGAATTGGTTCTAAATGATCTACTTGTGTGTGGGGCTTTTGGGCCTCGCCTGCTACTCATTCTCCAGTCCAGTCTGCCCAGGTGGAGGCGTCTGTTCGGCCTGCTTCATTTAGCTCACCAGTTCTGGTGTCCTTTGCTGGGGCGAATGACAGTGTTCAGCCTGTTTCACCCGTCTATCCCCTTTCACCACAATGCTTGGGGTAGCAACGAGTGAAGGGGAAATAGGAATTATCCGCTATTGGTACTGCATTTGGGTCAATGAATTTTCCTATCTCCTGATTGATTATGCTTGAGTTTGGGCAGTGTGGTGGTTTTCAGCAGGAGTCAGGTGATCAGTCTCCAGTTTCTGCCATGTTACCTCTTCTTAAGAATAGCCCAGATGAGGTCCTCTTCCAGCCCACTAATAGTGAGGTTGAAGGTGCTACAGGGGAGAAGTATCTCTTACAGGAGTTTGTTCTACCTGTGGTCCTCACCCCAACTTAAAGTGTTGGCCTTCCGGTCTCCAACCTATGTAATGTCACCCCTTCTCAGAAAGAGATTGTTGATGCAGTCGCCTCAAAGCAGCTCATTCTCAACTCCTGTGTTCCTTCTCCCCTGTTGTAGGCACTTCGTTTTGTCTGTTGTTAAGGATGGATTTTCATAGGGAGAGGTGGTTTTGGGGTTGGTCATTTCTGCTCGTAGATCGCTACTTGATGTGCCCAGGCTCTAACCAGGATTTTGAGGTGCTGAAGGTGCATGCATATGTTCTATCTTCTCTAATTGGTGTTTGCAAGAACATTGAGGTTTCGGTAGTGGATGGTGACCATGCTGTTTTGGATCTTGAGAAGTGGAAGTCATAGAAAAAGCTCTTGGTGTATAAGGGTGGCTGCGCCGAGACTTTGCATCTTATCCTGACCTATTCCACAAAATGCATGTGTAAAGAGATGATGGGGTTCTATCATGAAGACTCAATCCTTATAAAAGATTATTCTTCTGATTAGCTATGTGATTGTGCACTTTTTTCCCTTTCCTTTGTTTCTTGGTGTGCCACCTCATTAAGGTAGAGTTTTTTTAATAAAGTGGTTTAGAAAAAGGTTGCCCGGAGTTTGTTTGTTTGGGTAATGATGTTATCTTGTTTTTTTTTTGTGGAAGGATAGATGTGATCAAATCTGGTGCGTTCTTTGATCATTAATTATTATGTGATGATGCTACTAATGGAATTATTGGAGATTTTTCGCTATAATGTTAAACTGCTT
Source organism: Viscum album (assembly GCA_963277665.1). NCBI lineage: Eukaryota > Viridiplantae > Streptophyta > Magnoliopsida > Santalales > Viscaceae > Viscum > Viscum album. The sequence continues at coordinate 179,591,147 of OY728159.1, read as the reverse complement.
GGTCTGTTTCTCTCAATTTGTCTCTATTCTGGTTTTGCATTTTGTATCATCTTATATTGGGCCTACTTAACTATACTTCTGTTTGATGATTTTTCTTTTTCGAATTATTACTTTAGTTCGATAATTTTTTTTTATTTACCTGATGAAGGAATCTTTTTTGTCTAAGTCTTGCAGTTATTCTCCTAAAAGTGTCCACGCTTGGTGCCATCTGAACTGGGTTACCAATATTATTACTGGAGAGAGTTCAAAATTTTCAGGGATTGTGAATTAATGATCTCTACATTTTCTATTGTAAATATACTTTTCCATGATATTTTGAGCTAGAGTTCTAAAGGGTTTTTATATGATGCAGCTTGGGATTTTCTTCATCGATATATTATTTTCAGTTTTCCAGCGGGTTGAGCTTGTAATGTGAAGATGTTGGGTGATCCAAATGTCTGGCTTTCTCTTCAACTTTGATGCCCAAAAAATATCTTTTACTTTTCTATGCTTTACCTTGTCTAAATTTACTATGTAAAAATATTAAAGAATCAATGGTTCATGTATGATTCTTGGAGAAAAATAATTTTATAGTGTATATTTTTTTTGATGTTGGGTAGCTACATGCTCTTTCACAAATGTGGGTGCATCTTGGAGAAGTTCTCTAGATTATGGATTTGATGTCATAACACAGTTGATACTTCTGAACAATAGACTATTGGATTTAATATAGAATTGGTACACCTCAGTTGTTCTTGTTGTTGACTCAAAAGGCAAGATGCGGTTTTGTTGTTTTCTACCTTCTGGATTAGAGCCTGTTGACATAGTTTTTTTCAGGATTACTGATACCAGGACATCTGGGGGACTTTGGGTCTGTTATTCCTTGTTACTTGGATGTAGTGGTTGGTAATAGAAGGGGTAGTGCCTTCTGGATGTTCCTTGCTCACTCACTTCATCCCTTATCGTGCTGTAATGTCCTCTATTCATCATATAACTCATAAAAAACGTTTACTTGAATCCATAATCATAAACACTTATTGTTATCCCATTATAATAAAATGAAAAATTCACAAAAAAAAAATGGAAATTTAATTTAATTTGGAAAACCATGAAAACTTTAGGAAACTTTATAAGGAAGAAGGGGAAATGCGATCATGCAAAAAATGTTAAAAAAATATTCTTTTCACGCTTTTATAAAGAAATTAAAAAATAGTCCACATAGAAAACGTTAAAAAAAACCATTCTTTAAAACTTTGTAAAGCAAGTCAAAGACAATAAAAAATGGTAAAAAAGCATTGAAGCCTAGGGAAAGAATATTTTTGAAAGAATTGAATATGGAATATAAATAGTTAAAAAAGAAAACTTGGAAACATTTAAAGGTTTAAAAGAAAAATTCATTACATCGAGTCTCGACGCGTCACACTTCATTTATTTTTCGGACTAATAAACTTATATTATTTACTTGATTTAGTATCTTTTTCATGTTTATTCCTTAATTATTATTTCTTTTATTTCATTCGCTACAATGTTTTAATTAGTTACTAAATCAGTCAAGTTCACATCGGACGTTCTGGGATCGCTCGGTCCAAAACAACTTTGGTGTGTTGATCGAGATGAAAGAGGTCATAAAATGGTTCCATCACCTTTCCCAAATCTTAATAATGTCGTAAACAACATATTTATTCATTAAATACATTTTTAGAACTATCCATATACGAAGGTGATAAAAAATGAAACATCTCATTATTGGAGGTGATGGTATGCACATACACACGAGTGACATTTTCACTTTCCAATAGATGAAAGAGAAACAAATTAGATAATAATTTATCTTTCCAAAATAAAAATTATGTTATAAATAGTATAATTATTCATTTAATCCATCTTTATAACCAGCCATGTGAGGCGGTGATACAAAATGAAATGTATCATCCATGGAGGTTGTAGTCTGCACGTACACACAGACAACGTTTTCTTTTTTCAATAAATGGAAAGAAGCTAGAGAATGATTGTTCCATCAATATAATAACATTTCAACAAGCTAATAATACTGATGTCATTATGTTAAGATGATTATAAAAGATTTGGAGAAGGTTTAAGAAGAAAAAAACATGAAAGAACTTGGTTAGAACAAATACCTCATCCTTGGATAACCTCTTTTGGAAAATACCTTACACCTTCTTAGATTGGTCTTTTGGTAAGACTAGAACCTATATGACGCGACTAAGAGTGTTTAGAATTTATTTGGGTAGAGATTGGTCAAGCTAAGATACACAAGGAGTGTAAAAAAGTGAGGAGAGAAGAGATCCTTTTATAAGCGAGTGAGGTGACACTTCTGAAAATACTCTTAACATTAAAATAATATAAATGTCTTTCTCAAGGTCAAGTTGCACCAAGACAACCCAAATTCGAAGAAAGGATATGATAGATCAAAATCCACTTATCCAGACAAATTAAAGGTAAGGATTTTTGGTATTTTAAACCTTATCTCTTAGTTTAACTCCCTTGTTAACCCTTCTAATCCTTACCGCACTGACAAGCTTTTACTATGGTGACTTAATTTTATGACTAAAAATCAAATGAACTTTATTAGCTAATTTGAATGTTTTGGTTCCAAATATGAAATCTTTTTTAGAATATTCAATTTCTAGAGGTGGTAAAAAATAATTTTAATATAAATATGAAAAACGCAACGAAAAACAGTTTTTAAAAAATGTATTTTTAATCATAAAAAATGAATTTACCCTAAAATCATGCATATTATTGATTCACATGACATTTATTGGTTTATGATTAAAAATAGTTCTCTTATTAGAATAAAACACCGCTTAGCTTCTAAAATGTCAAACATAGATTTCTAAATTCAAAATAATATTTTTAAATGATTAATTTTTCTTATTAAATATATATCTAGTCTATTAAAAAGGTTTTACAAACTTTCAATTTATTCTCATATCATGATGATGTCATAAAACTAACAGTTTTTGTAAAAACGATATTTTTCACTATTCACCTACAAATCAACTATTTCTTAAAAATCTCAAAAAATCACCTTAAACTAATTTTGACATGATGAATCCAAGAATTAAGTCCATTTATCAAATTCAAATTCTAAAATTTATAAATTTAAAATTTAAATAAAACCATATAATTCATAGAAAACAATTTAATTAGAATAAAACTATTTTCTTTTTCGAATGAAAAATTATATAAACTTATTATATTGAATATGAATCCATAAAATTTAATTATGAACATTAATAAGACATGAAATTTATTTATTATTAAAATTACCAGAGTTGTCACATTCTTTCTCCTTAAAGAAATTACATCCTTGCAATTTTATTTATCAATAAATAGGTTAGAATATTTTTCTCTCATAGTCTTTTTTGATTCCTATGTTTCTACTTCCATCATTTTGTTCTTCCATAATACTTTAACCAGATGATTCCACAACACCCGCTCTCTGCGATCAAGAATCTGAATTGACTTTTCCTCATAAGAAAGATTCTCCTCCAATTGAACTACCTTTGGGCTCAAAACACGAGATGTATTAGGTATATATTTCTTTAACACCAAAACATGAAACACATCATGTATTTGAGATAAACTTAGATATAAGGAAACTTGGTAAGAAACTTAACCCACTTTCCCTAAAATTTTATAGGCACCAATAAACATCGAGCTTAATTCCCCCTTCTTTCTGAAACACATCATGCCTTTTCATGGAGATATTTTAAGAAAAACATAGTCTCATACCTCTAATGAAAAATATTTTCTCTGATTATCTACATAACATTTCTTCTTACTCTAAGCCGCCCTCATGTGGTGTTGAATCATCTTTACCTTTTCAACTATCTCTTCTACCAATTCAGGTCCCAACAATATTCACTCCCCGAATTCATCCTAGCATACTAGAGTCGGACACCGCTTCCCATATAATGCTTCAAATGGTGTCATCTGTATATTAGAATGAAAACTATTATTATAAGAATATTTCATGTAGAGACTAAGGCTGGATTGACCACTGTGTGAGGGGTAAATCAGTGGTTTACTTAAAAAAATATTTTAATTCAACTTATCAAACTTGTTAAGGTTCTTGATCCTCAGGATAATATATCACAGGCTCACCTTGTATACATGAAAAATAGTAGAGATTACATGACACGATATTTACAAGGTTTAATACTAAGACTCATTCCTTTCTATGTTGGTTAGACACCCAAGATGGATTCTCCACTATAATTTTATCATTGATTACAGTGATGTAGGCAGAAACTGGTTATACGCCCTAGTAGTCGATCCTCTAATTGATCCCAGTTCTACACCCCAACAACCAACCTTTTCGCCCTTGTTGGTTAGACACCCCAACTGTGTTCCCTTCTCCTTCTTGTCTGGTTTGACACCCCAAGCATGAGCCTCTTTAACAACCAGTTAGACACCTCAGTCACAAGCTCCTTCTTCTTAGTATTATTGATCCAATATTTTATTCTTCATAGTGATCTTACTCCATAAGCCTGTAGGATCAGACTTGCTAGTGTATAATTATTCAAGATCTTCAATATCTTCTTAGAATAAACCTATTGGTCTTGAAACTACTTCACATCATTTTTGAAATGATATGGTTCTTCTCAGCATACTTAATACTCAAATATGAATGTATTCTTCTACCCTACCAGTGTTTATTGGCTACAATCTCAACTACCCGGGAAAGAATGTTCTCCTTCTTCTGATGAAGTTCTCGACCTCAATAAAATGTGTGCAGGAAATGTACATGATTTCTTCAATGTTATTTCATGCAAGAATGGACTTGCACAATCTTGGTACAACTTGTTTTTGAATTCTTAACACAAGAACATTGAATTCTCAATCAAAAATATTAAAATGAACTTTATGCATGTATGATGTAAAGCATAATGCTTGTTGTAAATTCTAGCACATATAAAATATTATTCTTTGTAGTTCCCTCTCCTTGTTCGAACAAAAGTGACAATTGGAACACCGATTAGTAAAATAATTGGAAGAAGGATCCATGGTACTCAGTGATGAAATACCATATGAAGAGCGATCCTAAAAGAAACCATCACAGACACTAATTACGAGAAAAGAGATGAAGACCAAGTATCAGTTTTCAAGGAAAAGACTCCAGAAAATCATCATCTGCAAAGCGAGAGGTTAGGATCCCAAAGAACCAAAATATCAGGACAAGCTTTAATAATTGCATCAACTATCTCAATAATTCAATTCTTTCTATCTTGAGTAAATTCAATTAAACCATCCAAACCTCTGAAATGTTGAAGTCTTAATGTAAATCTTTTCCTAATAATGTCATCAAGTATCTTACAAGCAAGGAAATTCTTAACTTTTCTGCGATATATGTCATCACCACCTGGTATAGGTGCAAATCAGCCTAGTTACTTAAGTAAGAAAAACATGATAAACTACTTTAAAAAATTCTACCATACCAAATAGTTTTAGCAGGGTCCATAGAACTCCATGACCTCTATTGGGTGCTACAAAAGATAGATAAACACATGAATTACACGCGATCTTATAATATTGTTCATCTTGTGTTATCATACTACCTTTTCCACTGATACCTCTTTAATGAGTTACGCCTATACCTTCATGTAACATCGGGGAGTCCATAGGCGAAGACACATGGACGTTTGTAAGCATAAGTATCTTAGGTTAAGCTACAAAATCAATGGATCCTCACAGGTCAAATAGATCTCGATTGTTTGATGAAGCAATTGAATAGTCTCATAGCAAATGTATGCCAATAAAGATACAAATTTAGTATGCCTTGTATATACTCTTGGTGTTATGAGTTATAGATTGATATAGTTTACTTTCTTATGGATCAATCAATGTTGGAAAGTAAAGAATAAAAAAGAGAAAATTAATTATAGGTGCTCGAAATAAGAAATGAAAAATACTCACATGAATAAATTCATTGCTTCTAGAAAATCAATCAGCTCCCACTTGGAAAGTAGGATGGACAAACACGTAATGGGCCCAATATTGTGCATCCCATCGCTGGTTTTCTTTAGAGATAAATCAGGATATCTCCTGATGAGATCCCAAGAAATATCTAATGGGGGGAAAAAGATAGTAATTAGTCAATTATAAATATTTCAATAAAATAAAATAAAATTTTTCGTATGTATATAATTACCTAGATATCCAAATTAAATGCATATGAAAAGGTCACCCCCAACCGGACATTATGATCCAAGTCCAACATTTCTAGTGGAGTTTTTTTTATAACAATGTAAAGCCAATTCATGTTTATTATCTTGTTATGAAGCAAATCTAACCAGAATCATAGACACATCATCATGAATTTTGATCAAATTGGAGTTCATTTCCAACACTTCTAGTGGAGTTTTTTTTTGTAAAAATGAAAAGTCAATTCGTGGTTATTATCTTGGTCTGGTGAAAAGTCAATCTCCCCCTCCTTGACATGGATTTTGATTGATTGTTTTGTTTACACACCATCAACCATTTCTATATTTTATTTTTTAGGATGTTGGTGGAATGTTGACATGGGATGCAATTGGTGGCCATTCCTGTGTCCCCCTTTCCTCTATTTTTTATTTTTATTTTTTAATGATAATTTAATGTTGCAACAACCATCGGGTAAATAACACCTTCTACTCAGAAATTTGGCCTAACCCATTAATAGATCATTTTTCCCTTTATATTGTTGTTAGTGAATTGATTTTATTATTTTCTGAATGAAATCTATTAAAAAAATATTATATCATTATTTATTATTTATTAATAAATGTTATTTAATCATTGATAACTTATTCCTGAGTTACTGGGATTTTCATATGGGTGACCATGCCTTATGATGAGTATGTCACATGTGGAGTACCTAAACCCCAATGGGAACTACTAGAGATCAAGATATATTTAGTGTTATCCTTTATTAACATTAAAAAAATCATTCATAAAGGTGATGCCTTTAGCAGTGATAATTAAAAGCACTGATAAAGATTACCTTTATCAATGCTAAAAAAACATAGATAAAAGCATATCACTGTGAGTATTTTTTTAGCGTTGATAAATGTCATTTTTATCATCATTTTTTAGCGCAGATAAAGAGTGAATTTTATTAAATATAAAATTATAAAAAAATTATATCTAAATATAAAATTATATATAAATATGTATAAATATATATATATATATATGTAAAAAATTTATATCTAAATATACAATTATATGTAAATATGTAAAAGAATTATATTTAAATATACAATATATAGACATATTTTTAAAAAGTATTTAAAAATAATTATATAAATGTATATAATTATATGAATAAATATATAAATAAAAATGAATTATGTATATATATATATATAAATGGATATATCGTAAAGTATTAAAAAAATCTTGATGATGCAATGGTAAAGACATTAGGATTGAAGGCAGAGGTCAGAGGTTCGAATCCAGGCGCGAGAAAGGATGAATAGCACATAAAAAGCATTGATAAATGAATGAAAAACACTAATAAATGGGGGTTGGGCTTGATCAAGGATGCAGGGTGGGAACACAGTGCACATATTACTGATAAAGGGGAGTGATAGTGCTGATAAAAGGGGTGGGTAAAACGATTTTTTTAAAATAATTTTTTGAATTTTATCACCACTAAAATGCATAGATAAAGACACCTTTATCAATGCTAAAAAAGCACTGATAAAGACACCTTTATTAGGGAATTTTTTTAGTGATGATAAAGGCTACAGGTTTTCTAGGATACTTAGTCTGTCATCATTTTTTAGTGCCGACAATGACTATTTTTAGTGTTGACTATGACCAAATCTATAGTAGTTGGATGACCGCACCTCGATGCACTAGGGAATAACAACTCCATGTTTTCTCTGAAAACCCCACTATCCCTATTGTTTCCACAAAAAACTAAGATCCCAAAACTACTCACAACACCACGCAAATGGTCTATTATGATGAAGAGGGTTTCAATATCACACACTACATGGAAACACTCTCAGAATAGACTATTTATCTACCCAATTCTGATATCTAGGAAAAGAAGATACAAAAAGTACCAAGGATAGGAAAGTACACATGTACTCTCTTGCACACAATGTGAGAGCCCCGAGCAGTAGCTGAGTGTGTACTTCCATCCTTCTGGATGTGTGGGGTAAACCTATTGGGTGTGTTCCTATGACATACATGGCTTTTGGGACTAGTGATTCAGATGGGAGTGTATCCCGAAGACCCGGAGTCATGTTGCCCATGGATATGATATGTTCCCTGGCCTGCACGATATATGTGTCCAGGTGGATAATTGGGTGTGTACCCTGGTACAACCCAAGTCATATGACCAACCAAACACAATGTGTTCTTTAAAGCTATAAACAATGTGATATTTATCTCGACTCTAGAAACCCTACCCACCACTCAACACTAAACACAATGTGTGCCTTGGTAATCACATGTCATGTGGTCACTAACTCGAATGGTAGAAACCCCAACCCCCCATATCTTCATCTGTTACTATTTTCATAACCTCCATTATTTTTCTCACCCACTACCACCTAAAAACTTTCCTTTTACACTTGCTCAAAGATTTCCACTGCCACTCTTCGTTGCTCTCTGTTGATCCTGAGCCTGAGCTATGACCTGAGGGTCCATTATCGCCCATCATTCATCACAACTACCAAAACTATTCAAACTCATCACTGACTAGCCTACTGTCTTGGGCTGAAATTTTTGAACCATCATCCATTGTGAAGTTTGGAGGTGATCGATCATTGTGAGATAGTATAAGAACGAGCGAGAGAGAAAGATTGGTGGCCGATGCAATTTCGGCCACCTGAAACTTTGTTCACAAACATATTCCTTGACAAACATGCAACAATCAAGAATCCATGATAACATTTTAGTAGAGAAAAAGGGTTCTCAATTCAATATATTTTAAAATGATTTAATATTGGGTTTATAAATGAAAATGAATAATGAACAGAGTGTAAAATAATAATTGAATCCCTATTTCAATTATGGATTGACGATACTTCAAGGTTCAATCTTGATGTGTCATCCAACATTGAAACCTCCATGAAGAATGAAATATTCAACCCTATATTTATATATATTCATTTTTGGTTGAAAAATAATCCACTAAAAAGATGATTAGCATCTAATTTATAATATTAATTTAGGCTAACTGATAATTTAATTAAAAACCTGAAAAGGCTCGGTCTAGGGCCCAAGCCTCGCATACAAAAATTATACCTCACCTAGGAAATAATATATCTGAAAAAATGTCACATATATGACTTATTTTAAATTTATTTTTTATGTAATTTCTATTCCTGCTTTGTTTGCGAGGGTTTTCCAATCATTTTTGGAGAAACGGGTGGTTTCTTCAAGATTTGGGCCAAACCGTGAGCTCATTTCCAGATTTAAAAACATTTTTATTTTATTTTATAACACCTTTGTTTTTTAAAAAATTTCACCCATTCCACTTCCCACTTGGTCTCCCCTAACCTATTCAAAACACCATATCCATTTGGACCCCTTAGGAACTCGTAATCATGGTGTATTTGGGTGATTTATTCAGACATTGGGCCAACCCATAAGCCCATTTCCATATTTAAAAAAATAATTTATTTATTTTATATCTCATTCATTGTTTAACATTTTTCATTCATTCCACCTCTCACCCAAGACCAAAAACCCTAGGAGAACTCCCATGTTCCATTTTATCTCTTTGGATCTCATCTTCATCGCGGATTAGGGTGAATTTCCTCAAGGTTTCTCAAATAATCTAGATTTCCAAAGAGAATTTGTTTCTTTCATAAATCATTCATTTTTAATCTTTTTCCACCATTTTAGTCTCCAATTGAACTCCTCGGCCTTATTAGAACCTCCCTTTAAATTTTGGATTCTTTTAGTTGGTGAATTTGGTCTTCAAAGTTTCTCAAGTAAGTGAGTTTCCTTCTTAGTTCCTTCCATTTCCTTAAGGTTTCTCCCGCTTTTCTTGAATCTCCAAATGCCCAAAAGCTATAAATTCGTACCTAAGGTTTTTTTTAGTTTCTTGGTCCAATATTGTGGTTTTAGGTTCATTTTCACTCCCTTTTGGTGTGGCAGTGGTGTGATTGAAGTTTTGCACAAGGATTTGAGAGTTTTTACACATTTGGTAGGTGATTCCATATGTAATCATTCCTTGATGAGTTATATTTTCTTGATTTATATTTTTAGAATATTCCTCTTCCATTTTTTTTGTTGAAAAAACTATTTTTGGTAGCATTGGTTAAGTGGTTGATTTTAAAGTGGCATTTTTATGAAAAAATGAGTGTTTTTTTGTGTGTTCTATGTTGTATCAATTGGTTTTGTTTTATGGTTCATGAAATGATTTTATTTAATGTTTTTAGGGATTCCAATTATGGTTTGGTATGATGTTGGTATGCATTTGGTTCCAAAAGAGGGGTTTTAGAAGTATTTTATGTGCAAAGCATGGTTGTACTTCTTGAAATTAATTTATGAAAATGTTAAAGGGTTTATTGAATTACACAAAGGGTACAAAGCATGTTTAGCTACTATTTTGAGTGTGTATGAACATAACTGGTGTTTTGTGATAAAATGAAATTTGATAGAATGTGGAACTTGTTTGAGCACAAAGAGGGAAACCCAAGTATCTAGGCGGGCGGATGTGTACTAGTACGCTAGTGATCCAGAGTGGTTTTGTTTATATTTCACTTAGAAAATTTTATGTTGAAAACACTAATAAAACTATAATGGTGATGATTAGGGACCACTAGGTTATGGGTATGTTACCTACTAGTGGCTCATGCATGATAACAAATATTGATATGGTTACTTTTATACCGAGATACGAGGTACCTAGGGCTCACAACTAACTAGTGCCTATTGGTGTTTCCGTGTTTAGTGATCATTGAATACTTGGTATTTCCATTTGGACTATGGTGTGTTTGGATGAAAAAATTAGTATCTTACATGTTTTATTTAAAAGTTTTCATTCTTTAATGTTACCCCTTGAAAACTATTTTCATTTAAATGTTACATTCTTTAGAAATCTTTTCTACCATTTCTTGTTATAAAAACTGGCAAGCTTTTTATCTTATAATGTTTATAACATGGAATTAGTTTGGGTGGTATCCTATTGGGATTAGTCTCACACCTACTTACACCTTTGGGTGTAAGTATACTTGATTATGTTTGACACGGGTAAGGGCGAGGCCTTTGGAGACAGTGGTTCAGGTTGTTAGTTGCTTCTGTGGTGCAGTGTTGTGGAGACGGCTCATGGGTGATGACCCCTTGTCGCGTGGCAGTCCTTGGGATATCTTTGATACTACCTTTTTTAGTTTTGGTACCTCTTTTGTCTTGTTTAAAACCTTGTATTCAGTTCTGAATTTTAATTAAGGCTTGTTTGGCATGAATTTTCAGATTGGGTTTATTCTTCATTATTGGTTGTTTTATGTATCCTAACTCAGGTAAATCGTTCAAAACCCATTTTTTATGATAATAGGAAACTTGTTCTAGCTTGTGGGGATAGGGAACACCCTTCAGGCCTTAGCACGGGCTGGGTCATGTGACAGTTTCTAAGGCGACCATATCTGGTTCATGAAAAAATGGTATTAAAGGCAGGTTTATCTTTTTGGGTCATATTATTATTTTGGGGTGAGTCTGGTTAGAGAGGAGCTAAGACTGTCAGGGCTCAAAGTTTTGGTTATGAGTAGGGTGCATGGCCAGTACCTCTCATGAAAAACCTTGAGTCACCATGGGATGTTGGGATTGTTTGTTTGACTTCTCTTCTAGGTGGGACATGTGGGCTACAGACTGCACGTATACATCAGGTGGGAGTGAAGTGGTTTTTTATTTCATTGTTGTGATGTGTTTGAATTATTTATATTTTATGTAATTGCTGAAATTTTTCAGAATTGTTGTATTGATGATTTCTTTTGTGACTATTTCCATGTGTAATAACATTCCTCCCCGCAAAGCTCTCATGCACCCACGGGAGGATGCTAGAGAGAGTTCTCCATCATTGATTGATCAAAGGATGGTAGAAGTTATGGTCAGGGATATCTAACCCCTAGGATAGGTAGTATCTACCACTCCTGTTCAATATAGGGAAGAGGAGTTTGATTCTAGGAAGGTCAAAGCCCATGAGTTCCTAAGGAACAAGACTCCTACTTTATGAGGTATCACGGAACCCCAGGAAGCATAGGAGTGGCTTGAGAAGATAGAGTGCATGTTCAAGTTTCTTGAAACACCTGACGAGGTCAGGGTGAAGTGTGCCTATTTTTTGTTAGAGGGTCTCAACCGTAGGTGGTGGGAATCAGTGCTTCAAGCTGGGAAGCATGAACAGATGAGCTGGAAGGAATTCAAGATTACGTTCAATGACCAGTACTGCCTTGAAGTCTTGGCATAGGCTAGATCCTGATATTTTATAGATCTGGTTCAGGGGGGACCTTTAAGTGATGGATTATGCTAACCATTTTTCTAAGCCGGTCCGGTATGCTCTGTAAATGGTCTCCAATGACCAGATGAAGGCTTAGAAGTTCGGGAGGGGTTTTCGGCCAGAGATCTATTCCTAGGTCTTCTTGGTCAATTTCAAGACTTACACTAAGGTGGTTGATCAGTATTTTATGGTATAGATTGAATTCAAGGAGAGTTCTGGTTTTTCTAGAGTAGTGTCAGTGATGGGTAGTGGTAATTTTTCTGAGAAGAAAAGGAATCGAGAGGAGCAGGGGAAGAAGAGAGGTAGTAGTTCAAGCTAACCTTCCAGAAAATTTTCTTTAGTGGATTCTGATGAAAGGTATGTTGTGTACCACCAGCGTGGGAGGCCAGGGAACACCCTACCAGCATGCACATATCCTATGAAGCCCTGTTATCAGTGTTGAGTTATGGGACACTTGTAGTGTTTTTGTAGGATGACACATCCACTCCAAAGTGGGGCAAGATCAGTAGATTCCAGGGGAGTTCCAGCTCAGTAAGAGCAGTCAAGGATAGGGGGATATCAGTTTGTTGGTCATGGTGGCAGGGCCATATTGTCTTTTGGGTAGATCCATTTTAGGGTATAGCTATAGGCGAGCATCCATTCTCAAGCAGAGAGTAGGCATCTTTATGCGGTGGAGAAGGAACCAGCGAGATCGGATGTGGGCCCTTCGATAGTTCGAGGTACCATCTTGATTTTATCTTCTATAGCTATTGAGTTTTTTGATATTGGTGCTTCTGTTTCATTTATCTCTACCTGTTTTGTGATCACACTGAATTTTCCAACTGATTTGTTATCTATTGCGATGGAGTTGGTGGTACCGATGGGTAAGAAGAAGGAGCATGGTATCAGGTGCCCATCATGTGCACTTACTGTGTCTAAGGTAGAGATGGAGTAGGACCTATTGGTCTTGGATATGGATATTTTTGATGTAATCCTTGATATGGATTGGTTAGTGCACTTTCAAATGAACATCGATTGTTATAGGCGGTGAGTGAGTTTCATGGCACCTGATGGCAGTCCTCAGGTTTTTCATGGGGAATGGGATCCTCAGTCGGGTTGTGCAGTACCTCCACTACCAGAGTTTGGAAATATTATCTTCTAGTTTTCATCAATCACACTAAAGGATGATGGTCATGCTCTTGAGGGTGGATTACCTCTTGTAGTGGATGAGTTTCTAGAGGTATTCCCAGATGATTTTTTAGGCTTTCCCCCGGAGCGGGACATAGAGTTCTTGATCAATTTGGTGCTGGGAACACAGTCGATATCTCTTCTCTCATATCGTATGGCCCCCACTGAGCTGAGGGAATTAAAGATACAACTAGACTATTTGGAATCCAAAGGATTCATTAACCCGAGAATCTCTCCTTGGGCCGCTCCTATCCTTTTTGCGAAGAAGGCTGATGAATCCCTCCAATTTTGTATTGACTATGTAACATCTCAGATTTTCCATTTATTATTTTAAATATTATATGGAATTATTTCGAGACCAGGCGCAAAGACGTCACATCATTCCAAGGTCCAGTGAGCTCAGAATGGTGGTTTGAACTTTTTTTTAAGTTAAGTGAGTCGGCACTTGTGCGCGGTTGTGGCAGTTTCCAAACGGATGCCTTGATTAAAAATCTGAGGGTACTGTTGCGTCTGGGATGGCGACTTTACCTAAGAATGAGCCTAACCTTGACCGGCGCGGGTCGAGGGAAAAAGTTAATTTTCAGACGTTTTTAGTAAAATAAAAATAAAATAAATTTCTAAATGTTTATTTTATTTTTAGGGAAACGTCCGCTGCAGCACAGTGACGGGACGTCTGTTTCCTAAATTAATGACGTGTCATAATGACTCAAAAAATGGAAAGTTGGCGTCATTAATACTACCGCATAATTAAGTGCCAACATGTTTCCCTTTTTAATGGGTTAAGCAATTGTGGATCATTGTTGACGTTTGATAGGAACCTATGCAGAATCCGCGGGGCGTTGGAGAAATTTCTCGGTGACGAACGACGACAAATCGAAATTGAGAATCACTGCGCCAACGTTGAAGGATCTCGACGAAAATGGAAATGCGGAGCCTTCGTCAACGATCAATCCTTTCAAAAGGTATGGGTTTGTTATTTCAATTTTTCTTTTCCCCGTTTTTGAGTTTAAACGACGAACGCGGATCAACCATGAACAAGTTGATCCGCGGATTCGTACGTTCTTGCAGGAGGGTTTTCTTTGGGATGATTTTAGGGAATTAATCCATTCTTTTATTTATGTTGATCTCTGCTCCATTAAAACCTGTTAATGGGAGCAGATCAACGCCATGACGAACGACGGCGAAGGTTCATTCCTTAATTTTTTGTTTATTGGATTTCATCCCCCATTCTTTTCTTCGCGTTCTTCGCGGGGCGATGAACAACGGATCGTTACGCATCCATTCTATGATGCAACGATCCCAAATCGAATGTTCGACACTGCAACGACCTTTTATAGGTGCGACGACGATGGCAGACGATGAATCGGACCAGATCGATAAAGGGTGTTCTTCGAGCGTTCTTCACACGGGAAGATCAAAACACATTTTTGAAGCCGGTTAGAGGCCCGAAAATGCTGGAAGCGGCTTCATGGTGCCAGGGCGACCAAAACCTGAATGTTTCGTGGCTATCGAATGGCCAGAACAAAGATCGGACCAGCACGAGAGGCGTGCCGGTGAAGAGCTTCGTTTCTGGGAATTTCCAGAACACATGGCGTGTACTTTCGAAGAACACACCGTGTAGTACTGGCGGCGACTAGGGTTTTGGGGGTCAGAGAGGTGTCACACAGCGTGTGACCTTGGTCACACGGCGTGTTGAACATTCCCCGAAGCTCAGTGTGTGTTTGGGAAATACACGGGCACGAGATGATCTACACGGCTTCAGACAACATGGCGTGTACAGCTGGGCAGAGCCGACAACGAGAAGCTTGGAGTGTATCCAGGGGATACACGGACATGGGTTAAAGTACATAGGTTGATAGCCATGTACAGCCACACTGCCAGTGACATGGGGCCAACCCCAGTCACTCGGACACGACGTGTACATCGTATTACACGCCATGTACTAAGTTTTTTCTACACGATCGTTTCTACGACACAGGCCGTTGCACACGGGCAGTACCTGGGGTCAGACAACACGGCTTGTATCTTTTCTACATGCCGTGTAATTTTTGGAAAACATCATGGTACTCTTGTTCACCGTATTCTGGAAATCTTTCGTTTGGGTTAGTGCCCCTTCTTCTTGTTTCCCTGAAGGTCAGGCATCGTTTCCTTCTACAGGAGTATGATCCCTTCAGTTGGACTTTCTGTGATAGAGTCGGCATCCCTCCGAGAGGCCTGGAGTGAGATCCTCTATCCATTCCTGACCCTAGGTAGAGTCATGCATCGATGTGACCAACTCTACCAGGAATTTATCCTCTACCTAGTTGGTGTATCACCTAACTGGTGAATCCGGATGAGTCGCGGTATTTTCCATGGCCCTGGCAGTGATCCTCATTGTGTATCGTGATCTTTCCCACTCAGGAGTGTGTCTCCCGCAATGAGTGCTTTCTATCTACCGTAACCTTCCCACTCAGGAGTGTGTCTCTCGTAATGAGTGCAACTACCTCTCGTGACGGTTCTCGATGAACACCACTTCTCGGACGAACGTCATCAGAGCTATAAGACTCGTGGAGTGTGTTATCCCAGAACGAGTGTATCACGGAATCTTCGAACAGAATCTTTAACGAGGGTATGTGGTCATGTGACTTGTCTCTAGACTACGGTATGAGTTTTTAGTATATCTGGTTTGTTCTATATGTTATGTAGACATATAATGTGCATAGATGACTGTACCTTTACTTTGTGTACTGTGTTGTGGTTTTCGGGGTCCTCTACTGAGTATTGTTATACTCACCCCTGCACAGGCTTTGCCTGCACGTCTGGTGTCTTGTGCAGACGAGCAGCCTTTTGACAGAGTCCGGGGCGGACCAGTACAGGACTGATCTTTCTGAGTTCCCTACAGGCCAAGGTGTTCCTACGGCTACGAGCAGCAGTCCCAGTACCTTTTGTGCTTAAAGGTTTGACTTTACAGTTTTCAGACTCTTGTTTGTTTGTTTTTGGTGGGCTTGTATTCTGGACAGTTTACTTTTACAGTACTCTACCTTTCGTCATACTCTGTTGATTGGGGTTTAGTTGTATGCATGCATTTTGTTCCTTAGTGTTTTACATTTCAACATTTGTGGGTTTGGAGATGTGTGCATGTGTACAGGTACTTAGGCAATGCCTCCCATGTTAGTAATATGCCTACTCGGTGCTAGTCACCAGCCCCTGGCCTATGGGAGGCAGGCTTGGGGAGTCACGGCGCGGGCCCCAAAGGGATGGGTCGTGACAGAGTGGTATCAGAGGTGGTCGGTTCTACCTTAGGACCAAGAGTCTGTGAGTTTGGTTTGGGGAAATAGTGTTAAGTGTTTCAAGTTCAGCTTTCAGGCCAGAGACTCCAGTGTTGGGGCGGCGGCTGACGTATCCATACACCAGGGCTATGATAACCTGCTTTCCGACTCGGTACACGAAAACACTAGTTGCGGGGAAATAAAAAGGTACATGCATCATATAGGAATGGTTTGAGTTTTTCATGTCCTTTGTGTCAGCTATCCAGATATACTCTTTGACCATGGTACATCTTTTTTCCTTACGATATTCCTCCGCGACGCATAACCGCTAGGATTCAGCAGCACGATCACGAGGATGACCCCCTCAGTGACGAGGCTTCGATACAGGGACCAGTTCCCTAGGAGTTGCCACCGGGTGGTGCACCTGCTATGCCACCACCAGTGGAGCAGCCAGTGGTACATACGGTACCGACCGGTGAGGAGCGTAGGCTTAGCGCGCTCCATGAGTTCCATAGATAAAGACCCCTCAGGTTCCGAGGTGAGCTAGACCCTCAGGCGGCTGAGGACTGACTTGAGGCGGTGACCAGGGTTTTCCGTCTAGTGAGGACACCAGCAAACCAGATGGTGATCCTAGGAGCGAGCCTTCTTCAGGGTTCAGACGGACGATGGTGGAGTCTGACTATAGCATCCCGCCTTTTTATCACATAAACTTTCATTACATTATACAAAACTGAGGATCTTTAAGGTTTAGTGTCTTGGAAACCAGGAACTTAAAACATGAAAACATAAAACATTATTCTTAAACACTTGAAAGGCTTCTCCTCATGTTCATCCTAGGTTCATTACTGCATCTCATAACCTTAGGACATACATCAAATGAAAGGGTGAGTAGAAGGCCCAGTAAGGGAAACAAGGGAAACATTTAACATGTGAACTTGAGATACATCAACTATGTCATGAACAAGAACTTTAAGGCATGATAAAAAAAATCATGTGGCATATCATAATAAAAATAACATTTTTCATAACTTTAAGATGTGGCTACATAATTTAACATAGACAATCATGAACATATCACCAAGTTCCATCCCCAAGGTTTCATTTGAAAATTACCAAGGTTATTCACCAAGGTATCGTGAAAATTGTAATCTCTAGTGGTTACATCATTGCCCAATGAATTGGAGCGCTATCAGGGAACACCCTTAAATTTGCCTTTATTATCATGTGATCCACATATATCATCATCAAAAATTTCATAAATAACACATATAGCATAAAATAAATGGGTTTCATTTCATAATCACAACGTTTTAAAAACTGCTTTAAAGACATGATCTTTACGTCACTTTAAAACCCACAGAAAAGGAAGGTGGGTCTCATGTATGTAAATCCCAGAATTTAAAATAGAAAATTTTGGTATATATGTGAATACCCCTTTAGAAGAAAGAGCTTTGAGTATTCACTTAATAATATAAAAGAACTTTAGAAAAAGAGAGAGACATTTTGAGACGGAAATTCTGCAGCATAACGGCTATGTTATGAGGTTTTAGAAGACATTAAAAAGAGAGGGAAAATGGGTCAAACATTCATAAATGACCCATAAAATAGTATATGGACAGAATAAGAAGGATACATGATCATGGTAATGAAATTTAAAGGAAATAACATTTGAAATGAGAAACATGGAAGGAAGACAAAAATTAGATTTCTCTTATGAAAGTTCGGTAGCCTAACAGCATTACTTAAACTTCAACAAAAATGATTTGAAAAGATCAAATAGGGTATCTCATCATGTGAACATAAGAGTTCAGTATGATAGATATAGAGATAATTCCCCAACATAATTAAAAAGGAACTTGAAAGACTTGACATGAAATTAGAACTTTGAAAAGAATGAGAAGGGTGAAAGAATCCCCTAAAAATTTGGCAGCCTAACGGCGCCACTTAAAACTTCAAAATACTGAATTGAAGAGATCAAATGGGGTCTCTCATCATATGAACATAAGAGTACAGTATGATAGATATAGAGATCGTACCCCAAAATAACAAAAAGGAACTTGAAAGAATTGACATGAAAGTAGAACTTCAAAACGAGAAGGGTGAAGAACCACTTAAAAATTCGGCAGCCTAATGGTGCCACTTAAAACATCAAAATACTGAATTGAAGAGATCAAATGGGGTCTCTCATCATATGATCATAAAATATAAGTATGATAAATTTAGAGATCATACCCCAACATAATAAAAAGGAACTTGAAATACTTTAAATGAAAATAGATCTTGAAAAATGAGAAGGGAGAAAGAATCCGTTACAAAAATTTCGGCAGCCTAACGACGCCACTTAAAACTTCATAAAACGAAATAATGAGAGTAAGAGGGGATCTCTCATTATATGAACATGAAAAGGGCAGTAAGAGGAGTATAAAAGAATATCCTCCAACATAAGAACATGGAGCATAAAAGGAATGACATAAAAGAGATTACTTGAAATGAAAGAGAGAGGTCGGATCCCTTACCTTAAAACGTAACTCTTAAAACTCAAAGGTTGGGACCTTGAGGGCTTGGGGGAACCTTGGGAGAAATCCTTGGGAGGTAATGAGACCAGAACTTCGTTGGGGGAGAGTGGGGAGTCGAAAGGATGAGAGTATTTCTTGGTATTTATAGAGAAAGTGAGGGGACAAGGCATTAATGGCCAAGGGACACCTCAAAAGTGGTTTTCTCAAAAGCATGGGCCCTCCCATGGTACTTCCCATGGAGTTAGGCCACATGGGGCCCCCAATACAATAATTCATCACCTTTGGCCGGCCATACCTTAAAATATCTCATGACATCATCATGACACAGTTATGAGATCATTAAACATACCAAAACCCTAAAACTGTATTTTTACTATTCATTGAAAATTCAACTTTCTCAGAAAAATCCCAAAATTTCACCTTAACCAAATATAAATGCTCTGATTTCAAAAATGAACTCCATTTTATAAAAATAATTTTTTAAATATTTTTAATTTAATTTTTAAATAAATACACTATTCACTAAAAATTCATTTTTTTAGAAAAATCCCCAAAAATTACCATAACATAATATCAACGCTCTGAGTTCAAAAATGAAATCCATTTTATAAAAATAATTTTCTAAATATTTTTAATTAAATTTTTAATTAAAAAACACTATTCACCCGAAAAAAACTAATACTTGAATAATAATTTATGAAACCGTTATTTAACCATTTTATTGAATCACATTACTTAATCAAAGTGCCTAGATTATATTAATACTTTCTTTAAGTGAGATTAATAATCCATTTGGACAGAATACTAATCCTAATCATAAAATCACTATTCATAATTTACTATTAATCAAAAATCAAGTTGATCTTATTAGACTCTAAATTTCGTACTGAACATAATTGTAGAAGACCATTTTTTGAAAATCATTACACATTTTTAATTATTTAAGGTTTACATAAACATTTTTAAAATATCATTTTTCTAAAATTAATCAAAAATATGCATACTATATTTATCTGGTCATTTAAAAATTCATAAACTTCATCATAAGAAATCCCAATTTTTTTTTTAAAACAAAGGATTACACAAGGCAGTTACGGTCTCCTTACATAGCCCCTTATCACACCAGCATAGGACCTAAGTGTAAGGTGTGCTAAGGTGAGAGAATCTGAGGGAGGCTCGGCTAACATCGCATGAGTAGTAATTTCTATTAGTTTGAACGTCTCGCAGAGGCGATTTCGTTCTAGCTTCACACGATGAAGTTCGGCTTGGGTTTGGTCCAGAGCAAAGCCCAGTGGTGCTACCTCCTTCCCAAGTTCTGTTAGATGGGCTTTGATCGGTCCAAGACTACTGGGTGAGGCCATCAAATCTTCTTTCTATAATAATTAACCAAGATTACTTGTATTTAGAGACAATAATCAAAACGTTTAGTTTCCAGCGGTCATATTGACCAATGTTCATATAACCGTCTAAACCCAACAGTCTCATTTTAATTATAATCATGTTATCAAATGAAACATTTTTGTTGAGCATAAAAATAAATAAAATAACACATAAAATTAGGAAACAAGATTTATTCAAAATTTCGGGTTGTTACATTCTTCCCCCCTTAAGAAATTGCGTCCTCGCAATTTTTAAAATTGGGTTTTGAAATTTCATTGAAAGTCCCACATCGGAAAAGGAGTCAGTAAAATTATTACTTTAAAATAAAGAAAGGGAAGTACAAAGGTCACCCGAGTTAACCCACACTAGGATTCCATGTAGGAAAACATAGAAATGGAAGAAAAACAAAGGGTCAAGTTCTGGGGGAGAGTGATAGAGAACATGGTTAGGAGAAAGTTAACCATAAGAAAATCCCAAAATTATGATGTGTGTAAATGGTCTTTGATTACCTAGTAGGAAATGTAAACCAACAATGTTTTTGTTTTATGTTCCTTTTCATAATTTTGAGGAATTCATTTACAACATAAAACAAAAACATAAGAAAAATATACCTATCTTCATGTAGAGTTTCATCCTTTAATAAGTTTCTACCCAAAACTAATCTTTTCTCCAAGCTATGAGCATTCAAAACTACTTGGTCTCATCAAAACACAAGAATCATCTTCATAATCCACAAAAGATTAACTATCTATTTCTTCTATCTTTAAACATTATCCCAAAAACAGAAAGGGTAAGGTAAAACAACTCTTCAAAAAAAAAATAAAGAATCCCATAGGAATGGAAACTACTTTTAAATCTTCAAAGTTCCATGGTACTACCCAAAGTTCATCATAGACCATTCCATAAATAACGGTCCTTAAGATTCCTCAAAATAAACCAAACTAAGATTGAAACCCAAATACAAGAAGGATTTGATAACATAGTCTTCCAAAATAAACTTCATTGTTCACCTCCAAACAACATCAACCCCTCCTAACATCTTATAATAAAAGTATATAACCTAAACATATTTTACCCAAGATAGGTTAATCATTCCCATAAGTAACCTAAATTACTATAAGTCCACCTTAAATTCATCGATTCTTCAAAATATAAGTCAACCTTACTCCTTAATGAAAATACCGTAGTAATATATTTACCTCGATCATATAGGGTCCCCAAAATAGTGAACGTCTTCCAAAATAATAATCATCTTTTAATACCCTAATCATCTCTTTCATATTAATACGGTAATCGTCGCATTTCCTATCACATTGGTTGTTGGGACATGTTCTTCCATTTCGCACCATTAACTAAGAATAGAAATTATAATTAGGGGCTTAAATACTTAGCTAATAATCATGAAAAGGAACTTAAAGCATATAAGGATAACTTGTATAAGAAAAGTATACCCTAACTTGTGATCCCCTAGGTTCTAATCTAGGTTATCCATGATCATATATTCTTATGTGAATCTTTATTTTATTTTATCTTTGTTCCTTTAACAATGGTTCATACTAAGCTTATGAATTTACCAAAGCATATCCCCCGGGAGTGTCGTAACCAAGAGTGCAGCAAGGCCCGTTGTCGTGTACCAGTTCCCGTTTGAGTCTAGCTCAAAGCGGTGTTTTCGAGTTTTACCCCTATGTACATCTGTTCCAGAGCCACCTCTACCTGCTTGTATCCAGACAGGGATGTATTTGCTTGGCAACCCATTACTCAATACTCACCAAAATACCAGGAAGATTTCCTATATATAAACTTTTCTATAGGCTTCTTCCTAAAGTTTTCATATCCTAATTTCCACAAATAACTGAACCATCCTTTGATACCAACTATAGCATCCCGCCTTTTTATCACATAAACTTTCATTACATTATACAAAACTGAGGATCATTAAGGTTTAGTGTCTTGGAAACCAGGAACTTAAAACATGAAAACATAAAACATTCTTCTTAAACACTTGAAAGGATTCTTCTCATGTTCATCCTAGGTTCATTACTACATCTCATAACCTGGGGACATACATCAAATGAAAGGGTGAGCAGAAGTCCCAGTAAGGGAAACAAGGGAAACATTTAACATTTGAACTTGAGATACATCAACTATGTCATGAACAAGAACTTTAAGGCATGATAAAAAAAATCATGTGGAATATCATAATAAAAATAACATTTTTCAAAACTTTAAGATGTGGCTACATCATTTAACATAGAAAATCATGAACATATCACCAAGGTCCATCCCCAAGGTGTCATTTGAAAATTACCAAGGTTATTCACCAAGGTATCGTGAAAATTGTAATCTCTAGTGGTTACATCATTGCCCAATGCATTGGAGCGCTATCAGGGAGAACCCTTAAATTTGCCTTTATTATCATGTGAGACACATATATCATCATCAAACATTTCATAAATAACCAATATAGAATAAAATAAATGGGTTTCATTTCATAATCACAACGTTTTAAAAACTGCTTTAAAGACATGATCTTTACGTCACTTTAAAACCCACAGAAAAGGAAGGTGGGTATCATGTATGTAAATACCAGAATTTAAAATAGAACATTTTTGTATATATGTGAATACCCCTTTAGAATAAAGATATTTGAGTATTAATTTAATAATATAAAAGAACTTTAGAAAAAGAGAGAGACATTTTGAGACGGAAATTCTGCAGCATAACGGCTATGTTACGAGGTTTTAGAAGACATTAAAAAGAGAGAGAAAATGGGTCAAACATTCATAAATGACCGATAAAACAGTAGATGGACAGAATAAGAAGGATACATGATCATGGTAATGAAATTTAAAGGACATACCATTTGAAATTAAAAACATGGAAGGAAGACAAAAATTAGATTTCTCTTATGAAAGTTCGGCAGCCTAACAGCGTTACTTAAACTTCAGCAAAAATGATTTGAAAAGATCAAATAGGGTCTCTAATCATGTGAAAATAAGAGTTAAGTATGATAGATATAGAGATAATTCCCCAAAATAATTAAAAAGGAACTTGAAAGACTTGACATGAAAGTAGAACTTTGAAATGAATGAGAAGGGTGAAAGAATCCCCTAAAAAATTCGGCAGCCTAACGGCGCCACTTAAAACTTCAAAATACTGAATTGAAGAGATCAAATGGGGTCTCTCATCATATGAACATAAGAGTCCAGTATGATAGATATAGAGATCATACCCCAACATAACAAAAAGGAACTTGAAAGAATTGACATGAAATTATAACTTCAAAACGAGAAGGGTGAAGAACCACTTAAAAATTCGGCAGCCTAACGACGCCATTTAAAAATTCAAAATATTGAATTGAAGAGATCAAATGGGGTCTCTCATCATATGATCATAAAAGATAAGTATGATAAATTTAGAGATCATAACCCAACATAATAAAAATGAACTTGAAATACTTTACATGAAAATAGATCTTGAAAAATGAGAAGGGAGAAAGAATCCGTTACAAAAAATTTCGGCAGCCTAACGGCGCCACTTAAAACTTCATAAAACGAAATAATGAGAGTAAGAGGGGATCTCTCATTATATGAACATGAAAAGTGCAGTAATAGGAGTATAAAATAACATCCTCCAACATAAGAACATAGAGCATAAAAGGAATGACATAAAAGAGATTACTTGAAATGAAAGAGAGAGGTCAGATCCCTTTCCTTAAAACGTAACTCTTAAAACTCAAAGGTTGGGACCTTGAGGGCTTGGGGGCACCTTGGGAGGACTCCTTGGGAGGTAATGAGACCAGAACTTAGTTGGGGGAGAGTGGGGAGTCTAAAGGATGAGAGTATTTCTTGGTATTTATAGAGAAAGTGAGGGGACAAGGCATTAATGGCCAAGGGACACCTCAAAAGTGGTTTTCTCAAATGCATGGGCCCTCCCATGGTACTTCCCATGGAGTTAGGCCACATGGGGCCCCCAATACAATAATTCATCACCTTTGTCCGGCCATACCTTAAAATATCTCATGACATCATCATGACACAATTATGAGATCATTAAACATACCGAAACCCTAAAACTGTATTTTTACTATTCACTGAAAATTCAACTTTCTCAGAAAAATCCCAAAATTTCACCTTAACCAAATATCAATGCTCTGATTTCAAAAATGAACTCCATTTTATAAAATTAATTTTTTTTAAATTTTTTTAATTTAATTTTTAAATTAATACACTCTTCACTGAAAATTCATTTTTTTAGAAAAATCCCCAAAAATTACCATAACATAATATCGATGCTCTGAGTTCAAAAATGAAATCCATTTTATAAAAATAATTTTATAAATATTTTTAATTAAATTTTTAATTAAAAAACACTATTCACCCGAAAAAAACTAATACTTGAATAATAATTTATGAAACCGTTATTTAACCATTTTATTGAATCACATTACTTAATCAAGGTGCCTATATTATATTAATACTTTATTTAAGTGATATTACTAATCCATCTAGACAAAATACTAATCCTAATCATAAAATCACTATTCATAATTTACTATTCATCAAAAATCAAGTTGATCTTATTAGACTCTAAATTTCCTACTGAACATAAATGTAGAAGACCATTTTTTGAAAATCATTACACATTTTTAATTATTTAAGGTTAACATAAACATTTTTAAAATATCCTTTTTCTAAAATTTATCAAAAATATGCATACTATATTTATCCGGTCATTTAAAAATTCATAAACTTCATCATAAGAATAAATCCCAATTTTTATTTAAACAAAGGATTACACAAGGCAGTTACGGTCTCCTTACATAGCCCCTTATCACACCAGCATAAGACCTAAGTGTAAGGTGTGCTAAGGTGAGAGAATCTGAGGGAGGCTCGGCTAACATTGCACGAGTAGTAATTTCTATCAGTTTGAACTTCTCACAGAGGCGATTCCATTCTAGCTTCAAACGATGAAGTTCGGCTTGGGTTTGGTCCAGAGCAAAGCCCAGTGGTGCTACCTCCTTCCCAAGTTCTGTTAGATGGGCTTCGATCGGTCCAAGACTACTGGGTGAGGCCATCAAATCTTCTTTCTATAATAATTAACCAAGATTACTTGTATTTAGAGACAATAATCAAAACGTTTAGTTTCCAGTGGTCATATTGACCAATGGTCATATAACCGTCTAAACCCAACGGTCTCATTTTAATTATAATCATGTTATCAAATGAAACATTTTTGTTGAGTATAAAAATAAATAAAATAACACATAAAATTAGGAAACAAGATTTATTCAAAATTTCGGGTCGTTACATTCTTCCCCCCTTAAGAAATTGCGTCCTCGCAATTTTTAAAATTGGGTTTTGAAATTTCATTGAAAGTCCCACATCGGAAAAAGAGTCAGTAAAATTATTACTTTAAAATAAAGAAAGGGAAGTACAAAGGTCACCCGAGTTAACCCACACTAGGATTCCATGTAGGAAAATATGAAAATGGAAGAAAAACAAAGGGTCATGTTCTGGGGGAGAGTGATAGAGAACATGGTTAGGAGAAAGTTAACCATAAGAAAATCCCAAACTTATGATGTGTGTAAACGGTCTTTGATTACCTAGTAGGAAATGTAAACCAACAACGTTTTTGTTTTACGTTCCTTTTCATAATTTTGAGAAATTCATTTACAACATAAAACAAAAACATAAGTAAATATACCTATCTTCATGTAGAGTTTCATCCTTTAATAATTTTCTACCAAAAACTAATCTTTTCTCCAAGCTATGAGCATTCAAAACTACTTGGTCTCATCAAAACACAAGAATCATCTTCATAATCCACAAAAGATTAACTATCTATTTCTTCTATCTTTAAACATTATCCCAAAAACAGAAAGGGTAAGGTAAAACAACTCTTCAAAAAAAAATAAAGAATCCCATAGGAATGGAAACTACTTTTAAATCTTCAAAGTTCCATGGTACTACCCAAAGTTCATCATAGACCATTCCATAAATAACGGTCCTTAAGATTCCTCAAAATAAACCAAACTAATATTGAAACCCAAATACAAGAAGGATTTGATAACCTAGTCTTCCAAAATAAACTTCATTGTTCATCTCCAAACAACATCAACCCCTCCTAACATCTTATAACAAAAGTAGCTAACCTAAACATATTTTACCCAAGATAGGTTGATCATTCCCATAAGTAACCTAAATTACTATAAGTCCACCTTAAATTCATCAATTCTTCAAAATATAAGTCAACCTTACTCCTCAATGAAAATACCGTAGTAATATATTTACCTCGATCATATAGGGTCCCCAAAATAGTGAACGTCTTCCAAAATAATAATCATCTTTTAATCCCCTAATCATCTATTTCATATTAATACGGCAATCGTCGCATTTACTATCACATTGGTTGTTGGGACATGTTCTTCCATTTCCCACCATTAACTAAGAATAGAAAGTATAATTAGGGGCTTAAATACTTATCTAATAATCATGAAAAGAAACTTAAAGCATATAAGGATAACTTGTAGAAGAAAAGTATACCCTAACTTGTGATCCCCTAGGTTCTCATCTAGGTTATCCATGATCATATATTCTTATGTGAATCTTTATTTTATTTTATCTTTGTTCCTTTAACAATGGTTCATACTAATCTTATGAATTTACCAAAGCATATCCCCCGGGAGTGTCGTAACCAAGAGTGCAGCAATGCCCGTTGTCATGTACCAGTTCCCGTTTGAGTCTAGCTCAAAGCAGTGTTTTCGGGTTTTACCCCTATGTACATCTGTTCCAGAGCCACCTCTACCTGCTCGTATCCAGACAGGGATGTATTTTCTTGGCAACCCATTACTCAATACTCACCAAAATACCAGGAAGATTTCCTATATATAAAATTTTTTATAAGATTCTTCCTAAAGTTTTCATATCCTAATTTCCACAAATAACTAAACCATACTTTGATACCAACTATAGAATCCCGCCTTTTTATCACATAAACTTTCATTACATTATACAAAAATGAGGATCTTTAGGGTTTAGTGTCTTGGAAACCAGGAACTTAAAACATGAAAACATAAAACATTCTTCTTAAACACTTGAAAGGCTTCTCCTCATGTTCATCCTAGGTTCATTACTGTATCTCATAACCTGGGGACATACATCAAATGAAAGGGTGAGCAGAAGGCCCAGTAAGGGAAACAAGGGAAACATTTAACATGTGAACTTGAAATACATCAACTATGTCATGAACAAGAACTTTAAGGCATGATAAAAAAAATCATGTGGAATATCATAATAAAAATAACATTTTTCATAACTTTAAGATGTGGCTACATCATTTAACATAGACAATCATGAACATATCACCAAGGTCCATCCCCAAGGTTTCATTTGAAAATTACCAAGGTTATTCACCAAGGTATCGTGAAAATTGTAATCTCTAGTGGTTACATCATTGCCCAATGCATTGGAGCGCTATCAGGGCGCACCCTTAAATTTTCCTTTATTATCATGTGAGCCACATATATCATCATCAAACATTTCATAAATAACCCATATAGCATAAAATAAATGGTTTTTATTTCATAATCACAACGTTTTAAAAACTGCTTTAAAGACATGATCTTTACATCACTTTAAAACCCACAGAAAAGGAAGGTGGGTCTCATGTATGTAAATCCCAGAATTTAAAATAGAACATTTTGGTATATATGTGAATATCCCTTTAGAAGAAAGAGATTTGATTATTCACTTAATAATATAAAATAACTTTAGAAAAAGATAGAGACATTTTGAGACGGAAATTCTGCAGCATAACGGCTATGTTACGAGGTTTTAGAAGACATTAAAAAGAGAGGGAAAATGGGTCAAACATTCATAAATGACCCATAAATCAGTAGATGGACAGAATAAGAAGGATACATGATCATGGTAATGAAATTTAAAGGACATACCATTTGAAATGAAAAACATGGAAGGAAGACAAAAATTAGATTTCTCTTATGAAAGTTCGGCAGCCTAATAGCGTTACTTAAACTTCAACAAAAATGATTTGAAAAGATCAAATAGGGTCTCTCATCATGTGAAAATAAGAGTTCAGTATTATAGATATAGAGATAATGCCCCAAAATAATTAAAAAGGAACTTGAAAGACTTGACATGAAAGTAGAACTTTGAAAAGAATGAGAAGGGTGAAAGAATCCCCTAAATAATTCGGCAGCCTAACGACGCCACTTAAAACTTCAAAATACTGAATTGAAGAGATCAAATGGGGTATCTCATCATATGAACATAAGAGTCAAGTATTATAGATATAGAGATCATACCCCAACATAACAAAAAGGAACTTGAAAGAATTGACATGAAAGTATAACTTCAAAACGAGAAGGGTGAAGAACCACTTAAAAATTCGGCAGCCTAACGACGCCACTTAAAAATTCAAAATACTGAATTGAAGAGATCAAATGGGGTCTCTCATCATATGATAACAAAAGATAAGTATGATAAATTTAGAGATCATACCCCAACATAATAAAAAGGAACTTGAAATACTTTACATGAAAATAGATCTTGAAAAATGAGAAGGGAGAAAGAATCTGTTACAAAAATTTCGGCAGCCTAACGGCGCCACTTAAAACTTCATAAAACGAAATAATGAGAGTAAGAGGGGATATCTCATTATATGAACATGAAAAGGGAAGTAAGAGGAGTATAAAATAACATCCTTCAATATAAGAACATGGAGCATAAAAGGAATGACATAAAAGAGATTACTTGAAATGAAAGAGAGAGGTCAGATCCCTTACCTTAAAACGTAACTCTTAAAACTCAAAGGTTGGGACCTTGAGGGCTTGGGGGAACCTTGGGAGGACTCCTTGGGAGGTAATGAGACCAGAAATTCGTTGGGGGAGAGTGGGGAGTCGAAAGGATGAGAGGATTTCTTGGTATTTATAGGGAAAGTGAGGGGACAAGGCATTAATGGCCAAGGGACACCTCAAAAGTGGTTTTCTCAAAAGCATGAGCCCTCCCATGGTACTTCCCATGGAGTTAGGCCACATGGGGCCCCCAATACAATAATTAATCACCTTTGGCCGGCCATCCCTTAAAATATCTCATGACATCATCATGACACAATTATGAGATCATTAAACATACTGAAACCCTAAAACTGTATTTTTACTATTCACTGAAAATTCAACTTTCTCAGAAAAATCCCAAAATTTCACCTTAACCAAATATCAATGCTCTGATTTCAAAAATGAACTCCATTTTATAAAAATAATTTTTTAAATATTTTTAATTTAATTTTTAAATTAATACACTATTCACTGAAAATTCATTTTTTTAGAAAAATCCCCAAAAATTACCATAACATAATATCGACGCTCTGAGTTCAAAAATGAAATCCATTTTATAAAAATAATTTTCTAAATATTTTTAATTAAATTTTTAATTAAAAAACACTATTCACCCGAAAAAAACTAATACTTGAATAATAATTTATGAAACCGTTATTTAACCATTTTATTGAATCACATTACTTAATCAAGGTGCCTAGATTATATTAATACTTTCTTTAAGTGAGATTACTAATCCATTTGGACACAATACTAATCCTAATCATAAAATCACTATTCATAATTTACTATTCATCAAAAATCAAGTTGATCTTATTAGACTCTAAATTTCGTACTAAACATAATTGTAGAAGACCATTTTTTGAAAATCATTACACATTTTTAATTATTTAAGGTTTACATAAACATTTTTAAAATATCCTTTTTCTAAAATTTATCAAAAATATGCATACTATATTTATCCGATCATTTAAAAATTCATTAACTTCATCATAAGAAGAAATCCCAATTTTTATTTAAAACAAAGGATTACACAAGGCAGTTACGGTCTCCTTACATAGCCCCTTATCACACCAGCATAGGACCTAAGTGTAAGGTGTGCTAAGGTGAGAGAATCTGAGGGAGGCTCGGCTAACATCGCACGAGTAGTAATTTCTATCAGTTTGAACTTCTCGCAGAGGCGATTCCGTTCTAGCTTCACACGATGAAGTTCGGATTGGGTTTGGTCTAGAGAAAAGCCCAGTGGTGCTACCTCCTTCCCAAGTTCTATTAGATGGGCTTCGATCGGTCCAAGACTACTGGGTGAGGCCATCGAATCTTCTTTCTATAATAATTAACCAATATTACTTGTATTTAGAGACAATAATCAAAACGTTTAGTTTCCAGCGGTCATATTGACCAATGGTCATATAACCGTCTAAACCCAACGGTCTCATTTTAATTATAATCATGTTATCAAATGAAACATTTTTGTTGAGTACAAAAATAAATAAAATAACACATAAAATTAGGAAACAAGATTTATTCAAAATTTTGGGTCGTTACACTGACCACACAGACTCATGACGAGGAGACTCTTTCGTGGACAGAGTTTGAGCGACTCTTCTGGGAGGATTTCTCTCCAGTTACGTTGAGAGATATATGTATCTAGGAGCTACTCTAGCTCCAGTAGGGTAGTATGACAGTGGTTAACTATTCATCGAGGTTCACCAACCTCGCCAGGTACTCGATGGATATAGTCAGGGATCAGTACTTCAGAGATCAGACCTTAGAGAGAGGTTTACGACGAGACATCCAAGCTAGTGTTGTGCCTCTATGCATATCTACTTATGCTGGAGTTCTCAAGTCATCTTTGGTGGTCAAAATCTTCTTGGCAGAGCAGAGACAGCCGCCGGCAGTCAGCAGCAGGCAGACAGGTGCAGAGACCTCGGCGGCAGGGAGTTGACGTCAGACGTAGGGATCGGGACGTGAAAGACATCGGAGGAGGACCCAGGATAAGGGATTGATAGTACAGGGGTGTTAAGATGGATCCAGTCAGCCTAGGGAGAAGCAATGCTACGCATGCGATGGTAGGGGGAATCTCGCTAGGGATTACCCGACGCATCGAACTGTTGATAGGGAAGCGGTGGATGGACCACCAAGGCAGAGGCAGAGAACAGACCAGGCAGACTCGCCAGGCAGTGGGTGTGGAAGAGGAGCAGGGAGAGCTGCGGGTGGTGGCAGACGCTTCGACTTGCTTCCACCACCACCCCCAGGAGGTTCGCACCAGGCTCAGGGAGCTGGGGGACATGGACGGGGGCAACTGCATGCGGTCGAGGCATTCGACCCAGGGGCTCCAGGGATGATTCGAGGTACGATCTGTGTCTTTTCTACCTTAGCTGCCGTACTCATAGACACAGGTGACAGTCATTCCCTTATATCCACATGTCTTGTACAAAACCTCGAGATTCCGGTAGAACCGTTGACTCGATCCTTACGCTTGGAGACACCTACGGGAGGAGACTCGACGATCACGCACCTTTGTAGACAGTGTGATCTTACCCTTGGAGGTGGGAGTTTCAGTTGGAACCTCTTGGTGGTAGCGTCGAGGCCTTACGACGTCATTCTTGGTATGGATTGGTTATCTTTGGTCCATGCCCAGATTGACTGTTTTAGGTGACGAGTGCGGTGTGTCCGCCATGATGGAACGAGGTTTTCCTTTGTCGAAGAAAAGGAAACCCAAGCAGCACAAAATGGGATCATGCATAGGAGGGTGAATCCGATCACTCATGAGTTGGCTAGCCTTACCCTCAGAGCAGTAGATGTTGTGAGCTATCAGTTCCCAGCGGTGGTGGTGGAGTATGAGGACGTCTTTCCCGAAGATGTTCCAGGATTAACTCACCGTCGGGAAATTGACTTCTGCATCGACTTACACCCCGGAACAACACCAATTTCCTCATCGGCTTATCAGATGGCTCCCACAGAGCTTCGCGAGATGAGGGTACAGTTGGAGGATTTGCAGAGCAAGGGTTTCGTAAGACCCAGCGTCTCACCCTGGGCAGCCCCAGTCTTGTTTTCCAAGAAGGCAGATGGGAGTTTGAGGTTGTGCGTGGATTACCGGCGCCTGAACCAAGTGACGGTGAAGAACAGGTATCCACTGCCGAGAATCGATGACCTCTTCGATCAGCTAAGAGTGGCACAATGGTTCTCGAAGGTTGACCTTCAATCAGGCTATCACCATCTATGAGTGCGGGATGAGGATATATCGAAGACGACTTTCAGATGCCGCTACGGTCACTATGAGTACTTGGTGATGCCTTTTGGCATGACGAACGCCCCCTCAATTTTCATGGGACTGATGAAACAAATCTTCCAGCCGTACTTGGACCGGTTCATAGTGGTCTTCATCGAAGACATCCTCGTGTACTCGGCATCAGAAGAGGAGCATGCGAGACACCTACGAATGGTTCTCGACGTACTTTGGGAGCACCGGCTTTATGGGAAGCTCTCAAAGTGACAGTTCTAGATTCAGGAGGTCCACTTTCTGGGACATGTCATCTCAGTAGATGAAGTAGCTGTGGACCCAGCCAAGGTGGAGGCTGTGTTAGCATGGGATCCACCTCGGAGCGTGATGGAGGTGCGGAGCTTCCTTGGGTTGGCAGGATATTACCGAAGATTCATTCCTGATTTCTCCAGGATATCAGCACCGATGATGGCCTTGACCAGGAAGGGGCAACCCTTCATGTGGATAGAGAAGTGCCAGAAGGCTTTTGAGCAGTTGAGGCAGAGTTTGACGAGCACCCCAGTCTTGAGATTGCTGGAGGAGGGTGTCGAGTACGTAGTTTTCTACGACGCATCAGGGACCGGGCTAAACTGTATCCTGATGCAGTGGTATGCAGTGATTGCTTATGGTTCGTGCTAGCTTAGGCCACATGATAAGAACTATGCGACCCATGATCTCGAGTTGGCAGTGATAGTCTTCACATTAAAGATGTGGCGACACTACCTTATGGGCGAGCGATTTATTGTCTACTCTAACCACAAGAGCCTCAAGTACATCTTCTCACAGAAGGATCTGAATCTGAGGCAGAGGCGTTGGCTAGAGTTCCTCCAGGACTATGATTTTGAGATCATCTATACTCCTGGAAAGGAGAAAAAGGTGGCAGATTACCATAGCATAAAGTCGAGATCACAGCTGTTGAGTGAGGCGACATAGCATTTAGCCATGTTACAGTTATCCTTCATGGATGGAGAGGATACAACTTACCTACAGTCGATGGTTGTCACCCCTCCACTCTTATAGCGAGTTAGGGAGGCACAACTTGGGGATGTCTACTGTGTGGCTTTACGTGCTCAGTTATACACAGGACATGCTCCTGATGGATATTCACAAGGTGGGGAGCACATACTTCTTTTAAGAGGACACACTATTTTACCAGTGGCATTCCAGGAGGAGGTCCTAAGGGAGTTTCATACATCCACTTTGGCGGTACATCCCGAAGTGGAAAAGATGTACCAGGATCTCTGACGACAGTTCTGGTGGTCAGGCATGAAGAAGGCAGTAGTAGAGTTCGTTTCTCGATGCCTCACATACCAGCTGGTGAAGGCTGAGCACCAGGTTCCAATAGGGTTAAATCACCCCTGGAAGTTCTATAATGGAAGTGGGATGGAATATCGATGGACTTCGTGATAGGCATACCACAGACTTCCAAGGGGCATGATTCCATCTGGGTGATCATTGACAAACTCACCAAGTCGGCCCACTTCTTGGCTATTAGGGAGCAGAGTTCCGTAGAAATATTGGGACGCCTCTACGTGTAGGAGATAGTTCGGCTTCATGGCGTCCCCTCGACTATAGTCTCAGATCAAGATGCCCGCTTCACGTCCCGGTTGTGGAAGGGATTGCAGGAGGCTTTTGGGACTCAGCTACGCTTGAGCACAGTGTTTCATCCCCAGACTGATGGTCAGATAGAGAGGACCATTCAGGTTCTGGAGGATATGTTGCGAGCTTGTATCTTGGACTTTGGTCATAGCTGGGAGGACCGCCTACCACTGGTGGAGTTTGCGTACAACAACAGCTACCACTCCACCATTGGTATGGAACCATTCGAGGCCTTGTATGAGAGACCTTGCCGGTCACCGCTTTGCTGGACCGACCCCGGAGAGTCAGAACTCATGGGTCCAGAGTTAGTGAGAGCTACCACAGAGAAGGTGCAGACCATCTGAGAGCGAATGAAGACTGCACAGAGCCGGCAGAAGTCCTATGCTGACTGATGATGGAGGCCTCTGGAGTTCGAAGAGGGAGACCACGTCCTTCTTCGGGTCTCACCTCGATGAGGGTTACAGAGATTTGGCCGAGGCGAAAAGCTATATCCGAGGTTCATCGGACCCTTCCAGATACTGTGTAGAGTTGGTGAGGTGGCGTACCACCTAGCTCTACCACCACAGTTGCATCGGGTACACGATGTCTTCCACGTGTCATAGCTGAGGAGGCATGTGCATGATCCATCGCACGTCATCGACTGGGGCGAGCTGGACATCGAGGATGGAGTGACCTTCACTGAGTACCCAGTGGAGATCGAGGATCGGCAGGAGAGGATCCTTCATGGGCGATCGATTCCCTTGGTGCACGTCTGGTGGCAGCATGAGAATCTTCAGGAGAGCACGTGGGAGTGGGAGGCTCAGATCCGTACCCAGTACCCTCATCTTTTTGTATAGCCGTTGTTTTGGAGTTTTGGGGATGTAAAGCCCTAAGGTGGGGAGATTTTAACGTTTCATATTTTCCATTTATTATTTTAAATATTATATGGAATTATTTCGAGACCGGTCACAAAGATGTCACATTATTCCAAGGTCCAGTGAGCCTGGAATGGTGGTTTGAACTTTTTTTTAAGTTAAGTGAGTCAGCACTTATACGCGGTTGTGGCAGTTTCCAAACAAATGCTTGGATTAAAAATCTGAGAGCACCATTGCGTCTGAGATGATGGCTTTACCTAAGAATGAGCCTAACCTCGACCGGCGCAGGTCAAGGGAAAAATTTAATTTTTGGACGTTTTTAGGAAAATAAAAATAAAATAAATTGATAAATGTTTATTTTATTTTTATGGAAACGTCCGCTGTAGCACAGCGACGGGACATCTGTTTCCTAAATTAATGACGTGTCATAATGACTCAAAAAATGGAAAGTTGGTGTCATTAATACTTCCGCGTAATTAAGTGCCAACATGTTTCCCTTTTTAATGGGTTAAGCAATTGTGGATTGTTGGAGACGTTTGAGAGGAACCTTTGCAGAATCCGTAGGGCGTTGGAGAAATTTATCAGTGACGAACGACGACGAATCGAAATCGAGAATTGTTGTGCCAAAGTTGAAGGATCTCGATGACAATGGCAGTGAGATGCCTTCGTTAACGATTGATCCTTTCGAAAGTTAGGGGTTTGTTATTTCAATTTTTCTTTTCCCCATTTTTGAGTTTAAACGACGAACGCGGATCAACCACGGACAAGTTGATCCACGGATTCGTACGTTCTTGAGGGAGGGTTTTCTTTGGGATGATTTTGGGGAATTAATCCATGATTTTATTTATGTTGAT
The DNA here is from genome assembly GCA_963277665.1 of Viscum album. Classification (NCBI taxonomy): domain Eukaryota; kingdom Viridiplantae; phylum Streptophyta; class Magnoliopsida; order Santalales; family Viscaceae; genus Viscum; species Viscum album. The sequence continues at coordinate 179,554,968 of OY728159.1, read as the reverse complement.
CTCTGCTCCGTTAAAACCTGTTAATGGGAGCGGATCAACGCCGTGACGAATGACGACGGAGGTTCATTCCTCAATTTTTTGTTTATTGGATTTCCTCCCCCATTCTTTTCTTCGCGTTCTTCATGGGGCGACGAACAATGGATCGTTGGGCATCTGTTCCGTGATGCAATGATCCCAAATCGAAGTTTTGACACCGTAATGAACTTGTAGAGGTGCGACAACGATGGCGGACGACGAATTGGACCAGATCGGTAAAGGGAGTTCTTCGCGTGGGAAGATCAAAACACGTTTTCAAAGCCCATCGGAGGCCCGAAAATGACAGAATCGGATTCATGGTGTCGGGGCGACCAAAACCTGAAGGTTTCGTGGCGATCGGACGACCAGAACGATGATTGGACCAGCACAGGAGGCATGCCGGTGAAGAGCTTCGTTTCTGGGAATTTATAGAACACACGGCGTGTACTCCCGAAGAACATGCTGTGTAGTACTGGCGGTGGCTAGGGTTTCAGGGGTTAGAGAGGTGTCACACGGTGTGTGACCTTGGTCACATGGCGTGTTGAACTTTCCCCGAAGCTCAGCATGTGTTTGGGAAATACATGTGCACGGGATGATCTACACGGTTTTAGACGACACGGCGTGTACAGCTGGGCAGAGCCGGCAACGGGAAGCTCAGCGTGTATCCAGGGGATACACGGACACGGGTTAAAGTACACGGGTTTATTGCCATGTACGGCCACATGTCTAGTGAAACAAGGCCAACCCCAGTCACTCGGACATGGCGTGTACATCGTACTACAGGCCGTGTGCTAAGTTTTTTCTACATGACCAGTTCTACGACACGGGCCGTTACACACGGGCAGTACACAGGGGTCAGAAAACACGGCGTGTATCTTTTCTACACGCTGTGTAATTTTTGGAAAAAAGAATGGTCCTCTTATTCACCGTATCCTGGACATATTTCGTTTGGGTTAGTGCCCCTTATTTTCGTTTCCCTGAAGGTTAGGCATCACTTCCTTCTACAGGAGTATAATCCCTTCAGTCGGACTTTCTATGATAGAGTCGGCATCCCTCCGAGAGGCCCGGAGTGAGATCCTCTATCCATTCCTGACCCTAGGTAGAGTCATACATTGACGTGACCAACTCTACCGGGCGTTGATCCACTACCTAGCTGGTGTATCACCTAACTGGTGAATCCGGATGAGTCGCGGTATCTGCCATGGCCCTGGCAGTGATCCTCATCTGTGTATCGTGATCTTTCTCACTCAGGAGTGTGTCTCCCATAATGAGTGATTTCTATCTACCGTAACCTTCCCACTCAGGAGTGTGTCTCCCGTAATGAGTGCAGCTACCTCTCGCGATGGTTCCCGATGAACACCACTTCTCGGACAGACATCATCAGAGCTATAAGACTCGTGGAGTGTGTTCTCCCGTAACGAGTGCATCACGGAATATTCAAACAAAATCCCTAATGAGGGTATGCGGTCGTATGACTTGTCTCTAGACTATGGTATGGGTTTTGAGTATATCTGGTTTGTTCTATATGTTATGTGGACATATACTGTGCATAGCTGACTGTAACTTTACTTTGTGTACTGTGTTGTGGTTTTCAGGGTCCTCTACTGAGTATTGTTATACTCACCCCTGCATGGGATTCGCCCACATGTCTGGTGTCTTGTGGAGACGAGCAGCCTTTCGACAGAGTCCAGGGTGGACCAGGACAAGACCAAGCTTTATGAGTTCCCTACAGGCTGAGGTATTCCTACGGCTACGAGCAGCAGTCCCAGTACCTTTTGTGCTTACAGGTTGGACTTTGCAGTTTTCAGACTCTTGTTTGTTTGTTTTTGGTGGGCTTGTATTCTGGACAGTTTACTTTTACAGTACTCTACCTTTCATCATACTCTGTTGGTTGGGGTTTAGTTGTATGCATGCATTTTGTTCCTTAGTATTTTACATTTCAGCGTTTGTGGGCTTGGAGATGTGTGCATGTATACAGGTACTTAGGTAATGCCTCCCATGTTAGTAATATTCCTACTCAGTGCTAGTCACCAGCCCCTGGCCTATGGGAGGCGGTCTTGGGGAGTCACAGCGCGGGCCCCACTAGGATGGGTCGTGATAGACTACCAGAAGCTGAACAAGGTAACCATCAAGAACAAATATCCTTTTACCTGAATAGATGAATTGTTTGATCAGTTGAAGGGTGAAAAGTGGTTTTCTAATATAGACTTGCATTCAGGTTACCACCAACTTAGGGTTAAGGAGGCAGATATCTTGATGATAGTGTTCTGAAGTAGGTACAACCACTTTGAGTACTTGGTCATGCCTTTTGGGTTGACCAACACTCCTGTAGTCTTTATGGAACTCATGAATAGGGTGTTCTACTAGTATCTCTACTCTTTTTTTAAGGTATTCGTGGACGACATCCTGGTTTACTCTGGATTTGAGGAGGAGCATGAACATCATTGGCAGATCATTTTGGGAACTTTGTGATATCACCACCTTTATGAAAAGTTGTCCAAGTGCACCTTATGAATGAGGGAGATGAAGTTTCAGGGGAATGTGATCTCGGAGTAAGGACTTTTGGTGGATCTCAAGAAGATCAGTGCAGTGATTTCATGGGAGCAGCCGAAGAATGTGTTTGAGATCAGGAGTTTCCTCGGCTTGGCAGGATACTACATGCGATTTTTTTGAGATTTATCTCAGCTTGCTTCGCCCATGACCGTGCTCACTTGGCAGGGGTGAAGTTTTTTTGAGCCCATAATGTCAGGAATCCTTTGAGGAGTTGAAGCAGTGGTTTACTACCACCCCCATGTTGATATTTCTAGAATCTGGAAAGGGCTATCTGGTGTATTGTAATGCTTTAGGTATGGGTCTCGGGTGCATGCTTATGTAGGATGATCATGTGGTGGTGTATGGCTACCACCAAATCCGACCATACAAAAATAAATACCCAACCCATGACTTGGATCTAGCAACTGTGATGCATGTTTTGAAGACTTGGTGTCACTACCTCTTTGGAGATAAGTTTTTGGTCTATTCTGATCACAAGAGCTTAGCCTACATATTCTTGCATATAGATCTTAACCTAAGGCAGCGACATTGGATCGAGTTCTTACAGGGGTTTGAATTTAATATCATCTATACCCTAGGGAAGGGTAACGTGGTGGATAATTCCTTGAGAATAAGAGTGATTCAAACTCAAATTTACCCAAGATATTAAGGTAAAATGGTCTTTGTAGTTTAGCTTGGGTTGTTGAATCCTTAGAGACCAAAGAAGTAACCTACAGACACGTACATTATATGGATTTTTTTTGGCTATGAAGTGGCTAACTCGGGTTGATTTTAGATGGGTTTAAGGTATCACTAACATATTTAAGTTAATTCAAATTAAGATAACCATTTGATCCTAGGTTATCGCTTGGGGTGGATTGGATGAATTCCTTTTTTAATGACTTTAATTTCTTATATTTGAGAAGGGTTCATTTAAGAAGATCAAACAACATCATAACTTACTAGTTTAATACTTAAACCCTTTAATAATAATCACCTATACAATTTAAGGATCAAATTTTTTAGCACTCCAAGGTAAAGTTTCGTATTAGCACTTGAAGTGTGTGGCCTTAAATTCAACAAGGATGAAGGAGTTTAAAGATCTTCAAACAAAATTCTCAATTAAAAGAAGTGATTAGAAATTAATGGAGTGAGAAATAAAATCCAAACCATCCCCTTGATACTCCCTTTTATCAACCCATAAAAGATTTATCCCTCCATTGATTCTATGGTTTCAATGGAAGTGGAAAGTAGACTCATGAGGGAGGAATTGGAGAAGTAAAAAAACAATAAAAAGAAAGCAATCACTCCACTGTTGTGTGAAGGATATCACAAGGTATGGTGTGAATAAATTCACAACTTAAGGAAACGATATCAAAGTGATAAGAATAAAAACATAATAAGATAAATTTAAGAAATTTTATTAAGAACTAAGGTGATTCAAACAACTTACATGAGAAAGAAGAACGTTACAAAGACAAATCGACGTAATAACATTACAATGAAAAAAAATCTCCAAGGATTCTCAAATACTCTACCAAAACTACCTTAAATAGGAAATTTTGAAGACTTGGGTATATCCTACAATAGTGGAAGTCACCTCAATTAATTGTGGTGGTCCTAGGTGGGTGGAAAGTTAAGAGAGAGACTTTTCCACCCTTGACCCGAGGTGGCAGCCAACTTACTTCCACCGAATAGAGTCGCCTGTAAGACCTTCTATATGGCCAAATTGGAGTGGTAAATAGAATAAAAAAATTAATATTCCTATTTCACATAGATCTATGTAAAATTTCATCCCAAAATAATATGTGGTTTTCAAGATATGATTAAATTGGTGGTATGATTCTATGGGCCTCAGAATCTGGCCCAGAATTTTATATCCAAATTGGGACACCTTAATAACCACCATGAAGGAAAAATTAGCACTGTCTCCAAAGAATTATTTGTTCTTATATATGTCTTCTATAATCCCACTAAATTTGGGCTTTATTGGGCCTATATGTTGGACCCCACATTCTCATCAGTGGGATGGTGTCCAATCGCCTTCTTCAGAATTGTTTGCATGAAATCCCATTTTGGTGGTCTTCCAAAGTGAATCTTCCAACACTAAACAAGTATTAATTGTTACCAATATAATTAAAAACCTGAAAATTAAATATTAAAATAAAATCAAGATCATTGGGTACTTTAAATTATGTTAAAAACTGTACCACATAATAGTGCATTTTAAGAAGGAATTACAATCATAATGTGAAATGATGTTCAAAGTGTAAAATGAACTAAAATGGTGTTTATGAATAATAAAGAATATGAATATTATATATATTAACAATGAATATTAGCCTCATTTAGTGGCTAACAACACCCCCCAACTTGAGTTTTGCTAGTCCTAAGAAAAATATATCTCAACAATATGAAATTCGAATTCCCTTTTCCAAAAACATTTTAATACACAACGATCACCAAAAACCCTTATACCAAACAATCATGAAACCCATAAAAATATTTTAATACATGATAGTTTCATAAGAATATCCCAATATCAAGCTCATTTCTTTGTTTAAATTCATCGCTATATTTCATCCAATATCAATTAAGAGTGATGATGTGTTGTGCATCGCATTAGACATGGGGGTCCATATTTATTCAAGAGGGAAATGATGGAAGCGCTAGGTGGAATCAAATTCTAATATTAGGATGAGTATTAAATTTTTTTTTGTTTTTTTTTGTTTTTGCAATTTTTCCATGGTAATTGAAATTGCACTCAAAAGAGTCAACCCCTGTAGCGAGACTTTGCCGATGACTCCCAGGCTCAAAGACCTTAGGGCACCAAGTGAATCTCACATACTCAGGCATCATCTCAAGTTAACTTAGTCAAAAACAAATTCAAATTACCAAAAATAGAGATAAAATTACTAACTCTGGGCCAGACAACTATGGAGTCACGGTCCCCAAGTTCCGAAAGTCATACATTAGGTCATTTCATTTCTCTACACGCAAATTTATTGTTTTTTTTTAATTTTTTTTATTTAATACTCATATTAAAACTAAAATGATCATCAAACCTATGCTATTTATTTGGGGGACCCCATGAACTCAAACTAATACCCCACTATCCAAAGGATGTGTGTTGTGATTTTTTTTATTTGGATGAAAATATAAACCATGAAATATCACATTAGACAGCCACACTTTCCAAAATCTATGCTCATGAAATTATACATGGATTAAAATCAAAATCAGGGCATGCTAAATTATTTGATATTCAGTTTCAAAGTGTACAATGTCTATTATCATGTTCAAGGTTAAAGAAATTTTTCATTCCATTAAGGGACACTTTTTTTTCAAATATTTTTTTTGACACAAAAGCAATTTTATTTATCTCCCCCCAACTTAAAATAACATTGTCCCCAGTGTTTAAAGAAAAGAAAATTTAGAAGGGGGTAGAGGTAGAGAATGGGAGTTCAAAAATTAAATTGAAAATGAGGATCATGGAATTAATTCACCTGGTGGTTGAAGTTGAAATTCTTGTTGTTCCCTTTTAATCCCTTGATCTCGATGTCACTCTGAGAATTCCCTAGTGGAAAAAAAGGGGAAAAAACAAAAAAACTATATATATATATACATTTATATAATAAAGAATGTAAAATATAAGTATATATATAAAAATTATAGAATAAGGAAGAACAATAAGCCTTAGGTTTGTGGTAAGCGCGCACCCCTGTCTCCTTTCAGTCCTGGGTTCGAGTCCCCGCGGCTTCGCCGGTTGTGACGGGGTTCCCTACGACCTACGATGTGGCATTTTAATTTTATTATTATTATTATATTTTTTTTATTTTAACCTACAAACACATAAAAATAAAATGAACTGATGATACATTCTCTTCTTTTTAAATTTCTGGGTAAGGTATTACTCAAGGATCACACCACGTGACACGGATGAATATGGCGCTCCTCTTTCATACCCATCCATACTCATAATAGAAGAACAGGTCAATAGTCTATTTTATTATTATTTTTAAATATCAAAATGATTCATTAATCCTATTTAAAATATAAAGTTGATTAAAACAACAAAATGATTAGAAACTTGAAAACTATGGGTTGCCTCCCATGTAGCGGTTTGTTTAACGTCATTATCCCGACATGGATCCTAAATCTATCAATTTTTTCCTGGTTCATAGGTTGGATCAGTTAACTCAACCTTTGTTTCTTGTTTATCGAATGATTTAATGAATGGTTTTAACCTTTGACCATTGACCTTGAAAATGTAACCACTTGTGGGATCTTGAACCTCTACTACCCCATGAGGGTACACATAATGCACTATGAAAGGACCTGACCATCTAGACCTTAACTTTCCTGGGTGTAAATGAAGTTTTGAACTACACAAGAGCATGAATTTTCCCGGTTCAAAATGTTTAACTTTGATATTCCTAGATTGGTAGGCTTGAACTCTAGATTTATTGATCCTTGAATTTTCATAAGCCTCCATCCTTACTTCCTCAAGTTTATTGAGATCTAATTTCCTTTTTGTTCCAACCAATGATAGGTCATAATTTATTTTCTTAATTGCTCAAAAATCATTATGCTCAATTTCAACAGGTAAATGTCATGATTTTCCATAAACCAACCTATATGGTGACATTCCTAGGATGGTTTTGTATACTGTAAGATATGCCCAAAGAGCATTCAATATTTTATCAGACCAATCTTTCCTAGAAGTATTGACAGTTTTTTCAAGAATATTCTTAATCTCCCTATTTTCTAACTCAGCTTGACCATTGGTTTGAGGATGGTACACAGTGGAAACCTTGTGAGAAATCCCATACTTAGACATGAGTGAAGAGAATGGATGGTTGCAGAAACAGGTTCCTCAGTCACTGATTATAGCCCTAGGAATTTCAAATCGAGAAAATATGTGCTCTTTCAGAAATTGGATCACAACATGATGGTCATTAGACTTGGTGGGAATGGCTTCAACCCATTTTGAGACATAATCAACAACTAAGAGGATATAGAGGTATCCCCTAGAGTTTGGGAAGGGACCCATGAAATCGATTCCCTAGCAGTCAAAGATTTCAATCACTAAGATGGGAGTGAGTGGCATTTGATTCCTTTTTGTGATTGACCCTACTTGTTGACACTTAGGAAAGCTTTGAAAAAATGTGTAGGAGTCCCTTGAAAGGGTGGTCTATAAGAGACCACACTGAATAACCTTAGAAGAATTTTTCTTAGAGGAAAAGTGACCTCCAAATGCCTCACTATGATAGAATTTAAGGATGGAATATTATTCAGATTATAGGACACACCTCCTAATGAATTGTTGAGGGCAGAACTTATAGAGGTATGGATCATCAAACACGTAGTGCCTAACATCAGAAAGGAATTTCCTTCGAGCTTGAGTCCCTAAGAATTTTGGAATTACTCCTGTAACTAAGAAGTTTGCTATGTCAGCATACCAAGGGCAGTCACTCACAGAGTATAGGTGTTCATCAGGAAATGAATCAGACACAGAAATGTGATTTGAGTTATCTTTGAATTCTATCCTAGATAGGTGATCAACTACAACATTTTCAAAACCCTTTTTGTCCTTGATTGTGAGGTCAAATTCTTGTAAGAGAATGACTCACCTAATTAGTCTAGCCTTGGAATCTTATTTTTAGAAAAGGTATTTTAGGGTTGAATGGTCAGTGAAGACAGTGATGGGTGATCCTAAGAGACATGACCTGAATTTTTCTAATGAAAATTCAATACAAGAAACTATTTTTTAGTGGTGGTGTAGTTGATTTGGGCATCATTTAAGGATTTTCTTGTATAAGAAATGACATAAGAAGTTTTATTGCAATGTTGTCCTAACATAGCTTCTACAACAAAGTCAATGGAATCACACATAAGTTCAAAAGGGATGTTCCAATTTGGAGATTTCATAATGGGAGGAGAGGTGAGAGAGGATTTGAGGTTTGAGAATGAACCCTCACAGATTTCTGTCCAAACAAATGAAGCATCCTTTACTAGGAGAGCACAAAGGGGACGAGAGATTTAACTAAAGTCCTTGATGAATCTTCTATAGAAACCAGCATTTCCTAAGAACAAATTCACTTCCTTGATAGATTTGGGTGATGGAAGGTGACAAATGATGTCAACCTTGGCTTTATCAACTTCAATCTCCCTACCTGAGACCAGATGGCCTAGAACTGGTCCCTCTTTAACCATGAAATGGTATTTTTCCTAGTTTAGGACTAGATTCTTTTCTTCACATCTTGACAAGACTCTCTCCATATTCCTCATACATCCCTCAAATGTATCCCCAAATATAGAGAATTAATCCATAAATACCTCAAGAAAATCCCCTACCATGTCTGAGAATATTCCCATCACGCACCATTGGAAGGTTCCAGGGGAATTGCATAACCCAAAGAGAATGCGTTTGAAGGCAAAGGTGACAAATAGACATGTGAATTTAGTCATCCCTTGATCCTCTAGGGAGACCTTAATTTGATTATACCCCGAGTACCCATCTAAGAAACAGTATAAGGCATGAACTTCCACTCTCTCAAGGACTTGGTCAATGAATGGTAAGGGTAAATGGTCCTTCTTGGTAAATGTGTTTAGATTCCTATAGTTGATGAAGACTCTCCAGCCACTACTCACCCTAGTTGGAAGAATCTCTCCATCCTTATTGGTTATCATTGTGATTCATGCCTTCTTGGGAACCACTTGGATTGGTCTGACCCACTCACTCTCAGCTATAGGATATATGATACCAGCTTTTAACAATTTCAGAAGTTCTTTTCTCACTACTTCCATGATATTAGGATTGAGTCACCATTGAGGTTGACGGCATGGATTTTAATTAGATTCCAAAACAATCTTATGAGTCCCAATAAGTGGGATAATCCAAAGAATATCAGACAGGGTCCAACCAATGGCTTTCTTATATTTTCTAAGGACATCTAGAAGCATCCTCTCATGATTGGCTTCAAGAGAAGAAGAAATGACAATAGGATGTGTTTGATTGTCCCCTAGGAAGGCATACTTGAGTGCAGCGGGAAGTTCCTTTAATTCAAGATCAGGTTGGTTTAGATTTTCTGTAGAATATTGGTATATTGGATCAAGATCAATTTTGTTTCCTAGAGTTTTAGATAGGATTGATTCCCCACATGTATAAGGTTCAGCTACTAGATTGGCTTGATCAGGTTTAGGGAAGGAAGTTGGAGTGGTCTCCATGAAAGTGTTTTCCTGAAAGGTTTCACTAATTTTTGGACCTAATACTTCATCATAAGATCAATTTGAAAATGATTCAATCCAAGTATATAAACTTCATTCATGTGAACAAAGGAAATCAATCTCATCCTGACTTAAACATCCATCAAATATTCCTTGATGTTCTATGGATTCATTATCAATGCTTCCTATCATGTTTACTTCATGAATTTCCTCATCATCCCCTATTTGTGAGCTTTCATTATAGATGTTCAAGTATAGACTCATGTTTCCAAAGGTGATGGTCATGTTCCCATTTCAGACTCGGATAACAGAGTTGATTGTTGCAAGGAAGGGACGACCAAGGATGATTGGGGTTTTTTCCTTATTTCCTAAGTTTGGATGGTTGTCAAGGAAAATGAAGTCAGTAGGGTAGATGAAGTTTTCAACATTTACCAGAACATCCTTTAAAATCCACTTTGGAACCCTAATGCTACGATCATCAAGTTGAAGTGTGACAGATGTGGGTTGGAGCTGTTTTAGGCCTAACTGGCAGTACACAGCATAGGGGATGAGATTGACACTAGCACCTATGTCACACAAGGCCTTGAAAACTTTTCTCTCTCATAGTTCAACATTGATGTAAGGGTAACCCAGATCTTTCAACTTAGGAGGAATGGTCCCTTGAATGGTGGTACACACATTAGCTGCCAAAAGGACTTGGTTTTTATGTGAAAATTTTCTTTTAAATGTGCAAAGGTCCTTAAGGTATTTTTAGTATGCAGGAATGGTTTGAATGGCATCAAGAAGGGGAATGTTCAACTTGACTTGTGAGAAATTTCCCTCATTGTTTCACTCAATTCAGGCTTGGTTTTCCCCCTCATGCATTGAGGAAATGGTGCAGGTTATGGGGTTATTTGTTGAAGAGTTATTTCTTTGACAATGTTATCATGTTTTTCAGTTTGATCATTTGGTTCGTTTGAATTTTCATCCAAGTTTGAATCTTCAGATGGGTTCTGAATTAGTTTTTCAGGTTTCTCAATTGATTTTCCACATCTTAAAATAGTCACAGCCTTTAGTTGTTCATGAGTTTTTTGAGTACAGCTTGACTCTCCCCTTAAATTTTAGGATGGTACTGCCTGAGTAGGCATGGGTTCCTTTCCAGTTTTTATGGTTTGAAGTTCTTGTTTAAGGGAAGAGACTTCCGAGTTCATCCTTTTAATTTTTCTGCATAGTTGTTCTAGTAGGCTTTGTGGAATAGTTTGATTTGGTGCTTGAGAAGATTTATTTATCCCAGGGGGATATTTTGGAGGTGGGATGGTTTGTTAAAAATGGACCGGTGGCTATTAGTATTGGATAGGTTGGGTTTGGAACTGGTTATGGGTTTGGTAGTTCTGATGGGGGTAAGGATTTTTTCTGTGTGGTTGTCTAGTTTGTCGGTTATCTTTCCATCGGAAGCCTGGGTGATCATTATACCTTGGGTTGAAGGTGTTTTGGTATTGAGGCTTTTGAAAGTTCAAATAATTTACTTCTGCTGGGGGTCCTCCTAAAAGAACATCCTTGATGGATGTAATGGTCGGGCCGTTGTCTGTCTTATGGTCATGTTTGTCACAAATTGTGCAAACAAGGTCTACAGTTTGGATTTCATGTACTTTCCTAAGGTCTATCTCTTCAACCTTCCTAGAGAGTGTTGTGAGTTTAGCCCTAAGGATTTCCTATTCTCTAAGTGTATGAATTCCAGTAGTTCTTTGTGGATTTTCAGAATAAGGTGAAGTTTCCCATGTTTTATTTTGTTCAGAAAGGCTTTATAGATACTTGTAAGCATCATTTGGGGCTTTGTTTTTAAAGGTTCCATTACACATCATGTCAATGAATTGTTTGTTCCCTGGACCCAACCCTTCATAAAAAATTATCACTTGTTCAGGTATAGAAAAAAAATGGTGTGGAACCATGTTTAGAGTGTCCTTGAACCTCTCCCATGTTTCATATAATTACTCTCCCTCTTTTTCAAAAAAGTTTTGGATGATCTTTTTAAGTGATTTTTTTTGTGGTGGGGAAAGTATTTTTTGTATAATTCTTTTTGTAGTTGGTCCCAAGAGTTTATGGATGATGGTATAAAATTATTTAGCCAATTTTTAGATCAATCCTTTAAATAAAAAGTAAATAGTATCATCTTAGCAAATTCTAGTTGATGTGGGGGACATGTGGTTTCTACAATGTCATTGAACCCTTAATGTGAAGGTAGGGCATATCAGACTCCATTCCATGGAATGTGGGAAGATAATTTAGGACATGGGGTTTAAATATGTAGTTGGAATATCCTAGGGAGTTGTGTCTAATTCATGAGGGGTAATTGGTCGAGGCAGGTGTGAGGTAGTCATTAATGGTTTGATCAACTGCATTTCCCAAGTTTGGGGCTGCCTCATTTGGGTTTCCATTTTGGTTCCCACCCGGGTTTATGAGTTGGTTTCTTTGAAGACCTTCCATTGAAATAGGCTCAATTTTTTAATCTGAATTATTAGGAAGATTATGATCTAATGGAAAGAGTTCCCTTGGTGTACTTGACTCCACAACCCCAGAACTATCCACCCTAACTATACGGTTTGATTGATCATGAGTGTAAGCGGACATGTTCTAAAAGAAAAAAAATGAGAAATGGAAAATATAAGAGATCTTGAGTGAGAATAGAATAAATGGGGGAGAATAGAATGGGTTTTTATATTACTTACTTGGGTCTCCAAAAACAGTGCCAAAAATTTTATTCACGCTCAAATTTACCCAAGAGATTAAGGTATAATGGTCCTTGTAGTTTAGCTTGGGTTGTTGAATCCTCAGAGACCAAATAAGTAACCTACAGACACGTAAATTCTATGGATTGTTTTTTGCTATTAATTGGCCAACTTGGGTTGATTTTATATGGGTTTAAGGTATCACTAACAGATTTAAGTTAATTATAATTAAGATAATGAGTTGATCCTATGTTATCGCTTGGGGTGGATTGGATGAATTCCTTTTTTAATGATTTCAATTTCTTATATTTGAGATGGGTTCATTTAATAAGATCAAACAAAATCATCACTTAATAGTTTAATAACTAAAAACTTTAATACTAATTACCTATACACTTGAAGGATCAAAGTTTTGATCACTTCAAGGTAAAGGTTCATATTAGCACTTGAAGTGTGTGACCTTAAATTCAACAAGGATGAAGGATTTTAAAGATATTCAAACAAAATTCTCAATTAAAAGAAGTGATTAGAAATTAATGGAGTGAGAAATAACATCCAAAACAACCCCTTTATAATCCCTTTGATCAACCCATAAAAGATTTATCCCTCCATTGATTCTATGGTTTCAATATAAGCAGAAATTAGACTCATGAGGGGGGGAATTAGAGAAGTAAAAAAACAATAAAAAGAAAGCAATCACTCCACCGTTGTGTAAAAAATATCACAAGGTATGGTGTGAATAAATTCAGACCTTAAGTAAAATATATCAAAGTGATAAGAATAAAGACATAATAAGAGTAAAGGAAGAAATTTTATTAATAACTAAGGTGATTTGAACAACTTACATGAGAAAGAAGAACGTTACAAAGCCAAATCGACATAATAACATTACAATGAAAACAAAGCTCCAAGTATGTTCAAATCCTCTATCAACACTGACTTAAATAGGAAATTTTAAAGCCTTAGGTCGATCCTACCACAGTGGAAGTCATCTCAATTAATTGTGGTGGGTCTAGGTAGGTGGAAAGTTAAGAGAGAGTAGACTTTTCCACCCTTAACCCAAGGTGGCAGTCATCTTGCTTCCACCGAACAGAGGCGCCTGTAAGACCTTCTATATGGCTGAATTGGAGTGGGACATAAAATACAAAAATTAATCTCCAGATTTCCCCTAGATCTCTGTAAAATTTCATCCCAAAATAATTAGTGTTTTTCGAGATATTATTAAATTGGTGGTATGATTCTATGGGCCTCAAAATCTGTCCCAGAATTTTATCTCCAAAATTGGACACCTTAATAACCACAATTAAGGCCAGATTAGCACTGGATCTTGAATAATTATCAGTTCCTCTATATTTATTCTATCATACCACTAAATTTGGGCTTCATTGGGCCTGTATGTTGGGCCTCACATTCTCATCAGTGGGATAGTGTCCAATATGCCTTCTCCAGAATTGTTTGCATGAAATCCCATTTTGGTGGTCTTCCAAAGTGAATCTTCCAACACTCCACAAGTATGAATTGTTCCCAATATAATTATAAACCTGAAAATTAAATATGAAAATAAAATCAAGATCATTTGGTACTTTAAATGATGTTAAAAAATGTACCATATAATAGTGCATTTTAAGAAGGAATTACAATCATAATGTGAAATGATGTTCAAAGTGTAAAATTCTCTAAAATGGTGTTTATGAATAATAAAGAACATGAATATTATATATATTAAAAATGAATATTATCCTCATTTAGTGGTTAATCAAAGAGTATCAGTGCAGGCTTTGAGGAAGTCCAATGATGAGTGGACTCTGATGGGGCACTTTTGTCAAATGCATGTGGAGACCAAGGAGCATAGTTGAGGTGAATTCTTAGAGAGAATTCAATTGACCCCTTCTCTTGTTGAGCTGATTCAGCATGATCATCTTGGTGATGAGCTATGTTAGTGGGAGAGGTAGTTTCTTTATGGTGGGGAGACATCTTCTGATTGGTCTTCATCCCCCAAGGATATCTTGTGCTTCAAGGGATGCTTAGTAGTGCCTTTATCTCTATAGAAGGTGGTGATGCAGGATAACCACCAGGCTCAATGTGTTGTCCATCCTGGTTCCACCAAGATGTATTATTATTTTCATTGCTAGTTTTGGTGTCCAAGCATGAGACAAGACACAACTGACTTCGTATCGAGATGCTATACTTTTTAGCAGGTGAAAGCAGAGCATCAAAGGCCCTCTGGTTTGCTTCAGTTGTTACCCATTCCTACCTATAAGTGAGATGATGTTGACATGGATTTCATAGTTGGATTGCCTCATACACCTTAGGTAAATAAATCTATTTGGGCGTTTATTGATCATCTGACCAAATCGGCCCATTTCATTCTGATAAAAGATTCGAACAAAGTGGAGGAGTTGGGCTGGTTTTATGTGCAAGAAGTTGTGAGGCTCCATGGTGTACCATCATCTATAATTTCAGATAAGGACCCTCATTTTACCTCTCAGTTTTGGAGTGGACTTCAGAAGGCATTGGGGTCACAAATAAAGTTGAGTAGGACATACCACCCTCAAATGAATGGTCAGACAGAGCAGGCTAATAATATTTTAGAAGACATTCTTTGGGCATGTGTGTTGGATTTCGGTGGTTCATGGGATTTCCATTTGGTATTGGTAGAGTTTTCCTATAATAATAGCTACCAATCCTCAATCAAGATGGCACCATTCAAGACACTTTATGGTCATCTGTATCGATCTTCTTTGTGTTGGGTGGAGGTGGCTGAGACCTCACTGCTAGGTCTGGGTATCGTGTAGAAGATTTCAGACAAGGTTTTGATTAAAAAATGGTTTTTGATAGCTTAGATTCAACACAAGTCTTATGTCAATCAGAGGTGTCGAGCTTTGGAGTTTTCTGTGGGTGACCAGGTATTCTTGAAAGTGGCACCTCGCTTGGGTCATCGTCGTCTTGGTAATCAATGGAATCTAACACCAAGGTATGTGGGACCTTTTGAAATAACTGATGGGATTGGTAATTTGGAATACTAGTTAGCTTTTACCTCTCAGTTTACATTGATCCATGATGTGTTCCAAATCTCCCAGCTAAAGAAATATAATCCAGACTTGTCCCATGTTTTGAGTTGGGAAGAGTTGGAGTTAGAACCTGATCTATTTGTGGTTGAGTGAATTGTGTGTATTGTGGAATCCTGAGAAAAAGTGCTTTAAGGGAATTCTATTTATCTAGTTTGAGTCCTATGGTAGCATGGGACTGATGAGCATGAGACATGGGAGCAGAATTCTTGGGTCGAAGATCAGTTTCCATTTATCTTATATGATCAGGCTTCAAGCTGAATTTTTTAGGGCAAAAAGTTTTTATTGTGGGGAGAATTGTCACATACAAGACTTATTTTAAAGTAATTTTTATGTACTTTCTATTTTTTCTTTTTTTGTGGGTTTTTCCCAGACATTTTTTGAGAAAAGGGTGGTTTCTTCAAGATTTGGGATAAACCATGAGACCATTTCTACATTTAAAAACAAAATTTTTCTCTTTTATAACTCCTTCATTTTTCAAAAAATTTCACCCATTACACTTTCCAATTGGCCTCACCTGACCTATTCAAACCACCATATCCATTTTTACCCCATATGAACTCATAATCATGGTGGATTTGGGTGATTTATTTAGGCATTGGGAAAACCCATGTGCCCATTTCCATATTTAAAAAAATAATTTATTTCTTTTATATATCATTCATTTTTTAACATTTTTCAGTCATTACATCTCTCAATTGATACAAAAAAACCCTATAAGAACCCCCATATTCCATTTTCCCTCTTTGTAGCTCATATTCATCATGGATTAGGGGGAATTTCCTCATGATTTCTCAAATCGTCCAGATCTGAAAAGGGAATTTGTTTCTTTCATAAATCATTAATTTTTACTCTTTTCCCCCATTTTAGTCCCCAATAGACCTCATCAGACTTATTAAAACCTCCCTTTCAATTTTTTCTGCTTGGAGATTCAACTATTGGTGTATTTGGGGTGATTTCTTCAAAGTTTCTCAAGTAAGTGAGTTTCTTTCTTAGTTACTTCCATTTTCTTGAGGTTTCTCCCACTTTTCTTGGAGATACAAATGTCTAGAAGCTATATATTTTTACCTAGGGTATGTTTTTTATTTTCTTGGTTTAATATTGTGGTTTTAGGTTCATTTTCACTCCTTTATGGTGCGGCAGTGGTGTGATTGATGTTTCGCACAAGGATTTGAGGGTTTTAACACATCTGGTAGGTGATTCCATGTGTAAGCATCCCTTGATGAGTTATATTTTCTTGATTTATATTTTAAAAATATTCCTATTCTATTTTTTTGGTGCAAAAATTGTTTTTGGTAGCATTGGTTAAGTGGTTGATTTTAAAGTGGCATTTTTGTGCAAAAATGAGTTTTTTTTGTGTGTTCCATGTTGTATCAATTGGGTTTGTTTTATACTTCATGAAATGAATTTATTAAATGGTTTTAGGGATGATAATTATGGTTTGGTGCGATGTTAGTATGAATATGGTTTTAAAATAGTGTTTTAGATGGATTTTATGTGCAAAAAATGGTTGTACTTCTTAAAATTGATTTATGAAAATGTTAAAGGGTTTATTGAATTACACAAAGGGTGAAAAGCATGTTTAGATACTTTTTTGAGTTTGTATGACCATAATTTGTGTTTTATGTGAAAATTGAATTTGATAGTGTGTCGAACTTTTTTGAGAACAAAGAGGGAAACCAAAGTATCTAAGTGGGCGGACGTGTACTGGTACTCTAGTGATCTAAAGTGGTTTTGTCCCTGTTTCACTTAGCAAATTTAATGTTGAAAACACTAACAAAACTATAATGGTGATGATTGGGGACCACTAGTTTATGGGTGTATTCTCTACGAGTGGATCATTCATGAGAATGGATATTGATATGGTTACTTTCACACCGAGATACGAGGTACCTGGTGCTCACAACTAACTAGTGCCTAGGGGTGTTCCCGTGTTCAGTGCTCATTGAATACTTTATATTTACCTTTGTATTATGGTGTGTTTGGATGAAAAATTAAGTATATTTCATGTTTTATTTAAAAAATTTCATTCTTTAATGTTACCCCTTGAAAACTATTTTCATTTAATGGTTACATTCTTTAGAAATCGTTGCTACCATTTCTTATTATAAAAACTAGTAATATTTTTATCTTATGATGTTTATCACATGGAATATGTTTGGGTGGTATCCTATTGGTCTTAGGCTCACACTCTACTTACACCTTTGGGTGTATGTATACTTGATTATGTTTTACACGGGTAAGGGAAACACCTTTGGAGATGGTGGTTTGGGTTGTTAGTTGCTTCCGTGGTGCGGTGTTGTGGAGACGGCTCATGGGTGATGACCCCTTGTCGGGTGGTAGTCCTTGGGATGTTTTGATACTACTTTTTGTAGTTTTTGGACCTCTTGTGTCTTGTTTAAAACCTTGTATTCAGTTCTGAATTTTAATTAAGGCTTGTTTGGCATGAATTTTCAGATTGGGTTTATTCTTCATTATTGGTTGTTTTATGTATCATAACTCGGGTAAATCGTTCCCAACCCATTATTTATGATACCTGGTCACTTCTGCTAGCCTATGGAGATAGGTAACTCCCTTTGGGCCTTACCATGGGATGGTTCGGGTGCCTGTTTTGAAGGTGACCAGATCTGGTTTATGACAACACAACTCTGGTGTTAGAATTTCTAGTTGGGGCTTCGGTTAGGAGATATTAATTATATACCTCATTTTCATTTGTGAGGGCTATAAATTATATTTTTTAAATATCAAATATCTAATTACTCAGATTTTATATAAATTATTTTTGGATATTATATAGATTATTTTTGAGACCATCCACTGGGATAGTCTGTCATTCTGTGACCCAGTGTGCTCATAATAAATATACGAAATATATTAAATAACATGCGTGAACTATTTTCCTAAAAAATGGAATAAATCTCAAATGAGGTCCCAAATCAGAAAATATGAGGGCACCATTGAGTTCATAACACGGGTTTTAACCAAGGCGTTCCATAATCTTTGTCGGCATGGGGCATTTTTGAAAAATTCATCGTAGGGATGAATGAATAAAATTAATTAATTAATTAATTTTATTTATTTATTTTTGACAAAAAAAACCAATTTTTCCTATAATTGTATGGTTATAAGGATTTATTCAGGTTTTTTCACTCAAACCCTGGAGATCTAGACAACCGTTGGAGAGATTTCTTGGTGAAAAATGACGAATCAGGACCAGATCACGGATCATTGTGCCAATAGAGTCTATGGATATCATCAACGACAACAACACAAAACCATTCTTTATCACAATATATCCAAACTCCAGGTAAAATTTATATTTTTTTCCATCTCGTTTCTTAATCCCAAAAGAACGTGGATCAATTCCACAAATGGAATTGGTACGCACATCATTAGTCGATTTAATTTGATGAAATAATTATTTGTTTGCTATGTTTATTCCTCTTCATTCGTCTTATTCTATGACAATGAATCGAGCCCGAATGAACAAAGGTTGAGATTCATTCCTCACTTTTAATGGATTATGGATTTCTCTTTTATTTCTTCATTCGACCATCATTGGTATTTCTTTTCGCCAATGATTAAACCAATACCTGGTATTTGATCGTTGTACGACCATTTTTTGGCGCAACGGATCAAAACTATGAGTATGAATCATGATGGAGGATGTGTTTAAAGAATGAATGATGAAGGTGGGTATAATCGAGGTTGAATGAGACTGAATCAAAGTTTCTTCATCTTCCCAAGCAGTGCATGATGATACGAACCCTGACCCATTTTGAAGGTTAGATTCTAGAGAGCAAGTGATGACAGGGCTCGATCGACCTAGATCTAAGATCTAGGGAGTGATTTCTGACTGGAAATGAGGCGATGGTGACACACGAGGAAGAACAAAGAATAAATTGCAGATCTAGAAAATTCCAGGTTACGCGATGTGTAATCTGGTAGTACACACTATGTGGGACCCCCTGGTTGCAGCGTTAGGGTTTTAGTTTGAGTTAAATGCCACACACCATGTGACATGGTCACACGCCATGATAACCTCCCATGGAGGCTCAGCATGTACTTTAGAAAGTACACGGAAATGACCAGAAGTACACGGATAGTGGCACACTGTGTACTTGGACATAGACACAACCATGTGTACATGAGGCACACATGCATGACCAGAGATACACAGACATAGCCAGAAGGCACGAGCAGGTGTCGGGTGACCTCTACATGTTTTTTTATTCACTAAAATTCTATGTATGTTGAGGTTTAAATTTTTTGTGAGGCTTTACCACACATTTAAATTTGGGGATGGCAGGACACGTTGTGTACTCCTAGTACATGTCGTGTACCCCCTTCAAGGGTGTTTATTTCCCTTCATTTCTTTAGTTTGGACCATCCTTGGTTGAGTGTGTTCTCTTGGTCCATTCTCTTGAGGTTATAACGAGACATTACATCCACATCACTGGATTGTGATCCCCTCTGGAGGATGGGTCTCAGATAGAGTTTGTGTTGTCCCTCCGTGAGACCGAAGTGTGATCCTCTATCATCTTTATACCCTAGGTGGGGTTTGTGGAATCGGCATGAAATCCCTGAGTAGGCATTGATCCTCCATCTATCAGGTCATATCGGTAGGGATCATGGTATCATTGGTATATGATCCCCTACGTAGTGGGTTGATCCAGATTGGGTTTGTGGTGTCCCCTATTAGTTTTGGGCGTGACCCCCTATTTGAGTTTTAATGTCTTTTAAGACCAATGAGATTTCTTGGACTAGGAATAATGATATAGACCTCTTTGATGAGATTCTCTGGTGATAACATGGCTCATGTAGTGGATTCTCTCAAAATAAGTGTTGTTTTGAGCAGAATCATGTGGTTGGCAGTTGGTTATGACCACTTGATGACACAGTGTCCTTCCTGAGTATATCTAGATGTTTTCTGCTATACATTGATTGTTATATTTTATATCGAGATGACTATACTTGGTGCTTTATGTTTAGTGTTTTCAGGGTGTCCAACTGGGTATTATTATACTCAGCCCTCTACAGGCTCAGCCCGTGTGTGTAAGATCCCATCCTTTTTCCAGGTATGACTCTTTTAATTTTTTTTGGTGAAGATCAGTTGTCTTTATTTTAATTCACAAAAATGATTTATCAACAAAATTTTGATAAATGTTTTAAAGGACTTAAATTCCAGTTAACTTCCTGAAATATTCAATTGAATATTTTTGGAGTTTGACACTGAGTTAGTGTGAGATTCCAAGGATCACAAAGTCTCGGTGATTACTGAATAAAAGTATTAAATATAAAATATTAATCACCCACTTTTTATTCAAAATAATTGAATAACTCTAAAATAGCATGTCGTATGAGAAATCTAAGACCATTGTTGTGTCAGAAATATGGTGTTTACCCTAGGTGGGGTATAATATTTTTAAGCATCGAAAGTTTGGACATCTCGCTCATGAAAATAAATTTTTTATATTTAATTAATTTTTTAATCCATTTTTTAATATTAAATAATTAATATCTCTTAAACAGTGTGTTGTATGAGAAATATGAGACCACCGTTGGGTTTAGAATGGGGGGTTTACCCTGGTTGGGGTATAACTTTTATGCGCAATGGGTGTTTGATGTTATTTAATTTTTTAAGTTAAATAATAAATTTTATTAATTTAATAATTAATCCGAAATTTAAAATAACAATTGTGATTTATACTATTTTTTTAATTAAGACAATAGATATTTTAATATTTACCGGGCATATAAAAATAATATTATTAATAATAAGTGTATTATTATTATTATTATCCAAATAAAATGAATGAAAAGGTATATGTGTAATTAAATACTTTTTTTCACTTAAATGGTGAATGACTTTTCGTCACGTATGAATATTTGTGGTTAATAAATGTAATATTGGTGAAATTATTAGTCAATACTAAATAAATGAAAATGTGTAGTTAATAATAATTTATTAACTAAAATATGGTTTATAATAATAATAATAATAATTGTTGTTATTATTATTATTATTTATAAATTGAGAAAATAATTGTGTCAAAAGACTGTTTCAGTCATAACTCTTTCATATGGTGTCTGATTGACATGCCATCAGCAATAGCATGACCCTAAAATTGAGGGCATCATTTCAAGACCAATGTTGAATATTTAATTCAGGATCACGGTAGAGGTCCATGAAATACCTAAAAATATGATGGGTTGACGCATGAAATTAATAGGAGAGATTATTAAATAAATGATTCAATTAATAAATATAACTAAATTAATTGATGAAAAGGTATTATAAATTGGATTTGGGTTGATGCGCATGGAATGGGTAGAAAGACCGTTATTTATGACACTCCCCTCTCCCCTCTCCCTATCTTTCCTTTCAAAATTCAATAATCAATATCTTTTTCAATATTGATCAAATTGACATGTCATCAGTGGCATTGGATTCATCTTGATAAGTGGATGGTGCGTGTTAAATTTATTTTCATAGAAAATGAAGTATTTTGAGCATATTTTTATTAAAACAAATATGCTTATTTATTTAATTTCTCCTTCGATAGTCATCAGAATAACGTGCAGTCAGCAATGTTGGATTCATATGGCGTGTTCATCATATTAGAGGTAGGTGATCTAAAATTCAAATCCAATGGTCTTTATTATCAATTATGTGTATGTGATTGTATATTTTCTAGGGTTTGTTTAGTAATTGGAATTCCAAGTTGAATTAATTAATGTGGTCAATTAATTAATTTTGGAATTGGAGATTTGAGTGAATAAGGGAAATTATGGAATGTTGATAATTAATTGGTAAAATTAATTATCAAAGTATTGAATTTGTAATTTGGGAATAATTAATTATTGAATTAATTATGGAATTATTGAGACCATTGAACAATATTAATTAATTATAGAATTAATTAATGTGAATGGTTAGAATTATGAAATTGTGATTTAGTATAATTAAAATTTGAATTAATTATAGTGAGATAGAGATGGTTGAAATTTAATAATTAACTATGTGGCTATTTAATTAAGTGAGTTGGAATAATTAATTGGTGAATTAATTATGCGGTTATTGAATAAAGTAAGTTGGAATAATTAATTGGTGAATTAATTATGGGATTATTTAATTATGTGAGTTGGAACAATTAATTCAGGAATTAATTTGTGTTATTGAATCGATTGTGATGGAATAATCAATTGTTTAATTAATTAAGTAGATTGGGTTAGATTAATTAATTAAATAATTAATTAATAGAGTTTATGTGAAAAAATAATTATTAAATTAATTGAAGATATTGAGTTAGATTAATTAATTGTAGAATTAATTAATGGTGTTGATGTGAACAATTAATCGGGGAATTAATTGAAGGGATTGAGTAATATTAATTAATTGTATAATTAATTAATCGAGTTGATGTAAACAATTAATTGGTGAATTAATTGAATGGATTGAATTTGATTAATTAATTGTGAATTAATTAATGAGAGTTGGAATTGACAATTAATTGATGAATTAATTTAAGGGATTAAGTTAGATTAATTAATTTTGGAATTAATTAATGGAAATCATTTGGATTAATTAATTGGTAAATTAATTAATGTGTGTTGTTGAGATATTTAATTGATAGAATTGGATAATTAATTAGTGAATTAATTATGATATATTGATATTTGATAATTGATATAATTAACTGTGGAATTAATTATGAAATACTAAATTTCAGATTGAGATAATTAACTAATGAATTAATTATGAGATGTTGAGTTTGGTAATTGAGATAATTAATTGATGAATTAATTTTGAGTAAGCAATTAATTAATGTCTAGGTTAATTAAAGAGATTTATGTGCTTAATTATTTGGGAAATTAATTAAGGGGTGTTATGTGAAGACTAATTGTTGAATTAGAAATGAGGGTGAGCGGATCAATTAATTGATAAATTAATGTGATATTGGGGTAAGAGGTTTAATGTTGATTAATCCTTCTTGATGTGATGATGTGCTATATGTGATAATGGGGTTAATAATTGATTAAATATGATAAATGAGATACATGCATGTGTAAATGGTGAATTATGTATTATTAAATGGTGAATGGTAGCATACTAATTCATCCAACTATTAAGAATGGTAACATGGACATTCATGGGTGCATGAGTATGGAATGGTAACATGGAAATTCATGGGTACGTGAGTATGGAATGGTAACATGGACATTCATGGGTGCGTGAGTATGGAATGCTAACATGGACATTCATGGGTGCATGAGTATGGAATGGTAACATGGACATTCAAGTGTGTGTGATTTATGGAATGGTAACATAGTCATTCAAATGGGTGTAAAATAAGAATGGTAACATGCTCATTCAATTATGGGGTTGAATAAAGAATATTAATTAATGTGATAAATAGTTTAGTTATGAATTGTAATTACTTTCTTTATACAACTGTATACACTTTCTATTGACTGGATTTTTTTATGTTGTTGGTGGTGGCATACTGAGTTATACTCACACCCTATTCGGGATGCATGATCGATACCTAAATAGACTTTGTTGTTGCATGACAGGTTAAGGGAAAAGGTCCTAGATTAGATAGTTGATTGAGGATGGAGCATAGATGAGGGAACCATATGTGGTTCGGGACCCGCTTGGGAGTCTTTAGTGTCTTTATTTTCTAGTTATGCATTTTGACACTCACTTTGGCATGACATGTTTCCCTTTCAGTTGAGTATTATATTTGTATATTTTTTTACCTTGCGACATTAGTGTTGTTATGATTATATATGCTTATGCTATTTCTTTATTTATTTTCATTGGTGTTTTACTCTGATACGAGAGGCTATAGTCCTCCCATGACTGACTTACCGGACTCTCAGTTCTAGTCAGAAGCCTCTAGCATACAGGGAGGCACATCTAAGTTCATGTGGCATACTGGCTCAGGGCACCGGTGCGTGGCACGTGGGCCGGGATGTTACAAAGTGGTATCAAATGTCCATTTTTCTTTATTCTTATTTTGTATTACTATTTGGGGAAAGGTAGACAATAGACTAGGAAGATTCAGGGCTTGGTTGTGAGCTTGTGCATGGGAATAGCTAACCCATGTATGGGGGAAAACCTAAGTACCCGGGGTGGGGTTGTTATTATTGTTGTTTGTTGTTACAATTGAATATTATTTCACCTTGTGTGACACACTTGTTTTCTGATGTGGTAGTTGTTTCTGAGATTTGTTGAGATTGAATCATGTCCCTAAATGGCATGAGAATTGAGTCTACATGTATCATTCTAGGCACTCATGATTATCTTACGAACATGCATCATTTTAGGCAGGCACGAGAAAATTAGTTATGGGTAAGTTGTTGAAATTAACCTATTTTTCCTTATTTGTGAAATTGAGATAAAAATGGTGAATCAATTAATGAATAAATTGTGAAATTGTGGGTTTCGAGAACAATTAATTGTAGAATTAATTGTAAGATATTGATATCATGAATTGGGGATATTTAATTTTAGAATTAATTTTGTGATATAAGTATTATTATTTGAGATAATTAATGGTGGAGTTAATAATGGGATAATGATATCTTGAAATAGATTAATTAATTATGGAATTAATTAATGTGAGTAAATAGATTATTTAATCATTGAATTAAATAAATTGATTAATTAGTTGAGAAAGATTATAAAACGATGCAAGATGAGAATAAATGGGTGTCTAAATGATAAACTTGAATAATAATAATGTGTTTACCCTTGTTAACCAGGACCTAGGTGTAGGATGGTTAAGGGTAGTGATAGTGCCTCAGTTTTGACTCTGTGGAAGGAAAAAGGGAGGAAACACTCCTAATGAAGGATTGGTGGTGGTATTCATCGATGACTTCTTAGAGTACTTTTAATTAGTGAGGATCATGTCCCCTACCTTGACATCATCCCGGGTACACTGAGAAATCTCTGGCTTTACACCTAGCTAAATGAATGTGTTTTGGTTGGATATGGCCCCCCTTGGAGGTTGTGCTTATGAAGTGGTATATATGTGGAGCTTAATGGTGCAAGGTACGCCATCGAAAATTTACAGATGAGGTTGTCTTTATTGACCGAATGTCAATAAAAACTACAGTTGTTGAGCTACTTAACAAGAGGGGTTAATGAAGCTCCAAAGGTGGGTAGATTGTAAGAACCCAGTTTTTCATAAAGGTGCTTGGTAGTACAGCTCGAGGATGAGCTATTATTAGGTGAGGAGATTGTAAGATCTTATCCTTTTTTTAGGTATGACACTTTTAAATTTTCTTTTTGGTGAATATGGGTTGTCTTTGTTTTAATTCATAAAAATGATTTGTCAATAAAATTTTGATAAATGTGTTAAAGGCCTTAAATTTCAGTTAACATCATGGAATATTCAATTGAATATTTTTGGAGTTCGACACTGAGTTAGTGTGAGATTCTAAGGCTCACAAAGTCTCGGTTAAGAATAAATAAAAATATAAAATATAAAATATTAAGCACCAATTTTTTATTCAAAATAATTGAATAACTCCAAAACAGTGTGTCGTATGAGAAATATGAGAGCATCGTTGTGTCCAGAACAAGGTTTTTACCCTTGGTGGGTTATAATATTTGTAATCATTGGATGTTTGGTTGTCTCACTCATGAAAATAAACTTTTTATATTTAATTAATTTTTTAATCCATTTCTTTAATATTAAATAATTAATATCTCTCAAACGGTGTGTCTTATGAGAAATATGAGACCATCGTTGGGTTCAGAACAGGGGGTTTACCCTAGTCAGGGTAAAACTTTTATGCGCAATGGGCGTTTGATGTTATTTAATTTTTTAAGTTAAATAATTAATTTTATTAATTTAATAATTAATCTGAAATTAAAAATAATTATTGTGATTGTTACTATTGTTTTTTTTTAATTAAGACAACATATATTTTAATATTTATTGGGAAAATGAAAAGAATATTATTAATTATAAGTTTATTATTATTATTATTATTATTTGTCAAAAATGATTGGAAAAGAAAATGTGTAATTAAATACTTTTTTTCACTTAATTGATGAATGACGTTTTTCCACGTATGAATATTTGTGGTTGACCAATGTAAGTGAAATTATTAGTCAATACTAAATAAATGAAAATATGAGGTTAATATTAATTTATTAACTATTATCAACATTTAATAAATGTTGTTGGCGAGACATTAACGTTGAAAGATAGTTTATAATAATAATTATTATTATTGTTATTATTATTATTAATAAATTGAGAAATTAATTGTGTCAAAATACCATTTCAGTCATAACTCTTTCGTATGGTGTCAGATTGACACGTCGTCAGTGGCAGCGTGACCCTAAAATTGAGGTGGTCATTTTAACACCAATGTTGAATATTTAATTCAGGCTCATGGTACAGGTCCATGAAACACCCAAAATGATGATGAGTTGACACATGAAATTAATAAGAGAGATTAATAAATAAATGATTCAATTAATAAATATAACTAAATTAATTGATGAAAAAGTATTATAAATTGGATTTGGGGTGATGCGCATGGAATGGGTAGAAATATCATTTATGACACGCCCCTCTCTCCTCTCCCTATCTCTCCTTTCAGACTTCAATAATCAATATCTTTTTCGATATTGATTTGATTGAGGTGTCTTCAGTGGAATTGGATTCTTCTTGATAAGAGGATGGTGCGTATCAAATTTGTTTTCAAAGAAAATGAATTATTTTGAGTAGATTTTTATTAAACTTGATATGCTTATTTATTTAATTTCTCCTTCGATAGTTGTTGGAATAACACGTTGTCAGTGAGAATGGTAAGAATTATGAAATTGTGATTTGGTATAATTAAAATTTGAATTAATTATAGTGAGATAAAAATTGTTGAAATTTAATAATTAACTATGCAGTTATTGAATTAATTGAGTTGGAACAATTAATTGGTGAATTAATTATGTGGTTATTGAATTAAGTGAGTTGGAATAATTAATTGGTGAATTAATTATGGAGTTATTTAATTAAGTGAGATGGAACAATTAATTCGGAAATTAATTGGTGTTATTGAATCGATTATGATGGAATAATTAATTGTTTGATTAATTGAGGAGATTGAGTTAGATTAATTAATTAAATAATTAATTAACGGAGTTTATGTGAATAATTAATCAGTGAATTAATTTAAGTGATTAAGTTAGATTAATTAATTATATAATTAATTAATGGTGTTGATGTGAACAATTAATCGATGAATTAATTGAAGGGATTAAGTTAGATTAATTAATTATAGAATTAATTAATCAAGTTGGTGTGAATAATTAATTGGTGAATTAATTGAATGGATTGAATGCGATTAATTAATTGTGAATTAATTAATAAGAGTTGGCATAAATAATTAATTGGTGAATTAATTGAAGAGATTAAGTTAGATTAATTAATTGTGGAATTAATTAATGGAAATGATTTGTATTAATTAGTTGGTAAATTAATTAATGTGTATTTTTAGGATATTAAATTGATAGAGATGGATATTCAATTGATGAATTAATTATGAGATATTGATACTTGAGAATTGATATAATTAACTGTGGAATTAATTATGAAATATTAAATTTTGGATTGAGATAATTAACTGATAAATTAATTATGAGATGTTGAGTTTGGTAATTGAGATAATTAATTGATGAATTAATTACGAGTAAGAAATTAATTAACGGTTGGGTTAATTAAAGATATTTATGTGCTTAATTAATTGGGTAATTAGTTAAGGGGTTTTATGTGAAGACTGATTGTTGAATTAGCAATGAGGGTGATCAGATTGATTAATTGATAAATTAATGTGATATTGGGGTAAGAGTTTTAATGTTGATTAATCCTGATTGATGTGATGATGTGTTATATGTGATAATGGGGTTAGTAATTGATTAACCTTAACAAATGAGATACATGTGATATGTGTAAATGGCGAATTATGTATTATTAAATGGTGAATAGTAACATACTTATTCAGACAACTATTAATAATGGAAACATGGACATTCATGGGTGCGTGAGTATGGAGGGTGAAGCTGATCAATGGTGGATGTTGATAAAAAATACAAAGCCTGAGGAGGAGATCGAGGCGTTGGAATGGAAGGATTTCCGGAAGATGTTTTTCGATAAATATTTTCCGTGCACCCTCCAGCTTAAGATGGAAAGGGACTTCCTTTCCCTCAAGCAAAAAGATGAAGAATATGTTGGAGCGTACGAGGAAAACTTCACAAGGCTTGCACGATACGCTTCCGGCTTTGTCGTTACCCCCGAATGCAAGGTTGACCGCTTCTTTGGTGGACTGAAGCCTAGCTTGCGGAAAGCATTAGCGATCTGTGACTTCGACAGCTATGAGGAAATTGTCCGATGTTCCCTCAAGGTCGAAATGAAGATCGAGGAATCACAAGGGTATCATGGGGACAAGAAGCGTAAGGTGGACTTCAATGCTGGTGGTCCGATGGATAAATCCAACAGTACTAAGAAGATCCAGCACCCCACTTGCCAAAAGTGCAGAAAGAAGCACCCTAGAAATTGCCTAAAGGGGAAGAGAAAATGCTTCAGGTGTGGAAGGGAAGGTCACCTAGCTGTTAACTATCGGCAAGAAAGACCCACGGCTGCGATAGAGGAGAGGAACGCTCCATTCGAACCTCAACGCATTGTTCAATGCTACAAATGCAAAGAACCGGGTCATTTTTCAAATCAGTGCCCTAATCCAAGGGTTTTCGGAGAAAACCAACAACCTCCAAGGCAGCAAGGAAGAGCTTTTTCCATCACTTCTGCCAAAGTGAACCCCGAAAATGAAGTGGTGATAGGTACTCTAGTTATTCATTCAAGAATAGTGAACGTACTTTTTGATTCAGGTTCTACGCATTCTTTTATATCTCGAAAGTTTAGTAGAACAATCCTAGCACCACCACAAATCATGGAAGTGAAGATGTCGGTGAGTATGGAAAATGGGTCAATCATTGTATCCCATGAATATAAGTCCTCCCCTGTTATAATCTGTGGATTGAATTTCCCGGCGAACCTCTTCATACTCCCTCTGGTGGAATTTGATGAAATTCTTGGCATGGATTGGATTTCCTTATATAGAGCCAATATAAATTTTCGGGAGAGGGAAATCACACTCCATAAGGAGAATCGACCCCTGATTCTTTACAAGTGTCAAGAGGAAGATGAATCTCCTTTAGCTCCATCATCTCAAGCATGGATATTACTGCCCTATGAGCACGCGTATCTAGATCAGATGATTGAGTCCAAGGAAGAAACCATCCTTGAAGAAATGCCTATTGTGAGGGAATTCGCGGAAGTGTTTCCCGAGGAACTACCTAGTCTTCCTCCTAGAAGAGATGTTGAGTTCTCAATTGAACTTATACCTGGGGCATTACCAATATCCAAGACTCCATATAGAATGGATATTGTTGAGCTTGAAGAGCTGAAGAAACAACTACAGGAGAATCTGGATAAAGGGTTTATACGCCCAAGTGCCTCACCATGGGGTGCATCAGTCCTATTCGTCAAGAAGAAGGATGGGTCAATGCTGCTTTGCATCAATTATCGTGAACTTAAAAAAATCATGATAAAGAACAAGTATCCTCTCCCACGAATTGATGAATTGTTCGATCAACTACGTGGATCACAATACTTCTCCAAGGTGGACTTGCGGTCGGGATATTATCAAGTAAGGGTGAAAAAGGAAGATATCCCCAAGACTGCTTTTTGCACAAGATACGGGCACTATGAATTCATAGTAATGCCTTTAGGACTCACTAATTCTCCAGAAATCATCATGGACTTGATGAATAGAGTCTTTAGAGATTACCTTGAAAATTTTTTGGTAGTCTTTATAGATGATATTCTAATATACTTCAAAACCAAGGAGGATCACGAGGATCATTTAAAAACTGTACTAGAGACTTTGCGCAAGGAAAATCTCTATGCAAAGTACAACAAGTGTGAGTTATGGTTGAAGGAGGTCTCATTCTTGGGGCATATCATCACAAGCAACGAGATATCTGTGGACCCCTCCAAAACAGATGCAATTGAGGGATGGCCGAGGCCAATATCGGTAACGGATATCTGTAGCTTCTTGGGGTTAGCTGGATATTATCGACGATTTGTGAGAAATTTCTCACAATTGTCCAACCCTCTTACCAAGCTAACTCTAAAGGGAGTAAAGTTTTCTTGGAGTGATGAATGCAAAGAAAGCTTCGAGGAGTTGAAAAGGAGGCTTATCACTGCGCCTGTGCTCACTTTACCCACAAGTGGGGAACTTTTTGTGGTATTTAGTGATGCTTCAAAGAAGGTCTTAGGCTATGTGCTGATGTAGAATGATAAAGTGATATCCTATGCCTCAAGGTAGTTGAAAATCCATGAGTGAAACTATCCAACGCATAATCTGGAGTTAGCGGCGGTGATCTTTGCCTTGAAAATCCAGCGGAATTATCTCTATGGGGAGAAATATGAGATATATACTGACCACAAGAGTCTTAAATATATATTCACACAGAAAGAGCTTAATATGCACCAGAGGAGATGGATAGATCTCATCAAGGATTATGACTGTTCAATACATTACCACCCTGGGAAAGCGAACAAGGTGGAAGATGCCCTAAGTAGAAAGGACCCAGCGATTATATCAATGATGAGAATTGAGAAGGATCCAATCTTCTTAGACTTGATAAAGATGGACATGAGAATCATAGAGAAGAGAACATCATCAATCCTTTCACAAATGATTGCTCAACCGTCTCTTTTGGAAAGGTTAAAGGATGCTCAAAATAATGATGTGGGAATTCAGGAAAAAGTGGAAGCTATCAAAAAGGGAAAATCCTCGAAGTTTAATGTTAATGAAGAAGGAATCGTGCGGTTTGGGAAAAGACTATGTGTTCCATCGAGTCCGGAGCTGAAGAAGGAACTTTTGGATGATGCACATAGTTCAAATTTCTCTATTCACCTAGGGAGCACAAAGATGTATTGAGATCTCTGAGAAAACTTTTGGTGAGATAATATGAAGAAGGAGATCGCTGAATATACATCAAAGTGCCTGGTGTGTCATCAAGTGAAGGCAGAGAGGCAGAAGTCTAAGGGGATGATGCAACCATTGCCCATACCAGAATGGAAATGGGAGAACATCACCATGGACTTTGTCACCAGACTTCCAAGGACATCCAAAGGCAACAATGTAATCTGGGTTGTTGTGGATCGTCTTACAAAGACTGCACACTTCATTTCTATTTGGAAGGATTTCTCTTTGGATCAACTGGCACGGATATATATCAGTGAAGTGGTAAGGTTGCATGGAGTACCACTATCTATTGTGTCTGACCGAGATCCAAGATTCACCTATAAGTTTTGGAAGAGTCTTCAACATGCTCTGAATACTGAACTGAACTTCAGTACGGCTTATCATCCTCAAACTGATGGCCAATCTGAGAGGACTATCCAAACACTTGAGGACATGTTGAGAGCGTGCTCAATGGACTTTAAAGGAGGACGGGATCAACATCTTCCTCTGGTTGAGTTCACTTATAACAATAGTTTCCACTCAAGCATCCAAATGAAACCATATGAATCCCTATATGGGAAAAGGTGCAGAACACTGGCATGTTGGGATGAGGTCGGTGAACGTAAGTTGCTTGGACCAGAAATGGTCGAGGAAATGGTGGATAATGTGAAAACCATTCAGCAGCATATCAAGGAAGCCCAGAGTCGACAGAGTAGTTATGCAGATAATCGTCAATGAGACCTTGAGTTTAAAGTTGGATACATGGTGTTTCTACGCATATCTCTGTGGAAGAAGGTCATGAGGTTTGGAAGGAAAGGGAAGTTAAGTCCAAGGTACATCGGCCCCTTCGAGATTCTTGATCGTGTTGGGGATGTGCCCTATTGACTAGAACTTCCACCTGCCATGGCCAAAGTACATGATTTCTTTCATGTATCCCTCTTAAGGAAGTACATACCGGACCCTTCACATGTAATCTCTTCTGAGGTGGTAAAATTTGAAGATGACCTTTCTTATGAGGAGAAACCAGTGAAGATCTTAGATCGTAGAGAAAAAGTTATACAAAATAATACAATGCCCCTCATCAAGATTTTGTGGAGAAACCACAAGTTTGAAGAAGCGACTTGGGAATCAGAGGAAATGATGAAGCTAAGTTACCCACATCTGTTTTAGTGCGGGAAAAGGAAAATTTCGAGGGAAAAATTTCTTAAGGGGGGAATATTTTAACGACCCAAAGTTTCATTAATGGAAATCTCTCTTGATCTAATTAAATGTATCTTTATGTTTATATAAAATGTCAACTTCCTTGGTTTTATGTTAAGAATTTTGACTGTTGCTAATATAGTCGTTGAACAGTGATCACATGATTAGTATAAATATAGGACTTTAAGAAATTCAATTTACTCAGACAAAGGAAGTGATGACCTCATCCAGTAGAATTGCCCCATACGAAGCCCATTTGTCGGAGGTCAGAAAAGAGGTGGCATCTTTGGGCTTTTCTCTTGACCAAACCCAAGCTGAGCTTCATCATGTCAAGCTCTAACATGACCGTCTACAGAAAAAGTGGAAGTTGATTGAAATTACCACTCGAGCGATGTTATCTGAGCCACCCCAAGAGTCTGTCACCATCACACACCTTACCCTTAGGTCTTATGCGGCTGTTTTAAGGGGTTATGTAACAAATAAGTAGTACTATGTTCATGTACATTATTTTTGTATATAATAATGAATATAATTTCTAGTCATTTTTGATACATTGTAAATAGTTTTTAAAGTACAAATAGTGTTTTTAGTTATTATTTAATTAAGAATTCTATTTTATTAAATTAAGGGAATTTTGAATTAAATAATATTTTAATAAAATATTATTATTATTATTAAATTAATTTTTATTAAATATAAATGATCTTATAATTTTATGAATGCAATTATAATTTTTATTAAGGTTTGAAAGTCATTTCTGTCAAAACCCGTGAATTTTCGATAAATGTCAGTTTTTATTTTAAAAGTGAAAATTAACATATTTAGAAAATTATTTATATAAAATAAATGCTATTTCTGGAATCAAGACATCTAAATTATCCAACGGTGAATTTTTCATAATTTTCTGAGACAGTCAAATTTTTGGGTAAAAATTAAATACCGTTTAAATATTAATGTGTTTTATGACATCATAATGACCCAATAGTGATGTAATAAAATACTATAATCTTTATGTTTGACCAATATATGTTTTAAAATTAAAATAATGTAATTTTGGGTTTGTTTGACTTACTTTTCAAAGCATTAATGGACCCCTCAAGACTTATTAAACACCTTGTCTTTTTAAATTAATTTCCATGGGAGTGTGACTCACCTCCACATAAGCAACCTAATTATTTTACGAAGTTCAGAATTTGGCCTTATAAAATATTGTTTTCCTCTTCCCTTTTCCAAAAACCATGGGCAAAAACCATGGGGTGGTTTGTGGTTTGGATTAATTTAATGTAAGGGGACCCAAACCTAAATAATAAAGAATTCCCTCACCTTTCCTATATAAACCCACCCAAGCTCCCACTTCCTCCTCACTCAAAGCCCTTGTAGTTCATCCAAACTCTGACCTACTCTCTCTAGAATCCTCCCAAGGTGCCCCAAGCTCCCAAGAATCCTCTCACAAGCCTGTCTCTAGCCTTTGAAAGCACACTTCCAAGTAAGGGTTTTTTCTTCCTTACTCATTTTTGTCAATTTTATTTAAGTTGTATTGCCCTTTTAATTTCAATTATGAATGTTGGGGTATGGTTTCTCACCTCCCCCATACTGCCCTATTATTTTTTTAATGATGGGAGACCCCTTTCTCTTTCATTAAATGCCTCCCATGTACACCCGTTACTATGCCGAAATTCCGAAAGGAACTTCTCTCTCTTCTTTTACATTCAAGCAATAATTTTGTATCATGAATCTAAATTCCATTAAATTTGTTGGGACATGTATCTATATGACCTCATTACTGTACATTAAATTTAAATATGATGAGGAACCCCTTTATCTCTCATCAACCATTTTTATGAATTCTTATGTCACGCCGTTACACTGCCGAAATTGCACTGATTTTCTAAGTCAATGCCTTTGTGTAGTGAATACCATGCCCATTTATCCATCAAGGGTATTCACCTTTATGCACATTTACTTATTTATTATAATGTTTCATGTATTAATTCCATATTCCTTTATCGTGGAATAAATTATTATGTTTTATGAATCCATGTTTTATGATCCATGTGGCACACTTATGCATGAAATGAAATGTTTAAGAAGGGTGCGCCCTTATAGCGCTCCAATGCATTGGGTAAAGTACAGTATCATGATATGTCATGTGCAATGAGAGTTTACTCATTCTAATTCAAGTGCAACGATGGTTTACTCGTGCTTTATGTGGAATGAGGATTTACTCATGCTCCATGTGCAATGAGCCTTGGCTCATGCTAATTCCATGTTAAGTGTTGTTTCCACATTTCCATGTTATGATTATCATGCGTTAT
Organism: Viscum album; assembly: GCA_963277665.1. Classification (NCBI taxonomy): domain Eukaryota; kingdom Viridiplantae; phylum Streptophyta; class Magnoliopsida; order Santalales; family Viscaceae; genus Viscum; species Viscum album. The sequence goes on along the minus strand of OY728159.1, from coordinate 179,519,853 downwards.
CATGCCTTTATGTTCATGTTTCTTTTATGCTCTATTGATATGCCTATTGTCTAACATGTATTGTACTCCTCATGTTATTCCATGTGTACTCCCTTACTGGGCTTTATAGCTCACCCTTTTCTTATGCATATCCTCAGGTTATCTCATGCAATGCTAAGTATGAGGGAATGTAGTGGTCATGTAAAGGAAGTTTTCAATAAAGATGTTGTATTTCATGTTTCAAGTTTTTATGTAATGATCCTAAGCCCCAAAGACACTAAACCTCTCGATCTTCTTTGTTGTATCAAGTGAAGTTTTATGTAATAAATCATGTTTCAGTTTGTAATAAAAGTCGGGTTGTCATATTTCCAATTCTTTATTTTGACACTCACTTTGGCATGGCATGTTTCCCTTTCAGTTGAGTACTGTATTTGTAGATTTGTTTACCTGGTGACATTAGTATTTTTATGATCATATATTCTTATGCTATTTCTTTATTTACTTTCACTGGTGTTTTACTCTGATAAAAGAGGTTATAGTCTCCCCGTGACTGACTTACCAGACCCTCGCTGCTAGTCGACAACCTCTAGTGTATGGGGAGGTGCACCTGAGGTCATGTGGTGAACTGGCTCGGGGCACCGATGTTTGCCACCGAGGATGGGATGTTACAGCGTGTGTCGTGACTTGTGCAGATGATGACCCACTACTGAAAAATGACCTTATACCCACGGTTTTCTGAAAATTGTGGGTATAAGGATTTTTTTAACCTATACCCACGATTTTTGAAAAACCATAGGTATAGGTCCCCCTATAACCACAATTTTTTAAAAACTATGGGTATAGGGTTCGATTCAAGACCTATATCCATAGTTCTCAAAAAAACATAGGTACAGGTTAAACCTATACCCACAGTTTACCCAAAACCATGGGTATAGGTGTGGGTTAAAAACCTATACCCATGGTTCTCAAGAACCATGGGTATAGCTTTCCTGCGTAAGTGGAAGAACAAAAAAAATTATTGCGGGAACAAAAAAAATCGGTGGGAAAACCTTTACCATGGTTTTCATCATATAGACACATTTTATGTAAGTATATTTAAGTACATATATATTTATATATGCATAAATAAAGTTGCAGTAGTGGTTATGCGTGACGTTTCAAAAGAATCGATCCATGTTTTGAATCCCGTGCGAGTTTTTTTTAAATTTCTATAGCCACATTTTGAGAATCGTGGGTATAGGGTTGTTGATAGGGTGGAAAAATTCCCATAAACCTATTCCATGGTTCGAAACTGTGGGTATAGCATTTTTCAAACTGTTAGTATAGCTCGGAGCTATATCGATGCCTTAACTCCCCACGGTTTTCAAAACTGTGGGTAGAGCCTATACCCACGATTTTAGGGGCTATACCCATGGTTTGAAACCTTAGGTATAGGTTAATTTTCCAGTAGTGATCCTTTTGATGGTGTCCTCGGAGGACAGGGAGTGGGTGGAGAATATCTTGAGATTGACTGACCGAGGTGTTTTCTGGGTGCTTGCTTTTGATCGTGGTCCCACCCTTGGAGTAGGTTGGACTCTTTATAGTTTTTTATTAGGATTGCATTTGACCCCCTTTTTGCTTTTAGTACTTTACTATCGTACTCGGGTTGTGGGATTATAAATGTATGCATGCATTGGTTTCATTTGTTTTACATTTCAACATTTTGTGGTCATGGAGATGTGTGCGTGTGTACAGGTACAGTAGGCTAATGTCTCCCGTTTGTGGGATATACCTACTCGGCGTTGGTCGTCAGCCCCTAAGCTTGTTGGAGGCGAGCTTGGAGTAGTCACAGGTCGGACCTCGGTGGTGGGTCAGGTTGTGACAGCGTGGTATCAAAAGTGGTTGGTTCTACCTTAGGACCCAAGTTGGTGAGATTGATTTGATGCAAAAGTGTTTCGTGTTTCAAGTTTGACTTTCAGACTAGGAACTCTAGTGTGGGTGTGAAGGCCAACATACCCAAACATTAGGACTCTGAACACCTACCTTTCGACTTGGTACATGTAAACATTAGTTGCAATGAAAACTTTGATAAATGCATCATATAGGAATGAGTTGTGTTTTCCATGTCCATTTAGAGTCAGCTCCCCAGATATATCCATGGTACATCTTGTTTTATTTCAGGATGTCTCTACGCAGCCACCCAGCCAGGACTCCACTACGTGATCACAAGGATGATCTGCCTGGTGTTGTGGTTGTTTTTCAATGCGTTTTGCCACATCAAATTTTTTACTTTTTATTCTCTTTTTATTATTAAAATAACGTATTTTGTGTTGATGTGAACAATTAATCGGTGAATTAATTGAAGGGATTAATTTAGATTAATTAATTGTAGAATTAATTAATCGAGTTGATGTGAACAATTAATTGGTGAATTAATTGAATGGATTGAATGTGATTAATTAATTGTGAATTAATTAATCAGAGTTTTCATGAATAATTAATTGGCGAATTAATTGAAGGGATTAAGTTAGATTAATTAATTGTGGAATTAATTAATGGAAATGATTTGTATTAATTAGTTGGTAAATTAATTAATGTGTATTTTTAAGATATTAAATTGATAGAGATGGATATTCAATTGATGAATTAATTATGAGATATTGAGACTTGAGAATTGATATAATTAACTGTGGAATTAATTATGAAATATTAAATTTTGGATTGAGATAATTAACTGATAAATTAATTATGAGATGTTGAGTTTGGTAATTGAGATAATTAATTGATGAATTAATTATGAGTAAGAGATTAATTAACGGTTGGGTTAATTAAAGAGATTGATGTGCTTAAGTAATTGGGGAATTAATTAAGGGGTTTTATGTGAAGACTAATTGTTGAATTACCAATGAGGGTGATCGGATTAATTAATTGATAAATTAATGTGATATTGGGGTAAGAGGTTTAATGTTGATTGATCCTGCTTGATGTGATGATGTGTTATATGTGATAATGGGGTTAGTAATTGATTAACCTTGAAAAATGAGATACATGTGATATGTGTAAATGGCGAATTATGTATTATTAAATGGTGAATGGTAACATACTTATTCAGACAACTATTAAGAATGGAAACATGAACATTCATGGGTGCAGGAGTATGGAATGGTAACATGGAGATTCATGGGTGCGTGAGTATGAAATGGTAACATGGACATTCATGGGTGCGCGAGTAAGGAATGGTAACATGGACATTCATGGGTGGGTGAGTAGGGAATGCTAACATGGGCATTCATGGGTGCGTGAGTACGGAATGGTAACACGGACATTCAAGTGTGTGTGAGTTATGGAATGGTAAGATAGTCATTAAAATGGGAGGAAAATAAGAATGGTAACATGCTCCTTCAATTGTGGGATATACCTACTCGGCGTTGGTCGTCAGCCCCTAAGCTTGTTGGAGGCGAGCTTGGAGTAGTCACAGGTCGGACCTCGGTGGTGGGTCAGGTTGTGACAACGTGGTGTCAAATGTGGTTGGTTCTACCTTAGGACTCAAGTTGGTGAGATTGATTTGATGCAACAGTGTTTCGTGTTTCAAGTTTGACTTTCAGACCAGGAACTCTAGTGTGGGTGCGAAGGCCAACATACCCAAACATTAGGACTCTGAACACCTACCTTTCGACTTGGTACATGTAAACATTAGCTGTAATGAAAACTTTGATACATGCATCATATAGGAATGAGTTGTGTTTTCCATGTCCATTTAGAGTCAGCTCCCCAGATATATCCATGATACATCTTGTTTTATTTCAGGATGTCTCTACGCAGCCACCCAGCTAGGACTCCACTACGTGATCACAAGGATGATCTGCCTGGTGTTGTGGTTGTTTTTCAATGCGTTTTGCCACATCAAATTTTTTACTTTTTATTCTCTTTTTATTATTAAAATAACGTATTTTGTGTTATAGCTATCAATTGTTGTATTTTATGTAAGTAATTGTTAAAAAATATGTTTTTGTGTCAAAATCATGTATTTTAGTGATTAATTTTGTCTTTTTGAATATTTTTTAAATTAATTAAATAATTCATTTTTCTTTAACTTTCGTTTGTTTTATTCTTTGGTTTTTATTTAAATTTAAAATTTTCATTATTTTTATTCTTTTATTTTTTCATTTCTTTTGTTTTTTTCAAAATAATTATTTAATTAATTCTTTAATTGAATTAATTATTTTGTAAATAAATATACTTTTATTTTTTACATTTCAAATAATTAAATTAATTTTAATAATTTAATTCAATTAAGTAAATTATTTTAATGGTTAGTTTGATTTAATTTTTAATTTAATTCTTTGATTTGATTAATTCTTTCTTCAATTAATTTGTTAATTAATTTAAGCAAACTGAATTAATTATTTTTCAAATTAATTTTGAATAAATTGTAGTCTACTAATAATTCTTTATTTATTGAATATTAATTTTGTTTTGTTTTTCACAATGTTAAATTGTGCACTTAAATTTTAATTTCATTTTTATTTTAGTTATTTAATTTATTTTTAGTTTTATTAATTTGATGATTTATGTTTGTAACATTTTGTGCACTTGTTGTTGTTTGTTCAGTGTCAAGGTGTTGCTGTAGGAAATCACTCACTGCCCATGAGTCACCATCACGCTCCACACCGGAACCATCACACAAAAATCCACAGCATCAATCAAAAAAACACCACCAGAATCGAGAAAAAAACAATCACAGATCCAACATAGTATTAAAGATTCGGATTCGAACAAGAGAAAATCTAAGAACACTGAACCAAATGAACAAATAAACCCAGATCTAAACTCGAACCACTGCAAAAGATCACCTACCCAATAGTAGGAACCAGATCTGAAGACCCGCGGCCACTAATTACACCAAATCTGAAGCTGATGCCACCTATTTGAGCATTGGGCACCCACCCCTGCAATCCTACCAGATATACCCACTGAAGCCTCGTCGACTTCATTGAGGAAGCCCTCGTTGACCCCTCTGACACGCGAGTTCCCCAACCGCGAGCCGCGTTTGTACTACCCTCCTTCCACCTCCACCACCTTGAACCATACGCTGCAACCCCCTCTACCTTTTCCCTCCTCCCTCGCTCGACTGACCCACTCATCCCCATTTCTTCTTTTTCTTCTTTATTTTTTATAATTAAATACTATTAATATAACATATAATAATAATATATTATATAATATATCTAGTAATTAATATAACTAATATAAATAAATAATAATAATAATAAGTTAGATTTAAATTGTTTAATAATATTTATAAATTCTTTTCTTTATTTTTTTTAAATATACAATTTTATATTGTTTTTTTATTTAATTAGTAGCAATATTTTTTATTATTTATTTGTATATTTGTTTATATATATATTATTAAATGTTTTTTATAATTTGATTTTTATTCGTGTTTTTGTGTGTGCAGGTTGTTGATGGTGCCAGACCACAAGTAGTTGGGGAGCTGCACTTGAGTCACTATGGGGGAGGAAGCACAGTGACGTGCATGCCACATGGGAGATGGAGAACATTGACATAGCTGTTACTGTGAGTGTGCGCGAGGAGGGTGCAAAGCAATTAGTTGAGAAGCAATAGATATTTCACTGCACGTCATTCCATAACGATCTGCACCCTTCCAGAATGGGAGGGGTGCTTATTCCAAACTATTCCATTTAGATCTGTCCCATCTTTCCACGACTCCCATCCCTCGTTCACTGGAGAACCATTCATTCATACCCAAATTCCATCCACATCTCCCCGATCATCCATCCACTCATCCCATCCATTCCTCCCAATCACTCCATCCTTTATTTATCAATCTCAATTCCACCATTCACCATTCATTGAAAAATAGGAGATGAACAATCGAGCAGGAGTAGAGCATCAAAGAAATAGCTTGAGGAGGGGAACAATCTCACGAGAGATGCTCCTTCATCTCTTTCTTTCTGTTATTTTTATTTATGTTTTCTTGAACATGTGTAGCTAAAATAATTAGGGGAATTAGGTTGTGATGAACTAATCATACATTTATCCATTCTGCTTTCTTAATTTGATTTTTCAGTGCACATTTTTTAAGTTTGATGATCTTTTTTGTTTATTTATGATCATCTTTTCATACTACCCAACAACCAATAGGTGAGGGTAGTGAATCATTTCAATTTAGATCATCGAAAAAAGTAATGTAATCTGAAAAAGGTCAAAGAATCTCTTCTCCATAATGAACAAATTAATTCAAGGGTCAAGATCGAAAGATAAAGGCTCAAGAAGGTTCATCGAGCTTTGGAAATTCACCGAAGCAATAAATCAGTGAATCTACACTATTTAATATGCACCAAATGATTTAATTAACTGGAATAAAATAAGAGAATATATTTTATTAGTTTAAAGAAACATGAGGACCTTGATTCATCTATTTATTATATCACTCTATTTCTTGTTCCCATTGCATCACTGTATCACACCATCTCACCCTAATTTTCGCATCCACTGCTTTTTTCTCACCGTTTTCATTTCAGTTTATGTTATTGTGTTTTTTATTGTTTTTTATTGTTTTTGATTTGTTTGGTCCACACAATTTTAGTCATTCTCTATGGTTCAACACACTCTTACCACTATACTAGTAGTTTGTATGGTTTTATAAATATCAAATTTGTGCGCACTCAATGACGCACCTGTCAAATTTTGGCACCATTTCCGTGGAAGGCACGCATGACCAATTTAAAAAAACAACAAAAAAATTAAATATAACAAAAACTAAAAAAATAGAAAAGATAAAATCTAAAAAAATACAAAACTTAAAAAACTATAAAAAGAAAAAAAAAATCAAAATTGTCCCCACTATTTGCATGCACACTAGGTCAACTAAGTTAGAACTGAAAACTCAAATTCAAGAAATCAACAAAAAAATTTCTAAAATTAGGAAGCAAAAGAAATTTGAAATGGAAAATATGGAAGGAAGAGATGAAAACCAAAATGTGAATGTTTTATAAGCCATGGTTCCTGCCCCTGAGAAACCTAGACTTTGGGATTTTTAAATTTCTACTATGTCAAGAAAACCATCTTGTATCAAGTTGTCCCCTAGGTCTAAGAACTATGAGATAAAATACTATCATATCTCCCAACTCCCTTATTTCAATGGTCTTCCAGCAGAGGACTCACTTGAATTCATTAGAGAGTTTTATGGTTCTGTCCAACAGTTGCCTCTGTGAGATCTATGTGAGGAGGAGTTGAGGTTGAGGTTGTTCCCATTTTATCTTAAGGGGGGGGGGTTAGGACTTGGTTCCAAAACCTATAGGTTCTGGGCATAGTGGAAGCACGTTGGTGGGTGTACCCAACTTTTATTTTTACCGTTAACGACGTTTAATCCGAAAACCTTCACAATAATAAAACAACGGATCTTCGGAAAAGAACGAAGAACGAAAGAAAAGAAGGGGGTCCCAAAACCATAGAGAGGATCATCATATGTTGGTTATAATTAATTTAATTAAAAGACAAGAATTACCTTGATGGAATTATCTCTCCATTGATGTTTTCGGTCATGATATGATGTGATCTGTCATTGCGTCATAGAATCCAAGTGTAGGATTCTTCTATCAGGGATCCACACGTGCTCCACGTATCTCTGGACACCGTCAAAGGTATCTCTAGGTTCTATCACAGAAGAGCCTTCACTTGCGATGTCTGTCTTCGATCGCCTTGATCTGGTGGAGGAGGATCTCTCTCTCGTAGCTTGAGAGCATTCTTGGAAGAAAAGAATTCTCTCTTGGCTTGAGATATTTCTCTAGATATGTTGTGCACAACCACTCAAAATGGCTAGGCTTATGAGAATTATATAATTGGAATTTTAATTACTTAGAATAATAAAATGAATTAATTTCCCGAAAACATTTATTCATTTTATTTATTTCTTAGTAATACCCCATGTCTAATAATAACAATTGAATATTATTATTACTTGACATGCACCTAGAAAATTACACCTAATATTATTTAATTAAATAAATAATATTATTTCTCATAAATTCCCAGAAAAAAATACACGGCATGTATATTAATATACATGGCATGCACTTTTGTTTTTCCATTATCTTTATTTCCTCCACCAAATTTATTAGACCTTGAATAATGGATATTTATTTCTCAAATAAATATCACTGCATTACTCACTAATAAATATATTATTTTTCCCACAATATATTCTCTCGAATAACTGGCGACAAAATAAATGCGATTAGGCATCCTTGAATAATTATTAAACCACAATCATGAATAATCTTTATTCAACTTGTTAAATTAATATTTAACTGAGATACTTGGACACACTTAGTGTGTGAACCTCTAGGCCTCTCTCTCAGTGGCATTAGGCAGAGCCTGCCTAAAGTCCAAGGTTAGAGTCTAAAAACAAGCTAAGGCACCAATAGAGAAAGAAGTTAATGCCGCAATGACGTGTCACCTCCTATGAACGCTTACCTTGTAATGTAATACCTTTGTCTTGATATCTCGAATCAAGCGGGTTGCATGCTGGTGCCATCAAATCATGTGTTTGATTATTCTTTCTTTGAATTCTCGGAATTGAACTTTCTCATTCCTCACCATGGCCATGGATTTATTTAGGCTATATCAATTCCAACAAAGGACCTAAAATATCTACTTCTGTTATGAAACATAAGGGACAAATCCTTTCTCGCATTATCTATTAATGCAGTATTACTTGTGAAGCACCCAACATATCATACCTCACTGCGAAAAGTGTGTCGTCACAGTTTTCGTCAATACATCTAAGTGCGCGAGTTGTAATACCCATTAATAATAATCTTAAAGTCTAAGGACAAATACACACATCCATAGATAGGAACATCCAATGACACTATGAAATGTGGATTTCCTACTGGCGGGTCTCATTCTCATAATATCCTCTTGGATATTACCAAGGGTGCACACCATGGGAAGGTGCCTTAAAGTTTTATGAGTCCTCACCCCTAATGGATTGTATTATTTGTGTCCCTCAAATAAAATCATTCTACCATAGAACATATATTCAAGAACAGTGTTATGGAACTTCTGGGTTCCTATCATAGCAAGGATCCCCTATGACTCTTTAATGCAACAGCTATCCTTAGGAAATTATCACATGCATTATCATGCAGAAGAACAATCAAGATGTGATAAGGTATTTATTAATGAATAAAGTAAAAAGTAGTTGGTTCTAAGCCACCCACTCCAACAGACTCCCACTTGGACCAGAGCTAACTGCTAACAACCTTTAACTCGCTAGCTCTCACATTATATTCATGCTTCTGCTGAGATAGGCCTTTAGTCATGGGGTTTTCCACGTTCTCTTTTGTGGACACTCTGCTCACTGCAACTTCACCCCTTTGATAGAAATCCCTCAAGAGGTGATACTTCCGGAGTATGTGTTTTGTCCGTTGATGTGACCTTGATTCTTTTGAAAGAGTCACCACTGCAGTATTGTCACAATATAATGTGATAGAATCTTTAATGCTAAGCACCACATCAAGCTGCTAGATAAAGTTCCGAATCCAAACGGCTTCCTTGGCTGCATCAAAATCTGCTATATATTTAGACTTCGCTGTATAATTGGTGACAACTGGTTTCTTTGAACTCTTCCAGCTCACAGCTCCTCCATTGAGACAGAAAACATATCCAAATTGTGACTTCAGATCGTTCTGATCTATCTGAAAACCAGCATCATCATACTCTCTGATGAAAATCTCCTTGTATCCTCCATACACTAGGAACATATCCTTAGTTCTTCTCAGATACTTAAGGATAGTCTTAAAAACAGTCCAATGATGTTCTCCTAGATCTGCTTGATATCTGCCTACCATGCTTAGTGCATAGGCAACATCAAGCCTGGTACATAACATGGCATACATGATGGATCCTATAGCTAAAGCGTATGTGATCTTACTCATTCTATCTTTCTCTTTTTGTGTCTAAGGACACATTTTCTTATAAATATTTAGGCCATGTGACACTAGAACCAATCCCCTCTTGGATTGTTCCATACTAAATCTCTTTAGTATATGGTCAATGTATATACCCTGACTTAGTCCAAGAAGCCTCTTGGATCTACCACGAATAAACTTGATCCCTAGAAAGTAGGCTGCTTCACCCAAGTCCCTTATGAAGAAACACTTGTTCAACTAGTCCTTCACTGACTGTAATATTAGTACATCATTTCCAATAAGAAATATGTTGTCAACATATACTACTAGGATAACGACTGAATTCCCATTAAACCACTTATAAACACATGTCTCACATTTGTTCTTAATGAAACCAAATTCCTTTATGGATTCATCAAATCTAATGTTCCATGACCTGGATGCTTGATTTAATCCATAAATGGATTTATACAACTTGAAAACCTATTTGGATTCACCTGGTGTCACAAACCCTTCTAGTTGTGTCATATAGACATCTTCTTAAAGGTTCCCATTAAGGAATTCTATTTTGACATCCATTTTCCAAATCTTATAGCCATGTTAAGCTGCTATGGCAAGTATGATTCTTATGGATTTAAACATGGAAACTGGCGAGAAGGTTTTATCATAGTCAATTTCTTGACACTGTCTGAATTCTTTAGCCACTAGCCCTGCTTTATAGGTGCTAACTTGACCTTCCATGTCCCATTTTCTCTTGAATAACCATTTGCATCCAACAGTCTTTACATCAACTGGCTCATCAACCAGAACCCAGAATTGGTTCTGATACATAGAATCCATATCAGAATTCATAGCTTCTAGTCATCTTGAAGCTTCTGAGCTTTCTATTGATTCCTTATAGGATAGAGGTTCATCGTTTTCCAACAATAATGATTCACCATCCTCGGTGATTAGGAAACCAAATCTCTCTGGTTCCCTTACCTCTCTTGAGCTCCTATGCAGTACTTGTGTTTCTGGAACCTCTTCCATGGGGACCTATGGAACTTGTTCCTGTACCAACTCTTGTGTATCTTGAGCATTAACTTCATCAAAGTCAATATTTCTCCCACTATCCTTTTTGAGGATGTTCTCCCTCTCAAGAAAGATGGATTTTCTAGTGACAATCACTTTCTTGTCTAAAGGGTTATATAGGTAATATCCTTTTTTTTCTTTGGGATATCCTATAAAGATACACCTCATGCCCTGGGGTGCTAGTTTGTTGTCTGAGAAGGCCTTAACAAACTCCTCGCATCCCCATACACATGTGTGTGACAAAATGGATTTCTTTCCATTCCATAACTCGGAGGGAATTCCATTTTCCACCTTAGTTGGTACTCGGGTTAATGTGTATGCTACAGTTTGTAATGAATATCTCCAAAAGGATAATGGAAGATCTGTATGACTCATCATCGACCTCATCATGTCTAAAAAGGTGTGGTTCCTCCTTTCACTAATACCATTCCACTATGGTGTATAAGGAGGAGTGGGCTGAGATAGAATCCCAGACTCCCGTAGAAGATCGATGAACTCTTGCTTCACATATTATCCACCTCGATCCAATCAAAGCCTCTTTATCTTCTTACCAAGATGATTCTCTACTTAATTCTGGAATTCCTTAAATTTTTTCTTAGGATTCTGACTTATACCTCATTAAGTAGATATATCCACATCTACTCAAATCATCCATAAAAGTAAAGAAGTAAGAATATCCACCTCTAGATTCTACTGGAAATGGTCCACACACATATGTGTGTACCAATACTAGAAGATCTGTGGCCCTTTCACCATGTCCACCAAAAGGTGGCTTGGTCATTTTTCTTTTCATTTTTACAAATCAAGATGATCAAATATTTAGTACTTTATTATGATAAAAACTAAGACAAATAAATTAATTAATACTTATTAGTCTCCCACTATTTTATCAAAATCCAATATCCCTCACCATTGACTTCATAATATTCTATTTCCTGAATATTCTAGTGGAAATGATCCATATTTCTCTTCACATAACCCCAACTAGGTTTGGTCAAGAAACTTTAAGGGTTTTAGGTGGACATTCCAAATGTCAACTGCATTAACTCAAACCTCCTTGATCCGATGAGTGGACTCCCCAATCATGAAACCCTTTTATTTTGGATTTCCTCAACCTTTGCCTCTTGGTCACACCAATTCCTACTATGGAAGTCAACCCTTGATGTGAACCAAGTCAATTCAATTCAAAACCTTGAATTAGAATTCCCTGATAATTGAAAGCACCCCAACTAGGGTTGGTCAAGCACTTTGAATTGTGGTTCGATTCTAACCAAGATTATTAAAGGCTATACCGACTTAATATTTCTTTGAGGGGTTTTATACTTATACGCAAATTTCAATTTTATTATCTTTGATTACATAATTTTTAATATTAAGTGGGATGTACTTAAGTGATTAACCATGTCTAAGATAATATTTATGCATAATCCAGACTTATTTTAGTTCCATCTTTCATGCTTGTTTAATTCATTAATTGTGTGATCGTGACAACACACCCACAATAAATAAACCATGAAATTGATAGAAATAAAATAAATGGTATGATCATGATCTTGTTCTATTGGTTAGTTTATCTAGTGGTTGGTAAGCTAACCCAAGACCTAGGGGAGAAACACCTTGAACCTTTTGGGTTCATGTTTATAGCTTTCTACCTGTCCACCTTTGTATCTCCTTGGATTGGTTTCACCTTGGATCCTAAATTTATCTGCCTCCACTAGCTTGGGAGATTCATCCATTACATAGGATTTTATCTCACACACAGGTGAGGGGTAAAATGGGGTTTTACATAAAAGAAACCTTGGGCACGCAGGCCCTACATATTAATGAGGAGAAGGCTCGCAGGACAACAAATTTAATTTAAATAAATAAATTAAAAGAAACCATTCACATACAAAGGTCTTGGTTTAGCTCATGATTATCCATACATGCAACTATATTTACGCATAAATAAAAATAGCATTAAATTATTTAATTGTAACACCCCGACCCTAGTTACCCAGAGTCGGTGCATTAATACGTAACATTGGCATGATCACAAAAGATCAAGTCTCGAAAGACTGATTAGTTTAGTAGCCTTGGAAACACTAGATACATTCATAAATGTTACATTACATCATAAAGTGAAAAACTACAATAACATAGTCTCCATATTCCACACTCATATCCCCTTCAGACTATCTCTGCAGGTCAGTCATAAAATATTTCTTCACATACTGGGAAAAATAAAACATAGAAAGGGGTGATCTCAGATGCTTAGTAAGGATAACAATATAGTAGAAACTTTTATAAATAAACACAAACATTTAAGGCAATGTATAACTAAAACAAAAGCCTTTTAAACTTTAACTTCAACATAATATGGCACTAATAAAATGAAATAATTCCATTTACTTATTCATATGGATATTCTACTAGTCAAATAATCACATGAAATATCAATAACCACTTTCATAATGATGGAATGCATAATGCCAGACTATCATAACCACGTAGCTAAGGCCTCGTGCCAAGAATAAAAATAAGATTTTGTCAAGGCCTCATTCCAAGACACTAGTTTGTCTCATGAGACCTGCCAATGCATTGAGGAGCAATATCGGGCTCCACCCATCACTTATTAATTCCAATTCATTCCTTATATGAAAAGGTTTAAACATATCATAAACCATAACATAATCATATCACATAAAACATGCATAATGAAAACATAACATTTCCACATTTCAATCACAATATATCAATACAACACATTGATATGATAAAACCATTTTCAATACCAAAATAAAAGAAAAGTAAAACTTGGTATTTATTTTTCATTAAAAAAAATTATGGCTTGTAGAGGAAGCTGAAACTCAAATAATGGTCACGGTGGTGGAGAAATCGTTGTCACCGCATACATAAGATAAAACATTCCTTTTGTAGTTTAGTAAAAACACTTCGTATAAAAAGATTCCTTTTGAATAAAAGTAAAAGTCAAAGGTGTTTATACACTGTATAAAGGAAAGTTGTGTATAAAACAAAATATGCCTCAATAAAAGGAGATTGAGACCCTTACCTCGTGTCCGACTTGACTCGATCGTTCTTTAACCTCCTGAATAATAAACTAGAGTTAATTTCTACTTGCTTAAGAACCCTTTTCAAGGTAATTATTCCTTTTATATCACTTATTACCATGTTATGAACATTATGTAATTATTTAAGTTAATAACGGTCGTTTTGTCGATCCTTGGTACTTGAGTCAAAAATAAACTTATTATAATTACAAGTTTTTTGTGCGGTAAAATATCCATTATCTCTAAAATTATATTCATTATGTAAATATCATATATATATTATATATCCAGTATATACATGCATTTATAATATTACATATCATTTAGTGGTAAGAAAATGAAATGCATCGTTCATGGAGACGGTAAGCCGTATGTACGCATGAACGCTACTTTCATTTCTATTTCATATTTAATGGAATGAAATCATAATAATATAAAGGTATATTATAATTCCAATATAATATCATATATAATATCATTTAATCCATCATTTATACATCCCATATATGGCATTAACAATTCAAATCACTTTGAGGGGGTGGTAGTCCGCACTTCCTAAAATGAAATTATCGCGTTTACCCATAATGGAAATCATAAAGGAATGCCATAAATGAAAAATACAGAAGAATAAGGAAAAAATAAACATAATATGTATCATATATAAATATAGTGACATCTTAATGGCCACCATGACAGGTGTTAAAAGAAGATTGAACAATCATCATTTCATGAGGCAGTAATTCACCACCCACATAAACAGTATGTTCTTTAACCATTAGATGAAGGTGTGTGTAAGTGTAAATAAAATACTTCTCACAAAAAAATCCTAGTATATTTAATATACTATTTTTGTTACAAAATAAAGGAATAAAAAGAGTTTAATGGGTTGGAGAAGCAAAATAAAACAAAAGAACATAAGAGAAGACATTACCTTAAAATCGGGTAACTCTTTTTGATTTGAGCCAAAGGATTCCTTGGGAATACTTCTGCCCAAATTTAGGCTTCTAGGAGTAAGAGAGGGAAGTTTAGGGAGTATTTGGGTAGAGGTTGGCCGAGCCAAAATGGATTTGAAGGTGTGAATAAGGTGGTAGAGGTGGGGGGCTTTTATAAGAGGAGAGGAGGGGCACTCTTGGAAAGTCATGAAATGTTACATTATTATATAATGAGTTTCGGATTTTAAAGGTCCCACAATTATATATTTCGAGGATAAGGTGATAAGGGTTCTAAATATACTCATAAAATAAGTTTTTGACAAGTGAAAGTCTTAGATTTTACATTATCTTTTCATTTTATTTAAATCGTTAATTAATGACGTAATCGCTGCATCATCATGGTGTCATAAAAAATTTAATTTATTTAATGTATAAAAATTATAAAAAAATTACCATGATGTAGGAAATATTTTTAGATTTCTAATTAATATTTATAGTCGAAAAGTTAACTTATATAACTCCATGTAATAATTGTTTTAGTAAAACGACACATGTTTGTGACAATTTTATTTTTTACTTTAAATAAAAAGTTATTAATGTCATTTTCTTACCCAAGTGGCTTCATGGGGTCCCCAAGTTGTCCCATGGATTGTCTTGGTCATCTATGACTTATTAAATAAGTGTAGGACAAGTTTAAAGGTAATTTCATATTATTATATCATTATATTTACCTTAAACTACACTAATTACCATTAACCGCGATTAATAAAACTTAAAAGTTACTATTCACCAAAAAATTATTTTAATACCATTGAGCCACATTTTACATCCTAATGACAGCCATGTATGTCGGATTTTTGAAATTCAATTCATATAAGCGGTAAAGTTTCATTTAAACGAAAAATCAGTTTTTTTAACTACCACTTAGTGGTTTCACTATTCATCAAAAATTGAAGTTTTTCAGAAAAATACCAAAAATTAACCCTAACCTATATTTGATATTCCTAATTCAAAAATGATGTCTATTTTACAAAATTCAAAACATATAATTTGAATTAATTAATTTAATAATTAATTCCCGCTGTCACAACAAATAGCGCGTTTTTAAGAAACAATATATATCAAAAGATTGACAATTGTTTATGTCCAATTTCAAAGTGAAATTAATTATAATGGCCACCATTGGATAAAATGGTAAAATAATATTCTAATTATACTTTAAAACCACTCAATAGTATAATTTATCACTATAAATTATTTTGATTAAAAATGTTGTTTTTAAGTATTTTTCATTATTCATTGAAAATTGGAAGTTCTCGGAAAAATACCAAAAAATTCAACATAGGCTAATTTCAATATTCCGAATCCAAAAATGAAGTCCATTATGAAATATAAAATTTATATAATTTCAAAAAGTGGGTTTTACTATTCATAACGGCTATTTTGATTGGTCGCGGTGTGTTAGAATCTCGAACTTGCGTACAATGCAAGCTATTGCATTATTGAAAGAGAAGCGTATCGTGTAAGCTTGGGGTGTTACATTATCACCTCCTTTAATAAATTGCGTCCTCGTAATTTGAAATTGTTCTTCGAAAATAAAAGGTTGAAAGTAGAAAATACCTTTGTGGAAAACCCACATCGGAAATAAGGTTAATAAAATTTAGCCTTAATAAGAGGGAAAGAGAAATGAAAAAGTCACCAAAAAATTATGATCTCGATTAGGAGAACATTGGTGGAAATTATAGACAAATAATTAGAGGTAAAATGTAAATATTTTTAGGGAGTTATTGAGGTCATCAATAAAAAACAAGTGTAAAATTGAGGGCCTCAAAGACTTCAATCTATGGTGATTTAAAATATCATCAGTTCAACAAAACATAAGGTATTAGGATAACACATTTTTTTTAATATCCCTTTCCTAAAGTTTAAGAATTAATTTATTCATAGAATAAGATAGAGGTATATATATATATATATACTTGACAAGTAGAGTTTCAACCTTCAACTAATTTCTACCACAAACTCATATTTCCTTCAAAAGATAATAAAACTCAAAAATATTATATTTATCCTAATCGTACAAGGCTCAAAATAGATACCATTTAGATTAGGAAAACTATTTTGTAATAAACAGGGACTTACTATAGGCTAGTGGTAGGTAATAAAGTCCTGTCACACAATGGTTGTGGGTTCGATTCCTGCAGCTTTGTCTGACGCGACGGGTTATCGCCCGACCTACAGGTTGTCCTTTTCCTAAAACTATAGTATTATAATATTTGAAAAATAATCATAAGAAATGTTTTAACCTTAAATAATACTATTCATAGTTCAACTTAATCCATTCCAAACATTGTAGTTATCCAAAATACCTCTGTCCAAACTCACAGTCCAAATTTTATAAGGATGGTAAAAACAATGAAGATCCTTTTTGCCGCGTAATAACAAGTGAATACCTTCATCATGTATTCTTTTAAAACACTGCAACATCCTGAATTACCATAAATCCTTCTTGATTACATTCATGATCCCTTATTCCTTATAGAATACTAGATATACTCCTTCTATCAAAAAATGTATACAAATCATTAATCAGCTTCAAGGAAGTCAAGAATATCCAATATAATTTATCCAAATCAATCATGTATTATTCCAAAATCACTATCTTGGTATCAGAACCATATTATGGTTTATCTTTCTCTCAACCATATACTTTCCAAAAATTTAACCTGCTATTGATTCACTTTTATTGATTCCACACAATCTCAAGTACTTAATGAAATAGTACTACAGTACAATCCTTATTTACTCCATAATTATTATAACTAGTACATCGTTGATACAAAACTCAAATGACATAATTATTTAATAACAAAATAATAACTCTAATCATTCCTCCTCATCTGTGGTAGTATCATAACTTGATTATTATCCAATAGCATCATTTGGGGCATACTCTGATGATTTGGACATTGGTTTGCGTAGTGTCCCAACTCCTTGCAGATGATGCATTGTACATTTGAAAACTTTTTCTTAACCTTGCAGTCACACACTTGGTGTCCTTTTTCTCCACACTTATAACAAAGTTTCATTCCCTTCAGGCAAGTTCCAAGGTGTTTCTTCCCATAGTTATCACATATTGGAAAATTCTTCTTTTCCCTCTTCCCTTTATCCATCTTTCTCTCTTCCATCCTTTTCTTCTCTTGCTTCCCTTCAAAGCCATAGGACTCAGAGAATTATTTACTTATCTTATTAACACATGATACTATTTCTTCATATGTTGAGAATACATGGGATACTATTTCCCTTATAAATGTTGGATTAATACTGTGAAAGATATGATCCTTCTTACTCTTTGGATCATACGTATTGCTGAAGTTCACAATCCTTCTACTGGGTGCCATTTCTATACAATGGCATAAACTTGGTCAGTTTATGGATTTCAATGAATAATTCCAAACTTGTAAAATACTTATCGTAAATTGAACGGTTTATGGATATAATCCATAATCATAAATATGTTTTCTTTGATGAAGTATATACTCAAAAACCCTTCTTAATGGTTTGTAAAAATGAGAATTATCCTAAGCATATCCCCCGGGAGTGTCGTAACCAAGAGTGCAGCAAGGCCCGTTGTTGTGCACCAGTTTCCGTTCGAGTCTAGCTCAAAGCGGTGTTTTCGGGTTTTACCCCTAGGTACATATGTGCCAGAGCCACCTCTACCTGCTCGTATCCAGACAGGGATGTATTGCTCGGAAAACTCACAAAATCTCTATAATACCAAAATTATAGGAAGTTCTTCTATACTAATCCTCAAAGTCTATCTTAGGGATATGTTCTCTAATCAGAGTTTATCTAAATCTAGCTTCCAAGGTCAGTACTAAACTGCCTCTGATACCAACTGTAACGCTCCGACCCCAGTTACCCAGAGTCGGTGCATTATTACGTAACATTGGCATGATCACAAAAGATCAAGTCTCGAAAGACCGATTAGTTTAGTAGCCGTGGAAACACTAGATACATTCATAAATGTTACATTATATCATAAAGTGAAAAACTACAATAACATAGTCTCCATAGTCCACACTCATATCCCCTTTAGACTATCCCTTCAGGTCAGTCATAAAATATTTCTTCAGATCCTGGGAAAAATAAAACATAGAAAGGGGTGAGCTCAGATGCTTAGTAAGGATAACAATATAGCAGAAACTTTCATAAATAAACATAAACATTTAAGGCAATGTATAACAAAAAAAATCCTTTTAAACTTTAACTTCAACATAATATGGCAATAATAAAATGAAATAATTCAATTTACTTATTCACATGGATATTCTACTAGTCAAATAATCACATGCAATATCAATAACCACTTTCATAATGACGGAATGCATAATGTCAGACTATCATAACCACGTAGCCAAGGCCTCGTGCTAAGACTAAAAATAAGATTTTTTCAAGGCCTCGTGCCAAGACACTAGTTTGTCTCATGATACCTACTGATGCATCGAGACCGTCACTTATTAAGTCCAATGCATTCCTTATATGAAAAGGTTTAAACATATCATAAACCATAACATAATCGTATCACATTAAACATGCATAATGAAAACATAACATTTCCATATTTCAATAACAAGATATCAATACAACACATTGATATGATAAAACCATTTTCAATACCAAAATAAAAGAAAATTAAAACTTGGTATTTATTTTTCATTTAAAAAAAATTTATGGCTTGTAGAGGAAGTCAAAACTCAAATAATGGTCACGACAGCGGAGAAGTCGTTGTCACCGCATACGTAAGAAAAAAAATTCCTTTTTTCGTTTAGTAAAAACGCTTCCTATAAAAATATTCCTTTTGAATAAAAGTAAAATTCAAAGGGGTTTATACACCGTATAAGTAAAGTTGTGTATAAAATAAAATATGCCTCAATGAAAGGAGATTGAGACGAATTCCCTTACCTCGTGTCCGACTTGACTCGATCGTTATTTAACCTCCTGAATAATAAAATAGAGTTAATTTCTACTTGCTTAAGAACATTTTTCAAGTTAATTATTCCTTTTATATCACTTATTACCATGTTATGAACATTATGTAATTATTTAAGTTAATAACGGTCGTTTTGTTGATCCTTGGTACTTGAGTCAAAAATAAACTTCTTATAATTACAAGTTGTTTGTGTGGTAAAATATCCATTATATCTAGAATTATATTCATGATGTAGATATCATATATATCATATATATCCATTATATACATGCATTTATAATATTACATAACATTTAGTGGTAATAAATGAAATGCACCGTTCATGGAGACAGTAAGTCGTACGTACGCATGAACGCTACTTTCATTTCTATTTCATATTTAATGGAATGAAATCATAATGATATAAAGGTATATTATAATTACAGTATAATATCATATATAATATCATTTACTCCATCCTTTATACATCCCACATACGACATTAATGATTCAAATCACTTTGAGGGGGCGGTAGTCTGCACTTCCTAAAATGAAATTATTGTGTTTACCCATAATAGAAATCATAAAGGTATGCCATAAATGAAAAATACAGAAGCATAAGGAAAAGATAAATATAATATATATATATATATATAAATATAGTGACATCTTAATGGCCACCATGAGAGGTGTTAAAAGAAGATTGAACAATCATTGTTTCGTGAGGTAGTAATTCGCCACCCATAGAAATAGTATGTTATTTAACCATTAGAAAAAGGTGTGTGTAAGTGTAAATCAAATACTTCTCATAAAAACATACTAGTATATTTAAGATACTATTTTTGTTACAAAATAAAGGAATAAAAATATTTTAAGGGGTTGGAGAAGCAAAATAAAACAAAAGAACATAAGAGAAGACATTACCTTAAAATCGGGTAACTCTTTTTGATTTGAGCCAAAGGCTTCCTTGGGAAGACTTATGCCCAAAGTGAGGCTTCTAGGAGTAAGAGAGGTAAGTTGATGGAGTATTTGGGAAGAGGTTGGACGAGCCAAAATGGCTTTGAAAGTGTGAATAAGGTGGTAGAGGTGGGGGCCTTTTATAAGAGGAGAGGAGGGGCACTCTTGGAAAGTCGTGAAATGTTACATTATTATATAATGAGTTTCGGATTTTAAAGGTCCCACAATTATATATTTCAAGGATAAGGTGATAAGGGTTCTAAATATACTCATCTAATAGTTTTTTGACAAGTTTAAGTCTTAGATTTTACATTATCTTTTCATTTTATTTAAATAGTTAATTAATGAGGTAATCGCTGCATCATCATGGTGTCATAAAAAATTTAATTTATTTAATGTATAAAAATTATAAATTTTTTTCCATGATGTAGGAAATATTTTTATATTTACAATTAATATTTATAGTCTAAAATTTAACTTATATAACCCCATGTAATAATTGTTTTAGTAAAACAACACATGTTTGTGACAATTTTATTTTTACTTTAAATAAAAAGTTATTAATGTCATTTTCTTACCCAAGTGGCTCCATGGGGTCCCCAAGTTGACCCATGGATTTTATTGGTCGGTCATAACTTATCCAATAAGTGTAGGACAAGTTTAAAGCTAATTTCATATTATTCGATCATTATATTTACCTTAAATTACACTAATTACCTTTAATCGCGATTAATAAAACTTAAAAGTTACTATTCACCAAAAAATTATTTTAATCCCATTGAGCCAAATTTTACATCATAATTACAACCATGTATGTTGGATTTTAGAAATTCAATTCATAGAAGCGGTGAAGTTTCATTTAAACGAAAAATCAGTTCTTTTAACTACCACTTAGTGGTTTCACTATTCATCAAAAATTGAAGTTTTTCAGAAAAATACCAAAAATTAACCCGAAGCTATATTTGATATTCCTAATTAAAAAATTATGTCTATTTTACAAAATTAAAAACATTTAAGTTGAATTAATTAATTTAATAATTAATTCCCGTTGTCACAACAAATAGCGCGTTTTTAAGAAACAATATATATCAAAAGATTGACAATTGTTTATGTCCAATTTCAAAGTGAAATTAATTATAATGACCACAATTGGATAAAATGGTAAAATAATATTCTAATTATACTTTAAAACCACTCAATATTATAATTTATCACTATAAATTATTTTGATTAAAAATGTTGTTTTTATGTGCTTTTCACTATTCATCGAAAATTGGAAGTTCTCGGAAAAATACCAAAAATTCAACATAGGATAATTTCGATATTCCGAATCCAAAAATGAAGTCCATTCTGAAATATAAAATTAACATAATTTCAAAAAGTGGGTATTACTATTCATAACGGCTATTTTGATTGGTCGCAGTGTGTTAGAATCTCGAACTTGCATACAATGCAAGCTATTGCATTATTGAAAGAGAAGTGTATCGTGGAAGCTTGGGGTGTTACATTAATTATTCTTGTTTAAGATAAATCATGCTCGAATCAATTAATTATCTTTAATTAATCAATCCTTTTATCATAAACCCTTTTTTGAATTTTCTTGATATTCTCATCCATTATAATTTTAAACAAATAAATTCATTTAAAATTATCTTTGTACCTAACTTGTACCTTGGAGGCAACCCGGTGAATTCCCATTCATAACTACCCCATGAGTAAAAATGAACATTACGCAAATGTTAAATTAAACACATATATGTAAAACACCTATCACGTGTTGTGTCGGCCCCAACTTTACTTCTGCACTATGGTACATGTCTTAAGGGTTTGTATAATATAATAATAAATTTTAATAAATCTGCATAATTTGGATGAGTACACGACGTATAGTTCTGACTACACGGTGTGTAATTTTTTTCACTGTCCATCTAAAGTACACGCTTGGGGACATGGAGTGTAAATGTACTTCAAAAATCTTTGGAGTACACAATGTGTTCAGTGGGACACACGTCGTGTTGTATCCGTATTACACGGTTTATAGTCGGGCGAGTCGTGTACGGGGTACATGGTCCAATCCTAACCTGAAGGGACTACACTCCATGTTCAGGGGGCCACACGACGTGTAATTCGGAAACTATGTTCCACCTGTTCCTGGTCAACACACGGAGTCTTAAAGACTTAGATAGGATCCAATGACACAGCCTGGTTCGGTGGACCGTCCTGGTGCATGGAACCTATACTACATGTCATGTACTACCGAATACACATCATGTATTCTGGTGTTGTACATCCAAGAAGCTTTGGCACCTCCGGATGAGATCCTCTGTTTTATTTTAATCAAAATTAAAAGAAAAAATTATTTCTGTAAGGTGAATGAGAAATGAAAGAGAAGGAATAGATCTCAAGATTCAGATTTAAAGAACAATTAACTTGAATTGAAACAACTAAATTAGTAAATTCACAAATCACCAACAAAAAACTAAATAATTATAATCAATGATATGACCCCTCTGATACCACTTGTACATTTTGGGCGCAACGAAAGTGCATTGGTGAGTGTACCCAACTTTTATTTTTACCGTAAACGATGTTTAATCCGAGATCCATCGTGATAATAAAATGCCGGATCTTTAGAATAGAATGAAGAACTAAATAAAATAAGGGAGTCCCAAAACCATAGAGGGGATCATCATATGTTTGTTATAGTTAATTTAATTAAAAGATAAGAATTACCTTAATGGAATTCACTCTCCATTGATGTTTCCAGTCATGATCTGATGTGATCCATTATTGCGTCGTAGAATCCAAGTGTAGGATTACTCTATCAATGATTCACACATGCTCCACGTATCTCTGGTCTTCGTCGAAGGGATCTCTGGGTGCTAGTGCGGAAGATCCTTTTCTTGCGATGTCCGCCTTCGATCGCCTTGATCTGGTGGAGGGGGATCTCTCTCACGTAGCTTGAGAGCGTTCTTAGAAGAAAAGAATTATCTCTTGGCTTGAGAGATTTCTCTAGATCCATTGTTCACAACCACTCAAAATGGATAGGCTTATGAGAATTATATAATTGGGATTTTAATTACTTAGAATAGTAAAATGGATTAATTACCTGTAAGCATTTATTCATTTTATTTAATTCTTAGTAATACCCCATGTCTAATAATAATAGTTGACTATTATTATTACTTGACATGCGCCTAATGAATTACACCTAATATTATTTAATTAAATAAATAATATTATTTCTCATAAATTCCCAGAAAAAAAATACACAGTGTGTATATTGATATACATGGTGTGTACTTTTGTTTTTACATTCTCTTTATTTCCTCCACCATGTTTATTAGACCTTGAATAATGGATATTTATTTCTCAAATAAATATCACTGCATTACTCGCTAATAAATATATTATTTCACCCACAATATATTCTCTCTAATTACTAGTGTCGAAATAAATGCGATCAGACATCCTTGAATAATTATTAAACCACATCAAGAATAATCTTTATTCAAATTGTTAAATTAATATTTAAATGAGATACTTGGACACACTTAGTGTCTGGCCCTCTAGGCCTCTTTCTCAATGGAATTAGGTGGATCCTACCTAAATTCCAAGGTTAGCATCTAGAAACACAGCAAGACACCCATAGAGAAAGAATTTAACACCGTAATGACGTGTCACCTCCTACGAATTATTACCGTGTAATGTAATCCCTTTGTCTCAATATCTTGAATCAAGCGGGTTGCATGCTGGTGCCATCAACCCATGTGTTTTATTATTCTTTCTTTAACTTCCTAGAATTGAACTTGCCCATTCCTCACCATGGCCATGGATTTATTTAGGCTATACCAATTCCATAAAAGGGCCTAAAATATCTACTTCTGTTATGTAACAGAAGGGAAAAATACTTTCTCGCATTATCTATTAATGCAGTATTACTCGTGACGCACCCAACATATCCTACCTCACTACGAACAGTGTGTTGTCACAGTTTTCATCAATACATCTAAGTGCACAAGTTGTAATACCCATTAATAATAATCTTAAAGTTTAACTACCCATACACACGTCTGCAGATAGGAACATCCAATGACACTATGAAATGTGGATTTCCTACTGGTAGGTCTCACTCTCATAATATCCTCCTGAATATTACCAAGGGAACACACCATGATAAGGTGCCTCAAAGTTTTATGAGTCCTCACCCCTAATGGCTTGTATTATTTGTGTCCCTCAAATAACATCATTTGACCATAGAACATATATTCAAGAACAGTGTTATGGCACTTCTGGGTTCTCATTATAGTAGGGATCCACTATGACCCTTTAATTCAACAGATATTCTTAGGACATTATCACATGCATTGTCACGTAGAAGAACAATCAATATTTGATAAGGTATTTATTAATGAATAAAGTACAAATTAGTTGGTTCTAGGACACCAACATCAACAAAATCTTGATGAGGAAATATTTGAAACTTGGGATGAGGTGTTTAATGATTCTATCTCTAAATTCTATCCTAGGAACACCACCATTGAGGTTAGGCACAAAATAACTAGATTTATTCAAGATGAGGGATAGTTTTTTCATGATGCATGGGATAGGTTTAGATGTATTCTTAGGAAAAGTACCATCTCCAGTTAGATCATCATCTTCTCATGGACACTTTTTACAATACTCTCACCGCCTAAAACCATAATCTTGTTGACCAATACTATGGGGGTGACTTCTCTAACTCCACTAATAATGAGTTGAAAGATTTGGTTGATAAGTTTTACCAAAAATTTCAACATAAGTTCACTAGGAATAGAGTCATCCATAGGTTTGAAACTAGCCCCCAAGATATTATTGTTGATGATAGGGTTCTTAGGGAGCAGTGCTGTCATTGCGGGATGATCGGTCACACTCAAAGATACTACCCAAACATTGAACTACCTATCCAATTTGAATAAATTAACTAGTTTTTAGATTTTAGGGCTAGAAACCAGGGTGTCCAAGATCCCTCCTCCAATTAGTACAATGCTGGATACAAAAATCACCCAAACCTGTCCTGGAAAGAATAAGGTGTAATGAAAGAGCCCACCAACCCAAATTTCCAACCACATCCCAAAAAAAAATTCAAAATCAATATGGATATGAGTCTTCTAATTCATAAGTGGAGTTAAAGGGGTTGTTTCAACAATTGTTTGGTGAGATTAGATCACTGTGGAATGATAAAGATGCCAAGATTCACAATTTATAACTTCAAATGGTATAAATAGCTAGAGATAAAGGTGGTAGGGAAAAGGGAAAGCAGGCCAACACTTCAATTCCTAATCCAAGAGAGAATTTATTGACTATGACCACCATATTTAGACTTCACACCCAAGAAAAAGTAAAGGAACACCCTGTGAAAACTAAAAATGATGAAAAATTTGATTCTGAAAATGAAAATCTAGAAAATGAAAAATCTAGAAATTTGGATAGCTTGTTCCAAAATAAACTGAATATTTATCCCACACATGAAAAATCTAAATAAATAAGGAAAATAAAGTGGGAAGTGATTAAATAATAAAAGAAGAAATTTGGGGTTGAGGAGAAGGTGAAAAATAAACATATTCTAGAACATTATGCCCCTCTCATCCCTTTCCCAAAAAGAGTGAAAAAGAGTAATGAACCTGACTACCTATGGTTTCTGAAAATGATTGGAAGCTTCATCATCAACATTCATTTCTTATAAACCCTAGATAAAATCCATTCATATGTTTCATTCACCAAAAGGTTTCTAAAAAACAAAATATATTGGAATAATTTGGATAAAATTGATCTCAATTAGGAATGTAGTGAAATTCTATTGAGGAAGTTGCCTCCAAAATTGAAGGACCCTGGAAGCTTTATTATTCAATGTTGAATAAGAGGAAGTGAGAAACTAATTTTTTTTGTGTGATTTAGGATCAATTATTGATCTTATGACTTATTCCTTATTTAAGAAGACAAGCCTTAGGGATATGCAACCAACTGGTGTCTCTCTTCAACTTACTAATAGGCCACCCATTCACCTCTATGGGATGGTGGATGGCCTATTAGTGAGTGTAGGAAAACTCACACTACCCACAGACTTTCTGATCTTTGATATGGAATGTGATGAAAATGTCTCAATCATTTTAGGCAGACCCTTCCTTACTATTAGAGGAATTATTGTTGATGTGTCTAAAGGGAAACTCACCCTCCAAGTTATTGATGATGTGGAAGAAATTTTGGTATTTGAAAAGCCCCAACATGGGGTTACTTGTGATGTGATTGACATTTCTAAGAACCAATGTTTCAAAATTGAGGTTAGAGCTGAGTATGGGTCTTTTCCTCTTGAGTTCATAGAGATTAAGATCTACCAACCCCTTAAAAGTTTTACTCAGGATGGTGCTCCTTCCCCACACCCTACTATTGATGAAAAGATTCATTCCTTGTAAACCAGTTTGGAGTGCGAGTCAAAAAAATTTCCTAAGTTTTCTGAACTTGTTTATGAAGGTTTCACTTGTGAATTTGATAGTCTAAAAGTTCGTAAAGTTGGATAAAGTTCTGGGTTGTGTCCTACTGAAAAACATAATGATTTCCACTATGAACAAGTGTATTTCCTTGAAACTTTTTTACCTACCCAGTTTGATGTTGTGTGTGATGATTTATAACCAGATCTTGAAAGGTTCACATAATTTGAGTCCTCTGTGGACATTGAGAATCATCTATTGTAAACTGAATTTGATTCCTTTACTTGGGAGTATTATGAGTTATCTAAGTTGTGAGTTGTTTTAAGAAATTTTGAGGAGTTTTTTTGGTGCATTTTATTTTTTCTTTTTGGTATTTTTCAAGCCTCTAAGTGTGGGGGTTGAAGGAATTCATGATCAGATGGTTGATTTTAATGGGATGTTGTTGAACATTTTTATATCTAAGGAAGTGGATTTTAGTGACCAAGATGAGTTGGAAAACATGAATCCAACTATTGTGCTAGAAGTGTTTTGGAGAATTCTACTTACTTTTTAAAATGTAATTATCTTAAGGGATCCTACTGTTAATTACATAGACAATAGTGGAGTCCACAACACTAATAATTCATACCCATTGAATTATCAGGGTTGGAAATATTTAGGGGAATAAATTCCGGTTAGAGACTTTAAACTTAGAACTGCATGGGAGGTAACCCGTGGTTTTCCTATTTTTAGTTTTAAATTTTTAGTTTGAATAAATATTCCTTGATCGATTGTTTCTCTCCTTAGATTGGTAAGCCATAATTGCTGGATTTCATTGACATATTTTTTTCTCTTTATTGATGATTATTTGTTGCTTGTTTATAGTTGTCATAAAGTGCTGGTGGTCTAGTGGGTCCTAGTTGGTTATGAGAATTTTTACTAGTGGCATCCTCTTTTAGAACATTCATACCAGAAGGAAAGATTTTAGTTGAATAACATTAGATAATACTCCATAACTCAACATCGTTTCATTTCATTTTGAGCTTTCAATTCGTAAAGAATAATGTTTATTTTTTATATCTTGTAGGGACCTGAACTGTGCAACTCGGGAACTTGTAGAAAGCACACACAGGGTAGAACCATGAAAAAAATGAGAAGCTTACACTCAGGGAAGTACTGTTTTTAATTATGCACTTTTTTCAAACTCTTTCATTCATAATTCATGCTACTATGAACTAAGTGTGGGGGATTCCCCCTGATTTCTTTTGAAATCTTATGAATCTATTTCTTGATTGGGTGTTAGCTTGCTAAAATATATTGAGTTGAAAATTTTTATGAGCATATTTGTGAAACTTGTTGTACCCATTTCACTCAGTTACACTATGATGTTGTTTTTGTACTATAATTATCATCATGATAGTATTTAAGTGTGGGAGAGAGGGATCTTTATCTCACTTAAAATTCCCCCTTGAGTTTTTGTCAAAAAATGGTAAAAAAATTCACTTTTTTTTTAATTTTATTTCGCATCTAGAGGGTTATTTGAGTTTAATTTTCACATAAATTATTTCATGCCTAGTGGATAACTACCTACTGGTCGTTGAGGGATGCACTGAGTTTGAAAATTTTGAGGGTGTGTGATTGCTGAGTGAAATAGCACACTGCTCTTATGGATTTTCTATTTAGGAACTAAGTAAAGGAGTGAGATAGGATATATTTTTTTGTAACTAGGATTATGATTTTAGGAAATTGGATTTTTTAACTCGGTCCTAAGATACTCGTCTTTTAATAAAAAAAATGATCACTTTAGAAAGCCAACTCAAATGATAATTATTTAACTCCTTTGTAACTAGAGTAAAATGAGAAAATGGGATTCTACAATGAGTATCTAAGATAAGGGCACTGGGTTCATTTATTTTAATAAATAAAATCCATTTTCAATTTCAATAAGTGCTATGCATAGTGATTTACATAATAAATATTGTTGGGAAAAATTAAAATAAAGTACCCTGTCAAAAATGAACTCATTTAGGTGAGGTGAATTTTGAACCTAAATGAAGAATGGAACAATTGAATTAATTAAATATCATTTGATTTGTATCAATAAAGTGATTAAAAAATAATAATAAATTTTTTTGGAACTTAGGAGAAGGTTAAAATTGAAGGATTTTTTGTTAAGGTTTTAATTCCACTTATATATAACCTGTCATCACTCTTAGAATTAGAATTGAGGTAGGGAAGTATTTGATTTCATATAGGAGGCATGAAATATTTAATAGTGGATGAATCTATGTTGCCTTTGATTTCTATTTTGTTTTTGAAACTAGGTAGGACCATTTTTTGAAGACGCCTTTGAAAAGCCAGATCCACTTCCAGATTTTGTGCCTCTGTTTTTAAAGTTTTGACAAGAACATGTTGAACTAGATTTGTCAAATCATACTTACTATTGTAAAAAGTGAAAGTAAAGCATTTGTTTAAGGAAAAAAAAATATTTAAGCGTGGGGGAGTTTGATGTGGTCATTTTTCAATGCTCTTTGCCACATCAATTTTTTTACTTTTTATTCTCTTTTTGTTATTAAAAATAATTTATTTTGTGTTATAACTATCAATTGTTGTATTTTATGTAACTAATTTTTAAAAAATATGTTTTTTGTTAAAATCATGTATTTTAGTGATTAATTTTGTCTTTTTGAATATTTTTTAAATTAATTCATTCATTCATTTTGCTTTAAATTTCATTTGTTTTATTCTTTTGTTTTTATTTAAATTTTAATTTTTCATTCTTTTCATTCTTTCATTTTTTTCAAAATAATTATTTAATTAATTCTTTAATTTAATTAATTCTTTTGTAAATAAATAAATTTTATTTTTTATTTTTGACATTTCATACAATTAAATTAATTTTAATAATTTAATTCAATTAATTAAATTCTTTTAATGGTTAGTTTCATTTAATTTTTAATTTAATTATTTGATTTGATTAATTATTATTTAATTAATTTGTTAATTAATTTAACCAAACCTAATTAATTATTTTTCAAATTAATTGTGAATAAATTGTAATCTATTAATAATTATTTCTTTGTTGAATATTAATTTTATTTTGTTTTTCACAATTTTAAATTGTGAATTTGAATTTTAATATATTTTGTATTTTAGTTCTTTAATTTATTTTTAGTTTTATTAATTTTTGGATTTATGTTTGTAATATTTTTTTCTCTTGTTGTTGTTTGTTCACTGTCCACATGTTGATGTAGGCAATCACTCACTGTCAGCTTATCAGGTGGTGAGTCTTGAGTCCCCACCACCCATCCCACGTCCCTTTTCCAATTATCCCTTATCACCACCAACATTCAGCTTGGCTGGTGATGACTCCCACACACTGCCAGCTCTTGTTAGTGGTGACTCGCTTCTCTCCGCTATAGCTGGCATTGAGTGATTCATCTTCTGTCATCTCCCCCCAATCTGTGACTCACCGCCACACCCAGGAGACACCTCCAACCCTCCCTTTCTCACCACCACCTTCTTAGCGGTGCGTGATGAGACACCACCATCCCCCCTCCCCATCTGCAACTCACTGTCATGCTCCACATCAACAC
This sequence comes from Viscum album, assembly GCA_963277665.1. NCBI lineage: Eukaryota > Viridiplantae > Streptophyta > Magnoliopsida > Santalales > Viscaceae > Viscum > Viscum album. Next base: position 179,488,930 of record OY728159.1, on the reverse strand, counting down.
CAACACACAAAAATCCATAGCATCAAACAAAAAAACAGCACCAGAATCGAGAACAAAAGAAGCACAGATCCAACACAGTATTAAAGATTCCAATTTGAACAATAGAAGATCTAATAACACTAAACCATAAGAACAAATCAACCCAAATCTAAACTCAAAACACTACCAATGATCACCTACCCAATAGTAGGAGCCAGATCTAAAGTCCTACAACCACCGATTAGACCAAATCTAAAGTTGATGTTGCTCGTTCGAGCACCATCCACCCTTGAAATCCTACTAGATCTACCCAATGAATACTCATTGTCTTCATTGAGGAATATGGAATGATGGTTTTTTTTCATGAAAACCTCAATCAATATTTTCCCCTTATAATACAGTACAATGGTGATCATGGGGTTGTATCTCGAGGAGGTTGCAAATTGAGTTGCAAAACTGTCACTTTTATTTTGTTAGTTTTCGCAAGAAGAGAAATTAGGGGATTTTATTAAATGTTTGGAAACATAATATAAACTAAAGTGTGAGAAAATTAAATGGAAATATATAAAAATTGATATAAAATAAAGTGGGTTTGAAAATCAGATTTAAAATAGTGGTTGCAAACAAGCATAAACCTCTCAAACACTCCCCTCTTCCTTATTTAAAAATATTTCCCAATTGAATTTCTAAATTGACCCCAAGGACCCCCAGGTGAACACTCAAATTTGGATATAAATCATATTGAGACCTCTATATGATTTGTGTCCCACCTATTGAAGTGATTCAATTATTTAAAGACCTCCAAGCAATTGAACCTAATTGAAACCACTATACTCAACAACAAGACCTCACCTAAGAAAATTAAATAGTGATTTCAATAAATTTACTCCATAGATTGAGAAACCATCCAAAAAAATTTGTTGAATTTATATTCAAGAAAGAAAACAACGACATTCATTCAAAGATTTAAGTTCAAAAGAAATTAAAAATGAGATTACATAATAATCACGTAACTCGAAAGAGAGTGTCCATCAGGTGTCATCATCCACAACCACTTGATTCTTAGCCACACGTCACTTGAGAAACCTCTGTCATCTCTATTACAGCATATATTGACGACATCTTTAAGATCTCAATATCCACAATCCCTCCCGAGGAAGAAAGGTGGCGAAGTAAGGATCCAGATCATCAGGAAGTTGTCTTTTGGTGCTGTGTTGTTGTGTCTCATCTCACCCTCCCTTTAAAGGGTGACTGAGGGTAGTATTTATAGGAAAAATCCATCGAAACCCGTAGCTGCAATGTATTTATTTTTCATTGTGTCTCTGTCGTCATGACATGAACTAGGGTTTCACATTGTGTAATACCTCCGATTTTTCCTCCATGTGCATGAATCTCACACGATTCTCATTTGGAACTTTGAATCCAGTCACAACATGAAACATGGACTCATGTTGTGTAACTTCCTTTCACAGCTTGTACCATCATCACGACTTGTCCAACGCAGCAATTTCATTTTGGAAAATTTACGTCGTGTAATGGAATTACACAACGTGTAACTATGCTACTCTAGTTTTCAATATTAGATTCTTTTCTCCAAAATCCAATGTCACGCCACCTCACTTTGCTCATGGTTTGAAGTTTCCTTTACCTAAAATCTTGGAATACATATGACAATTAAAATAGTTAAAATTCTATAATTGTTCAATTTTATATTTCAAGCTCAAAGCATCCCCGAATTTAAAAAACAATGTAATTCACCTCAAAATTTTATATTGGTGGGGTTTAAATGCTTAAATTAGATATGAAAAATAGTGTAAATATTAGCTCTATCAGAATTCCTCTATGACCCCTCTCTCACGGGAGTTCCCCAGCCATAAGTCATGCTCACATCACCCTCCTCCGACCTCCAACACAGCGAAGCCTCCTCCAATTTCCCCTTGCTGGTTATAAACCTCCGCTACACCTATCCCCTCTCCCTGCATATATATATTATTAAATGACTTTAATAATTTTGTTTTTATTTGTGTTTTTATTGTGCAGGTTGTTAATGGCACCAGACCACAAGTAGTTGGGGGAGATGCACTTGAGTCACTGGAGGGGAAGGATGCACAGTGACGTACATGCCATGTGGGAGACAAATAACATTGACATAGTTGTTACCGTGAGTGCGCACAAGGAGGGTGCAAATCATTTAGTTGAGAAGCAATAGATCCTTCACTTCATGCCATTCTAGAAGGATCTTCACCATTCCAGAATGGGAGGGGGATTATTCCAAACTATTCCATCTATATTCATCCCATCTTTCCACCGCTCCCATCCCTTATTCACTAGATAACCATTCATTCATCCCAAAATTTCATCCACACCCCCATGATCATCCATCCAATTATCTAATTCATTCCTATTGATCATTACATCCCTCTTTCATCAATCTCCATTCCACCATTCACCATTCCCTGAAGAATAGAGACAAGAAACGTGAAATTGAGTAGGGGTAGAGCATCGGAACAAGAGCTTGAGGAGGGAGGAAATATCACCATAGATGCTCCTTCATCTCTTTCTTTATGTTCTTTTTATTTCTATTTTCTTAAAAGTGTGTAGCTAAACTATTTAGGGGAATCAGGTTGTAATGAACTGATCATACGTTTATCCATTCTACTTTGTTAATTTGATTGTTCAATGCGCATTTTTGAGTTTGGGATCTTTTCTATTTATTTATGGGAATATTTTCACACTACCCAATAACTGAAAGATGAGGGTGGTGAATCATTTCACTTTGGATCATTAACCGAAGTATTGTGATATGGAAAAGGTCAAAGAATATCTTCTTCATAATGAATAGATTAATTCAAGGGTCAAGATTGAAAGATCAAGGCTCAAGAAGCTTTATCGACCTGTGGAAATTCACCGAAGCTACAACTCAATAAATATCCACTATTTCACACACACTAAATGATTGAATTAAATAGAATAGAATAGAAGAATATATTTTATCAATTTAAAGAAACATAATTAACTTGATTCATCTATTGATTGTCTCACTCTCTATTTATTTTTCTCATTTCATCCCTGCGTCACACCATCTCACCCTCATTTTCACATCCACTTCTTGTTTCTCACCATTTTTATTTTAGTTTTTATTATTTTATTTTTTTTACTTATTTTTGATTTATTTTATTCACACAATTTAATTCATTCTCTATGGTTTAACACTATCTTACCAATATACTAGTAGTTGGTATGGTTTTATAAATATCAAATTTTTTTGTGCACAACAATGCACTCTTCACCTAGTGATGAGGCTTCTGTTCAAGGTATTTTACTGGAGATAACACCTCTAAGTGGTTTACCAACTATACCACCACCCATTGGGAATCAGATAGTACTGTTATTGATATTAGAGGATTCATGTAGGATGAGTGCACTGTACAGGTTTCAGAGGCATCTGACTCCCATATTTCAGGGTGAGTGAGACCTCTAGGTTGCTAAGGACTAGCTAGAGGTAGTCACTCTCATTTTTCACCTTGTGAGGATTTCTAAAGATCATATGGAGGTCCTTATAGTGAGTCTTAAGGGATTTGTTGGGTGATGTTGGATCTTAGTGACTCAATCACATGATGATACAACTCTATCCTGGTCATACTTCAAGGGTCTCTTAAAGGAAGATTTTTATCCATCCACATTTCAATCAGTGCGCATTCAGGAGGTCCTGCATCTATAGTAAGGTAGTTTGATTGTGGAGGAGTACTCAATGAGGTTTACAGATCTATCACATTACTCCATGGATATGGTTTGTGATCCGTTCTTCTGAGCACAGACCATTGAGCAGAACTTACATCGTGACATCAAGGATTCAGTGGTATCCCTTTGTATTCCCATATATACTGGGGTGCTTGAGTAGGCTTTGGTGGTGGAGATCTTCATAGCAGAGCAGATATTGATAGTGGGTGCTGGTAGAGGTCACTCAAGAGCTAAGACCTCAGCATTAGGTAGCCAACAATAGTAGTAGGGATCCAAGCATGTCAAACGCTTTAGTAGGTGATCATGGGACATAGGTTCAGCAGTGTAGGGATTTTAGGGTAGCTCAAATCAACTGAGGGAGATGCGGTGTTTCTCCTGTGATGGATGGGGATATCTGTATTAGGATTGTCTGACTCGTCGTAAAACTAATTGAGAGATGGTTGAGGGACCGTTGAGACATAGACAGAGGAAGGACCAGGGTGGTCTATAGGGCTTCAGACATGCCAAAGGGGCTGACAAAGTAATAGGAGGTGGTCAGAGGTTTGAACTATTACCAACCTCACCCCCAGGTGGTCCACAAAAGGATCAGGAAGCTAGTGATCAGGGACAAGACCAATTACAGGCTATGGATGCCTATGAACCCAAGGCTCTAGGGATGATAAGAGGTACTATCTATGTATTTTCTATTTTAGATATAGTATTTCTAGACATAAGTATGAGTCATTTCTTCCTTGCCACTTCTTTGGTTCGAGACTTAGAGATTTAGGTTGAGTCATTGGCTCAAACCTTACGGTTGGAGACTCTAATGGGTGGTGACTCAATGATTTCACACTTATGATGGCAGTGTGATATGATTCTTGGATGTGATAGTTTTGTACGAGATCTCTTTATAGAAGTGATGAGGTTTTATGATTTCATCTTAGGTTTGGACTAGATATCCACCATTCATGCCCAGATTGACCGTTTTAGGTGGATAATGTGGTGTGTCTACAGTAATGGAACAAGGTTTTTCTTTTATGAGTGATAAGAAAACCTTGGTAGAGCATGAAATACTCAAGAATATGTGAGTGCAGCTGATTACTCACCATTTGGATAGTATGACTCTTGGAGTAGTGAATTCTATGCAGTACTAGTTTCCTACAGTAGTGGAGGACTATGAGGACGTCTTTCCTAAGGATGTGTCAGACTTACCTCCTCGCCAAGAGCTAGACTTATGCATTGATTTTCATTATGGTATGTCTCAAATATCTATACTATCATATCAGATGGATCCCATAGATCATTGTGAGATGAGGGTGCAATTGGATGACTTACAGGAGAAGGACTTTGTGAGACTAAGTGTTTCCTATTGGGTAGCCCCGGTGTTGTTCTCCAAGATGGTGGATGGGAGCTTGAGGTTATGTGTAGTCTAATGACACTTGAATCAGATGACCGTGTAGAATAGGTATTTGCTACCAAGGATCTATGGCCTCTTTGATTGGTTGAGAGGGGCACGATGGTTCTTGAAGATTGACCTCAGATCAAACTACCACCAATTGCGAGTACATGATGAAGATATACCAAAAATGACATTCGAATGTCATTACAGTCACTATGAATACTTAGTGACATCGTTCGGCGTGAAGAATGCCCCAATAGTGTTCATGGGACTCATGAACCGAATCTTGCAGCCTTTATTAGACTAGTTCGTGGTAGTCTTTATTGACGACATCCTAGTATAATTATCATCCTAGGAGGAGCACGCAATACACTTTAGGATGGTCCTAAATACACTCTAAGAGCACCAAATTTATGGTAAGATGTCAAAGTGTCAGTTTTTTATTAAATAGGTCCACTTCCCAGGACATGTCATCTTAGAGGCAGGAGTAGTAATGGACCCGGTGAAGGTTGAGGTAGAGATTACTTCAAATCCACCCAAGAGTGTTGTCGGGGTGTGGAGTTTCCTTGTATTGGTAGGGTATTATCAAAGGTTTGTACATAATTTCTCTAGATTATAATAACCATAAAAATCTTTGAATTAGAAGGGGCAGTATTTTGTGTGGATGAAAAGGTTCCAGCAGTGCTTTCAGGAGCTGAGGTAGAGATTGATGAGCTCTACCATCTTGAGATTTCTTGAGGTGGGTGTCAAGTATATAGTGTTCTGCAATGCATCAAGGACCAGACTTGGTTTTGTTCTGATTAAGAGTCATGCAATTATTTCATATGGTTCACATTACTTAAGATATTATGAGAAAAACTATGTGATCTGCAATCTTGAGTTAGCAGTGGTAGTCTTCGCACTAAAGATGTGTCGACACTACCTGATGGGTGAGTGGTTTATCATCCACTCTAACCACAAGAGTCTCAAGTATATATTCTTTTAGAAGGTTTTTAAATTGAGATAGAGGTGGTGAGTACAGTTCCTTCAGGAGTATGATTTCAATATTATCTACACTCCTGGGAAGGAGAACGTGGTGGCATATGTTATTAGTAGGAGATCTTGTTTTATGTTTTTGGACAAGACATTAGAGAAGTTAGCCTCATTGAATTTTTCCTTAGTGGAAAGTGATGGTTCTTCATATATTCAGTCATGGTTGTTACCCCATCACTTTTACAATGTGTCAGGGATGAAAAATACTTGATTAGGGAAAAAGAGTACAATAACATCAAGTCCCCATAGTGATTCCTTGTTAAAAACCTTATTAAGAAAACCCAATGGGAAAAACTTGTCTAAGGGAAATGGGTACAATAGTTATATATTCCTCTCATAATGATCAACACTACATCATTTAACTCATAGGATTTCCATGATCAATTCATAACCAAAATATTTATTTTTGAATTTTGGAATAATAATAATTTATACCCATTAGATTTCTATGAATAGGGAAGAACATTACCTTACATAACAATATGATTTATAGATATTTTCAAGGTACATACTCACATGTAAAAGCATATCCTTCAAGTATAAATAAAATGTGAATTTATATTTAATCATGATGGTATACGTAAGTTCCTCATCAACCCCTTGTGTATGGAATATATCACTCTTAGAAGCAAGAGTTTTAATTATTCATTAAGGGTAAAACCATTACAAAATTTAATATTTCGTCTTCAAGATCATTGATTCAAATTACATGGATATTCTTTGGAATTATAACACCAAAAATGCCAAAGATTTTCAAAACTCTTCAAGAGTTTTGATGTTATCCAAAATATATATATTAAATCATGTATTGATAGGATCAATTATACTGATAGGAACATAGGGGGTAGGGGATATGATGAGGTATGGTACGAAGGGGTTCCAACTATAGGGGGTGTTGTTTTGGGGTCATTACTAATGGACAGGGACAATTATTTAAAGTGGGTTAATTAGCTGGACAATTGGTGGGTGGGATAATACTAAATAGGGCATGTTGTCTTGTCAGGAGGGGGATTGGTTTTGGGAACTGGCTTCTAGTGTAAGTAACTGGGGGTTAGGCCTCGGCCTGGTGGTGTAGTGACTCCATGAGGTTCTACTCATCTACTATTATTTTTCTTCCACTATTAATTCTTCTTCCTCTAAATTTCTCTATAATTATGCTCTTAATATAATTTCCTCTATTTTTTCTCTATCTCCAAATTGATTCTTATCAATTAGTGCCTTCATTGAGAGTTTCTAGGGAGAGAATTTAGAGAGTGGTTCATAAAATAGAGTATTAAAACTGTCATATCTCATGTGAATGGAGAATCATCTAGCGGATATAAAGTCAGAGGTCTTGAAAATGAAATATTCTTTTTAGCGATTAGAGGGACATGTGCAGGAGTTGTCGGGACACATGTAGGAGTTGTCAGAGGCTACTTCACATATCATGAAAATCCAGGTGGAAAGTTTCGATCAGAGTTCTTGTAGGGGAACATCAGTCATAGCATAGGATAGAGAGAGAATATTTAAGCCAGTGGAAACTAAAAAAAATGGGCTCAAAGGGATGAGGTAGAAATATTTGATAAGGGTATGTGGACTATAGAACAAAAGGATATGCGACTGCTATTGAGTTTTCCATAGGAGCTGTTGAGTTTGCAGTAGGACCACTCGATGGACTCCACTTCCTTGATAGAGCATCAAGAAAATCAAGAGAAAGTGAATCAAGTGGATGTCAGTTTTGGAAGTATTACTGAGAAAAGGTGGTCTAAACAGGGAAGGAGTGGCAGTTTGAGACAATTGAGCTGGCCTGCATATTCTTTTGTGTGCAAGGAGAGCAAGAGGGAAACAACAATTTAAGTCACAAAAAAACTTGTTGCATCCACATCTATTTTTACATCTCTCGTTGTGGTGGAAGAATTAAAGGAAGGTTGCACATATCAGAAGCTAGATATGGTAGTTTCACTGAGGCTGAGTGAGCGGTACCAGATAGGCATTGTTGATGTTGAGGATGCATGTTAGGGAAATTAAGTTTCTCAATAGGCTATAAGAGGGAGTTTAAAATAGTTGTTAAAGGTAGTTTCCAAAGATAGGACTAAAGAGACAACACACAAGAAGGATATTGACCGAGCATATTTTTCATTATAATATCCACTTATGATGGTTGATGAATTAATAATATAATCATAATGGGTTAGGACCATAACCAAGCATATTATTATATATTTTATAAATTTAGGCCCAAATATTTTAGAACTTATAGCCCAAATATTATTTTACAATACATCTACTTTATAGAGGAGCCCCCATGTATTTTGAAGCTGGTGAATGTGGTAGTGAGAACCAATGCGGAAAAATATTATGGATTCACAAAACACACCTCATCACCATCCAAAATTATAATTCTTGGAATAGAAACATTCACTTTACCAAATGAAAGAGAAATCATTTGATCAAATTTCACAACTCTCAAATATTCATGATAAAATTTTAAGTATGAGTACCACAAATCATATAAATCTTTTCATAAATAACTTCATTCTCTTAAAGGAATGAACTAGAGTAATTAAAACTATATTCACATTGAGGAATGAATTCATTCATTAGATTTCATGATCCATGAATAATAATTTATTATTTATCAATAATGCCCATCTTGCATAAGATACTAATTTTATTGATTGTGATGATCAATGTTTGAACCACTTCAGGTGGTAAAATCATTTTCATAATATATATGGAATTATCAAAACTATGTCATGTAATCATTTCATTTATGAACTATATAAATAACAACATACACTCCATGGGATAAATGTAATACTTGAGATGATATTGATAATCCATAGAACATGATAAATAATAAATTTTCCCCTTAATTTTTCTGTTGCATGAACAATAATTGATAAATGAAGACATCATTTAATACAATGTCAAATGATAATATTTTAATATCATCCTTCAAGGATGAATTATTTTATAAATATTAATAAAATTCATTATGCTCTATAAATATTTACTTTCATCCAACCACTTCTAGTGGTTATATTATTATTATTTGTTATAAACAAATACAACATAATGATCATTCGCAAAACATCATATTCACTTTGAACATGATTTAAAATAAAATAATATGTATTTTTATTTACTTTGGGGAATGAAATAAATCATTTTCAATCCATATTCTCATTAACTTTAGGTTACATAATAAAATTATTTATTCAGGTTTCATAGTGTCTTCAAAATAATAGCATGAATATTCAATTCAACAATTTCATAGATTTCATCCATTTCGAGGGATAGATATATATAAAATATATTTATACTTGTTCTTTGTGAACATTTAATTTATCTCAAACATTTTATAAGAAATAAAATAAAATAGAAAATAAATAAAACAATATGGTATTGAAAAATATTCAAAGTAAATATCATCTCCATCATGAGACTTTATACACCATAATCAAACATGACACCTTCAGGGTGAACAAGGAATAAGAGATATTAAAATTCATGGTTCATGGAATGATCTACTGTAACGACCCGTCCCCCGGGGCCCATGCCGTGACTTCCCCAAGTTTGTCTTCCATAGGCCAGGGGTTGGTGACTAGCACCAGAAAGGCATATCCCTGAAAGTGGGAAGACATTTCCTTTAAACCTGCAAACACACAGACCAAGAACACAACAAGATGAAAACCACGTAGTAAAACTGTAGTAGTAAAAGTGTGTACTAAAAGTAAAGGGTCTGGAATACAATCCCAACTAAAAATATACAACTACAACAGAAAACGGCTCCTGAGATCTTCCACCAGGGATCCTACCTGAAGGGTAGGTACAAATCGTCTCCACAGCTATCCATGTCAACCAATCGCCTTCGTGTACCACCTGGTCCTAGCTCCTAAAGTCTCAGCCAAGCTGCTCGTCATCTACACAAGACACACCAAGGTGCAGGTGAAGCCTGTGCAGGGGTGAGTATAACAATACCCAGTAGGGACCCTAAGACCCTCGAAGGTCTCTTAGAATTCCACAAAGGAAAAATCACAAGACATGATCTCAATCACAAATCATAAAGAAAAATACTCAGCTCAAACCAGGTATACAACTCAGAGTTCAGGGATAAAGATGATTAGTCTCAGCTATATCATTTTATTCCGTTAGGAATTTTCCACAACTGAACCACGAAGGAGTTGTTCTATTGTCGATCCACATAGGGTTGTATGACACTGATCCACAACAGGCTTCTCTAAGGATGGTCCTCACCGGGTTGCGCACTGCTGATCCACACAGGGTCGCTAGAATGTTGATCCACATAGGGTCGCTATCATACTGATCCACACATGGTCGCTATGATGTTGATCCACACAAGGTTGCTATGATGTTGATCCACACAGGGTCTCTATGATGTTGATCCACATAGGCTTTCTATGATGTTGATCCACATAGTTTCGCTATGATGCTAATCCACATAGGGTCGTTATTCAATTGACATCCAACCACAGGATTCTCTGCACTCAGTGTGCTTGAGTTCCATAATATCTACTCTTCAAGATATTTGTCATGCCTCAAATTCCACGATGTTCTGCAAAGGGGAAACCCAAAGGACCGCCAGGTCGTAAGGGTTCCAACGTGACAGACGGCGCGTCAATCGGACACCCGGTCTATGAGTTATATGCATTTTAGTGTTAGGGGCCCGATTGGATTTGTGTTTGATCCAACCCAGTCATACTCCAACTTTCTACAAAACTCAGGTGGAGTATTTCAAAAGGATATTCTTGTTCCAATGATTTCATCACCGTAGACGGTTCATCAAACGAATGTCTGTATTGTGAGATACGACCTTTTATGCGTAACTGGGCCGAAAAGGGTCTGGGTCTGGTCCAACCCGACCCGCCCCGACCTGGGTCTCCCCACCCGGTTCAGTTCAACCTGAATCGGTTGAGGTCTAACCTGGCTGGGCCAGCCTGAGTGGGCTGGGATACAGCGGGCTCGACCCGCTGGGCCGTGGACCGGCCCGACCCGCCTCGGTTGGGCGTGGTCCGCTAGCCGGGTGACCATCCCCTTAACGAATGGAAAATCCATTCAGGTTATTAAATTGACGATGCCATATAGCGCCTCCCTTATTTTAGCGGGACCCGCGGAGCATGGGTCCCCTCCGTCGCGGCTTGATGTCATGACTCTTTTCCATGGCGCATGACTGCGCGCCACCTTCCACCAACGCGGTCGACTGAGGGTCGGCCGCCCCATCTAACCACCACGGATTCCCTCCGTGGCACGTGACGGTGCGCCACCTGATGCCACCACGTCCGGCCGCTACCATATCCCGCTGGTGTCATGCCAGCGGAACTTCCGTGAGCCATTGGGTGAGCTCTGGTGGTCTATTTTCCCTTCTGAACCCACCTATGGGCATCCTGAGATGATGTCATCACTGCGTGGCTTCTAGATTCAAGTTGACATCAAGTTCAAACTTCTTCCACAAAGAACGCACCAAAAATCGAAGCAGCGGAGGGTCTAGGCCTTGTTCGTTTGGCTCATGCCCTCCGCGTTAGCATCATATCAAGTAGGTAATAATTAAATCATCAAAGATAAACTAAAACCCATTCAACACTTCCACGATTCTTTATGATTTTCAAGAACATGGAAAAGAAACAAATTCTTATGAATTTAAACATAGACAACCCCTACCTCGAATTTAGAGGAGACGTCACGGTTGTGGAAGAAGAATCCACGTTTGATAAAGTCACCGGTGTTCGTCAATCATGGATTGATTCCTCCAAAGTTTCCATCCAAGCCTTCATTCTTCATTAGTGGAAGATGTCATGGCACTTCATCATAGGTTCCTCCCTTCCATGTCAAAAACCCAAGACTGAGCCTCATTTAAATAGAGTGGAAGGGTGATTAACGCAATGAAAGATTAATGAGGTTCATTAATGAATGAACTTCTTAACTTTTAACGGTGTGGTTACAAAACAGAACAGTCAAGCCATTAAATGGCTTGAAAAGTCAGTGGTCCCGCCACTGCCACTCAACAGTTGGTGGAAGAATAAAATAAAATTTTTATGTTATTTTATTATTCTTCAAAAATCCGTAAAACTAAATTTTTCACCTGACATATTGTGGTCAAAGTTAAGTCTCCATTAAGCGAATCTAGGTGCTACAGATTCAAAAGTTCCCTCGTATTTTTAATCCAAGCACCGGTTCAAAAGATAAAAATTGTTTCCCGCACGTTTACTGAATGTACCTTAAAAAAAGTTCAAAATTCTGTCTCAGGCACACTGGTCCTTAGAATCAAGCACTGTCAATTTTCACAGACTCGTAATAATCTCAAATAATTTTAAAAAAAATTATATGGAATTTATGGGTCTTTTCATTCTCTTCACCTTATGGCTTTTCATCCCCAAAATCTACAAAAAAACTAGGGGAACAAATGGGGGTATTGAGCATGTATATGAGCCTCTCACTCCCACATGCTCTTTTGGAGGTTCCCGTACTACCAACAAACTTGCACCAGAGGAATCTACCTCCCATAAAGGACCTATTCCTGTCGATCCTCTATCTCTATCGAGAACTCCGTAAACATCGCCCCATCATCGATGCCCAGCTCTCCCCAGTAGATAACGTGTGATGGATCATGCACGTACCTCCTCAGCTATGACACATAGAAAATATTATGCACTCGGTGTATCTGTGGGGGAAGAGCTAGATGGTATGTTACCTTGCCTACTCTACTGAGGATCTGGAATGGTTTGATGAATCTCAGAGATAACTTGCCTCCTCGAACAAATCTCTACAATCCTCATCGAGGTGAGACCCGTAGGAAGACTTGGTCCCCCTCCTCAAACTCCAAGGGTCTCCGTCTCCTGTAAGCATAAGACTTATGCCGACTTTGTGTAGTCTTCATCCTCTCTTGGATGATCTACACCTTCTCTGTGGTAGCATGTACCAACTCTGGACTCATAAGTGCTGACTCCCCTGGGTCTGTCCAGTATATTAGTGACCTGCAGGGTTGCCTATACAGGGCCTCAATCGAATCCATGCCGATGGTGGAGTGATAACTGTTGTTGTATGTGAACTCTACTAGTAGAAGGTGGTCCTCCCAACTACGGCCAAAATCAAGAACACAAGCACGAAGCATGTCATCGAGTGTCTGAATGGTCCGCTCCATCTGACCATCTGTCTGAGGATGAAAGGCGGTGCTCAAGCGTAGCTGAGTCCCGAAAGCCTCCTATAATCCCTTCCACAAGCGGGGTGTAAAACGATCATCACGATCTGTGACGATCGTTGATGGCACCCCGTGAAGTCGTACAATCTCCTGTACGTAGAGACGTCCCAAGCTCTATACTAATCCCTGCTCTCGAATGGGTAGGAAGTAGGGTGACTTGGTGAGTCGTTCAACGATTACTCATATGGAATCATGGCCCCTGGACAAACGTGGTATCCCTGTCATGAATTTCATGGAGATACCATCTCACTTTCACTATATTACCTCAAGTGGATGAGCTAAGCCTGCTGGCACCTAATGCTCAACTTTCACTTACTAACAAGTGAGGCATCGTGATATGAAATTCACCACCGCTTTCTTCATCCCTAGTCACCAATACTGATGTCGGAGGTCCTGGTCCATCTTCACTAATTCAGGATGTACTGCCAAAGGTGGTGTGTGGAACTCCCTCAACACCTCCTCTCATAGAATCACTAGTACCATGGTGCATCCTCTAAAGAGGATAACGTGCTCCCCACCTTTAGAAAATCCATCAGGAGCCTGTCCTGAGGATATTTGACCACGTTGGGCCTCACAGTCAACATCTCCAAGTTGTGCCTCCCGAACTCATTGAATAAGTGGGGGAGTGACAGTCATAGACTAGAGGTAAGCTGCTCCATCTCTATCCATGAAGGATGTCTGCAATGTAGCTAGCTTCTCTGTCACCTCACTCAGCAAATGTAGACCAGACCTCCTGCTGAGTGTGTCTGCTACTACGTTACCCTTCTCAGGAGTGTAGACTATCTCAAAGTCATAGTCCTGGAGGAACTCTATCCATAGTCATTGTCTCAGGTTCAGGTCCTTCTGTGAAAATACATACCTGAGACTCTTGTGATTATAGTAGACTATAAAACGTTTTCCCATCAAGTAGTGTTGCCACATCTTCAGTGCAAAGACCACTTCTACTAACTCCAGGTCATGGGTAGCGTAGTTATGCTTATGTTGTATCAAATGTTGTGATCCATAAGCGATCACTGCTCACTCTTGTATTAGTACACAACCTAGTATGGTCCCTAATGCGTCGCAGTAAACTACATACCCAACGCCCTCTTCTGGTAGCCTCAAGACGGGGGCACTCATCAAACTCTGCCTCAGCTTTTGGAAACTCTATTGGCATCTCTCCGTCCACATGAAAGGATTTACTTTCTTTATCAAAGATGAAAAGGGTGCCGCAACTCTGGAAAAGTCAGGTACGAATCTTTGGTAATACCCAGCCAATCCCAGGAAACTTTTTACCTCGGTCACACTCCTAGGTGGCTCCCAAGTAAGCACTACCTCTATCTTCATCGGATCCACTGCAACTCTAGCCTTCGAGATAACGTGCCCCAGGAAGTTGACTTCCCTTATCCAGAACTGAAACTTTGAGAGATTTCCATAAAGCTGGTACTCTCTGAGTGTATCCAAAACTATCTGCAGGTGTATGGCATGTTCCTCCTCTGATGTTGAGTATATCATGATGTCATCAATGAAAACCACCATGAAGCAATCAAGGTAAGGCTGGAAGATCATGTTTATGAGTCCCATGAACACTACTGGAGCACTGGTCACGCTGAAGGGAATTACCAAAAACTCATAATTCCTATACTGACATCTGAAGGTTGTCTTTGGTACATCCTCATCCTGTACCCTAAGCTAATGATAACCTGATCTGAGGTCTATCTTCGAAAACCATCATGCTCCCTTCAGCTGGTCAAAGAGATCATCAATCCTTGGCATATGATACTTTTTCTTCATGGTCACCAGGTTTAGGCGCCTATAGTCCACACAAAGCCTCAAATTCCCATCTTCCTTCTTGGCGAACAAATTTGAGGATGCCCATGGAGAAACACTGGGCCTTATAAACCCCTTCCTCTACAAGTCCTTCAGCTGTACCTGCAACTCACGAAGCTTCGCAAAATCTATCTGATATGTTGGAGTAGATATTGGTGTCTTCCCAAGGTATAGGTTGATGTATAAGTCTACCTCTCTAAAAGGAGTTAGTCCTAGAACATCATCAGGGAAGACATCAGCATATTGGTCCACTACTACAGGATAAATCACAACTCATCACGTCAACTGCTTTGAGGGTAAGGCTATCCAACTGATGAGTGATTAGTTGTACCCTCCTCTGAGAAATTCCATCCTATGCTGCAAAAGTTCCCTTCTCTCCAGAGAAGGAAAACCCGATCTCATCCTCATAGACACACCGCACTTTGCACCTAAAATAGTCAATCTGAGCATGGACCGTGGATAACCAATCCATACCCAAGATGACATCATAAGGCCTCGAAGCTACTACTAGAAGATCCCAGCCAAATCTCTCACCTCCTAGAGTAATCTCACACTGCCGACACCAGTGTGTAATCATAGAATCCTCTCCTGTAGGAGTATCTAAACGTAAGGATTGATCCAATGGATCTACCGAAATCTCTGAGCTCTGAACGAAAGTCGTGTCAATGAAAGAGTGACTGAAACCTATTTCTATAAGTACTAAAACTAGGGTAGAGTAGACACAGATCATACATAGAATCATCTCTAGAGTGTCATGGATGTAGGCACCAGTTGCTTAAAGCTGAGCTCATCCATGTCCGCCCGCTCCCTGAGGTTGGGGTGGACCACCTGAAGGTGGTGTCGGTAGAACCTCAAATCACCGACCACCGCCTGTTGCACAGTCTTCTCCCCTGCCATGTCCGTCACCCTGCAGACCTCCTCACTCAAATATCTATCTCTGCCTCAACGGTCCCTCGACCGTCTTCTAATCGTTGGTACGACGGGTCAGGCAGTCACGAGCCATGTGGCCCTGCCTGTCACATGTGAAGCACAGTCTGCTCCTCTGTTGGCCTACTCTCCCTAGTGAGTTCTAAACCTATGAACCTGCATCTTGGGGTCATCCTCTATAAGGTCTGGTCTACTTGGTCCTCTACGTCATCTACCTACTGCCTGTTATCTACCTATCATTCGGTGGTGGCTCTCATCGTTGGTGTCTACTCAACTAAGAAGCTCTCCACCAATAATGCTCGCTCGAGCACTCCAACCTACATCGGGATATTGAGCGATATCATCGATGCTCTGATCTCCCGCCAGAGACCCTGCTCAAAGGTTCGAGACCTGAAGAAAGGGTCTCTTACCATGTCGGTGGAGTAGCACGAGAGGTCAGTGAACCTCATCGAGTATTGGGCTACTGTTAGGCTGCCCTGCTGTAAGTGTAGGAGCTCATGAATACACACAAAGTGTCGTGTCACTGGTACGAACTCTGCCCTGAAGAGGCTATTGAAATCCATCCAGGTGAGGTTCACCTCTTCATGTGACTGGAGCGTTAGGCTCCACCATCTCCTTGTGGTTCCCTCGAAGAGACTAGTAGCTAGGATCACCATATGCTATGCTGGTATCTCAACCAAACAAAAAACTCATGCTATAACCTCCATCCAGTCCTCAGCTACCTGGGAATATGTCTCACCTCAAAACCTCATAGGCCTCTATGGCTAGAAATCGTGCAATGCACTCTATCGGCGTGCACCGTCCGCTGGTGGGGCTGGTGGCAACTGCTGCCCAACGGGTGGTGGTGTTGCTGGTGCACCACCCGAAGGTGTTATCACTATAAGAGGGTCATGCATCGAAGCCTCATCACTCGGTGGGACATCATCGTGAAATCTCTCTAGAATCCTAGTTGGCTGTCTATATGGAGGCATCCTAAAAGTAAATAGGTGTGTCACGGTCAATAAGTTATACCTGGTGAGCTGACTCAAAAGAGATCAAAAGTAAAAACATTTCCAAAACACATGCAATCAGTGTTTTCGTGCACCGAGTCGAAAACCAGAATTCAGGGTCCTGGTGTATGGATACGTCAGCCACTGCACCAATATTAGACTCTCTGAATTGAAAACCACACTCAAAACACTTAACACTATTGCTCCATTGAAAATATCAGAGTCTTAGTTCTTCGGTAGAACTGACTCCTCTAATACCACTTTGTCATGACTTGTCCCCCGAGTTCCGTGCGGTGACTACCCCAAACCCACCTTCCATAGGCCATGGGTTGACGACTAGCACCGAAAAGGAATATCCCTGAAAGTGAGAAGAC
The DNA here is from genome assembly GCA_963277665.1 of Viscum album. NCBI lineage: Eukaryota > Viridiplantae > Streptophyta > Magnoliopsida > Santalales > Viscaceae > Viscum > Viscum album. Next base: position 179,471,503 of record OY728159.1, on the reverse strand, counting down.
ATTGCCTTTAAACCTACAAACACACAGACCAAGAACACAACAATATGCAAACCACGTAGTAAACCTATAGTAGTAAAAGTGTGTACTGAAAGTTAAGGGGTCGGAATACAAGCCCAACTGAAAAGATACAACTATAACAGAAAACAACTCCTGAGATCATCCACCAGGGATCCTACCTAAAGGGTACGTACATCTCGTCTCCATAGCTCTCCACATCAACCAGTCACCTTCGTGTACCACCTGGTCCTAGCTCCTAAATTCTCAGCCAATCTGCTCTTCGTCTACATAGGACACAACAAGGTGCAAGCGAAGCCCGTGCAGGGGTGAGTATAACAATAACCAGTAGGGACATCGAGACCCAAGAAGGTTTCTCAAAATTACATAAAGGAAAAACCATAAGACATTATCTCAATCACAAATCACAAAGAAAAAGACTCAACTCAAACTAGGTATACAATTCAGAGTTCAGGAATGAAGATGATTAGTCTTATCTATATCATTATATTCCATTAGGAGGTTTCCACAACTAAACCACAAAGGATTTATTCCATTGTCGATCCACATAGGGTCGTATGTTGCTGATCCACAATGGGTCACTCTAAGGTTGGTCCTCATTGGGTCGCGCACTGCTGATCCACACAGGGTCACTAGAATGTTGATCCACACATGGTCGCTATGATGCTGATCCGCATGGGGTCCCTATGATGCTGATCCACATAGTGTCATTATGATGCTGATAAACAAAAGGTCTCTATGTTGCTGATCCACACAGGGGCTCTATTCGATTGAAAGCCAGCCACCGGATTCTCCGCACTCGGTGCACTTGAGTTCCGTAGTATATGCTCCTTAAGATATCGGTCGTGCATCAACTACCATGACGTTCCAAAAAGGGGTAATCCAAAGGACCGCTATGTCTTAAGGGTCCTAACGTGATAGACGGTACATTAATCAGATGACCGGTCTGTGAGTTATAGGCATTTTAATGTCGAGGGGGCTGTTGGATTTGGGTTCGATCCAACCTGGTCGTACTCCAACTTTCTCCAAAACTCAGGTGGAGTATCTCAAAATGACCATCTCGTTCCAATCATTTTAGCATTGTAGATGGTTCATAAAATGAATATATGGTTTGTGAGATACAGTCTTTTAAGCGTAACTAGGACGAAAAGGGTTTGGGTCCGGTCTGACCTGGCTGGGCCGGCTGAAGTGGGCTGGGCTGCAGACCCAGCCTGGCCCACCTCATCTAGTCGCGGCCCGCTGAACAACCCGACTCGGTTCCTAGCGTGGTCCTCCAGCCGGGCGACCGCCCCCTTCCCGAACGACAAAGTCGTTCTGGTTATTAAATCAGAGGTGCCACGTGGTGCTACCCTCCTGTCAGCAGGACCCACGGGGCGTGGGTCCCCTCTGTCGCGGCTCGATGTCGTAGCTCTTCTTCATAGAATGCGACGACGCATGTCCCCTCCACCACATCTCGATGTCACGGCTCTTCTCTGTGGTGCGTGACGGAGCGCCGCCTTCCGCCAACGCGGTCGGCTGAGGGTCGGCCGCCCTTGCTGACCGTTGCGGCTTGATGTCGCGGCGCATGATGGTGCATCGCCTGTTGCCCCCATGGGCCACCTAATGAGCTCTGGTGGTCTGTTTTCCCTTCCAAACACGTCTACGGGCCTCTCAAGATGATTTCATCACTACGTGTCTTCCGGATTCAAGTTATCATCGAGTTCAAACTTCACCCACAAAGAACGTGACAAAAACCGAAGCGATAGGGGTCAGGGCTTTGTTCGTTTGGCCCGTGCCCTCCGCGTTAGCATCATATCAAGCGGGTAATAATTAAATCACCAAATATAAACTAAAACTCGTTCAACACTTATGCTATTTGTCATGATTTCCAAGAACGTGAAAAAAAAAATTCTTATGGATTTAAACATAGACAACCCCTACCTCAGATTTGGAGGAGACGTCGCGGTTGTGGAAGAAGAATTCGCGTTTGATGAAGTCGTCAGTGTTCATCAATCCTGAATCGATTCCTCTAACATTGTTGTCCAAGCCTCCATTCTTCGTTGGTGGAATATGTCGCAGCACTTCGTCAGAGGTTCCTCCCTTTCGTGTCAAAAATCCAAGCCCAAGCCTCATTTAAATAGAGGGAAAGGGTAATTAACACAATGAAAGATTAATGGGGTTCATTAATAAATGAACCTCTTGAATTTCAACGGTGTTGTTACAAAATAGAAGAGTCAAATCACTAAATAGATTGACAAATCAGCGGTCCCGCCACTGCTGCTCAACAGTTGGTGGAAAAATAAAATAACATTTTTATGTTATTTTATTATTTTTCAAAAAGCCGTAAAACTAAATTTTTTACCTGACCTACTGTGGTAAAAGTTAAACCTCTCTTAAACGAATCCCAATGTTGTGGATTCAATGGTGCCCTCAGATTTTTAATCTAAGCACCGGTTTAAAATATAGAAAACTTCATTCGCACGTTTACTGAACGTACCTTAAAAAAAGTTCAAAATTTTGTCACGGGCACACCAGGCCTCAGAATCAATCGTCATCAATTTTCGGAGACTCTTAATAATCCCAAATAATTTAAAAAAATTATATGGAATTTTTGGGTCTTTACATCAACGAACTTTGACTCCACGTACGATGAGTACGCAATGTTCATTACTTATTAACAAACTTTGGTTCGACATATGATAAGTATGCGATGTTCATTGTCCGACCACTTCAGGTGACATTGTTTCATTCTTATATTTGATGAATAATGTTTTTCTTGACATCAACCATGTCAGTTATTAATCAAACACATTTTCTTCAAGGAATGAAGTGAAATTTGTCAACCTTGAGTCATTACAGCTCTTTAGGAATTCATTATATTTTTTGCAACAAAAGATTAAGATGATAATGCATATATTTTTCAATGTTATCAAGAGGGGTAAACTAAATATGATATAGAAAATAATACTCACTTATTGATATAACTCTTCAAATGGGTGGAGTCAATGTGCACGTGAAGAAGCATGTAAAAAGAAGGATGTCTGGGAAAACATAAGACATACCTTTTTCATGAATGAATTAAATTATGTTGATGACAAATCTATCACGATGTGCAATGCAAAGAAGACGATCGTATTGATAACGTGTTGTGAAATCGATCGAACATCGATTGAAACCATGAAGAATTTCAAAACCAAAATTTCAAGACTGATCCTAGGCGAAGCATATCATTGACAAAGTTAGTGTCAAATTTGCGTATGTCGATGACAATGAAAAATAGAAATACAAATATAAGAGAAAAACATTAAGTAAAGAGAAGAACACAATATAGAGACAAAATTTCTCCCCATTTCATTAACATATCACCATATATATACTGCACAAGAGATTTGATCCAACGGTTGAAATTAATTCATACAATATCTAATATGACAGCACACACTCCAACAGTCAGAGAATATGAAAAATTGGATATTATGATGGAAATTTATTGGCAATTGAAGAGTCGTCATTATTATCATAACCATGAAATCCATTTAATAATGTTTCATAACATTATTAATATTGTATAATTATTAATTTATTAATAATATGTTCTAATTAGTAATATTTTATTACAAATGATGTATTATTAGTGATGTTTTATTATTAATAATGTAATATTATGAATACTCTGAAAAGAATGAATTTAAATTCATATTGAAAATGTGTAAGTAATTTTGATTTTAAATAATATTTTAAAATTATTTTAATGAAATTAATATTGGATATAAAAATAGTTAAATAATATTTAAAATTTTATTACATTTAATTAGAAAATAAAAGAAATAGTAATGAATACATATTTAATTCAAGATAAAAACTATCAACCTGATAAAAGAATACTTATCAGAAAAATTAAGTATTAATGAAATTGCATGTATTTCCCTAGTTGATACAGGATGTACATTCTCTTATACAAGAATTTGTTTTTCAGGAGTAACCTGGGAATCTTTAGAGTTGCAAGTTACAGTTGGTAATAATGCAACAGTTCTGATTCAAGAAGTAGCCTAAGATGTTCAGATTGAAATCAATGGTATGATATTTATAGAGCAGATGCTTTGTTTTATTCCTCAATTTCCAGATGACTTCTTGATTGGAAGTAGGTTCCTTAGAAGATATCAACCTGTAATGATATTTTTAGAAGGAATTATCCTTGACAACTATTTGATTCCAACCGTGTCTGGAAAAACCAGAATGGTTCCAGATAAGAAAGTATCTACTGTTAAAGTGGAAGTCTATCCAGATGAAGATAGATAATACCACAGAAATATTGAGGAGTGGAAGGAACTAGTGGGATTAATAGTTCTGAGGATTAATGAAGAAGAGGCATTGGCTAAGATAAAATAATACTTATCAGAAAATTGGTTAGAAAACCCTCTAAAACTGTGGTAGAAGGAAATGGCAGAGGCTACAATCATCCTTAAAGATCCTAATATAGTGATCAGAAGTAAGGGAATTGCCTATCCAGATAAGATGGTTAAGAAATTTGAGAAACAAATTCCAGAATTAATCAATCTTGGATTAATCAGGCACAAAGAAAGTCCTCACAAGAGTGTGGCATTCATGGTAACGAATCATGTAGAAAAACAGCGTGGTAAGGCCAGAATGGTTATAGATTATCGTGATCTCAATTGTGCTACAAAGAATGATGGATACAATCTTCCTAACCAAGAAGCTTTGAGAAGCAGGATTAGGAATAAAAGACCAATGGTATATTCTAAGTTTGATATCAAGTCAGGATATTGAAAGATAAAGATCAAAGAAGAGGCTATACCATTGGTAGCATTTACAATGACAATTGGCTTGTTTGAATGGCTATTTATGTCATTTGGACTCAAGAATGCACCAGGAATATTCTAGAGAAGAATGGATAAGGCATTTAATATATTAGCACAGTTTGTGGAAGTCTATATAGATGATGTTCTCGTATCTAGTAAAAATATAGAAGATTATATAAAACATTTATAGTAGGTTGCTAAAGTGTTCATAGAAGAAGGGATGATACTTTCAGAAAGAAAGATTATTTGGATGCAACCAAAGATATAATTCTTGGGATTACAGATCCAAGGAAGTAGAGAAAAGCTTCAACCACATATTGCAGAAAAGCTACAAACTTTCCCTGATGAGCTTACAGATCGTAAGAAAATACAGGTGTTTCTCAGTATACTAAGTTATTTCAGAGAATACATCAGAGATTTAGCAAAAATCTCAGTTCCAATACAGAAAAAGGTATCCAGTAAGGTACCTTGGGATTGGATAGAAAAAGATTATTAAATAATCAGAATTCTGAAGCAGAAAGCGCAGAATCTCCCAAAATTGGAGTATCTAGATGTGAGTGAAGATCAGCTTATCTTAGAGACAGATGCATTAGACTCAGCATGAGGATGTATCTTAAAGATAAGGAAAAATCATAATGATAGTATCATTAGATACTGGAGTGGATGTTTTAACAGGGCAGAGAAGAATTATCATGTCCATGAAAGAGAATTGGTTGCAGTCCATAAAGGAATTAGGGCAAACGATCTTTTCTTGGGAAAACATTTTACTATAAGAACAAATAGTTCTTATATAAATAATTTTATGAGAATTAAATTAAAATTGTTTACCCAGGCACGACTTGTATGGTGGAGACTTGGACCTTCAGCCTGATCTCTTCAGTGATGATCATACTGATCATATCTCGATCAATCTTTTTATAATCTTCCATAAGATCTTCAAATTCTTCAAGAATGTCCAAAACATGGTTCAGACCTCTTTTGAATATCCGGTCATCTTTACTTTTCTGGATCATATTATAAACGACTGTGGATTTATTTCTTGAAATTTTTGGAATCCTTTGCAAATATTTCCATATTTCCTTTGCTGGATTGAGCTCTTCATCTAGCTCATAGTACAGATTTTCTTGATCTTTTTCTTCCTAAAAATTATGTCGTTGAGGTTCTTTTTGAGACCTTTTATGCTTTTCAAGTTCTTCGTCTACATGATCAGACCAACTCTTAATGGTTTTCTCTCTTTCTTTAGAGATTCCATTCATCTCAACCTTCTGGTTCTTTCGAGCCTTTCTTTTTTTCGGATTATCTGCACATTGAGTGTTGTAATGGCCTTTCTGACCATATACAAAGCATTCAATATGACTTTTATCCTTATACTTGATGTCTAGAGGTCTCTTTGAAGCATTTTCTGCTTTTTCAGCCTTTCTAGCTGAGGAACATGTGCTTTCTGATCTTTCAACCTTACTGGATGAAGATCCCCTCTTCTGAAGGTGATTCTATGCTAGAATATCTTTTCATTGTTCAAGTCTATCTACCCTTTTATTCATTTCTCTGATAACCAGACATTATTCCACAAAATGATAATCAATGCAAACAAGGCATATTTTTAATTTGCTACTTTTTGCCACTGCACCTGCAATAGTCAAAATAGCATGTTAGTGCATCTGGAATGACATTATCTTTTCCTTTAATATTTTCTATATTAAAAGCAAGTCCCATCAATAGATACCAAACCATCGCATCATCCCTAGAAAACCAACTCTACCAACTCTACCACAAAAAAGGTGTTTCCATCTCGTTATTTGCAACGTGCATCTAATATAAACCTCAAAATCTTGAATTTTTGTTTTGAGTTTACATATTTATGAATATTGAGAATATAAAATAAAATAATTTATAATGAATATGTTTAGATATCATAAACCTCTTATTTGTTAATATTTTTTTAAAGGTGGGTCTCTATTTATTACATATTCTCTAAAAAAAGACGGATTGGGAACTTGACCCTATGCCCCACACCCCAACCCTTCTACCACCCCAACTACCTATGGTGACCCACCTTTAAAAATAAAAAAAAATATAATCGGAGGTCATCTGTTAATATATATTTTTAATCATAAAAAAGATATCCATTGATGGTTCGTGTGTGGCGCCTTAGTGATGACCCATTCTCCCTCAAAAATAGGACGCAATTGGCCGGTAACTTGCTTTCCGATGCCGAGACCAAGGTCATCACCATCAACGCCGCGCATAAATGGATAATCCAGTTGAGGATTTTTTTTATTCACTATTTTTTGAAAGTTAAATTTCATTTATTAATATAATTTTTTAAATTGAAATTAAATACTAGAGTTTTTTTAGGGAAAATCCATTTTCCCTATTACCCCGTCGTTTCTTCGTGAGCCTTCTGATTGGGTTTTGTAGGCTGTCGTGCGCCCCTCAATCTATTACGCGAGGGATGCGGTCCATTATCCACATGTAGGTGTGATCCCGAGTTGTTACAGATCCGCTTCGCCTTCTTTACCCTTCCGTAGGGGTTCTTTTTCATTCTATGGTGGCACGTTGCTCCATTTTCGGAGCGCGGTTGGTTTCGAGGTGGAGTGGTTCCAGGTTTCAGGAATAGATCTGCTCCACCATGATTCCTCTACGCCGCTCCTCCGTTTTTGGTTTATGATGCTTCAATTTCAGGGGAAATTTATTTTTGGGGGCGGTGAGTTCATGGATTTGGGGTTCTGGCTTCGGTGAGATGGAGGTTGAGGGGAGGACCATCACGGGCCTGCTCCTGGATCTTTGTTGAAGCAGCAAGCTGGTAGAGGACCAGATGCGACCGTCTTTGGTGCTTGGTGAGTAGCTCCAACGTGGTTCTAGTGTTTCTTGTGTTGTTTGTGCCAGGACGACGACAGTGACAAGGATGAAGAAGGTTCCTCTTGAAGACATCGGGCAGTGGAGGCTCTCCGTCAACAGAGGTGAGACCGAGCCCCTCGGTAAAGGTGTCTCGGCCCATTGTTTTTTTAAAAAAAAAATCAAGATGTATGGCAAGATTAATAAAATCAACAGATCCTTGGATTCCATTTACAATTAAGGAATTAAAATTGGACTCAAGGCTATGGATTTCATAAATTCTATTAGGGCTGACTTAGATCCATTTATTGACGAATTAGAAAGGAAGATGAAATTGATATATTGGTAAGGGATTTGTGTCCGCTCCTAATGATTCACCCATAATTGGTATAGTTGGAGGAAGTGGATTGATAAAAACATCTATTGCTTAGATGGTTAATAATAATCGTGTTAAAGATCATTTTGAAAAATGGTTTTGGATCATGATATTTGTAGATTTTGACTTGTTTAGAATTCTAAACAAGATTTGGAATCCCTCACTCCTAAAAATAGTGTACTATGTAATCTGGAAACACTCCTAATGTCAATTAACGAGGATTTGGGCTTTAAGAAAATTTTAGTCATTTTAGATAATGTTTAGAATGATCATAAAAGTGATTGAGATGACTTGCATAATTCTTTGATGATAATTAATGTTCAAACTTGCAGAATTATGAAAGATGAATGTTGATGAAAAGATGAAAAATGGTTTTATTCGTTAGTTGGGAGAACTTTCATTCCAAGATAGTTGCGAGCTATTTAGGCAAAATGTCTTTGCAAATGGCAAAGCAGTTGAGACTGAAATGTTTGATCCTATTGGTAAAAGGATGGTGGAGAAGTGTAAAGGCGCGCCTCTAGCTATAAAAACATTTTGGGGTCTATCACATTTCTAAGGGATCAGAAGATGAATGATTTTCAATTGAAAATCTTGTTTAGAATTCTAAACAAATAAAATCCCATGAATATCGTGGTCCAAAACCATTTTTTAAAATGGGTTTTGACACGGTTATTATGATCAACCATATGAGCAAGCGGTGTTTTTCTCGATCCACCCATACGAACTATACCAATGATGGGCGAATCATTCTCAGTGCAAGAGCGACACAAATCCATTACCAATATATCAATTTCATCATTTAGGAGTGTGGAAGATAGAGAAGCGCTTTCAGCACACTAGTGCAGAAAACGTTTTTTACGTCACCATTTTTTACGTCGGTTATATAAAACTGACGTCATAATATGTAAAACGAGGTTTTTTACGTTGGTTATTAAATAACCGACGTAAAAACCTGTGTTCAGTACACCTTTAACGTCGGTTATTTTTATAACCGACGTTATTAATCGCGCGGCTTCGGTTTTTACGTCGGTTATACATTAACCGCCGTAAAAAACAGAAGCGGGGGGTGTTTGTTACGTCGGTTATTGAATAACCGATGTTATTAATCGACATATGTACGAGTTATTACGTCGGTTATTGAATAACCGACGTAAAAAACGCGGTTTTTGAAGGCCTTTTTACGTCGGTTATAAAATAACCGACGTAAAAAAAGAATCCGCAGATGTTTTTGACGTCGGTTATGGAATAACCGACATAAAAAAATGCGGATTTTGAGCCCTTTATAACGTCGGTTATAAAATAACCGACGTAAAAAAAGAATCGGAGGAAGGTTTTTACGTCGGTTATTGAATAACCGACGTTATAAATGTTTTTAAAAAAATTATAATGTCGGTTATTGAATAACCGATGTGATAACTCATTTAAAAATTTACCCAGACCCGTGGATTGTCATTCGCGAGTTTACCTTCGACAGTCGCGACTCGTCTCTCTCGCGCGTAAACCCGAATCGGCTCGTCCATTTCGTTGGTTTAGATTCGTTTTTCGATCATCGTTTCTCATATTTAATCTTCTCGGATCAATCATCTAAACTCGCAGCACTCAGGTAATCCTCCCACTCGTTCGTTTTTTTTTCGCGGATAGTATATATATATGTGTTGTGATTTTTTTGTTGAAACTAGCTAAGATTCTTCGATTGCAAACCCTTTTAACTCGTTTTGGCACCATAATCTTATTTATCATCCCTAGATCTATTAGTTCGACTTGCAATATTGACTAATTTTATGATTTCACTAATTTTTCATCGTTTTCTATAAATCCCCGAGAGGGTTGGGGCGTGTCCATTTGGATGGGTTGCCCTTTTACAGTTGTTACTAGTTTATTCACACACAACCATGGCATAGGTGCATGGATTTGGGATCACATCACCATTTTCACCCCCTGAAAACAAAGTTTCACGAGGAGGACTCGCCAGATTTCCCCTCGGTATGTTAAAAATTTTAGATACCCTCTTTTCAGCAAGTAAAAAATTAACTAGTTTTTTCTTCACTACTTATCCTAAACAAATAAAACCACCATTCTTTCTAGAACCTCTACTAGATCCATTGCATCCATCAACATACATATTTGGATCTGAAAGCATCCCTTAAGCCTTATGTTCGATGCTAACATCCTTTACTGATCTATAGAAAATATGATGGTCTGCTAAGCTCTCCATTTAAAAGTCAAACCCCACCAATTATTAATCCTCATCATGAGAAAATGGCACAACATCTGAATTTCTGATTCAATATCTTGGGTCACTGAACAAACATTAACTCCTTCAAATCCACACCTGGAATAGACAACCTAATGTCGAGTTCCTTCTCTATCTATTGAAACTCAGTTCTTCCTCCACACCTAAAAACATTCTTTGAATGGCCCAACTTCTTGTTATGGTAAATTTTCAGTGATTCCAGGGGGGTGGGAGGGCTATCAAGAGGGTTGGGGGGTGTCCAGGGGGGTGTCCAAGGGGGTAGGGTGTGGGGGGTGGTGTCCAGGAGGGGTGGGGGCTGTCCAGAGGGGTCGGGGGGTGTCCAGGGGGGTTTACAAGGGGGTGGGTGGGTGTGGGGGGTTGTCCAAGGGTGTGGGTGGGTGTTGGGGGGTGTCCAGGGGGGTGTCCAAGGGGGTAGGGGGTGGGGGGTGGTGTTTAGGAGGGGTGGGGGGGCTGTCCAGAGGGTTGAGGGGTGTCCAAGCAGGTCGGGGGTGGGGGGTTGTGTCTAGGAGGGGTGGGGGTGCTTTCTAGAGGGGTTGGGGGCTGTCCAGAGGGGTCGGGGGGTGTCCAGGGTGGTGTCCAAGAGGATGGGTGGGTGTGGGGGGCTGTCCAAGGGGGTGGCGGCCTGTCCAGAGGGGTCGGTGGGGTGTTCAGGGGGGTGTCCAAGGGGGTGGATGGGTGTGGGGGGCTGTCCAAGTGGGTGGCGGCCTCTCCAGAGGGTATTTGGGGTTGTCCGAGTTGGTGGGGGGGCTGTCCAGAGGGTTGGGGGATGTCCAGGGGGGTGTCCAAGGGGGTAGGGGGTGGGGGTGGTGTCCAGGAGGGGGGGGGGGGCTGTCCAGAGGGGTCGGGGGGTGTCCAGGGGGGTTTACAAGGGGGTGGGTGGGTGTGGGGGGGGCTGTCCAAGGGTGTGGGTGGGTGTTGGGGGGTGTCCAGGGGGGTGTCCAAGGGGGTAGGGGGTGGGGGGTGGTGTTTAGGAGGGGTGGGGGGGCTGTCCAGAGGGTTGGGGGGTGTCCAGGGGGGTGTCCAAGCAGGTCGGGGGTGGGGGGTTGTGTCCAGGAGGGGTGGGGGTGATTTCTAGAGGGGTCGGGGGCTGTCCAGAGGGGTCGGGGGGTAACACATGTTTATTTCTTGTTTACATTTAGTTTTTTCATATAATGTTATATATTGTAAATTTTTTACTTATTAAAACATGTATCAAACCAAAATGATAAAACAATAAAAACCGTAAAGAGGAGAAGTCCTGGGCGCACCGGCTGGCCGGTGGTGGATCACCGGTTGGCCGGTGGTCCAGACAGCAAAGCTCTGTCTGGTCCACCGGGCGGCCGGTGATGAGCCAGCGGCCGGCCGGTGACACCAGGTAGTGGGCAAGTCTACTGCCTGGGTCCTCCGGCTGGCCGGTGAGCTCACACCGGCTGACCGGTGGACTCAGTGAGTCCACTTTTCAGCTTTATTGGGCCAACTCCTTGGGCCAACTCCTCTTTCTCATAATATTTCAATTTGATTTATTCATTATACACGTTGACTACTATCCTTTTCCTTTGTAGCTTTTTGATGACCCTTAACCCTTTACTGCTGAAGATATCAAACACTTACAAGTGGAGTGGTCAAATTATTTTACAGGTTTGATTGACTTTTAGTTGTTTGTAATGTAAAATGTAATTTTGAATATTGTCAATGTAATTGTGTATTTCGTAGTCGTTTAGGTTGGATTTAGTTTTTTTTTAAGTTGACAGTGTAAGTTTTGAATGTTATATAAGTGAATGTTTAATTTTTCTCTACTTCTTGTTTTGGTCTACTGTTGATGGTTTTTCTGGTCTGGATTTTGGTATGGGGGGAGAGGTTCCAAGGGGGTGGGTGGGTGTTTGGGGGGTGTCCAAGGGATATGGGAGGGGTGTCCAAGGTGTGTTTGGGGCTTTCCTAGGGGTCGGGGGGTGTAAATGAGGGTGGGGGGTGTCCAAGGGATATGGGAGGGGTGTCCAAGGTGTGTTTGGGGATGTCCAGGGGGTCAGTTGGGTGTAAATGAGGGTGGGGGGGGCTGTCCAAGGGGTGGGGGTGTCCAAGTGGTGGGGGGTGTCCAAGGGATATAGGAGGGGTGTCCAAGGGGTGTTTGGGGCTGTCCAAGGGGATGGGGGGGTTTCCAAGGGGTCGGGGGGGTTTCCAAGGGGTCGGGGGGTGTCCAGGGGGTGGGGGGGCTGTCCAAGGGGTGGGGGTGTCCAAGGGGTGGGGGGTGTCCAAGGGATATGGGTGGGGTTTCCAAGGGGTGATTGGGGCTGTCCTAGTGTTCGGGGGGTGTAAATGAGGGTGGGGGGGCTGTCGAAGGGGTGGGGGTGTCCAAGGGGTGGGGGTGTCCAAGGGATATGGGAGTGGTGTCCAAGGTGTCTGGGAGTTCTGTCCAAGGGGCCGGTTGTGTGTAAATGAGGGTGGGGGGGATGTCCAAGGGGTGGGGGGTGTCCAAGGGGTGGGGGGGTCCAAGGGATATGGGAGGCGTGTCCAAGGGGTGTTTGGGGCTGTCCAAGGGCTCGGGGGGGGGGGGGGGTGTCCAGGGGTCGGGGGGGTGTCCAAGGGGTCTGGGAGGGCTGTCAAGGTGTGGGGGGTGTCCAATGGGTGTTTGAGGCTGTACTAGGGGTCTTGGGGTGTAAATGAGGGTGGGGGGGCTGTCCAAGGGGTGGGGGTGTCCAAGGGGTGGGGGGGGTCCAAGGGATATGGGAGGGGTGTCCAATGGGTGTTTGAGGCTGTACTAGGGGTCGTGGGGGTGTAAATGAGGGTGGGGGGGGGGGGGCTGTCCAAGGGGTGGGGGGGTGTCCAAGGGTTGTGGTGGGGCTCCAATGTGGTGGGGGAGGGCTGGCCAGGTTGTTAGGTGGGTATAGATGAGGGTGGGGTTCAGTTGGGGCTTGGGGGAGGGCTGGCATGGTTATTTTTGTTGTTTGGTTTCTGGTTTCTTTTTGGTGAGAGCAGTGAAATTATTTTTAAAAAAAAATATCACTTTCACGTCGGGTTTTTTATAACCGACATGGTAAATAAATCGGTAGGGGTTTATCACGTCGGTTTTTTCGAGAACCGACGTGATAAATCGTTCCCGGGCCTTTTATCACGTCGGTTATTTAAGAAACCGACGTGATAATAGGCCCGGGGAAGGGTTAATCACGTCGGTTATTAATGAACCGACGTGATAAACACTGTGATGTTAGGGATGTTACGTCGGGTTTTAAATAACCGACGTAAAAAACGTTATTTATAACGTCGTCCGTATTAACGTCGCCTAAAAACTGACGTAAATAATGAAAAATAACCGACGTAAAAAATGTTTTCTGCACTAGTGGGATCATTAAGTAAATCCAACACCATACCATGCCGTATTAATTTATCTTTTCCCATCTCAAAATCTTTATAAAAAATGAACAATATGTGAAACACCTTTTCAATGATGATGATGAAAGGTGGTCAAAGTTCATTCTCAAAGGTAAAACTTCTATTTGATCTCAACATGGTTTTTTTTCAATCGACAACCATTCATCTTCAGATCCCTTAGAAATATAATAAATCCCCAAGTGTTTTTATAGCTAGAGGAACACCTTTACACTTATCTACCATCTTTTTACTAATAGTAACAAGCATTTCATTCTCAATTTCTTTTCCATTTGCAAAGACCTTTTGCCTAAATATCTCACAATAATCTTGGAATGAAAGTACTCTCAAACTGATGAATAAAAAAAATCATCATTTTAGCAACATTCATCTTTCTTAATTATGAAAGTTTAAACATTAATTCTCATCAAAGAATTATGCAAGTCATCCCATTCATTTTTATTATCATTCCAAACATCATCCAGAACGACTAAAATCTTCTTGGATCTTAACTCTTTGTTAACTGTCATTAGGAGTGTTTCCAGATTACAGAGTTTACTATTTTTGCAAGTGATGGATTCCACCATCTCATTTAGAATTCTAAACAAATCAAAGTCCATGAATATCATTATAGCATCCCGACTTTTTATTATATAACTTTTCATTAAATTTTTACAAATAGAGGATCTTTAAAGTCTAGTGTCTTGGAAATCTGGAACATAATACATGAAAACATATAACATTCTTCTTGTAAGGATTCATCATAGGTTCATCCTAAGTAAAATTACTACATCTAATAACCTGGAGACATACATCAAAGGAAAGAGTGCACAGAAGATCCAGTAAAGAAAACAAGTGAAACAATTTACATGTGATTTTGAGTGATATCAATAAGAAAATGAGAGATATCATAAAGGAATGATAAAAGAGGCATATCATTTAAATTATAAATTGAATCATAACTTGAAAATGTGGCCACAATATTACATTTAGAAATTAATGAACATATCACCAAGGTCCATGTCACGAACCAAGTTGGGATGCCATCAGACCCAACACTTAACCCGGTCTGTGACATGGCCCGAAGGGCATTCCCGATCCCTACGGGTTGTCAACAAGTGCCGGACATCAAAATAAAACAAGAGGGAATGATTTATCCCAATAATAATAGGACAAAAAAAATACAACATTGAAAATGCAGCAGAGCTAACCACAACTGAATTTCAATAAAAGAACAATCTGGTCCAATACGAATACAACTAAGTAAAACTAACACTAAAAGAACTAGAAGATACAAAAAAATAAAACAACCAGCTACTAGAATGATCTCCATGTGACCTATTGGAAACCTCCAACCATAAGACCACCCTGCTCCAAGAGATACTCAAACCAAAAAAACCTGAACAAAATCAGAACCTACAAAACAGTTCGGGTCTATCGACACCGAATGGTAAAAGTAGGGTGTGAGCTAGACAACTCAGTAGGGAATCACCAAAGAGTCCATGTGTTTCCTTTCCCAAAACAATCCATTAACACTAGTTTGAAAATAAGTCTATAAAAATAGGTTTTCTTTCTTTTTAGAAATAAACAAATTTCATTCCCTTTTTCCAAAATACGCACACCATATCTCCACATTCAAAATAGACTTCATTTTAGATAAAAACCCAAATCAAAAACACCAGGGCTATTCTGAAAATAAGTAAACTGAAAAAATGAACATTCAATGTAGAATAAAGTAAACAAGAAATGTAAATAATCCAGTAACTATGGGTGATCCTAAACATCCCTAGAAGACCCCTGGACGTACTCGGTTTCAGAACCACCTACCGGCATATGGTGAAGCTCCTAAGTCTATAACCAACTGGCCACCCTAACTGACCAATCCAGTGGCAAATCCCACCTAGCCTAACAAAATCCAGGGGGTACCAACCCGTCTAATCGGGGTTGATCAGTAACCGCCACTCGATCATCTAAAAGACGCCACAAACCCATGGTGGTTGTAATAATAATGTGTAAGTAGGAAGACCTTCGCACGCGTGACTCATCTCACCACACTTGCCTTCCCCAAACACAGACGCTTCCTATACGTTCAACCATAAAGGGTTATACTAGACAGGGGCGCCTCATATGCACATCCAATCATCTCACATTAACAAAGTGTCAACCGGGTCATCATGCCATGCAAATCATTAAAACCATTTGAAGCACTTTTCAAAATACTTAAGTTGTTAAGTGGGCATACAATAATCAAAACATTATCATTTCAAAGAATCAACAAAAACATTACAAAGTTCCCCCAAATACACATCTGATCATTTCATATCAATAAAGTGCCAACCGGGCCATCACACCAATTAACATTCAAACCATTTCATAAACTGTTCAAAGTTTCCCACCGGGCATTCACATTTTTTTTGAATCACGTTCTTTTCTAAAATCAACACGAAACATCGCCTTTAAAAGTACAATCCCAAATGGGCCTTCAATATTACACACCCAAATACATTTACCAAAGCTGTTCCAAATCTTTTCTAAAACCATTTCCAAGTATACAAAGCCAAACGATCCATTATACCATTTGAAACCAACCGTGTCCCAAAATGCCCCACGATTCAAATTTAAAAGAAACAAAAATAAATTTAAAGGCACATAAAATAACAACACACTTTTTATAAATCAAAGATACATTTTATAAGTAAGATAGTTGGAGAGAGAGAAGATAAAACATTTGAGAAATCAAGGTTCATGTGTAACACCCTTTTTTTTAAGTGTCATTTTTCACTTGAATTCTCTTCCATGTGTGCACCTAGTGCACACATGGATGTGAAAACATCCAATGACACCATTTTAAGATCCATAAGAATACCCAAGAACATTTTTACAGAAATACCACTTCCCTTTAAACAAACACAATTGTAACATCTCTCACAAACATTTCAAAAACCCGAAGAACTTTTCCAAAACATTTCTCTATAAATAATCAAGGCATAAATAGGCACCCAAATCACATTCAATGCTCTAATTAATGTTTCAACTAATACAATATATAAAACCAAGTCCAAAAAATACAACAAGGGTTCAATTTCCTTTTTATAAAACAAAAGGCATTTTATCAAACTCTTCCAAGGCACGAACACATAGACATAATCAAGGAATCCTTTAAAAATCTATTTTTAAAAATTGTAACCAACGTAAAAACACCACAATAAGTTAACTATAATACATATGGAGGTCAGAATCATGTTTAGAAATTAATCCAAATCATTCAAGCATCAAGGGATTTCAATGGAAAGGAAAATCATGGAAACACCTACCTCAACCATGTGCGGATGCAATGAAACTTCAAGGGAGGAGAGATCTAAGCCCCACGGACCATTCACACACCCTAGATCCAGAGAAAAACGAACCAAACATAAACCCTAGACATTAGGGTTCATCCATGGACAAAAATTCCCAAAGAAAACCCTAGAACAAAGAGGGGAAGAGAAGGAGAGAAGATTTGATGAAGGAAACATGAAGAATCACCAACCTTTATTGATAAATAGAACCAAAATCGCCCAAAATAGAATCAAGAATGAGGGGGAGGATCCTCTGGTCGATGCCTAATAGAGAGAGATTCATTTTGGAGGTGGAATCACCCAAATCAGAACTCCACGTCAAAAGTTATAAATCCCACAAGTGGTTGTACGATTTTACTGCACGGTTTGTCAAACCATGCGCAGACCGTGCGAGGGATACTGGAAACTTCTGCAACTTCACATGGTTAGGCTGCACGGTTTGTACAGACCTTGCTCAAACTCTGCAACCCCAAAAATTGGTCAAAAACCCCCAAATTACTCCCCAAACACTGGGGAAGACCCGCCCAAAGATCCTTGAACATTTTAAACATAGTATGGAGACACCGACAACATCACAAACTCTCCAACATGTCACTCTCTTCACACAACATTCACAATAACCAAGAATAGGTATAGAAGAAAAAAACAAATACAACAAATACCCAAGGAAATTTATTGGTCACCCAACCCAAACTTCAACCAAAAATCCAACATCGAGAAATAAATAAAATGAAGGAGTATCTGAGGTCAGGGTGTGACAATTCTCCCCACCACGGGCACTTTCTGCCCCTGAAAGTCACCCATCCAAAAGATAACCAAAACTCAAATCCATGCCTGAAAAAAACCAAGGGGGATCCATGAACCCCTGGGATGACTATTCACTCCACAATTCACACCCAACCGATCAAGAAGAAACCACTACGCATGAATGAGAATTGGGGAGAACACAAGAGGGTTCTCCCCACCATAAGAACTCAACTAATACGAACAACATTTAAACCCCAAAAAACACCCTCACTGCAACCTAGACGAGAGGTTTCAATATTTTAAATTTTTGGACAGCTTGCACAGTTTTTCCGCACAATTTTCCCAATCATGCATCTATCGTGCGCGAGCTACTGGAAGAATGGTGCACCCCGCATGACTTGGTTGCACGGTTTCAAAACCATGTGCCAACCGTGCCAAAACCTCTGCCCAAAAATGACACAAATCCATGCAGTTATAAGACCTACCTCATGGTCATGCTCTGGTCGTGCAGTTGGTTATGTCCGCCTGGCTGGGGCCACACGATTTAGATTAGCCATGCGGTAACTGTGCTTCACATGTAAAAATCTCCCAAAACTCCAGAAACCAAAAACCTCGACCGGGGTCAAACCTAAACTTATAAATATAAGTTGGACACTACCACCACTAAAATAGGGAACCTCCCAAACAAACCAAACCCACAATAAAACAATTATACAAAACTCAAGCATCTCCGTATGAGCACTGCCGAAAGTTAAAACCACGACCGGAATACACAAAGGCATGACACACTCAAAGGAGAATGACAATTTTCAAGGTCCACTGATGTTATTAATATTTTCATGACTTATTATATACTCCCTTTACTTATTTTATATGAAATTTGCATAATTTTTGTGAAATATTAATGTTTTAATACTAAGTATAATTTTTGAGCATTTTTAGAAGTAGTCCAATTGAGTCAGTTTACTATTTTATTTATAAATCTCACCTTGATGATCCAACTTGTTTGGTTCTTGTTTTTTAGGATTTATAGTTCAATATACAACATTTCATTACAATGGATCATGAGACAATTCTTCCATTTGAAGGGTCATATGGACCACACAAGAAGGCCCAATGAATCTGTGAACAAACTGGACCAGCCTTGAATATTGATTTACTGGGATCATTTCAAATGTCCAAAAACATTAATTATACACCATAATTAGGGGGAAACTACATGTCATCTTGTATAAAAATTTCAAGGCCCAAATCCAAGTACAAGGGGCCCAACTGATTCATTTAAACTCAACCCACCATTCTGGCCGGGAATTGAAATCAGCACACAAATGTTGACTTTTATCCTGATTTGGACATCCATGCAAGCTGATATTTTTCAGTGTGAAAGCTGATATATATTAGGCCAACATTGTTGAAGAAATTATTTTTATTTGATGGAATATTACTATGCAAAAACCCATTCACATTTCGGCCATTGAAAAGTCTGGATTGAAATAGACAGAATGACATTATTTATTAAAACTGTCATAACTTTGGATAAAAGAGTCTATAGGCAGACAAATTTTGAGGGTGGACATAATACATCTATATATATATCTTTTAAGAATACATCAGCTCGTGATTCATCTGTCTATATTTGTAAATATGTGGTTCAAGTGGAGGGACAGTTTTGGAATGCAAATATTCCACTCCTTGGGCTATAAATACTCTTCCCTTCTCTCCTTGAGAGGGGTTGGCACTTCAGCACTTAAGGAGGAGGTTTGGAATTACTAGAGACTTTAAAAGGTTCTAGGTGGATATGATTTGATCTTGTTTCAACAAGAGAGACCTCTCCTCCACTTCTCTTTCATGTTTGTTTATGTTTGCTTTCAATTGTAATTGTGTAACTTTGTTTTCATTTCAAACAAATTTTAGTGCTTGTTTCTTATTCAATACCTATTATTCTTCTCCACCTTCTGTAGTATAATATTAATGGTCTTAAAATAGTTTGAATTATTTTAAATTATAGTCCCTTATTTTTCTTCCTCATTCAATCGAAATTCCATTTTTGATTCTCAAAATCTTTCGTGTGTGTGTTCGGCACACTACTCTTTTCTTGTCCCTTTATTTTTATAATCTTTTTAAATAGACACCATAAACATTAAACCAAGATTATCAAAAATCCTAATGGATGAGTAAATCTACCATTGGGGTGAGTTATAATTCAGGGATGTTAGGTGATTTAGAGTTTTTGCTCGATGAGTATTCTTTAAATTAATATTGTGTATGTTAAACTTAATATGTCATGGATTAATGATATGTTTTGTTTAACAAGTGGTTTCCATGGATTATTGGAACAATAAATACACTACCATAAATAAGTTTTAATTCAGATTAGAACCCTAAGTTAAGTTAATCCTTGGATTAAAGTCTTAACACTTAGGAATTCCAATCAACATCAACTTATGATATGAGTGTTAATTTAATGCAATACAAAGCAAGGCTCAAGGATATCACAAGATTAACTCCCAAATAATGAACTCACCCCAATCTTCATATATTTGTTAAATCAAGAATCAACCATAAATCATTTCAATTTAGCTCTGTAAACAAACCCCACCAATCAAAATACAATCAACTAAAAACAAACGACTATTACAAAGTATCATCGCCGAGGATTAGACCCGAGTGCTGCTATACACATTAGCAGAGCACCGAAACCTTGACCGGTCGATAGAAGACAATCGGACGTGCATTTCAAATGGCACCGTTTCCGGGGATAGTGCTTTGAGTAGTCATTAGTTTCTGGTTATTGTAAAAAAACAAAAACAAAAATTAAAAAAAAATGAAAAAAAATACAAAGAAAAACCCGTCTTCCTCTTTCTTCAAAAATCTATCTAAATGCCCCGTAGCCTTCCGAAAAATCCCTCAGATTTGTTTGACCCTGAAATTGAGCAAACACTTCGCAAACTTAGGAGGAACATAAGAGATAATCAAATAATTCAAGAACCAGTCCTTGTCCAACCAATTGAATTAGATATGACCAATCCTTGGGAACAAACACTTAAAGAACTCGCTGCCCCTGATATGAATTATCAACCTCTTGGTATTCAATATCCAAACATAGAGGCTGATTTCGAACTCAAATCGGGTTTGATTCATCTTCTTCCTCATTTCCACGGGCTAGCCGGTGAGGATCCACATCTCCACCTTAAAGAGTTCCAAGTAGTTTGCTCTACCATGAAGCCTCAAGGGGTTTCTGAAGAACAAATCAAACTTCGAGAATTCCCTTTCTCCCTAGATGACACTGCTAATTCATGGATTTACTACCTACCTCCTGGTTCCATAACCACATGGAATGACATGAAGTGACTCTTCTTAGAGAAATTCTTTCCTGCTCTCGTACTGCTTCTATTCGAAAGGAAATAAGTGGTATACGTCAATTTTCAAGTGAATCGCTCCATGAGTACTGGGAGAGGTTCAAAAAGATTGTGGCTACCAAATCCCCAACCTCATCTTCTCCACAATCAATGTTTCCTGGACCTATCAAAAACTGTGGAATCTACAACTCTTCATCTCATCCAACTAACACATGTCCACAAATTCAAGAGGATCAATCTGATTCTGCTGGACCAATGGAGCTCAATGCAGTATATGCTCAGCGGAACACCAATCCTCAACTATTAGGTCAGTTTGTTAGAAACTTCAATCAACCTCACTCTGAGCCCTTCTCTTCTTCCTATAACCAAGGACATAGGTATGGTAATCCCATATCTCATCCTCCTCAATTCCCTCCTCAAAACCCAAACCAGTTTCAATATGATCAAGTTGTTGGTAACTTCCAACAACCTTATCCTTTTATACCTCAACCTCAAAGGAACAATCCTCCTCCTGGATTCCATTATCCTAGTGAGCCTTCCCAATTCCAAAACTAATAAAATCGCTTTCCCAAAAACCAAAATCCAGGTAATCCCAATCCGGGACAAGCCTCTTCATCCAAGAAACCATGGGAAAGTGCAGTGGAATATCTTGCCTCATTAACTCGTTCAAGCCTCAAGAACATTGAATCCTAAATTGGTCAACTTACATCCCACCTTAGTCAGCAGCAATCATCCAATTCTTCCCAACTCCCAGCTCAACCATTACCCAACCCCAAGGGTAATATAAGTGCAATTGCACTTAGATTGGGAAAGCAAATTGCTATTCCTCAAGATAAGTCCTCCAACCCTCCTTTGAATGTTGACCTAGAAAATGAAAAGAAAAATAAACTTGAAAAGGAACCTAAAATCATTCCCTCACCACCTTCAATTCCACTTAGGAATCCAATTCCTTTTCCTCAAGCTGATTTTAAGCCAAAGAAGTTCTTTGAACCTGATCCTGAAATGCTCGACATGTTTAGACGTGTTGAAGTCAACATTCCCCTCTTAAATGACATAAAAAAAATTCCTAAGTATGTAAAGTTTCTCAAGGAGTTGTGTACCCACAAGAGGAAACTTAGGACATTTTAAAATGTTTCAACCCAAGATTCCATACCCATTAAGTGCAAAGATCAAGGGACCTTTACGGTTCCATGCCAAATTGGATGTTTGAACTTTGATGATGCACTCATAGACCTAGGAGACTCAATTAATGTCATTCCCAAATACATATTCTTCAACCTTGGTCCAGGTACCTTACATCTAACGGGTGTTGTTATTCAATTAGCCAACCGAAGCACAACCAGTCCTGAGGAAATAATTGAGGATGTCCTTGTCTGTATCAATGATCTTATCTTCCCTGCTGATTTCTATGTCCTTGACATGGAAGGTGAGACGAACTCTTCTCGATCTCCCCTAATTCTAGGAAGACCATTCCTCATAACTGTGAGAACCAAGATTGATGTCCATTTAGGCATCTTATCCAAGGAATTTGGTGACCAACTGGTCAAGTTCAACATTTTCCAAGTCATGCGATACCCATCTGAGGATCACTCTGCATTCTCAATCCATGCTTCTGAGGGAACTTCTGAGAGTCAATTGAACCCCATTCCATCATGTTCATCCTGTTCTGAAGAGATAGGATCTTGTAAAATATGCATTAGGATTAACCAAGTCAAAAATGGTGAAGTTGATGTGGACCTTTCATTTATAGACTCCATCAATTTAGAGGATCTTGAAAACTCTCTTGAATCCCATCTCAACTCTGATCAAAATTGCTCCACCTTGGATAGTATTGGGGAAAATGAATCTAAAGAAACTGAAGTCTCATCCTCCATTTATGAGTTACCTAACCCAAAAAAGAATGATGAGACTAATCTGAAACCCCTTTTCTGCACACCTGAAATATGCATTACTCTTCCATGATCACTCATATCCTGTCATTATCTCTGCCACACTTACTGAAACCGAGGAGTCCAAACTTGTTCAATTATTAGAGGAAAACAAAAAGGCCTTAGGTTGGACCCTAGATGACATACCAGGAATCAACCCTATCTTTTGAATGCACCACATCCATCTTGAGGAGTCATACAAACCAATTAGACAACCAAAAATAAGACTCAATACACTCATACTTGAGGTAGTTAGGGAAGAGATCATCAAGCTTCTTCAAGCTGGTATTATCTACCCAATTTATGATAGTGAATGGGTTAGTCCAATTCAAGTTGTACCTAAGAAGGGTGGGATAACTGTTGCCATAAATGAACATGGGGAGGTAGTCACAGCTTGAGTAAAGAACAAATGGTGTGTGTGCATCGACTATAGAAAATTGAATATTGAAACCCGAAAAGATCACTACCCTCTTCCATTCCTTGATCAAATTCTAGAAAGATTAGCCAGAAAGTCACACTATTGCTTTCTTGATGGATACAACGGCTACTTCCAAATCCCAATCGCACCTCAGGACCGATAAAATACTACTTTCACATGCCCCTTTGGAACATATGCATATAGAAGAATGCCTTTTGGTCTTTGTAATGCTCCTGCAACATTCCAGAGGTGTATGATGAGTATCTTTTCAGAATTCATTGAACACTGCATGGAAGTCTTCATGGATGACTTTACCATTTATGGTGAGTCATTTGAATCGTGCTTGCATTCACTCTCTCTAGTCCTTTAAAAGTGTGTCAAGTGTAACCTTGTGTTAAATTTTGAAAAATGTCACTTCATGGTTACAAATGGGATTGTTCTAGGGAACATAGTTTCAAAAGATGGTATTGAAGTCGATCCTGCCAAAATTGAAGTGATTCAATCACTTCCTGAACCCAACTCTGTTCGAGACATCCGTTCATTCCTTGGTCATGCTGGTTTCTATCGACGATTCATCCATAACTTCAGTAAAATTTCCCTCCCACTCACTCGTTTGCTCCAAAATGACATCACTTTCCATTTTGATGAGGTTTGCAAGAGAGACTTCATTGAACTCAAAACTGATCTTACATCTTCCCCGATAATCCAACCCCCATATTGGTCCTTACCGTTGGAATTGATGTGTGATGCTTCTGATAGAGCTGTTGGGGCTGTTCTTGGTCAAAGAAGAGAAACGATTCCTCATGTCATCTATTATGCCTCAAAAACATTGGATGAAACTCAATCTCACTACACTATCACTGAAAAAGAACTTTTAGCAGTTGTTTTTGCCTTAGATAAATTCTGGCCCTATCTCTTAGGTGTCAAAATCATCATCTTCACAGACCATTCTGTTATAAAGTTCTTACTCAAGAAAAGTGATTCCAAACCAAGACTAATAAGATGGATCCTAATGCTCCAAGAGTTTGACCTTGAAATAAAATATAGACCAGGAAAAGAAAACCCTGTGGCTGATCACTTGAGTAGAATTTCTAATTCTTCTCATTCTGAAATCATCGATCCTGAATTCCCCACTGATCACCTTTCATCTCTCACTCCAAAGTTATCATGGTATGCCCCAATTGTAAATTACTTAGTTTCTGGTGTTTTTCCTGAAATTTTTTCAAAAGAACAGAAAATGAAGTTGAAAAGTGATTCAAAACACTATTTTTGGGAAGAAAATAACCTTTGGAAAAACTGGGGAAGACATGGTAATTAGGAGATGTGTTGATAAATATGAACATTCCTCTATTTTATAATTCTGTCACTCAATGCCTAGTGGTGGACACTTTGGACCACAAAGGACCTCCCGAAAGGTCCTAGACTCTAGATTCTTTTGGCCTTCACTCTTCAAGGACTCACATGAGTTATATCAATCATGTACAACTTGCCAAAAGTTTGGCACAATTTCCAAGAGAAATGAAATGCCCCAAAAGCCTTTAATTTTCTGTGAGATCTTTGATGTTTGGGGCATCGATTTCAAGGGACCATTTCCCCCTTACAATGGATTCTCATATATCATTATTGCGGTTGATTATGTTTCTAGGTGGGTCAAGGCCAAACCCACTGGAAAGGATGATTCAAATATTGTTAGTGTTTTCCTAAAGACACACATCTTCCATAGATTTGGCACACCTCGTGCCTCGATAAGTGACTCAGGAACCCATTTTTGTAATAAAACCATGGAATCTATTTTGAAAAATAATGAGGTTGTTCATAAAACTTCAACTTCATATCACCCCCAAACAAATGACATGACTGAACTTTCTAATAGATAAGTGAAAAGAGTGCTTGAGAGAATTGTAAAACCCACCAGAAAAGACTGTCCTGAAAGACTTGGTGAAGTACTTTGGGCTTATCTAACTTCCTATAAAACATCCATTGGGATGTCTCCTTTTAGGCTAGTTTTTGGTAAAGCATGTCATCTACCAGTTGAAATCCAACATATGTCTTTTTGGGCTGTAAAAACCTGTAATTTTGATCTTAAAAAATCTGGTGAAGAAATATTGTTGCAATTGGATGAACTGAAGGAGCTTTGGCTTGATTATTATGAGAATTATAATCTCTACAAAGAAAAATCCATGGTACTCTATGATAAACACAACCTGAGAAAGGTATTTCATGAAGTTGAAAAGGTAATGCTCTATAATTCTCGATTTCAGCTTCACCCAGGTAAGCTTAATTCTCGTTGGGAAGGTCCTTTTGTTATTAATAATGTTTATTCATTTGGTGCAGTGTAAGTCCAAGACCCCTCTTCCAAAAGGACATTCGCGGTTAATGGACATCGGTTAAAGAATCACCATGAATGGATTCACAATTCTGGATCAACATCGACTTCCACTGGATCCCCAACTTCTCTAGTCGACCTACCACTAGATGGAGATGGCGACCCACCAAATCCAAACTAGGGGGCACCACTTTCCCTTTAACTCTCTCTCTATCTCTTCCTCTATCTACCTCTTTCTTCTTCTTCCTCCCTCTTTCATTTTTTACCAATTTCTTTATCAAAACCTTTCTTTTTCACTTTCTCTTTTGTGTGGGTGTATCTTTATAAAAAGCAAAAATAAAAACCTAAAAAACAAACAGTCACTTAAAAAATACAAAAAAATTATGTGTCATGCTTACTCACCATCGAGTTTTGAAAAATTTTCCAACCATTTTGGGGAGTTAACAGAGATGTTTTCATCTCAATTTTTTTTATTTTCATCATGAATTTGAATAAAGAACTTTGTGTCAAAATTAACAAATTTTGAATGCTCAATTTTTGATTTGGAAAATGCTTTTCCCAAACCGTGAGGAATAACATTTGCTTTCATACCAAGGCCACATATGACCATCTTTTCAAAATGTGTGTTTTCACCCCCATTTGTGAGTCTTGAGTTTGTGGACCTTCAAGCTGAATTTCCTACCTTAGTGTGCATTAATATGATAGAGGCATTTTCTGAACCACATGAGAATCACAATAGACAAATAGCCTCCCATTTCCCTTACATTAATCCTTCTTTTGAAATCCCCTTTGATCCTATGAAAACCTTTTCTTTGATAGCCACATTACAAGCCCAATACCTTTTCCCACCCAATATCAACATGAATTTTCATTGCATAATTTTTTGAAATTTAAGTGTGGGGGGAATGGATTTCATTGTTTGGGTACCCTATGATTGATTTTCAATGAGTTATCATCTACTTGAGGGAAAACATCCATTTCATTGTGGGGGAGAGGTTTTCATTCAGTGTGTTTTGGGGAATGTAATGTACTTCCATTTATGTAATTTTGTAAATGTTATTGAAAAGTGTTTAAAAAAAAGATGAAAAAAAAATTGAAAAAAAAATTGAAAAAATGGGTTGTGTCTTGGGTAGGTCAAAAATCACTCTTCCTCAACCTTTGATCTTATTATAACTATTATAATTAGTGTCTTGAGGAGATCAAACATGGGTTGGGATATGAGTGTGAGATCTGTTTCAAGGTCAAATTTTGAAAAAACAAAAAGAAAGGAAAATAAAAAAAGAAAACTTGTATTATATTCTTATTGGGAGAAGTTTTGTGTTTTGTAAATATTCCATCTTCTCATTACCTTCATATTTTCTTCCTCTATTGTTTCTTTCTTCACACAATCATTCCCTTGTAAATATGTGTTTTCATTTCCTTTCATGTTTTATTTCAAAAAATGTGCATTGATTTTCCTATGTTGGTATTTTAACCCTCTTCTTCTCTCTCTTGGACATTATATTCCTACCATACCATAGCCACAGAAAAACCCCTTAAAATGACCTCTTGATTCTTGTTCACTTTGGATAGGTATTGGAAGCTGAGAGCTCTTTCAAACTCTAAGATTTTCACTTTTGGTTGGTGAAGGAGTGAACCTCCACAAATGAATTTTATCATCTTGATAGGTGTGAGTTTTGAGTGTCCACATTTTCCATTTCTAAATTTGAGCATAAAAAAAATGAATTAGTTTTGGAACATTTTTTCTGTAACAACTTGTGGTGGATTTCAAAATGGATGAGTGAAATAGTCTAAACCTCTCCTGATTGAAGAAAACAAAATTTTAATATTTGTTGGTGAGTGAAAATGATTTTGTCATGTTTTTATATTTGTTGCACATGAGGACATGAACAAAACTAAGTGTGGGGGAGTTGATGTTATTACTATTTTTATGACTTATTATATGCTCCCTTTACTTATTTTATATTAAATGTGCATAATTTGTGTGAAATATTAATGTTTTAATACTAAGTATAATTTTTGAGCATTTTTAGAAGTAGTTCAATTGAGTCGGTTTAATATTTTATTTATAACTATAACCCTGATGATAAAAATTGTTTTGTTCTTGTTTTTTAGTATTCCTAGTTAAATATACAACATTTCATTAGCAGGGACCATGAGATAATTCTACCATTTGAAGGGTCATATGGACCACACAAGAAGGCCCAATGAATCTGTGAACAAACTGGACCAGCCTTAAAGATTGATTTATTGGGCTCATTCCAGAAGTCCAAAAACATTAATTCTCCATAATAATTTTGGGGACACTACATGTCATCTTGGATAAAAATTTCAAGGCCCAAATCCAACTACAAGGGTCCCAACTGATTCATTTAAACTCAGCCCACCATTCTGGTCGGGAATTAAAATAAGCACAAAAATGTTGACTTTTATCCTGATTTAGACATCCATGCAAGCTGATATTTTTCAGTGTGAAAGCCAATATATAGTAGGCCAACATTGTTGAAGAAATTATTTTTATTTGAGGGAATATTACTATGCAAAAACCCATTCACATTTCGGCCATTGAAAATTCTGGATTGAAATAGATAGAATGGAATTCTTTATTAAAACCGCCATAACTTTGGCTAAAAAAGTCTATAGGCGGCCAAATTTTGAGGGTGGACATAAGACATCCATATCTACATCTTTTAAGAAGATACAAACTTGTGATTCATCTGTATATATTTTTAAATCTACGGTTCAAGTGGAGGGACAGTTTTTGAATGCAAACAGTCCACTCCTTGAGCTATAAATACTCTCCCCTTCTCTCCTTGAGAGGGGTTGGCACTTCAGCACTTAAGGAGGAGGTTTGGAATTAATAGAGATTTGAAAAGGTTATGGGAGGATATGCTTTGTTCTTTTTTCAACAAGAGAGACCTCTCCTCCACTTCTCTTTCGTGTTTGTTTATGTTTGCTTTCAATTGTAATTGTGTAACTTTGTTTTCATTTCAATCAAATTTTAGTGCTTGTTTCTTCTTCAATACCTCTTATTCTTCTCCACCTTCTGTAGTATAATATTAATGGTCTTAAAATAGTTTGAATCATTTTAAATTACAGTCCCTTATTTTGCTTCCTCATTCAATCGAAATTCCATTTTTGATTCTCAAAATCTTTCGTGTGTGTGTTCGACACACTACTCTTTTCTTGTTCCTTTCTTTTTCTAATATTTTTAAATCGACACCATAAACATTGAATCTAGATTATCAAAAATCCTAATGGATGAGTAAATCTACCATTGGGGTGAGTTATAATTCGGGGATGTTAGGTGATTGATAGGTTTTTCTCGATGAGTATTCTTTAAATTAATATTGTGTATGTTAAACTTAATATGTCATGGATTAATGATATGTTTTGTTTAACAAGTGGTTTCCATGGATTATTGGAACCATAAATAAACTACCATAAATAAGTTTTTATTGATATTATAACCCTAAGTTAAGTTAATCCTTGGATTAAAGTCTTAACACTTAGGAATTCCAATCAACGTCAACTTATGATATGAGTGTTAATTTAATGCAATACAAAGCAAGGCTCAAGGATATCATAAGCTTAACTCCCCAATAATGAACTCACCCCAATCTTCATATATTTGTTAAATCAAGAATCAACCATCAATCATTTCAATTTAGCTCTGCAAACAAACCCCACCAATCAAAATACAATCAACTAAAAACAAACGACTATTACAAAGTATCATCGCCGAGAATTCGACCCGAGTGCTGCTATACACATTAGCAGAGCATCAGAACATTGACTGGTCGATAGGCGACAATCGGCCTTGCGTTTCAGTCACATTCAGATAGACTCAACTATTTGAGTTACAAGAGATCTATTTCATCGCACCGTTACCACAAAAAGTCAACTTACAACATCACAGTCAAGCAACACATCCTCCGATCAAGACTCCCTTTTTCTGATAGTGCCTCCTACATAACTTCTCCAAATGACCCAAAAGGCTATAGTGTCATCAAATCTTCAGAGGAATACAACAAGATGACTTTGAGTGACCAAACCGACTTCACTAAAAACATACAAGGGAACGACTCGACGAACTGGAATCTGAAACCGATGAAGGATATTTTCTAGAAACAGGCTCCTCTGGCATACCCCACTCACCAGATGGGGAACCTTCATGAGAACCCACTTCCACCGTCAGCACCCCAAAAATAAATTCATTCATGAATGCCTCATCCACCAACTTCTCGAAGTAGGTTTCACCGGATGAGATCACTTTCTCTACAATTTCAGGATGAAGACCCCAAACAAAGAGGGGGGCCTTCATCGGATCCCCTGATGCTACTTCCAAAGATAATGGAACCAGCTCTCTAAAATTTTCAACATAAGACTTTACTGATCGCTGGCCCTACCAAACATCCCACATCTCTGCCACCTTCCTCTTCTTCACCTCCTCCGGTATTAACCGTTGGATACAAGTGGCCTTAAACACCTCCCATGACATGTCGCCTTTCATCGATGATGGGGAAACCAACCCCCCACTAGTCCAAGGCTGGACCCTCAGACAACCTTTGAACTGCATGGACTCTAACAGTATCGGGAGTTCCCAATGACTTAAAAATACGCTCGACTTCCTCAACCCACTGCACAACCTCAAGAAAATCTCAATCACCATAGAAAAAAGGCAAAACTTATGGAGGAAAAGGAACTGGGCATGACTCATTAAGAACTTTGGGGACCTTTTTGGGAAGAATTTTTTTTTGAACAACATGAAAATCACATACCAAATCCAATATCAAACTGAGTCACAAACAAATAAGAACACCTCAAACCAAAACCAACTGGCTCAGAAGCAAAGTAAAACAAAAACCAACCAAATATTCTTTTTCAAAAACCATAATTTTTCTTTTAAAACTCAAAACTGACTTCTTCCGAGGCTAATTCCCAAATACCAAAACCCATTTTTCAAGAAAAAAAACTAATTTCCAAAATCATTTTCTCATTAAAATCCACTTTAGGAAAATCGTACCAAACCTTTAACTCTAACACCCAACCCATGGTACCTTATGAACCATTACATGTGTGTCAATCCATCTCCAATACCTTATGCCAATACACACTTCCCACATATACCCACACACATGTCAATGTCCATAAGAAATACCAAGGGCCACATTCCATTCACATTCTCAAACCCAAAAAACCTTAAATGTTTCAAAACCCACTCTACCAATTTAAACCCACTTGATAGAATGAACGTTCATTTAAATTATTTTCCATTTGAAAATACACTATCATTTTCAACACACTCACATAAACCAATATCAAATCAAAACACAGCCAACGACAAACTACTTGAAAGAGGAACTAGTGTCTATGCCTAACCCGACAACATGGTGGTGAGCCATGCCCCAAGTAAGTCATAACACTAGGAGGGCCTTAAACTAGTCACTTGGACTTCACATGGGTCACCAGCCCATGCAAGTCCATAACATAACCCGACTCGCCTCCATTTTCATCCCTCAATTCCAAAACAACACAAGACTCAAGAATCAATCTCGGACTACCCCTAGTGACTCGAGGTTCAGAACGAGCAAGGGTTCATGACGCCCTTCCCGCACCTACCTCCCGAGTCTCGACAGTCCTGATATCCATCTACCAGACACCCCAAATAACAAGAACCTCCTTTGATACCATTTCGTCATGAACCAAGTTGGGATGCCATCTGACCCAACACCTAACCCGATCTGCGATATGGCTCGAAGGGCGTTCTCGATCCCCACGGGCTGGCAACAAGTGGCGGGCATCAAAATAAAACAAGAGGGAACAATTTTTCCTAATAATAATAGGACAAAAAAATACAGCATTGAAAACGTAGCAGAGCTAACCACAACTGAATTTCAATAAAAGAACAATCTGGTCCAATACGAATACAACTAAATAAAACTAACACTGAAAGAACTAGAAGATACAACAAAATAAAACAACCAACTACTAGAATGATCTCCATGTGACCTCTTGGTCACCTCCAACCATAAGACCACCTTGCTCTAAGAGATACTCGAACCAGAAAAACCTGAACAAAATCCAAACCTGCAAAACAGTTCGGGTCTACCGACACCGAATGGTACAAGTAGGGTGTGAGCTAGACAGATCAGTAGGGAATCACCAAAGAGTCCATGTGTTTCCTTTCCCAAACAATCCATTAACACTAGTTTGAAAATAGGGCTATAAAAATAGGTTTTCTTTCTTTTTAGAGATAAACAAATTTCATTCCCTTTTTCCAAACTACGCACACCATGTTTCCAAATTCAAAATAGACTTCATTTTAGATAAAAACCCAAATCAATAACACCGGGGCTATTATGAAAATAAGTAAACTGAACAAATGAAAATTCAATGCAGAAGAAAGTAAACAAGAAATGTAAATAATCCAGTAACCATGGGTGATCCTAAACATCCCTAGAAGACCCCTAGACGTACTCGGTTTCGGAACCACCTATCAGTGTATGATGAAGCTTCTAAATCTTTAACCAACTGGCCACCCTAACTGACCAATCCAGTGCCAAATCCCACCTGGCCTAACAAAATACAGGGGGTACCAACCCGTCTAATTGGGGTTGATCAGCAACCGTCACTCGGTCATCTAAAAGACGCCCAGGAACCCATGGTGGTTATAATAATACTCTGTAAGTAGGAAGGCCCTCGCACGTGTGACTCATCTCACTGCACTTGCCTTCCCCAAACACAGATGCTCCTATACGTTCACCCATAAAGGGTTACACTAGACAGGAGCACCTCATATGTACATCCAATCATCTCACATTAACAAAGTGCCAACCGGGCCGTCATGCCATGCAAATCATTAAAACCATTTGAATCCCTTTTCAAAATACTTAAGTTGTTAAGTGGGCATACAATAATAAAAACATCATCATTTAAAAGAATCAACACAAACATTACAAAGTTCCCCCAAATACGCATCCGATCATTTCATATCAACAAAATTCCAACCGGGTCATCACACCAATTAACATTCAAACCATTTCATAAAATGTTCAAAGTTGCCCACCGGGCATTCACATTTTTTTTGAATCAAATTCTTTTCTAAAATCAACACAAAACATCACCTTTAAAAGTACAATTATAAATGGTCCTTCAATATTATGCACCCAAATACATTTACCAAAGCAGTTCCAAATCATTTCTAAAACCATTTCCAAGTATACAAGGCCAAACGAGCCATTATACCATTTGAAACCAACTGTGTCCCAAAATGCCCCATAGTTCAAATTTAAAAGAAAAAAAAATCAATTTAAAGGCACATAAAATACCAACACACTTTTTATAAATCAAAGATCCATTTTAGAAGTAAGATAGTTGGAGAGAGAGAAGAGAAAACATTTGAGAAATCATGGTTCATGTGTAACACCCATCTTTTAAGTGACATTTTCACTTGAATTCTCTTCCATGTTTGCACCTAGTGCACACATGGATGTGAAAACATCCAATGACACCATTTTAAGATCCATAAGAATACCCAAGAACATTTTTTCAGAAATACCACTTCCCTTTAAACAAACACAATTGTAACATCTCTCACAAACATTTCAAAAACCCGAAGAACTTTTCCAAAACATTTCTTTGTAAATAATCAAGCCATAAATAGGCACCCAAATCACATTCAATGCTCTAATTAATGTTTCAACTAATACAATATATAAAACCAAGTCCAAACAATACAACAAGGGCTCAATTTCTTTTTTATAAAACAAAAGGCATTTTATCAAACACTTCCAAGGCACCAACACATAGACATAATCAAGGAATCCTTTCAAAAGCTATTTTTAACAATTGTAACCAACGTAAAAACACCACAATAAGTTAACTATAATACATATAGAGGTGAGAATCATGTTTAGAAATTAATCCAAAGCATTAAAGCATCAAGAGATTTCAATGGAAAGGAAAATCATGGAAACACCTACCTCAACCATGTGCGGATGCGATGAAACTTCAAGGGAGGATAGATCTAATCCCCACAGACCATTCACACACCCTAGATCCAAAGAAAAACGAACCAAACATAAACCCTAGACATTAGGGTTCATCCATGGATAGAAATCCTCAAAGAAAACCCTAGAACAAAGAGGGGAAGAGAAGGAGAGAAGATTTGATGAAGGAAGCATGAAGAATCACCAACCTTTCTTGATAAATCGACCCAAAATCTCCCCAAATCGAAGCAAGAATGAGGGGGAGGCTCCTCTGGTCGATGACCAACAGAGAGGGATTCATTTTGGAGGTGGAATCACCCAAATCAGAGCTCCACATCAAATGTTATAAAGCCCTCAAGTGGCTGCATGGTTTTGTTGCACGGTTTTTCAAACCGTGCACAGACCGTGCGAGGGCTACTGGAATCTTCTGCAACTTCACATGGTTAGGCTGCACGGTTTGGCCAAGCCATGCTCAAACCGTGCAACCCCAAAAATTGGTCAAAAATCCCCAAATTACCCCCCAAACACTGGGGAAGACCCACCCAAAGATCCTTGAACATTTTAAACATAGTATGGAGACACCGACGACATCACAAACTCTCCAACATGCCGCTCTTTTCCCACAACATTCACAATAACCAAGAATAGGTATAGAAAAAAAAATACCACAAAAACACAAGGAAATTTATTGGACACCCAACCCAAACTTCAACAAAAAATCCAACATCGAGAAATAAATAAAATGAAGGAGTATCCGAGGTCGAGGTGTGACAGTCCAACCCCAAGGTATCATAAAAATTACTAAGGTTATTCACCAAGGTATCGTAAAACATGTCATCTCTAGAGATTAAATTCTTTACCCAATGCATTGAAGCACTATCAGAGTGCACCCTTAATATGTCTTTATTTTCATTGAGTCACATAGATCATAATCATACATTCCATAAATAATCCCAAGAGTAAAAAAAGGGTTTCATATCAAAATTGTGACGTTTTAAAAAGTGCTTAAAAATAAGATCATTATATCATTTATAACCCATTTAAAGAGAATAAGGGTTTTATATATGTCAATTCTATATTCAAATATATTTTTTTCTAAAAGGGAATTCCTCAGTGTGGCCTTTTCGAACCCTCCACACAGAAAAACCCCCTCCCCTACGAAGGGGTAGTACCTGAAGGCAACTCCCCAGCCGGGGAAGGAGCCGTTTCCAGACGAGATGGCAGAGCATCCCGGAGGGTAAAGTCCCGGCAGTGATGGTTCTTCACAGCGATCCGTCAGCAATTTGGGTCGCGCCTTGTTTTGCCCGCCCAGATGAGTCCGAGCGACCCGGCAAGGTGGGTGGATCCCGGGGGAGAGGTTCGTCCTAAAAGCGGACTCCCAGGAATAGAACCCTGAACCTCCCAAAGAACAACCTGTTTTGGCAACTCACCTTCACCACCAAACCACCACCGAAGTGGAAAATGTGTTGTTTGGGTTTGACATAAATAAAATAAGGGAATTTATTGAGAAAAAGAGAGATTTTGAGACGAAAATTCTGCAGCATAACGACTATACTACATGGTTTTAGAAAACATTAAAAAGATAGAAGAAAAGGGTTAACTACTCATAAATAACTCATTATACATTATATGGACATAATACAATGTAAATAAGATCATGATATGGATTTTTGAATGACATACCACATGAAAATGAAACTTGAAAGAGAAGATGCGATTTTTTTTACGAAAATTCGGCAGCCTAACGACGTTACTTAAAAATTTAGAAAATCAGCTGATGAGAGTGGAAAATGTCTTTCATCGTTTGGACATAAAATGGACAACAATAAAGATATATAAGAATATATACCTACATAATAAAAATGGAAACTAGAAGTCATAACATAAAGGATGTCATGATTAAAAGAGTAGGGTGAAATGTTCTCTTACCTTGAAAAGTAACTTCAAAAACTCGGAGGTTTGGACCTTGGGGGACTTGAGGACAACTTGGGAGGACTCATTTGGAGCTAAAAAGAACAGATCTTCGTTGAGGAGAGATTTGGAATGAAAGGAATGAAGGAATGGGTTGATATTTATAACAAAAGTGAGAGAATATTTTATTAATTTTCAAGGGACACCTCATCAGTGGTATATGCAAAACAATGAGCTTGTCCATGATATTTTCTCATGGTATTGACCACTTGGGACCCCTCATAACATATCTTACTGTACACCGAAACTCAAAACTTTATTTTTAATATTTACCGAAAAACAAAACATTTTATAAAAATTTTATAAATTCACCATAACCTAATATTTATAAATAAATAATCATTTATTTAGTTAATAAGTGTATATTAAATTTATTATAATAAATGTATATTACATATTTATTATAATATATGTATATTACATTTATATAAATGTATATTTATTACAAATTTATTATAATAAATAATCACATTTATAGATGTATATTAATAAATAAATAATCATTTATTTAGTTAATTATGTATTTATTGTATTTTTTTATATTTATAATAATAAATAAATTTATTATATATATGGGGGGGTTGGGGGTGGTGTGGGGTCAAAGCGCCCAACTTTTTGTTCAGCGCCACCTCAAGTGACGCTGAACAAACCCATTTCCCAAATATAAAAAAACTCTACCCCATAAAACTAAAAAAAGCCCCACCCACCTAAATTACCCTTGATATAACTCTTCAAATGGGGTGGAGTCAATGTGCACGCGAAGAAGCATGTCAAAAGAAGGATGTCTTGAAAAACATAAGACATACCATTTTCATGAATGAATTAAATTACGTTGATGACAATGCCATCATGATGTGCAATGCAAAGAAGACGACTGTACTGATAACATGTTGTGAAATCGATCAAATGTCGATTGAAACCATGAAGAATTTCAAAACCAAAATTGCAAGTCTGATCGTAGGTGAAGCATGTCATTGACGAAGTGAGTGTCAGATTTGTGTATGTCAATGATAATGACAAATAGAAATACAAATATAAGAGAAAAACATTAAATAAAGAGAATAACACAATATAGAGACAAAAGTTCTCCACATTTCATTCACATATCACCATATATATATTGCACAAGAGATTTGTTCCAATGGTTAAAATTAATTCCTACAATATCTAATCTAACGTCACACACTCCAACAGTGAGAGAATATGAAAGATTGGCTATTACGAGGGAAATTTATTGGCAATTGAAGAGTCGTCATTATTATCATAACCACGACATCCATTTAATAATGTTTCATAACATTATTAATATTGTATAATTATTAATTTATTAATAATATGTTATAATTAGTAATATTTTATTACAAGTGATGTATTATTAGGGATGTTTTATTATTAATAATGTAATATTATGAATACTCTGAAAAGAAGGAATTTAAATTCATATTGAAAATGTGTAATTAATTTTGATTTTAAATAATATTTTAAAATCATTTTAATGAAATTAGGATTGGATATAAAAACAGTTAAATAATATTTAAAATTTTATTACATTTAATTAGAAAATAAAATAAATAGTAATGAATGCATATTTAATTCAAGATAAAAACTATCATCTATGTCACATTAATCCTATTGGTGACTAATATCCACATGATACAACTTAAAACAAGTCCCATCAATAGATACCAACCCATCGCATCATCTCTAGCAAACCAACTCTGCCACCATAAACGTGTTTCCATCTTGTTATTTGCAACATGCATTTAATATAAACCTCAAAATCTTGAATTTTTGTTTTGAGTTTACATATTTACGAATATTGAGAATATAAAATAAAATAATTTATAATGAATATCTTTAAATATCATAAACCGCTTATTTGTTAATATTTTTTTAAAGGTGGGTCTCTATTTATTACACATGCTACAAAAAAAGAAGACGGTTGGGGAAATTGACCCCGTGCCCCACACCCCAACCCTCCTGCCACCCCAACTGACTACGGTGACCCACCTTTAAAAAAAAAAAAAAAAAGATCACTGGAGGTCATCTGTTAATATATTTTTGTAAAAATAAAAAAATATCCATTGCTGGTTGGTGTGTGGCGCCTTAGCGATGACCAATTCTCCCTAAAAAATAGGACGGAGTTGGCGTTAACTTGCTTTTAGATGCCGAGACCAAGGTCATCACCATCGACGCCGCGCGGAAATGGCTAAGCTAGCTGGGGATTTTTTTTATTCACTGTTTTTTGAAAGTTAAATATCATTTATTAATATCATTTTTTAAATTGAAATTAAATACTGGAGTTTTTTTTAGGGAAAATCCGTTTTCCCCATTACCCTATCGTTTCTTCGCGAGCCTTCTGATTGCGTTTTGTAGGCTGCCGCGTGCCCCTCAATCTGTTACGCGAGGGATGCGGTCCACCGTCCACGTGTAGGTGTGATCCCGGGTTGTTACAGATCCGCTTCGCCTTCTTTACCCTTCCGCAGGGGTTCTTTTTCATTCGATGGTGGCGCGTTGCTCCATTTTCGGAGCGCGGTTGGTTTCGGGGTGGAGTGGTTCCAGGTTTCGGGAATAGATCTGCTCCACCATGATTATTCAACACCGCTCCTCCGTTTTTGGTTTGTGATGCTTCAATTTCAGGGGCAATTCGTTTTTGGGGGCGGCGAGGTCATGGATTTGGGGTTCTGGCTTCGGCGAGAGGGAGGTCGAGGGGAGAACCATCACGGGCCTGCTCCTGGCTCTCTGTTTATGCAGTAGGCCGGTAGAGGACCAGAGGCGACCATCTTTGGTGCTCGGTGAGTAGATCTGACGTGGTTCTGGTGTTTCTTGTGTTGTTTGTGCCAGGACGACGACAGTGACAAGGATGAAGAAGGTTCCTCTTGACGACATCGGGTAGCACCGATTGTGTGGAGGCTCTCCATCAACAAAGAGGTGAGACCGAGCCCTCGGTAAATGTGTCTCGGTCCATTGTTTTTTTTAAATTAAAAATGCATCGCAAGATTAAGAAAATCAACAGATCCTTGGATGCCATTTACAATTAAGGAATTAAAAATTGGATTCCTGTGGATTTCATAAATTTTATTAGGGCCGACTTAGGAGCCATTTGTTGGAAAGGAAGATGAAATTGATATATTGGCAAGGGATTTGTGTCCGCTCCTAATGATTCACCCATCATTGGTATAGTTGGAATAAGTGGATTGAGAAAAACATCTATTGCTTAGATGGTTAATAATAAGGGGGAATGACAATGGGGACCAAAAGTTCCCCTAATACCACACAAGGACCATGGTCATTTCTGTGAACAGTGAAAAAACACTGTTCATAGAACTACGGGAGGTCCTCCGGTATTAGGGGGACTTTTGGTCCCCAATTGTCATTCCCCCTAATAATAATCGTGTTAAAGATCATTTTGAAAAATGATTTTGGATCATGATATTCGTAGACTTTGACTTGTTTAGAATTCTAAATGAGATCTGGAATCCCTCACTCTAAAAAATAGTGCACTATGTAATCTGGAAACACTCTTAATGACAATTAACGAGGAGTTGAGCTCTAAGAAGATTTTAGTCATTTTGGATGATGTTTGGAATGATTATAAAAGCGAGTGAGATGACTTGCATAATTATTTGATGATAATTGATGTTCAAACTTCCAGAATTATGAAAGATGAATGTTGATGAAAAGATGAAAAATGATTTTATTCATTAGTTGAGAGAACTTTCATTCCAAGATAGTTGCGAGCTATTTAGGCAAAAGGTCTTTGCAAATGGAAGACCAGTTGGGACTGAAACACTTGATTCTATTGGTAAAAGGATGGTGGAGAAGTGTAAATGCATGCCTCTAGCTATAAAAACACTTTGGGGTTTATCCCATTCTTAAGGGATCTGAAGATGAATGGTTGTCAATTGAAAATCTCGCTTAGAATTCTAAACAAATCAAAGCCCACAAATATCGTGGTCCAAAACCATTTTTCGAAATGGTTTTTGACACAGTTATTATTATCAACCATATGAACAAGCATCATTTTTCTCAATCCACCCATACCAACTATAACAATGATGGGAGAATCATTCTCAGTGTAGGAGCGACACAAATCCCTTATCAATATATCAATTTCATTATTTAGGAGTGTGGAAGATAAAGAAGTGCTTTCAGGATCATTAAGCAAATCCCACGCCATCCAATGTCATATTAATTTATCTTTTCCCATCTCAAAATCTTTAGGAAAAAATGAAGAATATGTGAAACACCTTTTAAATGATGATGATGAAAGGTGGTCAAAGTTCATTCTCAAAGGTAAAACTTCTATTTGACCCCAACATGTTTTTTTTCAATCGACAACCATTCATCTTCAGATCCCTTAGGAATGTAATAAACTCCCAAGTGTTTTTATAGCTAGAGGCACACCTTTACATTTCTCTACCATCTTTTTACTAATAGAAACAGTCGTTTCAGTCTCAATTGCTTTTTCATTTTCAAAGATCTTTTGCCTAAATATCTCCCAATAATATTGGAATGAAAGTACTCCCAACTGATTAATAAAACAA
The DNA here is from genome assembly GCA_963277665.1 of Viscum album. Classification (NCBI taxonomy): domain Eukaryota; kingdom Viridiplantae; phylum Streptophyta; class Magnoliopsida; order Santalales; family Viscaceae; genus Viscum; species Viscum album. The sequence continues at coordinate 179,431,257 of OY728159.1, read as the reverse complement.
TTTTTCATCATTTCATCAACATTCATCTTTCATAATTCATCAAGTTTAAACATTAATTCTCATCAAAGAATTATGAAATTCATCCTATTTACTTTTATTATCATTCCAAACATCATTCAGAACGACTAAAATCTTCTTGGAGCTCAACTCCTTGTTAACTGTCATTATGAGTGTTTCCAGATTATAGAGTTTACTATTTTTGTGAGTGAGGGATTCAACCATCTCATTTAGAATTCTAAACAAATCAAAGTCCATGAATATCATTATGACATCCCTTATTTTTATTATATAACTTTTCATTATATTTTTACAAACAGAGGATATTTAAAGTCTAGTGTTTTGGAAATCTGGAATATAATACATGAAAATATATAATATTCTTCTTGTAAGGCTTAATCATAGGTTCATCTTAAGTACAATTACTGCATCTTATAACCTGGAGACATATATCAAAGGAAAGTGTAAGCAGAAGGTCCAGTAAAGAAAACAAGTGAAACAATTTACATGTGATTTTGAGCGATATTAATAAGAACATGAGAGATATCGTAAAGGAATGATAAAGAGGCATATTATTGCAATTATAAATTGAATAATAAATTGAAAACGTGGCTACAACATTACATTTAGACATTCATGAACATATCACCAAGATCCAATCCTAAGGTATCATAAAAATTATTAAGGTTATTCACCAAGGTATCGTAAAACTTGTCATCTTTAGAGATTAAATTCTTTATTCAATACATTGAAGCACTATCAGAGCGCACCTTTAATATGCCTTTATTTTCATGTGAGACACATAGATCATAATCATACATTTCATAAATAACTCAAAGAGTAAAAAAAGAGTTTCATATCAAAATTGTGACGTTTTAAAAAGTGCTTTAAAACAAAATCATTATATCATTTATAACCCATGAAAAGAAGAGTTTTATGTATGTCACTTCCGGGTTCAAATATTTTATTTTTATGTTTTGGTGAATAACCCTGGAAACAAAATATGTTTGGGTATTGACATAAATAAAATAAGGAAATTTCTTGAGAAAAAAAGAGTTTTTGAGCCGAAAATTCTGTAGCATAACAGTTATACTACATGATTTTAGAAAATATTAAAAAGAGAGGGGACAAGGGTTAACCACTCATAAATAACTCATAATACAGTATAGGGACATAATAAAATGTAATTAAGATCGTGGTATGGATTTTTGAATGACATACTACATGAAAAGGAAACTTGAAAGAGAAGATGAGATTTTTTTGACGAAAATTCGGTAGCCTAATGACGTCACTTAAAAATTCAGAAAATCAGCTGACGAGAGTGGAAAATGTCTCTTATCATTTGGACATAAAATGAACAACAATAAAGATATAGAAAAATATACCCCTACATAATAAAAATTGAAACTAGAAGACATAACATAAAAGAAGTCATGATTAAAAGAGGAGGATGAAAGGTTCCCTTACCTTGAAAAGTAACTTAAAAAACTCGAAGGTTTGGAAATTGTGGGGCTTGAGGGCAACTTGGGAGGACTCCTTTGGAGGTAAAAAGATCAGATCTTTGTTGAGGAGAGATTTGGAATGAAAGGAATGAAGGAATGAGTTGATATTTATAACAAACGTGAGAGAATATTTTATTAATTTTCAAGGGACACCTCATTAGTGGTATATGAAAAATCATGAGTTTTTACATGATATTTTCCCATGATATTGACCACTTGGGACACCTCATAACATATCTTACTGTACACAAGTCGGCTAAAATTATTACGTCATGATTACATCATTAATGATTTCATTAAACACACCGAAACTCAAAACTGTATTTTTAATATTCACCGAAAAACAAAACATTTTCTAAAAATTTCATAAATTCACCATAACCTAATATTTATGTTCTGAATTTAAAAATGAACTCTATTTTATGAAAATAATTTTCTAATTATGAGATATTTAATTTTTAATTAAAAACACTATTTATCTGAAAAATACTAATACTTAACTAATAATTTTTGAAACAGTTATTTATTTATGTTATTATATCACTTCACCATTAAAGACGTCTAAATTATATTTATACTTTTTTAAGTGAGGTTACTATTCCATTGGTCACATTATTATTATTAAGAGTAATATCACTATTCATACTTTACTATTTACTAAAAAATAAGTTGATCTTATTAGACTCTAAGTTTCTTACTGATCACAACAGTAGTCGATCTTTTTTTGATAATCATTTCACGTTACTAATTATTTAAAGTATACAAAAATACCATTTTTCCAAAATTCACCAATAATATGGATCTTTTATAAATTAATCTTATTTTTATCTTGATATTTGAAATTCACAAATTTTATCATAATAAGAAATAACAATTTTTTTTATACAAGAGGATTACACAAAGTATCTAAGGCCTTGTTACATAACCCTTTATAATACCTGCATAGAATCTAAGAGTAAGATGTGTAATGGTGATAGAATCTTGGGGTGACTCGGACAACATTTCCCAAGTGACGATTTCTATCAGCTTGAAATTCTCTCTTAAACGATTCCGTTCAAGTTTAACGTGTTGAAGTTCGACTTGGGTTTGGTCTAGAGCAATGCCCAATGATGCTACCTCCTTCCCAAGCTCCGATAGATGGGTTTCGTACGACCCGGGTCTACTGGATGAGGCCATCAACTCTTCTTTCTGTATTAATTAACCATTATCATTTATATTTATAAACAATAATCAAAACGTTAAGAGTATAGTTTCCAACAGTCATATTGACCAATAGTCATATTGACCAACGGTCATATAACAGTCGAAACCCAATAGTCTCATTTTAATTATACTCACTTCATTAATTAAAGAATATGGTTTTGTTGAGTATAAAATAAAATAACACATAAATTCAGGAAACAAATATTATTCAAAAGTTCGGGTCGTTACATTCTTCCTCTCTTAAGAAATTTCATCCCCAGAATTTCGACTCGTACCCTCAGAAGAGAAAAGGTGCGAATACTTCTTTCTCATAGACTCCTCTGGTTCCCACGTGGCTTCTTCACATTTTTTGTTCCTCCATAACATCTTAACAAGGCAGGTAGTCTTGTTGCATAGAACATTGTCTCTACGATCCAAGATCTCCACCGGCTACTCCTCATAAGAGAGGTTGTGTTTCAGTTGTACCACCCATGGATTTAATACATGTAAAGGGTTAGATATGTACTTCCTCAAGAGAGATACGTGGAAAACATCATGAACTTGTGTTAGATTTGGAGGAAGTGCAAGCCGATAGGCCAATGCTCTTACGTGATCAAAGATTTCATATGGGCCAATGTACCTAGGACTAAAGTTTCCCTTTCTTCTAAACCTCATGACTCTCTTCCAAGGTGAGATTCTAAGAAAGACTTTGTCACCAACATCAAACTCCAAGTCCCTTCGATGGTTGTCAGTATAACTCTTGCCGACTCTGAGTAGCCTTGTTGTGTTACTAGATGGCATGAACCTTTTCTGTCATCTCTTACACAAGATTAGACTCAAGAAGCTTTCTCTCGCCAGCTTCATCCCAACAAGTAGGAGTTCTACATCGCTTCCCATATAGAGATTCATAGGGTTCCATTTGGATGCTCGAGTGGAAGCTATTGTTATAAGAGAACTCAACTAATGAGAGATGTTGATCCCATCCACCCTTAAATTCCATTGAGCATGTTCTCAGCATGTTCTCAAGTTTTTGAATAGTCATTTCAGATTGGTCATCAGTTTGGGGGTGATAGGCCGTATTGAAATTCAATTCGGTACACAGATCATGTTGAAGACTTCTCCAGAATTTTTATGTAAACCATAGATCACGATCAGATATGATAGAAAGTGGAATTTCATGCAGCCTTACCACTTCACATAAATCCTAACAAGTTAGATCACAAGAGAAATCTTATCGAATAGAGATAAAATGGGCAGTCTTGGTGAGACAGTCCACAATAATCCATATCGCATTGTTTCCTTTGGAAGTTCTCGAGAGACTAGTGACAAAATCCATAGTGATATTATCTGACTTTCATGCTAGTATGATCAGTGGTTGTAATACCCTTTTAGGAAGTTGTCGCTCTGCCTTCACCTGTTGACATACCAGACACCTTGTAGTGTAGCAAAAAATCTCCCTTTTCATATTATCCCACCAATAATGATTAGTGCCTCCATATATTTAGAGCAAAAATGACCGCAGATAGCTCAAGATCATGCATAGGATAGTTCTGTTCATGAGTCTTCGTTGAGATTCATAAGCAATGACTTTGTCATTTTGCATGAGGAAGCACCGATGCCCTTTCAGAGTTGCATTGCTAAAAATAACGAATCCTTCTCCACTTGAGGGCAGAGTTAACACGAGTGCAGTAACCAATCTCTTCTTCAACTCTTGGAAACTTTTCTCAACTCCTTTGTTCAGATGAACTTGACCACTTTTTGAGTTAACTTGGTTAATGGATTAGAAAGTTGTGAATTTCTTTTTCACAAACCTCCTATAATATCCTGTTAATCCAAGGAAACTTCAAATATTAGTAATTGTGGTAGGCTGAGGCAATTCCTCTACAACCTTTATCTTTGCAGGGTCAACTATGATTCCTTCATTGGTTACAATGTGCCCCAAGAAAGCAACTTGTTGTAACCAAAATTCACATTTGTTGAACTTTTCAAAAAGCATATTCCTTCGTAGAGTTTGCAAAATAACCTTTAGATGATCCTCATGCTCCTCACAACTTTTGGAATATATCATAATATCATCAATAAAAATTACCACAAAGTTACCAAGGTAGTCTTTAAAGACTATATTCATCAAATCCATAAAAATAGCAGGTGCATTAGTCAGTCCAAATGGCATAACAACAAACTCATAATGCCCATTTCTTGATTGAAATGTAGTTTTTGGAATATCTTCTTTCTTCACCCTCAATTGATGATAACTAGATCGAAGATCAATCTTAGAGAAGAATTGATCCCCACAATGTTGGTCAAATAAGTCATCAATTCTTGGAAGATGATATTTGTTCTTCATTGTGATCCCGTTCAGTTCTCTATAATCAATGCATAGCCGCATTGATTTATCCTTCTTCTTCACAAAGAGAACACGTGCTTCTCAAAGAGACACACTTAGTCGGATAAACCCCTTCTCCAAAAGATCTTGGAGTTGTTTCTTTAATTCCTCAAGCTCTACATTTTCCCTCTTATACATGGTTTTTGATATCGGATGAGATCCAGGTATGAGTTCAATGGAGAACTCTGCCTCTCTTTCTGGGGGAGGTTCGAGTTACTCCTCAGGAAATATGTCAACGTATTCCTGAATGATGGGGACATTTTCTATCCTTATACTCTCATTTCCTTTTTTTTCTTCGACGATCAATTCCATAAAGAAGGATACATGAGGTTCTTCTAGATAAAGATCTGGTTGAGATATCTCTTCTTGGAAGATAACTATAGGTTTTCCATTCAAGACTATTGAGTTTTCCTTGATTCCGCATTTGATATTAGCATTATACTTTAGGAGTCAGTCCATCCCTAGTATAATGTTGAATTCCAGCATGAGAATGACTACTATATTTGTGATAAGATTGTGCTCACTAAAGTAAATACTAGAGTTTCTAAACACTGACGATGCTTGGATAATCCCACCAGGAGTCTTGACTAATAACTCTACTTTTAGAAATTCAATGGTTGGCTTTGAGAGAACAACAAGAGTACCTGCTACCACATCATTTGGAGCTTCAACATCAGTCGTTGTGATATTAAAACCACGCCCTTGCTAACTTGGCCTTTGCTGAGGCTGATGGTGATTCCCCTCCACTACCCTCAGATTTGGGCAGTGATCGACAAAGTGCCCAAGTTGTCCACACTTATAGCATTGGACATAAGGTAGGGTCTACACCATATTCCCATTGTCGTTAGTGTTGGGAAGTTGAAGCTTCAACTCACTATGACAATTCCGCGCAATATGATCATCTCTTCCACACTTCTAGCACTTCCCGCTCCTGAGCATGCAGTTCCCCAAATGCTTCTTCCCACATTTATTACGCATGGGAAGTTGCACTTGTTTTCCTCCTCTTCCCTAATCAAAGGAACACCCTAAGCTTGGCTCCATTGATCTCTTCTTGTCATTGGATTTATGAGATCACTGCATCTCACTGAACTCTAGTTCGACTTTCATTGCACTCCGCACGATCTCCTCATAGCTGTCATAGTCTCAGTTGTCTATATTCTTCCGCAAATGAGGTATTACTCCACCAAAGAATCTATCAACCTTCCTATTAGGATCCATGAAAAAGCTTGAGGTGTAACGAGAAAGTCTTGTGAAGTTCATCTCATAGCTTCCAACAGATTCATTCCCCTTCTGGTTCAACTCAAGAAACTCCTTCTCCATTCTTGTTCTCATAGAACAAGGGAAATACTTATTGAAGAATATCCCTCTGAACTCTTTCCACTCCATAGCTTCGACCTCCGCTCTTGGCCTCATGTTTTTAATTAGTTCCTACCACTGATCATTTTCTCTCTCTAAACGGTAAACAACCAGGGTGAAATTCTCTTATTCCGAACAACGGAGCACAGAAAAGATCTTCTCGATAAAGCTCATCCACTGTTCAGCAATCAATGGGTCGGTAGATCCACTGAAGGTTGGTGATTGTTGATGCATAAAAGACTCAACAGAATGTTGTTACCTTCACGGTGAGATCGTTTTCTCAGCTTGATTCAAGTTATTTCTCATAACTTGAGTCACTTGGTTCATCATTCTCATGAAAGTTTTCATTTCGGCTTCCGTCGGAGGGCCGTTAGTGCATGGTTCATTGCGGTCACCATTTGCACGGTTCCTCCCATTGTCCACCATTTTCTAAAAGAACAAAACATTAGTTAGAATCTTATTTCATTTATGAATCTTTTAATTATAATTTTTTTATGTCTTAAAACTTTACGCTTATACATAGTATTCTTTAACAGCAATTACATCTCTATAAATCCTTCATAAGGATTTATAAAAAGTTTGTGATTAACCAAACATATCCCCTGGGAGTGTCAAACTAGGAGTTCAACAAGATCTGGTGTCGTGTACCAGGATATCCCGGGTCAAGCTTGAAACTCCTTGTCAGAGTTTTCAGTCCTAGGTATATCTGTGCCAGAGCAACATCCACTTGTACATATCCATACGTGAATTTATTTGTTCAAAAACCACTTACTTAATATTTCACCAAAATACCAGGAAGTTTTCCTATATTTAAATTTTTTTATAGGGTTCTTCCTAAAGTTTTTATAGCATAATTTCCACAAATAACTAAACTATTATTTGATACTAACTATGATATCCCGCCTTTTTATTACACAACTTTTCATTACATTTTTACGAACATAGGATCTTTAAAGTCTAGTGTCTTTGAAATCAAGAACATAATACATGAAAACATGAAATTCTTCTAATCCACTTGTAAGACTTAATCATAGGTTCATCCTAAGTACAATTACTGCATCTCATAACCTGGAGATATACATCAAAGGAAAGAGTGAGCAGAAGACCCTGTAAGGAAAACAAGTGAAACAATTTACATGTGATCTTGAGCGATTTCAATAAGAACATGAGGGATATCATAAAGGAATGATAAAGAGGAATATCATAGAAATTATAACTTGAATCATAACTTGAATCATAACTTGAAAATGTGGCTACAACATTAAATTTATACATTCATGAACATATCACCAAGGTCCAACCCCAATGTGTCATAAAAATTACCAAGGTTATTCACCAAGGTATTTTAAAACTTGTCATCTCTAGAGATTAAATTCTTTACCCAATGAATTGGAGCGCTATCGGGGCACACCGTTAATGTCTTTATTTTCATGTAAGCCACATAGATCATAATCATTCATTCTATAAATAACCCAAAGAGAATAAACAAATGTGTTTCATATCAAAATCGTGAGGTTTTAAAAAGTGCTTAAAAACAAGATCATTATTTTCATTTTGGAAAGAGAATACGGGTTTTATGTAAGTCAATTTTAGAATCAAATATTTCATTTTTATGTCTTGGTGAATACCCTTGGAAACGAAATATGTTTGGGTATTGACATAAATAAAATAAGAGAATTTTTTAAGAGAAAGAGAGATTTTGAGATGAAAATTATGCAACATAACGATTATACTACATGGTTTTAGAAAATATTAAAAAGAGAGGGGACAATGGTTAAACAGTTATAAATAACTCATAATACAATATAATGACAGAATACAATGTAAATAAGATCATGGTATGAATTTTTTAATGACATAACACATGAAAAGGAAACTTTAAAGAGAAGATGCGAGTTCTTTTACGAAAATTCGACAGCCTAACGACGTCACTTAAAAATTCAGAAAACCATTTGATGAGAGCGAAAATGGTCTCTCACCATTTCGAAATAAAATGAAAAACAATAAGGATATAGAAGAACATACCCCCACATAATAAAAATGGAAACTAGAAGACATAACATAAAGGAAGTCATGACTAAAAGAGGAGGGTGAAATGTTCTCTTACATTGAATAGTAACTTCAAAAACTCAAAGGTTGAGACATTGGGGGGCTTGATGACACCTTGGGAGGACTCCTTTGGAGGTAAAAGACAAGAGCTTCGTTGAGGATTGATTTGGAATGAAAGGAATGAAGGAATGGGTTGATATTTATAGCAAAAGTGAGAATATTTTGTTAATTTCCAAGGGACACTTCATCAGTGGTATATGCAAAACCATGAGCTTGCCCATGGTATTGGCCACTTGGGACACCTCATAACATATCTTATTGTACACAAATCGACCAGAATTATTACATCATGATTACATCATGATTACATCATTAATGATGTCATTAAACACACCTAAACTCAAAATTGTATTTTTACTATTCACCAAAAAACAAAACATTTTATAAAAATCTCATAAATTCACATTAACCTAGTATTGATGCTCTAAATTCAAAAATGAACTCCATTTTATGAAAATAATTTTTTAATTATGAGATATTTAATTTTTAAGTAAAAATACTATTTACCCGAAAAAATATTAATACTTAACTAATAATTTCTGAAACAATTATTTACTTATGCTATTATATCACTTCACCATTCAAGACGCCTAAATTATATTTATACTTTCTTAAGTGAGATTACTATTTCATTGGTCACATTACTATTCATAAGAGTAATATCACTATTCATACTTTACTATTCACTAAAAATTAAGTTGATCTTATTAGACTCTAAATTTCTTACTGATCACAACAGTAGAAGACTATTTTTTGAAAATCATTTCACATTATTAATTATTTAAATTATACAAAAATATTTTAAATTACCCTTTTTCTAAAATTCACCAATAATATGAAACTTTTATAAATTCATTCTATTTTTATCTTGATATTTTTAATTCACAAATTTTACCATAATAAGAAATAACAATTTTATTTATACAAGAGAATTACACAAAGTAACTAAGGCCTTGTTGCATAGCCCCTTAAAACACATGCATAAGACCTAAGAGTAAGGTGTGCAATAATGATATAATCTTGGGGCGGCTCAGACAACATTGCCCGAGTGATGATTTCTATCAGCTTGAACTTCTCCCTTAAGTGATTCTGTTAAAGTTTAACGTGTTGGAGTTCAGCTTGAGCTTGATGCAGAGCAAAGCCCAGTGATGCTATCTCCTTCCCAAGCTCCGACAGATGAGCTTCGTTTGGCTCGTGTTTACTGGATGAGGCCATCAAATTTTCTTTCTGTATTAATTAACCATGATCATTTGTATTTATAAATAATAATCATAACGTTAAGAGTATAGCTTCCAACGGTCATATTGACTAACAGTTATATAACAGTCGAAACTCAATAGTCTCATTTTAATTATACTCACTTCATTAATTAAAGGATATAGTTTTGTTGAATATAAAATAAAATAACACATAAATTCAGGAAACAAATATTATTCAAAAGTTCAGGTCATTATAATCGTGATCCAAAACCATTTTTCCAAATGGTCTTTGACGTAATTATTATTATCAGCCATCTGAGTGAGTGACATTTTTATCAATCCACCCATTCCAACTATACTAATGATGGGCGAATCATTCTCAGTGCAGGAGTGACGCAAATACCTTACCAATATATCAATTTCATCTTCCCTTCCAAATATCTGCGATTCGTCAACAAAGCACTGATAAAAATGGGCCTCTGAATATGTAGCAATTTACAGAAAAAAAATTATTTTTATTTTTTTTGACTTATGTTTTTTTAGCGTTGATAAAAGACCTCTTTATTAGTGTTTTTTTATCACTGATAAAATGGATCTCTTTCTAACGATGCTTAGATTATCAGTGCTGGAAAAATGATGATAAAATCAATTTCTTGCGTTGATAAAAGGGGGATATGTGGTAGTGTATATTAGTATACGTATAATCTTATATATATGCATACATACATATATATAAGTGTATACAAATACATACATAAAAACATACATACATATAAATATAAGTACCCACATGCATGCATGCATACAAATATATTAGTGTTTTTTTATCACTGATAAAAGGGATCTCTTTCTAACGATGCTTAGATTATCAGTGCTGGAAAAATGATGATAAAATCAATTTCTTGCGTTGATAAAAGGGGGATATGTGGTAGTGTATATTAGTATACGTATAATCTTATATATATGCATACATACATATATATAAGTGTATACAAATACATACATAAAAACATACATACATATAAATATAAGTACCCACATGCATGCATGCATACAAATATATTGATGTAATTATTTATAAATTTATCATAAATATAAGAATATAAAATAATAAATAAATATAATTATAATTATATACAAATATAAATAGGACATTCACAAATCTCCCAATGGAGATTTGTCTTGTGATTCTCCCGGTGGAGATTTGGCTTGCGAATCTCCTGGTGGAGATTAACCCATTGGAGATTTGGCTTGCGAATCTCTTAGTGGAGATTGAACTTGAGAATCTCCTAGTGAAGATTTGCATACATACATACATATAAAGTGGTATATACAAAAATATTGATGTAATTATTTACATGCATACAAATTTATTAATGTAATTATTTAGAATTATACATCTACATAGTTACATACAAAACAAGTACATGCATGCATTCATACATATATATTACGATATACAAATATGTACTGCGAAATCTCCCATATGAGATTCTTACTACAAATCTGCACTAGGAAATCTCCCATGGGAGATTTATACAACAAAACTACACAAGGAAATCTCCCAGTGGAGATTATCAGGGTCGATTTCCATTGGGAGATTTTCAGGACAAATCTCCATTGAGAGATTTATCAATGTCCCATGTATGTTTGTATATACTTATAATTATATATATATATATATTTGTACATTCTTATATTTATATATTATTTTTTAAATAACTACATTAATATATATGCATGCATGCATGCATGTGGGTACTTATATTTATATGTATATATGTTTTTATGTATGTGTGTGTATGTACTTGTGTGTGTACACACACATGCATGTATATAAGATCACAAATATACTTTTATATATTTGTAATTAATTACATTAATATATATGCATGCATGTATGTATGATTGTATGTATATGCATGTATGTATGTATGATAATATTTAAATGCATGTGTGTACATGCATTAAAATACACCTATAAATATTTACAGCTGTATATACCTATATGTGTGTATGTGTATGCATTCATGCATGTACTTATAGTAATTACATTAATTATATTTACATAAATTTGCAATAATATATATTTATGTACTTATATTAATATAAATTTATGTATATTTGAATGTATGTATTTTTTTTGAAAGAGAAATAACTTAAATAATGTTTATATATATATATATTTATATTGTGTGTATGTAATTATGTAAGAATACATTACACACACACACATTGATTTATATATATGCATGTGTACGTGATCATTAATTTTTAGATATATTTATTTATATGTTTGTATAAAAAATTTAATTTCTACATAAGTGTAAAAAAATTGATATTTATTTGTATGTATGATTGTATGTATACGTATGTATGTATTATAATATTTAGATTCATGTGTGTACATGCATTAAAATATACCTATAAATATTTGCAGCTGTATATACCTATATGTGTGTATGTGTATGCATGCATTCATGTACTTATATCTTTAAGTAATTACATTAATTATATTTACATAAATTTGCAATAATATATATTTATGTACTTATATTAATATAATTTTATGTATGTTTGTATGTATGTACCTTTTTTTTGAAATGGAAATAACTTAAATAATGTTTATATATATTTATTTATATATATTTACATTGTGTGTACGTAATTATGTAAGAATACATTATATATATATATATATATATATATATATATTCATTGATTTATATATATGCGTGTGTACGTGATCAATAATTTTTAGATATATTTATTTATACGTTTGTATAAAAAATTTAATTTCTACAATGTATAAAAAATACATTCTAAATCATATACAACAAAATTTATGTTGTATGTATAATTATGTGTATGTTTATGTTTATGTGATATGTATGTAAGTGCGTATCTTTTTCTATTTATATATAATTTTATATTTGCATGGGTACATGCGTGTGTATACATATATTTTTATGTATTCATAGATAGGTATATTTATAAATAATTATACTAACATGCATGTATGTAATTATAATAATATATATATATATGTATATACTTTAATAAATCTATATATATACACGTATACTCATTAATTTTCTAAAAAAATCATTTATATGTAATTTTTATAATGTATTTTGTTTGTATAAACAAATAACCAGTAAGAGTTTAAAAAATATGTTGTAATTAAATTTAAAATGAAAATTCATACATGTAAATGAAAAAATTTAAATTGAAAAAAATAATATATGGGTTGAGAATTATTCGTATCGATGTAACAATCACATTGGTGTTGATCGATTGAAATTCCTATACCATTTGAGAAAAATATATTAGATTAAATATTTTTGGTGGGAAAAAAATTATATGGTGTGGGGTTATTGAGGTAATTAAATTTATTTCCATTAAAAAAAACAAAGCTAGATTGAAGGAGATTCGACCATCAACCTATTGTCCACACGTCACCATATGAAGCCCCAAATTCGTCCACAAATGGAGACACTGCTAATCTAGAGATGATACGATGTGTTGATATCCATTGATGAGACTTGATTTTAATTCTATTCGGTGGAGATTAGTGGTAATAGGATTCCTGTGATGGAGATTATAATATTTATCTTGAACGAATGATGCATTCATTACTATTTTTTAATTAAATATAATCAAATTTAAATATTATTTAACTATTTTTATATTTGATATTAATTTTATTTAAATAATTTTAAAATATTGTTTAAAATAAAAAATGCTTATGCATTTTCGATATGAATTTAAATTCCTTATTTTCAGAGTCTTCATAATATTATACTATTAATAATAAAACATCATTAATAATAAAATATTACTATTTGTAATATATTATTAATAATTAATAATTATGTAATAATAATAATTAATAATGTAATAAATAATAATCATTAGTGATTAACAATAATTGCAAGCAATTAATAATAATTATAAATAGATAATAATTTAACTAATAATAATATTGTTGTAAGTAATAATTATTAATAATAATTATTAATTACCAATTAATAATAAAAAATATAGTTAAAAATAATTAATAATAAAAAATTAATTGATAATAATTGATAATAATAATGATGATTACCAAAACTAAAACTTCTCTGATCCAAAACCAAAACATCCGGATCGTTGCCATTGGATTGTTTTCCCATTTCGGTCAGATTTAGTTGGGAAAACCAAAACTTCTTCGATCCAAACATTCAGTTATCAAAATAGGACTGGTTGGTTTTTTGAGTCGGCAAGATTTCAAAAAAAAAAAAAATTGAATGATTTTTTTTTGAAATTTGGGGGAAGATTTTTGGAAGTTGGAATTCCCACCTCTTTCATGCATAAAAAAACTAGTATTCCTTTGTGTATTTGCAGGAGGCGTGAAACAAATACAATTAACTTTTGTTTATAAAATATTTAGAAAGATGTAATATATAATGATACACGAATGCTAGAATGAATAACAAATAAAGTAAATATAACAAATAGTAATGAGTTTGAATTACATGTAAAGGGGTTTCCCTGATAAGTGGAAAATTCCACTTTAGGGAAACACATGAAGATATCAAATGTTATTTAGTTATTCTTTTCAGTATTTGTTTTCTTATTTTAGTTTTCTGAAGTCAATTGTCCTCAAAATCTCCTTGAATATTGAAGCTCCATGGTTGAAATCAATTATGCCATCACCTCTTTCTAGAAAACTTTCTTCCTCAAAATCATATTATAAATATCTCTGCACAAAATATATTAAGCAACCAATATGTGAGAGTTGATACAGTAGAGAATAATATGTTTATGGTAAGGACGTAACAAAGAGCGAATACACATGCTTCTAAATGTATTTTAGGTGACTAATTTTATAAGTTGATTATATTATGTTTAACTTAAGAAATTGTAAAAATGAAATTCCAGATATGGTAAATACAAGTATGAAAAAACTCAAGGAACTAAAGAAAATGTACTTTATAAATGAATCTATTCAACACCAACAATTTTATATGTTTTTTTAAATAACGTGAATGTAATTTCAAATAAGGTATGCATGTTGTATGTATACTATATGCATATAGGTGTCTGTATATTAATGGTTTTTAAACATTGTGATTTTATGCATACTGCATGCATATGTGTGGATGCATATTGTTATTTTTATACAATTTGTATAAATGTGTATGGGTGTATGTAAATTAAAACAATTTATGCATAGTCTATGCATGTTGGTGTGTTTAATTTCAAACAGTGCATGCAGATTGTATGCATACAATATGCATACAGTATGCAATTGACGAATACTATATGCATAAAATATGCAATTGATGCATACTGTATGCATACTGTATAAATTTAATTAATTTGGTAGTCATGGGAGGAATACTAAATTGCATACAAATGTGTTATGCATACTATAATTGCATACAATAGACAATGCAATTGCATACTGTAAAAATAAGTATACACACTACATAGAAAAACTGCTAGAAAATGCACCTATACAAATTGTTTGAAATCGTTGGTATAAGCATGAGAATCGTTGGTATAGGTTGTACCAACAGTTCCTGAAACTATTGGGGGTTAAGCCGTTGGGATACCCCTATACCAACAGTTGTATGGAAACTTTGGGTATAGTGAGGGTTCATATTTGGCTATTATGTACCAATGGTCTTTATAAACCGCTGGTATAGAATCTATACCAATGGTTAGAGAACCATTGGTATAGGCTATCACTGCACCCAACTTTTAACCAGCTTGCGTCGACACCTGAAACACCGTTCAAAAAATATAATTATAGACTATAAACAAATTTGTGTTTTCAACCAGTCACAACACACATTTAATGCAACAAAAATATTGTATAAATCACATTTACTATGTTGACAATTTTAAAAAATAAAAATAGAAACACATATATAATCAGTTCCTGTAACCAAACACCATTCACATAGTTGTTTCATAAATATCAAGTTAGAAATGTAGGGGATCAATATTTCCCTCATGATTACCACTACCATCATGACCATCACTGTCATCATTGTCATCATGAGCATTCTCACCTGCATCATTGTCTCCTATATCTTCATCGCCATCACCACCAGGAAATTCATCGCCCCACCCATCATTAGGACCGTCATCACCATCATTTAGTGCATCATATAAGGAGCGCATCATCAACATCTACGTATCAAAAACCATAACAGTATCTGATGGAAGTGATGGACATAAAGCTATCATAGCTTCTAGATACTGCACGTTGGCCTTTTTTTACTTATTTCATGCTCCTGCATGGCTAATGTTTTTTCCCTTTACTGCCTCTATATGGGCCTCTGCTGCCTCTACATGTGCCTCTTACAACTTGATTCTACTAGAGCTATTAGAGGCGTCTGAAGTAGGCAAATACCTAGTGGGGACAATACTCTTCCCGATGTTGGTACCAAGCATGCAGTGGAAGCCCGAAAAATTAGGAATTCAAAATTTTTCACTGGTGATCAATGTAACTACATCGACGCCGATGAAGCGCTGCATGGTTACAACCTAAGGATCTTCATGAGAATGAATTAAGAAAAAATATTAAAACAAAGAAATACCTCATTCGATCTGAAGTCGTGTTCATCACCCATTCATCGTTGAGAATCGTTGCTTGAAGGAACCAGAGCTAATTCCCTCTAAATTGTCCCCACGCGCTTCAAAATCCTACAGGAGCATCAATTATTGAATTTCGAATGCTAGCACAGAAATCTGACGACACCTGCGATGTCCTGATGATCATTGCTACACTGATCCTTCGATCGGTGAAGACGAACTTCGATCGAAGACTTGGGTCAAAAGTTTCTTTCTTTAGGAAGTGGGAGAGAGGATAGAGAAGCTCTCACATTCACATGATGAATAGTCACCGACATGAGATCCCTCTCCTCCTTATATAGAAAAGTGCTAAATACCCATAAATGGATCCCTGACTACTGGACATTTATTACCCACTAAATAAGACATAAATGATGTGTTATGACCAACTAACTTCATCATAATTTTTATCTATATTTTTATTACTTTATGGTAATATATAATAAATATATTACTTATCAAAATTGAATCATTAACTCAACTCATAATTCCTGCTAATATTAAATGAAGCTTGAATATTAAAATAAAATCTGTTCGTATAATATTTTCCATGTATTTACTTTAGTACTTGTAAATACATTAAATAAATAAATTCAAATCCAATTATTCTATGCTTGAATAATAATGAATTTATTTATCACTTGATGATCATATATCCTTAGACATATCTCAGATGCCATGGTGGGCCTCACCATGTCCTAAACTCCCATTTATCTGAACTGGACAGACTTTAGAATATGTTTAGTGTGTGAGCCTCTAGGCCCTTATATCAATAGTAGTGAATACTATTCACAGATTAAGAGTAGAGTCTAGTAACCCATAAAGGCCCCTAAATAGATAGAGTAGTCATAACAATAACAACATTCCTACGAACACACACCATATTATATAATCTCTTTGTCTTACGATATCTTATAAACCACGATGCACACTTCATTCCATTATCCCTTCTTACTTTATTATTTACTGACGTTCCTGGATGGAATTATCTTTTTCTAACATGATAATGGATTTAGTGAAGGCACTACCATCCTGATCAACTAGGCATAAGATATCTCTTCCAATCAGAAGCAACAAATTATTTCCTGATTATTCAATCAATGTGTCATACCACTAATGATGCACCTAATACAATTCTTTGCTATGAATTCAATGCCATAGTTTTTAGCTTGTATCAAAGTACGAAATCAAATAGTATACACTGATAATAATCTCAAGTTAGGATACCATTACACGTGTTCACAGATAGGAACTACCAATGACACTTGAAACATATGGTGTTCCTATCGGTGGGTCAGTCCTTACGATCTCATGTACTCGATGTAGAGACCCAGTTTTCGCCTTGTAAGACTTTGAAATATTTTTATACATATTTCCAGAGCTAGGTGCTGAGACGACGTGTGATTCTGAGTACCAGTGTTCCTGGAATAAATCTATTATATATATTAAACTTGGCTTATTTCCACCTTACGTGTCACATTCTCATGGTTCCACGTCACCAAAAACCCTCTAATTCTACCTCCAAACCCACAAAAACTCACGAAATGCCGTCCCCCGATCGGGATTTCCTTCCGGTTTTATTAGGGTTCCCACTCCCCTCTACTCCCCAACTACCCTATCCCGCTCTCATTCCAGACCATCCTCTCTAGTCCCACCACCGTCTCCGCGCGCTCCATTTCTGCATGCTCCGCCTCCGGCTCCTCTGCCCACGTTGCCACCAATCTTCCCTCCCTATTAGGGTTTCCATGCCTCATTCTCCACCCACATAATACCTTGCTACTGCCTCACCTCTAGGGTTCTCGTTCCCCTCCACTCCCCGACTACCCTACCCCGCTTCCATTCCCAACCATCCTCTCCAGTCCCACCGTTGCCTCTGCGTGCTCCATCTCCGCATGCTCCACCTCTGGGTCCTTTGTCTCCAGCTCCTCCTCCCACACTTCCACCAATCTTCCCTCCCTATTAGGATTTCCATGCCTCATTCTCCACCCACAGAATACCTCGCCGCTGCCTTGCCTCTAGATGTTGGTGTATCCTCCTCCCCACAGAATCCTCCAGAAATCCTCACCCACATACAATCAGACGATCTTCCTCGCCTACGACTATCATTGACTCCTACTCCTGCAATAAGTAATGCGAACTTCCTCGCCTCTGGATACCGCTATCTCCTTCTCTTAAAGCATGTCTTCATTCAATCTTCATCGCCTGCCCAAACCGATGTAAGCTTCAACACCCACAAACGAACCCTATATTGAAAGTACATATTTGTGTTCATTCGCAGATATCGACAACAAGTCGGGATTTCCCCTTTGCAAAGCTTCATCCCATTACTAGATGCATCACTCATACAGTAATTTTGTCTCCCTATTTTTTCTGTCAAAATTTAATCCAGTATTCACCTTTTAATTTCACTATATTCATAAGAAATTTCCATAATCTGTTTCCATCCATCTTTGTTCATGTTTCAGGAATTAAGGATCTATTTCTTTCATTCGATCAATATTTATTTAGAACATTCTATATTTAGAGAGCATAAATATCCAGTGATCTATAATAGGTTTTCTTCGAGACAGGTTTTTTCAAATCCCTATATACCATATTTTTAATTATTCCTTCTAATGTTCTTCCCCCTATGTTCATAGGTTTCTTTTCTAAGTATTGAGGTTGTTCCTCTTGTGTAAATCTGGTTCTATACTGATTCTAAGTTTTATTGTTGTTTCCCAAATTTTATTATTATCTTGTATATGACAATAGTGGTTGTAGGTTTCTATATTATTTGGGAGGATAGAGTACTCTGGCCCACACAGTTGTAGTAATTATCATGACGTTTGTTTCATAATTCCATTTACCATTTTTTTTAAAATTTAGTTATAAATATATTGTCACATATTATGCATGCATCCATTATACATAGTACACATTCAATGATCATATTTTGGTAATATTATTTTCCCATAACCTACTTTTTATTACTATGGTCCACTTTATATTTAATTTTTTATTTGATATATATTAAGCATTATTAAATGTTTATATGTGAGCTCCATTATAAAGAGATGCGATGAAAATGTATGATGTGTACCACCGCATTAAGGTTAGTATTTTATTATGCATTTTCTTTTTCTAATAACGATTCCATTACTTTTTTGAGTTTTTAAATTTAGTTTTTATTTTTTCCATTTATCTTTTGATTTTACAAATTTATTTATAAATTTATTTACTCAGATTATACATGCGTACACAAACTGATTATTTGTCTCATCAATTTTTCACTAGGAAGAAGAGTATTTGGGTAATTATTTATATTCTAAATTATGTAATTTGGTATTTTTACATATTTCTAATTGTTGCTTATTTTTTTCATATGTTTTCTCCTGTAATGACATGCATCATCTCTTTTAATCTGATTTCAATTCTAAATTGATTCCATTCCTCATTAATAATATGTTTTCTACTTTTATGTATTCTTTCCTAATCATATTTTCATTGGAATTTCCTGGTTTCTTTCTAGGTAATAATTTTTATGAAATGTCAAAACTTATTATAATTATTTTATTATAAAAGTTTTGACAACCACATATTGTTTATTTCATTTGGGTTATTGATTTAACTTTTATTGCTTCATCTTTTTCAGTAGAAAACTTTTGCTCATACATGGTGATAGGGTAATTTCAAATCCATATATACCAAATATCCATTTCATTCTTCCTTGTACTTTCCTTACCCCTTTGTTCAGAGGTCTCTTATTTCAGTTCTACAATTGTTCCTTTCCTGTAACTGTGATTTCTTAATATTTTTTATCAATAGTGTTCAATGTAATTTTCTCACTATCATCTCATCTTTTACAAATTTGGTGTCATGTACTTTTTGTTATGTCTATTAGTTTCAACTATTTTTTTATCAAAGAATCTAACATTATTGGAATTTTAGCCATCCTGTAAAGATGTTATGACATGTTTAGTGATACTAAAAATCTACTGGTTCCCACACCATGTAACATAATACATTCTATGTTAGTTTTCCATGCCAGAAATAAATGGGAGGAATCAGAATGCGAAAACACCATCAAATTTTTAAACACACCATGGGGGATTAAAATGATTTATATTATAAAAACTATATTAAGGACCATAACATGGATTTGGATTTCATAAAGTGAAAAAATCAAAAGTATTTTTTATGTGGGTTACATCCTGAAAAATGTTTTTATTTATAAAATTTTCATATATTAAATTGGTAATTCGTATTAAATTCAAGGATGAATAAAATAAGAATATTAGTCATTGATCAAGGGTGAAGTTAAAAAAAAATAAAGCTAGAGGAAAAAATGGGAATATGCTTCCCATGTGGAAGAATACTGCTGCTTTATAACTACAATCACAAGGAAGATTCTCCATAAACTTATCAATGTTTATTTCCACTATATCATATTTAAAATAGTTTCCATCTACGGTAAATGTGTCTTCTCTCCCTCCAGCTTGGCTATTGGCCAAGCTAAATTCAGGTTTTTTCACTGATTTCATTTTCATCTACTGTAAAAGTTTTAATTGTTTTGTTTTATTTCATTACCACCTACACATAATTTTTTTAAATGCATTTCGCATTATTTTATTTCATTTCTTCCAATTAATTTCCCCCCTTGAATATCATTTCTTCCATTTCATCTCCACCTAAATTTCTTATATATTTTTACTCTATTTTTTAATATTTCTAATTTTTCACTTCATTTCCCTTAGTACGGTGTCATTAAGTGTGAGTTTTTTTGTGTGTTTTTAACAGAAAAAATACCACTTCTCCAAATGATTATGGAGGTTAGTGTGGTGTCATTAAGTGTGAGTGTTTTTCCTAACCCATATTGTGAAGGTCAACATACCAGTTTTATGCAAAAATTTACAACCTGGGCCATTCTAGATCAACGATGATAGTGACTGGGAAAAAACATTAATCGAGATGGATTCTATTTGCTGAGACTCATTTAAAAAATACATCATAGCATGAAGTGAAGCATAGTTCTTGCAGGAAATGTGAATTATATATTATTTTAGGTAGCGTATCATAAGTATTGTGAACATCCCCACTGTATATGAACTTGCATATGAATTGTAATCACACCCTCCTTATAAGATCTCTATATATTGTATTACTATTAGACATCTCCACTTCCAGGTCTCTAGGTATGAAATTTTCTACATCATGAATGAAACTATTTTTGGCTTGAAAATTATCTCTCATGATTCTGAATTACCTCAGTGTGCAGGTCTTGGGATTGTAAGAGCCCTTGATGCATCAATGGAGCTGCTTTATGTGATCACGCCCATCCTATTTGCCACTCTGAATAAGGTTGGTCTTTTTATTTAGGGTTTCATTCAAATTCTGTCATTTTTATTACAGGCTTCTAGATACAATTCACCTTATATTTATGTAGATTTCCTCTCATTTCAAAATGTTGTGATGCTCTTTAACCCCACTGAGAGCGACTGCTAGAATTATGGGTTTGTTTATCAATTTATAAATTAAATGGTGTTGTGTTATGATTCGTGATAAAGATGGTGATATTTCTACTAATTTGATTTAATAGGTACAATGTTTGGATGCTGTGAATATAGATTTTGGTTCCAAATTATGATATCCCTAGGGTGGTTCCAAATGGTGATTTCAAAGGGTGGATCTAGATGAAGTTTTTCATATTGAAGATTTCAGATGTTCAACAACTAGAGGGTGTTGTATTTTCCATTCCTGCATTTGATCTTGTGGGTAGTTATTTAAAGGTTATGCGTTTTCAATTTTTTCTCCAAATGATTATCAAGATTCCTATGTGGACAGTGTTGTGATGTTTTGGCATGATGTTTTGAGATTTATATAGAACCATGAGGTATGCTATATCAATGATATGGAGAGATGAGTACCTATAATTTTAGTACAATTCAAATGAAAAAATAAGTATTTTTTAAAATTTTAGTAATTTCTTGACCTTCTTAACATTATAAGAAATAATGAACTATGTTATCTTAAATAACTAGATGTTATTACAGAAGAATACAAGTAAGATATAAGTAAAATAACTATAAATGTGTAGTGTAATTAATGCTATGCAACACATTGACTAATGTTATTTACCCCCACATTTTATCTTACATTTATCATACTTTAAATGTTATCATGTAACATAAACCAACATTTTTTCATGTAATATGGATATAAGTAAAATAACTATAAACCCACAATACATTTTAATAATTACATAACTCCATTTATGGTCAACATTTGAGAATTCTTTAAATCCTTGATATATATATATATATATATATGTTTTAATGCCATAAATTTTATCTTAGGTATTGATAAGTGGGGGATATAATATCGACAAAATTTACTCAAAATGTGTTACATATCTATTTTTCTTTATAAATAAAATGTTCCACATTATTCAAAATTCTCTTATTTATGGAATTTTTGTTTAACTAATAGAATTTAATGTCAAATTTTAACATATTTGAACCTATTTGTTTACATAATATTATTTATAATGAATGTGAACAAATAATTACATAACTAATCATGTATAAATCATTTTTTTCATGAAGATTCATTTCATTTTTAATTATCCATTTGAATCATTTTTTCATTTATGTGATTGAATTCTCCAGCATGAATGCCCAATATAAATTTATATTCCTTATCTATTCAATAAAATATTTACTATTCTGTTTATGATTTCTCAACAATTTTCTTACCTTATATTCCATTATTATTTACCACTCATTTTTCTTTTTAAATATATTCAACATTATATTGAATTAATGAGTTTGAAAATTGGACTTCTATTGTTGAAAATAAAAATTGTTTTATAGTGTCGTGCGAATGCACGGGTGGAGTATTAGTTTTATAAAAAATATTAAGTATATTTTATACTATGAATATGAAGGAAAAGAGATAACTCTTAAACACTAACCCAAATTAGAAATCTGAGGGAATGGTTGAGTCTGGAATGTGGCGTTTACCCTAGGTGGGATATAACTTTTGTTGGCACATGACTTTTGTGGGAAAAAGTCACCGAGGGGCGTAATCATCAATAAAATAATTAAAAAATAATTATTTTATCTCAGATGTAGTATCAAATTACTTTTGAACAAAGTCTCAGATTTGAAATTTGAGACCACCTTTGAGTTTGCAATGCGGTGTTTTATCTAAGTGTGACATAAAATGAGAGGGCATGAGATGTTCGGATCCCGTGACCGTTGGCAGGTACAGTTTGGTGTTTACCTAAATCTAACCATCTATTATAAATAGGTGATTATGTAATTTCATTAGGGTTATCCCCTAATTCCACCTTCATGATGGAGCTCTCTTCCTTTGGAAATTCTCCGATGAAGCTCCGACAGATCACAGCGGAAGCGTTGGCGGGTGTGATCTTCAACAACGAATGAATCGAGGTAGGATTCTTGTTGATTTTCGCACCCTCGATTTCAATTCCTAAGTTATTCTTGAATTTGTCACCAAATTCACTACATTGAATATCAAAGAGATGGCCACACAAACATGACCGTCATCGTCGGGGGTGACGACGGAGTCGAGAGTCGACCAGGACGATGGAGCCTCGTGGCGGCCAGGCAGAGTGACCAAGGCGGCGACAATGGACGACGGTTCGCAGGGGTCGCTGCATTGACACAGGACGACGGACAGGCTGAGGAAGTAGGATAGGAAAAGATCGGGCCAGGCCATCAGCAAGTGGGCCCGACCGAGAGCAGGTGGGCTAGACCGGGAGCAGGCAGGCCGAGCATGCCAAGTGGACCGAACAGGTCTTCGGGTTGTGGACTAAAATTTCCATAACTCCTAAACGGAGTGCCCATTTGGAGTGCCGTTTGCGGAGATGTGATCCTCTTTACGAGAAATATCTTTTGAGACCAGTTTGGTAATTTTAAGAATTTTTATTCATGGTTCAGTTGCACAAAAAACCTAAGTTTAATAGTAATAATATGATTATTATTATTATTGAGAAATCTTGTATCAAACGTAACTTCTGCATACGGAGTCCACTTGATGCGCCGCCAGTGGATTAATGACCCTAGTTTTTAGGTGGACGTTTCAAGAACACTTTTAGGTGTTTAAACTAAATTTGAGGGGTGATCCCCATGAGGCCCAGTTCGGGTGTGTTGTGGTGAAATGCAGCCTTTTCACCAGGTTTCTGTTTTGAACGAATTAATAGTGGATCCCATGTGTTTTCTGTGAGGATCACAATGGTGTAATCTATATAATTTATTTTGGGATCGAGATGTGGTCCCCATGAGACACTATTCGAGCATAATGCAACAACATACAACTTCTTCATCGGATGTCCGATTGGGGAAATGAATAGTCGACATTGCGCATTTTTCTGCAAGGATTGAAACATTGTGATCCTTTTGGATGTATGGAACCTTATTTTTTAACTAATTAAATGTGAAAACATGAAAGGAATATCTATTGAAGATCCTTTTGTTGGGTTTGAAGAGAATCCACGATAGTGGTCAAGTAGTGATCGGACATTGTTCATGTAGTTTATCAGAGGCTTCTTTCTAGGTGTTAATCCCCCTGACATAATAGGGTGTGGATCCCTAATGACTAGAGTGGAATCCCCTTGATTCACTAGGGTGCGTTTACTTTGTAGATACTTTCTGGGCAGTACCCTCCAGTATATTACCCTTTAGTGGGGCTGGGCAGTGGGTCTCTGTCGACTCCCAAATGTTGATCTCCCTAATGCACTAGGGCACAAATTTCCGATGACTAGAGTGGAATCCCCCTAACACACTAGGGAGTGACTCCTCTATGACTACTTAGAGAGTGTAACCCCCCTGACGCTCTAGGGCGCGAGTCCTCTATGGCTACTACTAGAGTGGAATCCCCCTAACGTTCTAGGGAATGAGTCCTTTACTTCGAGTTTTCATCATATGATTATACAGATCAGTGGCGAGATGTGGTTTTATGTATATTTGGACTCACGAGAAAGAGGGACTCTTTCCCCAATGAGATGCGTCCTTGTGACATGAACTAAAACTGAGAGGGTGAGTCAGTGCCACCCAAAGTGGATTGTATCAAGGTGTGGTGATTGAGCCCCTTTGACTTCCATGTTCAGGGAATACATGTGAGATTATAGAACTATTGGCGACTCTTCTTCTTGGGATGAGATGTGAGATTAAGATCCCTTTACTCTCTCATTTGGATTTCTTTTGACTGAGTATATATATATATATATAAAACCCATTTCAGTACCCACTCCTTGGGTTTTGGTCACTCTCCTTCCAGGAGATGTGAAGACACACGGGGTATGCCACGTGTTTTCCATGTCTAGATTCTCATGGTTGGACGATTCTACTCTCTTACTATAGGTAGCGAAGACTCGATAAGAAGTCTAAATTTTCACCATTTATAGCTCCTTGTGTTTGGATGAGATTAATCAATATCTTATTAGATTGAGTTTCACTCCTTTACTGTACTTTGTTCTATCTAATGCTTTCCTCTTCAGTGTATCTCTTACTGACCCCCTACCTTTTTGGGGCATCCTACTGGGTATGTTTATAATCATCCCTGCATGAGATTTTCCCACACATATCATGCCTTATGAAAATGATGGGAAGGTTTGATCGTGAATTCAGAGGAGCTTAAGGATACAAGTGCTTAGACTGTGTACGGTGGTCGTAGCTTGGTATCCAGGAGTGGGGCTCTCTCAGCTATTATACTTTTCCAGTTTTTTTTCAGCTTGGGACACTTTTCTAGTTGGACATGTATTTTTCCCTATTTTACATCCAGTTTACATTACTGAACTTTTATTGTTTAGAAGTCCATGCATGTTTGTTTTACTTTCAGTAGTGTTGCATCTTTTACTCATTTCTCTCTGTACCTTTTTATTGAGTGGTTGTGTGTGTGTGTACATGTACATAGGCAAAGGCCTCCCAAAGTTTTTTGTGACTTCGGAACTTATTGCCACCCCTTGGCCTATGGAGGCAGGCTTGGGGTAGTTACGGATCGAGCCCTGACATGGGTCGGGTCGTGACAGATTGGTATCAGAGGTGGTTCGAACCTTGGGACGTTGTTTGGATGTTTCCCTAAAAAGGTATTGGTTGGGTATAGGGTAACAGTGTGAAAGTGTCTCGAGATTAGCTCTCAGGCTAGGGCGTCCAATGATGGTACGAGTGACTGATGTATCCATTCACCAGGACCCTGATTACCTACTTTTTGACTCGACACCCAGAGACACTTGTTACAGGGAACAATGGTATATGCATCATATTGGATTGAGTCTTTGACTGCCCTTCTTGAGTCAGATCTTTATTGTTGTTTATATATATATATATATATATGATCATATGACTATGGTAATCCTTGAAAACTTTCAGGATGTCTCTGTGATGACAGGAATCCATGATACCAGCTCTGATTTGTGACGATGACCTTGTGAGCGGTGAGGCCTCATTTCAGGGTCCATCATGTGATCCCCTTCCTATAGGTGGACAGGAAACATCATCTCTATTGGAGTTGGTGGACTAGAACCAACTAATTTGTACTTTATTAATTAATAAATATCTTATCACATCTTGATTGTTCTTGTGTGTGACAATGCATGTGATAATTTCCTAAGGACAGTTGTTACATTAAAGGGTCATAGCGGATCCCTACTATGATGAGAACTCGGAAGTACCATAACACTGTTCTTGAATATATGTTCTATGGTCAGATGATGTTATTTTAGGGACACAAATAATACATGCCGTTAGGGGTGAGGACTCATAAAACTTTGAGGCACCTTCTCATGGTGTGCGCCCTTGGTAATATTCAGGAGAATATTATGAGAACGAGACCCGCTAGAAGGAAATACACATTTCATAGTGTCATTGGATGTTCCTATCCGAGGACATGTGTATTGTTCCTTAGACTTTAAGATTATTAATAATGGGTATTACAACTCACGCACTTAGATGTATTGACAAAAACTGTGATGACACACTGTTCGCAGTGAGGTAGGATACATTGGGTGTGTCACGAGTGATATTGCATTAATAGATAATGAGAGAAAGGATTTGTCCCTTATGTTCCATAATATAAGTAGATATCTTATTCCCTTTGATGAAATTGATATAGCCTAAATAAATCCATGGCCATGGTAAGGTATGGGCGATTTCAATTTCGGGAAGTCAAATAAAGAATAATCGATCACATGGGTTGATGGAACTAGCATGCAACCCGCTTGATTAGAGATATCGAGACAAAGGGATTAAATTACACAGTAAGCATTCGTATGAGGTGACACGTCAATGAGACATCTTTCTCTTGGGTGTCTTGACCCGTTGCTAGACAACAAGCTTGCCTAATGCCAATGAGAAAGAGGCATATAGGGTCACACAGTAAGTGTATCCAAGTATCTCAAGTAGAATAAAGATTAATCCCCGTATGTGGTTTAATAATTATTCAATGAAGCCTAAATAGTTTTAATGTTGGGGGAATAATAAAATGAAAAACAATATATACACGTCGTGTACATTAAATGTACACGTCGTGTAGTTTTCATTTTGGAAAGGAAATGAAAAACAAGTACACACCACGTATTAATGATTACATGCCGTGTAGTTTTTCCAGTCAGGATTTTGAGGAAATAATATTGTTTTATTAAATGATATTTATTATAATTAGCGTGGGAACATGTCAAGGAATTAATGATTCTACATGGAAGTTTTCAATGAGTTAATGAAATAAATAAAACACGTAACACGTTTATTTATTGTCATAACTCTATAACCTCAAACCCGATTATAAATATACTCACAACACCAACACCTTTTGATGAATCGTTGTGCACAACAATTATGGAAAATTTTCTCAAGGCCAAGAGAACTCCTTCCTCCAAGAATGCTCTCAAGACCGAGAGAGATCATCCTCCATCGGATCAAGGTGATCTAAGGCGAACAACGCAAGCAAAGGCTTCTCCACGGTAGCACCTATAGATTCCTTTGGTGATGTCTAGAGATACGTGGTGCACATGTGGATCACCTCTAGAGTAAGTCTACACTTGAATTCTAAAAAGAAATGACGAATCACATAAAAACGTGACCAGAAA
This sequence comes from Viscum album, assembly GCA_963277665.1. Classification (NCBI taxonomy): domain Eukaryota; kingdom Viridiplantae; phylum Streptophyta; class Magnoliopsida; order Santalales; family Viscaceae; genus Viscum; species Viscum album. Next base: position 179,402,814 of record OY728159.1, on the reverse strand, counting down.
ACATCAACGAAGAAAAAATTACATCAAGGTAATTCTTATCAATTAATTAAATTAATTATAACCAACATATTAGGATTCTATCGATGGTTCCAGGACCCTTATCTTTCTTTTCGTTCTATTCCGAAGATCCGGTGTTTTATTATCGTGATGGATCTCAGATTGAAAATTTTTCAACGCTAAAATTAAAGTTGGTAAAACCCACCAATGCGCTTCCACTGCGCTTGGAACCTACAAGTGGAATCAGAGGGGTCATATCATTGATTATAATTATTTAGTTTTTTGTTAGTGATTTACACAATTAATAATTTAGTTGTTTCAATTCAAGTTAATTGTTCTTTAAATCTGAATCTTGAGATCTATTTCTCCTCTATCATTTCTCATTCACCTTACAGAAAAGAATTTTTCTTTTAACTTTGATTAAAACAAAATAGAGGATTTCATCTGGAGGTGCCAAAAATTCCTGGACGTACAACACAAGAACACACAACATGTATTTGGACGTACACGCCGTGTAGTCTAGGTTCAATGCATAAAACTGGTCTACTAAATCAGGCCATGTATTGGAGTATACCTAAGTCATAAATGACATTGTGTGTTGACCAGGAATAGGTGGCACACGGTTTCTGGATTACACGCCATGTGGTCCACTGAACACGGCGTGTAGTCCCTTTGGGTTAGGGTTGGACCGTGTACCCCGTACACATCTTTCCCAGTTGGAAACCGTGTACCGTGGATACTACATGACGTGTGTCCCACTGAACACACCGTGTACTCTAAAAATTTCTAAAGTACATCTACACGCCATGTCCCTGGGCGTGTACTTCAGATGGATGGTGAAAAAAGTACATGCCCTGTAGTTGTAACCACATGCCATGTACTCATCCAAATTACGCAGATTTATTAAAATTTATTATTATATTATACAAACCCTTGAGACGTGTATCATAGTGCAAGATTAAAGCTGAGTCATAACACGTGATAGGTGTTATATATATATATGTGTTTAATTTAACATCTATATAATGAATGGGAATTCATCGGGTTGCCTCTAAGGTACAAGTTACGTACAAAGATATTTTTAAATTTATTTGTCTAAAATTATGATGGATGTGAATCTCAAGGAAATTTAGAAAAGGGTTTAATATAAAAGGATTGATTAATTAAAGACAATTAATTTATTTGAGCGTGATTTATCTTAAGAAATAATGATTAAAGAATTGAATGTTAGTTTTATTTATGCATAAATATCGTTGCATGTATGGATGATCATGAGCTAGACCAAGACCTTTATATGTGAATGATTTCTTTTAATTTATTTATTTAAATTAAAATTTTTGGCCAGTGAGCCTTCTCCTCATTAATATGTGGGGCCTACGCGCCCAACGATTCTTTTATGTAAAAAATCCCTTTTACCCCTCACCTGCATGTGAGATAAATGCATATGTAATGTATGGATCTCCCAAGCTAGTGGAGGCGACTCAAGTCTAGAGCCAAGGTGAAACCAATCCAAGGAGATACAAAGGTGGACAAGTGGAAAGTTGTAAACACGAACCCGAAAGGTTAAAGGTGTTTCTCCCCTAGGTCTTGGGTTAGTTTATCAACCGCTAGATAAACTAACCAATAGAAAAAGCTCATGATCATACCCTTTATTTTATTTCTATCAGTTTCATGGTTTATTTATTGTGGGTGTGTTGTCACGATCACACAATTAGTGAATTAAACAAGCATGCAAGATGGAACTAAAATAAGACCGGCTTATGCGTAAATGTTATCTTAGACATGGTTAATCAGTTAAGTATATACCACTTAATATTAAAAATCATGCAATAAAATATAATAAAATATAAATTTACATATAAGGATAAAATCCGTCAAAGAAATATTAAGTCGCTATAGCCTTCCATAATCTTGGTTAGAATCGAACCTTAGTTCAAAGTGCTTGACCAACCCTAGTTGGGGTGCTTTAAATTATCGGGGAATTCTAATTCAAGGTTTTGGGTTGACTTGACTTGGTTTTCATCAAGGGCTGACTGCCATATCAGGACTTGGTGTGACCAAGAGGCAAAGATTGAGGAAATCAAAAATAAAAGGATTTCAGGATTGGGGAGTCCACTCAGTGGATCAAGGATTTGCGAGTTAATGCAGTTGGCATTTAGAATGCCTACCTAAAACCCTTAAAGTTTATTTAACAACCCTATTTGGGGTAATGTGAAGGGAAATATGGATCCTTGCCGCTAGAATATTCAGGCAACAAAATATTCCGAAGTCAATGGCGAGGGCTATTGGATTTTGATAAAATAGTGGGAGACTAATAAGTATTAATTTATTTATTTTTCTCAATTTTATAAAGTACTAAAACCTTTTCTCATCTTAATTTGTAGAAATGAAAAGAAAAATGACTTCAAACATATCATTACGAACCATACTCAAGAAGGAAAACCTTCTCACTGACACCAATTTCCAAGAGTGGCAGAGGCGTCTAAGCCTCATCCTTCGCCACGGGAGGAAATTGTATATGCTAGAAGAGCCTGTTCCAATTGCACCTAGGAAAGATGCCAGTGATGAGGAAATATCTCTCTATGTGAAACATATGGATGATGCCATAGATGCCCAGTGTTTCATGCTATCATCCATGTCTAATGAGCTCTTAAAGCAACATGAAAACATGGATGCGTATAGCATGGTGTCTCACCTTAAGGATCTCTACCAAGAGAAGGAGAGACAAGAGAGATATGAGATCTCCAATGCTTTGTTTACAAATAATCTTGGAGATTCTACGCCATCTGGGCCTCATGTAGTCAATATTATTGGCTATATTGAATGTCTGGACATCTTAGAGATTAATTCTCCAAGTAGATAAGGACATGGGACGTGACAAACCTGTAGTCCTTATGGCGAATAAGAAAAGGAAAGACAAGGAAAAGGGGCCAAAGACTTATAAATGGTCTGAATCCCCTAAGCACCATCCCTCCAAGAAGGGGAAGATCTAGAGGCAGGGTAAGGAATGAGAGGTAGTATGTTTTGCATGTGGCAAGCAAGGCCACTGGAAGAGGAACTACACACAGAAGCCTGGGGATGCTAAAGGTGCATTCGTTATCGAGTGTAATCTTTCCATTTCTACAAATTGTGTATTAGATATAGCTTGTGGGGCTCACATATGTATTCAAATATAGGAACCAAGTAGATTTAGAAAGATTTCTAGAGGAGAGGTGGATCTTTGAGCTGCCAATGGTGCAAGGTTGGATGTGTTGGCTATTAGAGATTACCACCTCTCATTTCCAAATAGGATGATTTTGGTTTTACATAACTGTTATTATGTTCTTAGTGTTACCAAGAACATAATTTATGTATCTTGATTGGATATGGATGGATTTATTTTCATGTTTGGAAATAAGGGTTGTCTCTTTTATAAGAACAACGTATGTTATGGTATAGAACATTTAAATAATGGTTTGTATGTATTAAATTATGAAAACCAAGTGTTGGAAATCGATAACAAAACAAACTCACATGACTCATACATCACCCAGTTGTGGCATCACTATCTCGGTCATGTAAATGAGAAGTGCTTGACAAAGCTCTACCAAGATGGTTATTTAGACTCTACTGAGCTAAAACCACTTAATAGATGTCACACTTGTTTATAAGGAAAAATGACCAAGCCGCCCTTCGGTGGACAAGGGGAAAGGGCCACAAAGCTTCTAGGATTGGTGCACATGGATGTGTGTGGACCATTTCCAGTAGAAGCTAGAGGTGAATATTCTTACTTCATTACTTTTACTGATGATTTGAGTAGATATTGATATGTCTACTTAGTGAGGTATAAGTCATAAGCCTTAGAGAAATTTAAGGAATTCAAGAATGAAGTAGAGAATAATCTTGGTAAGAAGATAAAGAAACTTCGATTGGATCGAGGTGGAGAATATCTGAACCAAGAGTTCATCGATATTCTACAGGAGTCTGGGATTGTATCTCAGCTCACTCCTCCTTATACACCACAGTGAAATGGTGTTAGTGAAATAAGTAACCACACATTGTTGGACATGGTGAGGTCGATGATGAGTCATGCAGATCTTCCATTATCCTTTTGGAGATATGTATTACAAACTGCAGTATACACATTAAATTGAGTACCAACTAAGGTAGAAAATGGAATTCCCTATGAGTTATGGAATGGAAAGAAACCCATTTTGTTGCATACAAATGTATGGGGATGTGAGGAATTTTTAAGGCCTTCTCAAACAACAAACTAGCACCCCGGGGAACGAGGTGTATCTTTATAGGATATCCCAAGGAAACAAAAGGATATTACCTATATAACCCTCAAGACAAGAAAGTTACTATCGATAAACAAGTTGTCTTTCTTGAGAGGGAGCACATCCTCAAACGGGATAGTGGGAGAAAGATTGACTTCGATGAATTTGATGCTCAAGATACACATGAGTTAGTACAAGAACAAGTTCCGCAGGTCCCCGTGGAAGAGGTTCCAGAAACACAAGTACTGTGTAGGAGCTCAAGAGAGGTAAGAGAACTAGAGATATTTGGTTTCCTAGTCACCGAGGATGGTGAATCATTATTGTTGGAAAATGATGAACCTCTCTCCTACAAGTAAGTAGAAGAAATATCAGAATATGCAAGATGGCTAGAAGCTATGAATTCTGATATGGATTCCATGTATCAGAACTAAGTTTGGGTTTTGGTCGATGAGCTAGTTGATGTAAATCCTGTTGGATGCAAATGAGTATTCAAGAGAAAACTGGACATAGAAGGTCAAGTTATCACCTATAAATCAAGGATAGTGGATAAAGGATTTCGATAACATTAAGGAATTGACTATAATGAAAACTTATAGCTAGTTTCCATGTTTAAATCCATAAGAATCATACCTACCATATCATCTTACCATGACTATGAGATTTGGAAAATGGATGTCAAAATAGCATTCCTTAATGAGAACCTTCAGGAAGATGTCTATATGAAACAAACGGAAGGGTTTGTGACACCAGGTGAAGGAAAATAGGTTTTCAAGTTGTAGAAATCCATTTATGGATTAAAGAAATCATCCAGGTCATGGAACATTTGATTTGATGAAGCCATAAAGGAATTTGGTTTCATTAAGAATGAATGTGATCCATGTGTTTATAATAAGTTTAATGGGAATGCGATCATTATCCTAGTAGTATATGTTGATGACATATTTCTTATTGGAAATGATGTACCAATCTTACAGTTAGTTAAGGATTGGTTGAACAAGTGTTTCTCCATGAAGGACTTGGGTGTAACAGCCTACATTCTAGGGATCAAGATCATTCGTGATAGATTCAAGAGTCTTCTTAGAATAAGTCTGGGTACATACATTGACCAGATACTAAAGAGATTTACTATGGAACAATCCAAGAGGGGATTGGTTCCAGTGTCACATGACCTACATATTTCTAAGAAAATATGTCCCCAGACACAATAAGAGAAATATAGAATGAGTAAGATCCAATACGCTTCGGCTATAGGATCTATCATGTATGCCATGTTATGTACCGGGCTTTATGTTGCCTATGCACTAAGCATGGTAGGAAGATATCAAGCAGATCCAGGAGAACAACATTCGACTGATGTTAAGACTATACTTAAGTATCTGAGAAGAACTAAGGATATGTTCCTGGTGTATGGAGGAGATGAAGAACTTGTCATCAGATGGTATGCTGATGCTGGTTTTCAGACAAACCATAACGATCTAAAGTCGCAATCTGGATATGTTTTCTGTCTCAATAGAGGAGTTGTGAGCTGGAACAGTTCAAAGCAGTCAGTTGTTGTCGATTCTATAGTGGAGTCCGAATATATAGTGGCTTCTAATGCAACCAAGGAAGCCATATAGATTCAGAACTTTGTCCAGGTGCTTGATGTGGTGCCTAGCAAGTAAATATCCTATCACGTTGTATTGTGATAATACTGTAGTGGTGGCTCTTGAAAAAGAACCAAGGTCACATCAACGGACAAAGCACATACTCTGGAAGTATCACCTCTTGAGGGATTTCTATCAAGGGGTAAAGTTACAGCGAGAAAAGTGTCCATGGAAGAGAACGTGGTAGACCCCATGACTAAAGGCCTATCTCAGCAGAAGTATGAATATCATGTGAGAGCTAGCGGGTTAAAGGTTGTTAGCAGTTAGCTATAGTCCAAGTGGGAGTCTGTTGAAGTTGGTGGCCTAGAACCAACTACTTTGTACTTTATTCATTAATAAATACCTTATCACATCTTGATTGTTCTTCTACGTGACAATTCATGTGATAATGTCCTAAGGACAGTTGTTTCATTAAAGGGTCATAGCGGATCCCTACTATGATGAGAACTCGGAAGTTCAATAACACTATTCTTGAATATATTTTCTATGGCTGGATGATGTTATTTGTGGTACAAAAATAATAAATTCCATTAGGGGTGAGGAATCATAAAACTTTTAGGCACTTTCTCATGGTGTGCGCCCTTGGTAATATCTATGAGGATATTATGAGAACGAGACCTGCCAGTAGGAAATCCACATTTCATAGGGTCATTGGATGTTTCTATCTGTGGATGTGTGTATTGTTCCTTGGACTTTTAAAATTATTATTAATGGGTATTAAAACTCACGCACTTAGATGTATTGATGAAAACTGTGACGTCACACTGTTCGCAGCGAGGTAGGATACGTTGGGTGCGTCACGAGTGATACTGCATTAATAGATAATGCGAGAAAGGATTTGTTCCTTTTGTTCCATAATGGAAGTAGATATCTTAGGCCCTTTGATGTAATTGATATAGCCTAAATAAATCCATGTCCATGGTAAGTTATGGGCGAGTTCAATTCCAGGAAGTCAAAGAAAGAATAATCAAGCACATGGGTTGATGACACTAGCATGCAAACCGATTGATTAGAGATACCGAGACAAAGGGATTATATTACACGGTAAGCATTCATATGAGGTGACATGTCAATGAGGTGTCAACTTCTTTCTCTTGGGTGCCTTGACCCATTGCTAGACAGTAATCTTGGACTTTAGGCAAGTTCGCCTAATGCCAACGAGAAAGAGGCCTAGAGGGTCACACACTAAGTGCATCCAAGTATCTCAAGTAGAATAAAGATTATTCCCTTATGTGGTTTAATAATTATTCAAGGAATCATAAATTGTTTTAATGTTGGAGGAAGAATAAAATGAAAAACAAGATATACACGCCATGTACATTGAATTTACACGCCGTGTAGTTTTCATTTTGGAAAGGAAATGAAAAACAAGTACACGCCATGTATTAATGATTACATGCCGTGTAGTTTTTCTAGTCAGGATTTTGAGAAAATAATATTGTTTTATTAAATGATATTTATTATAATCAGTGTGGGTACATGTCAAGGAATTAATGATTTGACATGGGGGTTTTTAATAAGAGTTAATGAAATAAATAAAATGCGCAATGCATTTATTTATTTTCATAACTCTATAACCTCAAAACCTATTATAAATATCCTCACAACCCCAAAACTTTTCGATGAATCATTGTGCACAACAATTTTAGAAAATTCTCTCAAGGCTGAGAGAACTCCTTCCTCTAAGAACGCTCTCAAGACCGAGAGAGATCCTCCTCCATCGGATCAAGGTGATCTAAGGCAGAAAATGCAAGAAAAGGCTTATCCATTATAGCACTCTTATATTACTTTGGTGATGTCCAAAGATATGTGGTGCACGTGTGGATCACCACTAGAGGAAGTCTACATTTGGCTTCTACGACGCAATGACGAATCACATCGAAACGTGAAAAAAAACATCAACAAAGAAATAATTCCATCAAGGCAATTCTTTTAAATTAATTAAATTAATTATAACCAACATATTATGATTCTCTCGATGGTTCCAGGACACTTCTCTTTCTTTTTTTTCTTCATTCTATTCCGAAGATCCGACATTTTATTATCGTGACAGATCTCGTATTGAACGTTGTTCAATGCTAAAATTAAAGTTGGGTAAACCCACCAACGCACTTCTACTGTGCCCGGAACCTACAATCTTAACCTGTTAAGAATCATATAGTCCCATCAGAGCAGACTGAGGATTAGTGAAGGCTGAGCACACTCCGTGAGTTCTAGAGTTAGAGAGCACTGAGGTTCTATGGTGAGCCAGATCTTCACACAGCAGAGGATTGGCTAGTGTTGGTGATCCATGTTTTCAGGATTATTCGTACACCAACAGTTTAGATGGTTGCACTAGTAGCATGTCTCTTCCATGGAGTAGCTGAGCGTTAGTGGAGCTTGGTTACTCAGATGCACAATGAGTCAACACTCTCATGGGACGAGTTTCAACAGCTGTTCCATGAGATGTACTACCCCTACTGTTTACACTTCATGCATATTCATGAGATTATGGAGCTTTGACATGGAGGGATGACAGTAGCAGAGTACTCTTCTAGGTTCATAGACCTAACTTGGTACTCTCTGGACATGATCTGTGATGGTTACTTCCAGGAACAGAAGTTCGAGCAGGGACTCCATATAGAGATCCATTCCATTATAGTACCCTTGTGCATCCCCACCTATGATGTGGTGCTGGAGAAGGCGCTAGTGATGAATAGATTTCTATTTTAGGAGTGTTAGTTAGATGGTATTAGCAGTGGATACTTCAGAGCTAAGACTTCTACGACAGTTAGAAGATGTTAGTTGAGAGGGTCTCGATGTAGGAGGCCTCCCCATGATTAGACTCAGGCATGTGTTTAGGTAGCACTGGGGCAACATAGAGCACCAGGTCAACCTAGAGAGGGTTGATGCTATTCTTGTGATGGTCAAGGTCACATGAAAAGAGACTACCCGACCAGACATGCTGAGCATCCTAGGAAGATAGCAGGTGGACCACCATGGCAAAGACAGCGCCGTGATCAGGGATCCCCCAGGTTGGGACATGGTGGCCCCCAGGGAGGCAGTGCCAGTAGAGTAGCAAGATGAGCTATGGGTGGAGGGTGAATCTATGATATTATCCCACCACCACCACTGAGAGGCCCACGTCAGGCTTAGGGAGCTGGCAGTCGGGCCCGCGGACAGCTGTAGGCTATGGATGTCAGTGATCCCACATTGCACGAGATGATGCAAGGTACACTATGTGTTTATTCTACTCTTGTTTTAGTATTATTAGAAATAGGAGACAATCACTCTTTTATCTTGTTACTTCTGGTATGATATTTGGATCTCCCAGTAGAGGCATTAGAAAAATAGCTTTGTCTCAAGGTTCCTACATGGAACACTTATTTTGTGTATTTTATCTGCCGATAGTGCAAGCTATCACTTAGAGGAGATAGATTCATGTGGGACCTACTAATCATCACCATGGAACCCTACAACGTCATCTTGGGTATGTATTGACTTTCCATGGTTCGAGAACATGTCAAATGTCACCACAGACTAGTCAGATTCCTACACACTGATGGGACAAGGTTCTTCTTTCTCAGTGAAAGAGACCTTATAGCAGAGCAGTCAGATGCTGTGAGCAGGAGGCTACAACCTTTTACCCACCAATTAGAAATCGTAACCCTTGGTACAACATACTCTTCAAACATATGGGTTCGTTAAGTTGCGGAGGATTATATGGATGTATTCCACGAAGATGTTCCTGGACTACCTCTGAGGCGCAAGTTGGAGTTTTGCATTGAATTGAAACTAGGTACTACCCTGATATTTTTTAAGGAATATCAGATGGAACCCACAGAGATTCGGGAGCCACAGTTATAGTTGGAGGACCTTCATGAGAAAGGTTTCATCATGACCATTGTGTCCCTCTGGGCAGCCCCAGTTCTGTTTGTGAAGAAGGTAAATGAGAGTTTATGAATTTACGTAGATTATTGTCACCTAAACCATGCCACGATAAAGAAAAAGTACCCCTTTTCAAGGATTGATGACCTCTTTGACTAATTGCGAGGTGCAAGGTGATTAATCAATCTCAGGTTCGGCTACCACCAGCTACGGGTTTGCAGGGCTGACATCCTGAGGTTGGCTTTTTGATGCCTCTATGGGCACTACGAGTTCCTAGTGATGCCATTTGGTATGAAAAATGACCTCACCGTTTTCATGGATTTGATAAACCAGATATTCTAGCCTTACTTGGACCAATTTATTGTTGTATTCATCGATGACATACTCATTCACTCTATGTCAGAGGAGGAGCACGTGAAGCACTTAAAGATGGTTCTTGATTTACTTCGAGAGCACCAGCTTTACAGAAAGTTCTATAAGTTCCAGTTCTAGATATAGGAGGTTCAATTTCTGGGGAATGTCATTTCTGAACAAGGTTTAGCCATGGATCCAGCAAAGATCAAAGTAGTGATTTCTTGGGAGACACCCAAGCATGTGACAAAGGTGCAAAGCTTTCTTGGTTTATCAGGTTACTACAGAAGATTCGTGAAAGACTTCTCCGGGATCAAAAACCCTTCGAATGCTTTGACACGGAAGGGGAAAAGTTTTACCTGGTCTGAGAAGTGCCTTAAGGCCTTCGAGGAGTTGAGGTAGAGGTTGACGATCACTCCATTTTTAATAATACAAGAGGAAGATGTTGATTTCGTAGTGTATTGCAATTCCTTAGAAGCTGGAATCAATTGTATGTTGATGTAACAATAGGCAGTCATCACATACAGGTTGAGGCAATTTAGACCCCATGATTAGAACAATGCAACTCATGACATAGAGCTAGTAGCGGTAGTCTTTTCCTTGAGGATGTGGAGGCACTAATTTTTGGGAGAATTCTTTGTGGTTTACTCAGAACACCAAAACCTCAGGTGTAACTTCACCCAGAGAGACCTGAACCTTAGGTAATGACGATGGTTGGATTTACTATAGGACTATGAATTTGAGATAGTCTATACTCTAGGAAAGTGAAATGTTGTAGATGATGAATTTAGTGGGAAGTCCTAGGCTTTCCTAGTGTGCAAAGCTTCGGAGCAGTTAGCTTCCCTTCAGCTAACCCTAGTGGAGTAGGAGGGTACAATTTTCCTATAGTCAATGGTGTTTACTTCTATGCTCCTTGATCATTTTAAAGAGTCCCAACTAGGAGACATCAACTGTGAAGTTTTGCATGATCAGATATCCAAAAGTGACACACCAGATGGATATTCTGAAGGAGGGAATCAAAAGATCTTGTTCCAAGGAAAAATAGTGGTCCCAGTCACAATATGAGAGTTCCACACTTCTCCCTTAGTTGTACATTCTAGTGTGGGGAATATGTATAGTGATCTTCAGCTATAGTTTTGGTGGTCTGACATGATACGAAGCATAGCTGAGTTTCTCTCACGATGCCTCACCTGCCAGCATGTGAAAACTTAGTATCAGGTTCCGATGAGTTGTTGTAGCCTCTTGAGATCCCAAAGTGGAAATAGGATAAAAAATCCATGGACTTTGTCACAGGGCTTCCACGCACAATGAAGGGCCATGACGCCATATGGGTGATAGTGGACCGACTCATGAAGTCAGTACACTTTCTAACTATTATAAAGCAGAGTTCAGTGGAGAGTTTGGGGAAGTTGTACATTTGGGAGATCATATGACTTCACGGGGTACCCTAGAAGGTTGCCTATGATCATGATACATGGTTTACATCATGATTGTAGAGAGGCCTGTAGGAGGAATTCGGGACCCAGCTGCAAATGAGTACAACCTTTCACCCCCAGATTGATGGGAAGATTGAGCACACTATCCAGGTGTTGGAGGATATACTGAGAGGTTGAGAGTTGTATTTTGGACAGAGTTGGGAGGATCACTTTCCTTTGGTAGAGTTTTTATACAACAACAACTATCACTCTACCATCAACATGAAACCTTTTGAGGACCTATACGGGAGACCCTGCGGGTCACCTTTGTGATGGACAGAGGTTGGTGATTCATCCCTTATGGGATCAGAGTTGGTGTTGGAGACAATGGAGAAAGTGTAGGTCATCTGTGAACGGATGAGGATGGCCCAGAGAAAAAATAAATCCAACGTAGATCACTGTCGTAGGCCCTTGGAGTTTGAGATGGGAGATCACATCTTCTTGAGAGTCTCCCCAAAACGAGGAATGTGGAGGTTTTACTGGGGAGGTAAGATATCCCTGAGATTTATTGGGCTTTTTCAGATCATGTGGAGGGTTGACTAGGTTTCCTACCACCTTTCCCTACCTCCACAGCTGGATCGGGTGCATGACGTCTTTCACGTGTCACATCCGATGAGATGAATGCATGATCCTATGCACATCATCGACTAGGGTGAGATGGACATTGAAGATGGACCTAGTGGCGATCGAGGATCGACATGAGCAGACCTTACATAGATAGACCATCCCTTCGGTTCACATGCTGTGACATCATATAAATGTGCGGGAGAGTTCCTAAGAATAGGAGAGCCAGATGCAAGCTCAGTATCCCATGTTGTTTTTTCTAGTTTTGCTTTTCAGGGATGAAAAAATTAAAGGAGGGAATGATGTAGAGATCTGATTTTCTCCTTGTAAGACTTTGAAATATTTCTATACATATTTCCAGAGCTAGGTGCTGAGACGGTGTGTGATTCCGAACTTCGGTGTGCCCAAAATAAATTTTATAAAAAAATATTAATTATATTTTATAGTATGCATATGAAGGAAATGTGATAACTCTTAAATGGTAACCTGGATCAGAAATCTGAGGGAACGATTGAGTCCAGAATGTGGCGTTTACTCTAGCTGGGACATAACTTTTGTCGGCGTAGGGTGTAATCACCAATAAAATGATAAAAAATTAATTATTTTATCTCGTATGTCATATCAAATAACTATTGAACGAAGTCTTAGATAGGAAATTCGAGACCACCATTGAGTTCGTAATGTAGTGTTTTACCTAAGCACACATAAAATTAGAGGGCGCAAGATGTTCAGATCCTGCAACTGTTGGTGGGTACGGTTGGGTGTTTACCCTAAACCTAATCACCTATTATAAATAGGTGATTATGGTATTTCATTAGGGTTAACCCCTAATTCCACCACCACAGTGAAGCTCTCTTCCTTTGGAAATTATCCAATGAAGCTCCGACAGATCACAACATAAGCGTTGAAAGATGTTTTCTTCAATGATGAATGAATCAAGGTAGAATTCTTATTGATTTTTACACCCTTGATTTCAATCCCTAAGTTATTCTCGAATTCATCACCAAATTCACTGCTTTGAATATCATGGCGATGGACAAACAAACACGACCATCATTTGATCTCCATTTTGAATCCCCTTGTTTGTGTTCTTCATCCTTTCTTCATCGTTCTTCGTCTTCAATTTTTCTACATTGAAGCATCGGTGAAACCTTGAGCGAACCATGAATCTATGAAGGTCTCAACCCAAGATTTCCGAAAATGTGTTCGTTGTAATTTTTGGAGTAACGGAGGAGGTCCGGTGGTCCGTGGAAGGGAAAACCAGAGAGCTGTCGGTAGTGAGGCCATAGATAAGAGGTGGTAGGAAGAACTAGGGGTGGAAACAGAGTTAGGAGGTGACCGGGATGACAGAGCTGGGGACAATGGTGGAGTCGGGAGGCAACCAGGATGGCAGAGCCGTGTGGTGGCTAGGTAGAGAGACCGAGGCAGCGACAACGGGTCACGATTCATGGGGGTTTCCGCATTGACACGGGATGATGGAAGAGACAAGGTAGCGAGCCAGGAAGGGAGTGGGCCAAGTTAGGAGCAGGCAGGCCAGGTCAGGAGCAGGCGGGCTGAGCGGGTTGAAGTGGGTCGAGTAGGCCGAGCGGGCTAGGCAGGTCTTCGTGCTGCGAACTAAAATCACCATAACTCATAAACAGAGTGTCTGTTATAAGTAATGTTTATAGAGATGTGATCCTCTTCATGAGATAGACCTTTTGAGATCAGTTTGGGAATTTTAATAATTTGTCTTCATGGCTCAGTTGTATGAAACACCTAATTTTAATAATAATAATTTGATTATTATTATTATTGAGAAATCTTGTATTAGACGTAACTCCTGCACACGACATCCAATTAACATGTTGTAAATGGAATCGTGACCTTGTTTTTTAGGTAGATGTTTCAAGAACACTTTTGGGGTGTTTAAAAAAAGTCAAGGTGTGGGTCCCATGAGGTATGGTTCGTGTGTGTTGTGGTGAAATGCATCTTTTTCACCGGGTGTCCATTTTGGACGAATGAATAGTCAATCCAGTGTGTTTTTCTGTGAGGATCGTAATGATGAAATCCATATAATTTATTTTGGGATCAAGACATGGGCCCCATGAGATTCTATTTGATCATAATGAAATGACATACAACTTCTTTATCGGATGTCCGATTGGGGAAAATGAATTGTCGACCATGCACGTTTTTCCGCAAGGATCGCAACGGTGTGAACCATTTGGATGTGCAAAGCATTATTTGTGATCTCATTAAATGTGGATACATGAAAGGAATATTGATTGAAGATCCTTTTATTAGGTTTGAAGAGAATCCATGACAATGTTCAAGCAGTGGTCAAGCATCATTTAGGTAGTTTATCAGAGGATTATTTCCGGGTGTTGATCCCCCTAACACACTAAGGCATGGATACCCAATGACTAGAGTGGAATATAATTGATGCACTAGGGTACAAGTCCTCTATAGCTACTTTTCAGGCAGTACCCTCTAGCGTATTACCCTTCAGTGGGGTTGGGCAGTGGGTCTCTGTCAACTCCTGGGTGTTGATCCCCCTGACACACTAGGGCGAGGATCTCCAATGACTAGAGTGCAATCCCCCTAACACACTAGGGATTCATTCCTCTATGAATACTTCTATATTTGAATATCCCTGACATACTAGGGAGAAGGTCATCTATGGATACTACTAGAGTGGAATCCCCCTGACGTACTAGGGCACAAGTCCTCTACTTTGAGTTTGCATCATATGGCTATACAGATTAGTGGTGAGATGTGGTTTTACGTATATTTGGACTCATGATTAAGAGGGAATATTTCCCCACTGAGACAATTCCCTGTGATGCAACCTAAAACCGTGAGGGTGAGTTAGTGCTACCCAAAGCGAATAGTATCAAGGTGTGGTGATTGATCCCCTTTGACTTGCGTGTTCAGGACAAACATGTGGGATGCTGGGAATCATTGATAGATACTTATGGAACTGTTGGTGGCTCTTCTTCTTGGGATGAGCTGTGATATGGAGGTCCCCTTACTCTCTCATTTGAGTTTCTTTTGACTGATCATATATATATATATATATAAACCATTTGAGTACCCACTCTTTGGGTTTTGGTCACTCTCCTTCTAGGAGAGGTAAAGATGAATGAGGTATACAATGTGCTTTCCATGTCAAGATTCTCATGGCTGGACGAGTCTACCCTCCTACTATAGGTAGAAAAGAATCGATGAGAAGTCCAACTTCTCACCATTTCTAACTCCTTGTGTTTGGATGATCTTACTTCACTCTCTTGTTGGGTTGAGATGCACTCCTTTATTGTACATTGTTCTATCTACTTCTTTATTATTCAGTGTATCTCTTACTACCCCTTCACCTTTTTGGGGCATCCTACTGGGTATGTTTATACTCACCCATGCATGGGATTTTCCAGCACATATCATAACTTATGAAGATGACATACATGTTTGATCGTGACTTCATAGGAGCTCCGGGATACAGGTGCTTGGACCACATACGGTGGTCATAGCTTGAGATCTTGGTGCGGGGCTCTCTCAGCTATTTTAATTTTCCAATTTTTTTTTCAGGTTGGGACACTTTTATGGTTGGGCATGTATTTTACCCTATTTTCCTTCTAGTTTACATTACTGCACTTGTACTGTTTATAGGTACATGCATGTTTGATTTACTTTCAATAGTGTTTTATCTTTTACTCCTTTCCCTCTGCACTTTTGTATTGAGTGGTTGTGTGCATGCATACAGGTACTTAGAAAAAGGCCTCCCCAAGTTTTTTGTGCCTTTGGTGCTTGTCACCACCCCCTGGCCTATAGATGTGGGCTTGGGGTAGTTGCGGCTTGAGCCCCGGCACGAGTTGGGTCATGACACTCAAGATCACCAAGCGCGAACTTCATGAAAAGAACCCAACATCTGATAATCAAACATCACATGTGTCCATTCATAATGATGTATATTTACCATAAGACATATGTTTAAAATTAATTTCATAGTATATTGGGGTTCTCAATATACTATGGAAATTGCTATAACTTTTTGATATGACAAGTAATCTAAGGAAATTACCTTATAAATAGTTGATTCAGAAATATCAACACTATTATGGTAAGTTTACTTCATGCATAAATCACTACATACATGATATGTTAAATGAAAATCACTGTTCAAGTTGGGTCCAGAGCACCCACTATTACAACACCCCCACTTAAACTAGTCCCAACTTGCTAAATAACCTTGTTATCACTCACATGATAAGATCACACTTCTAGCGAGTTATGGATTTAGTTATTGGTCCCATCACATATCCACTATGTGGCTAATTTTCTATCTGTGAATTCACCTCCTTAAGTAAGTATCTTCAAGAGATGATATCTATAAGTATATCCCTTTTTCCCACTTTCAACACTTGACACATTGGATAGTACTAGCAGTAGTATGATCATAATTTATATTTTGATAAAAATTTACTTATTATGCATGATTATAAGAACTGGAATAAACCATTGTGTATTATACATTTCTTCTTAAGCTGCCTCAGAAGCCACGACACACTCACAATTTGTAGATATGGACACGATTGGCTTGAATGAGACTATATTTCTCATTACCTTTTACTAGATACGATATTATATCATATTGATTCAAAGTAAGACTAGTTTTTGTTCCCTTAAAACAAATGTATCTTCCTATTCAAATACTAGGAACATATCACTTGTACTGTCTCAAGTACAATTGGATATTTCTGACTGCTTCCTGTACATTTATCCTGGATAATAATGATATTTTACTACCATAAATTATATGTTTCAAATATCATATCTAGTATATAGCATGTAATATGTGATTAATCCATCGTATAAGTGTATAGAATTCAACTCACCACATTAATCTCCTCTTATACCCCATACATGTCTCATTGGAGAGATTTATGCCATGTGACATTGGTAAAAATTCTCTATCCAATTATTCCATCTTGTATCTGATCAATACCTTATCAGTATATATACTATTGACTAGGTATAAGACACCATTAAATCTACCTCATTAGATCATGTTTCCTAGAACATAGGTTGATACTATAAGTCAATCTATGGAGATTTATTTTTATTCTGGTCTTAACTAACTGTAACACCAATAATTGTTTTTTATATGTTATAAAACATATTTTACCTTGAAAATAGTGGTTCTCCCACTAATTTTGTAACATCTTGATATTTTCTTAAATAGATAACTTTGTGTTCAATTGTGTATACGATACACAACACCAAACTTAAACGACTTGTGAAATACATTATTTAAATAAGAATGTTATAACATAACCATTAAATTAGTGGGTATGAATAGAATCAAATACTTTATGTTCTGTATATAAAATTCCTAATAAATATAAATTTATTTATAAATTCTTATTAACCAATCAATAAATTTTTAGTAAAGTCATTTTATTCATCAAAAATATGTTTTCTTTAAAAATGATTTTTAATTCCTTTCATGAGAAAATAATATAATTAATTTTTTACACTTTTTGAAAATTTATTTGATAAAATGAACTTTATTTTTGAAATGATCATATCAAAATTAACTTAGGGTTATTGTTTGGGATTTTTCTGAAATACTTGATTTTTTAGTTAATAGTGAATATTACCAATTTTCAATACTATCTTTTCTTTTCATTAAATCAAGTAATTTAAAAGTCCCATTATTATTTTAATTTGATTTATAATTAAAATATGTATTATTTATTTATATTTAATCTAATAAATTACATCTAAATCATCTTTATAATGGATTTTATTATAAGTTTATTCGTAGGCTTAAAAACATTTTTTTTCTTGTGAAAACTGTTTTAAAGTGCATAAAGTTTCTCCATTTTAATTAAACAAAATAAAAACTAATGGGGAATGATTTAAATTAAATATATATATTATACATATATATTTTAAATTTTAAATTCATATAATGATTATTTCTATTCATATAGTTAATATAAGATCATCTCTTCCTTAAAAAAATACATTTATTGAAAATCTCTTTTTCATCACGTCTACAGGTTTTATATTAAATTAAGTTATGAAAATTATGTGAATTGAATATTATATAATGGATTTAATATTTTTATTTAACATATTTTTATTATATAATAAGGTCAACTTAATTTTTGGTCATAATGAATAGTGGAAATAGTAAAAAACTTTTACCACAATTAAGGTGAAAATAGGTTTATCGAGGGGTTAAACTAAAAATATATGGGTTAAATGACATAAAAAATCATCTTAAATCTATTATATGGCCATATTTAGACCTTATATCATATCTTTCTTGAGAATGATTAATTTTGGAGCCTCATAGAATGTGAAAAATGTAGGTATCACTTTTTTATTTTCAAAAATTACAAGTGTTGAAGGTACTGAGGCCTGCAACGGAAGCCAGTGGGACAGGGATTTTAAAAATTTCATCAAAGACATGATAAAACTTTTCATAATAGATGATATGATCCCTGGTAAGGTCTGAGGATCTTGTGAAAATTAAAAGATCCCAAAAATAAAATTGTAAACATACCTTTACAGATTTGAAGGCACGATCAACATCAGCTCATCATCTGTGATTGTTGCTTGAAGGAACTATATCAGGATCCTTCTAGATCATCCACACACACTTCAAAAATCTATGGGAGTGTCGATCATCAAATCTTGAGTGCTAGCGTGGTGATCTGATGATATCTTTGACATCTCGATGATCATCGCGATCCTCCGCCTTTGATGCTTGAAGGCGTTCTTGGATCACCTCTTGAGATACTCTCTCTATAGAAAGTGGGAGGATAGAGATGCTCTCATTCTAATTGAATGAATAGTATATGATGAGATATCCTCTCTCTATTTATAGTGGATTATGCAAAACATCTGGTAGGTTTCCCTAGCTCCCGAAAATTTAACATATACTAAATAATAATTATGAATAACTAAACTTTTCCATAAATATTAATAATAATTTATCACATACTTGTAATATATAAAATATATTACCTAATAAAATCGAGCCATTTAACTATACCCTTCAATCCCGTTTAATATTAAATGAACCTTGAATATTAAAATAATATTCGTTTGATTAATATTTTCTCATATTTACTTAACTTGTAAATACATTTAAATAAATTCAATCCCAATTATTACTTACTTGAATAATATGAATTTATTTATTTATCAGTGATCAATAACTTGGACAACACTCAGACCGCATGGTGGTGCCCATCATGTCCAATATACTTATTTAACTGAATAAGGTGGATTTTTGAATAAGCTATTGTGTGTGACCCTCCAAGCCCTTATCCCAATAGCAGTGAATAAAATCCATAGACCAAGAGTGGAGTCTAGTAACCCATCAAAGCCCCTAAATAGATAATAACTATCATAGCAATGAAAACCAACCTATGAACACGTACTGTGTACTGTAATCTATTTGTCTTTAAATATCTCATAAAGCAGGACACACACTTGTGTCATTGCCTTTTTCTTGCTTTATTATTTGTTGATCTATTCGGATAGATTTACATTTAAACTAATTTGGCCAAAGACTTATGAATTCATAAACATCCTGATCAACGAGGCTTGAGATATAAAACTTCCTTAACTTGGATGAAATAAATCATTTCTTGACCTTTCAACCAATGACATACCACCAATGACGTCCCAACACAAGCTACCTCACCAAAATTTCATTATCATAGTTTTTACCTTACATCAAAGTATACAATAAAATGACACAAACTAGTAATAATCTCAAGTCAGGAGACCAATACACATGTCCTTATATAGGAACAACTAATGACACCCAAAACATGTGGTGTTCCTATTGGTGGGTCATGATCTCACTACTAGAGATCAATAAGTGCGAACTTCATGAGAAAAATTCTCAATACTTATGATACTCTAGCATATGATAGTTAAAAATAAACCGTGTCTAGTCATTATGATACATCTATACTATAGGACCTTTTTTTAAAGATTAATGTCACAGTATCTCAAGGTTCTCATTATAGTCAGGGATCTACTATAACATTTTGATACGAAAATTATTCTAGGACATTACCATTAAATAGTGTATGTAGAAAAGTATACAATATAATGGTAAGAATACATCATGTATATATAACTTTTTTACATGATATTGTAATCAAAAGTACTATATAGTTGGGTCTAGGGAACACACTATTTTCAACAAGTGTATCCCCTCCCCCACTTATAAAAGGCCACCCCATATCCTCTCCTCTTAACACTTCCAAAACCCATTGGTTAGACCAATACCTACCCAAATACCTTCTTTAATTTACTTACCATTTTCTATAATCCTTGACTTTATTAGGAATCAAATCTAGGAAGGCTTTAGGTATAATCCTAAAGAGGTGGTCCAAAGAAGAGGTATCGTTCTTAACCAAGTTTTATTTATTTATTCTTACACATCCTTAAAATTTTATTAAATCATGTTAATATAATAAAATAATTATATTACATATACTTATATGTTATAATTTTAATTTCATAACTTAAATCCATCTTCACTTCCATCAAACGGGAAACAAAACCATCGTTTGTGTGTACGGAGGACTATCGTCTTGCGAACCGATGTAACTCATTTTCCATCATCACCTCTAATGGCTATTCATGATGAAGGATTTAATGTTTATATATGATATTAATGAAATATTAATACTTATTTAAAACTAATATATCATATAACTTCTTACCTTACCATCTATTGAAGAATGATAACGTCATTTGTTTGTACGGAAGACTACCACCTCACGAAATGATGTGATTTGTTTTTTTATTACCACATCACATGGATAGTATATGAAAGTGTATTTAAATAAATGATATGATATTTATGATATATTTATCTTTATATAAGGATAAAACAACAATTAAATTTCTTCCATCATGGTCATTGAAAAATGGAAACATTACTCATGCGTACGTATGACCTACAGTCTCCATGATTGTAATGTAGTTCATTTTTCATAACCACACATCATGATTGGTTTTAAAATTATAATTATTTTATAAAAATTATAATTATTACATGTATATTATTATTTATATTATGTAACAATGACTCCTTTGACCATAATCAATACATTGATATCATTATGAATTTATGAACTGAACGTCCTCAAAACACCTGATGCAGACATAACTAAAAAAAGTAATTAAATATGTATTTAAAATAAATGAACTAAAAGGTTTAAGTATAAGGGGTTATACCCATTAAAGGTTTTTAAGAAAAAAATTGATATAATTTTATTTTATAGGATCTAAAAGACATACAGGATAAATTTTGGACTCGAGGTAAGGGTTTCTTCCCAAAACTTCTTTCTTTGGGACACATGTTCTTTTATGCACCTAATTTATTTCAAATGATATATATACTAACCTTTACAGTTTATATCATTAATCCTTTATAATCCATGATATTTTAAGTTATAATTCATATACTTCATTCATGGGAGTTATGATTCAAATGTTACCAAAGTGGTAAGAGTTTATGTTTCAATCTCATTTTAATTAGGATTTTTTATGCTTGAATTTATATTATGGGGAAATATTTGATAATTTAATAATAAAACCCTTAAATTTTATTATCCTATTGTTATTAATGAAAATTTTCAAATAATATTATCGTTTTCTCTATTTGGTACTTAAAAATATTGAGAAAATATTTTTAAGGAAAATTGACTTTATTTATCTCTTCTGTCAAAAACCATTTCTATTCCATGTCCATGTTTCCTTTAAAGTATTTAAAAAAAATGTTTTTAATATTATTTTATGATTTTTAAAGTCATTTTTCCCTTTTAATTTTAAAAAAATGGGTTAAAAGGATTCTCCTTGTTATTTTTTCAATGAGGTACTTCCTGACTTTTACTGAAAATGTGAAAGGAATCTTTGTTTTAATGTGTACGACATGAACGATATTAGCCGCCATCATGACCAATATTTTACTTGAAGTTTACTATATAAATTTAAAAGTTTATTTTCAAAGAAAATGATTTCCACAATATTTTATGAATTTTAGTTTTTTAATATTGATTTTTAAAGAGGAAAGGTTATTTTACTTAAGAACATTTTTAATCATTTTAAAATCATTTATATTCATCAATTAAAACAACATTTAATGTTATAAAATGCTTATAAGTACTGTATATATGTCTCCTACACATATATCTTTCCTAATCTCCCTTACATTGACGGGGTAATACATTTCTTATGTTCATCTCTCAAATTCCTCCATTATGAAATTTCCTTTGATTATGATATGAGAAAATATTATGCAACACATTTTCTCTCCATGTCTAATTCTTATATTTATGAATTATGTTTTATTTCCTTTACGTGGAACACATAAATCATGAACATGTTATGATGAGTGTACCTAGATTGCGTTCCAATACATTGGGTAAATATTTAGTCACATGGGGCATCATGTATGGGGTTGGGGTGTAAATCTAATCCATTATGAGACTTTTAAAACCATGCGATATTGTCTATACAATTATACTTGACTCATATTTATGTTATGTTATATGTATCTACCACATTTCCCATATTACTATGATCTTATGATACCATGTTCTTTATGTTGTACTTCCATGTGATTATTCATGATCCTTGTCTTTATGATATCATGTTATGCCTTCGACTCACATGTTATGTTTCCTTATCATGTTTATCTCTTACCATATTTTTTAGATCACCCATTTCATTATGGATTCCCTAGGTTATCACATGAAGTTTTAGGATATCAAATGGATTTTAGGAGATCATTATGGAGAATAAAAAAATGATTCCATGTTTTAAGTTCCTTTGATGTATTATGAACCTAGTCTTCTAAAGACACTAGGCCACATGATATTTGGGTTGTAATTAATGTCTTTTTATGTTAAAAATAATGAAATAATATATGTAAAAGGATTAGGTCACTATAGTTGGCATCAGATCAAAGGTTTAGTTAACCTTTGGAACTAGGATAAAAAAATTTAATGATAACCCCAAGGATAAGTCTAAGGATAAGTCTAAGTATAGAAAAATATACTTGATTCTTGGTGAATTATAGAGAAAGTGGTTTTTGAGAAATTACATCCCTTTCTAGATACTACTAGTGGGTGTGGTTCTAGAACAGATATACCTAGGGGTAATAAATTTGAAAAAGGTGTGTCGGGATTGACTCGAGTGTTACCTGGTACATGAGAATAATCCTTACTACACACCTTGTTTGACACTCCCAGGGGATATGCTTTGGAAATCCACAAAAAAATATTTATAAAACATAATGAAGACTTGAACAAATTGTTAGTTTAGAACACATAATAGGAAATTTTTCCATGGATAACATAAATTGAAACATAGAGACTCATAAGTCAGGATATAATTATCATTTATAACTTATTTATTCTAGGTTTATAAGTTTCCCATTTTATATGTTAATGTATTCTCATATTGTTTCTTTTATTATTTTTAGTTAATTATGGTAAATAGGAGAAATCATTCCAACAACCAATGTGATGGTCAATGAATGATTTCCTTAAAAAGACACCTAACCTGATGGGAATAGAAGTTAGACATCTGGTGATAAGGACAAATTATCTATATTGAATTACGATTAACAACTAAAATATAGTTGAATTTACAAACACATATAAGAGAATGATGATGAATCATGGAAGTTCAAGTGTTAAAGGTGATAAATAAAAGAAGATTCAATTTCTTAAATTTCAAAAATGTAGAATGAGAACTACATAAAATGTCTTGAAGTATCTGAAATATGATTTATGTGTGAAAAAGGAGGTCATAAAGCATCTAATTACCGAAGAAAAATGAAGTTCCCAATTTACTTAATTCAAGGAAATAATTTTCAACCTAAGACATCACTAATGATTCAATGTCATAGATGTGGGGAACTTGTTCATTATTATAGTTAATTCCCTAATCCAAGGATTAATTCCTAAGGGACTATGTTATGAAAATAATTGATGTTTTTAGGAGTTGAAACTCAAGAATCTTATTGTTGAAGTATTTTTATCATTGGTATTCTGGTTATAAGAATCATTAAACTTCAAAGGATTGTTCTATGATATTTTTATTTCAGGATGCACAAGAACATGTGAAATCATCCTTGTCCTATGTTGTATCGACTACTCACATTCAGAATTGATGATTTAATTATGATGTAAACATCAAATGTTCCATACCTAAGTCTCATGTAAGACTCTTTTACACCATCACTTCCTAAAGCATCTCAACAAGTATTAGGGATTTTAACACCTTGAATTTCCTAAATCATATTCCTTTATGTAAGTGCTTGTATTACTCTTGGAAATTTATACTAGTTTAGACATGTTCTTTGTCCAAAATTAATCATAGTGTGTTTCTGGTATTACATTCCATTTTTTCTTCAAAAAAAATCAATTAGATTAGTAATTTTATCTTGATTACTAATTATACATTACCAATTAATTAAATCATTAAATGTATCCCACTATTTTATTGAACCCTAGTATCCCTTACTACTAGATTAAAAACATCCTAGAATTTGAGTATTTTAGAGGAAAGGATCCTTGAAACCTCTCCTAAAAGTCCAAGCTATGCCTACACCACTACTTGGAGAGTTTCAAGGAAGGTGTCTGATTGGACAATGATATTAACTTGCTGCTCCTTGATATATTGAGTGAATTCCTAATTTCTAAAATCATAAACTTGATTTACTCAAATATTTTCCTCAAAATATGAAATAAGCTAGATATGGATACTTATTTACTATCATATTTGGTTAATTTAACCAATTTCTCTCATTAGAACTCCACGGTAGTATAAGGAACCCTCAACTAGGGATGATGAGCACCTCATACACCTGATTTTGTTTGAATTAAAATGATAGAAGGCATTTGAGACTTAATATTTCTTTGAGGGTTTTTATCATTTTTCAATGAATGAAATAATTTTCTATATGATATGCACTATATGATCACACCACAACTTGACCATGCATTAAATAGAAAACATTTATCTCATGACATGTTCATTTCATCTGTTCATGCTTGCTTATTATTTTATGTGATCACGATTAAGAACCACACATGCATAAAATAATAAACCATGCATAAATAAAATTAAATGATGTGATAATGAGATGATATTAACATTTGATTCATTGAGTAAAAAATTTATCAATTGTAAAGACCCTGACCCCAGTAGCTTGGATCTAGTGGTATTATGAACAAGTGTTCGCATCCCAAAGAACCAAATAGTTTAGTAGATTTGGAAAACCAGATATACACATAATTATTATATTACAATATTGAATGAAAAAACAACATAGAAACTCCAATGAAAAAACTCATGAACTCCTAGATTATCCCCACATGTCATTCATAATATACATCTTCGCATCCTAGGGAAAAATATAACATAAGAAAGGGGTGAGCTCAGATGCTTAGTAAGGGTAAGTAATACAACATAATATTTCATAAACATAAACAATAAGGCAAGTTGAATTACTAAAAATACATTCTATTAAAACATAATCTTGAGAATAATATGGTATGAATAAAATCTGAATAAATAATTCCATATAAACAATCACATGAGAATGAAACTTAACCATGGATGTTCTAACTAATTAAATAATCACATGGAATAATAATAATGATGAAATGTATAATGTTGGATGTTTTACCTATCAATATATATCCTCAAGATAGTTACTGTCAAGATCTATCCTCATTATAGTTTAAGTATGTGGGTAGAAAACCATCTGATTTATCTCAAGATCTATCCTCTTAACAATTTAAAACTGTTTGGAAATAAACATGAAGGGGGTTTCACTAACTGATTTCGTCTCATGAGACTTACTGATGCATCGAGAGGCTATATCAGGTCCGACCCATAACTTAATAAGTCAAATTCATTCCTCATATGAAATGGTTGAACATAATAAAAATATACATTCATATTAAAACTAGCATATGAAATATTAATAACTTTCCCCAAACAATAAACATAATCATAAACCATCTAGAGTAATATGGAAAATGGTATCAAGATAGTACATCCCCATAAATAATCATAACTGATTCAATAAAATATGGTAGATGGTAACATAAGAGATCAATTACAATAAATAATAATATTCAACATAGGTTTTTTAAATATATGAAAACACTCAAATAAAATCATTGAGGAATTCTTGAGATAAATACCCTTTTTACTTTTGGAAGGAAGAGTTCTTTTGGAAAATCATTTTATATTTGTCATAAAATAAGATTATAAACATTTATATAAAATAAAAGAAAATTAAAGGACAATTAAATTATGTTTGAGGAATAAATTATTTCCAAC
The DNA here is from genome assembly GCA_963277665.1 of Viscum album. Lineage (NCBI taxonomy): Eukaryota > Viridiplantae > Streptophyta > Magnoliopsida > Santalales > Viscaceae > Viscum > Viscum album. The sequence goes on along the minus strand of OY728159.1, from coordinate 179,376,282 downwards.
TAAAGTGAAACATATAAAAATAGTTTTTAATAAACTTTAGAAATGAACCACTTCATTGCGGTTTAAGGGAAAATGTAAGAGTCTTTAAAACAGAAAAAGTCATAATTGTTTATATAAAACCAGAAATGAACAAAGATAGTATTTTTATGATAAAAAGATTGATTTTAGAAGAACAATTGTGTCTTAAAATATATTGTGGATGGTACTTGAAAATGGGTAAGAAATTGGGAAGTACACTTTAATTAGGTTTTCTTTTCAAGAGGAATTGAAAAGGGAACCTTATAAAACTTTTATTTACCCATAAAATAAAGATAAAATAATTTGGATACATGAGTCTTGAACATATACACGAAATTTAGAAGAATTATATAAAAATAAAGAAGAATTAAATTGGGGTAAAGAGAGAGAAAGTGTAACCTGAATGAAAAATGGAGGTTTGGGGAGAATCTCTTACCACTTGGTAATCAAACGAATCGTATGCCCCATAAAGTTAATAATAATGCAATGAAAAATTTAATACCATGAGGAAAAAGAGACTCATGATATTATACATCAAATGGAATTATAAATACACCATACACAATAAACAACAGTGAGAAATACATATCTCATAGAAAGAAAAGTGAGATGAGAAAACCCTTACCTTATGTCTGAAAGTCTTCTTCAATTGTACTCAATGTCCTGGATAATTAGATTAAATACATTAATTAATTAATTAAATTTTTTTTTTCATGTATTTTATTTATTATAATTTTATTAAGTTCATTTATGTCCTTTTTGATAAGTTATAATATATAATTTTATCATTGGGGAGAATTCGTTTCCTTGGTTTTCCTGATCGATTTACTTGTATACATGTATGGAAAACCATGTAAAATGAGAATAGTTGTCCAGAATTGAAATTATATGTCAATAATTAACTTAAAGATTATTAAATGGTTCTATATTTCATTTAGTTATATGTTATGAGGAATAATCATTAGATAAAACATTAATGATAATCATTTAGATTATTTTGGCGTTTTTTCGATCAACACGAACTAGTTTTGTTTTATGTATTAATATTATGTATATATTCTGGTTACATAATGTTAAATAAGTTTTATTACATATATTAAAGTATTTTTTAACCATAAAAATGGGTTTATGACCAACCTTAAAGGTGGAATTGAAAAATGAAAACTCATCACCTACAAAGGCGGTAAATTGACACCTCACAGATAATGTTTTCATTTTTAGAGTAAAAGCAAATGGAGAAAATTATTGATAGTGAATTTTCCATTGAAATAATAAAATTATAGTATATTTAAGGTACCAAAGTTATCATGTATGTTTTTACAAAGGAGGTGAGGAGAGAATAATAAAATAAAAGAAATTGAAAAGAAATTAAAAGAAAAAGAAAGAGGTTTTTACCTCTTGGATTCTTCTCCTTGAGAACCTCCTTAAGGGACTTTGGTTTTGGACTTTTGTAGACACCAGAACATCTTGAAAGTGGGGAAGAGTATTGGGAAGAGTATTTGGAAATAAATTGGATAATATTTAATGGTTAAGATGTTTGAGGAGAAGAGGTGGCAAGGGGTGGTATTTATACTGGAGGAGAGAGGTGTTTCCTCATTATTTTCTTCATTAGTTTATTATTTTGCCTCAAGACTATGAATAATTTAATAAATATCACTAAACATATTAAAATAATTAAGGTTAGTTCTATATTATGTTGATTATATCCTCAATGAATCACAGAATAGTGTATTTAACTTATAATATATATATACCGTAAATTACCATATTTTACTATTCACAAAATTCAAGTATTTTAGAAAAATTTCAATAATTCACCCTGACCATTTTTAAACTTATAGAATTAAAAAATGAACTCCATTTTATGAAAATAAGTTTCTAAATATGATAAATTTAATTTTTAATTAAAATCATCTTTTACTTGGGAAATACCAATTTTAAAATTATAACTAATTTTATAACACTTTGAAAAATCAATTAAGCTCTAAAAAAATTATCATATAATCATAATAAAACAAAATATTAATTTATGAATACATTTTATGAAAATAAATTTTATTTTAAATCATTATATTAATTATAAAATTGAAAATAAACATTTATGTTTATAAAAATATCAACACTTAATTAATAATTTCTAAAAAAATTATGTACTTATAATATGATATAATTATATCATGTTACCATTTATAATATGCATAAATTTTATTTATACTTTCATAGGTGAGATTACAATTCAAATCATAAATATAATTTTAATATAATGAAATTGATAGTTTTATAAAAATATGTATTTTCACTATTCATTGGAAAATAAATATTTTCAACAAAATAAAAAAATTTCACTCAAAGATAATTTTTACATTCTTCTATTAAAAATGAAATTTATTTTGTTCAATATAATTTATAAAAGTGTCAAAATTTAGTTTTAGAACAAGTGATCCATTAAAAGGCAGTAAAACTGCCTTTAGAAAAAATATTGCCTTTTAATGCATAAAATTCGATTAAGTCTTATCTTATGCATATAAAATAATTTAGATGAATTTTAAAACATTTGATTAAATATATAATATATAAATTTCATAATTTGGTTAATAATATTCATTCCCTCTAATTTAACATCTAGGTTATAACAATCATTTTAAAATAATGATATTTAATTATATATCATTGTTCATTTAAGATTGGTGTTTCGTAAAACCTATTCTATCAAATAAATTAAATTTAAAAAAATATGCACCATAAAATCTTGGGGTGTTACATCAATCTATACCCTAGAGGTAACTCCTTGAGTCACTATATATACGAATCAGGTTGCAGCGCTCACCCATCCAATGCATCAGCCTCCTATCTGGTACGTTGCCAAATCTTGTCATGAACTACATTACTTATCATCCCCATAGTTATACAATAATACTTACATACATGTTAGGGGGTCTTGGGAATGTGGAATATAGTTAAAATCTTTTTATCTGGGTATGCATGCCCTTATACATATAATGATGTAAAAGATGATATACAGATCATTATTTATTAAAATAATTATTACAAACCATGAATTATAATAATTAATTAAATAAATAAGAAAATACTAGAAATGAATTGGTTGGTATATGACTCATGATCAGTCGATACACATTAATACATGTAAATAAATTAAATTCATAAACAAAAATTAAACTTTCAATAAATTCTTTCAGAGTGCGATTTTAATGAATTAAAATAATACTCTTATTTTAATTCAAAATATTTATTTCATTCAGTTTTATTAATTAATATAAATATATTCTAAAATCTAAATTAATTTTAAAATAATAATTTTAAATTAATTAATTTTTTAAATGTGTCCCTCGACATCGTGTGACCCAAAATATTTTTTATAGGTCTTTCTAGGTCAGAGTAGGGTTGGGTGGGTCAGGGTAGATGCACCTTGGACCATTCCAAATTTGGAAAGACCCACCCAAACCCATTCTGGGCCAGGCCAAACTCACCCCGACCCATTCCGAGTCAGGACAACAGGTATGTTCGTGCTTGAAACCAATGAGACTAGTTGGCAGGAGCTGTGCGGGGACTTGGATCGATGAGGGGTACCCAAACTTTGATGGATCTGGCTAGCGATTCATCAATGGGGAAGACTCCGGTCGACTGATGGAGGGATGTCATGCGAGGGAAGCCAAAACAGAGGGAGGTAGTCAGATTTGGATAAGGTGCTATGTGGGATATTGTGAGAAGCTGAGATATCACCAGACGAGGGTAGTCGTTAGATGAGGTTCGATGAGAGGGGATAGCCTGGAGTGGATGACACACACGGTGGGTCGCAGCAGGTCTTACAAGAGGTTTGAGTGCATTCATGGAGGGGTGTCGCGGATCAGTGGACTGCATGCGATGGTTGGCTGATAGTGGGCTAATTTGGCTAGGTGGGGTGTATCTGTTCTTTGGGTGAATATATGGGAGGTTTGATGTGGAAGTCATCGGTGGTGGATGATGACCAAAGATAGTGATGGGATTAGGTAAAGTTTATTTAGGTAAATGGGTCTCTTTAGCGCCACTTGAAGTGACACTATACAATTCTTCGAATAGTGCCACTTCAAGTGGCGCTATAGTTTTTTTTGAATTTATTATATTTATTATTTTACATTTAATATAATTAGATAATTTTTATATTTATTATAATTATTATATTTATACCTATATATTCATTATAATATTATAATTATCATAAATAGAAATATATAATTATCATAAATTTATAATTATAAATATAAAAATTATAGTAAATATATAATTATAATAAATGTAATAAATATAATAGGAAATACTCTTCATTGTATATTTTTATTATTATAGTTATATATTTATTATAATTATTATATTTATAATTATATTTTGAATATTATATATTCATTATAATATTATAATTATTATAATTATAAATAGATAATTATAACAAATTTATAATTATAAATATAATAATTATGATAAATATATAAAAACAATAAATATATAAATATAGTAAAAACAAAAATATAATAATATAATAATTATAAATATAGTAAATACAAAAATATAATAATTATAGAATTATAATAAAAATAATAAATGTAATAAATATAATAAATGTAGTAAATGTAATTATATATTTATGTATACATTATATATATTTTTTACATTTTAAATATGAAATTCTATTTATATATAATGTATATATAATGTATATATAGATATATAATTCTATATATATACATTATATATTTTTTTACATTATAAATATGTAATTATAGTAAATATGTAATTATAATAAATATATGCCTATAATAATTATTTATTTTAATTATATATTTATTATATTTAGAGTTATAATTAGATATTTATTATATTTATAATTATAATTATATATTTATTATAGTTATATATTTATTATAATTATTTAAATGTAAATATAATAAATATATAATAAATATATAAAGATATAATAATTTTTAATTTAATTAATGACAATTATTTATAATTAATTTACAATTATAATAACTTATAATTATATTAATTTGTAATAAATTATAATTTAATTTACTATTATAATTAATTTACAAATATAATTATTTATAATTATAATAATTTTTAATAATTATATTTTAAATATATAACAAAGATTTGAAAACAAAAAAAAATTCATAAAAAATGTCAATGGGAAATAATTTTTAAGCAATTAAAACCACCTATTTCAAACTTTTCAAGTTTCAAATACTTATTTTTGAAAGACTATAATAGATAAAGTATAACACCGATATAAATTCAACTTTAAACATTGATTAAACATATAATAAATATTTGAAAACAAAATGAATTTAATGAAAAATGTCGATGAGAAATAATTTATAAGCTTTCAAAACCAGCTATTTGAAACTTACAAATGTTTCATGTACGTCAATTTGAAAGACTATAAAACATAAATTATAGCATGGATATAAATTAAACTTTAAACATTGATCAAACATATAATAAATATTTGAAAAAAAAATGAATTTCATAAAATTTTTTGATGAAAAATAATTTACAAGTTTTCAAAACCACTAATTGAAACTTACAAATGTTTCATGTACGTGAATTTGAAAGACTATAAAATAGAAACTATAACACAAATATAAATGAAACTTGAAACATTGATTAAAAATATAATAAATAGTTGAAAAGAAATGTAATTTAATAAAAAATGTTGACAAAAAATAATCTAAAAGCTTTCAAAACCAGTAACCTGAAACTTAAAAATGTTTCAAGTACGCGACTTTGAAATACTATAAAACAGAAACTATAACACGGATCTAAATGAAAATTTAAAAAATGATTAAAATTATAATAAATAGTTGAAAAAAAGTAATTTCACGAAAAATGTTGATGAAAAATAATTTATAAGCTTTCAAAACAATTAACCTGAAACTTAAAAATGTTTGAAGTACTTGACTTTGAAAGGCTATAAAACAGAAACTATAACACCTTTCTAAATGAAACTTTAAACATTTATTAAAAATATAAGAAATAGTTGACAAAATAATAATTTCATGAAAAATGTTGATGAAAAATAATTTATAAGCTTTCAAAACCGTCAACCTGAAACTTAAAAATGTTTGAAGTATGCAAATTTGAAAGACTATAAAACAGAAAATATAGCACAGATCTAAATGAAACTTGAAACATTAATTAAAAATATAAGAAATAGTTGAAAAAAAGTAATTTCATCAAAAATGTTGACGAAGAATAATTTATAAGCTTTAAAAACCGCCAACCTGAAACTTAAAAATGTTTGAAGTACGTGACTTTGAAAGAATATAAAACCTGTTTTAATAGGTAAAAAATTTGAATGACCTCTGAAATGTGAGTTAATAATTAACTATCTTGTCAATAGCGGAATTTTATCTAAATCACTAAGTGTGTATTCTTTCACTCTCACTCAGAGGTTTACCATGGCCTCCTCTCCTCCGTCGAACGGTCTGAACCTAGGGGTGCCAGAATTGGAGGGTTGATCTGGATATGTGAGTGATATTTCGATAAAAATGAGGGGATGTCCAGATTTAATGAAACTAAGGTGGGGGTTAATATGGATGTAAGAAGCTATTATGGTGTTCCCCCAAAGAAAAATGGCACACACTTAGTGTTTTATATAAAATTCCGCTATTGACAGGACAATTAATCATTAACTCACATTTCTGAGGTCATTGATATTTTTTACCAAATACAAATCATGCACCAACATACAAAAAAAATAAAACATGGTGAGAATACATACATGTTTGATATGTGAGTGCTAATTTGGTAAAAATGAATACTATTTTTAACATATACATTATGGCATCTGAATAAATCAACGTCTATGCCCCTCGGTACCACAACATGGTGTCTGAATCTCATGTCCTCCACACATCTGATGTATGTGTCGCTCTGGTGTCCTAGCAGCAGGATCCTCCACTTCTGGTGCATCTGGTGCCTCCTCATGATGCTGTGTAGAGGGCTTACCAAAACCATGTGTGTATGACTACCCAAAATCATATGTGGATGACTGCCCAAAATCATGCATGGAGCCATGTGGTCCTGGGGTCCTAAAAATGGTAGAAAAGGGCATACTGAAGAAGTCCTCACCGGGAAAAGAGGAGGCTGCCACAAGCTGTGTCACCTGATCCAGCTCGTAGTCCATAGTAGTCATCAGAGACGATAGATGTGGTATATAAGCATCTCCATACTGTGCAAGGTCATCAATAAGTTGGGTAGGATCATCTCTATGTAGAGCTTCCACATCTGCATGAGGCGCTCTCGAATGTCTATCTCGCCGCCTCTGCCCCTCCCGAAGTACTTGTCTCCGTCTCCCAGCTGGCAGCGGTGGTGGTGGGGCATCATCATCAGCAGGTATAGCAGGGACATCATCACCCTCAGGATCTCCAGCTGGAGGATATGGATCAGGATATACCTATGGCACCTCGTCATAAAAACTGTCTCATATCATCCGGAGATGGTCGTAGAGAGCCAACACATCTCGATAAACTACGTCTCATCTAATATATGCATCCTTCTGAGGATGTGTGATATGTGCAAGATGATCAATGTTGTCTTTCTGCAAATGAAATGACATTCAAATTAATACCACAAAAGAGTTAAACAAATATAATATACCTTAATAAACATACCATCTGCTGAATACCAATCCCCTGACATGTAATATGCATGATGGTATGACATCGATACCACTGTGAATAATCCCCCTAGGTAGATAACTGATACTGTGCTGTGGGATATCCATATCGAGAAATACCATACTGGGCATGCACGTCCTACAACTCAATATGAGATGCATGAAACTGCCGCCAGTTCGTCGACTGTCTACCTATAAGTACAATAGAATGCAACCCATCAGGCTGTCCTGGTGCCATCGGGATATGCTGTATATAACCGAACTAGCGCATGACCCGGTCTGGCTGGTGCCACTCAATGATATGGAAGTGGATGTGTGACACCACTGCAGCACGATCTCCAATCATAGCTGTGCAGTACGGTGGAAGTGACACATAGACATAACCTGCATATGGATTCCATGAAACCTGAAATGTAAACTCAAAAATTAAGTGACATATTAGCAAGATAATGTTAGTAATATTACATTGAAATAACTTAAAATAGTGATAAAAAAACATATTATTCTATAAAAAAGTATTGCTTAACATACATCAACTGGCACTAATGCATCAAATATCTGTCGAAAGCTGTGCACACTATGTCTCGGTGTGTGTGCATGCTTCTGAGACTAACTCCACCTAGTTACAAAAGAGTAATATACAGTAAGTTTATAAATAACAAAAACAAAATTACTAAATAAATGAAAGTAATTAAGTAAACATACCATCATCCCCAAGGACAATCCTAAAATAGCTCTGCTGCAAGTGGTGCAATAGTTCGAGGAGCGATGTGTTGAAAATACTCCCAGGCCCACATCTGTACTAAAGCCATACAACCTTCAATCTACTGTGCATCTTCCTAGAAACTGGTACAAAGGGATCTATATAGATGTGCTAGTACAACGGATCCCCAACTGTATGTAGCTGTCTGATCAAGATCCTCAAATAATGGGAGGTACATCATGTGTACCAAAAGGGTGGAGTAGTCAACACATAACATGCCTCTAAGTAGTCACAAAATATATGCACGTGTGTGCCTAATAAGCGTCTTCTCGTCCGCGTCATCAGGAATGAAAGTGAAATGCTCATCAAGCCATGTTATGCGCAATCGAGAACCCACGAGGACACCTCATATGCCAACAACATCAATGCCTAATAGTCACTGTATTACGGAAGCCCAGTTGCCACTAGTGGCACCCATAATTGCCTATCCATGGATGGGAAAACCAAGCATGTAAGAGACGTCCTCTAAAGTAATGGTAATCTCCCTCTCCGGGAGATGAAAAGTGTTTGTCTCTGGTGGCCATATCTCAACTAATGCCACAATCAAATGATGATCAATAGTCTTGAAGTCAAACATAGTGACTCTATAAAATCCTGCATATCTAAGGTATGGAGAAATAGATACCGGGGGCGCATTGTGATGATAATGATGCGCTCTTCGAATAGAAAGTTATCGAATAGGTCATCGTGCCAACACAAGACACGACACATGCGTCTCCTGACTAGATAATAGTGGCTTCTCCATCTGATTGTACAAATAGTAAAACATTAATTTCATGTTAGACATCACATTTATCATTTAAGTTATGAAATTTATCATGTAATGTATGAAATAAGCGTGTAATGAGTTAAATAAAGTAATTTAGGATATGTTCAATATATAAAGGAATTTATGATATGTTCAATATATAAAGTTGATGATATATTCACTTTGAATTATTTCAAAATTCAACAATGACATTGTATTTTGAAAGATGTCTACGTCACAATAATTAACCAAAATTATTAAAGGAATTTATGATATGTTCAACATATAAAGTTTTGGATTGACTCTCCAAACTACTATTTCTATCGAATACTGATGATGTTATTATAGGAAATATTCTTCATTGTATATTTTAGTTCATACATGTCAGAAATGACTCATGGATCATTTTCCTAAAGCATTTGAACATATTTTATGTACATTTTTCTGCCTGCAAATCAATGCACCCGTGCCTCTGAAACCTAAAATAGAGATTTGGATTACTCAATATGCTCAATCAACAACATTTAGAAGGATTATGGAAAAACCTTTGATCCATGTACGATTGACATGAAAAAACATCCTCCTTCTGTATCGTATATTTAGTCGACCTAGTAAAGAACCAACTGTCACATATTCACAACCTTCGAATAAATATTTGACAATTGGTTCTTCACCCAGTCGACTAAAGAGGGGAATTTCCAATGTTTCAGAATGAATCAATGTTTTTTGTGTGGAGAAAACCCATTCTCATGGTTGAAAATGAGGGGCATAATGTTTTAATCATTTTCAAGAATATCAATTACTCCAAATGGATGATATGGGAATAATGTTTGAAATAGATTGATTGATCACCTTCTTCTCAAATGTAGCTTTTTTCTTGCCTTTTTTATCTATTCCCACTTCATTTTCCATGGATCTTTGGATTTTTTAGGTGTGGGTTCATCACTCTTTTCATGTTGGACCTTGTTTTCCTAATTTCTTTATTTGTCATTTTCTAGGCTAGTAGTCTTAGATTCTATTATATCCTTAATTTATTCTTCACTATTATTCACTCTAGTTGATTCTCATATTCTGTTAAATCCCCGATCTTATATTTTATCTATTTTAAAATTTCTTGTTATTTTTCTAAAACAATAACCACTTATTTAAATGATGATGATATATTCACTATAAATGGTTTCAAAACTCATTGATGGAAAAATATTTATTACACGTACAATGTGTTTATAGTAACTGATGGAGTACAAAAATCATTTTAACCATTAGATGATTGCCATATGTGTCTAGGGCAACGCGTCTTCATATGACCCACATGGCGGCATATGATGCACCTTCGTCCAGGTGCCTGTTCACTCGGACAATCCATCTCATTCCGAATACAAGTTGACTTTGTCCTCCCTTTAGGGAAAAGTCTACTGTTGTTTGGTAGAAGCATGGCTATGTCATCAGAGAGATGAAAATTCTTATATTCTACAATTTGCATCCACAGAGTATTGTAGCAAGATTTGATACTATCGAGTCGATAAACTGGATCAACAAACTACTCCCAAGATACATGTACGTAAGCACATGCAGCAATCACAAGACCATAATGATATCTCAATTCTTGGAACTTTCCACATTCACAGTAACACTTCTCCAATAAAACAACTCGGATACGACCATTGCTGCAAGCCATAGCATCACCGGGCTCAGCGACCTCAAATCGTTGCTCTGGACAATTAAATGCGGTGAAACGATAAGTTGCAGCTTCCTGAAGAGCTGTATCTAGATCACGCTGGAAATGGTGTCCATAGAGCATCCCTCTATTCAATCCCTCTTCATATTGCTTTCCCCATTCTAGAAAATACTTGACACTACGATAAAAGGTATCTTGTACCAAACCTATAATTAATATTTAAGTCATTATAGTAATAGTATATTATAATTATGCTTTTCTGAGAAACATATAATCAAATATTCACATTTACCTATGATTGGTAATTTTCAAACTCCCTTGAAAACTCCATTTATGCATTATATCATATGACCATATCTCCCACCATCATCTTATGCCAATGACCATTTTTGTTTTGGAATTTGCATCATGTAATCATAAACTTCCAGATTAACTCTTTGAATATCTTGAAGACGCTCCTCCATTCTTTGTTATTGAGGCTCGTATGCTATCGTACAAGAAATAATCTGAACAGATAGGATCATAACTATGACATGATTTTTTAATGGGAAAGAGGATATTTATACCAATTTTTAAGATTGATTTCTTCATCGACTCATTCTTGAATCTCTTTCGTATATTTCTAGAAATGTGTTGAATACAATATCGATGATGGGAATAGGGTGGTCTCCATGAAAGTCCCTCAGACTGTACTGCCTCCTTGATTGCACGGTGACGATCTGAGATAAGGAAAATCTATTCCTTGCCTGTAAAAAACTCTTGAAGACATGCCAGAAACCAACTCCATGATGAGAAGTTCTCTTTCTCCACAATTTCAAATGCCAAAGGTAGAGGGGCTCAATTTCCATCTTGTGTGGAAGCAATCAATAAAGTTACTGTATACTTTCCATACAGAAATGTGCCATATGTTTGTATGAACTGCTTGCAATGCCTAAAAGCCACCACACATGGTAAAAATGCCCAAAAAAATCTATCAAAAACAACCATTGACTGGTCAACTTGGTTGTGTTGGTTAACATATTCAGTAGTATGTAACCGATAGATCACTTGATTATTATGGCGTAAAATCTCCAAAAGTTGTGGTAAAACTCAATAAGAATCATCCCAATAACCATACACTTTCACAATATCCTTTTTTCATTCTACCCATGCCTTCCAATAAGAGATCTGATACCCAAAAAGTTGTTTGATTCACTCCATCACTAGAACAATAGAAACATCTTGACATGCTCTAATCATTTCAACAATACCTATTGAAAAAGTCAACATATAATGAAGAGTGTTCTTATGACAATCTTGGGTTCACACATATGCGTGGAGTAAATCTTGTGATGCGCTAGTTGTGAAAAGTGTTATCAATTATAGCTCACAGATGCATTTGATAGTTTGAATCATATTTGTCACAACATATCAAATAATAAGATCTTTTTTACTCTTCTACAACATAAGATTAATGTATTTCAATGAGATATTGTTTTATCACATTTTTCATTGAATCTTTACTCTCAAACTCTCTTCCAATATACAGAATGCCTTGATCTGCCACTCAATTTGTGCCCCCAATGATTCCTGGAAATTATAAAATAGGAGTAATAACTGACCAATCAAATTCTGGAAAGAAATTAATGCCTTCTGTCAACCATGAACTCAATAGTGGGGGATGGTTCAATGGTCGGTTAAACCTCACATGAGTGGGCACTGACTGTTCTTCTACATGCGCTTCCTCTTCATCTTCAGCTTCCTCTTCATCTTCTTCTTCTAAATTGTCATCATCCTCAAAATCATTGACTAACACATCTACAGTATGTGGGGGACTATCTATTGAAATTGTGGATGAGTGAAATGATGGTACCATTGCTTATGGAACTTCTTGATGTGTTCTAAAATGAGTATATGACATAGTCTCCAATATCGATGGAACCCCCATTGTAGACATGGTCACATACAACTCCATCATTTTATTGGAAGGTAGAAACTTAACCAATGACAGTACGTATTCCCATTCTTCATCACCAGTTATCAGATAGGCCACATGCCAAAATCTATCAACATATTGTAGATGCCTATATATGATAGATTCTATCACTTGGTTGCTCATCAGTTTCAACTTTCAATGAATTTTCCTTTGAAGAGTTCCCAAAGTTGTACAGCCTCCGAGCATTACAACAGCTTCTGGATGTATACTATAACTACATCCTTGTTATGTCTCAATTATTTTTCCATTGCAATAAATATAAGCCACCATCTTTTTTATCTAAAATAAATTCTCATTATTAATCACATATGATCAAAAAATGTAATTATGTTTGAATGATTCTAGAATTTATGTTGGAATCCTAGTCCCTCCACCAAACCAATATGTTCAAACCATATTGATGTGTAACTCTCTTTACACAACCCACAAGTTTGTGTTATTTACCCAAAAATAGTAATTCAAACATATTCATACATATCCACATGCATCATATGCATGCGGTATATGAACACATCATGTAAAAGGATAAAGTTATATGAACTTGAAAAACCCAACATGAATAAGCCCAGAGCTACATATAGCCAACCCCATTAACTTTCATAGATAAGGAAAGCCTCCAGGAAATTAGGTGGTCCGACCTAAAGCCCCTCTATCAGGGGATACTTTACACAAGCAAGAATTTCCGTTCATGACAACTCTGAAACTTAATATGTAAAAAATATATTCAACTACTAAATTCAAGTTCATAACTACAATTACAAACTGAGGTCAAGGTAGATGACAAACTAAATTCATTATCATACTTAGAATTTAATGCAAATATATATTATATAAACAATTCATAATATAACTACTTAATTACTGTAACTACTTCGCTAATTACTGTAACTAATTCACTAATTACTGTAACTACTTCGCTAATTACTGTAACTACTTCGCTAATTACTATAACTACTTCACTAGTTATACTTCATTAATTAACTAATTAGATTTAATTAACTACCTTATTAGATTTCATTAACTACCTAATTAGATTTCATTAACTACCAAATTATATTTAATTAACTACCTAATTAGAATTACTTAACTTAATTAATTACTTAATTAGATTTAATTAACTAGATAATTAGATTACCTAATTATATTTAATTAACTACATAATTAGATTACCTAATTATATTTAATTAACCACATAATTAGATTTAGTTAATTACCTAATTAGAGTTATTTAATTACCTAATTAGTGTTAATTAATTACCTAATTAGTGTAAATTAATTACCTAATTAGTGTTAATTAATTACCTAATTAGATTTAATCATGTACACCTAAGTAGATTTAATTAAGTACCTAATTAGATTTAATTATGTACACCTAAGTAGATTTAATTAAGCACCTAAGTAGATTTAATTAAGTACCTAATTAGTTTTAATTAAGTACCTAATTAGTTTTCATTAATTAAATAATTAGAATCGATTAACTTCACTAATTAGAATCGATTAACTTCAATAATTAGAATTGATTAACCTCACTAATTAGAATTGATTAATTAACTAATTATAATTGATTAATTAACTAATTATAATTGATTAATTAACTAATTATAATTACTTAACTAATTATAATTGATTATTTAACTAATTCGAATTCATTAATTAACTAATTATAATTAATTAATTAAGTAATTAGAATTAATTAGTTAACTATTTGCAATTAACTTATTACAATTACTAATTTTAATTACAATTAATTAACTAATTTTAATTCATTAATTAACTAATTTGAATCGATTAACTGGATAATTTGAATTGATTAACTACATAATTATAATTCATTAATTAACTAAATACAGTCAATTAATTAAATAATTAGAATTCATTAATTAACTAATTAGAATTGACTAATTAACTAATTATAATTGATTAATTAACTAATTATATATGATTAACTAACTAATTAGAATTGATTAATTAAATAATTAGAATTAATTAATTAACTAATTATATTTGATTACTTAACTAATTATAATTGATTAATTAACTAATTAGAATTGATTATTTTCTAATTAGAATTGATTATTTACTAATTAGAATTGATTATTTACTAATTAGAATTAATTAATTACAATTAATTAACTAATTACAATTAATGAACTAATTATAATTAATTAACTAATTTGAATTCATTAATTAACTAATTATAATTAAACCAACTAATTATAATTACATATTTAATTAATTAGAATTAATTAATTAACTAAATACAATTAATTAGTTAATTACTTACAATTAATTAGTTAATTACATACAATTAATTAAGTAACTATTAAATAATTAGAATTTATTAATTAAATAATTAAAATTCATTAATTAACTAATTAAAATGTATTAATTAACTAATTAGAATGCATTAACTAACTAATTAGAATTAATTAATTTACTACTTAAAAATAATTAATTGAATAATCATAATTAATTAATTGACTAATTATAATTCATTAATTAACTAATTAGAATTAATTAATTAACTAATTATATATAATTAGGTACCTAATTATACATACTTAATTAACCAAATTAAATTAATTAATAAACTACTTACAATTTTTTATTTTTTAAACTAATTCTATAAACTAAACATATAAATTAATAAACAAATTCTATAATCTAATCACATTAACTAAAAAATTAAATAAACAATTTAAAATATTAAAGATATGCAAATGAAAACTTACATTAAATTTGCGGAAAGGTTAGCGGCTGGACAACCGGAAATTATACTCCAAAATGAGAGAAAGGGAGGAGGTTTTGGGAAGGAGGAAGGGAGAGTGGATGGATGAATGAGGAGGAGGGGGTGATGGGATTTTATAGTTGGGGATAGAGATCAATGCCACTTAAAGTGGCGCTAATCAGTTACCCATAAAGGGATCAGTTCCACTTGAAGTGACACTGATGAATAGAGGCAAAAATTTTGCCTAGCGCCACCTGAAGTGGTGCTATGGCGTTTTTTTCCATTAGCGCCACTTCCAGTGGTGCTAGGGTGCCCCATTTCCTAAATAAAAAAAATGGGGAACCCATTTTCATATTTTTTCCCCCGCACCTAAATTATCCTCACGGGGATGGTGACCCCATTTTTTTTTAATTTTTCTTACCGGTCTACCAACAGCCAAAGGGAAAAACCAAGAAAGTTTTTTTTGAGAAGATCCATCCATTGCCCCCACCTTTTTAAATTCCTCCTTTTATTTTTTAAAATAAAAAAAAATTGTTGGTCCACCATCCCCTCAATTCCATCCATAACTTTTCATTTTTTTTAAAATTTATTTTGTTGGTCTATTACCACCTATACCACCCACCCCATTCAAACATTTTTTTAAGTTTTCCAAATGTTAGTAATGTATCTTTTTTTTTAAAATAACATTTCCACAAATTTGTGGAATTGATGTTGTCAGATAAAATTTGAATTGGTTGAAAAACTCTATTCTGACCAGTGGAATCCAACTAGAATAGGTCGGGTTTACCAAAAAACTTCATCGACCACTACTTTTGGGTAAAACTTATATATATATTTGTATATTAAAAAACTTCTTAAAAATTTTAAACACACAAGGCTGATTTCAATCCATAATAAAAACTTTGGATCACCGAAATCTATCCATCCAATGTTGAATTGAAATGCCATAAGTGGCGTTGGGACTGTAACAACACCCACATCAAAATTTAATACAAATTTAATTTTTTCCCTAGCTTAAAACATCATGCACTCGCTATGATACCAATTATTGGTACTGGGTGCACAGTGGGATGCCAAAAATTCAGGAATTTAACATTTTTCACCAACGATCAATGTAACTATGTCAAAACTGGTGAAGTGCTACCCAGTTATAACCTAAGGATCTTCATGTGAATGAATTAACCACAAAATATTAAAACAAATAAATACCTCATCTGATCTGAATCCGCATTTGTAAATCATTCATCAGTTTATATCATTGCTCAAAGGAACCAAAGATGATTCCTTATAGATCATCCAAACACACTTCAAAATATTATGGGAGTGCCAATCATCAAATTTTAGGTTCTATCACAGAAATATGATGACACCCTTGACTTACTGATGATCACCGCTACACCGATCCTTCGATCCGTGAAGATGATCTTTGATCGAAGACTTGGATCAAGAGTTTATCTCTCTATAAAGCAGGATAGACTAGATTTAAGCTCTCAAATTCATAGGATTAATAGTCACTAACATGAGATCCATCAACTCCTTATATAGAAAGGTTTTAAATACCTGGAAATGGCTCCCTTCCCCCATAAATTTATGACCAACTAAATAAGACATAAACAACATGTTATGACCAACTAACTTTGTCATAAATTTCACCTATATTTTTATCATTTTTTATAATATATAATAAATTTATTACAGGATAAAATAGAGTCCTTAACTTAACTGATAATTCCTGCTAATATTAAATGAACCTTGAATACTAAAATAATATTCGTTTGTTTAATATTATCCATGTATTTACTTTAAAAATTATAAATACATTAAATAAATTAATTCTACTCCAAATATTCTATACTTAAATAATAATGAATTTATTTATTACTTGGTGATCGTATATCCTCAGATATATCCCAAACCTCATGGTGGGGCCCACCATTTCCTAAACTCATATTCATAAGAATAAGACAGACTTTAGAATTATCTTAGTGTGTGACCCTATAGGACCTTATCTTAATAGTAGTGAATACTATTCACAGATCATAAGTAGAGTCTAGCAACCCATCAGGGTCTCTAAAGAGAAAAAGAGTAGTCACAACAACTAAAACCTTCCTATTAAAACACATCATGTAATATAATCACTTTGCCTCACAATATCTTATAAATAATGACACACACTTCTTTTCATCATCCTTTCTTACTTTATTATTTATTGAACTTCTTGGAAAGACATACCTTCTTCTATAATGACCATGTATTTAGTGAAGGTACTACCACCCTGATCTACTAGGCCCAATATATCTCTTCCCACTAGAAGTGGAAAATTGTTTCTTGATTATTCAATCAATGTTATACCACTAATAATGCACCCAATGAAAGCTACCTCACTATGAATTCAATTCCATAGTTTTTTCTTGGAATCAAAGTATATGATCAAATATAATATAATGATAATAATCTCAAGTTAGGAGACTATTACACATGTTTGTAGATAGGAACTACCAATAACACCTAAAATATATGGTGTTCCTATTAGAAGGTCAGTCCTCATGATGTTATGTACTTGAGATCACTATGCATGATCTTTATGAGAAGAATTCTCAATGATTATGAGCCCCAAACACATGATAGTAAAACATCATATATGTCTATTAAAAATGATGTATCTTGACCATAGGACATATGTTTAAGATTAATGTCATAATATCTCAGGGTTCTCATTATAGTCTGGGAACTGTTATAACCTTTTGATATGACAAGTAATCTAAGGACATTACTATATAAACAATGGTTGTAGAAATATAAACACTATTATGGAAAGTGTACATCATGCATAACTTATTATATATATGATATAGTAATAAAAAAGTATTGTTCAAGTTGGGTCTAGGGAACCCATTATTACAACACCCGGGTTGACAACATACTCTCCTATGGTGCTTATCACCTAATATCTGTGGAAAATGATCATCTGGACTAAAGTTATCATCCTATTTATCATCAAAGGATTCAAAAGTAAAATTTTGACAATATAAATGAGATATTTAGTTAAAAAATAGATATTAAAATAAAAAAACAATAAAATAAAACTTACAATCTTTTCTTACATATATTTATTTACAACACTACCATCTTTATTATTTTTTACTTGATAAAAACAATTTATCCCAATAAACACACCCTTTTATGTTCAATAATTCCTACTATAAATGACATTGAATTTAAGAAAAAATTATTCAATAATATTGTACTGATGATTTAATTTACTTATGAAAAATTTCTTGTAAATAGTTTAATCTTTTGGGCATTGGGTGATGAAAAAGATTGGTTTTAGGTTAAAAGTGATGGAAATATGCTATAAAGATTTATATGTATACATGATATATATAATTTGAAATTTATATATTTATATGATATATATATAACTCATATATTAGTTTTCATGTGAATTATTATTTTCATGACATTGGGTATATTTTTCTATGTGTGTTGGACATCTAGTCTAATCTTCACTAAATTTATCATTTAAAGAAACCATTTCAAAAGATAAAACACGTGGGAGTTCTATATATTCATGAAATTGATTCTTGAACTGAAAGAAGCATTTATTCATTCATTTTAACACATGAATAAATAAAAGAGACCAAGGAGAATCCTTGAGAATTATAAATTATACAGCCATACGATGGCTGTTGTGTGTGTGTGATTCCTCTATCCTTGGACAAAACTCCATGGACCCAAAGCTCTTTACATCTTCCTTCTTTGTATATAGAGGTACTAGCATACTATTATGAGAAGATAGATCTTACTCAAACATCAAGTGATTCAGGTGCAACCCGTGGATACACTCTAGAGGTGATATGATTTTGTTTTCAACTTATGTAATCTTCATCAAATGCATATAAAGTCAAAGATTTAATGTAGTGGTTCTTCAGTGTAAGGTATTATAGATTTACAGTGTTCCACATTTCTTTTTAGGCATGGGTTTTATATATCATGCATGGGAGATCCTATAAATAGGGTTTTAATTACTTTCTCTTGATATGATAATCATTATTAGACTCTAAAAAACCCTTAAGTGGTATTAGAGGGAACCTATGCTTTAGATTTATGAAATCATGCATTGAAATGAAGAAAATATTTAAAAAAAGAGTAAAATTTTGAATTCATGTTTTAAATTCTAGAAATTCTATATAAAATTCATTAACTTTATGAATAAGAGCTTTGTGTAAGGGTCATGGAAGTTTAACCCAATATAGACACCTAGCTCACATAAAGGTCATGATAGATTACCTTTATACAAAAGGGTTCTACATATAGGTCATCATGAACTACCTTATGCAGATGTTTTTTCATAATGGTGAGAGATTATTACCCTTACGCAGAAGGGTTCTTTGTAAGGGTCACCCGATATTACCCTTAAACAAAAGGGTTATGCATAAGGGTCACCTGATATTACACTTACATAGACGGGTTTTGGATAAGGGTCATCCATAGCCACCCTTATGCAGAAGGGTTCTACTTAAGGGTCACTTGTTATTACCTTTATTCATAATGGTTCTACATAAAGGTAAGTATATTTAACCTTATGCATAAAGGTTTTCATATGGCCTTTATAAGGGTAGAAGGATTTTCCCTTATGTAGGAATACCCCTATGCGTAAGGGTAAACAATATATTTTTTTAAATTTATTTAATGATATTAATGATTTATAATATGTTTATAAATCATTATAAAAGTTATTTTGTGAATATTTAATTTAAAAATGGCTTATAAATAAATAAATAAATTATAAATGGTTTATAATTAATTAAATAACTATTTATGAAACTTTTATTTTTACCAAATATTGAATGTTGATATTTGAAATACCTTTTAACAAATTAAATGGAAATTATTTTGATATAGAAATACAATTTTCTATTTTTAAATCATAAAAAATACTTTATAAAGGGTTATAAATTATAAAATAAGGCTAAAATATAAAATGTTTATATTTAAAATATGATTTTTTCACAATTAATTCTTTTGAATTATTCAAAAAAAGTGGGCCTTATTTGGATATTATTTAAAAGGAATCAATTTTTTTTGATGATTGATATGATCAAGGTTTAAATAATGATTAAGTATATAATATTTAGATCATGTAAAATGTTTAAATAATATAAATTGGATTATAATTAGTTTATAATTCATATAATATCATATATTTAAAATGAAAAATTCCATATAATGATTAATATGAGAGAGTTTATATTGAAATGAATATAAAGGGTTTATATTCAAAATTATGGAATGTTCATAATGTTAAAGCTGAAATTATAGAAGGGTTTATATCTATATTTTATTTATGAATTGTTCAAAGATTTCTATATTATGTTTAAATATTTTATTTTTTCAATTATTTAAAGGTTATTACCTTTTTTATTCATAGTTACATGCTATTTGTATTATGAATGTTTGTATTCCAAAATTTATTTGATAAATTACTTCTAGGATATAGCCTTTCATTTTCATGCTAGGATTGAATCTATAATGAATTTAGTTTTTATCTACCTTGACATCAGTTTGTAATTGAATTTATTAACTTGAATTTAGTTGTTGAATATAGTATGTACATATTAGATGTTAGAGTTATGATGAATTTGATTCTCTCTTGAGTAAAGTATTCCTGAGTAGAGGGACTTGGTGTTAGACTATATAGCTACCTGGAGGCTTATACCTTGTCTAGGATGGTGAATGGTGTTGGTTATCTATAGATCTATCCTTACTCATGTGGATAAATCTATGAATTTACATGAAGTTTTTGTTAGTGTTTAAACTTTTGTGTTTTTATTTATTATTAATATTTTGTTAAATTATAATTACCTCAAATTTATTTAAATTAAAGTGTAAAAACATTTATTTTTTTAATAATTTTAATTAGTATATATGAATTGATTATTTTTTTTCCACACATCATTATTTTTTAAGTGTTGTTTCTCTATATAATGTATTCATATTATTTCATGTGGTAATTTTTGAAATATTTTAATAATAATTTCTTACAATTTATGTTTACTAATTTTATTAATATAATCATAAAATTAATATTTTATCAGTTATATAAGTTAACTTATCTTATATAATTTTATTACCATATGTAATAATATGTTGTTTTATATTTTTAATCATAAGAATTTTAATTTTATTTATTTAGTTTTTAAATGTTATGATTTTAAAATACATATTTTATATTATATTTATTTTTTAAATATATATATCGATATATGTATATATATATATATGATGTGTGTGTTGCACTGTTAATATCATATTTCTCCAGTTTGCACGAACACCTTCATCTCTACAGCACTGCAACTCCATAGTAGCTTGACTATCCTCATTGTTTAAGGAAACAACTTGAATCACCCAACACTACACCTCAATGAACACATTGAAGAGTGGATCTCTATACACTAACTTTACATATAAAACAACACCAATAATGACATCAACATATCATCTCATTCAGTGTTCCCTATGGTTTATCCACACCCAAGCACCAAACCATCAGATTCAACATTACTTTATCCTTTCTTCATGACAATAGATCTACTTCTCTGGTTTATCCTCAACCACGTGAGCAATGAAATTAACATGAGTATCTGTTTCAAGTTACTGTGAGTATCCATTTAAATTTATCATGGGTAGTATTCCAACATACCATAGATATGATAAGTTACCGTGAAGGAAATTTTCCAAGTTACTATGAGGCCATCACATGAACCTATCATGAGTGGTATATTATCAAGCGATCATGAGTGGTATTTTATTAAGTAACCATGAGTATTTTTAAAGTGACTATGAAGGTATTTCCAAGTGACCATGATATTTTTTAAGTTACAATGAAGTCATCTTTAAAGTCACCATAAACCCATTTTAAAGTGACCATGAGGTATTTTACAAGTGACAATTACTACGTGTTATTTTCAAGTAACCGCATAATAGAATTTTTCACACGATCAATATACCAACTGTGTACTGTGATGGCATGGTAAGTTAATAGACTGTAAGGATTTTTCCTCACAAAGTCTGTTTTATCACTTTGATTATTTTGATAAAATCTATATTTTATAGTATGCTTTGTTTTAGCAATATTTTGATAAAATTCTCAACTGCAAATATATTTAGTTTATTTTAATCATTATATTTATTTTTAAAATAATAATATAATATAATGACTATGTGTAAAGTATTTGATAGATAAATTATCATGAAAATATTTGGGAGATTAATGAGTTGTATATTATTGTTTTATACTATGTTTTTATAGTTTTTGAATTATCAAATTAATTCAAGTTAGTGGGAGTATTTTTAATTATTTTAATTATTTGAAAACTTTCATCTATTCCAATGAACATATTAGAAGTTTTTTAATGAGTTTAATACATGAATTAAAATGAGTCAATATTATTATTGAAAATTCCTGAAGTAAAAATAGGTGACCACATGTTTTCTTATTTTTGAATATTTCTAACAGATGAATAATGATGATGATTTTAGGAAAATACTATATAATAAGAATCCATGAAGAAATCTAGTTGTCACTACTACAAAATAGGCCTTTAAGAGTGCTAAAAGTGGCCTTTATCAGCACTAGAGAAGCGTTGACTACCGGAGCGAGATTAAAATCCCTAGACTTTTATCATCACTAAAAAAGCAATAATAAAAGGGTACTTTAGTAGTGCTTTTAGAAGCACTGATAAAGGGGAATGCTATAGTGTGCTGCAACAACCCACTGCAAGAACACATTACAACAGTAATGTATTGTGCTATAACAACACACTACAACACAAAAAACACCACAAAATCATCAAAATCAAGTACAAATATAGAATTTAAATGAAATAAAATTTACAAAATAAATACATGAAAAAACAATATATTTTATAAATTTCAAACATTGGTTTATAAAATTACATAAGTACAAATTATTACATACATTCAAAAACACCAGTCTTACTTTTTCTTTTGATCCTAACCCCTACTCAAGCAAAAAAAACCTGTATAAGAAAAAAATTATTATGTTGGTAATAATATAAATAAATAAATTAACATAAAGTCTTAATTTTAAACTAAAATTTGAGTCATACCAGGAACACTATGTATCAGATTGAGTTGCGGTTGATTATTTCACGTCACACTATTTTTTGTTCATCTACAAGCATTATCTCTATGAAAATTAACTAAATAAGTATAATATAAAAATAATAATGAAATTAATTAATTAATAGTAGATAGAATGATTAGAAAGAAATATAGGCTCGTTCTCTTGGTTTTGGTAATGTGATATACGTTTTAAAATAAAATGAAACTTATATATTGAAAAGACGAAATCGAAGTCATACCAATCACACTGTGTGTCATATTGAAGTGAGACTAATTCATACACAACTCAAATGACTTATGCATATTTTTTCTAAATTATCAAAATAATCTGAATGTGTTTTCTCAGTTTTGAGTACGTCACTTGTCTTTTTTGCTAAAATGTCATTTTAAACTAGAAACACAAACTTTGACTCATACCAGTTACATCATGTGTCGTTTTGACACGATACCAATTCCTACACATAAAAAATGACTTATAAATAATTTTCCTCAATTATCAAGACAATCTAAGCATGTTTTCTTAGTTTTTAGTGAGTGATACTTTTTGAACTAAAATGTCGATTTTAAACTAATAATGTACCCATTGAGTCATACCGGGAACATCATGTATCGGATTTAGGTTTGGATGATTCATACATTTAAAAAATTACTTATGAATCATTTTACTAAAGAATAAAACAATAAGAATGTGTTTTCTTGATTTTGAGTAGTTCAGTTGCCTTTTTTTACTAAAATTGATGTCAATTTTAAATAAAAAGTGGAACTTGGAGTCCTAATGGTCACACCATGTATAAATTTGATGTAAGATTGATTGTTATACATAAAAAATGTCTTATGAATTTATTTTATAAAGTATCAAAATAATATAAATACGTTTTCTGAGTTTTGAGTAGGTTAGTTGTCATTTTTACTAAAATTGATGTCAATTTAAAATAAAAAGATGCACTTGGAATCATATCGGTCACACCGTGTGTCATATTGAGATGTGGATGATTCGTACATGTCATAAATAAATTATGGATTATTTTCTAAAGTATCAAAACAATATGAATGCATTTACTTAGTTTTGAGTGTGTCACTTGTTTTTGTACTAAAATGTCATTTTAAATTGGAAGCATGAACTTTGACTCATACCGATAACATAATGTATCATTTTTTTGTCAGACCAATTACTACATGTTAAAAATGACTTATGAATCAATGTCCTAAATTTTCAAGAAAATACAAGTGTATGTTCTTGGTTTTTAGTGAGTGAAACCTTTTAAACTAAACTTTCAATTTTAAACTAATAACATATACATTGAGTAATATTGGGAACATAGTGTTTTATATTGAGGTAAAACTAAATCCTACATATAAAAAAAGACTTATGGATTATTTACCTAAAGTATCAAAAAAATATAAATGTATTTTATCAGTTTTGAGTGGGTAAATTGTCCTTTTTACTAAAATTGATGTCAATTTTAAATAAAAAGATACACTTGGAGTCACAACGGTCACAAACTGCATAAAATTAATGTTAAAATGATTTCTACACATCCCAAATGACTTATGGATCATTATCCTAAAGTATCAAAACAATCAGAATACTTTTTCTTGGTTTTGAGTATGTCAGTTGTCCTTTTTACTAAAATTAACATCAATTTTAAATAAAAAGAAGCATTTGCAGTCATATAGGTCAAACCATGTGTCATATTGAGGTGCAGTTGATTCATAAATGTCCCAAAATCTCAAAAAATCCTAATTTACAATGTTACCATGATTTCCATTTCCTTTCCATATCAAAATTCCAACAGTGCATATTGACTCAATATTCTTAACCGAAAAACTATTCTCATTGTTGAAATCCAGAAGGGTAGAGGAATCTCACGTGCCTATTATATCATGAGAATCTACCACAATGGGCACATAAGATTCCTCTACTATTTTGGATTTCAACAAAAAAAAGATTTTTCAGATAACAACATCAAATCAATATATAGTGTTGGTAGTTCGACAAAGAAAGACAATGAAAATGAAAAATGTGGTAACATTGACAAAAAAAAATTTAATCTGTGACTTTTTGTAGACAGTTGAAAGAAAAATATGAATTACTAAAAGATATATGAAAAAATCTAAATAAGTATTAGATAAAAATGATAAGGAAATTAACTTACAAATAGTAGATAAAATGATGACAAAATTAATTTAATAATTAGTAGGAATTCACCTTTTCCTGATGGTTGTATGAATTATTGATGCATTTACTTGTTTTCATTATCTCAGTTGTAGGCTCAGAGTCCAATCCCTCATGAACATGAGAAGCATTAAACAAACCACCCCAACTCAAACAAAATAATCCACCTGTACAAGAAATCAATTATTATACGAGTAATACTAAAAAGAAATAAATTAAACATAAATATGAAACAATACATCAATTCTATAGATAATGATTTTACTGTACAACCATTTCTGACCAAAGGGATATGCCGATGGTAAAGTAAGAATGATGATAAAAAAATGCAAATATATCTCTCCAAATAATCAATCAATGAGTGAGGAGGATGAGGAGAAAATAAGATACCATGGATTGAGGATTTGAATTGTCCAAGAGAAAGTAGAGATATCCTATTGAGTTTATAAAATATTCATTTTGTACAATAAATAAATAAATACACATAAGATATTAATTATCAAATGTGAAATTTATAGTTAATTATAATAAGTAAACTCAACATTTGATTGTTTCAAACAATTTCAGTATGATTTAAAAAAAATGGGTAATTGAATTTAATAAATAATTACTCCACTATGGTAGGTGTTATCCTATGAATTTATCCAAAGGTGAAAGTTATAGACAATTTTCATCCTCATCAGATCATATTCTGAATAGTTATTATTATATTTTTTTGTTTGAAACTCATCCTCCGTATCTTATGTACATGCACTTATGTTGCTTGAAACACTCAAAGAAGTAGTCATCCATATGATAAATGATTCTTAGAGTAGTACAAGAAACATAAAAGAGACAGAGGATAAGTATCAATAAAAAAATTGGAATAATAACTCTTCGGGAGATGAAAATGATGAGGATGACAGTTGTACTCTATTGAGTTCTCTAAAATGGGTAATGCCTCCCATTTTTGAGAATTACATGGATGGTAATAAGAGATTCCTAAGGGTGGAACCAAAAGGAAATGTTAAAGAATGATCTATTTTTAGATGGATTAAAGTAAAATATATATAGTATTTATTAGATGCATGATGAAAGAAATGAAGTGATTTTTAAGAAATATTAATGAGTGGGTCATCATTTCAAAGATGGATATATTTTTACAAAGGTATAGAAAAATAAATGAACCATTTTTCGATTTAGGGTTGGTAAAATTTATTATAATTGTGTTTGAAAGGGGAAATTGATTTATGGTAGTGAAAAATTGATCATATTAGATAATGATACAATTAAATACTGACTTAAAAAGGGTGGGTTGAGATGTTTTTATGATGACAATATAAAATTAATAGATATTTTTTACTAATTAGAATGGGGAGATTGTTAATAATTAAAATAATGATGAAACATTGATGGAAATTAATGTTGAATTGAGTAGAATAGGGGGGAGAACATGAGGCTGAGGTAGACTCAAAACAAGACATTGAAAGTGAGGAAAACAAAGAATTATTTTCAACTATAAAAATACAAGCAAAGCTGAAATCAATGAATATAATGTCATTGGTGATCAGACAATTTCAGTGAAAACTCTAAGAAGTAAGACTCTAAAAAAAACCTCATTTTTCCCAAGTAGAGACTAAATAATTTGGAGAGTCTAAGAAGGATGATGATTGGATAAAATATAGTCATGAGGAGCTTGATCCGAATAAGAACAATGTGGCATGGGAAATTGTTCCAAGGCTAGAAGACATAAATGTTATCAGAACCAAGTGGGTGTTCCATAATGAACTCATTGACTATGGAAAAGTGGATCAAAATAAAGAATGGATAGTGTGAAAGGGTAAATACTAGATCAAAGTAAGTTATATTTATGATAAATTTACTCCCATATCATTGTTGTAAACTATTTGAATTTTCTTGGCTATTTCAGTGAAAATGTAACTAAAAGTATACCAAATGGATTCCAAATCTATGTTCCTCAATAGAGTTATTAAGGGGGGAGTATACATTGAGAAACTGGATGGGTTAATTATGGATGAAAATGAGAGAATTTTTTTCTAGTAAAATAATTATTTTTATAAGATAAAGAAATCACTTAGGACACGGTATTTAAGGTTGGATAAATACTTAAGAAAGATTGTTTTTTAGTGAGGTAAAGTTGATCACAACCTATACATCAAGAAAGAGAATGAACAAAGGATGTTGATACTCATATATGTCTAAGAAATAATATTTGAGGATTGGACAATGCATAATGCAATTTTTTTGTGGATCATATGAGGTATGATATCGATATATCAATGATTGGTGAAACATTTTCCTTGCTTTATAGGAGAATCAAGGAAATAATCACACATTAATTTATCAATCAAAATATTAAAAGAGGTTCCTAAGTGATTTTCAATGGAATATTCCAAACTAATGACAACACCAACCGCTATATGGATAATTTTTCAAAATTTGATGATTTCAAAGAGGTAAATGTTAGGGAATATAGGTAATAGGATCCTACTATACCTCACAACAACATGAACCAACATTGGGTTTGATATATTTCAAGTCTAATGGTACTAATATTGTAATAAGGAGAGCCACATGATATCAGGGAAGACGATACTTTAATATATCTAAAAAATAGTAAATTTTTAGTTATTTTATTATAGGATAGTGCAACCAGAGTTGTTGGGATACACAGATGTGGGATGAGAAGGTCTATTGGATAACTAAGGGAAAGTAGAGATATAAAAAAACCTGGATTTCATTCGAGCCTTGGTTTCGTTCCCCCCTTTAATCCTTTGAGCCTTGGATTCGAGACTTGGAATAGTTGGAGCCTTTATTCTAGCCAAGATTCAAGCTTGGATTCGAAAATAAGGAGCATCAGCAGTAGGTGGCTTCTGCGGAGAGCTTCGGATATCACGTACCAGTTCATGATGGTTAGGGTTCTTAAAATAGATAAGGGCAACTTTATCAGTGCTTCCAAAAAAGTGATGATAAAGATCCCTTTCATCAGCGCTAAGTTAATAAGCATCGATAAAAGGAATAATTATCAGTGCTAAAAAAAGCACTGATAAATACTTATAATAGTTTTTTTAAAAAATAATACTTTATAAAAAAAGTTTAATTATTATATATAATTATAATACATATAATAATACTTTTAATAAAATAATAATTTTACAATTCTTTGAATATATAATTATTTATTTATAATTATATAGATAATTTTTTAAAAAATAATATTTAGATCATTATATATATTTATATAATTATAATTATATATAATAAATATATATAAATATAAATACAGTAAATATATTCCTTATTTAAATAAATTTATTATAATTTTATAATTATTTAAATATATATAATTATTTATCTATAATTATATACACTTTAAAAAAATATTATTTATTTATTTATAATTATAAATGTATAAAAATATTAAATATACATTTATAAATATATTTAGTTATAAGTATTTTTTTAAAATATTTTTTTAACATTATTAATGAATATTTAATTTTATGTACAGACATGTTAGAAATGAGTAAAATTGAATAATTAAAAATGAGTACACTTTAACAATATTAAAAAATTGGATAAGTTTGATTAATTAAATACAAATCATTAAAAAAATGGATATATATTGAAATAAATATGAATACATATTGAAAATATTAAAACATAGTAAATAAATAAATATAAAATAAATAATAGAAATTGATTAAATTCCCCAAAAGATATTTGAATGTGTGCGTTGTATATAAAAATTTATTTATATTACATATATGTGAAATCGATATAATACATTTGATCTATGTTAAATTGAAAAATCAAAGGACATTCAATTATGTCCATTACTCGATATAATTAAATAATATTTTTAATTCATATTAGTTTTTAATTATAAACCATTATTCACTAAATATATTACTAATTAATGTAAATCATAAATATTTTGTATTATATAAATCATATTTATATATATTCATATATAGCTATATATTTAATATATACTATTTATTAACATTATCAAAAATTATTTAATTAAAAAAATGTTTATTATTTTTTCTCAATTTACTTATTTTTAATTTTTATTTATTTAATTTTCACTTTACATATATCTATAGATTTAAAATATACTATTTATTAGTAATTATAATTTATATATAGTATAATCGATTTATTCATTTTTTTCAATAATTATTTAATTAATAAAATTTTTAATATTTTTTTTAAAAAATAAACTCATTTTTATTTTTTATTTATTTAATTGTTTCATTTTATTTAGAATTTTATCATCTCTAAAACAAAGCTGATAAAGGATTCCTTTATGGGCACTAAAAATAAAGCGCTAATAAAGGGTTACTTTTATCAGCGCTAAAAATAAAGTGCTGATAAAGGGAACTCTTTACCAGCACTAAAAATAAAGTGCTGATAAAGGGAACCCTTTACCAACACTAAAAAAAATGCTCTAATAAAGGGTTCCATTTATCAGTGCTAGAGAAAAGCACTGATAAAATTTACCCTTTTTTAGTGCTTGTATTAACCCTGATAAAAGGAACCTTTATCAACACTTTTTTCAAGCACTGATAAAGGCCAATGCTATTAAAGGCCTGTTTTGTAGTAGTGTGTCCATTAGATATTTTTTTTAAATCAAAGATCAAGGGTTGTAGTGCAATACATGATAATTGATATAATTTTCTTGATACACAATTTCGATCTTATGCAACTACTGTTCCATTACTGTGATAATAAAGGAAATTCTACATTCAACTCTCAACTACTGAATTGATCAAGGAACATCGATCTGTATCAAATTCCATATCATCTACTCATCATCTTATCATCATTGTTTTCTAGTTTTCATCCTATTATTTTTCCTTAATATGTTTGTAGTTGTTAGAATCTGTTTATGATTTTCCCAATCAAAAGAAAGTCATTATTGGTTATTCAACTAACCAAATGGAAGGTTATTGGTTTGTGAATCTAGAAAAAAGTCAGGTCATATTGGGTTGTGATTCCCGAACAAAGTTAGATTAGACTAGGTTGCGAGTCCTGTAAAAATTTAGGGTTGTGCCTCCACGTATTGTAAAAGGAATGTCTATAAACAAGTTGCAACACTTTTATAAATGTTTTTTCTTAGTGGTTACCAATATTTATTCTGATTAGAGAAGATTTGGGAGTGGAATAGGATCTTAATGATATGAAACACTATAAAAATACTATGTTCATATTTTAATTTCTGCTACACTATATTGTGAACACTAAACTACACTATTGATTCATATAATAATAAAATCTTATTGATTATTTGTTTTAAAATTTTTAAATGGATATTCACCCCCTCTATTATATTATTATAATCAATCTCGATCCAACAGTTAGTATTATAGGTTGGTAATACTTTTAGATATAGATTCTATTTTTTATTTTTAACTATTGTTCTAACCCTAATATCCTTGACTAAATAGTCTAAGGAATAAAAATCAGTTATTGAAGATGGGAAGTATTAGTGCCAATGATGGATGGATACCTCAAAAGCCCCCATTTTTTGATGGACATGACTATGGGTACTGGAACAGCTGAATGAAATCCCACCTCAAGAAGTTAAGAGTAGATCATTGGTCAATCATATATAAATATTATGAGTTATCCAAATCTAATCCAGGAACACCTATAGGTAATTTATATGGTAAAGTATTTTTTGAATTATAAAGTAAAAATATTTTGTAATGTGATATTAGTAGAAGTGTGTATAACCATTTATCAAACTATAAGATAGCACACAACATATTAATAATCATATAAGTTACTCAACATGGGAAAAAAAGATTAAAAGAACCAAGTTTAGAATGCTATGATAAAAATACCAAGATTTCATGATGGGAGAAGATGAGTTAGTGAACCAGATGTTTCACTAGTTTAAAAGTATTACAAATGGTATGAGTGAAATTGGAGATGTACTAAAAAATACAACTCATTTTGAAATAATACTGAGATAATTACCAAAAATATGGAATGAAAAGAAAGTGGTGATCACTGAAAGTAATAATTTTAAAGAGTATACTTTAGTTGAACTAATAAGTTCTTTGATGCAGAATGAAATTAAATTAAAGAATTTTTTTGACGAGGAGACTACAAAGAGGAAATTAATTTCATTTAAATCGAATGTTAATGAATCATATAAATCTTATGAATAATAGTTCTAGTAAAGTGACAAAGAGATAGATCATTTTAGAAATAATTTTTCTAAATTTATGAAAAACAATGGAGGCAAGAGGTAGTTCAAAATGGATTAAAATAAAGGTAATACTAGTAATTATAATGATGTTTTAGAATTAACCTATTATTAGTGTAGGAATAAAGGTCACATCTGGACTAACTATCCCAAATATAAACATTCAAATAAAGACAATGATAAAAGAGGAAAGAAAAAACATTATTTTTTTGAGGATGAGATTATTCAAATAGTTTAGATTCGAGCATTGACTCAGGAAGTGAACAAAATATTGGGAACCTTTCTTTGATGGATGCACATTATAGGTACCTGATTCATTTTTTACTCAATTAATAACTCTTACTAATTTTGATTATAATGCAATATCTGAAGATGAAAAATAAATTTATTTTGATTCATGTTATGATTCTGATTCTATTAATTCTAAAGTCAAACAATAACTTAACGAAAATGAGAAATTAAGGAATGACAATATCAATATTATTGAAAAATATATTGACATAAAAATTAAAAATCATAAGATGGTAAAAGAAAATGAGAAACTGAAAAGAGAATGTGATAACTTAAATATATATTTTTCCCAGAATAAGGAATCTAAAAGGAATTATTATTCAGATATATTAAAACTAAAAGAATAAAATTACCGAATAAAATATTTTTTAGTATTAAATAATAAAGATTAGTGAATATAGTTTAATTATGTCTTGGATGATTTGACTAATGTTGATACTAAATGTAAGAATCTCAAATAATAAAATAAAAAATTGATAGATATAACTTCTGGTTTAAATGAAAAAGTCTATACTGATTTAGAAGCTATTCAAAAGGATAATATGGATTTGAAAAAAGAAGTTGTTAATTTCAAATAAACTTTATCTAATTTTTTAAAGGTAAATATAAATATGATAAAATGACGTCTATGATGAAACCAAACAATAATAAGAATGGTTTTGGTTATAATAACTTATCACTAATGATGAATAAGATTACTTTTGTTAAAATCTCAAAAGGAAGAATTTAAAGTGTAACATGTTTTAAATGTATAATTCAAGAAAATTATGCTGATGAATGTTCTATGAGATTTACACAATCATTTGGGGATGAAAATACTTTGATTGCTATTTTTTTCTAAACATCCCAAGAATATATGTTTTAAATCTATTTGGATCCCAAAATTTTTTGCAACTAATCTGATTGGACCTAAGTTATCACGGCTACCAAACATTCTACTTGATTGATATACTTTAGGAAATATACTTTTGAAGGCTCAAAGATTCATAATATTTATATAGTGGGTGTTCCAAACATATGAAAAATGATATTGAAAATTTTCTATATTTTAATTCATGTGATGGAGGCCTAGTTACTTTTGGAGACAACTCTAATGGACAAATTAAAGGTACTAGAGAAGTTTTTTTTTCTAAAACTGAAATTATTTCAAAATCACTATTTACAGATTGTTTAAAAAATAATTCAATAAGTGTATCATAGTTATGTGATGATGAATTAAATTTAATTTTTTAAAATTATGAATGCATAGTTTTGAAAAATAAATCTATTTTATATTTTGAAAATAGATAAGATAATGTTTACACTATTTATTTTTCTGATCTAACAAAATAAAAGTTAAGTGTTTGAATGTTGTAGTAGAATATGATATTTTGTGGCATAAGAGACTTGGACATGAAAATTTTAGACTAATGCACAAGCTTTCAAAGCATGAATAGGTTCTAAAATTTTCCAAGTTACATTCAAGTGTGTTCTTTAAATGTGATTCTTGTTTTAAAGGTAAATAATATAAAGAAATATTTAAATCTATAAAAGATGTTAGTACTTCTAGATGTATTGTGTTGTTATAACTTAGCTTTTTATTCCTATAAAACCTACTAGTTTTGGTGGTAAGAAGTATGTATTTTTAATAGTTTATGATTATGGTAGATTCATCTGGATTAAATTTTTATCTTAGAAAAATAAAAATTTAACCAAATTTTTTTCTTTCTATAAACATATTCAAAATTTAAAAAATCTATCAATTGTCTATATCATAAGTGAGAAAGGTAGTGAATTTTTTAATTTATATTTTGATAAATACTATAAAAAATGGATAAAAACATTAATTTTTCTTCCACTAGAACACCATAATAAAATGGTGTGGTTGAAAGAAATAATGGGCAAAATTAAGAAATGGCTAGAACAATGATTGTTGAGTTTAATGCACCTAAATATTTTTGGGCCAAAACTATTAATAAATATTATCATTCTTTAAATAAATCTTATATTATAACTTTTTTAAATAAAATTCCTTATGATTTTTTCGAAGGTTTTAAAAATAAAGTTTGATATTTTAGGGTGCTTGGTTGTAAATAATTTATTTTGAATAAAAATATAATTTAGACAAGCTTGATTCTAAATCTTAAGAAAGAATATTTTTAGGTTATTATAGTTTTAGTATGGTATATAGAGTTTTTAATAAGGTAAATTTAGTTGTTTAAGATTCTGTGCATGTTAAATTTAATGAAAATAACAGTAATAAGTAGAATTACAATTTAAATAAATATGATGATTAATTCAGAGAATTCAATTTTGGTGGTGAAAATGGTTAATAAAATGACAATTCATTAGTCGAGGGGGATAAAATATCTTCTAAAATTGATCCTAAAGAGTGGAAAAATCTTAAATGTCATCCTATTGAAAATGTAATTATAAATATTGATTTTGGAATACAAACTATGAAATCCTTTTTATATTATTGTGCTAATTCTTAATTCATTACTACTTTTATGGCTGTTAATATTGATAATTCCTTAAATGATTCAAACTGGATCAATGATATGCATGATGAATTAAATAAATTGGAAATAAATAAAGTGTGTAATTTGGTTGAATTACCAAAATATAGAAAAATAATAGAAACTAAGTGGATTTTTCATAATAAACTTGATGAAGCTGGAAACATAGTTACAAAAAATCAAGGATAGAGGCTCAAAGTTATTCTCAAGAAGAAGGAATTGAATTTAAAGATCCATTTTCTCCTATTACTAGGATAGAGGCTATTATAATTTTATTATATTTTTCTTGTTTTCAAAATATATAATTATTTCAAATGGATGTAAAGAGTGAATTTT
Source organism: Viscum album (assembly GCA_963277665.1). Taxonomy (NCBI): domain Eukaryota; kingdom Viridiplantae; phylum Streptophyta; class Magnoliopsida; order Santalales; family Viscaceae; genus Viscum; species Viscum album. The sequence goes on along the minus strand of OY728159.1, from coordinate 179,341,025 downwards.
TTAATGGAATAATTTTTGAAGAAGTATTTTTTTTAAAACCCCCCTATATTTGAAAATGATTTTTTTTTCTAATCGTGATTTAAAACATAATAATGCTTTATATGGTCTTAATAAATCTCCTTGATCTTGGTATGCTATGCTAACTCAATTATTATTATAAAATGATTTTTTAAAGGAAATATTGATTCTATCTTGTTTATAAATAAATTTTCAAATGATATTTTGATTATACAGATATATATTGATGATATAATATTTGGTTCTATAATTTATTTTCTTTGGGATGATTTTTATAAACTAATTACCAATGAGTTTTATATGAGATTAAAGAGATAATGTAATTATATTTCTTGATTTACAAATTAATCAAAGAAAAATGGTATTTTTTAAAATCAATCTAAGTATTCTAAAGAACTTGTTAAAATTTTTGTCCTTGATTCAAGCAAGTCTATGAAAACACCAATGATTAATAATTCCAAATTAAATTTATATGAAACTGGAAAGTGTGTTGATATTAAATTTCATAGAGGTATGATAGAAAAATTGCTATATTTGACTACATCTAGACTAGATATAATGTTCTCAGTTTGTTTGTGTGCTAGATTTTAGTCAAATAGTAAGGAAATTCATCTGAAATATATTAATATATTTATCCAATATATTAAAATAACTATTAATATTATTTTATTTTATTCAAATCATAACTTTATTAATTTATTATCATATTATGACTCTGATTTTAGTGGTTGTATATTTGACTAGAAAAGAACAATAGGTATGTGACATTTTCTCTATAAAATTTTAATTTCATGGAGTTCTAAGAAACAACTTTTAGTTGAAATTCTAAATCTAAGGATGAGCATATTTCTGTTACTATTTTTTGTTCTCAAATTATATGGATTGAATAGAATTTATGTGATTTTAATATTTGGTTTGATAAAATTACAATTTTCTATGAAAATTCTAGTATAATTTAAATTTTTAAAAATTCTTTGCAACACTCTTGAAAAAACCATATAGATGTTGGATTTTATTTTCTAAGAGATCTTGTGAAAAAAAAAAATATTATTTTAGATTCTATTCCAACTAAAAGAAACTTGCTGCTATATTTACCAAACTACTAGATTATTTAAGATTTTAGAAAATTAAGTTTTAACTTGGTATGTTAGAAGCATACTTTTTTGTTAAATTTTGATATACATTTATATTATATATGTACTTATGTAAGGGGATAATCTTATGCTTTCTTGATCATTGTTGTTAATTATTATTTTTTAAAAAAATGTTATAATTTTTTTATAGAACTATTTAATCTATAAAAATCTTGACATTTTTAATTATTTAGTTTTAAGAGAAATACTACTTTAGAGATTTAATTTTTTAGATTTTTGATAAATTTCAAAAAGGGGGATAATGTTTTTATAAATTTAAATAAATATTTGTTTTTATAATTTACAAAAGGGGGTGATTGTTAGTGTTTACAACTTATGTGTTAATTATTTATTGTTAGTATTTTTTAAATTATAATTTCCTTAAATTTATTTAAATTAAACTATCTATAAATTTATATTTTTTCATAATTTTAATTATTATATGTAAATTGATTAAAAAAAATCTTTTCCACACATCATTGTTTTTTGTTTAAGTGTTATTGTTCAATATAATGTATTCATGTTATTTCATGTGTTAATGTTTGAAATATTTAAATAATAGTTTCTTACAATTTAAGTTTTCTATTTCTTTTAATATAATCATAAAATTAATATTTTTTCACTTATATAAGTAATATTATATTATATTATATTATATTATTACCATATGTAATAATATCTTGTTTTATATCTTTAATCACAATCTTTTTAATTTTGTTTATTTAGTTTTTAAATGTTATAATTTTAAATTACATATTTTAAATTATATATATATATATATATTTTAAATATATATTGATATATTTATATATATATAGTGTCTGCTTCACTATTCTTCTCATCCTTCAGTTTGTGTGTGCACCTTTATCTCCACAACACTACAACTCTATAGTAGCTCAACCATAATCATTACACATGGAAGTAGCTTTCATCACCCTATAGAAAACCTCCATGTATACAATGTATAGTGTATATCCATGCATCGAATTTTCACAACAATATGACACTAAAAATGGAAGCGTTGTATCATCTCCTTTGGATTTCCCTCTGGTTCATCCTTGCCCGTGCACTAAGCCATCAACTTCGATAGTGCTCCATCCTTTAATTACAAAAGTGGATCTACTTCTCTAGTTCTTCCTCAATGATTAAAGAAGTGAAGTTACCTTGAGTATCCATTTCAAGTTACTATGAGTATCCATTTTAAGCTATTGTGGGTAGTATTCCAACCTACCATGGATATGATAAGTTATCGTGAATGCTATTTTCTAAGTTACCATGAAGCCATTTCATAAACCCACCATGAGTGGTATATTATCAAGTGACCAAAAGTGGTATTTTATTAAGAGAACATGATTATTTTTAAAGTGACCATGAAGGTATTTTCAAGTGACCATGGTATTTTTGAAGTTACTGTGAAGAAATATTTAAATTTATTACAAAGCCATTTTAAAGTGGTTGTGAGGTATTTCACAAGTGACAGCGACCATGAGTTATTCAAGTGTCCGCATGATTTTTTGAACATGATCAATATACTAATCATACACTTTGATATAATAGTAATTTAATCAACCAAAAGGATTATTCCTCACATGATCAGTTCATCACTTTGAATATTTTGAGAAAATCTATATTTTCCAGTATCCTATGTTTTAGTGATATTTTTATAAAATGTTCAACTTCAAATTTATTCAGTTTATTTTAATTGTTCTATTATTTTTTAAAATAATTATATAATATAATGACTATGTTTAAACTATTTGATAGAGAAAATATTGTGAAAATATTCTGGAGATTAATGAGTTGAATATTATTGTTCTATACTCTGTTTTTATAGTTTTTTAATTATAGACTTAATGCATGTTATTCGGAGAATTTTTAATTGTATTAATTATTTTAAGAACTCTTATTTATTACAACAAATATATTGGAAGTTGTTTTAATTATTTAAATGAAATAATTAGAGTGAGTCAATATTATTATTGAATACATTTGAAGTATAAACTGGCAATAAGAAGATTCTATATTTTTGAATATTTATAACCATTGAATGGTAGTGATGAGTTTATAAAACTACCGTTTAACAAGAATATGATAAGTAATCTAGATGAAAATTATAGATTTATTATAAATTAAAATTTGAGGGTTGCAGTGTGACACATAGTACTTGATGCAATTTTCTTAATACACGATTGAGATCTTCTGTGACTACTATTACATTGGCATGATTAGAAAGGAACTTCTATGTTCAACTCTCAACTACTGAAGTGATAAAATATCATCAAGATACATCAACATCCACATCCTATTCTCATCATATGATCATTATTGTTTTTTTGGTTTTCATTATATTATTTTTCTTTAATCTATTTGTAGTCATTAGCATTGGTTTAATATTTTCCCAATAAAAATAAAGTTGGTATCGGTATTTTACCGACCAAAATTAAGGTTCTTGGGTTGTGAATCTCAAATAAAAGTCAGGTCATATCGGGTTGTGACTCCCAAATAAAGTTAGTTCAGACTAGGTTGTGACTGTTGTAAAAATTTAGGGTTGTACCTCTGGGTATTGTAAAAGGTAATGTCTATAAATAGGTTATCACAGATTTAAAAGTGAGTTTTCTTAGTGGGTATTGATCTTCTATCCAAGTAGAGAATATTGAGGAGTGTACTAGGATCTTGGTGATCTAAACCAGTATAAAAACACTATATTCATATTTTAATTTCTGATGCACTATATTGTGAACATTGCACTATACCATTGATTTATATAATAAACTCTAATTGATTATTTATTTTAAATGTTTTAAAAGACTATTTGACCCCTCTAGTATATCATTTCCATCTATCTCGATCCAAAAATATTCATGTACCTTATACATATGACGCATATAGATATGTATGAATATGTTTGACTTTTAATTTTTGAGAAAGTAACACAAAATCATTGGTTGTGTAAAGAGTTACACATCAATATATTTTGAACATATTGATTTGGTGGAGGGAATAAGATTACAAACTAAATTAATAAAATCATAGATATATAAAAGGGAATAAAATTAGATAATATAGTGAGATTAAAATCCCCTTCAAATATTAAGTACAAGATTCCTTCCAAATCATTACTTTTCAAGGACTCAATCATTCAACCTAGTATTATTGATCTTATCACGAGTACCCCTAGATTATGCTGTGTAAGGTAAGAAAGTTATAAATGAATTTGGGTTATTTTGTGAGTATTGTTGAGCTTAGTGAGAGTATCAATTGATTTTCCTTTATTAACTTATTCTTGGTGTTTAATTTAGGTTACACTATCTGGGAATCCCTGCGGTTAGGATACTAGAGGAATAAAATTAAGTATATCCATATGATAGATTGGACAAAGGGTTATTTTCTCAACTATCCAAGAATCATATATGATATGATTAAGATGATTCCCTACCTAAATAAATAAGTGGTCAGAGAAATGCCACAAAAAACTAATTTCTTAGTGAAATATGGATATTAGACCACTAATGGATACAATGAATTTTATAAAGGAGTCATCAATTTAGTGGGATCACATTTAATAAAATTTCTTATTAAATAGTTAATAATACATGATACTCATAAGATAAAATCTTCTATTGTAGATAATATGATCATCATCAAAATAAAATTTGTAATTAATCCTTGAAAAGGAGAAACATAATGTAAGTATCATTTAATATTGGTAACTTAAGAAAATATCTTAAGCAATATTGGTGATGTTGGAAAAATTCTTAAGAAAAATTTTTCGTGTTAGAAAAATTCCTTCCTTATTTACCAAGTGTTGAAGTTATTAAACAAGTGAATCTAGATTATTTTAGAAGTATAAAGTGATTCATTTAAGTTTTCAAAGGCATTAGAAGTATAATGACCAAATGAATATTAGTCTCTACTTATGTACTCAATATGAATGGGTACATCTATTTTAGTCTTATTTACTCAATTTGATTGGGTGCATCAAATGATATTCAATATGAATTTATATGTTAAATGAATTTGTGATACTAATGGTTTCCTTGAAGTTTTTTAGTTATATAAATCAATTATATTATTTTTAAAGATATATAATATCAACTGTATGATTTTCTAAGTTTTTTAAATATAAAAAGGTTCAGAATATGAAAATAATTGGAGCATGAAGGTTTTTTTCAAGTAATGGGGTATATGAGTTGCTGTATTGATAACTTGGATACTTCAAGCTTAGATAAACTTATCAAAAGATGCGTATTTTATCTCATTTATATCTTAAGAAGAGCATGTAAACAATTTCTATTTAAATAAAATGATATGGGTGTTTTTAATATACATATTTTATGATTTGTTTAATTCTATAAAATATTTTAAGGGACGGCTAAAAATAGATTGTTCTCATTAGGGAATTTATCCTGTTATAATTTATAGAAATGTTATGAGAATATGATTGAATTCAAAGAACATTTACCCAATATTCTCAAAGCATTGAGAATATGTATGAACTAGGCATATGATGTCAAGGTTCTAAAGTACTTTATAGATAGTGAAAGTAGATAAAAGTTAAAACTATAAGAAGAAAAGTTGGTTGAAAAGTTCAAAAAAAAAATCTTCTATAATTCAATCAAGGTCATTGAAATCTAGGGTTTTTGGGAAGGAATAGTAATAATTCAATATGATTGGATTATCCAAGATATAACTGAAGGAGTTTTTGAAACTCTGTGGAATTTCCATGTGATTTATGGAAGTTATGGAAATTAATTCAATGATTTTGAAGGGTAAACGATACCAAATGTATATTTTAGAAAGTGTTGTAAATATATAGGAGTAGAAAATCAAATTTAAGAATTGATTATGCTTGTAGTTTGTATTCTTGAGATGAGGTAAATAGTTACTATATCAAGGATTTGAATGTAAATTTTTTTATCAAGCTCAAATGAATATAAGTAAAAGGCACATATCTTCATTTGATTTCCCTTATGTGATAAGATAAGTTGTTTGATTACAAAGAGTTTTTTGTGAAAAAGTATGAGATGATTAATTTTATACACATGGTTTATGATTCATAAATTTCTATAACATGTTTTAATGAAAAGATATGGGTAAAATATTTTTAATTAGGATAAAATGTTTATCCAAATATTTTTTGAAATATGTTGGAATGTGTTCCCACCACTCATCGGTGGTATATTTGAATAAATTATTATTTAAAAATTTAAAAATTCCAAAAAAATATAATACTATATATGATATGGAAACAATGGTTCATTTGTTTAATATTCCTTCTGAATGAAAATAAATGTTATTTTCTAACACAAAAAGGTTTGTGTATCTTAGAAATATATTTTGAAAAGAATATTGTGTTTAAGAGGCTAGTGGGAGTATGTTTGTACTTAGAGAAGTTCAAAATTAAAAAAATAAAGGATAACACCAATCTCAAGATAATGTTTTTTCCACTTAATATCCTAAAATGTTTAGGATATGTGATGGTAAAGAAAAATGTAAAGTGTTACATTTAGAAATTGGATATCACTATTATACCAATTTAACATAAAGTGTTTTTGAATTAATATTCTAAAAGTTTTTAGGATATATAATGATAAAGAAAAATGTTGAGAGTTATATTTAGTCATCATGAAAATGAAAGACACTAATTCTTGAAGGATTGTACCATTAAAAATAAAAAGTGAATTACACTTGATATCATAAAAATGTTTAGGGTATGGATATAATGAAAAATGTAAAGTGTTACATTAGTTACCATAATAAAGTGTTTTCAATTTATCCTAAAATAGTTTATGGTGTGGAAGTAAAGGTAAATGTAAGAGTTACACTTAGTTACCATATTAAATTTGTTTTCACTTTATCCTAAAAGAGTTTAGAAGGAAAGATAAATAATAATGTAAGATATTATATTATTTCAAGGAAATAGTTTGATGGAATGATTTTCCATGGATGGTGGCAATGAAATTAGAAAGAGTTCTAAGTATATATTATAAGTTGACATCAAAACATTTGATGTTGTGAAGTTAAGAAGTTTGAATATACTCAAGAAGTTGAATAGTTTTGAATATGATTTCTAAATCTAACCATTATTCAAACCAATTTAATAAATATTTTAGTGGGAGGATTTTATCAGATGGTTACATTGAGATGTGATATGGATTAAATAATATGTAATGGGTTAATAAAACCCAAAAGGTGTTGAAAAAATAAAACTGATCTGAAATTTTATCATATATGATATGATAAATTGATGCTTATGTTAGTTTTATGAAATATTATTAAAGATTTTATGAATATTAAATACATAATATTAAAGGCAACCTCAATTTTATCATTATTTACTATTGGATATATAATTGTATATATAGATATAAATTTCATGAAGTATTGTAACGCCCCGACCCCAGTTATGGGAGTTGGTGCATTATTTTAATACATTGGCATGATTACAAAGAATCAGGTCCCGAAAGACCGATCAGTTTAGCAGTCTTAGAAAATAGATTACATACATGAACATTACATTACACATTAGAAAATAAAACACAACATAAATGATCCTTTGATAATTCCATTAACCCCTTATCTTAACCCTACTTATCAATCACAAAATAATTCTTCACATCCTGGGAAAAATAAAACATAGAAAGGGGTGAGCTCAGATGCTATGTAAGGATAAAAATATAGCAGAAACTTTCATAAATAAGAATGAACATTTAACACAATGTATTAGACTAAAACAAAATCCTTTTAAAATTAAACTTCAGCATAATATGGCAAAGATAAAATCAAATAATTCCATTTACTTACTCTCATGGATATTCTACTAGTCGAATAATCACATGAAATTTCAATAGCCACTTCCATAATGATGGAATTCATAATTACAAACATTAATTTATGTGTCAAGGCCTCGTGCCCGGACCTTGGGGATAACTGTAACTAGAACCTAACCTGGAGAGCCTCTGTAACCAGACTCTAACCTGTAGAATCTTTATAACCGGACTCCAACCCAGAGAGCCTCTGTAACCGGACTCCAACCCGGAGAGCCTCTATAACCAGAATCCAACCAGGAGGGTCTTCTATAATCGGACCCCAACCCGAAGGGCTTAATTTTACCGGTCCCCAACTTGAAACATACTATTCCAACACATACATCTTAAGAAGAGGTTGAAATATAACACAAACATTTGTATTAAAACTAGCATATGAAATATCAATACTTTAACCATAAACCACGAATGGCATAAAAATAACTCATCCATAGTAAAATATATCACAAAACCTTAAATACAATATGGAACATTTTTATCATAATAAATCAACTTCAAATAAGTGTAAAATTTATCAAAGGATGTTGACATAGATGAAATCAAATCTATTTGAGAGAAATATCTCTTTCTATTTTGAAATCATTTAAGAGTCACATAATTATAAAGAAAACATTTATTTTGAAAATATTCTTATAAGATTGTAAGGGAATCTTCGATGATGTTATAATAGTGGAAAATAGTCGCACCCTCCGTATATGTTTAAAAAAACATTCTTACCTTAATTATGTCAAAAAGGTCATAAGGTACCTTGTTTGGAAAAGGACGGAAAGATTCCTTTGAAACCATTTTATAAAAAGTCAAACAAGGGTATAAATGACTTTAACCCATAGTCTAGTAAATAGTGAATATGTTTTGGAATACATTTTTAAGAAACATGGATGTGGATGATAAAAAGGTCCCAATATATACTTACATAAAAACAACCTCGGATAATAAAGAGATTGTGAAATTAACCCTTGCCGATTTGGTAACTCACAAAACATACACCCCATGAAATAAGGATTATTCAATGAAGTTGTAAATACCCATAGATTAAATTATATAACACAAGGAATACAATCATGGCTATTACATACAAGACACAAAAGGAAATAGTGGCAATATAGCGTGAAGCTCACGAGAATAAGAAGTGAGATGAAATTCCCTTACCACATTGTAATCAATCGAGTCGTATGACCAAAATTTGATATGAACCAAATCATTAATATAATACCATGAATATATAGATAATCATGATAATATATATCAAATTTCAGTACAAAATACACCACATGCAATAAATAAGTGGTGAACAATTGAAATCTCATAGAATTAAAAGTGAGATAAGAAACCCCTTACCTTGTGTCCAACTTGACTTGTTTGTTCCTTGTTCTTCCTGAATAATAAACTTAATTTAATTTATGCTTGATTAAGAAAACTTTTTCAAGTTTATTATTCATTTTATATCACTTATTACCATGTTATAAACAATATGTAATCATTTATGTTAATAATGGTCGTCTTGTCGATATTTGGTACTTGAGTCAAAAATGAACACCTTATAATTACATGTTGTCCATGTGGTAAAGAGTAAATTATATCCATAATTATATTCATGATTTAGATATCATATATATTATATATATCCAGTATATATATTTATTTATAATAGTACATAACATTTGGAGATAAGAAATGAAATGCACTGTTCATGGAGAGGGTAAGACGTACGTACGCATGGACGCTTCTTTCATTTCTATTTCATATTGAGTGAAAACTGAATGATACATAGTTATATTATAATTATAGTATAATATCATATATAATTTCAATAAATCCATCCTTTATATGTCCCACATATGATAAGAATGAGTCATATCACTTTGAGGGGGCGGTAGTCCGCACTTCCTCAAATGAAATTATCGCGTTTACTCATAATGGAAATCATAAAGGTATGATGTAAATTAAAAATACAGAAGAATAAAGAAAAAATAAACATAATATATATCATATATAAATATAGTGTCATCATAATTTCCACCATAAGTGGTGGTAGGATATAATTTAACAATCGTCGTTTTGTGAGGCGTTAGTTTGTCATCCACAAAAAAAATATGTTCTTTACCTATTAGATGGAGGTGTGTGTAAGTGTAGTTTGAATACTTCTCATAACAACATCATAGTATATTGAGGATACTGGTGTTGTTATAAAATAAATGAATGAAAAGATTTTAGGGTTTGGAGAAGTAAAATAAAAGAAAATAATTTAAGAGAAACCGTTACCTTTAATTCGGGTAACTCCCTTTGGTTTGAACCAAAAGGACTTCTTGAAGTTCCTTATGTCTAAGGTAAGGCTTCTAGGAGGAAGATAAGGATATTGAGAGATTATTTGGTCAGGGTTTGGACTATCCAAGTTGCTTGAGAGGTGTGAGGAATGGTTTATAAGTGATGGATTTTTATAAGGGGGAGGAGGGGTTCTTTAGGAAAGTGTGAAAATATTATTTTATTATATAATGATTTTCGGTATCTAGAGGTCCAAAACTCATTAAGGTCGAAGATAATATGACTAATGGTTGAAATAAATTCATCCAATAATAATTGGAAATGTTTTGGATGTTATTTAAGATTTATAATCTTATTTATTTAAATAATTTATTAATGAGGTAAATACTGCATCATTTTTGTGTCATAAATAATTTAATTTATTTGATGTCTAAAAATTATAAAAAAATACCATGATGTAGTAAAACTTTTTATCTTTCCAAATAATATTTATAGTATAAAAAATAACTTATATAACCCTATGTAAAAATTAATTTTAAAAAATATATTTGTTTATGTCATTTTGTCTTTACTTTAAGTTAATTAAAATAAAGTGTCATTCTCATTCTTAAGTGGCTTAATGAGGTCCCAAAATCGACCCAAATATGCCTATAGTTGGCCATGACTCATCCAATAAGGTTAGGACAAGTGTTAAGGTAATTGTTTATTATTATGATATTCTTTTTACCTTAAATTACCCTATTTACCTTTAACCGTGGTAAATAAACGTCAAAAGTTACTATTCACCAAAAAAATATTTTTATCTTATTGAACAACATTTTACTTACTAATAAAAACCATTTATGCTGGATTTTCAAAATTAAATTCACAAAAGTAGTAAAATTTCATTTAAATGAAAAATTAATTTTTTTTAACTACTACTAAGTGGTTTCACTATTCAAAACAAATTGAAGTTTCTTAGAAAAATACCAAAACTTCAGCCTAAGCTATATTTGATATTTAGAATTAAAAAATTATGTCTATTTTACCATATTAAATACACATAAGTTTTTTTAATTAATTTAAAATTAATTCCCGTTGTCAAAACAGATAGTGTGTTTTTAAGAATCAATAACTATCAAAAGATTGATGCTTGTTTATGCCCAATTTGAAAGTGAAATTAATTACAGTGACCAACATTGGATTAAATGGTAAAAATATATTCTAATTAAAATTTAAAACAATAAAAAAGATAATATAACTATATAAATAAATTAGATTAAAATGAACTTTTGAATTAAAATACAGTATTTTTCACTATTCATTAAAAAAATGAACTTTATCAGAAAAATACCAAAAATTTACCCAAAGTAAATTATGATGTCCTGATTCTAAATAAGAATTTAATTTTTTTAAATAAAATATATAAAAATGTCCAAAAATATATTTAAAGAGGGTTCACTATCAAATGGTGGTAAATCAACCTTTTACTGAATATTAGAGTCTTTATGTTTAAAATTAGACTTTTGAACGACTAGTTTGGTAAGTCGTTGTGTGATTGAACTCGGTCTTATGTGTAGCACAAGTTGTTGAATTACTTTGAAGAGATAACATACTATGAAATCTTGGGGTGTCTTACATTCTCCCCTCCTTCAATAAATTGCATCCTCGCAATTTGAAATTATTCTTCTAAAATAAGAGGTTGAAAATAGAAAATACCTTTGTAGAAAACCCACATAGGAAATAGGGTTAGTAAAATTTAGTCTTAATAAGAGGGAAAGGGAAATGAAAAATTTACCACCAACTTAGGTTTTCAAATAGGAGAACATTGGTGGAAATTACAGACACATAATTGGAGAAAAAATGTAAATATTTATAGGGAGTGATTGAGGTCATCAATCACAAACAAGTGTAAAATTGAGGGCCTCAAATCCATAAATCTAAGATTATTTAGAATATCAAAAGTTCAACAAAACATAAGGTATTAGGATAACACATTTTTGTTTTTAATATCCCTTAACTAAAGTTTAATAATTAATTTCTTCATGGAATAAAAATATATATATATATACTTGACAAGTAGAGTTCCATCCTTTAACTAATTTCTACCACAAACTCATATTTCACTCCAAAAGATAATAGAACTAAAAAAATATTATATTTATCCATATACCATGAAAAAACTAATTTATAATAACTAGGGACTTCTTTTAGGCTAGTGGTAGGTCGTAAAGCCTTGTCACACTTTGGTTGTGGGTTCGATTCCTGCAGCTTTGTTCAACGCGACGGGTTATCGACCGACCTGTAGGTTGTCCTTTTTCTAAAACTATAGAATTATAATATTCCAAAAATAATCTTAATAAATACTATCCTAATTTGAACTTAATCTATTCAAACCTTTATAACTATCCAAAATACTTCTGTCCAAACTCATAGTCCAAAATTTATAAGGAAGGTAAACAAAATGAAGATCTCTTTTTCCAGGTAATAACATATGAATACCATCATCATGTATTCTTTTAAAACATGGTAACACCTTGAATTACCATAAAACCTTATTGATTACATTCATTCTCCATTATTCCTTATAGAATACTAGATATATTCTTTATATCCATTTTTTTAATATTCCAACAATGATGGAATAAATAAAAACCATTAATCAGTTCCAAGGTAGTCAAGAATATCCAATATAATTTATCCAAATCAACCATCTCTTATTCAAAAATCACTACCTCGGTATCAGGACCATATTATGGATTACCTTTCCTTCATCCATATATTTTCCAAAAAAAATTAACCTGCTATTGAGTTACTTTTCTTGGTTCCACACAATCTTAAGTCCTTAATAAAATAGTACTGCAGTACAATCCTTATATACTCCATAATTATTATAACCAGTACATCATTTATAAAATACTCAAATGACATAATTCTTTAATATCAACATAAGAACACTAGTCATTACTCTTCATCTGTGGTAATATCATAACTTGATTATTATCCAACAACATCATTTGTGGTATACTATGATGATTTGGACATTGATTTTTCTAGTGTCCCAACTCCTTGAAGATTAAGCATTGTACATTTGAAACCTCTTTCTTACCCTTGCAATCACGTACTTGGTGTCCTTTTTCTCCACACTTATAACAAACTCCCATTCCCTTCAAGCATTTACCAAGGTGATTATTTCCATAGTTATCGCATATGGGAAAATCCTTCTTTCCCCTCTTCTCTTTATCCATCTTTCTTTCTTCCATCCTTTTATTCTCTTGCTTCCCTTCAAATCCATAGGACTAAGAGAATTCTTTACTTATCTTATTAACACATGATACTATTTATTCATATGATGAGAATATGTGGGAGACTATTTCCCTTTTAAATGTTGGCTTAATACCATGAAATATATGAACCTTCTTAGTCTTTCGATCATGTGCATTGCTGGAATTCTCATTCCTTCTACTAGGCGCCATTTCTAAATAATGGAATACACTAGGTCAGTTTATGAATCATAATTCATAATTCCAAACTTGTAAAATACCTAAAGTAAATTTAACTGTTTATAGATATAATCCATAATCATAAAAATGTTTTTTTTAAGGAAACATTTACTCCTAAATCCTTCATAATGGCTTGTAATGAAACTGTGAATTATCCTAAACATATCCCCCAGGAGTGTCATAACCAAGAGTGCAGTGAGACCCATTGCCATGCACCAGTTCCCATTCAAGTCTAGCTCAAAGCAGTGTTTTCGGGTTTTACCCCTAGGTACATCTGTTCTAGAGCCGCCTCTACCTGCTCGTATCCAGACAGGGATGTATTGCTTGAAAAACTCACAAAATATCTACAGTTCTAAAATTCTTGGAAGTTCTTCTATAATAATCCTCCAAGTATATCTTAGGGTAATGTTCTCAAATCAGAGTTTATCTAAATCTATTTCCAAGGTTATTTCTAAACTTCCTCTGATACCAACTGTAACACCTCGACCCCAGTTATGGGAGTCGGTGCATTATTTTAATATATTGGCATGATTACAAGGAATCAAGTCCCGAAAGACCGATCAGTTTAGCAGTCTTGGAAAATATATTACATACATGAACATTACATTACACATTAGAAAATAAAATACAACGTAAATGATCCTTTGAGAATGCCATTAATCCCTTATCTTAACCCTACTTATCAATCATAAAATAATTCTTCACATCCTAGGAAAAATAAAACATAGAAAGGGGTGAGATCAGATGCTCAGTAAGGATAACAATATAGAGGAAAATTTCATAAATAAGCAAAAACATTTAAGGTAATGCATTTGACTAAAAAAAGTCCTTTTAAACTTAAACTTCATCATAACATGGCAAAGATAAAATCAAATAATTCCATTTACTTACGCTCATAGATATTATACTAGTCGAATAATCACATGAAATATCAATAGCCACTTTTATAATGATGGAATTCATAATACTGGAATTTAATTTCTGTGTCAAGGCCTCATGCCAGGACCTAGGGGCTAACTGTAACTGGACCCCTACTCGGAGAGCCTCTGTAACCAGACTCTAACCCGAGAGCCTCTATAACCGGACTCCAACCCGGAGAGCCTCTGTAACCGGACTCCAACCCAGAGAGACTCTATAACCAGACTCCAACCCGGAGGGTCTACTGTAACTGGACCCCAACCCGGAGAGCTTACTTTTACCAGTCCCCAACCTGGAACATATTAGTCCAACACATTCATCTTAAGAAGATGTTGAAATATAACATAAACATTCATATTAAAACTAGCATATAAAATGTCAATAATTTAACCATAAACCATGAATGGAATAAAAATAACTCATCCACAATCAAATATATCACAAAACCTTAAATACAATATGGAATATTTTTATCATAATAAATCAACTTCAAACAAGTGTAAAATTTATCAAATGATGTTGACATAGATGAAATCGAATCTATTTGAGAGAAATATATATTTCTATTTTGAAATCATTTAAGAGTCACATGATTATAAAGAAAACATTTATTTTGAAAATATTCTTATAATCTTGTAAGGGAAGTTTCGATGATGTTATAACAGCGGAAAATATCCTCACCCACTATATAAGTTAAAAAAAACATTCTTACCTTAATTTTTTCAAAAAGGTCATAAGGTACCTTGTTTGGAAAACGAAGGAAAGATTCCTTTCAAACCATTTTATAAAATGTCAAAAAAGGTTATAAATGACTTTAAACCATAGTATAGTAAATAGTAAATATATTTTGTAATAAATTTTTAAGAAACATGGATGTGGATGATAAAGAGGTCCCAGTAGATACTTATGTAAAAACAACCTCGGATAATAAAGAGATTATGAAATTAACCCTTACCGATTTGGTAACCCACGAAACATACACCCCATGAAATAAGGATTATTAAATGAAGTTTTAAATACCCATAGATTAAATTATATTACACAAGGAATACAATCATGTCCAGTACATTCACCACACAAAAGGAAATAGTGGCAATACAACGTGAATCTCATGGGAATAATAAGTGAGATGAAATCCCCTTACCACGTTGTAATCAATCGAGTCATATAACCAAAAGTTGATATCCACCAAATCATTAATATAATAACATGAATATAAAGAGAATAATGATAATATATATCAAATGGTAGTACACAATACACCACATGCAATAAATAAGTAGCGAACAATGGAATCTCACTGAATTCAAAGTGAGATAAGAAACCCCTTACGTCGTATCCAACTTGACTTGTTTATTCCTTGTTATTCCTGAATAATAAACATAAGTTAATTTATACTTGATTAAGAACTATTTTCAAGTTTATTATTCCTTTTATATCACTTATTACCATGTTATAAACAATATGTAATCATTTATGTTAATAATGGTCGTTTTTTCGACATTTGGTATTTGAGTAAAAAATGAACACCTTATAATTAAAAGTTGTCCATGTGGTCAAGAGTACATTATCTCCAGAATTATATTCATGATTTAGATATCATATATATCATATATATCTAGTATATATACGTATTCATAACAGTACATAACATTTGGAGATAAGAAATGAAATGCACCATTCATGGAGACGGTAAGCCGTACGTACGCATGAATGCTACTTTCATTTCTATTTTGCATTGAATGAAAAATTAATGATGCATATTTATATTATAATTACAGTATAATATCATATATAATTTCAATAACTTCATCCTTTATATGTCCCATGTATGGTAATAATGAGTCATACCACTTTCAGGGGTGGTAGTCCGCACTTCCTCAAATGAAATTATCACGTTTACTCATAATGGAAATCATAAAGGTAAACTATAAATTAAAAATATAGAAGCATAAAGAAAACCTAAAAATAATATTTATCATATATAAATACAGTTTCATCATAATGGCCACCATAATAGGTGGTAGGAGATAATTAAACAATCATCATTTCGTGAGGCGTTAGTTTGCCATCCACAGAAATAATATGTTCTTTACCCATTAGATGGAGGTGTCTGTAAGTGTAGTTTGAATAATTATCATAAAAAAATCCTAGTATATTTAGGATTCTTTTTTTTGTTATAAAATAAAGGAATTAAAAGATATTAGGGGTTGTAGAAGTAAAATAAAAGAAAATAATTTAAGAGAAACCATTATCTTTAATTCGGGTAACTATTTATGGTTTGAACCAAAAGGACTTCTTGAAGTGCCTTATGCCTAAGGTAAGGATTCTAGGAGTAATATTGGGATATTTATAGCTTATTTGGGTAGGGGTTGGACTAGACAAGGGGCTTGACTGGTTTGAGGAATGGTTTAGAAGTGAGGTATTTTTATAACGGGGAGGAGGGGTTCTTTAGGAAAGTGTGAAAATATTATTTTATTATTTAAGAATTTTAGGTTTCTAAAGGTCCAAAACTCATTAAGTTTGAAGATAAGATGACTAATGGTAGAAATAAATTCATCCAATAAGAATTGGACATGTTTTGGATGTTATTTTAATATTTATAATTTTATTTATTTAAATCATTTATTAATGAGGTAAATATTGCATCATTTTTGTGTCATAAATAATTTAATTTATTTGATGTCTAAAAATTATAAAAAAATACCAAGATGTAGTAAAACTTTTTATCTTTCCAAAGAATATTTATAGTCAAAATGATAACTTATATAACCCCTTGTAAAAATTAATTTACAAAAAAGATATTTGTTTATGTCATTTTGTCTTAACTTTAAGTTAATTAAAATAAAGTGTCATTATCACTTTTAAGTGGCTCCATGATGTCCCAAAATCGACCCAAATATTCCCATGGTCGTCCATGACTCATCCAATAAGGTTAGGACAAGTTTTAATGTAATTTTGTATTATTATGATATTCCTTTTACCTTGAATTACACTATTTACCTTTAACCACGGTAAATAAAAGTCAAAAGTTACTATTCACCAAAAAATTATAATAATATCATTGAACCAAATTTTACTTTCTAATAGAAACCATTTATATCAGATTTTTGAAATTCAATTCATAGAAGTGGTAAAATTTCATTTAAATGAAAAAGTCAGTTTTTTAGCTACTACTAAGTGGTTTCACTATTCATAAAAAATTGATGTTTTTTAGAAAAATACCAAAACTTCGGCCTAAGCTATATTTGATATTCCAAATTCAAAAATGATGTCTATTTTACCAAATTCAGTACATAGAAGTTGAGTTAATTAATTTAAAATTAATTCCTGTTGTCAAAACAAATAGTGTGTTTTTAAGAATCAATAACTATCAAAAGATTGATACTTGTTTATGCCCAATTTGAAAGTGAAATTAATTACAGTGACCAAAATTGGATTAAATGGTATAAATATATTCTAATTACACTTTAAAACAATAAAAAAGATAATATAACTATATAAATAAATTAGATTAAAATGCACTTTTGAATTAAAATACAATATTTTTCACTATTCATTAAAAAATAAACTTCATCAGAAAAATACCAAAAATTTACCCAAAGTAAATTATGATGTCCCGATTCTAAATAAGAATTTAATTTTTTTAAATAAAATATATAAAAATGGCCAAAAATAGATTTAAAGAGGGTTCACCATCAAATGGCGGTAAATCAACATTTTACTGAATATTAGAGTCTTTATGTTTAAAATTAGATTTTTGAATGACTAGTTTGGTAAGTCATTGTGTGATCGAACTCGGTGTTGTGTGTAGCACAAGTTGTTGAATTACTTTGAAGAGATAACATACTATGAAATCTTGGGGTGTTACATTCTCCCCTCCTTCAATAAATTGTGTCCTCGCAATTTGAAATTATTCTTCTAAAATAAGAGGTTGAAAATAGAAAATACCTTTGTGGAAAACCCACATAGGAAATAGGGTTAGTAAAATTTAGTCTTAATAAGAGGGAAATGGAAATGAAAAATTCACCACCAACTTAGGGTTTCGAATAGGAGAACATTGGTGGAAATTACAGACACATAACTGGAGAAAAAACATAAATAATTATCATTAAGTTATTATGAATATTAATATTATCATTATTCATTAAAATTTTATTTATTTTATTTCACTTTTTTTATTCCTTTATTTATTTATTTTTTCTCTTCTTTTTCCCCATCCCTATCTCTCTTCCTCTCCCCTCTTCCCCTGTCTCACACATCGCTCCCCCCTCTCCATCCCGCTCGCACTACCCCCCCCCCCACCGGTTGAGGACTCGACGACATGCCTTCCTCCTTCCTCCAACATAGTGACCATTTGACCGACCTCCCTCCCATGTGTGGAAACCTTTTCTCCCTACTCGCACAACCCATCCTTCCCTCCCGTCTCTTGTTCGCATGACCTAGTTTACAGGGAGAATCTTTCACACGTCGCTCTCCCCCTCCGATGATCTAATCTCCTCCCTTTTTGGTGTGCAAACCCCTTAGGTGAGCTTATTCTCCCTTTTCCTTCCCCTATTTTGGTGTTTTGTTGGATTTCATGGGGTGAACATATCTTGGCCGAAACCTAACATGTTTAGGGGTTCTCTTTTTGGTTGATTATTGTTATTTAGCGTTCATATTTGGTCCCTTATGGTGCGAATGTAGTGCAATTGAAGTTTCGCACCGAAATTCAGAAGTTTCAACACCGAAGGTAATATTTTTTGCGTATTAGTGTTGTTTGATGAATTAATTCTCTTATTTAGTTAATTTGGCATAATCATTTATTTGTTTACTTGGTGAGAATATAGTTTTACTTAAGGTTTGATATGATTTTAATGTGTTTAGTAGCATGTTTATTTGATATGAATATTTTGATTTTGTGAAAACCCATGTTGAGTGTTTCATTGTGTTTTATAAATTTGTTGTTGGTTTATTATGTTGTGAAAGGGCTGTGAATTATGTTTTTTCATGTTATCAGTGTGCGTTTGGCCTTATAAGATGTTTTGATTGGGCGTTTGTGTTCAAAGTTTGGTAATACTTCTTGGGGTTGTTTCATAACATTTTTGAGTGGTTTATTAAATCTTATAAAGGGTGTGAGGCTAGTTTTTGAAATAATTTCATATGAACTTGGGTTGGAATTGGTTTATTAATGTGAACTTGGGTGTACCTTTCATGTAAAAACCTTGTCGTGCTTCCTTTAGGTGTTTTATAAATTTTACAAATGGTTTATTTAGTTTTTAAAGTGGTGCGAATCACATTTTCAATGGCACTTATAGTAAAAATGGGTTTGGGTGTTGGTTTTTAAAGAGAAATGCATAATTTGGTGTTTTTGAGTTGTCGTGTATTTCTAAATGTAAATTTTAAATGGTTTAAACAATTAAATTCATGTTTTGGAATTCGTTCCGGTTTATGTGACGATTTGAAATGGCTTTTGGAAATAGTTAAATTGATATGTGCTTTTCTTTTAATATTTTCAATGGGTTTTATGAGTTATTTAAGTGGTGTTTCATTGGTGCAAATCCCTTATGTGTTATTTCAAAATGTTTTATAGATTGTTTAAGTGTTTAATTACTTTATTAAATTATTTGTGTAGTGCCTTGGACCTCACTACGATGGTTTTGGGCTGCGGGTGTCGAGGTATCCTACATGTGCATGCATAGGGTAAGGCATATATATATATGCCCTCTTTGTACATATTCCCTCATGGCATGGGGAATATGTGAAATGAAGCCAGGGGTGTATATATATATATGTATAAATGCATGTGCGTGTATGCACCAAGTGTCGGTTTGAGTGGTTGTCGACAAATAACGACATGTTTGAGGTAGGTCCCCTATGTCCTGATCTTTAATTAGAATTTCCATAATTACTTAGCATTTAATTAAAAGTTCATCTTCTTCTTCTACATGAAATACATATGCAATATATATATATATATATAAATGGTTTTGGTTCTTGAAAAGGGCTTTATTTAATGTTTCGAATATATAGCAGGTATTTCCAAAGATGCATGGTCTTTCGACCGACTTTGTTGTAAAAGTGAAATGACACGTTTTTTTCCAAATATGTTCCAAAATGATCTCCAAAATGGGATTTTGGTGAACATGTTTTCTAAAGAAAAATCATTCTTGGGGAGTAATGAGTCCTGTTTGGCACCTTAAAAATGAAGAGTGAAAGTGAAAAACCCCTCTTAAGGAATCCCCCATTATTTTAGAAACATGATGTGTACATTAAATGTGTGATTTTTGATACATACTTAATGGAAAGGCTTATGCGATGTTATATGACATAATAATGGGAATGCGATTAAGGAGGGATAATGGTGGTGAGAGGTTGAATGGATTTTGGATAAAGAAAATGTTATATTCACTAATGTGATTTGATAAAACCTCACCACCCATTGAAATAGAGAACAACGGGAAACCTGGGTATTTAGGTGGGTGACCAGGACTAGTACGCTGGATGACACGGTAGGGGTTCATCCCAGTTCGTCTACCAGGTTTGACGCAACAACAATAACTAAATATATGGATTATGAGGGTCGTGGTCTTCTAAGACATGTT
Source organism: Viscum album (assembly GCA_963277665.1). NCBI lineage: Eukaryota > Viridiplantae > Streptophyta > Magnoliopsida > Santalales > Viscaceae > Viscum > Viscum album. The sequence goes on along the minus strand of OY728159.1, from coordinate 179,319,801 downwards.
TTCTGAGGGTCGTGGTCTTCTAAGCCGAGGGTCGTGGTCTTCTAATCTATGTTTCAATGAGGTACGAGGTATTTAGGGTCCCACTTGTTCTAGCTACCTATAGGGATTACCCATGGTGCTCATTTGCAACATGTTTCTTGTGATGTAATCTTCACTTCAGTTGTTTCATACTTGATGTCTTATTTGTGTAAACCATATTTTAATCCAAACCAATTTCTTTTCATTTTGACACGTTAATGCATGCTCAGAACCTATTTTGATAATTTAGTGGGAGTGAAATGCTTTACTTGAAAATGAAAACTCGTTACTTGAATTTGAAAAGAAGGAAAAACATTATCTGATTATATTTTATTTTCTAACTGGCATGATTGGATTTTTTACTAAGGGTAGGGGCATATGACGTGGTTATATTTTGGAATTCCTACTGAGCATCTCAATGCTCACGCCTACTTTACTTTTCAGTTGTAGGTTTTAGTCTTGGATCACTTTTGGGAGCGAGTGTAGTTTAATTTCTGGGGTGAGCCACGGGGTCACATGAGGTATGTCACATGACCTCTTTTATTCCTTTTTTCCGCTACCAAGTTGTTTAGTTTATTTTATTTTATTTATCTACTTGTTCAGTTTATGTTTATTTATATTTTTTATGGGACAAATCATTCCCAACTGGTTTATTTCGATGCCCGACACTAGTTTCTAGCCCATGGGGATCAGGAACGCCCTTCATGCCATGTATCAGACCGGATCGAGTGATTGGTTCAGGGTTGACTCAGGTTGGTTCGTGACAAAATGGTATCATAGGGGCCCTTGTTATTTGGGGTGTCAAGTATCTTGGTTATTAGGTGTTTCGGGACTCGAGAGGTAGGTGAAAGAAGGATGTCATGAACCCTTGCTCATCTCGAGACCCGAGTTTCTAGGGGTGGTTTGGGATTTTAATTTTCTTCTTTGGATTGGTATGTGTGGATGAGGGATGACAAAGGAAGTGAGCCAGTGTTATGTGGTGGGATTTCATGGAGTAGCGACCCATGTACAACCCGAGTGAATGGTTCAAGATTCTTCCTGTGGTTAATGATCGCTCGGAGCATGGTCTGCTAATCCATGTTACTGGGTTGGCATTTTCACTAGTTCCTTGTTTTTGGAAATTTTGATGTGAGTTATGTTTGAACTTCATTTTGGTTGTTGTGAGTAGATCTAAAAAATGAAAATGGATTTTTTTAAAGGTGTATTCAAATGGGAATGTGGTGTTAGAGTGGAAAAGTTGTTTTGAAATGGAAATTGTTTTCTTTTAAAGAATGTGTGGTTTCAAAAGGGAAAATGGGAGGTGTTTTGGAAGTTGTTTTGGGATCTCATTAGCACTTTTTGGAATGTGAATTGGAAAATGTTTTGGAATTTAGAAATGTATTACTTTAACGATAAGTGACTTTTTCAAATTGGTTGGGAATTTGTGCTTTATACAGAATGATCTGTTTTGAAAATGAGTAGTGTCTTGAATTGACCCTTGGTATTCCTATGAGGGATCACATATATAGAGGTGAACATGAGCTAGCATAATGGTATATGTATATGTGGGACTTCATGGGATACCGATGGTGGATATTTCTGTTCTTCTGTTTTCTAAAAATGGGTTAAAAAAAGAAGTAATTTAAATGTTTTGAAAAGTGATTGAAAAAAATGAAAAAAAATAATTTTTTAGTGTTATCTTCTTGTGTTTAGTATCCTTTTTCGTGGGTTCTTGGTTTTGATATATTGAATTTTGGTCGAAATGGGGGTTTGAGTTTGAGATTTAGTTTGTGATTGAAGTGAGAAATTTTGATTTATGATGAGTTTTGATTCGGATTCGTGCCTCTTGTTTTTGAGTAGGCTACATAGTAAAGTCCTAGTGGGTTATAGTGAGTCTCTTATAATTATTGGTTCTACCCAGAATATTAGCGGAGTGGTGGAATTTAATTCTTTCTAGTTGTTTTCTATCTTCCATGGTGGTCGTGATCTATTGAAGGTAGCAGACTGTCTTGGTGAAGTCTTCAGTGTTTTAAGGTTATTGGAAACTCCCAAAGCTAAGAGAGTATGTACTGGTTCAGATTCTTTTGAAGGTTAAACTTTGGATTGATAGAAGAAGATAATCCCAATGTCGTTGCATGATGGGATGTCTTGGAAGGTGTTTAATACCACTCTCATTTGATGGTTTATAGATGAATAAGTGAAGGTGGGGAAAGTGGCATAGCTCGTGAGTGTCCAACAAAGCCAACAGACAGTAAAGGCTTACGTCGGGCATTTCTAGGGGTTGATTCCCTTTTCTCTGGAGGAAGCGTCGTGGAATAAGTTAAAGTTCTCTTGTTTGGGATCTTTATCCAGGGTTCCAGGACTAATTCTTTATGGTGTTCAAGAAGGTTCCCCATCCAGTGAGGAGAGAAAACTGGAGGAACCTGTCTTATAAAATTCTTCTGGTCAATTCCATATTATCTTAGTTGGTCCACCCTCTTGTTTGGTTCAAGTGTGGCCGGGTTGGGTACTTTAAGTCGCCTTGTCATCGTCCTACGAAAGCTTGTTGTCGGTGTGGCTGTTTGGGGAAACTTAGAGAGGTTATTCTAGTGGAAACGTTAGAAAGAGTCTCAACCGGAGAATGTTATCTCTTGACTTTGGGGTAGCATATGCTTCAAGAAATTAGAGCTCCAGCCACAGGTCTCAGAGTGAAGCCTTTCACACAGTCAAGAATCATTATGTGTGGGTCACATTGGTCTAACTTTTTTCTCCAGTGCTGAAATAGGGATAGTTTAAATTTCTCGGTTCAAGCTTCCTCATATTTGAAGGTTCTGTTTTTCTGTAAGAAGCATAAAGGTCTCATTTCCTCATGGTGGTTTTTGTTCTTTGAATACCCCACTTTGGTTGTAAGAAGGCATGGTGATCTTGTCTTCTTGTAATTTCAGTAGTTGTACCTACTCAAATGTGACCCGTTTTGTTTTAGTACATGCTAGTTTTGGAGATTATCATCTCTTGTGGAAATGATGAGTCATGGTTAAGTTTGCTATTTGGTATAATTATTTTGTGGGTTTTCTCATACGTCAGTGGTTTCTAGTTTGGGTTGGAAGTTCTCGTGTCAGTCTATACTAGTTGGTTTAAGTTGGTAGGTTCTTAAATGGTGGGGAGACCCACCATGAATCATGTCGTTCCTTCTTCAAGGGTTGGTCTATGTAGGAGTTTTGGTCCTTGTTGGCGGTTTTTTCTTTGGTTCAAGTTAGTATTTCCAGAGTTGTCCCATGCTGTGAGTCTCAATGTTGGTTGTGCTAGTTGGGTTCTTGTGGTGGGTAGAACCCTCCTCGTTTACCATGTGCTATTCTCTTTGCAGTTTCCCTTAAATTTGGTCAGGTGTGACTGATGGAGTGAAAATTTACACTACGTTCATGATTTTGTTGGCCTCATTCAGCTTCGAACTCAAGTTTGATTCCTTGTTTGGGCTGGGTGACTTTCTGGGGCCAAAAAGTTTTTGTGGTGGGGAGAATTGTCACACCCTGACCCGGTATCTTGTGGTCACAATTATTTTTATTTATTTATTTATATTTATTTGTATTTTGGTTTCTTAATGTTTAAAATTTTTATTAAATTAAAATCAAAAGGAAATAAAAATAAATAAATGGAAAACAATTTAAAAATAATACTATTATTATTATGGTTAATAATAATATTATTATCAAGTTTATTATAATTATTATTAAGTTATTTTGAATATTAATATTATCATTATTCATTAAATTTTTATTTATTTTATTTCATTTTATTTTATTCCTTTATTTATTTATTTATTTCTCTCCTTTCCCCCTCCCTCTCTCTCTTCCTCTCTCCTCTTCCACCATCGCACACAGCGCTCCCCCCTCTCCATCCCGCTCATGCTACCCCCCAGATGAGGACCCGAAGACGCGCCTTCCTCCTTCCTCTGGCGTGGAAACCATTTGACCAGCCTCCCTCCCTGGTGCGTCGACCTTTTCCCCCTTCTCACACAACCCAGCCTTCCCTCCCCTCTCTTGTTCGCACAACCTAGTTTACCAGGAGAAGCTTCGATGCGCCGTTCTCCCACTCTGACTATCGAATCTCTTCCCTTTTTGGTGTGTGAACCCCTTAGGTGAGCTTATTCTCCCTTATCCTTTCTCTATTTTTGTGTTTTGTTGAATTTCACAGGGTGCACATATCTTGGCCAAACCCTAACATGTTTATGAGTTCTATTTTTGGTTGATTATTGTTATTTAGGGTTCATCTTTGGTCCCTTATGGTGAGAATGTAGTGCAATTGAAGTTTCAAACCGAAATTTGGAAGTTTTGACACTAAAGGTAAGCATTTTTGTGTATTATTGTTTTTTGGTGAATTAATTATCTTATTTAGTTAATTTGGCATACTCATTTATTTTTTTACTTAGTGAGAATATAGTTTTACTTGAGGTTTAGTATGATTTCAATGTGTTTAGTAGCATGTTTATTTCATATGAATGTTTTGATTTTGTTAAAACCCATGTTGAGCCTTTCGTTGTGCTTTATAATTTTTTTTTGGTTTATTATGTCATGAATGGGCTGTGAATTCTATTTTATCATGTTATTGGTGTGCTTTTGGCCTTAGAAGATGTTTTGATTGGGTATTTGTGTTCAAATTTTGGTAATAATTCTTGGGGTTGTTTCATAACATTTTTTGATTGGTTTATTAAATCATATAAAGGGTGTGAAACTAGTTTTTGAAATAATTTGATATGAAATTAGGTTGGAATTGGTTTCTTAATGTGAACTTGGGTGCACTTTTCGTGTAAGAACCTTGTCATTCTTCCTTTATGTGTTTTATAAATTGTACAAATGGTTTTTTTAGTTTTTCAAGTGGTGCGAATCACGTTTTCAATGTCACTTATGGTGAAAATGGGTTTGGGTGTTGGTTTTTAAAGAGAAATGCATAATTTTTCATGTTTTAGTTTTCATGTATTTCTAAATGTAAATTTTAAATAGTTTAAACCATGAAATGCATGTTTTTGAATTGGTTCCTGTTTATGTGATGATTTGAAATGGCCTTTGGAAATGGTTAAATTGATTATGTGCTTTTCTTTTAATATTTTTAATGGGTTTTATGAGTCATGTAAGTGGCGTGTCATCAGTGAAAATCCTTGATGTGTTATTTTGAAACATTTTATAGATTTTTTAAGTGTTTAATTACTTTATTAAATTATTTGTGTAGTGCATTGGATCTCGCTACGATGGTTTTGGGCTCTGGGTGTTGAGGTATCCTACATGTGAATACATAGGGTAAGGCCTGTATATATAGATTCCCTCTTTGTACATATTCCCTCATGGCATGAGGAATATGTGCAATGCATCTAGGGGTGTATATATATATATGTATAAATGCATGTGCGTGTATGCGCCAAGTGTCGGTTCGAGTGGTCGTCGACAAATAACGACATGTTTGAGGTAGGTCCCCTATGCCCTGATCTTTAATTAGAATTTCCATAATTTCTTAGCATTTTTATTAAAAGTTCATCTTATTATTCTACATGAAATACATATGCAATATATATAAATGGTTTTGGTTCTTGAAAAGTGATTTCTTTAATGTTCCGAACATAAAGTGGGTATTTCTAAAGACACGTGGTCGTTTGGTCGACTTTGTTGTAAAAGTGAAATGACACATTGTTTTCCAAAGAAGTTCCAAAATGATCTCCAAAATGGGTTTTTGGTGAACATGTTTTCTAAAGAAAAATCATTCTTGTGGAGTTATGAGGCCCATTTGGAACCTTGAAAATGAAGAGTGAAAGTGAAAAACCCCTTTTAAGGCACCCCCCATTATTTTAGAAACATGATGTGTATGTTAAATGTGTGATTTGTGATACATAATTAATGAAAAGTCTTATGTGATTTTATATGACATAAAAAGGGGAATGAAATTAAGGAGGGAGAATAGTGGTGAGAGGTTGAATGGATTTTGGATAAAGAAAATGTTATGTTCATTAATGTGCTTTGATAAAACTTCACCACCCTTTGAAATAGAGCACAACAGGAAACCTAGGTATCTAGGTGGGTGACTAGGACTAGTATGCTGGATGACACGGTAGGGGTCCATACCGGTTCATCTAGAATGTTTGACACAACAAAAATAACTAAACATATGAATTCTGAGGGTTGTGGTCTTCTAAGCCATGTTTTCTGAGGGTCATGGTCTTCTAAGCCACGTTTTCTAAGGGTCGTGGTTTCTAAGCCATGTTTCACCAAGTTACGAGGTCTATAGGGTCCTACTTGTGCTAGCCACCTATAAGAAATACCCATGGTTCTCATTTGCGACATGTTTCTTGTGATTTAATTTTCACTTTAGTTGTTTCATACTTGATGTCTTATTTGTGAAAACCATATTTTAATCTAAACTGGTTTCTTTTCATTTTGAAATGTTAATGCATGCTTGGAACCTATTTTGAAGATGCAGTTGGAGTGAAATACTTTACTTGAAAATGAAAACTTGTTACTTGAATTTGAAAAGAAGGAAAAACATTATCTGATTATATTTTATTTTCATATTGGCATGATTGGATTTCTTACTATGGGCAGGGGCATAGGACATGGTTATATTTTGGCATTCCTACTGATCTTCTCGGTGCTCGCACCTAATTTACTTTTCAGTTGCAGGTTTCAGTCTTAGATCACTTTTCGGAGTGAGTGTAGTTTACATTCTGGGGTGACCCACAGGGTCACCTGAGGTATGTCACATTACCTCATTTATTCCTTTTTTCTATTGCCAAGTTGTTCAGTTTATTTTATTTTATTTATCTTCTTGTTCAGTTTATGTTTATTTATCTTTTTTATGGGCCAAATCATTCCCAACTGGTTTATTTTGATGCCCGACACTAGTTGGCAGCCTGTGGGGATCAGGAACACCCTTCGAGCCATGTCTCGGACCAGCTCAGGTGACCGGTTCAGGGTTGACTCAGGTTGGTTCGTGACACAAATTGTAACAATCCAAATTAAGTAAATTATACAATCCAAATGAGATGTCCTATCATGGTGATATATAAACATAAAGTGGAATTAATTCTTGGATATAAACTAAATAAGACATACAACCATATTACAAAGTGGAAGAAAAAATAGATACAATGAAAAACTATACAATCCAGTCCAAATAAGATAAACCAAAAAATCTTGAACCATACAATACCATGAGTCTCTATGTGACCACCCCTCACCTCCAAACCACACCACTATAAATACAATGACAAAAGAGAAGTTTATATGCTACTAGATTTCCTTCCCTTTACATGTATCATGTAATATAACAACTACAACCACCCAAATTCAAAAGTAGAGTGTGAGAAAAAATCCTAATAGGATACCACCACAAAGTCTATACAAGGTCGAATAATAATAATAATAATGTAGTAGTTTTATCTTTTAAAACAAAATAGTTTAACAAATCATTTTCATAAATCTAAATCCATTTGTAAATCATTTTCCCTTTGGTTCTCATAAAATCATTTCATATTTAAAAGCCATAAATATGAAAAGTATAAGTTATAAAATAGGAATTCTAATCCACACATCAAGAGGTAAGAAAATAAACACATATCCAAGAAATAACCTATCATGCGAAGCTATGTGATACAACCTCATATAAATACTCATGAGAAAAATCCATGATAAAAATACATCATATGATAAATTAATCATAAATGAAAAAGAATACTTTTATTTGGGATCTAGCCTATGGGACAATACATACTAGTCAAAACAAGAATCCTAAATAGGAAAAATATTGGATCCAACTGATATTGAGTCCTTTTATAATCTGTCGATATCAATAAAAAAATTACTAGCAGTGCCACACACACTAAGGTTACCTATTTCTATTTCCCCATGCACCTAAGGTTCCCAAAGTGATAATATTTTCAATCCATTTAAAAATCATGTTAAAAATTTATAAAAAAATTTCAAAGCCAATCCACTTCACTTCATATTTTGGAAACCCCTTTCGAAATCAAAGCCACAATTCTAGAATTTATTCAAAAATTTGGTGCGAAAAACTATTTTTTAAAGAATAGAACCTTTAAAAAACATGCATCCTTTACAAAAAATACATGCAAACCATTTATTACCTCAATTAAATGAACAAACCAAATTATTTTCACAAGAACGATAAGTTTTTCATTGAATTAACCCATTGTATAGAAACACCCAACTCAAAATAGAGGTATAACAAATTTCCTTCAACAACGACGACTAGGGAAGTGTAGATCGGGTCCTCATGATCCTATATCTATAATAAACACACCAATTATTTTTCAAACATCATTATATATAGCATACACATCCCCTTTTGGTTCCATAATATTAGAGGAGAGGATATCTAGCATAGATATATATAAGGAAGAGGGGAAACCATATAAAAAATGAAACATACCTCGATTTAATCCACCAAGAATGAAGTAACTCATCCTAGAATCCAAAGGGAGAAGCCTAAAAATCTTTGGGTAAGGATAATGATGAGAAAAAATGATATTAGGGGTTAATTATGATTAAAAACAACTAAGGGAAAAAGGGTAAAAACCCATTTTTTAACGATTCAGAATGCGGTCACATGGTTTCTTAGGGAAGGATGCATGGTTAAACTAACTGTGTGACTCAAGCATGCACCCCTAATTTCCATTATTTTTAGGGGGTCACACAGTTTTCACTTAGTCCACATGGTTAATATAACATGTGCCTAAACCATGTGACACCCCTGGACAAACACGAGAATCCACACAATTTTCACCAGTGAGATGCACCGTTTCTTTAACCATTATCAAGCTATGTGAACTCCCTCTATTCAAACACAGATCCAAAACACACAGTTAATGCATGGTTTAACTAATTGTGCACCTTATCCACGCACCTTTCCAGTTTCTATCAAAACCCTTATTTTCAGCCTCCAATCCCCTGAAACTTCTTGGACCCCAAAAGAGAAAAACCACGGCTCAAATAAGGTGTATCTATAACCCAAAGGGAATCACATAAGTTGATGTTTATATATATATATATATGAAATTTATATAATCTGTATATTGGTTTTCATGAAAATTATGATTTTCATGCCATTGGGTATATTTTTCTATTTGTGTTGGACACCTAGTGTATTCTCCATAAAATCTATCATTTAAAGAATCTATTTCATAAGGTGATATGTGTGTTAGTTTTATATACTCATGCATTTGATACTAGAACTAGTCAAAGAAATATTCATTCATTTTAATGGAATAATAAATAAAAAAACCCAATGAACTCCCATAAGGATCATAAATTATACATCTATATGATGGTTGTTGTGTGTGTGTGTGATTCCACCATGCTTGCATGAAAATCCATAGAGTCTAAGATCTTTTCATCTTCCTCCTTTGAATATAGAGGTTCTCGCATACCATAGAGAGAAGATAGATACTGCTTGAACATTGAGTTATTCAGGAAAAACCCATGGATACACTATGAAGGTATGATTATTTCTTTTTCCACTTATGTGATATTTATCAAACATATATGAAGATGAATATTTTATGTTGTGACTCTTCGATGTAAGGTACATCAGATTTACGATGTTCCTCATTTCGGTATTTTATGTATAGGTTTCATATATCATTCATGGGAGATCCTGGAAATAGGTTTTTAATTACTTATTCTTGATATGATAATTATTATTATAATCTAACAAAACCCTTCAATAAGTATTTCAAAATGAGTTGGTTATTTAATTTAATCTAAGTAAAGTGTAGAAGGATAGTGAGGTTTCTTAATAAAGTTATTATTTTTAAATTACTTGAACTAGTTTCAATGAATGATTTTAAATCTTGGTAATTGTTTTAATAAATAAGATTAATGAGCTTAAATTGGTAAATAAAAATTTATTTTTAAGGTTGATTCACATTAATTAGTGTTATGAATTTTGAGTTTATTATTTTAGGTTTAATTTGTTTTATTGATATGAGTTTTATTCATTTACTTTAATTTTTTTAAACATGGTTAGTTAAAGTTATATATATTGGTTAAAATCATTATTTATGTTTATGGGTGAATTTTTACATTTGATATGTATAAAACCATATTAAAATAATAACATCTATGAGTTTTCAAAAAATTCATTTCATTATAGTTTTTTTGGACATGTTTGGGATAAATCAAATTTTTTATATCTAATCTTTTGGCATAATTGGTTTTCAATTTAAAAGGAATGAATTTATAAAATTTGGAATTTAAAATAATTTTTTGTCATAAAAAACATGATTTTAATTTAAAATAAAGGTGCTCGCAATATTTATATTTTAAAACTAATTTCATCTTATTGGTTATGAATTTTTTAGTTCAATTAATATAAATTATGTGATATGTTGATGTTTGTGTGGTTGGAACCATGGTTGTTATGGTAATCTATTGGGTTATTTTTAATTAATTAACCTTTTTGTTTCTATAGTTTCTTTTAGTTGTGATTATATTGGTTTCCCTTGATTTTATGAGTGATTGAGTTTTTAGGTTATGTTTGGTTTGAAGATGAAATTTAGGAATTTTATGTTAAGTGGAAGGATGATGTTGATTTTAGGTCTTATGTGTGTGAAGGATTTGAGAATAGTTTATTTTTGGATAAAACCATTATATATGGTTTCCCTGGATGAAATTAGGTAGGATTGTTTTGGTTTGATCGGTTTTTTTAGATTATAGAACTTTTTAGTGGATTCTTAGGGTATAAGCAGAAATGAGAAGTATCTTCCCTCATTGATTAATAGTTTGATGGTTATATTGATTTAATTATGGTAATTTAGGATTGAAAATTATTTATTTTATCTTGAATAGATGATTGGGATGTTATTTAGTAGTATCAGGATGATAATTGTGGTTTTGGGTATTGAGGCTGTTGGGTTTGATTGGAATTCTAAAGGATGTTGAGGTTTTGGGTGGTAAATATTTAAAATGTCTTTCATTTTGAGTTTGAACAATTAAAACTAACCATTTATATATATATTGATGCTGTAATCTTGAATTTGTTTTTTTGGGGATAGAATTTGAAAATTGGGTACAAATCAAGAGTTTTTGGTATCATGTAAGGGTAGAAGGAAAATTTAGGGGTATAGTTTATAGGAACTGTTCACATGAATGACTAGATGGGAATTTTTTCCCTGGTAAATAGTGAGTTTCATGAGTAATTGTTTGGAAAAAATATAATCTATTTTTGAAAATGCTTGATATGAGTTTTGTGTAAACAGTTTAAAAACTATCTATATATATTTTAAAAACTATTTATAAGAAATTTTAAAAATGTTTACAAGTAGTTTAGAAATAGTTAACAACTAGTTTAAAAATTGTTTATAATCATTTTTGTAAAATAATTTTAAACTATTTGTAAATAATTTACTACCAGTTTAAAAAATATTTAAAAAATATAAATAGTTTACAAACTATAATAAGTTTATGATTTACAAACCATAATATATTTATAGTTTAAAAATAAAATTTAAAAATTTTACAGTCTATTTTAACTTTATTTGGTTCTATACAGTTTAAGTAAGTTCTTATTATTTCACCTGTATTCTCTCATGCGTTGACATAGTTATTTTCCCCAAAGTGTGGACATACGTAACAATATTATTTATTTATTTATTTGTAAACATTCTTGATAAAGAAAATATAATAATAAAAAATGAATTATTATTAAAAATTATAATCAGTTTAAATAAAAATATTAAAATTTTAAAATACCTCAAACTCATCACTCTTCCAATAAGCAATCATTTCATGGTACTGTATTACTAGACGCTCATTGAGGGTTAGTATACCCGCTAAATTTATTCCAACTCTACCAGTCCATCCATTATATAGTTAATTATTATATTCTCTCCATAGTTTATCTAATTCCATTAGTATTTTATCCCTCACAACTTCACCATTGGGGGTAATATAGTGAAGCTTCTACCAAAATATTAACTTATATAAATATAATAATAATATAAAATTTAATCTAATAAATTTTATTACCCATATTTGAGCCCATGTAGTATCCTTTATTTTATTTTCAAGGTATCTCTAGGGAACTAGTTTCACAAGAATTATGTCATGGTATTTGGTAAGCATATCCATAAAACTCTTATATTCTTTCTCAATTTTACCAATTATTTTATTGTCTTCATTATACTTGACCATCACCTATGTCTAGAAGTTCCACATTTTATGAATGTGAGTATACCCACACTTCCTGATAGTGGTAGATCCAATTGTGAAAGAATAAATAAATAAATTAAATTAATACATGTTACAAAAAATAAAATAAATTATGGTTTCAAAATTTACCAAGGTTGTATACATATACCTAATTCAGGATGATCAGTGGGCTATGATGGATCCCTGGGCTATAAAGGATCGATAATCTATGTAGTATCAGGGGGGTCTAATGTATGTTTAGGATGGTCTGAAGGCACTATAGAAGAAGTCAAAGGATATTATACATGAAATAATGGAGATAATAGAGAATTAGGAAATGGAGGAAACGACACAGAAGTATGTGGAAAATGATAATAGGGATGCAGATCGAGATCCATCATCAGATAAGGAAATTATAAAAAAGGAATATGATCAAGTGGAAATAGTGGTAATAACATAGGTGGTCAGAATATCCTTGATGCATCTATGGGAACTGTGGGATAAAAAGATGCAGTAGATGGTATAACTGGTAAAGGGTCTAAATGTGATCGGGTATGATGAGTGATGTAAGTAGTTTTAGTACTACCCTCTCTAACTGGTAGGCCAGTCACCACTATTAGTAGTCTAACTAGAGAATAATAGTATCATGGATGGTGGAACCTAATTAAAATTAAAAAATGATTAATGATGTGAAATTATATTTTTTTAATTGATATATATGTATATATATATATATATATTTGAAATAGTATATTCACACTAGGCACCAGAGGAGGAATGCCCATCTCTGTCATGCTGTGATCATTTTTAGAACTTCTTTTTCCTTGTATTCTTTAATATTTTTCATTTCCTACATTGGAAAATAAATATAAATTTAATTATAAATTTATTAACAATACAATTACATAATCAATATATACTAATTAGCATGATAAACATGGGTGTGATATGGTTTTATTCTTGTTTTTTCAATTCAGTCCAATTCAGTTTGGGTTAGGTTATTTGGTTATTTTTTCATTTGGTTATTTAGTTCATTTTAGTTTATATCATTTGATTCATTTTACTCCAAATCATTTTCTCCCATTTTCAAAAGTCCACTTTCAGGGTTAGCAGGAAACCTTACATTTCAAAAGTTCGCATTTCAAAAGTTCAAAAGCTTCCACAAATTGAAATTTCAAAAAAATATTCAAGAAAAAACCATCATCACCCCATGTGAGTCTTGAGTCCCGTGTCTGCCTCGAGTCGCATGCCTATCACCTCAAATGTCCTGTCTTTCCACCTCCCCAAACATCACCACGCTGACGAGACCTACCATAATCCCCATCGCCGTCCTCCCATCGCTACTTTCACCAACACAATACCGATGAACACTCCAAACATCACCGTCATCACTGTCGCCCGACTTCAAGCCACACATCACCGAACCCTAAGCCCTTTACCAAGAAACACTTGTCGCGTCCCCGGAAAAGTAGAGAATCAACATAAAAAAAATCACTTTGCGAGAGAACAGTAGTGCCAATCCGTTTTCACTGTTGAGGAATCCATCTCTGTTTCCATCGTCGCACATAACCTCATCATCCTCGCCGATGTCACAAACATCGTACCACCAAGATCAATTCTTCTAACAACACATTCATCCTACCGTCTTGACACCATCATCGTTGTCATCCTCAAGTCATCACCGACATGGAATCCAACCTCGACCATCGACATCCACCACCAATAGACAACAACCAAAAACAAAAAGACTTCTATCGAGACAAATCCAGAGAAGAAATAGAATCAGAAAGGAAACCCGAAAGGGGCCTGGGAAAAGAAAAAACTAGGGATAAAACCTTGAACAAACCCGGGGATGAAACCCAAACGGGAATATCCACGACCACCATACCGATTGACCAAAACCTCATAATATCTATCAATCTATATCTGACATGGAGAGGATCAATGGAATCCAAGATCAGAGTTCGGTTGAGGCGGTAGGGGAAGAAGCTGACCAAGCAAAAAGATCCGACACCAGAAGCTCCTTGAATCCCATCTTCTATCGAACCACAGAACCCAAAGACTCTTGGTTACCACCATGCCAGATCCAACTAGGATAGGATTAGATATATCTGAGGCCAGAGCAGGGTTAGGGAATCTGAGGGAACCTAGAGCACTAGCTCTAGAAGGGAGAAAACAAAGAAAAGAGCTCCAAAGAGAAACCCTGGAAGAGGATGAGGGGTGAAGACCAGGGGAGAGAAAGAGGAAGCGACAGAGGAGAAAAAATCCTAGGTGAAGGAAACCCTAGGAGATGGAGATGAAGGCACGAGAGCATCGAAGGCCATGGGATAATGGAGCCATATTGATTCATTTTGGGTTTGGTCATTTTGGAATTTTTTGAGTAATGTCATTTGCTTCATTTTTGGGTTATGTAATTTGGTTTATTTTTTCATTTTATAATTCAGTTAGATCATTTGGTTCATTTTGGGTTAGGTAATTTTGATTCATTTGGGTTAGGCCATTTGATTTATTTTTAGGTTAAGTCATTTTTGATTTGGGTCAGTTAGTTAATTCTTAATTAGGTTATTTAGTTTATTTTGGAGTAGGTCATTTTAGGTTAAGTCATTTGGTTCATTTTTGGGCTATGTCATTTTTGAGTTTGGTCGTTCATTTTATTTTGGGTTATGTCATTTTGTTCATTTTTTGGGTCATGACATTTTTTAGTCAGGCCGTTTTTTTCATTTAGGATCAGGTTATTTGTTCATTTTAGGTTAGGTAATTTGGTTTATTTTGGGTTAGGTAATTTGGTTAATTTTGGGTTAGTTCATTTGGTTATTTTAGTCATTGTTTGGTTAGGACATTTGGTTTGGCCATTTGGTTCATTTTGGGTTAGTTTATTTGGTTTATTTTGGGTCAGGTTATTTAGTTCATTTTGGGTGAGGTTATTTGGTTTATTTTAGGTTAGGTTATTTGGTTCATTTCTAATTAGTTCATTTGATCATTTATTCATTTTGTATTATGTCATTTGGTTAATTTTAGGTTAGGTTATTTGGTTCAATGAGTTTTTTTTAAACTTAGAAGTTATTGAATTCAGACCTTGAGGAATGATACATTCATTAAAGCATGTTTTCTAGGATATAGATATTATATTGACATATCATTGAGGGGTTAAACAAAATTCTACCAAGTTGAAATTTCTAGATTTCAAGGGAACTTGTAGCCTATTTAAAGGTATAATTTGAAAACATATTGGAGGGAGAAAGAGGATTTCATTAAAGCTATAAATTATGTATTAAAGGGGTATTTATAACCTTATTTTCAAAGGATTTATGTGAAGAAACCATAAATTTAAGCATTAAATGATAGAAAAACTGAAATTATAATCGACAAAAAGAGTCTTCGAACTAGATCAAAAAGTTCCATTTAGTATTGAATTCCCACTTACAACATAAAAAGAATATAAAATTGATTTAAATAATGGGAAATTGATATCCTAAAATGAGAAAGATAAAGAGGACATAAGATTATTTAAAGCAGTAAAAAAACAAGGTTCATAGAGGACTAAATCAAGGTTTAAATCATAAACCGGACCAAGAAAAACTTCATAGAATGCTTCTAACTACTAGCCTTTTAGAAAAATATTGAAGTGGTAAGAGGATATAATTAGATTCAAAGAGAATACCATGTAACACTACAAAAAAAAATGACTTATACCAACAGAAATTCAGTAACAGATAATATATTTGTTGGAAAAAATGAGCAATTCCAACAGATACTGAGTTTTGTTGATACTAAATTTAAATACAAACATTTACTTTTACCAACAAATATATTTGTTTTTATTAATTGTTTAATACCAACAAATATTGTACCAACAATTTTATTTGTCACATTATCATATTAACACCAACAATTTTTTACAAACAAATATAATTATTATTGTTAATTACTATTACAAACATTTTTTTTCAACATATAAACATGTTATTATTTATTCACTACAAATAAATCATTTAAAAAGAAAAATATTGGTTACTTCCAATCATGTGTTTTTTTAATTTTTTTTAAATTTTATCTTAGATATATTTTACCAGGATGAGTTTTAAAAAATATTAACAAAAAGTTAAAATGAAAAATAAAATAAAATAAACCAGTAAACCCATTCGCGTTTTCCCCGCACGGCTACACCTCCCCTCTCTCAGCTTCTTCATCAGTCATGTCTCCACACCGGACACCTCTACCAGCACTGGCTACACTCACATGCCCAGTTCCTAACCATTTCCCACATTGACATCCACAACCTCAATTCTCCACCGCTTCCAATACAACTCCATCCACTGATTTTCGACGGATTTTTTTTCTGTTTCAACTATAATGCCGAGATGTTGGGAAGAGCATCGACCAAAACCCATTTCCCATTAAGTTGGTCTATGTTTGAGGCTACATGAATGTATTCATTCTCTTTAAGTTTTAATCACTTCAAATCATGGTAATATAATGTTTGAATTGAATTCCAGTTAGGGTTTCTTCAAAATTATGATTAAAAGAGTTTTCTTTTTTAATTTGTTTTATGATTTTAGTATTCTAATTGCGTAATCGAGTTGTTTTTTGGTGATTTTATCACCTCCACCTTTTTGGATCATTACTGACCTAGTTACTCCATTTATTACTTTTGATCACATCAATTGGGTGTCTCAACAAATGAATACTCTGCCATATTACTGTCTTGCACATTATATAAATCTAGTGAGGAGGATCCGCTGATGGTTCTCATAGAATTTAAATAATTTACCACTACTGCATGGGTTTCACCATCTACATTGAATCCCTTCTTCATTCTCTCAAGGTTCATGATTTGGATGGTAAGGTGATTGAGTTTTAGCACATATGTTTAAGAAATGATTTTGAATATTATTTTTGTGGGTTTTTTCTTATCGTTACTTTATATTAAGTGTTGAATATTTTGTGAAATTATTAATAACCAATTTTTCAAGTTAGATAGTACTGTGGAAATGATTAACCATATATTACTCCTTACAGGTTTACATTTAAGGGAATGAATAAAAACTAGTGGTTATCCACACCTACCATTATATACTTATTGGTCAGAGATTATTTCCCATTAGAGATCCTTGTGGATTTGGATAGACTTCAATAATGGGGTACTATTTTATTCCAACAATCTTATATACTTTTACTTAACAAATGAGTTATTGGTTATGACCACATTTGGTACTTGTCAGAATCATTGACATGCCTGAAAATTAAAACTTCCCAATAATGAGTAATGCCTCAGCAAATTTATTGAGAAACTATACATAGAAGAATTTTGTAAAAAGAAACTTTAAATATTATCCTTTTTGTTCCATGAACACTTTCAAGTCATGATTCTTAATTTTGTTATATACTAAGATATACTGGATAGTACCACTAGAAAGAGATAATGGTTTAATTTTTAATAGCTGCTGGTTTATATGGCTTCTCTACTTGAAAATGTGATTTTATGTTTCTCTTTTATCTAGGTAAGTTGGTCTAGTATTTTTCCATACCCACTATGCAGTGGAATCCATGTTATTACAAAAATAATATGGTTTTCCACATGAACCTAAGAGACTATTTTTCTGTTAACTATAACTAAATGCACATGTAATAACACTCAGACCTTCTATTTGTGTTTTGGTAGAAACTTCATTATTTCTAGATTACAAACTGTTAGACTCGTACATTCATCACGACTTTTATTGTTGTAACATAAATCTTAACCTTTATATGTGCAATCAGAACACTTAAAATGATAATTTCTAAAACATTATTTCTAAATCCATATTCAATTTCTGTATTAGATGACAGGAGATCTCAAATTTATCCTATCATATCCTAAATGCATCACATCAACTCTAATTTCGAACAATGAATATAAGTCATGGAAGGTTTTTGTAAAGATGGTAGCACAACCCTTTCCACTGAACCAATCTGGGAAGAGATAATAAAATAAATTTAAAACTTTTTTCTAATTCATATACCATTCAATTAAAAAAATTATTAATCATTATTCATTTAAATTAAAATAAGAGTTTAAATTTTTATCAAGTCATTTTAAAATGTGATTTTAAAGTCATCAAAATTAATAAATGAGAAATAACAATGAATTTTATTTGAAATTAATAAATGAAATTAATTATAATAATAAAAATATAAAACATATATTGTGTTCCAAATTTATATAAAATTTTCAATCAAAACTTAAGTTAACACTAGTACCCCATCTGTGAAATTTCTTGGGACAACATAGCATGTAAATCAATGAAAAATTAGATCTAAATAATAAAACCCCCAACCATGAATTAGCATGAGACAAGATAAATCAAAACTTATTGAACAATGAAATATATAAATAACAAACAATGGAAGAGTAATTATTAGTTAATACAGAAAATGAAATGAAAAGTATTGAGTTTCAGTCAACCATAAAAAGGTATTTATACGAGGTAACCAATACATTTGATGAAAATAATTGTCTATTTAAGTTTCCTTTTCATCGAGAATTGATATTTATTGACTTTCTTTTTAATGTCCTACAATATTGAAGTGTCTCTGGTGAAATCAGTTTGGACATACTCTCTTTTACCAAAGCTCTCTTAATCAAAATCATGTTATGTCTCTACAAGGAATTTGTTTGTAGAATGTCAATCAAAGGTCATAGAGTAAAATGAGATCAACAAAGTAGAATATGTTTTTCAATGTGAAATCAGTGAAGTGAATCCCATATTTTTAACTGTATATTATTATTACATGGTTTTATCCAGTTAGTCAATTATCATCCATATTTTAATTGCAGATTTTTTTTGTATATATCCATGTGTTTGTATTCTATTAGAGGAAAACTGTTTAAATAGTCTATAATGTATCTGCATATGTTTTCAATTGCATAATTCATTTGCATAAATATGTTGGTAAATTCTGTTATAATTCTTTAGGAAACAACATGCGTAACTCATAAGAATAAACCATATGCACATATATGTAAAATGTATTCATATATTGTACATGAATAACATGGAATGAAAATTTAAAGGAATGATGTGGATCTCATGATACTATACTGGGTAATCTCACAAAGCAATCTCATATATCAGATGAGAATTTATACCCAATTCTATATAAGGAATTGGGTAAACCATTACAAACAGAAACTGTGTATGAGCTGACTGCATATACTTTACATGAATGTTGTGGATCATTTCTAACTATATACATATATGAGTTAACTATGTATATATGAGTAAATTGTCTTCATATATCATATTAATACTTAATCTAAAATGGTTTAATTAATTCATTTTAAAACTATATGAATAATTTTGTTCTATAATTCATTTGAAAAATGTACACAAATATCATTTACATATAGTGTTGTCCAAATGAATAAATCATTACGCATATAGTTTCATTTTTGAAAATTTTCATTTTCAAAAAGTTTCATTTTCATATTTAATTTGTGTATGATTTCAATTAATGAAACATATGGTTGTATACATTAAATTATCGATTGATGTTATTCAAAAAATTTCATGTATAAATAAAAAATGTCATATATTTCATCTGCGTGCGGTTTCAATTATTTTATCTGCCTACAATATCTTAATGTAATTTTCTGTCGATTTCTCCCACAACACTTTATTTCCTATATGAATGTATTTGTTATGTTTTCCCCATCTTGTTAGGTCATTTTTCATTGATGGAGATCCATTGTATGATTATGTGAAATACGAGCACATCAGATGTACCTTGGAATTTTTGAATCTATGTTCATATTTGTGGTATGATATCCTGTTATATTTTACATGTATCTCTTAAAATTAGGAATGCATAGATTTAAAATTCCTTTTATTTTTATGCATATTTGGGTGTGCTCTAGCCATTACTGGTGTAATGGATATATTTCAGTTCCACAGGCTCACCTCTGGTTAGTCTTTGGGATATTCTCCTCTAGTTTGATGGGAATTTTTTATGTGATTCTTGTTAATTGAGGTGGTTTTTATTTTTAGCACGTGTGAATTTTTTATTTTGGTTTAGATACAAAAATAAGTGTTTCACTGACTTATCAAATGGTCCAAATATAACATTTACACATCATTTATCTTAGGTTTTGAAGCACATATTTATGGTATATGTAGTTTTGTAAATGCATTATTGATTAGTTATATTTTTTCATTTGTAATTTCTTATTTAGAGTTTGCTCATAATAAATCATAGGCAAGTTCATATTTATAGTGTTGGTAGTTTTGTAAATACACTATTGATTAGTCATGTTTTTTCATTTGGAATTTATTCTTTGGAGTTTTAATCCATATTTACTATGGTAATGGACATTTGAGGGTGCTGTGATACTGTTACCAGTCATTTGGAATGCTATTGGTTAGGCATCTGGAATGTAGGTGGTGATAGGCATTTGGAGAGGAGGCCTACAATGTTGGACACTGGTACTTTTCATTTTTTTACAAACTGAAATACTATTTTAATCATGGTTATTTTGGTTATGTCAAACAAGAAAATTTAGTCAGTTCATATAGTTTTTGGTTTTTTTGGTTTTGGTTTCCAAAGTAGTAGGGCGATTTATTAAAAAATCATGGGTTGGTTATATCAGTTTTGGAAAATTCTGAATAATTTTATCCAAAACGACTATTTTCTCACTCCTAAAAGCACAATGGATATATCTAATTTGAGTTTAATGTTCATCTCTTTAGATTTATTTTTAAAAATATTTACAACTTACATGCAGTGAAAATACAATCTTCCACCTTTCATAGTAGAATGAATCAATACTAGAAATAATGTCAATTATTCTTATGATTTAACTTAGTCTTGTTTTATAAATTTTTCTTATATTCCAATAAATCATATTACAAAAATCTATAAGCCTAAAATCCCAATATTCATAGTAGAATTCATGTGGCAGACATGTCTTGTTATCTCCATCCGTCTTGGAAAACATGAAACCCATGACACATTTTCTTTAGTTTCCTAGCTCCAGTTAGTAACACCATTTTCCAATTATCCTAGTAAAACTTTATAATTGTACTTCATGAATTATTTTAGAGATCTTAACAGTTGAATCATGGACTTGTATCGTGACTTTAGTTTTCTAGTATCATCAACATCCATCTTCTTGAGTCGTGGATTCAGTTTTTCTTACAGTACTTATACTTACAACATGTTTCTTTATGTGATACTTTGTATGCATTTGAGTTTTTTTTAATCTATAGATATTTTAAGGCATTATTTTTATATACTATAGGCTGCATATGTTTTTATCTGTAATTCATGAGCTCCATATTTTCAGAAGCCTATTTAGTATTCAACAATCTCGTACAAGGCCTCACTTCTCGTCTTCTTTAGTCACTAACTGAGGTTTTTATATACTTAACGCTGCATTCTGTTACCCAACTACCTTATTCGTGGTTTCTTATTTATTCTAGGTTTGTGCTGTAAGGCCAAAACTAATTTTTGTATGTACTGCAGGCCGTATTTTTTTCTCCATATGCTTGATTCATGGATTTTGATCTCTTTTTTAGTATGCAAAATTATCTTTTTAGTTCTCTTTTTTATTGATATGTTTCTTGTAAAAATGTTGAACATATTTTTGTTGGGTATATGTTTGGTATGTAGGATGTTTTATTAAATAGGTAAAAAATAAATGAGATTATTAATTATGTTTGACTCAATATTCAATTTTCTTATTTGTTGTGCTATTTTATTTTTAAATATGTTTAACCCTTTGGATCTTCTTGATGTCAGTGTTAGATTCTAGGTGAACTATTTTCATCCAAAAGTGCATGAAAGGGGATGTGTACATGAGTAGAGATGATTATCTACTTCCAACCACTTGTGTGAACCGAGACAACAACAACTGATGTGCAAGATAAATAGATTGTGGATTAAGTGTCAGAGCTAACTCGCTGGCTGATCCTTGGTGTTGGAGTTGGCATGGAATGTTGGAGATGACTAGTTGGATAGAGATGAATCATTGGATGGTCCCTAGTTTTGGTCTCTGACCTGGAGTGTTGGATTTGACTCGCTGGGTAGAGCTGGCCTGGAGTGTTGGAGTTGACTCGCTGGGTGGAGCTGGCCTGGATTGCTTTTGCTAACTCGCTGGGTGGAGTTGACTCGTTGGATGGTCCCTAGTGTTGGTCCCTGACCTGGAGTGTTGGAGTTGAACCATATTTTATTGGACATTTAGTATATTTTACTACCTCTATATTCTTTTCCCCCTGTTTCCCTCTTCTACTTTTTTGTTTCCTACTTTTTCCCTACTCCAAATTTGCTTCTTGTATTTTATTTTATTCTAGTTTTTGCCTTTCTACTTGTATTTATTGTCATATTTTTTGTTGCATTTTATTTTACTCTTATTGTTTTAATGAATTATTTGTTAGATAAAAGGATATATTTGAATTTTTATTTCCTTGTTATGCAGGTATTCTCTTTGTTGAAAGTCAAAAGGAAGTTCAACACAATTGGAGGAATTTCAACACAAATTTTTATTCCTTGTTTTTCAGGTACTACCTTTATCACTATGATGTAATATATTTCTATAACTTATATTTTTACCTCCCTCAAATCTGTATGAGGTCTTTCCTCATTTGTTTGTGTATATATTGGTCTTATTATAGATGGGGTTGGGGCGGGAACAGGCATAAAATGGAGCCAACATAGATCAGTTGGAGCTAGAGCTGGATCTGGCATAGAATGGAGTTGGCATGGATGGGGATATAACTGGATGAGCTGGAATAGACTGGATATGGAATGGATGAGGCTCTAGAAAGAATAGATGGGCAGTGGATAGAGCTGACATGGACAGACTAGTGCTGAAGTTGCTGGAGATGATGTGATGGAGTTGCTGGGGTGGTTGATCCTATTTGGGGGAGATCCAGTGTGGTGGGGGCATGGGTAGGGTTGTAAAGTGCTAGAATTATGGAACATAATTGTGTGTGGTGGGGGGTAGTGCTGGGAAGTGTGGTCCAAGATTGATCTTGGTGGGGATTCCGCAGGTTCTATCTGTATTGAATTTCATTATTAATATCATTAATTCTTGTGTAATTTTGAATGTGTTAAAATAGTCTTCGGTTTAATAATTATAACATATGTATTATATATGATAAATTAATAAATAAGTCATTAAATTTTAATGAAAATAAAAATTTATAATTTTTATGTAAATGTAATTTATAAAAAAATATTATATATTTGTAATATTATTACCAAAAGATAAAATTTTCATCAGAACCTGTTGCTAAACACTTTAACCAACATATATATGATCTGTTGGTATTATTATAATTGCGATAGATCTATTTTATTTATCGCAAAAAGATTTAGTGATAGAGTTTTTACCAACAGTTTAGAGACATGGAAATATATTTTGGTAAAATGATTTACCAACAAAAAATGCACTTTTACCAACAGATATGTTCATGTTGGAAAAAGTGAAATATTTTGTAGTGTAAAGGCCATATACAGGACAAATTTCAAAGAGAATCTAGAAGATCTACAATCATTGGAATCCCAAGATACATATTTAATATTATTTTGAATGGACACAAAGAGTGTTTTTTAAATGATTTATATTGCAAGTTTGGTTTAAAAAACTTATTTGTTTTTATCATGAAAAAATCCAATTAAATTAAACTTAAAAAATAAAAATAAACCAAACTTACCCTTACAAATTGAAACCAACTTGAAAACATGAAACCTTTTAGTTTAACACTATTTTATGAATATTTAAGTTTCTTTTAGAAATATTTTTAGACTGTGTTATTGAAGCTTAATTTTTTTGGAATATTTTTATTTTATGACTATTTTTAATTCTAAATCAAATGAAACAACCACTTTAGGTTTCTTTGATCACATTCAATTTAGTTTGGGTTAATTTTAATGGACTATAGAAAATTATAGTTAAATTCATCTAAAATAAATAAGACCTAAATTAGCCTTCCAAAATAAAACCAAATAAAACCAAATCAGATGGATTCATTACCCATACCCATATACCAAGTCACATGGTCACTCAACTACCAATAGAGATAACACAACTCACACTAGGCCCAAAAAACATATGAGTAAAACCCTACCCTATCCATGGAACATGGAGAGGTTTTACCAAACTTGATCCATTTTACCCATATCCACCCACTAGGGGGGGTTAACTATAGCAATTTAGACTCACATGACCACTCTAATATAAAAAGGACATTATTAGGAAAACATATTCACTCATAAGAAAGAAAAACATTTCATATATAAAATTTTATAAAAAAATTATACTTAATTAAATCACCATTCATCAAAATTCTAAATTACACCATTGATAAATTTTTCCATCTTTATTTGAAAATTTTCATAATATAATCATCATAACCTCATATATGCATTTTTTTAAATTTTTTAAATTCACTTTATATTTCATAAAAAAATAATATAAAATTATAATTCATAACTAATAACAAAATAAAAATGATCATTTAATCTCTTATATAAACATAATTAAATATTTATTATAATTCATAAATAATAAAAAAATTCACATGAGCATTTAATCTCTAAGAAAAACATACTTAAATTAATTCAAACATTCATAATTATGGAAATAAATGTATACAAATGATGGCTATTATTATCCCACTAAGTGAAACAATGAATTTTCCTTTGTTTGATGTTTATAAACTCTAAATAAACTCTAACTAAATTCATGCAACATAAAATATTGGGGAACCATTGCAATTAGTTTAAATATTAAATGTTTTTAAATTATTTTTATATGTAATCTATTTTTATAGTTAACATGTAAACTATATTTAATTTACATATAAAATGATTTAATTGTTTACATGTAATCTATTTTTTAAAATTAGTTTATATTTTACAAAATGGACCAAAAAAATAAAATAAATCTAAATATAATCAACCTAAAAGACCCATGTTGAGTTAAACTAAATAAAATAAGACCACATATAGTTTCTTATATATATCACCCACCATTGCTCTAGGTTTATAATCGACTAGGAAAATTAGACTATTTGAGTCATCATACACAATATATTGGTCGATAACAATTGTAGAAAGGACAATATTTACTTTTTCCACACTATCATAAAAAATATATATTGAGATTACTTCACTAATGTCATCAAATTTAAATCGTAGATGATATTTCACATATAATACTTGTTTTTCCATTGATTCCAAAATATAGAGCTCATTAGTACCCAGGAAGTAATTCATTTCAATAAATTTAAATCCATAGTAATAAATAAATGTTCCATATCACATCACAGAATCAAACTACCTTCATTTCATTATATTGACTCAACCATGGGAGTAATAATCCAATATTAGTATTTCCTCAAGAAGTCCATAATAAGACACATTTTTATATCAAGGCCTATTATACAATAAACTATAAAATTGATATTCCATTATAGTTAATATAACTCCATCATTCTATGTTTTAATTTTCATTGCTTGATCAAATATAAAAAATTTATACCCATTTATGGATAATAATTTTCATTCATGAACTATGTAATTTGGACCAAAATCCAATGCTCTTATTTTTTCAGAGAGAGATTCAATATGTAAACTCAATACATGAAATATAAATGAATATTAATATTATATTAATATTTTTTATTTTATTAAATTGATTCCCGTACCTTCAATTTCAACCAAATAGGAAACTCTTTGCTTTGTAAAATATCTATCCTTCTTAAAGGCAATGAACAATGAATTCTAATTGTAATTTGTTTATGTTCCATATATGAAAAGTTAATAAAAGTTTAAGATATATATGAAAATACTTAGTATGAGATAACATATATATGTTCAATTTACTTACTTAATATAGTCCTCAAACAAATCATATTTAAACAAGACTGTAATATGCGCCACATCTCACACTTTAAGTCTCAATATAGCCAACATATTTGATCCATGAATTACCCTTGTTTGGGGGAAGTAATATAAAAGTGGGTTAAATTTTCTCATTATTCTTAATTTCTCTTGGGATTATTATGTCTTGTGCTCAAATCACCTATATACATTAAGAATTAATCCATACATTCTTAAGAAAAGTAACCATTCACAATGGAACCTTCAGGATTATTCTTATTCCAAATATAAGAATTCATTGTAAAAATATTTCTTTATGTTAGATACATCTAATGAAAATCAACGAGTCCCTGAAGAATTATTTTTGTTGGGGGATGGATAGTTAGATACATCATGTAAGTGAAAAAAGATAGAGGGGAATTTTTTCTCTAACTCATATAGAATTAATGATGCCTCTTCATATTTTTTTCAAGAAATAATTTGAAAACCTTTTATAACATAGATAAATATACTAATGGAATAACTGAATCACCATCACCCTTAAATTATTATACAGTAAATGTTGGATTTCTATTGGAATCAATTTATTCAAAATGATATGGTAGTCATGAGTTTTCATAGATTTTAGTTTCAACTCTATTATGTTGACCCATTTTTTTATATTACTTGAATAACCATTATAAACTTAATAGTTTCTAGTACTTCTAGAAATTTATTTTTCTTTGAAGATTTAATTGCATAATAAGAATAGGGAACTTTCCGTTTATTCTCACTAATACACTCATGATGTAATTTTTGTTGGATACTATAATCTGCCAAGTCACGTTGAGATCATATATCATATTAGGTCTTACCATTAATATTTAGAAGAATTGAAATTAACATTTCAGATATTATTTTCTTAATGTGCATTGCATCTAAAAAAATGGCATAAAAATGGGTTAACCAATAATTCAAATAAAAGTGGATAATTTTATTCTTACAATTATAATTGGATTTAGTGGAAACACTCTTCCTCTTTTTAGATTTTATCTAAAATTTCTTGAATGAAAAAATTTCATCTTTAAATTATTTAATAAAATGAGTTCTAGAAATATGTTGATATGGATTCTCGGTCTTAATGTTATATCAAAACCTTGATGATTATTCTTGTATGGATGATCCATTGGTAAGAATCAACAATATCCCTTGAAAATGATACTATGATGATATTTAAGCCTTTTAGATCATGCATCCTTCACATAAACAAGATAGGATAGTTTTCCCTTTGTGGCCCAGTTAGACATCATGACATAAGAAAAAAAATCATTTATCATCCACATAAGTCTAGCACACATATGAAATATGTCTTTCAAAGAACCATTATATGTACGCACACCCATATTCCAAAGCCACTTCAACACTTTTATAAAAGGTTTCATGTATGCATCTATGTCATTTCTAGGATTAGAAGTTTTAGATATGAGTATACTCAAGAAAGTGAATGGTATTTCATACACATCCATGGAGTAAGGTTTTAAATTTTAATGAAAACTGATCACATAATGTGTGAAGTAATAATATGAACAAATGGATTAAAACCATCACATGATAGTTACAACATGACATTACACACATCAGATGTAAAATTAGGATGTTGTGTATCAAATATTCACCATGATAATCCATCTATAATATCAATCAACTCATCATTATCCTTAATTATCTTAGCATAATTACATACCATATTTTTTGATATTTCATCAAACATGAAATGATTTTAGTGCCTAGGAATCAATGGAAAGTTCCATATTACATTTTGTGACACATGATATGGTGTTCCATATATATTTGTATTCCATCAAGATATACCACATTATTTACAATCATATAGGACCATATTTTCCACTTATAATAAGTTGCAATATTTCAGGCAAGTAATATTTTTTAGAAAATCTAAGTTAGTCAATTAACTTCCATGAAATATAATGATTTTATGGAATATCTGCATCACCTGGAAGCAATTCCTTCAAAAAGGTATGAATATAATCAATAGCAGTATTAGAAATTCAATACATGGTTTTCCCATGATACAACCATATTAAATTTTTTAGTTTTGTTATTTTAACAAATTACAGATATATAAGTGTCCTGATGCATCCATAATTTTTTTCACCCTCTCAACATTATCATTTTCATTAGTTACATCACATATACTCATATCATTATCTTTGTGAATTTCCATACTTTATTTATTATGATTATGAATAAATGGAAACTGATTAAATAAAAAATTATCTATTCATATACATTCATTTAGATCATGAATAGTCAGAGATTTCATTTTCTCTTCTTTATAAAACTAAACATAATATTTTTTTTGAAAACCAACTGTTTTTATGGTATCCAACTTCTTCATGACTTAACCACGGTCTTAAAACAAAACTATAACATGAAAAGTGTATAATACCTCTATTTGAATCATTTTTAAATGAAAAATATAAAAAACAATCCAACTTCTTTTAAAACTTAGTTGAGATCTGATTAGTATCATACATTCAAATTCTATTCATTATGTTATAAAAAAGTTTATATTAATATCAATATAGTACACTATAATTAAAAAATTAATGATAGTGGGGAGTAATTTCTATTTCATACTATACATCTTCTCCATTCCATACAAAATTAATAAAAGAATAAAAAAGTCTTACTACCTAAACCACATGATATATCCAAGTATTTTATTTATTTATTCAACCTTGCGACATCTAGTTAAATTATAAAATTTTTCTGAAACATATTTTTTACTAATTCATAGAGTATGAATTATTTTGAATGAGTATTATGATCAAATTTTTCATTGTATTTGTTTTTTTGTTTAGACTATATAGTAACATTATAACATTTCTAATAATATTAAAAAACTAAAAAAAAATCAATGAAACACATAAAACCACATCATCTAATATACAATGACATCCTTATTTTATACCGTACAAATTTTATTCTTGATTTTTTTTAATAATTATCATTTTTTTATAAATCCAAAACTTTATGATAAATAACATACATAATATATAAGTTTTTATTTTTTTGAATCTTATATACATCAAATATAGTGGAATATAAATAAAAACCCAATCCATGATTGATTGAGTGATATTTAAAAATAAAATAAAATTAGTGATGGAAAGATATGCTTGTAAATTCATTGTCACATTTACTTCTCCTATAATTGATGGACATAAACTATCACAAAAAAATATCTTTGGATTTCTCTTGTAATACCACTAATTATAAAACATTTGATCAACTCCTATAGACATCCCATGACCCGCATTATGTAAGGAAATCACTATGTAAAGTGGTAGAAAAGCTCTATAGTTGTCCAATCAAGGCGTTCCTTGTTTTTCAGCCTCTAATTATATGAATCTTGATCCCATTATATTTCCCTAACTAATTTAAGTACACATAATCCAAAGGATAAAGTGATTCTAAATAATTACAGGTTGTATAATCAAATATTTTTACATTGAGACTTTCATTTCAACTAACTAATAAGTCTCATAAATATTAAACTCCTTCAAAATTTAATTATAACATAAAAGTTTCTCATTTTACACATCATTTCAAAATTTTTGAAATAGTAAAAAAATAATATAGGTGGAGATTCAAGTTTATATTGAATATTAAAAAATAACATTTTAAATTATATTCATAAAATAAATCTTCTTGGTATATCACACTATATGATATAAGTAAATGCCATGTTTATGTACTCTCATCTTGATCTTTAGGTAAAACCATAATCTAGGAAAGAAATAATACTCACTATTTATTTACCTTCAAATCATATTATCAATTGATGGGAATGAAAGGTTATATATTCTCATTTTACCAATAAAACTTTGATAATAAACACATATCAAACATCACTTGATGTTTTTATTAGGTATTGTTACATTTTTATCATTCCTAATAATTATCATGAGGTATTTATTTAGAACCAGTTAAATATGGATAACTTAATTTAAATTAAATATAAGGAGTATTATTCCAACACCAAGTAGTTCACACCTAAAGGTTATTTCATAATTATTTTACTTAATAAAATATAATTCTTTAATTGATGAGTGTTTCAATATAATATTTTATATGAAAAATATACATCATTTATCACCAGTCTATAAAAACAATCCACCATGAATTTCATTTCAAGATTTATCAACTTCAAGAAAAATTGGATGAAATGATATCGAAATACCAAGAGAATAAGAAGAATGTGTCTTACTCATGTGAAATGTTTGGACATGGCCAAAATCAATTTAGAAATTATGGTATTAAAAAACCCATTTACCATTCTAATTAGAATAAAAACAAATGATTTTCCTTCTAAAATGAACTTGAATAAGTGAAACTTTCTTGAGCTCACACAATCATGGTTGGATAAATGAATTGGACATGTTTTTGAGGGATACTTTTCAATTCCACCATGCTAGAATTTCTGAAAATATGCTTATAAATGATCCAATTTCAATCAAATATCAATATGGTAGGGGAGAAAAATTAAAATTAATTGGTGGGAGCATGAGGAATTTAACCAAGGTAGAAATTAAATAATTTAAGGAAGATTTCAATTTGATTATAATGGGGATCATGAGAATTTTTTTTCTCAACTTCAGAATATTAAAGTTAGTGGGAAAACATATATTTACCTCTAAAGAATCAGGAGAGTATTAATCAAGTAGTAATTTTTGGAATCTAAGGGATCTTTTATCTTGATTTAAAAGAGAAAATTAAATCAAGGATTGGTTTAAATTAACACCCAACATTAACTAAGAGGGACTATATGACATATAAATATTTAGAGCACCATGATATCATTTAAGAAAAACTCACAAAAAATGAGCAAAAATTAGATAATTTATTCAAAACAACCAATAAAATCATCCAAAAATCAAAAACCAATTTATATAGGATATAACTTCTTCACACATTATTTTACAAAATCATATAAAAACATGTAAAATATATAATTCGGTTAGGTCATTTGAAATATAGGTCATGAAAATATAGAATGAAGAGGATAAAATAAGAGAAAAGGTAAACATAACCCACACACCTTGATGATTGAACATAAAAATCACTAAAAAAATGATGAATCAGATTATAATTAAAGGGTAAAAATAAACGAATCATGAAGAAGAAGAAACTACATACTAGGGGAAGTGATTTCATTCAAGGTAATGGGGATCGAGTAGGATGGTATAATCATGATCCTATACCAATGGTTATAAAAAACCACTAGTATAGGTTAGGCTATGCCAATAGTTAAAAAAACATTAGAATAGTCTAACTAGATCCATCTTATACCAAATCTTAACTAAAACCATTAGTATAGAGGTCCTATACTAATGGTTTTTTCAAACTATTGGTATAGGTCCAAATTCTAGTAGTGAAAACACCCTCTAGTGACATTTTTTTAATTACATATCAGTTTAAGCTTCCACTACTTGATTCATGACATTTTATTAAACCAAAGGATTTTACTAATTTAGTTATTAATCAGAAGCGGTCTTTTTGAACCAATTTTTTTTTAATTCACATAGGTTTTGAAGTCGATGCAATAATGAAGGTGATGGTTTGATATTTTTTATTATTAAAATACTTATCCACGGTTATAATCGCTATGAAAATATTTTATGGTGGTTAGGTTAATTATATATTTTTTCTAAAATTAATGAGGCTTACTAAAGTTTTTTGGATGTGCAGTGGAATTCTTCAGGCCCATTCCCAACAATATTTTTCATCGATTCCCTAGAATTAATCCCCAGGTCTTGATGAATACATGATAGAACTTCAATAAGTAAGATATTTTCATGTATTATTTATAATTAATTTATATGATTTTATAATTACCTAGAATTATAATTCATTCTTCATTATTGAATTGATAGAATCCATTCTATGCATACCGTCATTATGATGAAGAGTCCAATGTATAACTCATTTAGTGGTGATCCACTCATGCTCATAAACATTAGGAAATTATTATTAAATCATTGGGTGCTAGTGTGGCCAATCCAAATCCCATGTGTCATTCTCCAATGATCAAAACAAGAATCCATTCATTAAATGAAGGATTTTTCAAGTTCTCTTATGACTTGAGAGATAGAGGATGAGTATTGATCTTGGTTCTTGAGAGAGTTATTGGAGAATTTATATCTTGAAAAAAAGATAATTCTTTGAAGAGTAGTTATACACAATATATTTATATCATGTATAACCCTAGGAAAATGATATTACTGGGTATTTATAAATTCAACTTAATAGAATAAATACAAACAAGACCATGATTATTCTTTTAATCCAAAACTAACCACATGTATAAATAATAATAATAATAATATTTACTTTACATGTGAAACAACTTCAGATAAATAAACATCATTTTATTAAATAAATAAATTAATATTTATTTAAATTATATTTAATATATCTGTTCCCAGTTACACATTAACATATTTTGTCAATTATCCTTAGTATTTACCGGGCCTTGAATAATGACTATTTATTTAATAAATAAATATAATTTCATTATTCATCAATAAATAAATGATGTGATCAATATATAACCTAAATAAATATAATTTTCCTAACTTGAAAATTATATTATATCCTAATGTTAAATTTATATAGAATTCAATAGAGTTTTCAGATACATTTAGTGTGTGACCCTCTATGTCCCTTTTTCAATAGCATTAGGTCAAACTTGTGTAAAGTTCTAGATTAGGGTCTAACAACATATCTAGTATTATATAGGGAAAGGTATTAATGTTACAATGATAAAAACTATTCTATAAGATCTCTACAGGTAATATAATCCCCTTTTATCAATACCTCCAATCAAGCATGTCACATACTCATGTCATTGACCTATGTGTTTGATATGTTTTTCTTAGACTTTCTAGAAATGAATATTCTAATAGAATGAAAATGACCATGGGCTTAATCTGGAAGTTTTGTTTCCATCAAAGGGTCATGGATATTAAATTACACTAAATTGGGAAAGGAAAAATATTTTATTGACTTATCCATTAATTCTATATCACTCGTGACACACCTAACACATCCAAATTCCCCATGAACATAGGGATTAAAAATTTAAAAATTCTATTTTCTACCCAATGTTACCATGATTTAAAAACAATGGAGTTGATAAATTAACCATGAAACAAACACATCAATAAAATAAAATCAATATCTCTCAACTCACCTCCAACTTCCTCACAAGAAACATCCCCTCCATTCATCCTCCAAACACCATATGCTTTAAGAACCACCCATTAAGGGAAAGAAAACATATACAAAAGAGGAATCATGAGGACCATACATATGTCACACAAAATTCCTTTAAAATTTACAAATGTTCCTATATATTAAATCTTGTCTCAGGTTACTGATCCCTTTTTTATTTTAGAAAACCCCCCTTAAAGAATCTTTTAAAAACCCATTAAAACCACACACACCATTTTTATTCAAATGCACCTTTTTTAAACATGGGTTTCCTTACTTAAAAAACAAAAAAATATGAAATCTTTACAATATCTCCAAAATTTATTATAAGATACATTAAATAATTTTCATAAAGGGATTGGCATGAACAAACATTCATTTCAAAGAAACATTAAAAATTTATAATAAAATCATTTTATGGAAATCTGAAAGTTCATGGAAACAATTTAGGAAAACCATGAAAGTATCCCATATAAGCATACCTTGTATAAAAATAAATTTATAAAACTCAATCACACTATTAATTGTGAAAGAAAATGATTTCATAGAAACACCCACCTTAATCAATCATAATCAAGTTACCATGTGTCGCATTTTATAGAGAACACCCAAACAAAGATGAACCCACACTCTATAAGTCAAAGAGACCAAAATCCAAGGTTAGAACCATAATAAATCTAAACCCTCTATAGGAAAATTATTTAGGGTTTTAAAAGAAGAATAAACCAAGGATAAATGAATAATTGAGGTAACTATAATAGAATAGAGGAAGGGAGTTATAAAATACCTTGTAAATCATTTGATATTTGATGAAAGAGGGCCATAAATAGAAGGATAGGGGATAGAAAGCACTATATTATCATGTACAAGGTTGGTCAAATGAGTGGGATGGTAAGGGAGAGGATAAATGTTAAAAATATATAGGGGAAAATGGGTAATTTTACTTTAAGTGATACCTAAGTAGACCTCACAATTTGACCATATGGTTTTCGAAACTCTGCTCCAACGTTGAGGGGGCTACTGGGTAACCCCCCCCCCCCCCCCCCCCAGAGTAAGGGTAATCTACATGATTGGTACTAACCATGTGGTATCCATGAAATATTCCCTTATAAAGAAAAAAACAATCCACAAAACTTCATGGGAATCCCCACATAGTTGAAAAAACCATGCGAAGACTGTGAAAATCAACACCAACAAGTTTATAGCCGTATCTACATGGTTGTCACAGGGATACTACTAACCATTAACAGACCACTTAGCTCCCAAAAACTTATCCAAACTCCAAAATTAATTTCTAAAAATTACCAAAACTTTAAATAACCCAAAATAATATAAAATAGAAATCAATAGTAACAAATGGGTGTTATAATTTTTCCCACCATGCCAATTTTTTATCCCCAGAAAGTATTTAGTCAACATAGAAGGTGGAAATATACTAACTCTCCACAAGATCCCTAAACCCAAACCAGAACTTGAGATCCTAGAAACACCAAATTACTCAAGAAAAATACATATCACCAAGCATAACTAATCCATAACCACCTACCTAGAGTTATAAGAGGGATATAGACTGGTTATGGGTCTCCCAACCATTTAGAATTTATCTTAAGTGGTGAGACAAGAGATAATAATAGTATAAGAAGAAATCCACCAAAGAGAAAAAATATTCCCACTAAAAACCAAGGAAACATCATCCTTTAAAAAATATAAGAAAAAACCCACAATAACCATATTAAATCCCAAAGAGTTATTCAACCCACAAAATCATTCATATATCCACAAAAATAATTCCATCAAATATTTATAGGATCCACTGGAACACTTCCAACCCAAAACATAAAATTTGGACAATTATAAAAAATATCAATGAAGAGATACATAGGTATAACCTCAAGTAAAAAAAGGAGTGATATGTTACCTAGGACTTCAAACATAGAAAATCCACTTAAGTTAAACCTAACCAAGTCAAAGAGAAACACCATCTAGTGTATAATTTAAACTTATGGATCATCGTTCCTAAACACCGAATCAAGAACCCACAGACTTTAACATTCCCAAACATAAAAAATAAACCTAATTATAATGAAAAAATATTTTTTACACATATTATTACATTATTTTTAATATAATTATCCATTAAATACAAAAAGAGTGAAAAGCCTAGTATCCACGGAAGAATAGGTACATAAAACATCAACATGAAACTAAAACACAACATATTTATATATTCCTACTCAATGAGATATTAAATCCCTTCGATCTCCTAAAAATACATGGAATAACCTGGGGAATACATGGGAAAAAGGGGTGTACTAAAAATCCTAATAAGGGAATAACATTACAAGGAAAAATAACATGCGAGTCAAAGGTATAACATGATATCCTAAAATATAAGTCTCATGAGTAATCACATGGGAGTATAACTTAAAGAACATGGTATCATAATATCATGGAAACATAGAATATTTAGTAGTTACATAAAAAAATGAAATAAAAAAAATTCAAGGATAAATTCAAAGACAATATCACATGGTGGATAGAGTCCCATAGTGGATTAGGTTTACTCCCTAATCCCATACATAATGTCTCATGAGACAAAAGCTTTACCCAATGCATTGGAGTGATATCTGGGTACACCAATCTTAACATGTTCATGATTGTGTGTGCCACAAAAATAAATTAATCAAATTTAATAAACATAATAATTACCCATGGAAATAAATGGGTTACATAATCTTACCTCATATAAAAATCAAAAGAGGTTTCTTAAAGAAGGAATTTGAGAAATGAACATAAGGCATGTATTAAACCATAAAAGTAAGGGATATTAAGATAGATATATATTTGAGATACATATATAGATAATTCAAAAGAATTTTATAACTTTAAAGATAGATATAATGTTACAACCCACTTCCGACAAGGTGTAACACTCTTGAACCGACAATGGGATAAGAGAGATAGTGACACCTGAGTCCCACCTCTATTAGGCCTCAGGTTGGAGACTAGAATTGAGGGTATAATAAACACCCATATGGGAGGAATTTCACTCTAAGAGAACACATGAGAAAGAGAGATATAAGTATAACATCAACCAACTCCTGATCAGACTCCAATATAGAATAAAATCCAAAATCAATATATGTAATTTCATACAAGAACTACTAAAAATGAAAGGAAAACTGCAATTAACAAAAGAAAATTAAGGATGACATCAACCATGAAGCCTAAAAAACTCCTATTAAACCCCAATCCACTAGTAACTAGCCTGATATACATCCTGATCCAACTTACTAGAAAAATAAATTATATATACATAGGGTGAGTATAATATTATATTCCGTAGGATCCTCCCTGATACCTCTCATGAAAAATTAAACAGAGCATGATAAATCACAATGAATAAAAAGTGAAACTAACTCTCCACCTAAATAGGTATATTGAGTTCCCAGACTCAAAAAGGACACCCACACCAAGTATTTCATACAAGATAATATGATATAATAAAGAATATCAAGGGTACCCCACTATAGCTTCCCCATTGGTTTTCTGCTCTTCCCCAACACCACACATCCTAAGCCTCTCTCTCCAAAAAGTCTATCCCACAGACACCTGGGTGAAGCACCACAATATCAACCTCATGCATCACACCACCATATCCATGTAACCAAAAGTAACTAAGTTGTTTATGGGAGCCACCACAAACCATATAACGTGTATCATACATCATGTATTATACCTCAAGACATCACTACCGATACACCGAGTAAGGACCACAAGCCATCACAACCTATACACATTATTCATATAATAGTCCTTAGAAAACCATATCTAGAATATATGTGTATGAAATAACCACAAGCCATTACATCCCACTATATACATATATGGGTAAAACTAACCATTATTCATACCATCATAGGTAACTAACAAGATAAGAGAGAGGGGTCAAAGGGGGTAGTTATACATCCATCCTCCCACTGGGATGTTGGGGAAAACACCCCCAGGGCTCAGAATCTCTAGGGTGTTAGTTGTCCTAACTGAAAGGGTGGAGTAGCATATGAAAACACAAAATGTACATGATATAATATAGCACACAACCACAATATGGGAATAATCTAGTCTTAGACTCAACTGCAACTAACGTATCACGAACCCACGACTTCCACTGCAAAGACCAGATATCCTATAATCACACAACCATTTAAAGAGCTACATTAAGTTATTTTATACCTTTTCTTCAGTTTCACTTTACGTTAATTAATTATTAAAAATTAATTAACCATTTTTATTTTCTAAATTATATTACATTAGCATGAAAATAAAGTTTTATGCCCTCCCGGCATAAGAAAACCGAGTCCATGACTTCTTAGAATTATAACCACAACATTGCATCCCAAGAATATATAACCCCATGGGTAAAACATTTATTCATTTATTAAAATTATTACTTTTCATATTACCAGGTACTTTAAGAAAACATCCTAAGGTACCAGAAAAAGTATAAAACCAATCACACCAATTTTACTTAAGTAGTGGGGAAAGGAAAGCAGATAAAAAACAACCTGACTATCAAAAAAAAAAACAAATTGAAACAATAATCAAGATTTCATATCAAATTTTAATCCCAAATTTAACTCATTCTGTCATCCGTGATGTCTTCCCTAAAACTAACATGCATATACTAACACATCTCACCATCACAAGCATCAACTGATGCCACCATAACCGGGCCTCCTTGCCCATAATACCGTAACATCCTTCTAGGATCATCCATCCAAGTTTCACATCACATCCGGGCCTCTCCACCCCATAAACCACAAAATTCCTACAAGCTCACACCATATCACAATTAGTAGGAAACAAACATAGAAATTGGACTGTTGGACCTAAAACAATGTATTAAGCCTTCACACACAATGATCCCTCACAACTCCAAAGAAGAAGGCACTCATCCTTTATAAGAAACCGAGCAACTTGATCCCTACAAAGGCATTATATTTTATCACAAAACCGATTATTATTCCATATTGAATTAACTGATTAATTATTTATAGATTCCAACTATGGGTAACCTAAGAAGCAAGATATCACAAGATATCAAAAATTAATTAAACAATTAATTTAACACGACTTTAATTATTTTATCAATAATAATTAATATTATTTAGTTTCATTAACCAATTCAATTAAACATGATTAATTGCAACAATTTATTATCATCAAATTGCAACAACAACCAGATTCATTAAGTTTGACTCTTTAAATATTTTATCCAATTAATTATCAATTAATTTCGACTTTACGTTCTTTATGAATTCCACATGAAAATCCAAGCATAACAAGCACATCATAGATATCACACTATCTAGAAATCAAGATCCAAATAGTTATCAAGACAGAAAAAACAACATCACCATGAGAACTATACCAATTATTTAATATGGTTCAAGTAATTATTAGGTTAATTTCATGCGATCTAAGGGATAAATCATGATCAATTTATGATTACACATATATAAAAGAGAATCAAAGAACCCCTTACCTCAAAAATAATGTCAATGTTCTTTGCACGAGAACAGACCAAAATTGTAGATCCTTACCACCTCTCCTAAAATAATTGTATCCACCCGAGGATGTTGTTCCACAAATGTGCCAACAAACAACTAAAAAAATCCATTAAAATCTTGGAGATCTAGTGACACCACATGTCAAGGAGAAATAGGAGGAAATGGATTGAAGAAACCATAAGAATGGAGGTAGAACATACCTTGGATTGAATATGGTTTTAAGGAGAGAAGATAGAGATCTATCCTTGACAGAATAATCCCTAAAATGTCAAAGAGGGGGATACTGGGTAGCCTGAAACGACAGGGAGAGCTGCTAAAACCGTAGGGTCATGAATAACACAAGCAGATAAAATGATTAAAATAGAACTACAATGGGAAATTACATGATGTGTAATCCCCTTTCACATTTTGTAATACTCAGGGTTTGGTTTCTGCCAATAAAGTGTTGCCTATTCATTTTATTTATTTTTATAACCATAATTCATTACATGTTATGAACCTAAATTTCACATCGTGTAACTCTTCACAACATGATATACTCCCTTGCTTCCACATCTTAGCAAACAAACTCCTCTAGATTTCCTCTGAGCATCCTTTGAGAACATCAGTCTTCAAAAATGCATAAAGAGTCGATCCATGTGGATCCCTGACCTTACATTAGAAACCACTCAAAAAATTATCATCATTGAGAATCAAAAACCAACCTACAGAGGAAATAGAATAGGGGTCGTCCAAAAAACCACCCCATGAGATATGTCTCAAAAACTCTCGCCACCACAGGATCTCAACCACCCCCATCCAAGCACAAGGGTCTCAACACGGTGAGTAAATAAACTGCTCATCAAGTCTTTTCCACCTATAGTGGGATATTAGACCCATCTAACCTTAGGAAGCAAAACACGGAAAGCACGTGGCATACCCTGTGCATCTTTGCCTCCCATGGAAAGAGAGTAAGCCACAAAAAGTAACAAGAGAGAGAGACATATCATAAACTAGAAAAAGGTGTAAAACCACAAAATGAACATCATTATAATAGAATATCTAAACATAAAACAACTCAGGTTACTAAGCATATATCTACAACTCATGTTCCCATGTATAATTTTCCACGACATCATGCCTCCACAAGACACAAACTAAGGAAATATCAAACCCACACAACACCTTATCCTGGTGGTCCTGGATCTCTATAATCCATCCCTTGAAGGTTGCATCATCATCAACATCGATATCACCCCAATAGATGACATGATATTTGTCATGGACATAATGATGGAGCTACGACATGTGAAAAATATCGTGTATCCGGATCATCTACGGGGGAAGTGCTATCTGATGCACCATGAGTCCAACATGAGATAACACCTCGAAATGCCCAAAAATTTGGGGAGAAAGATTAATCCCACAACCAAAACTTCACTGTCCATAATGGGGAGTCACCTTAAAAAACACATGATCCCTAATGTAGAACTCCATAGGTCTCATCCTATGACCGATCTAGGATTTTTGATGATTCTGCGCTGCTTTCATCCTATCGCAAATCACATGAACCATCCTTTTCATATTCTATAACAGTTCTGCGTGAGAATTATTGAATCTCTAACCCCATTCCAGTATAATGAAGAAAAAAAGGTTGACTATACATGGATTCAAACGCCACCATACCGATGGTGGAGTGAAAACTATTGTTGTAAGAAAACTCTACCAAGGTCAGGTGCCTTATCCACGAACCTCCAAAATCTTTGATGGAAGAGTTAAACATGTGTTCAAGAGTTTGGATGGTCCGAAATATCTAACCATTCATTTGAGGATGAAAAGTAACGATAAGGCATAGTTGAGAACCAAAATCATTCTTGAGACCTCTCCACACCCTAGAGGAAAAACAAGGATCTCGATCGGAAATGATCATCCCCGGGACCCCATGGAGTCTCACCACCTCCTCCAAATATTAACTCAACAAAACCTCCACTGATCTTGACTTCTTGATTGCTATAAAGTGGTCCAATTTTATCAAATGATCCACTACCACCCATATAGTGTACTAAAATCCCTAAGCTTGAGGTAAACTAGTAATAAAGTCCATCTATATGGCCTCCCACTTCTATTAATGAACATCTAAGGACTCCAAAAAACCATCGGGAATAGGGTGCTCGACCTTCACCATATGGAAAACCAAACATTGAGATACAAACCCTATAACTGCACGCTTCAACCCAAGACACAAAAACTGAGCTCTTAAAGATCGGTATATCTTTTTCACACCATGATGTACAACCAAAGGAGAACTATGGAAATATCTAATAACCATCTCACACATCTTCTTAGGAATGAAAAGCCTTCCCTAAAACAAAACCTGGTGTTTTTCATCATCAAACCAACCATCAAAGGGCTCACAAAAAACAACTTGATCTCTCTAGAAATCCACCTCTAGATCCTCAACTATGAATCCTCCACATACTTCACCAGATATGATTACACCATCATATAAAAATGAAAATATCTGCTCTGAATTCTCTCATATCTATATGTAATTCTGAAATTTATTCCATCACCCTCTAGGAATCACCAGATTCACACACTACATCACTATGTGACTTCCTTCTCAACACATCAGCCACAAAATTACCCTTTCCATGTGTATATGAAATATCGGATTCGTTATCCTATAAGAACTCCGTCCACCAACACTGGCACAAGTTCAATCCGCATTGGGAGAAAACATACCTCAGGATCTTAAGATTGGTGAAGACCACAAGATGATCACTAATGAGGTAATTTATCCAAAAATTCAGATCAAACACCACCACTACCAACTCAAGATTGCGGGTGGAATAGTTAAACTCATGGGGATGTAACTGTTAAGACCCATAAGAAAAGACGATCACTACTGCATTAGAACACAACCCAATCCAAGATGCAAAGTGTCACAAAAAAATTCAAACTGAACTCCTTCTACTAGCAGAAAAAGAACTAGAGAACTAACCAAATTCTCCTTTATATACTCAAAAGATGT
The DNA here is from genome assembly GCA_963277665.1 of Viscum album. Lineage (NCBI taxonomy): Eukaryota > Viridiplantae > Streptophyta > Magnoliopsida > Santalales > Viscaceae > Viscum > Viscum album. The sequence goes on along the minus strand of OY728159.1, from coordinate 179,277,913 downwards.
ATGAAACCGATCAGTCCACATGAACTCCTGATCCTTTTTGGTCAATGATGTCAGAGGATTCACAACCCGAGAGAAATCAGTTACGAACCTCCTGTAATAGCCTAAAAGGCCATGGAAACTTCATACCTCTACCATTATCTTGGGGGATTCCATATACATAAATACTTATATCTTTGATAGATACATAGCTACTTTATATTGTGATACAGCATGCCCCAAGAAACAGACTTCTCGAGGCCAAAACTCACGCTTCAGTAACTTCCCAAACAACTTCTCATGGAGAAGAACTCCCAAAATGGCATGAAAATTCTCCGCATCCTCCTCCTCAGACACAAATTACATAAGAATTTCGTTGATGAAAACTCCCATGAACTTATACAGGAGCTCACAAAACATAGCATTCATTAACCACATGAACATAGATGGAGCATTCCTCACACCGAATGATATCAAAACAAACTCATAATTCCCATGATGACAACATAAATCAGTATTCAGGATATCCTCATCATTCACACACACCTGATGTTATCCTGACTACAAATAGATATTTTAGAACCATGTTTTACCATTTAGTTGATCAAATTAATCATCAATCCATAGAAGAAGATAACAGTTCTTAACTGTCACTTGGTTCTAGCGACAATAATCGATGCACAAACACAAACTTCCATTAGCCTTATTTATGAAAAAAACTAGTGCACCCCATGGAAACACAATTGGCGGAAAAAAAACCACACTAAAATGGACCATCAAGCTATGTAATAAACTCTTGAAACTAAAAAATCACCATACTTTACAAATAAATTGAGATAGGATACAAGCCGAGCTATAGTTTGATCTTAATCTTGATCTCTCGTCGAGGGGGTAACACAACAACCTCCTCTAGAAAGACATTTGGGTACTCTTCCATGAACTTGGGAAACACTGACTACTGAACCTTTTAACAACTTAGAATTTGCTTATTAATAAAGGATGAAAAGGATGGAACACACCTCTGACCCATCCTAGGTCATCACTCACCAATAAAAACTACTGGCTCTCCATCATCATCGAAGAACACAACTCGACTCCTAAAGAAATCCATGATATCCTAAACTTAATATAACCAATACATGCTGAGTATGATGTCATATGGTTGTATCTATAAACATAGTATATATCCCCAAGAGAGGTGTTTCCCTAGCACTTTCTCACAGTCTCTACATACATCAAACAGGTCAGATTGAGATCCAATTGGCGTAGTCAACACCATAGGAACTGGAAGCCTCTCTACCTCAAGTACCAAATAATAGAAAAGGGAAAGTTATATTAAGGAGTGTGTTTCTACCAGATCAAACAAGGAATGAACCCAAGTAGAAAATAAGAAAAGGGTACCTATAATGACATCTGGACCACCTTATGTTGGCAAAGCTAAAGCATGAATCTGACCACAACCTACTCCACAACCTCTCTGACCATGCTGAAGACCACCTCCATAATCACGATATGCTCTCTAGGGATGAGGATCATACCAAGATTGTATTCTTATTGCCTCATCTACACTCCACTTCTCCCAAACTGGATCAACCTACTACTACTGCCTCGGTTGGAACTGCCTCAACGAAGGAACATAAAGTGGAAAAAATGGCACACACTGACTGCTTAGAAAATTCGGGCACTCTCAACAGTAATGAAATAATCCTCTACAAAAAAACATGTGTATGATCCCTTGACATAGGCCTAATATCTTTCAACCTCATATAAATGAGACATTGAGTGTTGGGACCTATCCCTGGCTGATTAAAATCTCTTCCGTCCTAAAAATTGGGAACCTAAGACCACAACTCTTCTTCATGAGGAATCTAGAAGACTCCCCTCTCATGAAAATATGGTTTTGGATAATGTTATCTTGATGACCTATTCTCTTTCTAGAACCCTGAGAAACATCTTCATTATAAGCATGGTGACTTGGCACTGGATCTCTAGATGCCAAGCCTTATCTAAATAAATTTCCCTGGCCTCCTCATCTAGAAATAGGTCCAAATCATATCGAAGAAGGTTCTTAGAATAGATACCAAACTCTCACACACAAGAGATACCCTGATAAAGGGTAAGTATCTCTTGGTGATTGGCCTCCTTCATGGTTTAATAAAGAAACTCAACTCTAAATCAGTCTCGTAACTCCTCCCATGAGACTACCGGCTCCTCATGATCTCCAAGGAAAAAGAACCACCACAGCCTCACTTCCCCATGTAGCATCGTTATAGCCAATGATACCCAGTTCTCCTTCTGAGAAAGGATCAAACTAAAGGCTATATCAACCTCCTCCAACCAGTCTTTTGTGATTGCATCTGAAATGGAGCCCTCATACCTTTGCATACTCTGGCGTTGAAACACTTAGAGTGTCCTTCTCCAAGTGTTTTCATCTTCAACCTCTAATATATGGAGAACTATTGGTGAAACCTACTGAACAACTTCCTTGTAAACCTAATAAAGACGCCAAACTGGAGCTATACCTACAAAAGAACAAAAAACTAGAGTTCCAAAACCTATAATATGGAAGACATTGACATTGATTAATTGTTTTCATTTATTAATTTTAGGTTAACCTATCCCAAGGTCTACCCATTCAAACATACGCACAAAGAAGAATGATGCATGATCCTTTCCTAGGCCTCTACCCTACAACCAGTATCACTTTGTTTAGTAGCTATTATAAGCTTAAAGTTCCAACCATCAGATCACATGGGGCCCTAAATACCTATGTACATGACTTTATCACATGTTTACAACACTTTCTAAACTTAGTTGGCACCATTTCCCTACCAGCCCATGCAACCTCAACTGTGCCTAACTTAAAAATCCATCATATCCCACAACCAGACATCTGATACCATTTTTTCATGACCCTATCACCACAAGGTGTACCCCTCCTGGTCCAAAAATGGAAGAAGAGATATAGTGACACTCAAGTCCCACCTCTAGTAGGCCCCAGGTTTGTGACTAGCACTGGTGGTATAATACACACACAAATGGGAGGCATTACACACTAAGAGAACACATTCGAAGGAGATAGATAAGACACAAATCAACCAAAACCTTATCAGACTCTAATATAGAATAAAATCCAAAATTCATATATGTAATTTCATGCAAGAAATACTACAACTGAAAGGAAAACTACAAGTACCAAAAGAAAAATAAAGGAAATAGTGACCATAAAGCCCAAACACCTCTTACTAAACCCAAAGATATTAGTAACTGACTTATTCTCCATACTAATCTAACTTACCTAAAAAAAAGTTTATATATACATAGGTTGAGTATAAAAATATACTCAGTAGGATCCTCCATGGATACTCTCGTGAAAAAGTAAAGAGAGCATGTTAAAGAACAGTGAACAACAAGTGAAACTAACTCAGCACCTAAATAGGTATACTAAGCTCCCAGCCTCACCAAGGCCACTCTCACCAAGTATCATATACAAGATCATATAATATAATAAATAATATCAAGGGTACCCTGCTACTACTTACCCATTAGTTTTCCACTCTTCCCCAACATCGCACATCCTGAGCATCTCTCTCCAAAAAGGCTATCCCTCATACACCTAGGTGAAGCACCACAACATAAACCTCATGCATCCCACCATGACATCCATGTAAAAAAAAGTAACCAGGTAGTTTCTAGGAGCCACCAGATCTCTTATAACATGTATCATACATTGGGTATTATACCTCAAGCCATCACAACCCATACATTGAGTAAGGAACCTCAATCCATCACAACCTATAGAAATTATTCCTATAGTAGTAATTAGAAAACTTTATCCAAAATACATGTGTTTGAAATAAGAAAAAGACATTACAGCTTTATAGACATATATATGAAAAAAACACCGTACATACTAGCACAAGTAACTACCAAGAGAAGAGAGCAAGGTCAAAGGAGGTAGTTAGCCATCCATCCTCCCACCAGAATGTTGGGTAAAACACCCTCCAGGGCTCAGAATCTCTGAGGTGTCAGTTTCCATAACTGATAGGGTGGAGTAGCATATAAAAACACAAAAGGTACATGATATAATATATCTCACAACCACACTATGGGAATAACATAGTATTATACTCAACTGCAACTAACATGTCTCAAATCACCAACTTCTACTACTAAGACCAGATATCCTATAAACACACAACCATTTAAAGAGATACATCAAGATGATTTATTAATTTTCACCAGATTAACTTTACATTAATTAATTATCAAACATTAATTAACCATTTTAATTTTACACATTACATTACATTAGCATTACAACAAAGTTCCATGCCCTCCAGGCATAAGAAAACCTAGTCTATGGTTTCTCAGAATTCTAACCTCAGCATTGCATCCCATCAAGATCCAACCACTTGGGTTAAATATTTGTTCATTTATTAACATTATTACTTTCCATATTAATAGGTAATCTAGGAAAACATCCTAAGATACAAAAAAAAGTATACAAATAAGAACAACCATATGGATCAAGTAGTGGAGAAAGGAAAGCAGATAAATAGAAACCTGGAAATCAACCAAACAACAGATTCAAAAAAGAATACTACTTTCATATCAAAAGGTAATCCTAGATTTAACCCATTTCATTATCCCCAATGTCCTCCCCATCACCAACATGAATATATCTATGTATATTTCCATCACAACGTCAATTGATACCACCAAAATCGAGACACCCCTCCCATCACACCACAACAACCTTCTAGGATCATCTATACCAAGATCACATCACATTCGGGCCTCCACAGCCCACAAACCACAAAAAACCTCTAGACTCACATCATATCAAAATAAGTAGGAAATAAACATTGAAAATGGGCTATTGTCTTTATAACAAGTCATTCATCCTTCAGAAACAACGATCCCTTATGGATTCAAAGAACAAGGCACTCATCCTTTATAAGAAATCAAGAAACTAGGGCCCTAAAAAGGCATTATCTTTTATCACACCATCAATTATTATTCCATCTTGAATTACCTTATTCATTATTTACAGGTTCCTACAAGCGCCGACCCGTGTCTCCATCTTCAACCATAAGTATTTTTTCATTGTTTTTTCTTCCAATGATGATTTTGTCTGCACCTAGTCTATCAGTCCATGCTTACTTGGAAAATAAATATTTAATCTATTCTGGTGGTCGATGGAGGCACAATTTTATAGGGACTCACCTCTTTCTATGATTTGGATAAATCTCTTGGGACTTCCTATCCCCTTATACAATGGTGGTTTGCTGAGATGCATTATCGGATCCCTTGGGGATTTTCTCCATGTAGATGAGTGGGCCTTACAACTGTAGGATACAAGTATTGCTAGTATTTGTGTTGATATTGATCTATATCATCCCTTTCATAGGCCTATTATTCTAAAATCTGGTGACTCTATCTCTTGGTGGTGATCGATGGTTTATCTTTCCCCCGTGATATTTTTCACTGCTTTCCACTTGCAGGGCTACCCCGTTCTGGTTTTTCACAAGTTACGATCTCATATGTTTGGTGGACCTTTAGTTCCTCCCCTGATTCAGGCCTTTCTCAACCTAAAGGTTTGGGTTCCATGGCCATCTCCCTTCTCCCTCTCATGAAGAATTGCTCCCTATAATCTTAGTCTCCTTCATCTTTATCTGAACCTGTGGATCAGACTTTTCTTGCTCCTTTAGACTCGGAATTTGGGGTGGTCTCTGCAGTTCCAAGGAATTCTTGCACTGACATGGTGGTATTTTCTCTTCCTCATCCCCCTACTTTATTGGAAACTGAGTAGGAGATCAAGGTGACTGATCCAGTGGATCCTGATCAACTGATGTTTTTGTCTTATTAGATTGTTTCTAACTAGGAAGATGAGTCTTCAGGTTTTTTAGCTCCTGAGAGGCCGATCCATACCTTGGTTCTAGTGGCTCCTGCTCAGGCATCTTATCCTCCTACCTTCCATATGGGGAAATCTCCCATTTCTTCTTTATGCCTCTCACCGATCAGATGCTTTCCCTCATCCATGGTTTCCATTCCCTGATCTAATGTTTTTTATGTTCTATCTACTGTGGACTCCTAAATGGATCTCAGTGAGCTTTCCACTCCTATTAGTGGTGTTCGTACGCATGCACAGTTCAATCTTGATCAGTATTATGCTTCCTTGCAGTTCAAGTGCTCATCGGCATCGGGGGCCAAATCCAAATGCCCCTACCTTCAATGATATCTATTATAATTTGGAATTCCCAGAGCCTGGGGGTGTGGGTGAAGAATGATTTAATCATCTTCGAGATTAATCATTCCAAAGTGTTGTTGGTGGCTATTTTAGAACACAAGAAATGATCCTCTAAAATCTTTAATTTTGCATCTAGACTTGGACTTAAAAACTTCATGCATGGGGAACCAAAGAATAACCATATTTGGATTTTTTGGACTCAAAGTCTCTCTTTGGAAATGATTAATTCCTCGATTAAGCATGTTTCTTATAATATCTAGTTTGGTAGATTTTCTTTCTTCCTTTCTATTGTCTATGCTAAATGTGATCCAAAGGGTAGGGGTTATCTTTGGAAGGACATGAGTAACTTCAACCCAGGGGTGGGCCCCTGGTTAGTGTGTGGGGATTTCAATTCCATTATGGACCCGGTGAAATGAAGGCAAAGGGGTCTACCCTTTGAAGGATTGATAGGATCTGTGTGCTTTGTATCCCAAAATGGATTACTCTATTTGGGATACTTAGATGACAAGTTCACATGGCGTAATAACCAAAAAAGAAGGCACTAGGTGTGGATCCATCTTGAATGATACTTTGCTTATCTCTAGTTAATTTATACCTTCTCAAGTGCCAAGGTGGCACAATTGGTGCATGAAATCTTTGATCAATGCCCTATCTTAGTCAGCCTATAGGATAGTTTCTATTAGAATGATCAGTTCATTTACTCCAGCTGATGGGAGGTTAACCCAGATTTTTCTTTTGTGGTTCGTTCCTCCTGTGAGAAAATCATGAACATTGGCTCTTGGGTGGGGTTTCATTATAAGCTATGACTATTGAAGGAAGACCTCCGTATCTAGTTTATCTTTAAAACCTCTGTGTTTCTTGATCTTTATTTCCTCAAAGATGATATTGAACAGGGTTAAGTTTTCTTTGAATAGCGTTGGGATGAAGATGTTTTTATTAATATGGATGGTTTTAAAAATAGGATCTCTGATTCTCTCCTAGAACAAGAGAGAATTTCCCATGAGGGATCCCGGGTGATGTGGCTTAAAGAAGGGGGTAGGAACACTACCTTAGTCTATTCTTGCATCAGAGAAAATAAATGGTGGCATGCTCCAAATATCATCTCGGAAGATGGATCTTTTACCAATGATCCCCAGGTTATTGGAGGTAGGTACTTGTGTCATTTTCACTCTCTTCTTACAAATCCTAACCCTCACATGTAGGATGAATACCCTAGTGGACATAGTGATCTATTCTAATCCATACCTTAGGTGGTTTCCTATGATACTAGTGCTATATTTAAAAGGATTCTTGATGAATATGAGGTTTGGGGGGATGTGTCTTCTATTAATCACAGGAGTGACCTCGGTCCGGATGGATTTTTGGGATCATTCTATATCACATTTTGAAATATCTTAAAGGCTGAACTGGTTGATTTGATTTAGTATTTTTTCTGGGGATGGGGCTTTACCAGAGTGTCCTATTCCACCATGATGATCCTAATTCCCAAGGTCAAAGACCACTCTTCTTTGAAGTAATTTAGGACTATCATCATGTGAGAATTTACTTAAAAATTCCTTGAGGCTTTGATCAATCAATGGCTTGCAGGTTTTCTTCACCTTTGGATTTCAGATGAGAAAAAAGGTTTCATCCATGGTAGGTCCACTTAAATGGCCATTTACATGGTCCATGAAATGATTAGGGATATTCCTAAAATGTCCCAAGATTGAACATATCCATTCAGCTTGACAAGGACAAAGCGTATGATAAAGTTGAGTGGAGATACATTATCAGAGTCATGCAGTGCATGTGATACCCTGAGAAGGTGGTTGATATTTTATTCAGGTGTATTGGCTCTCTGTGGTTTTATATCACCTTTTATGGTAAAAATTATAGCTTATTAAAATCTGACCATGGCCTTAGACAGGGATATCCCCTTTCCCATAGTTTTTTTATTATGATTCAATATTCCTTTAGCAGGTACATTAATAAAATTAGCAGAGATGGTATTGTTTGACCTTTCAGGTGAAAACCAAACCTCAATGGGATTTATCACCATTTTTTTGCTAATTACATTCTCATTTTTACCAATATATATAGTGGAAAAAATTAGGTTCTTAATCAAATCCTTGAAACTTATGTCACTTAGAGTGGATAGCTCATTCACTATGAAAAGAGTATTATATCTATCTCAAACTTATGCTTGGAAATAAGAGGTAAAAAGATTGAGTAGAGGATGGGGATCTCTTGAAGACAATTTCCCATGGAGTATTTGAGGGCCCCTATTTCCTCGGGTATAATTCGTATCCACCACTTTGATGACATTTTTGACAAGATTTCTGTTCACATTCTCAACTAGAATAATCGTTTTCCCTCATTCTGGGGTCACCTCCCCCTTGTCAATAGTGTTTTAACCTTGATTCCTATGCATGTTCTTGCTGCCACTATTATTACCAAGATGGTTATACATAACATTGATAGAATCATGGTTAGTTTTATTTTGGATGCCTAATATGAGGGTATATGTCACCAGGATTCATGGGATATAATGGCCTGGGATGCTAAGGAAGGTGGTATCAATCTCAGGAATGTTAGGGATACCCTGGAGTTTCTCCAAGACAAGTTGTCCTGGGTTGTGATAGAAGGGAATTATCTTTGGTCCAGTTTCATGAGGCATAAATACGGTCCATGTTTTGAAATCTTAGATGGTAGATTCACCAAAATATGTGTGGTTACTCATCGACACATTCTATACCTTCATCACCACTCAAAATGGATTGTGGGTGATGGTTCACTCAGCTTATGGAATGATAACTGGGTAAGGACTGTTCTCAAATTTCCCTATTTCCTAGCGCCTAAAATCATGTTTTATAAGGATACTAGTTCCCCTAACTTTACTTAGGCCATTCATAGACCTCAATAGTAGGAGGTTCTTCATGGTGTTTCACCAGACCAGTTGTTTTTTACTGTCTCCCCATCTGGTACATTCTCTTTGAAATCATATCACCTCTCTATGTACACAAGAAATAGTTTGGATTCTTGGGGTGCTGTCTTATGGTGCAAATACTTTCCTTCTAAATTTAATTTCCTTGTTTGGAATCTCTAAAACCATGCTTTAACCACAGATGAGGGGGTGTAGTTCAAAGGGGTTTTCCTCACTTCTAAATGTGTGTGCTATCACAACCCACATACTAAGATAGGTAATCATTTGTTCTTCCTCAACGATTGGGAGTGCACCATCTGGTAGGATCTTGGTCGCATCATGGGAAGGTCCTTTTAGGGGATCTCTGATGATTTATTTTTAGATTCTTGGTTTCTTGGATCAGATGATTTTTCTCAAGAGTGTATGGGCCATGTGACTCTTTTTGTGGATGGGTGCTAGATTATCTGGTATGCTTCGAATAAGGATTGAATTGAGGGATGCAGTAGCTCTTGAATGGATATTAAAGTATGGGATAGGGGTTTGGAACTTGATCTTGCTTCTTTAATTAAGCAGTGGAAGCTTTCTCCTTCTATTCGATGGTTATAGGCTGGTAGTAGTGTGGATACTTTGAAACTAGGGTGGCATCCTCTAGGAAATTGGGTGTGGTGGTATCCTCTTATGAGAGGTATTATTATGAACATCGATGACTCATGAAAATATGGATTCATTTTAGGTAGAGGGGAAATGAATGATGTGAACATGTCAATTTATCTTGATTTTGGTTTTTAACTTGAGTCAGGTGACTCCCTTCTGGATGAAGCAGCTTCCAATCTTAATGGCTTATCACTGTGTCGATCTCATGGTATTGCTCTCACTAGAGTGGAAGCTAATTCATTGATTCTACTCAACTCAATCAATGGAGTGAGCTCCATCCCCTGGGCTATCACATATACTATTCATAAATGTAGGGAGTATGTTTATCGATATAGAACTCACACATACTTGGAGAGAATGTAACATGGTTTTGGATTTCTTGGCTTCCTAGGACTCACTTGGTTCCCCACATATCATTTTTTCTAGAATTGGTCCTAGTCCCCCTATGTTTTTTAATCTTATTCGGACTAATGCCATAAGATTGCACTGTCTTAGACCTACTTTATTTGTTCGGCCCTTGGACCCTTTTTTTTGAAATAAAAAATTCCTGATTTTGGATGGATGGATCCAAATAACCTCTCCTTCAAGAAATGCATCCACCTAAGGACACTGCACCACAACTATTCCAACAAATAACCAACAAAACTCCTTTGGAAACATGGAGATAAATCTCCATTGCATGAAAAGGATAAACTAGAGGAAACAGATCAAAGAAACTACAAGAATGGAGGTAGAACATACCTTGGATTGAAGACAAATTGAAGTAGGGAATCTAGGATCAATCCTTGAAAAAAAATCCCTATAATGTTGAAGAGGGAGCTGCCGAGTCTCTTGGAATGATAGAGAGATCTACTGCATCTGTTGGGTTATGAATAACTCGAGCAGCTAAAAATTCTTAAAATAGAACTGCAGTGGAGAATTACATGATGTTTAATTCCCATTTCACATTGTGTAATTATTAGGGTTCAGTTTAAACTAAAAAACTCACCACCTATTCATTTTATTTATTTTTCTAACATTGATTCATTACACATCGTGAATCCCACATTCCCATCGTGAAACTCTTCACGACGTGAAATCCTCCATTACTTCCAGCTCTAACAGCTGACCTCTACCAAACTTCCTCTGAGCCTCCTCTAGGAACCTAGGTCTTCATAAACACACCAAGGGTCGATCCACATAGATCCTTGAACTTACACATAAAGCGTATTAGAGAGAGAAAGTTCATAACATAAAGATAATGGGTGGTTCTGAAAGATCCCTTAATTTTATTCTTATCTTTCTTCATACACATTAGTGACAACTATATAATAAATATAGATTTATTATACATTTATTACATAACATTACTTATATATGTCATACTATATATTATTTTCTTAGAGAATATTACCACATGTTTATTAATAATTCTTTATTAAAATTATTTTTCTGATTATAACTTCTTCATTTTGCATGAATATTTTTGTTAAGAAGTATCAGTCATTATACATTGATCATGTTCTATAATTTCAGTATTTTTAATAATGATATTAATACCATATATATATTTAAATTTATTCATAAAAGGTAGAGATAAAAATTAATTACACCGTTCATGGAGATGATAGGTCGTACGTAGCATGAATGCTGTTTCCATTTTCAATGGATGGAATAAAAGAAATGTAAATATTAATTCACCTTTAAAAAATCATAATAATTTCATAAATAACATATTTAATTATTAAATCCATCATTATAACTAGTTGTGAGATTTGGTTATGAAAAAAAATGCATGGCGGTAGTCCACTGTACACACGAACGATGATTTCATTTCCCATTTGATGGAAGAGGAGATGGATATAGGTGGTGACATTAACATAATAAAATATTAGTATAATTAATTTAATGGTGTTATTATTTCATCATGTTTTAATAATATTTAAATGAGGTACAAGAATAAATAAAACTTAAACATTCATTTGAAGACCACACCTCTTCTTCGGACAACTTCCTTTTATTTACACCTTAAATCCTATAAGGTTGGTGTTCTACCAAAAATAAGGCCTCTAGAATGCGTCTAGGGATGTTAGGAAGGTATTTGGGTAGGTATTGGTAAAAAAGGGTTTTGAGGTGTAGATAAAGAGGAGATTATGTCCCCTTTTATACTTGAGGATAGGGGCACTCTTGGAATTGCTTAAAATATTAAAATAATATAAAACACTTTTCATAGATAAAAGGATACAAATTGATATAATTTGAATATAAGATGATTATGGGTATATATAATATCATAAATTAAAATTTGGATAGGTTTATATTAGTTTTTTTACACTTATATCTTTGTTTTAACCTGCATTAACCCTTTTTGGAAATTATTGTGTTAACAAAGTTTTTACTACTTAGGGGTAAAGAAAACTAATATAAAAGGAAAAATCACCCATAAATAGGCCATTGTTGATATTTTAAACTATATCCCAATCAATTTTATGGAGATAATATTTTTATAAATTTTAAATCATTTAATAAAATATTATTTATTATAAAATATCATTAATTTCATTTTTGGAACTATTCATTTTTTTGACTTCGAAAATATCATGACAACAATTTAATTAAAATATAATCTTTTTACACATCCATAAAATGTTATATTTATCTATAAAATTCATGAAATAAAATAATTTATTCAATTTATAATACTTTTAATATTTTTAATACCATTTAATTTATTTTCCATTTAATTAAATAAATACTACATCAACATTACATAAGAATTTAAAGTAATTATTTCGTCACTAAAAATTATAAATAAATTAAAATTATAAATAAAAACAATTTAAATTTAAAATTACCATTTATAATCAAACATTCATTCTTTTTATCCTAATGTAAAAAATTCATAGAATAAAAAACAAAGAGAATGATATTTTTGACTTTTCTTGACATAAAATATTATAATGGTCAAGATAATGAAAAAATGACAAAAAATATCATATATTAGAAGTTTTTATTATAATTGATGAAATATAATCATCCAATAAAATTAATAAAAGTGTTATAGTTACTTTTTTGTCTTTATCACATTATTTTTACCCTTAATTAACCCATTTTGCCTTTACTATGGTAACCAAATTTTCTATGATTACTATTCATAATGACTAAAAATAAAAGGGAAATATTTAATAAATTTTTATATAATTATTTAAAATATGAAATCCATTTTTTCAAGATTACATTTTTTAAATGCTAAAAATGAATTTAATATTAAAATATAAAGAAAAAACATTTTTCATAAAAATGGATTTTTAAGTATAAAAATGTTTTTATACCAAATTCAAGTATAACTTTTATTACAAAGGATATAATTGGATTATATTTAATCAAAATTAACTAATTATATTTTAAAAATAATCTAAAATATAATTTTACTTTTAAAATACTTTAAAATAAAGTACAATTTTCAATAAAAATTAGTATTTTTTACCCTTCATTAGAAAATAAAACTTTTCAAAAAAATCCCAAAAATTCACCCTTAGATAATTTTGATATGATTATTTCAAAAATTTTATCATTTTTATCAAATATAATTTATATATTTTTAGAAATTAATTATATTATTTTCTCTCAAAAAGTTATAATAAAAATCATGTTTGAACAAAACATATTTTTGAAGGATAAAATGACATTACAAAAAATTGAGTGCTTATTTTATAAATAATAATAAATAAATTTATATTTAATATAAAATTTATATATATTCCATAATTTGATTAATCATATTCATACCCACCAATTTAACAGTTGATTTATAACAACCACATTTAAATAATAATTTTTTAAAATTATATCATAATTCATTTATACTTAGTGTTTGTTGCAACACAAGCTATCAATGATATTTAATATAATTAAAGGGAAATATAATATGGAATCATAGGGTATTAAATTATTCTCCCTTACCCTTAAATTTTTTTATTTCATACTAAGGTGAAAATAGGTGAGGGCACTTCTACTTCATGGCTTCCTCCAGTTCCCATGTTGCATCCTTGTATTTATGGTTTGTCCATAGAAATTTGACTTGGTGAGTTGTATTTTTGTGTAGAAATTTATCTCTATGGTCCAAGATCTTCATATTATGATCCTAAAAAGAGGCATAAATATCTATATTTACCACCTCTTAAATGAGTACATGTAAGGGTTCTAGTATATACTTTCTCAAGAGGGATACATGGAATACATTGTGTACCTGAGAAAGGGTTGGTGGGAGTTCTAGTCGATAATCCACAATTCTGATGCAAAAAAAAATCTAAAAGTGTATGATGTACCTAGGTATTAACTTTCATTTCTTCCCAAATCTCATGAAACACTTCTATGAAGATATGTAGAGAAATGCTTTTTCCCCATCCTCAAACTCTAGGTCTCATCGATGATTGTTATCATAACTCTTCTATTGATTCTGAGTAGCCCTAATTTATTTCTAAATGGTCTTGAAAATTTCTACCATTTATTCAACCATTTCAGATCCCATTATCTTACGTTCACTAACCTCATCCAAACACATAGGTTTTCTACATTTATCCCCATAAAGGTATTTATAAGGATCTATTTGGTTTCTTGAGTGAAATCTATTATTCTACAAGAACTCAACCAGAAGAAGATGTTGATACCATACTTCTTTTAAATCTATTTAGAATGGTATCAAAATATCTTCTAGTGTCAAGATAGTATACTTAGATTGGCAATCAGTTTGGGGGTGATAAGTCATACTGAAGTTCAACTCTGTATTTAGAGCATCTTGGAGACTCTTACCGAACTTGGTGGTCAATCTCGAATCTCGATCAAATAAAATTGATAGTGGTGTTCCATGTAGCCTAAAAACATTTATTATGTATATCCTTGAAATTCTATTGAGCTAGAAGTCCTCTCAAATTGAAAAAAGTGAGAATTATTCATAAGATGATCCACTACATCCCATATAGATTTATTCCCTCTTGATGTCTTCAGAAGACCAGTGACAAAGTCTATAGTGATGTTTTTCCATTTACATATAGATATGAATAATGGTTGCATCATCACCTTAGACTTATTCCTTTCATCATTCACTTTATAATATACCAAACACTTTGATGTATATTTTTCGATATTTTTCTTTATATTGTCCCACCAATAGTACTACCAAAGATCTTGATACATCTTTATGTTCCTTGGGTGGATGGAGGAGGTCAATCTATGTGCATCATTAAATAGCTCTTTATTTATCTCAAGATTTTATGGTACACATAATCATGAACCAAATATTGAAACTCATTATTAATCAATTTTGAACTCTGAGGATTTCCATTTGCTTATAACTTCAACATTCTTCTGAATGACTACATCATATCATTGAGAATCCTTTATCTTCTCCAGAAGGTACGGTTGGGTAATCATTTGAGAAAGGAATGAAGATGTTCCTTCCTTTATTATTCCCATGTCCATCCTTTACAAGTCTAAGAATATTGTATCCTTATCAATTGTTATCATTGATAATGTTTCTGAATAATTTATACTTAGAGCATTTTCCACTTTATTTACTTTCCCTGGATTGTAATGGATTGAACTGTCATAGTTCTTGATTATCTATAACCATATTAACTATAAAATATTAATCTCCTTCTATGTGAATATATATTTGAGACTCTTATGATCCATATATATCTAATATGTCTCCCTAAAGAGATAATGTCACCATATTTTGAATAAAAAGATCACTACAACTAACTCTAAATCATGTGTTGGATAGTTCTGCTCATGAACATTGAACTACCTTGAGGTGTAGGATATCACTTTATAATTTTTTATTAGTACATAACCTAATAACTTCTTTGAATCATCACTATATACCATGAATAGTTATCTACTTGTGGGTAACATGAGGAATGATTCAGTTATAAGCCTCTTTTTCAATTCCTTAAAGCTATTTTCACATCCACTTGTCTAGAAAAACTTTACTCCCTTTCGAGTCATCTTGGTTAGTGGGTATGAAAATTTTGAAAATTTTATCAAAAGTCATTGGTAATATCCAACTAATACAAAGAAACTATAGATATCTATTATATATAATATTCTAGGACACTCCTCAATTTCCTTTGTTTTATATGGGTCCATAGATTTCCCTTTTCTATTAATAATATACCCTAAGAATGATACTCCCTTTATTTAGTACTCAAATTTACTATACTTTTAATATAGCTTATATTTTAAAAATGTTTTTAGAATAGTATATAAATAATCCTCATTATATTACTTAATTTTAGAGTATATCAGAATATCATATTTAAATACTACCACAAATTTATTGAGGTAATCTCTAATGACTATTAATTAAGTCCATAAATATTATTAGAGAATTAGTGAGTCTGAAGAGAATAACTATGAAATCATAGTGTCTATACCTCATTTGAAAGGTATTTTTGGGAATATATTCCTTATTTACGTTTAATTGGTGATATCCTAACTGAAGGTCCACATTATTGAAATATTGAGCCTCATTTATTTGATCGAACAAGCCGTCTATCCATGGAAGGGGATATTTTTTCTTTATTGTGATTTTTTGAGATCACAATAATAAATAAAAAGTCACATTGAACCATACTTACTCTTGATGAAGAGTACTGGTGCACCCCATGGTGAAACACTCAAGCATATAAAACCCTTTTCCATATTCTCTTGTAACTTCTTTTTCATTTATTCTCACTCAAAGATGACCATTGTGTAATGAGTCTCCGATATGGGTAGATATTTAGGTATAATCTTGATTGAGAGCTCAACCTATCATTCACGAGGAATACTAGGAAACTTTTTGGAAAATATATCAGTATAATCCCTAATAATGGGAATTTCATCAATCTTGATTCTCTCCTTTGTCTCAATCATTTGATCTTGACATGCTTTCTTATAAGGAAATAATATCCACACTTTAGTAGAAGATTACAAGGGAGATTGATCCTCCTTACACTTATACAGAATCAAAGGATGATTTGGGATGTGAAGAGTGATATCCCTCTACCAAAAGTTTATGTTGTATTTATATAAGGATGTCTAATAAATAACTAGTATCGAATCAAATTATACTAAAGGAAGTATGTAACACCCTTAAATTCTAAAAGAAGTACATTGTATTCGATAGCGTATATGAAATGTAACTCCAAGATTTGAAGAAAATATAACACCTGAAGACTTTATGATATATTTATTTTAAATAAATTCAATTTCTTTAATATATTTCATTACACATAACATTGAGTTAGCTTGTGTTACATGCAACAAAGAGTTTTACCAAACAATAATATATTATTAAAATATTATTATTTAATATAATAGTTATCGACTAGATGTTGGAATATAGGGTATAAATATGATTAAGTATTTTATGAATATATATATATATATATATATATATATATTACACACATTTATTAGTCATCTATTGATTATTAATAAAATAAGAATCATTTAAAAGAAAAATAAACATTTTCTGAAAAATATTTTTTTAAAGACAGATTAATCGTGCTTAGAAAATATAATTTAAAATGAATTTTAGCACTTTTATAAAATTTATTTGAAAAAATAAACTTCATTTTTAAAATTTTAATATAAAAATTATCTTAGAGTTAATTTTTTGGTTTTTTGTAAGAAGTTCCATTTTTTGATGAATAGTGAAAAATACTGAATTTTAATTAAAAATTTCCTTTTCATTTAATAAATTTATAATATAAAATTATATTTTGAATTTGTTTTACTATAAAATTATATCAATTATAAATACATTAATACAATTTAGTTAATTGGAATCAATTTTATATTTAATTTAGATATAAAAACTTTGTAAACTTTTGAGTATTTTCACTTTAAAAACCCACTTTCTTGTTGCGTCTGTAGGATTAAATATAAATTAATTTTTTTCCATTTTTTTTGTGGAATTTAAAAAAATGGATTCTATATTTTTAATAATAACAATTTATAATTTCTAATAAGGAGAAATTAATTTTTTTTACCAAAATTAATAGTGAAAACATTAAAATTTATTTACCTTAGTTAAAGTAAAAATAGATTTACCTGGAGGTTAAACTAAGAGGATAAGGGTTAAAAATAACCTAAAACATGTATAAATACTATTGTATGGCCATATTTCTACCTTATACTTTATAATTTATAATATATTGTCATTTGGAATATTTTCCATGTGAATAACTTCAACATTTTGGATTCTTTTGTGAAAATTCCATATAATTTCCAAGAGGGTTCCCTTTCCCCACTTATAAAAGGGAACTCCCTCCCCTCACTTATTCACACCTCACAATCCATTTGGATCAAATAAACCTGCCCAATTCTCTCCAAAAAATCCTTATATATATTTTATATCTACTTTTCGTCCCAGAAGACCATCCCTATGGTTCTTAAGAAGAGATCTAAAGGAGGTTTCTCTTAGAGAAGGTAATTATCTTAACAAAGCTCTTTCATTTTCATTATTATTTTATACCTTTAATTATGTATTAAAAATTAAAATATAATAACACCATTATCTCTCATATACTGATATTTTATTATGTTGATGTCATAATAATTATCCATCTCCACTTCAATCAAATGGGTTATGAAATCAACGTTCGTGTGTATGGAAGACTGCCACCTCATGAACTGATGTCATTCGTTTTCCCATTAAAACATCTCACAGTTGGATATAATGATGTATTTAACAAATTTATATGATATTTATGATATTATTATACTAATTTAATTTTAATATTAGATATACCTTTTTGTTTTCCGTTTTGTTTAAAATACAATAACATTGCTCATGTGTACAACAAACTACCACCTCATGAAACAATGTGAATTGTTTTTTGATTAAGATTCATACAAAAGGTAATAAGGATAAAATTAGTGAATATATTTGATATATATGATATGATATCAAATATTTAAATTTAATATATCACCTAATTCCTTATTCTTTCACTTATTAAGGGAGTGATATCATCGCTCGTGTGTACGTACGACCTACCATCTCCATGAAGCAATGCGATTCATTTTCCTTGTTCAACTTTCATAAATGGTTATGATAATGTATATAATAAGTAAATATTATATTTATAACATTAATATCATTATTAATATTATGAATATATATTATATGCAAATGAATAAGAACTTTAATGAAAAAACCCACATGAGAAAACAAGGTAGTTAACACCCGGAATAATAAAAATAATGAAAGATTATTAACAAAAAGGTGATAATATGTTATAAAAGGATCATATATGATATTATCAATATTAATATTATTATGAAATAAGTTAATAAAATTTTTAAAACCAATAAATAGTAGGATTAACACACTTTCAACTAAAGGAAAGTATAAGGTAAGATATTTCGTCTAAATTTACATTCCATTGAGACTTATTTGTTATTATAAACCAATTCACTTTTTTGTGGTTTATATTCTACCCCATTTACATATAATATCATGAATAATTCATAATTCATGGTATTTTAAGTTTCAAATTTAATTCTTACATCCAAGGGGATTTGACTTGAAAACTACCAGGTGGTAAAAATTATTGTGCAATCTCACTTTCTTTTATGACTGTTAACTATCTCTTGAAACAATCACTTCATTGTAATCATTTTTTATTGGATATTACATTTCTATTATATATAAATATTCTTGTATGATGTATATGATTATTTCCTAAACCATATAACATTTTTATATATAGTGTTTACTTTTAATGTTATTTGATTAACTGGGGAAATATTGTTAAATCCTTATCCTTTAATCAATATGAATATTTGATGACAAGACACACTATTCATTATTTAATTTATTATTAAATATATGAGGAATACTTTGGACCTATAGTGATGGGTGTGGACTAGTATAATATAGCCCCTAAATGCATCATTAGGTCTCTTGAGACCAATCAAGTTAGCCAAATTAAATGGGTTTCTACCTATAGTTTAAAATGTCTTATGAAAGGTCTTGACATTAGAGGTGTAATGATGCCTAAGATCATAGAATCCAATAATTAAGAATTAATTTATTAATATTTAAGTTATAGTTATCCACGATATTTTAGCAATGATATTATCTTGGGATGCATGTCATTCTTATTTTATTGATTAAATGGAATGTGTTCTCAGTTATTTATCTTTCCATATTGACTATGCCTTATCAAACTGTGATATCCAAGTTATTAATTAAATTGAATATGTTATCAGTTATTTATATTACCATATTGATTATTATACCTGATAATTTCATATTGATATTATCTCTAGTTTCACTTCCTTATCAGTTTATTGATTACATGATATGTGTGTTCAGTTATTTACCTTTCCAAATTTATTATTCTTATTGATTAATGATAGATTCTGCTGCACTTAACTCTTACTGAGAATTTATTCTCACCCTTATTTAGTTTCCTTTATCAAGAATCCCTGAAGTGTACTATGTTTTATGAGAAAGGATATGTTAGAGGTAATAATGATATTCTCAAAAAAAATATGTTGTAATTTAGGTATTCAAATATAATCATGTATGTATGTAGTTTTCAAAGACTACTAAACTATCTAGTCCTTCGAGATGTGATACCTTTTATCTTATGATAAAGTAAGGAAATGGATCTAGGTTATTGGGTATGGGGTAATTATAGTTGGTATTATAGGGATATTTATTAGAAACCTTGGGGACTAGATTTAGGAAAACATATATTAGATAATAGAACCCTATGATATAAATTTAGGATAAGTATAGAATAACATCCAAAAGTTTTGGTAAGGTATAGATTACATGGTATTTCCATGTAATACATCCCTATATAGATATTACAATTGGTTGTGGTTCTGGAATAGATGTACCTGGGGGTAATAAATCTGAAAAGGATACATTAATATGGACCCAATCATCACCTGGTGCACAAAAATGGGCCTTATTATGCACCTAGTTTGACACTCTTGATGGATATGATTTGGATAATTCACATTTTATTTGCAAGCCATTACGAATTATTTTAATATATAATGATAATGAATAACCTAGTCTAAACATAAGGTGTATTAGATTGAAAGGAATGCCTTATTTTGATATAAAACAGATCAAGTATTTATGTATTGGGATTCAAGAATTAAATTGAAGAAGTATTTTACCAATGGATTTTTGGTTATAATAATGATAAAACATCTAGGTATTGTGCTAAATTTCAGAATGATATATTTATTTATAAACATAAGAGTTTTAGATACCATCATGGGATTATGAGTATAATATTGATCATAAGTTCAAATTCTTAAACACCCCCTTTTAGGTTTTATGTGATGGGTGTCTATCAAGATTAAGGGTATTTTGAGAGACATTTACAACAAGTATATGTTTTAGTGGAAAAGTTATTAGAGGATTAATGACTTTAAATTATAAAGACATAATTTTAAAGGTATTTATAGACTTTAGGGTTAATATGATCATTAATGAAATCTTAATAATATCCAAATAATATTATTATACATTGTGAAAATAAAGTTTTATTGTAAACCTTAGTAAAAGGATATTTAATGATTAATTCTATTTCAAGAATTTCCATCATATTTTTTGGGAATGTTATAGGAATTATAATAATATTGTTTTAGAAAAAGAACAACCCACATTTTGGTCAACAAACCATCACATCCAAAAAAGGGGTGGATTTTGAAACCATGACCGAAGGACGATAAGGGTTTCATGCCTACTACTATTATACATGAAGTCCTGGTTAATATGAGATTGTTTTTAGTTAAATGATTTGATTTATAAATATTATTGATGAACCAGTGGTGTTAATATTGAAGTTTAGAGCTTATTATATTATGTTAGATAACGTTTTCTAACCATATTGGTTTTGGGAAATATTTATAGATATTCGAAAAGACCGGTCACTCTTTTTTGGATCTTACAATCTTTTTAAAGTGAATTTTAGTTCTTTAGGCATAAAAAAAATTCATTTTTGGATATTCATTTCTTAGAGTAAGCTATGAACTGATAATTGATCAAAGAAAAACCAAGTGTTTAAATTTTTATTATAAAATTAAAACTTATCAAGTAAGTATGTTTCCATATATTATTATATTTTAAAACAATTCCTCTACTTTAGGAAAAATATTTTGAAACAAAAATGGAATCCCATTACGTTCATATATGATGAATAAGATGATCTTTTTAATCATCACAGATTTATTTTTAGGCCTTTAACAATCATTGATCACTTAATTTCTTGTGATAAATGAACTAAATTACTCCCTATAATTATTTATTATTTTCTTCCTTTTCTATACCTTAACTTTCCCCCAATGATCTCTTACATTGAACCCTTGTTATGTGTTATTCCATATGACCTTTATAATATAATGTTTCTCTTATTAAGAGAATGTTTTATTAACCATTTTAAGATGTGATGTTTTTGAAAAAATAATTTTCAAATATCAAACCCTTTATTATGGATATTATGTTTAAATTTTTGATGATGCAATTTATTTAAGGTGGGGAGAATGCAACACCCTAAAATTCTAAAAGAAGAACACTGTGTTTGATAGCGTATATGACACACAACTCCAAGTTCGAAAGAAAAAATAACACCCCAAGACTTTATGATATATTAATTTAAAAGAAATTAATATCTTTAATATCTTTCACTACACACAACACTGATTTAGGTTGTGTTATATTCAATAAGAAGTTTTACTAAACAATAATATATTATTAAAATATTATTATTTAATGTACTAGTTATCACCCAGCTGTTGGAATGGTAGGTATGAATAGGGTTGAATAGATTATGAAAATATGTAGATAAAAATGTTTATTAGTTATATATTTATTAATAATAAAATGATAATCATTTAAAAGAAAAAGAAATATTTTTTAGAAAATAGTATTTTTTTAAAAGAAAGATTAGTCAAGCACAGTGAACATAGTTGATAATGATTTTTAAAACTTTTAGAAAATTTATATAAAAAAATAAAATTAATTTATTAAAGAATAATATCAGAATTATCTTAGAGTGAATTTTTGGGTGTTTTTTGAGAAGTTCAAATTTTTGATGAATAGTAGAAAATACTGAATTTTAATTCAAAACCGCCTTTTCATTTAAATAATTTATAATATTAAATTAAATTTTGATTTTTTAAGTAAAACTATATCAATTTTACATCTATTAATAGAATTTATTTCATTAGAATTAATTTCATAATGAATTTATATATAAAAACTTTATAAACCCTTGAACATTTTTACTCTTAAAACCCTCTTTCTCATCATGTCTACAGGATTAATTTTAAATTAAAATTTTCGACTTATGAGAGTGGAATTTTGAAAAATGTATTCCATATTTTAAATCAGAAAAATTTATAATTTATAATAAGTCAAATTAATTTTTGACCGAAATGAATAGTGAAAACAGTAAAAATTATTTAGCATAGTTAAGGTAAAAATGGATTTACCTAGGGATTAAACTAAGAGGATAAGGGTTAAAAATGACCTACCACATGTATAAATAATATTGGATGAATATATTTTCACCTTATATTTACCAAGTTCTAATATAGTGTAATTTTTAAGATCTTTCATGTGAATGAATTCAAAATTTTGGATTCTTTTGGTAAATCTCCATGTAATTTCCAAGAGGGTTCCCTTTCCCCACTTATAAAAGGGTAGTCCATCCCATAACTTATTCACTCCTCTCAATCTATTTGGATTGACCAAAACCTATAAAATTATCTCCCCAACATCCTTAGTAACATTTTATAGTTTTTCCCTCCCAAAAGACCACCCTAGGGTCATTTAGTGATGATCCAAAGGAGGTTTCTCTTTGAAAAGGTAACTATCTTAAAAAAGATCTTTCATTTTATTTATTATTTTTAAAACTTAAATTATGTATTAAAAATTAAAATAAAATAAAAATAGTATATCCCAAATAATGAGATATTATTATATTTATTCCATAATAATTATGCATCTTCACTTCAATCAAATGGGTTATGAAATCATCATTCGTGTATATGACAGACTATCACCTCACAAAAAAATATCATTCATTTTCCCATTATAACCTCTCATGGTTGGATATACTAATAAATTTAAAAAAATTATAATATATTTATGATATTATTATACTTATATAATTTTAATATTACATATACCTTTTTATGTTCCATGTAGTTTAAAATATGATAACATCACTTGTGTGTACGCTGGACTACCACCTCGCGAAGTGATGTGATTCATTTTTTGATTACCCTTTACAAGGAATGTAATAAGGATAAAATTAATGAATATATATGATATATATGAGTTAATATAGATTCTTTAAATTTAACATATCACCCACTTCCTTAACCTTTCACCCATTAAGTGAATGATATCGCCACTCGTGCGTATGTATGACCTATCATCTCTACAAAGCGATGCGATTTATTTTTTATGTTAAAATTTAATAAATGTTTATAATAATGTTTTAAATGAGTAAATATAATATTTATAACATTAATATAATTCTATATATAATTAATATATATTATATTCAAATGAACCATAACTTTAATAATAAAACACACATGAGCAAACAAGGAAATTAACACCTGAAACAATGAAAATAATGAAAGATTATTAATGAATGAGTGATAATATTTTATAAAAGGATCATAAATGATATTATAAATATTAATATGGTTATATAATAATTTAATAACACATTTGAACCCATTATATCAGAGGATTAATTGATTTTCAACTAAAGGAAAGTGTAAGGTATGGGATTCCATCCCAATTTACATTTTATTGAGACTTATTTGTTATTATGCACCAATTCACTTTTATGTGGTTTATATTATACCACATTGACATGTAATATCATGATTAATTCATAATTAATGGTATTTTTAATTTCAAATTGAATTCTTCCATCCAAGGGGATTTGACTTGAAAATTACTAAGTGGTAAAATTTATTGTGCAAACTCACTTTCTTTTGTGATTATTAACTGTATCTTGAAACAATCACTTTATTATAATAAATTTTGATCAGATATTACATTTATATTAAATATGCATATTATTTTATGATGGATATGATCATTTACTAAAACATATACTATTTTTACATATGGTTTTTACTTTGAAATTTATTTGATTAATTGGGGATATATTATTAAATCTAGATCCTTTACTCAATATAGATATTTGATGATAAGGAAAAATATTCATTAATTAAATCAATTATTAGATATATGAGGAATGATTTAAACTTGTAGTGACAAGTGGGGCCTGATATGATATAGCCTCTTGATGAATCAATCAGTTTCATGAGACAAATCAAGTTATCCAAATTAAATGAGTTTCTACCTATAGTTTAAACAGTCTTATGAATGGACTTAAAAATAGAGGTATCGTGATTTTAAAGATCATGACATCCAATAATTAATAATTTACTTCATTAATATTTTAGTTATTATTATCCATGATATTTTCACAATGATATTATCTCAGGATACATTTCATTCATAGTTTATTGATTAAATGAAATGTATTTTCATTTATTTACCTTGTCATATTGATTATGACTTATCTAAATATGAAAAAAAAGTTATTTATTGAACTAAATTTTTTCTTAGTTATTTAAATTACCATATTTATTATTATCCATGAGAATTTCATATTTATATTATCTCTGGATAAACCTCCTTCTCGGTTTATTGATTACAAAACATGCATGTTCAGTTATTTACCTTTCCATATTGATTGTGTTTATTGATTCATGATAGATTCCAATATAATTAAATCTTTCTAATAATTTGATCACAAAATTATATTATTTACTTTATTAGGAATCATGAAGTTTACTGTGTTTCATAAGCAAGGATATTCTAGAGGGAGTAATGATATTCTCGAAAAAAATTATATTGTAATTTTTATAATCAAATGTAATCATGTATGTATATAGTTTACCTATACTAGTAAACTATTTAGTTCTTTGGGATAATATACCTTATATATTATTCCAATTTAATAAACTAAGGCATATAATCTTGGTTACTGTGGTTGGGGTCGTTATAAAGTAATATTATATTTTCTATAATATTCAGTCCAAAAACATTTATTGAGGAGGAGTTATATACTCAGGATGAAACAATTGATCTATTTTATACTCTCATGGATAGATCAACCCCCATATTTTTAGGTGGCATTTTAATAGTTCTACTAAACATGAAATATCTGAAAGAATGTGTAGAAAATCGATCAAAAGTATGTTTGCTATTGTTGAATGAATAACCACCATATCTATCACCATGTCATTGTCAGGATCCTTCTTAGCAGTAGTGATAACATATTATCTTCCTCTATCTCTAGGCATTGTACGTTTTTGTCATTTATTTTCTCTAAAAACCCTTGGCTTAGGGAATTATCTTTCAAAATTCCCATGTTCTTTGAAGTTGTAACACTATACCACAGACTGGTTATTTATTTGGTCCTTCTTGTACTCCAATGTATTAGTGGGTTTCTTCATCTCTCTCCAACATTTATTAGGGTCATTCCCTTATTTTCTACACTTGAATAATCTCTTGATTCCCCTCAGACAATTTTTGGGATGTTTCTTCACACATTTTTGACACATGGGATGTTGGGTTTTTTCCCACCATGAATTTTATCTATTGATCCTCCCACAGAAAACTCAGTTTTATGTTTTTTATCTCCAGTAGCATGAGAACATTAAGAGTCAACAATCTACATATCAACCTTAAGGGAACAATGAACAATATATTTATAGATTTTAATTTTTTAGTCACCAAATCTTTTTAAATAATCGTATTTAATCCACTAAAGAAGAAGTCCTATAAAATTCCACCCCTCACCCATTGTCTTGGGAAGAAGTGGTGGGGTGTCACCAGCCTTATGTGACATCCCCATAACACAAAAGTCTATAAATAAATTACATGGGCCTCAAGAAAATATGGGGGATCATTTTAACTTTAAATATAAAACCTCCAAACAACAAGATAAAGTCAAATAAGTCTCTATATAATGCATGATTCAAAAATACTATTTCAACATAAGAAAACTAAAAGACAACATTAGAGTACATTAGAAAACAAAAATACATAACCAAAGAAAACCCATGAGACAACAAATATTCAACTCCCAAAAGACATCAACCATCAACTCACAATATACTCCAAGTTCTAAATCAAAAATCCACGACCAAGGTATTAAGAAGAATCACTAAAGAACTGGGATACCTTGCCTTTACCTATGCCTTGATAGATTATATCTACAAATGAATATTAGTGCCCAAGAAGGGGGTTAGTATAAACTCAATAGGATTTCCCCAATGAATTCCCTACTCATTCTACTAGGATACAAATTTCTAGCACATTTATATAAATAAATTTATATAAAATAATTTATATAAAACAATTTTAAAGCATTTTATAGTTTATATCTAAACCAAGTAAGTTTCAAGGAAACCATTTCACAATTATAACACTATTCTTTCAATTATTTGGAATACCCATGTTCATTTCCACATGCATAACCACACACACACAAGTTTGGTGTTACCATTTATGGTGTAACTTCACATTCATACTCTATCCCTCTTTGATGGTGGTACTTCACAACCATTACTCTTACAAATACACACACACACCAACCTCGTTATACCAATCCATTCCAAATAATTTCTCATAAAAAAATTTATTTCTTTAAATAATTTTAGAAAATTATTTCTATTCATCAAAACCAAAAAACCATTTTAAAATAATCATTTTGAAATCATATACCAAAATAATTTTTTCCACAAACCCATCCAAATTCCACAATTTACACAAACCATACCTAAAGAGGTATCCATCAAAATAAAATAAGGATTTTCAAAACAATTTAAAGAAATTTAATAAATTTTAAACAATACCTTCAGGTTCTAATCAAGGGACAATGGAATGGAATCCACCTACATCTCAAACTTTAGCGAAAATAATAATGACACAAAAACTTCAAAAACCCAGCTTAGATCTTGGTGATCAGACCCTAGATCTTGTTAACTTTCACTAAAACAACAATATATCATTAAGAAAACCAACATAGATTATCGATATATCCCTAGTAGATTAGACATATGGTTTTTAGAGAGAGAAATAAAGAAAACAAAGAAGAATAACCAAGAATGGGCACTTACTGGAAAATCTAGGCCTCCAATGCACTTCGATTCACTAATGGATCACTCCTGAATAAAAGGGGACCATATCTCATGCATAGAAAGCAAAAATAATTTGAGATATATGGTGTTTAGGAAAAAAATGAGGGTTTAAGGGCTTAATTCAGATTAGATCCACATTTTAAGGAGGGACAACTGTACACCACATGGTTTGAAAAACTATGTTCCACCATGTGATGCTACCGCCTCAATCCAACCCTTTGCATTATTGGATTTCACAGTTTTAAAAACTATGAGTCAACCATGTTTTTCCTTTCTATCCCAAAATAATGGCTTCCCCTAGGCATCCACATAGTTTGGTTTAACTGTACACCTTCCCAGTTCCCACTTCATTACCTTGCATGATTTTCTGGAGGTGTTGCATGATTTCTCCTAACCACGCACCTCAAAAAAAGCTCCAAAAACATCCAAAAACAGATCCAAACCTCCCAAAACTCAACCCAATCAATATATATAATTAAAATACATAAATAAAGTTTGAAGTAACTAAAATCAGAGGTTCTATAAGTCCTCCTTACTTTCAGTGTTGATGATGAAGCCAGAGGTGTACCGTGAAAGCCTTGTGAAGTTTGCATCATACGCCCCGATAGACTCATATTAATTTTGCTTAAGTATAAGGAATTATATATCCATTTTAAGATGTATATTTAAGGGAAAATATTTATTGAAAAATATTTTCTTAAAATCTTCCCATTCCATGGAATGAATATCCTCTATAGACTTTTTGTTCTTTATCAATTTCCATCACTAATCAGCTTCCCATTAAAAAGGATAGAAAACCAACACAAATTTATCTTTTTATGAGAATTTTAGGGTATATAATATATTATTAATAGAGATAATCCATTATTGAACAATGAGGGGATCATAATATCCATTATGTTAGGAGGCCTTTATCATATAAAATACTCAACTAAAATTTTCTCTTTCTTAGGAGGTGGAGGATGTTTTGCATGATTCATGTTATTATTCACAACTTATTCTAGTTGAGTCAGTACTAACATGAAGTTAGCAGATCCCACTACCATAAGGTTAGGTATATAATTAAGTAAATCATCACATTTCCTACCATATTTGTTTTTATCATGGTTTCTCCTATTTCCCATCATTAACTAAAAAAGAAAAAAAGGTGAAAATACTCTAACATACAAAAGGGATACTTATAAACTTAGAGGTAATAACTTATAAATGACAAGTATATCCCAAATTATGATTCTACAGTTTTAAATCTTGGTTATCTATGGAAATTTCCCTATTAGGTTTCCCATCCTAGAAATCTATTCAATTCCTTCCAAATGGTTTGTAAAGAGTTTGTGAATTTTCCAAAACATATCCCCTGGGAGTGTTAAACCAGGTGTGCATCAAGGTCGCTTTTCCATGAATTAATTAAAGATCAACTGAATTACCATATAAAAGTTTCCTGGTTATTACCCCTAGGTATAACTATACCAGATCCACATCCACTTGTAGTATCTATACAGGGATGTAATTTCTTAAAAACCACCCACTCTACACATCACCAAAATTCCATTATATTTTACGATACTTAGAGTTATCCTTAGAGTTATCAATAAATTATTTTAGTCCTAATTCAAAAAAAAAAAATAACTATACCTTTCTCTGATACCAACTATAATTAACCAAGATTTTTTATACATATTATTACATGATATTTTTACATAATTATCCATTAAATACAAAACAAGGATCTAAAGGTACAATGTCTTTGGAAGAATAGGTACATAAAATTTCAACATGAGACTAAAAAAATATATTTATTTATTTATATTTAATGATATTCTAAATACCTTTGATCTCCTAAAACTTCATGGGATAACCTAGGGAATACATAGAAAAAAGGGGTGAGGTAAAAATCCTAGTATGGGGATAAACGTGATAAAGAAACATAACATGTGAGTCAATGGTATAACCTGATATCATAAAATAGAAGGCTCATGAGTAATAACATGGGAGAATAACATATATAACATGGGATCATAAGATCATGGAAACATAGAAAATGTTTTATAAAAAAACATGACATAAAAATAAGTCAAGGTTAATTGTCAAGACAACATCACATAGGGGACAAAGTCTTATAGTGGATTAAGTTTACTCTCTAATCCCGTATATAATGTCTTAGGAGACAAAATATTTACCTAATGAATTTGAGAGATATATAGGTGAACCTATCATAACATGTTCATGATTATGTATTCTAAAAAATGAAATCAATAATAACGAATAAAAAAAATAATTACCCATGGAAAGAAATGGGTTGCATAATATTTCCTCATATCATAATAAAAATATGTTTCTAAAAAAAGGCATTTGAGAAATGAACATCAGGAATGTGTTAACCAATAAAAATTAAGGATGAATAAGATAGGTATATATTTTATATATAAATACATACATAATTTAGAATCATTTAATCAGTTTAAAGATAGATATAAAGTGTGTT
This sequence comes from Viscum album, assembly GCA_963277665.1. Classification (NCBI taxonomy): domain Eukaryota; kingdom Viridiplantae; phylum Streptophyta; class Magnoliopsida; order Santalales; family Viscaceae; genus Viscum; species Viscum album. Next base: position 179,247,403 of record OY728159.1, on the reverse strand, counting down.
AGAGAGAGAAAGTTCATAACTCAAAGATAAAAGGGTGGTTTGAAATGACCCCTTAGCTTAATTCTTGCCTTTCTTTATAAAAATTTGAAAGATATGTATAATAAATAGAGATTTATTATAAATGTATTAAATTGACTTAATTATTCATATCATATTATATATTATTTTCTTCTAACATATTACCACCTTTTTATTAACATTATTTATTAAAATTACTGTTTCGGTGATAACTAATTCATTTTTCATGCTATTTTTGGTTCAACAGTCTCAGTCATTATAAATTGATTTTGGTTACATAATTTCCAAAATATTAACCATGATATTAATATAACATATATTAATTATATATAGATAGAGAGTTATTCATAAAAGGTTGAGATAAAAATGAATTATATAGTTCATGGAGATGGTAGGCTGTACATATGCATGAACGCTGTTTCCATTTTCAATGGATGGAAAAAAGAAAGTTAAATACTAATACACCTTTCAATAGTCATAATAATATCATAAATAACATATATAAATTTTAAATCCATAATTATAATCTATTGTGATATGCAGTGATGGAAAACGAATTACATCAGTACGGGAGGCGGTAGTCCATCGTACACATGAATGACAACTTTGTTTCCCATTTGATGGAAGAGGAGATGGATCTAGTTGATCAAATTAACATAATAAAATCTTAGTATATTTAATATACTAATGTTATTATTTCACCATGTTTGCTTATTATTTGAAGGATGTATAAAAAGAAATAAAACTTAAAAATTTGATTAAAAACTATACATATTCTTCAGACAACTTCCTTTGCTTTACACCTTAAATACTCTAAGGTTGATATTATGACAAAACTATTTCTTATAGAATGTGAGTAGGGATGTTATAAATGTATTTTTATGGATTTAATGAACCAAAATGTTTATTAAGTGTGAATAAAAAGTAGAGGAGGTTCCCTTTTATAAGTGAAGGGCGGACACTCTTAGAATTAATTAAAATATTAAATTAATATCAATTTATTTTCATGAAAAGGGTTATAAACTAATATACTAAAATATAGTATGATTATGGGTCAAAATAATACCATAAAATAAAATTTGGGCAAGTTTAGATTATTTTTTACCCTTATCTCTTTGTTTTATCCCATCTTAACCATTTTTGAAAATTACCGCGATAACAAAGTTATTACTCTTTAGGGGTCATGAAAACTACTATAAAGGAAAAAATAACACATAATTGGGACATGGATGATATTTTAAACTATATATTAATAAATTTTATAGGTATAAAATTTTTATAAATTTTAAATCATTTAATAAAATATTATTTATTATAAAATATCATTACTAACATTTTTGGAACTATTTGTTTAATTTAAATTTGAATACTTCATAAAAGAAAAGGAATTAAAATATAATCCTTTAAAACATCTATAATATGTTATATTTATCTATAAATTTCATGGAACAAAATAATTAATTCCATTTATATTACTTTTAATATTTTTAATTTCATTTATTTTATTTTTCTTTTAATTAAATAAATATCATGTCTGTGTTGAGTAAGAATTTAAGGTAATTATTTAATCACTAAAAATTAGAAATAAATTATCATGATAACTAAAAATAATTTATATTTAAGTTGAACATTTAGAACCAAATATACCTTCTTTTTATCCTTATGTCAAAAATTTAAAGATAATAAATCAAATAGAATGACATTTTTTACTTTTCTTTATATACAATATTATAAAAGTAAAAATCATGAACAAATCAAAAAAGACTATATATTTTATTTTTGGATTATCATAGATGAAATATAATCATAAAATAAAATTAAATCAAATTTGAGGGTTACTTTTTAGTCTTTATCATATTATTTTTACCCTTAATTAACCCAATTTACCTTTACTGTGGTAACAAAATTTATTATGATTACTATTCATAATGACTAAAAATAAAATAGAACTATTTAATAAATTTGGATATCCTGATTCCAAATATTAAATCCATTTTTCAAGATTTAATTTCTTGGAGTTCCAAAAATTAATTTTAGATTAGAACACAAAACACAATGAAAAACAATTTTTCAGAATTTTTTTCAAGTATAAAAATGTTTTATGCCAAATTAAAGTATAAATTTCATTCCAAAGGATATAATTGTATTATTTTTAATCAAAAGAAACTGATTAAATTTTAAAACTAATCCAAAATAGATTTTTACTTTTAAAATACTTTAAAATAAAATATAGTTTTCAATAAAAATTCTATATTTTTCACTATTCATTGAAAAATCAAGCTTTTCATAAAAATCCTAAAAATACATCACAAGCTAATTTTGACATGATAATTTAAAAAATGATATATTTCATATCAAATAAAATTTCTAAAAGTTTGATAAATTAATTATATTATTTTTTCACAAAATGTAATAAAAATAAATTTTAAACGAAATATATTTTTTGAAGGATACTATTAATTTATTAAAGATTGGTTGATTATTTTCTAAAAAAATAATCAATAAATTTTTATTAAGTATGAAATTTATATATATTTCATAATTTGGTTAATCCTATTTATACATTCCAATTTAATGGCTAGGTTATAACAATCATGTTAAAATAATAATATTTTAATAGTATTTTGTTTTCTTGTTTAAACTCATGGTTGCATGTAATGCTAGCTATCAAAGATATTTAATTTACTTAAAGGTAAATATAATATAGAATTTTAGAGTGTTACAATCATCACATACATAAGCCTCAAGAAACAAAATTCCACCATCCATGCATGAGCATAACCATAACATAGTCGATAACCCATAAGGCCTTCAATTTGGAACCTGAAGAAAACATCCCCCAAAATAACCTTAAATCCTTGATCAAATGCGAATCAAAAAAACCACAAAATATATAACTTTCATAAGACTGACTACTCTCAAAACTCCTTTTGATAAAATAACTTAAAAAACCCTTAAATATGTACTAAACGACTACGATAGAGGCTTGTCCTTGGATATTTTAGGGAAAAGAGGTTTATAGTGCCTCAAATCCCCACATTTGAATAACTTGGGTGGTCTCCTCTCCCCATAAGGGACAACAAGGCCTTGAGAAGATTAAACCTCCTGAAATTCCAACACAGGTTTATCTAACTTTGTCTCTACATCAAGCGAAGTTCGTTCATTCCCATTTGGTGGAATTAAGGCATTACACCCCACTCGTTACACACACTAATCAACTCCATCCACATGGCCTCCTTGTTCATGTCCTAAAATGACATCAGGGTAGAACCAAGCATAGATGATCTGAAGGAAGAGCTCTCTCAAATTAATTTACTACTATCTTAAGAAATAAAACCACCAACGAACATCATCTTGAAAAAATTTAAATACTTTTACTTATGAAACTAATAATGAACTAATATACCTCACCACACCTGGATTGGTACTTTGATAAAGAATTCAATAACACTCACTTTTTAAGCTTCAAGAGTCTTGAGATAATTAAGGTTTCCCTTAATCCATTTTATCCACTCCACTACTTTAGCTGAACCCTAATTTCTAGGAAGATAAGACAAATGCCAATTTAAGAAGTTTAAAATGGGATAAAAAAGAAAAATGGGTTTCAATCCCACCTCTCTATTCAGAGTCTGGGTGGAATCCAAAAATGAAGATATCTTCTCTAAATGACAAGAGGATTCACCTTGAGGATTAGCCTCGAAGAAAAGACTTCTACTTTATCCATCAACCATTCTAGGCGACATAGTCTAAATGACACATGATATAGACATAATAAATTCATTCCTTACTATCCTATAAAAGTAGTCCCTTTATCAACCTAGGGGAAAATCAGATCAGATAAACCACCCCAAACAAGGTATAATAAAACCATGAAAACATTATAAAGAATTTAAAACCCATTTCAAGGAATATGTTTGAAAAAAAATACAACCTCTTTTGAAAGTAAAGAAACCTTTGTGTAACATCCTATTTTTCTTACAGTAACATCAAATCCATATTTTGATAAATTATTAATACCTAAAGTGGAAAAAATGATTTATTAGTGAAAAATATTAAAATATGTTAAAATCATCATGGAAGGGTAAAGAAAAGCCAAGTTAACACTTTGGAATATTTAATCGAATATTTTTAGAGTTATAAACTATGTTATTATGAGTTTCTGAGGTCTGCAATGACTCAGTGAATATAGAATAAAAATATTAAAAATATTATTTAAAGAGCATACAATTTATTCAAAATAACTGAACAAATCCAAAATAGTGCATCATATGATAAAATCGAGACCACCATTGGGTCCAGAACTCAGTTTTTACCCTAGGAAGGGTAAAAAATTTGAAGTCAACAGACATTTGGATGCCCTGATCACAAGTTATTTTTTTAAATGAAATGTTTAATATATTATATTATTGGAAATAATTTTATATCTCACAAATGGCGCATCACACAGAAGTTACAACACCGCTATTGTGTTCGAAACGTGTGGATTTACTCTAGGGGGTATAATTTTTGTGTGAAATTTTCCTTTTAATCACTTTATAATTTAAATTTTTTAAATTATGTGATAATAGATAAAATATTTTTTTAAAAAAATTTAATTTATTAAATGATAAAGGGAGGGCACACTGTTCATGCATCTCCCCGCATGCATTGAACCCCTCTTTCACCACGGGAGATGTAGGAAACTTCCCAAAAGCTTCAAAATGGTCCGTTTCGACCACATTAAAAATTGAAAATGCGTTAATGAGTGATAATAAATGACTTAGATATGATTTTCAAGAGGATTCATGGTTGGAAACAAGTAGTTAATTTTTAATGCGGAGATGGAATTTAGGGTTAGATTTTACAACCCCACACATACGAATATCCCTATATAAATCCAACATTCCAAATAGTATAATTTCCACAACACATTGTCAGATTTTGGGAGTAAAACAACCAAGAATAAGGATTCCAACAGGTGGACCTCCCTTCCCTTTCATCCCCCGTTGTGCAGTTCTTAAAGGTAAGGCTTTTACCTTCTTTTAATTTTTTTAATGAAATGTTGGATTTAAAATTTATGATATAAACCTATAAAAATAAAGGGTTTATTAAAATAAAGATAATAGTTTGTTTTATACAAAATAATAATTTTTTCGAAACTATAACATGATAATTATAAAAGGTAATTACATGAAATTATCACTAATAATTGTGGGAAAATTATCAAGTGATGGTTATGTTTTTTTATCAAAGGATAATTTAAATGATTTAGTGGAAATTTAATTTATCAGCGTAAGTGATACATTTAAAATTTAGAAATCATAATTATCATCACTTTTAAATCTACAAGAAATAAAATTATCATCACATGTAATTTTAAAAATGATAAAGTAATAATTTAATTTATCAGTGCACATGATAAAATTAAAAGTGATGATCTATCATTTCATATGACATTTTAGAAATGATAAAATAATTATTTAATTTATCCGTTCACATGATAAAATTATATTAAAAGTCGTGATTTATCATTTCATATGACTTTTAAAAGGGTAAAGTGATAATTAAAATTTATCAGTGCATGTGATAAATTTAATGATAATTTGAGAATTTTTTAATATAGATAAGTAATTATCACACATAATGTTTTATTTCTTTAGAAATAAAATAAATGTTATGATTTTAGGAAAACCATTGATATACCTCGAGCATCGACATGCCAAGAGCTTAGGAATTTGACATATCTCCCTAACATGAAAAAAACTATGAGAAGTTTTCCAACTATTAAGGCAGAAAGTTACTTAACATTTTGGACTTGTTTACAAATTATTTCCATTAATATGATTATGTGAAAACATGTTTAATGACCATTCTAGATAATGAATTCATGTGGGTATGTGTGTAGCCTTGAAAACTCTATATTATACTTTATGTCATGTGTACTTATATCTATTTATTCACATTATTGTAAGATTATGTGTACATTATTTTCTACTTTACTCATGATGATGTTTTATTCTTGCACACACACACGTGCACACACAAACACACACAAACACACATATATATCCTACCATGCCATGTATACCATGTGTTTTTGTTCTTGGAGCCAAGATTGGTGGATCATTGACTTGCGTTATTCTTTGGAGGAGGGATCTGCATGACTGAAGACGAGGGTCTGATGTCTGGGGTATGCACATGGAAATAACTAGGGAATGGAATGTAGTGGACCACCATGACTTGTGTTATCCTTTAGAGGAGGGATGTGCATGGATAACGATTAGGGTCCAATACATGAGGAAGGCACACGATAATGAATTAGTATGCGGTCAATGAAGAGAGGATGCTTATTAGCTCTCGTTCCCCATTATATTACTTGACGGTGTGCTTCGATGACTAAAGGACATCAATTAGATCTTAGTCATCAGTATGTAAACTCGATGATTAAGGGAATTTGATTAGATCTCCTTTCCCTTGAACACATAGAGTACATATGTTTTTGTAGAGAATTGATATTGTTCCTCACGAAGATGCTGAGAAACAATATTCATTAACCAAGTGGCTAATCATTGATTCATCTGACACCTTAGTTATCCATCTGACATAGCACTGAAGTAGGTATGAATGAGGGTTGTGGTAGCTTGGTTAGTGAAAAACCGCTTCGTTTTGGATTGTGTGTTTACTTTGAATTATTTTTTATGGCATACAATTTTATTTTAATCACATTAGATTTAGGATTCATTGGTTCTATCCTACTGAGTCTCGTACTCATACCTTACTTGGGCATTTCAATGTGCTTGTAGATTTCTTGACTAGAGATCATATTAATGGAAATGGACCTATAGAGGATAGTTTAGAGGTTAATCATGGGGTGGGAGTGGATCGAGATAGGTACTAGAGCACTCCATGTATGATTGCTTATTTACTTTCTAGTTTTCCTTCTACTAATTACTCGGTTTTTTCCACTTTGGGAGCCGTTACATTACATGTATTTCATATTTAAATTACACATTTTAATTTTTCTTTATTATATTTTTATTATATTATCCTATGACATGGTACATAGGGTATTGTCTCCCCAAGTTTCCACTTGAGACCCTCGCTGCTAGTCGACAACCTCTTACGTACGGGGAGGCATGCATGAGGCCATGTAGCATTCCAGTGAACCTAGTGATTCAGGTCAAGATGTTACAAAATGGTATCAGAGGTCTGGGTTTTTATTAACTTGTTTATTCTCTTTACTTAGGGTAGGGATATGTTAGAAATAAGCTTGGATGGCTGGGACTCAGTGTGGGAAACTATGTTAGTGTCTGGCCAACACTACATAGAGGACCTCTGATTTACCATTAAATGGGAAAATTTTATTTTTCTTTACTGTTGATTAAATTCACCCTATGTGATGCACATGATGTTATATATGTTTTATAATATTTATAGTATGTTCATAACTCATTGATAGGAACATAACTTCACATGCCATATACATACCTATGTTTGTGCTGCATAGTAGTTCATTAATTAAATGCCTTGATTTGTACTATTTGTTCAGGATAGTTTTTTCTCTATGATATATCTGTGTTTTCATGTTGTGTGATATATATTTATATGAATTAATTAGTTAAATATATCATTCTATTGTGTTAGTATATATATTACTGTTTCTAACATTCAGGGATGGAGATGGGGGTTAGTGTCTGAGGAGTATATCTTGGGTTAAGGGTAAAATCCTAGGAAAAACTTGTTTGATACAATAGACTATTAGGATAACCTTGTGTGATCCCATAGATTGGTTATGATATTTTCATGTCCCTAATGTTCCTTATTTTACAGAGATTCCACCTTAGAGACGTATGATAGGACCACCATCTACGGCAGCCCAAAATGCTTTCGTACCACCACTAGTGGTACAGGGGGATACGTCCCAACATGTACCTATACCAGCATAGGAGATTTAGTATATAAGGCCTGTTTAGTTGGGACTTTTTTGGTCAGTTCCTATCTAGGGTGAACTAACATATAGAACCATGACTGAACATGATTGGGATTTTCAACATCAGCACCCTCAACCATTCCAGGTCACTAGTGGGAAGTATTATTCAGAGGACTTGTTGGACTTTATTGAGAGAATATTTGTGTTGGTATAAAATCCTGATTAAGGGAACATGATCTTGGTAAACTTTATGTAATAGGGACCCTCTAGGAGATGGTGGATTGCTATGAGCCAGTCTCAGAGATGATAGGGTCTTACTTAGAGGACCTTTAAGGAGATAATTCTTGAGTAGTATTATCTATACATAATGAATTTGAACCATGCCTATGAATTTATGGAGTTATGATAGGGTTCCATGAATGTATCTACTTATTCTAACTGTTTTATCGATTTACTTCTCTTTTATCATTTGTTAGCTAGAAACGAGGAACATAAGGCTCAAAAGTTTGAGATAAGCCTTCAAACTGAGGTCAGATGTCAGGTTAGGGGTTTTTTCTTGAAGACATATACACATGTCTTCTCAAAGGACATGAACTTTGAAAAGGAACTAGAGGAGGATATAGTGTCAGGATTACACTCATCTCATAATGGGTTAGTGACTAAGTTTCCTCTCACCTCTATAAGATCTTCTTCTAGAAATAAGAAGAGAGAGACTAGAGACATGAAGTAGAGTACCAACATGCCGATAGAGCAGAGTGTGGTTCAATCAGCACCTTTGTTATAAATTTCACAATGTTTAAACTGTGGAAAGTCTAGACACTTTTGTAGGTTCTATAGAGAACCTAAAAGTATGTGTCAGCATTGCAATAAGAAGGGACATCTATAATAGTTTTTCTATAGAAATGTGAATCCATAATTCCACAAGGGAAAAGGTTAGAAAGGGGAAACTGGTTGGGGGTTTCAGCAGTAGACTCAGACTAGTCATGCACCTCAGGGATAAAGAGGAGGAGATAAGGCAGGTCACATGCATGTTGTGGACCAAACTCCATTAGATGGTGGAGAGGGACCATCAAATGTTAGAGGTTCCATTCCAGTGACCTCTATTTTGTCTACTGCCTTACTTGACATCGTTGCTTCCCATTCTTTTATATCTACATAAGTAGTTGCTGGACTTGACTTTCTAGTCAAGTTATCATCCAAGTTTGTCTCCCTTGATACACCTTTGGGTATGAAAGAGGGATTTCTTCATCGATGACCAGAGTGTCCACTAGTAGTTGTTGGCTATAGACATTTATGGGAATTCATGATTCTGAAAATGACGACCTTTGATGTGGTTCTAGGCATGGACTAGCTAACCAATTTCTGAGCTCACATTGATTGCTATCGAAGATGGGTATCTTTTTATTCACCAAAGGGAGATAAGTTCCTGATGAATAGGGAGTGGGATCTAGGATCAGGTAGAGTTGGACCAGACTTGAGCCAATTTGGGTCAATCTTAACACAAATGGAAGGCTTGGCTCTTTTAGAAGAATTAGTGGAAAAATACTTATCTTTTCTACTAGTTGTATCTATCTATCATGAAATCTTTCCTGATGACATCACCAGACTCCCTCCTGATAGAGGAGTTGACTCTGAGATAGAGCTTATATCTAGTGCGCAGCCAATTTCAATACCTCTATATCATATGGATCCAACTAAACTAAAGGATCTCAAATTTAAAGTAGAAGACTTAGAGAGAAAATGATTTATCAGATCTAGTACTTCACCATGGGGAGTGATTGTTTTGTATACCAAAAAGGCAGATGGTGGTCTTTGACTATACATCGATTATCAGAAGCTAAACCAGGTAATGGTGTAAAACCGATATCCTCTTCCAAGGATTGATTATATTTTTGATTAGTTATGAGGAGCTCAATTTTTCTCAAATATTGATCTTCGAACAGGATTCCACCAGTTGTGAGTTATGGAGGAGGATAGTTTGAAGAGAGATTTTCAGAGCAAATATGGGATTTATGAGTATTTGGTAATTCCATTTGAACTAAAGAATGCACAAACTATGTTCATGGCCCTCATAAAAAAAATATTTCATCCATACTTGGACTCTTTATTCATAGTGTTTGTTGATGATATCCTCATCTACTCACCAAAATCAGAACAACATGCTAAGCACTTGGAGATAGTCTTGAGTATGCTCTAAGCTCACAGACATTATGATAAGCTATCAAAATGTGACTTCTAGATCAAAGAGGTGAAGTTCCTTGGAAATGTGGTGTCTAAAATAGATATATTACTAAACCCAGAGAAGGTTATATTGGTCATGTCATGGAAACATCCTCAAAACATGTTTGAGACCAGGATCTTCTTAGGTTTAGTTGAATATTACCGATAGTTTATCTTGTAATTATCCCGACTATCGGCACCCATGACAGCTTTAAAGAATAAGGGAGTAAAGTTAAAGTGGTAAAAATAGTGTGAAGAGGGCTTCCTTTAGCTAAAGAAAAGGATTACGACAGATCCAGTACAGACACTTCCAGAGCCTGGGATTTGTTATGTAGTGTTTTGTGATGCATCAGGAGTTAGTCTCAGAGTAGTAATGATGCTAGGTGAAAAGGTAGTAGTCTATGTGCCTCATCATCTACAAATCCATGATAAGAACTTCCCTATACATGACTTGGAGCTGGTAGTAGTGGTCTACACATTGAGATTTTGGAGACATTATCTCTTTGGTGATAGATCTATTGTTTACACGGATTACAAGGGAATTTAATATATCTTCACTCAGAGGGATATGAATCTAAGGTAGAGGCATTAGGTCATGTATCCCTAGACATTATACTTCAATATGGAATATTCCCCTAGAAAAGGAAATTTTGTAGCAGATTCCCTTAGCCAAATGACCAAGGATCAGAAGGAACTTAACGAGAAGTCCTCAGAGGAGAAGTGGCATTTTATGTGCTTATTGGATGACTAGAGGGTTGATGCTTTAGAGGATAAAGGATCTACGATTTTCTCTCCCTTTCTGATTACATCTTCCATTATGGAAAGGATGAGGACCTTTCATGATTGAGACCCGGATTTTATTATGATGAGAGAGAAGCTCGCTGTAGGTGACCCGATACCCATATGGCCAATGGACAATAATGACAAGATCTTGGTCCATGGAAGAGTAGTAGTTACTAGTTCATCTAGAGAGTAACTAATGAGGGATTACCAAACCTCTAGGTGGATGGTACATCCTAGTGTGATAAATATGTACCATGTATTCAGATGATAGTTTTGGTGTCCAATGATGAAGAGGGACATTGCAGGTTTTGTCTCTTGATGCCTCACCTATCAGAGGGTGAAGGCTAAGCACTTGTGTCTTGGAGGGTTGTTGTAGAAACTAATGATACCTATGTGGAAGTGGTATCATATTACTATGGAATTTGTGATAGGATTACCCAGTACCCCAAGTAGTCGTGATGAGGTTTGGGTGATCATAGATCAGTTAACGAAGTCCACCCACTTCTTACCGATCAGAGAGACTCACTCAGTGGAGGAGTTGGGAAAAATTTATTTCTGATAGATTTTGTTCTTACATGGAGTTCCCTTGAGCATTTTTTCTAATAGAGATTCATGTTTCACATCATGCTTTTGGAAGGTCTTGTATAAATCCCTAGGGACTCAGCTAAAATTGAGAATGATGTACCACCCTCATACCTACAGATAGTCTAATAGGACTATACGCATACAGGAGGATATGCTACGAGCTTGCATTCTAGACCTTGGATGAGCATAGTGTGATCAACTGGGATTGATTGATTTTACATATAACAATAGTTAATAGGCCTCGATTCAGATGGAACCTTACAAGGCTCTTTATGGGAGGCTGTTTCACTCATCGCTCTATTGGCATGAATTGGGAGAGGCATCAGTTGTTGGCCCTATCATGGACTAGGATACCTCTGAGAGAGTACAGCTGATACAAAAGATATTGATCACTGGTCAGAGTAGACAAAGATCTTATTCCGACTGTAGGAGGATACCCATGGAGTTTTCTATAGGAGATCAAGTTTTCTTGATAGTGAATCCACAGTTAGGGAACAAACATCTGAGGATTCAGGTCAAGCTAGAACATTTTTTTTGGACCCTTTGATGTCACCTAACGGATAGGGGCAGTGGCATATCTTCTAGACCTCCCTTCACAATATCATGGTATACATGATGTTTTACATGTGTTATAGCTTCATAGGTATATACTTGATCCTATGCATGTTACTAATTGTGAGGATGTTGAGTTGGAGACTAACACATCTTATGAGGAGAACCTGATACTAATCTTGGAATAAATTGAGAAGGTGTTATGAGGAAAGATGGTACCACTAGTCTAGGTTAAATGGAAGCATTGGAGGATCCTAGAAGAGACATGGGAATGTGAGTCTGATGTTTAAGCACAGTGGCCTGATTTGTTTAAGAAAGACCACTATATATACTTCTTGATGAAGAGAAGTCGATAGTGGATGATAATTTTAACATCCTATTTTTCTTACAATAACAATAAATCCCTATTTTGATAAATTATTAATACCTTAAGTGGATAAAATTATTTATCAATTTAAAATCATTAAATATATTAAATTAATTGAGGAAGGGTAAAAAAATCATAGTTAACACTCTGGAATATTCAGTGACATATTTTCAGAGTTAGACACTGAGTTAGTGCAAGTTTATGAGGCCCTCAAAACCTCAAAGAATATAGAATAAAAATATTAATTATATTATTTTAAGCATGGTCAATTTATTCAAAACAATTTAAAAACTAATAAAAAGTGAATCATATGATAAAACCAAGACCACCTTTGGTTATGGAACATGGTGTTTACCCTAGGAAGGGTAAAACATTCAAAGTCAACAGGCATTTGGATGCCCTTCTCACAAGTTAAAGTTTTTTAAATGAGATTCTTAATATATTAAATTGTTATAAATTATTTTATATCTAAAAAACAATGCTTCACATAGAAATTTAAACTCCACCATTGTGTCCGGAATGGGGGGTTTACCTTGGGGGGTATAATTTTTGCATGAAATTCAAACTTTAATAAATTTATAATTTAAATTGTTTAAATCATGTGATAATAGAATAAAATATATATTTTTTAATTTAATTTATTAAATGATAGGGGGTAAAACTGTTCATGTGTCTCCCCCCCATGCATCCTACCCCTATATCACCATGGGATCCTTAGGAAGCTTCCCAAAAGCTTCAAATCGGTCTGTTTCAACCGCATACAAAATTGAAAACACATTAATGAGTGAAAATAAACAACTATATAATGGTTTTTGGGTGGATTCATGGTTGGAAACATGTAGTTAATTTTCAACATGAAGATGGAATTTAGGGTTAGATTTTCTAACCCCACGCATCTGAATACCCTTATATATATCCAACATCCCAACCGGTATAATCACTAAAAATTATTGTCTGATTTCAAGGGAAAAACAACCAATAATTAGGATTCATATTAGTGGCCCTCCCTTCCCTTTCATCCCCCTTGCGCAACACCTGTAGGTAATGCTATTGCCTTATTTTTTTTAATAAAATGGTGGATTTAAAATTTATGATATAAACCTATAAAAATAAATGGTTTATTAAAATAAAGAAAATATTTTGTTTTAGAAAAAATGATAAATTTTATGAAACCATGACATGATAATTATAAAAGAAAATTACATGAAATTATCAATGATAATTGTGGGAAAATTATCAAGCGATGGTTATGTTGTATTATAAAAGGATAATTTAAATGATTTAATGGAAATTTAATTTATCTGCGTAAGTGATAAATTTAAAATTTGGAAATCATATTTATCATCAATTTTAATTATCCAAGAAAGATAATTATTATCGCATATAATTTTAAAAATGATAGAGAAATAATTTAACTTATCAATACACATGATAAAATTAAAAGTGATGATTTATCATTCCATGTGAAATTTTAGAAATGATAAAATAATTATTTAATTTATCATCACACATGATAAAATTAAATTAAAAGTCATAATTTATCATTTCATGTGACTTTTAAATGGGTAAAGATAAAATTAACATTTATCAGTGCATGTGATAAATTTAATGATAATTCAATAATTGTTCAAGAGAGAGAAGGAATTGTCACACGTAATGTTTTATTTCCTTTTAAATAAAATAAATGTTTAAATTCTAGGAAAACCATTGATATAACTTGATCACTAACATTCCAAAAACTCAAGACTTTGACGTATTGCCCTGACGTTAGAAAAATTAGAAGTGGGTTTCCAACTGTTAAGGTAGGATGTTCCTTAAACTTTTGTGCTTGTTTGCAAATGATTTCCTTTAATATGATATGCACATACATGTTTAAGGACCATGATAGATAGTGAATGCATGTGGGTATGTGTGTAGCCCCGAAAACTCTATATTACACTTGATTTCATGAGTACTTTTTGCTATTTATTCACATTATTTTGTGATTACATGTACATTGTGTGCTAATTTACTCATTACGATGTGCTATTATTATATATATATATCCTGCCATTACATGTATAACTTTTTGTTTTTTTCTTGGATCCAAGACAGTTGGATCGTAAACTAGCGTTATCCTTTGGGGGAGGGATGCACATGACTGGCGATGAGGGTCCGATGCATGGGTTAGGCACCTGACGATGCCTAGGGGATTCCATATAGTGGACCACCATGACTTTTGTTATTCTTTGAAGGAGGGATGAACATGATTGATAATGAGGGTCCAATACATAAGGAAGGAACACGATGATGCATAAGGATGCAATCTATTAGTGGGGACAATGATTAGATCTTGATCCCTAATATGTTACTCGATGGTGTTTTTTAATAACTAAAGGTTGCTGATTAGCTCTGAACCCTCAGTATGTCAACTCAACAATTAAAGGAAGCTGATTATATATTATTTCCCTTGTACACATAGAGTAAAAATATTCTTACAGAGCATTGATACCATGTCATATGATAATGCTGAGAAACATGAATCATTAACATAGTGGTTAATCGTTGATTCATCTAACACCTTGGTTATCCATCTGACATAGAGCTGAAGTAGGTATGATCAGGGGTTGTGATATCTTGGTTATCGCAAAACCACTTAGTTTTGGATTGTGTTTTTATTTAAAATTATTTATTAACGCATACACTTGTATTTTGAGAAAATCAGGATTAGGGTGCATTGGTGGTGTCTTACTGAGTATTGTACTCACACCCTACTTTGGTGTTTCAGGGAACTTGTATATTTCATGACCAGAGTTCCTATGAAGGGAAAGGGACCTATGGTGGATGGTTTAGCGGTGGATAATCTAGTGGAATAAGACTAGGAAAGGAACCAGAGCACTCCATAGATGATTATTTATTTACATTCTAGTTTTCCTTCTACTACTTACTTAGTTTTCTTTCCACTTTTTGAGTCATTAAATTTCATGTATTCCATCTTTACTTTCCACATTATTATTTTTATTTATTATATTTTGATTATCTGATCTTATGACATGGTACATAGGGTATAGTCTCACCAATGTTCCACTTGATACCCTTACTGCTAGTCAGTAACCTATTGCATACAGGGAGGTGCACATGATTCCATGTAGCATTCCATATAAAACCTTTTGATTTGGGTTGGGATGCTACACTTGGTAAAATAAATTACTCTTTTAAATATTATAAAAAAATATTTTTTTTCCAAACATTATAATGAAATCAACTATTTTATAAAACACATCATGAGGAAACATGAAACTCCTTTTTTTAAATAAGCAGTTGAAATTGATTTTGGAATCAAATTTTCTAGAATTTATACCTTTTACACACACAAAACCATTTTCACCACGATCACATAAGCAAGGAAATAAAAAAATTAAACAAAAAATAAATCCAACATCACCAATATATCACAATACCCACCTTGATTATTCTACTATTACCAAACTCATGGGTAATATAAGAATCAAGAGGCTTAAATAAAAAACAAAATGGGAGGTGGAACTTTACTTTACTTGGATGAATGATTTGATATCATATGTTTCAATCAGGTAATGGTTCCTATTACATGTCTGAAATAAATCTCTTGTTCATTGCATGGTATTTTAAGCCATTTAAGCCAAACTATGGCCTCTAATTCTTTTTTTTTCATCCCCAAAACAAGTGAAACTCTCAAGGAAACTCTTAAGATTCCATTGAGGATCAAATTTCTATTGAAAATATCATGCCTCAATCCAGTAAAATAATTAAAACAAAAACCAAATCCCAATTGCCACTGGTAACCCAAGACTCAAGGAGAGAAGGAGTTCGTGATAATCTCCTTGAATCCACCTCTTGAGTTTTGAAATTCCTATTATACTATCTACCAACTTCCCAAATAATGATATAGAACTCTATAACCTATGAAATTTTAAGAACCCAGGATCTGATACCATTTGTAATAAACCAGCCTAACCTACCTATGAATTAGATCCTGAACCAGCCTTTCATCAAGCCTAAATAGTATTCTCAATCCCCACAGACTAATAATTAGTGCCTCAGAATCATAGAATACTACCTTGGGAATGATTTCACCCTTTAATAATAAATTAAAATTCCCAAAAAGGAATGGATGAATAAAAATCCAACTTATCTCATAAATAAAAGTGATAAAAATTATATTACAATACTAGTAAAAAAGGAAAACTAAAAGAAATAGGTATAAAATAGATCGAAGTGGTCTACACAACAATAACCAAAATATGAAACAAAACATGAACCATACTGTGATAACATCACCCCACAACCTGAGGTTTCTCACCACATCCCAAATCACTAATATTGTCCCATGATGTAAATATAATTTGAAGAGAAGACCTAAAACCGATATACAATGTGAATCTATATACATAAATACACGATTGTATATGAAAGGTGTAATAGAATAATCCTTATAGGATCTCACCAAATAGTATATGAAATTCCTTTCATTAAGTAGTTTATAAATGCTAGTTTGAAATATAATATAATATAAGGTTATCATTTGATAGAGCCAAGTAAAACCAAGAATGTTCTATTTTATATAAATAAATAATCATTTCCTTTAAATAAAACTAGTTTGAAAACATATATAAAATAAGATCATTTTTAACTAAACCAAACAATGTTAAATGAAAACCCTGTTTCTTCTTTCAAACACCATTCTAAAACCCCCAAAACAAACCAACCATTTATGTATATCATTTTAAAAATAGTTTTACCAAGAATGACCTTTGGAAACCATTTAGGTAAACTAACAATGAAAAGTGGAAGCATATATAAATATAACCAGGATATGGATCAAAGAAAAACATTGAGTAAATAATATATAAGGAGACATAAATAAATTAGTAAAAAGGGGAAACAAATAACTGAGAAGAAGGAATTCCCTATATAGATCCATAAACCAAGGGATAAGTGTTATGGGATATACTCTAGGATCTAACTATAATGACATTTGGCCAGGTTCTTGGATTCACTAGGCCCTATGTGTATCCTGAAGAGATACCCCATCAAGAATTTCCCTCATAAAGCGTGAGGGACTAAACCAATAACAACCCATTGGAAGGGGGAACTCTCTCGGGGCACTAGCTAGCTTGTATACACTATACCATCACAACACACATCAAGAACTTATATTAGCTACCTGAGGTTTCCATGACATCAAAGAAATACAGGTAAGTAGTTAATTAGGAAACAAATGCATTAATAAAATATGATCAATATATCGTACCTCACCTCTAACTCCCTCACAAAAAACAACCCCTTCATTCATCCTCCAAAAAACATATGCTCTAAAAACCACTCATTAAGGGAAATAAAACATATAAAAAAGGAGAATCACAAGGGTCTCACATTTATCAAAAAAAAATCCTTTAAAATTTACAAATGGGCCTCTATATTAAAAATTGAATTAGGATACCAAGACCTTTTTTATTTCACTAAACTCCACTTTAAACATATCTTTGAAACCCATTAAAACCACACATGCCATTTTCATTCAAATGATCATTTTTAAAACATGGATTCTCTTCCTTGAAAAACAAAAAGAAGATAAAATCCATTCATTATTTTCAAACTTTATTAAAATAGAAATAAAATTATTTTTATAAATGGGTTGGGATGACTAAACATTCATTTTAAAGAAACATTTGAATTTATAAGAAAAACATTTTAAGAAGAAAGTTCATTGAAACAATTTTGGAACGACAAATAAAATATAACATATAACCACACATTCAATAAAAGGGAATTTATAAAACTCAAGAACACCATGAATTTATAAATAAATCAATTTTATAGAAACACCTACCTAAAATAGATTGGAATCAATTTGGAATGTGTTGCCTTCCACGACGAACACCTAAACAAGCAAGAACCCACCCTCTATAAGCCATTAGAGACTAAAATACTTATTTTAAACCATATTGATCCAAAAATCTAGATAGAAAATTGATTTGGGGATAGAGAATGTGAAAACTAGGATAATTGAAGAGGAGGGTGAATGAGAAGATAATAGAGTAAGAGAGGGAAATAATACCTTGAAAATCCCTTAAAATACTTTGAAAGAGGGCCACAAATCAAAGGAGAAGGGTGTGAGGGAGATCTCATTGCACATACAAGGATGGATGAACAAGTGAGAGTGGAGGGAATAGGACATATGTTATAAATTTAGAGAGGAAAATGGGTAATTTCTCTTTTAAGTGAAATATGGGAAAACTGTATGATTTGGATGTATAGTTTTCCAAACCATGTACCAAAAATACCGAAGAAACTGTATGAACCCCTTATAAGGGACATCTGCATGACTAGTAATAACCATTTTGTAGATGTGTGAGCTACCCTTACACACACAAATTTTTTCATTATTTCCCATGAAGACTTACACAGTTGGAAGAACCATGCAGAGATTGTGAAAATCAACATTGACTAGTCTACATCCTCATATAAACGATTTACACATGATTAATACTAATTATTTGTGCACCTTTTAGTTCCCAAAATCATTCCCTATTTCTAAAATTAAAGACTAAAAATTACCTAAACTTGAAATAACTCAAAATAATGTAAAATAGAGATCAACGGTAACACATATATGTTACAATTATCCCCACCATGCTAATTTAAATCCCTATAAATTATTCAATAAAACAAGAAGGTGACAAAATAATAACTCTCCAAACTATCACTCAACCCAAAATATCACACTATATCCCTAAAAAAATAGAACCCAATTCCTCAATCCAAACCCACATATCCAAGCATAGCTAAACCACAACAACCTAGAAGGAGTTCTAATATGAAAGGAGACCGACCATGGGCCTCTCCATTATTTAGAATTCATCTTAACTAGTGATACATGAGACAACAATCCTATAAGGAGAAAACCACCACTGATAATCAACATTACCACTAAAACCCAAAAAAATAATATCTTCCACCAACCATAAGAAACTATCCACAAGAACCAGATCAAATCCCAAAGAGAGATTCAAACCACATAAGCATCTACATATCCACAAAAATTATTCCATAAAACCATTATAGGATTCACCAAAGCACTTCAAATCCAAAACAAAAAATCCAAATAATTACCAAATAACCCCAATGAAGAGTGACACAGGGCTAACCTTAAGTCAAAAGACAATGAGGGATGAGTAACCTTAGACTTTACACAGAGATCACTCAATCAAGGTGAACCTAACCATGTTAAATCCAATCACCATATAGTGCATACTTTAAATTTATGCATCATCGATCCTTGTCACATAAATAAGAACTCAAGGTATTATCCATGCCCTCTCATCAATAATCAAACCCATCACATAGATAATCATCAAGAAAAAAAATTACAATAACCACACATGAGCATAACTATAAAATAACTAGCATCCCACATGAGTGGTATCTTACCCCCACAATGGAAAAAGACTTTAGAATATTTACCCTCCTACACTTCCAACATGGGTTCATCTAACATTTTCTCCACATTAGGAAGAGCACCTTCATTCCCATTCTATGGAATCAAGGAATTTCCCACCACTGGTTTCCTAGACTGATTAGCTCCCCCTACATGGACTCATTGACTATCTATTGAAAAGTAACCAGGGCAAAACCAAACATAGCTGATATAATGTCTAGGAGAATACCTATCCTAATAGGATGAACACTATTATATTAATTTATGACCAACTCAGGAAAGAAAACCACTAATAGAAATCTTCTTGAAAATCTCCCAAGGCATTTCCTCACACAAATGAGAAGGAACCAACAATCCTCATTACACTTGGCTTGGTCATTTGAGAAATACTTTAACAACTCTCACCTTTGAAGCTTTAGGTGTCTTGCGAGAATTGAGGTTTCCCCAATCCTTTTCAGCCACTCCACTACTTTAGTTTAACTATGATCTCTTCTAAGAGGAGGTGGATGTCAATTTAAGAAGTTTGAGATTAGATCTGAGAGAAAAAGGGGTTTTGATCCCACCACTCCATTTAGATCCTTGGTAGAATTGAGAATTGAAGTGTTTTTCTCTAAACGATAAAATGATTCACCTTACAGATCATCCTCGATGACAAGCCTTATACTTTCTTTATCAACTATTTTGGGTGCCTCAATCTAAAAATCATAAGACATGAACATAATCAATTTATGTCTGACAATCCAAGATAAGTGACACATTTATCAACCTAGGGACAAATAAAATTAGATAAACCACTCAAACAAGACATAAGAAAACCATCAACAATAAATAAAGAATTTGAAACTCATTTTTCAAAGCCATATGTTAGAAAAACATAGGACTTATTTTGGAAGAAACCAACCTTTGTAAAATTATACATTACATGTAAAAACTATGGTAAATCATTTCAAATGTTTTCTAACCACCCTAATTAAATCAATCATTTTATAAAACACACAATGAGGAGTAAAGAAACAGAATTTTAAGTAACCCATTAAAATTGGTTTTGAATAAAATTTTCCTAAAATTCCACCTTTCACACACACAAAACCATTTTCAACACAAACACATAATAAAAGACACAACAAAAATTTCAAAAAAAATCAACCAGATATAACCAACATTTCACAAGTCTCTCCTTGATTCTTTTCCAATCAATAAACTTATGGGAAATCCAAGAATAAATATGCCTAAATAATTAAACCAAGTGGGAGAAAGGTGATGTGGCTTTTATTTCATGATTTTGGCCACATCATTTTTTTAATTAAATTATGTTTTTATTATCTAAATACTGTTTTGATGAATAATTTACAATTTTTGTTAATTTAGAATTAAATATTTAAAACACTTAATTTTATGTTTAATAATTATTTTATTGGAATTTTTTGGTATTTGGTTAATTTATAGTTGAATAAATAAATTAGTGTAAACCATTATTTATATTATTATTTTATGTTTAAATTATTTTTTGTCATTATTTTATTTAATTATTTCAATTTAAATTGTATTTGAAAATAATAATTTTAAATGTTTTTTTTATTTTTTATGATTTTTAAATAAATTTATTCATTATTTATTTTATTTATAAATAATTAATTTATCTTTTTTTTTAATTTTAATTTAACTTTTTTTAATTTTTAATTAACTTATTATTGTTATTATTTATTTTCTAGGAAAAGTCATGTTGTAGTGACTTTAGTGATAGTGTGAAAAAAGTAACATGGTCACTTAAGTGACCGTGCCAAGTTGCTACATAAGGGCCCATAGTAACTTAAGTGGCCACATGTAAATTAGAAGTTACCACAATACATTTCCATGACCACTTAAGTGATCACAATATATTCTTGTGAATACTTAATAAAATATATGCTTCACAGATCATCACTTATTGATGAAATTAGATGTCGCCGACATAAATATGGGGTCACAGAGCAAGCCTAACCCTCACTAAGCTCGAATATATGAAGAACCCTTTCCAAGTTGAGCCCTATAGAATTGAATCCACTCTTCATACTAGAGATTCCAATAGAAGCCACTCCTGATGTTGAATAAAGAAACCAATGGTTCCTCACTATCAAGTGGAACCTTAATGTTTGTTGAATAAGATCACACCTCTAACAGGTGGATGGGAAGACAAAGAAGAACCAGGTTTCAATCCTATTCCAAGATGATGAAGAATTAAATGATGTCACCACATATAGATGAATACATGCTGAGCCTTGATGAGGCTGATCTCAATCTGAGGCCCATATATTGAGGAAGAACTGATCAAAGATGGTGATGGTCACACTGTGCTATGCCGGTGTGAATAGATTCAGGATTTGAGATTTCAAAAATGACCTCTATTAGAGAGTTCCTTGAGCTTGGCCCAATATTTTGTGTTAATTTTTTGGTTGATATTTTGTGCACTATATTTTTAAGTGAATTTGGAGGTTTGTTGAAGAAGATGATGGGGGATGTGATTCTCCAATGTTTCCTCTACAAGATTATTGGTCAAAACACATAAGGTTCTTGAATAAATTCCTATGAGAAGTCGTAAGTTTTTTTAAATCAAATGTGTTGGGGTTTTCCATATTATAAACATAAAATTCTTTCACCGAGTTATCTGAAATAATTATTTGGAAGCTTGTGACATACTATTCATGTTTGGAGAAGAGTCTGGTCATGTTTCTTTTTTGATTTTTATTGAGGATTTTTTTAATTATTAGTGATATTAAATAACGACCCTCCTAGTCATGTGTATCCAAGGTATGATCAAATATGAGAGGAGAAGTTTTTATATATTTCTTGAAATTTGTGAAGAGTGTATTAAACTAATTTTCCTTCTATATTCTTTTGAAAAAAATGAAAATGGGGGTGTCACATACATTAGAGGAACATGAAAAAAATGAAAATGGGGGTGTCACATACATTATAGGAGAATTTCTTGTGTTACTAGAGGATTGGGTTATACCGTTAAGGTTTTGCACATGTCTACTCATGAATGGAAATGAGGAGGCAACTAACTATGAGATGTGATGTTGGATTTGGAACGTAACATGATTTTAAAAATAAATGATGATTGAAAATCCATTAGAGAGGATCCATCATTCAATTGGAGCACATGTGATAGCGTACTATAGATCAAAACCCCAATTGGAGTAGGAGAAATCTGAGTTGATGCCAAAAATATGAGTGAACCTAGAAGGGGAAGATCCTCACTTATTTATTCTTATTTCTCTTACTTTATTTTCAAGATGCATTCATTGAATAAATTTTTTATCTAAACATTAGAAGTGGAATAAAATAGGTAAAATTGGACTATAATGATATGAGAATTCTAAATTGGTTCTACTTTTGTTAAAATAAAATTTCAATGCAATTTAAGTTTGGAGTTCATTTTCCATTCAAATATGAGTGTCATTTTCTCACTAATCAATGAACTGAGAGGTGCATTAAAAACTCTTGAAAGGTTATTGAATTACCAAAAATTAAAAAACGTAAATGTTATCTTCTCTATAATAGAACAAATTTAATCATGATTAATGATCTTGAGATCATCTTGAAGGAGAGATCTCAAAGCTATGTTGAATACTGAAGCGAGAGATATCTGGATCATCACCTTTTTTAGCATTGAATTAACTCTAATTAACTTGATTATACTAGAGAATATCCTTTACTCAATTCAAATAAGTCTAATAACCATATTTTCATCAACTATATTATTTCTTGTGTTCTGCTTTTTTTCCCATACCATTGTCACTATTTCACCACAACATCCTTTTTATTTCACATAATCATTATCACCTCCGCTATTTCACTATTTTGTTAATTTTTTTTTATTTTTTTGGTCATTCACCCTACAATGGTCTTTCATGTGGAATCAACACTCATAATAACCATTTTACTAGTTGTAAGTAGTAAGTTGGGTTTTATACATAATTAATTTGAATCAGTTCTATTCAATGACCTAACAATGTCATCAAATTTTGGAATCATTAACAGGGAAATAACAAGAGACCATTTCAAAAAATAAAACATTAAAAAATTGAATATAGAGAAAATTAAAAAACACATATAAAAAATGGTTAAAAAATCATAAAAAAATATGTAATTTTTTTCTAAAAACATTCTGCGTCTTGTATGCACACACGCCAATCTATGTAAAATCTTTAAAAGTCCAATTCTAGACATTAATAAACATTGTTTTATACTTATAAAAAAATAATATCTCATTTTAGAATATGAAAAATCAAGAAAATAGAGTTGAAAATAAACCTTAGATCTTTCCAAAACCCTTAGTTTCTGTCCCCAAGAGACCTAGACTTAGGGAGTTTCAACTTACAATAGTGTCAAGTAATCTATATTGAGTTAGGTTATCTTATAGGTCTATGAATTATGAGATTAATCAATCTTATATATCAATGATTCCATCATTCAATGTACTTCTTGCAAAATATTCAATTGATTTTAATATATATTTTATGGTTCTTTCAAAAAAATTCTTTTGTGAGGTCTGAGTGAGGAGGAGTTGAGTTTGAGAGTTTTTTCATTCTATCTTAAGGTAGGGATAGTTCATGTTTTCAAAACCTCAATGATATTTTTTTGAAATGTGGGATGATCTTTTCAATGCTTAGATGCCCAAATTTTATCCTTGGAAATCCACCATAGAAGTGAGGAATAAAATAAGGATTTTTTAGGATGAAGTAAATCTTCTTCATGAGTCTTGGGATAGGGTTAGATCCTTTTTAATATAGTTTCCCAATCACCAATTGTCTACTCATATTTTTATGGACTATTTTTATAATTCTCTTACTCCTTATAACTATAATTTCGTTGATCAATCATATGGGGGTGACTTATCTGATATGAAAAAAATGAACTTTAAAAAATCTTTGATAAGTTAGCCCAAAAGTATGAACATAAGTGCACTAGAAAAATAACTATTCATAAGGATAAAACAAACACCCAAGATAATGTTATAGATGATATAGTTCTTAGGGAGTAGTGCTATAATTCTATGATGTATGATCATACTCAAAAATGTTTTCTCAACTTTGATCTCCCTTTCTAATATGAGGATAATGTATAATTCATTGATTATAGTGATAGAAATCAGGATTTCAATGATCTTTTATCAAATCAATAAAATTATGGTTACAAAAATAATACTAACTTGTTATGGAGAGATCAAGGAGTGATTAAACAGTATACTGCCCCTATTTTTCCACAACAACCAAAACAATATTTCCAAAATCAAAATGGGAGTGAGTAGTCAAATTAATAAGGAGAAATTAATGAACTTATATAGCAGGAATCGGGTGTGATAAATTCATTAAATAAAGACACAGACTCTAGATTTCATTGTTGAAACTTCAAATGGGTCAGATGGATAAAGATCTAGGTATAAGAGACAAAGGAAAGCTTCCCAACACAACAATTACAAACCCAAGAGAAAATTTCATGGATATAACCACTATATCGGGTCTTTAAACTCAATATGAAGTTAAGAAACAACAAATTGAAGTAAAAATAATGAAAAATATTATTTTGAGAATGAAATCTAGAAAATTCCAAATCTAGAAATCTAGATAGCATTGTCCAACATTAACAAAATAGAGAATCGTCAACTAAAAAAGAAACATAATAAAGGAAAATGAAGTGGGAATTAGTCAAGGAGGGAAAGTAGAAAGTAAGATTTGAAGATAAGAATAATAATCCACATGTTATGAAGAATTATTCTATTCTCATCCCTTTTCCCCAAAGAGTTAAAAAGTGCGATGAACGTGATTATTTTAAATTCCTTTAGATGTTTAGGAACTTCAGAATTAACATGCATTTTTTATATGTCTTAAATAAGATTCTATCTAATATAAAATTTCTTAATAGGTTCTTAGTCAACAATAACTATTGTGGAGAGTTTACAACCATAAATCTCATTGAGAAATATAGTGAAATTGTTCAAAAATAGTTAACTCCAAAATTAAATAACCCTATATTTTTTTATTTCTTGTATAATTGAAAAAATTGAGGGAATAAATTGTATTTGTGACTTAGGAGATAACATTAATCTTATTCCTTACTCATCATTTAAAAAGTTTGGTATTTAGGAATCGAAGACAACTTTTGTTTCTCTACTATTGGATAATAGGTTACTATCTTATCCTTATGGAAGGGTAGATGATCTATTGGTTAATGTATTAAAGATTTATATTTCCAAAAAAATTCTTATCCTTTAAATGGAGTGTGAAAATAAAGTATTGATCATATTAGGGATACCTTTCTTAGCCTCTTATTAGGTTACCATTGATGTCTAAAAATGTAAAATGACTCTTTAAGCTAGTGAGGATCAAGAAGAGTTCTATGTTTTTAATGATTATCCACTTATGGTGAGTTGACAATTGATTAATGTTACTAAGGAGGTTTTTAGAGTTGATTCCGGGAGGGAGAACAATAATCCTTTTGATGACTTGGTTAATGAATCTATTAATGAGAATTTTAATACTTGTTTTGTTGAATCTGATTCTAAACTAGAATTAGAATGTGTAGGGAGAATTTGATAACCAAATTAAGTGGTTCATTGTTGAGGAAAATGAAATTATTCATCCAAAACCATGCTTTCTTATAAATAGAGTTACTCAAGCTACTATACAAAGTCCATAGTCTTCCTTTGTTCCCAATATAGAAATAACTTCTTGTTCCTTTTAACCTGAGATGTTTATGTCTGTTTTGATTTCTTATTTAGCTATAATTGTGTGTTTTGAGACCATTTATGAGTTTTTCTCATCTGATGTCTAATTTTTACAAATCCCTAAAGTTGGGGGTGTTTTGGTTTATGTCCTACTTAAAAACAAGATAGTGTTCAATATGAACAAGTGTACTTCATAAAGAACTTTTTCCTTCTAAGTAAGATGATGTGTTCGATGAATTCCAACCAGAATTTGAAACTTTTATTTTGTTTGAGTCTTTTTTGGACTCTAACAAATACATTCTTACTAAAAAATTTTAAAATCTCAAGATGGAGTCTTCTAAGTCATTAGATTTATTAGAAATTTTGGAATCTATTTCTGGAATTAGTGAGTAGGTAGTTGATAGATTGAATTTTGTTTCTATTTTTTTGAAACACTCTAAGTGTGGGGAAAGCTATGAGAATTTTTTTGATCAGTTAGGTGAGGTTTTTGTGTTTCTATCAACATTTTTGAGAGCCTAGAGAGAGGTTATGAGGGTTCATGTTGAGCTAGACAACCTGATACATATTGTTGTTTTAGATTATTTTTGGATAACTTTTCTTAATCCAAAATTTGAAACTTCTTGAGAGGTTATGTTGATGATTTAATATACAAAAGTGAATTAAAAACCATCAATAAGACATACTCATTGAATGATCATGGATAGATATTTTATGTGGGAAATTATGGATAAATACTTTAAATTCAGTGTTGCATGAAAGCCAACCCATGATTTTATTGTTTTTATCTTTTATTTTTTGTATAAGTAAATGCTTCCCTCTTTATTATGTGTCTTACTGAATTGGTGACCCATATATTTTGGATGTTTTGTTGATTTTTTATTACTAATTATTTAATTATTATTTTTGAAAGTGTTAGTGTCTACTAACCATGAGGTGATGTTAGCGTGCAATTGGTGGAGTTACTATGAAAAGTGGTCATTTGTTAGGTTAAGTGATTGCAGGAAGAGGGCATGGTCGATTGTGATATTTTATTACCAGAATCAGTCAATTTAAACTTCAAATATATAAGGATCTTATAGTTTGATTAAATTTGATAAAACTTTCATAATTTTTAACTTTGGTTATTATCTTGGAAGCTTATTGATATATTTTCATTTTTTAGGAATTTTTACTTACAACCAGAGACCTATTTCCTTATAGGGAGGTTACACATATGTTTTACAATAGTGAGAAAATATTCAACATATTAGGGGAGAAAATGTTTTAATTTATTTATTATTCTCTTTTATTTTGGTTTCTGGTGTCAGGGAATTGAATGCTTAAAATTTATAGCTCAAGTTATGTCTATCATGTTGTATTCTTGAAAGCCTTGATGGTCACTATCATTTCTCATATTACCTTTATTTTGTGTAATTTCATGACTATTTTTTTGCTCTTTTGAAAATCATTCTTCTACTTTATTGGTATCGTGTAAACTTTTGAGAAAAATCAATTTCTATACTTCATTTCCTAGTAGTGACTAGTAGGGATATTTTTTCATATTTTGTGAATATTTATTATTCTATAGAAAATCAATTTTTAAACTTTCCTAACACTCCAAAAAACTAGATTCCACAGTGTTTCATTTTTAAATATATTTGATCCAAATTGTTTAACTATTTCTCCTACATTTAATTAAAATACGATAACATTATTTATTTTTAAGTGTGGGGGAGGAGACTTAATTAAATTGATATACAATTTACTATTAATTCATCAAAAACCCTGATTTGTTTTCAAAATTCCCCCTTGTCAAACATCATTTTAGGATGTATACAAATAAATTTGTGTTTGTAAATGAAATCATTTTTAGGAAAATAAAAATTCATTTTGTCTTGCCTAGGTGATAATTAAACAATGAATTGAGGGGTTTTACTGATTTTAAAAAGAATTGCATGATTGGTGAGTGAATTATTCCCACTATTTTAATGGGAATTTTGTTTAGTTAATAGGGAATGGAGTAAGATAGTAGATATTTCAGTGGAATTAAGATCATAACTTGAGAAAACTTAAAGTTGGAACTTAAACTATGTGGCTATCTTTATTTGAATAAAGAACCTTCAGGATCCAACTCAAAATATAATAATACAAGTCCTTTGAAACTAGAGAAAAATGAGAAATTGGGATCCCATGGTGAATATCTAAGACTTAAGGCACCGAGTTTGGGTATAATCCCTCACACATTCATGGTTGGAAAAAAATAATAAATAAATAAATAAAGTTCCTAAGTGAAAAAAAATGAGACTGTTAAGGTGATGGGAATACTAAACATAGATGAATAAGGGTAAAATTGACTTATAAGATAATCATTTTAGTTGAAAAAATGAAGTGAAAAATGGAAATTTTACTTTTAAAACCTAGGATTGGGTGATAATTGAATGTGGCTCTTTTTAAAGTTTTAATTTCACTTCTATCTAATATGTTTCACTCCTATAGTTAGAACCCAAATTGGAATTGAAATGAGCTAGTGATTGTCATTCACACATGTGGCATGATTATTTCATGCATTAGATGGAATTTTGATTTCCTTTGACTCTAGAGTAATTTATAACTTTGGTAGGATAACCACTTCATTTTAAGATCTTTTGTTAATAAATAAATAAAAAACATTAAATTTCCTGAGAGTGAAATTGATTATGTGTGGTGGAATTTGATGTGACTTTTCTTTCCTGATTTTCCACATCATTTATTTAATTATTTTGTTTTTTTATTATGAGAATAATGTTTTTAGTTTATTAATTTACAATTGTTATTAATTTGGTATTAAATATTTAAAACTATTAATTTTATGTTTTAATAATTAATTTAATTTTTATTTTATTTATTTATAGAATTTATAGTTGAATAAATAAATTAGTGTAAAACATTTATTATTATTTTTTATGTTTAAATTATGAATTTTATTCTATTATTTATTTATTTAAATTTAAATCGTATTTCAAAATAATAATTTTTAAATATTTTTAGTTTTTTAGTGTTAAAGAAATTTATTCATTATTTCTTTTATTTGTAAATAATTAATTTATATTTGTTTTGTTATAGTTTGTTTTTTGTTTTGATTTTATTCATTTTTTTTAATTCGTAATTAATTTACTCATGTTATCATTTATTTTCCATGAAAAGTTCTGATGCGTTCACTTTAGTAACCACACGCAAGAAGTAGCCCAATCAATTAAGTGATCATTCAAAGTGGTTGTATGAAGGTCCATAGTCACTTAAGTGGCCATGCTAAGTGTTTGTATGTGAAATCATAAGTTACCGTAATACATTCCCACAATCACTTAAGTAACTACAATAGACTCTCACAATAGGTATATCTACTATATCCCAAAACATAGTGACCGTGGTATAGTTTTTAACTTACTACGAGTGAATACCCCCAACCTATTATGTCAAGATGGCATGCCTGCTACCTAGTTACCATAAGAAGTAAATTTCAAATGACCATGAGGAGTACCTACCACATAATCAATGGAGATGTTACCGCTCAATGCAGATAAGCTACTACATAGAGTCAAGTTATCCTGACTATTGTCATCATCCCATTACATGAACATGTCAACCTGCTGTAAGAAAAATAAATCGATGTAGATGTCATGAAGAAGATGACCACCATAGAATATGAACCCCTAATAAATGGAGAATATACAAACGTATTGAGGTCGGTACATGTCTTATATCCACCGAGGAATTCGATCAAAGTTGGAACCGAACATAAATTTGGATGTAAGGCTAAGGATTGCTGGGGAAGCCACCACTGTAACAGATGAACCTAAATCTTAACCGAAGTTGACACTAATGAAATAAACCATTTAACTCCCATCTAACCACTTTTTAATGAAATTATATGCCACTGATACAAATATGTGATCACAGAGAAAGACTAGCCCTCACCAAGCTCAAATCTTTGAAGAACCCTTTTCCAAGTCGAGCCTCACCGAATTGACTTCACTGTGAATTCTAGAGAAGAAAATAGAACCCGCCACCAATTTTGAATGAAGAAACCAAAGATCATAATCCATTGAAATATTCCTTTGAGTATTGTTGAATAAGATCATTCTTGTAGATGATCAATGGGTGGTAGAAGATGAACCAGTGGCTGATCTCATAAAGAATTAACCAATATCACCACTTGTGGAAGAATATGATTTGAGCCTCGATGAG
Organism: Viscum album; assembly: GCA_963277665.1. Taxonomy (NCBI): domain Eukaryota; kingdom Viridiplantae; phylum Streptophyta; class Magnoliopsida; order Santalales; family Viscaceae; genus Viscum; species Viscum album. Next base: position 179,216,598 of record OY728159.1, on the reverse strand, counting down.
GATGATCCTGATCTGAGCCTCACTGAACATGGAATAAATGGTCAAAGATGGTGATGAATACAGTATAGTGGTGTGAATATAGTTAGGATTTTAGATCTCGAAGATGACCTCTACCAGAGAGTTACTTGAGCTTTGCACAAGATTTTATGTTGATTTGTTGTTGATATTTTGTGCACTAAATTTTTAAGTGTACTTGAATGTTTGATGAAGAAGACGATGGAGGTAACTATTATCTAATGTTATAACCACAAGATTGTTGGTCGACACACACAATTGGATTAAATAAATTCCTTTAAGAAGCTGTAATTTGTTTTTAATCAAAGGAATTGGGGTTGTTTAAGTTGTGAACACTGAAGGATATCACTGAGGCATCCAAGCAAAGGATTTGGAAGCTTGTGACATGCCATTCGGGTTTGGAGAAGAGCATAAGGTTGTTTCCATTTTTATTTTCATTGAGCATATATAGTTAATTATTGGTGAAATTTAATGATGACCCTCCCAGTCATGTATAACCCTGATAAGATCAAAACCAAGAGAATGAGAAGTTTCTACCTATTTTTTGAAATTCATGAAGTGTAAATTTCTTAATATATTATTTAGAAACAAAATTATAATGGGGTGTTTCATATATTAGAGGAGCTTTTCCTACTTTACTGTAGGATCAGTTTTTACCATCAAGGTTTTCCACATATCGAATCAAGAATGTAAATAATGGGGGAAACTAACTATGAGCTATGATGTTAGATTTTGTTTGTAACTTGGTTTTAAAAATAGAATATGACCATCCATCTATCACAGAGGATACATCACTCAATTAGAGCACACATGAAATAGTAATGGATATTGAAACCACTCTTAGAGAAGAAGACAACTGAGTTAGAGATGGAGAGAGGAATGAACCTCAAAAGAGAATATTCTCCCCAATTTCTTCTTCTTTATGTTACTCTCTTTTTAGGATGTAGTCATTGAATATTTTTTTTGATTTCATTATAAACATGAATAGATGAATAAGATAGGGGAAATCAAACTATGATGAAATGATATTTGTAAATTAATTTTTCTTTTGTTAAGATAAATTTTTAGTGTAATGTAAGTTTAGAGTTATTTTTCTATTCAAATATGAGTAACATTTTCACACTAATAAAAGAATCGAGAGATAATGTTATTTAATTTAAAAACAATTTATTGTTTAACAAAGTATTAATAATTGGAAATGTTAAATTTTCAGTTCTCTATAATAGAAAACATTTACTCCCAAGTAATGATAATGAGATCATCTCTAATGAGAGATCTCTGAGTTGTGCTATAAACTAAAGCAATATCTTAGTGGATAATCATCTTTTCTTTTAGAAATTAATTAATTTTAATTAATTTGAGTAGTCTAGAGAATATAATTTACTTAATTAAAATCATTCAAATAACCCTATTTTCATTAATTGTCTTGTTTTTTGTCTTCTACTCTTTTCCCCTACCATTGTCATTGTTTCACCACTACCTCCTCATCATTTCACACATTCAATATCACCTTCTCACTTTCACTATTTTGTTTTCTTTTTTTTGATCACTCACCTTACACCAACCTTCCCCAAGGAATCGGAAACCATACTCCATTTTACTAGTTGTATGTATTAAGTAGGATTTAATGAATAATTAACTTGACATAGTGTTAGTAAATGACCTAACACCAACTTAAGTAGGACTATACTTGACTTGGTCACATGGTTTGATGATCCATGTTCCAATCTGGAACTAGTTCTTATATAATGTATGAAATAAATAATTTTATTACTGTATGGTTTTTCATTCAATGAAAGTCACACTTCAAAAAATTAGTCTTAGGAATGGTTTCTATAATCACCACTAATTAATATGTATTGATTATTATTTAAAATATAAGAGTGGTTTGGTGAAACCACTGTTATACATGTAGTAATTTTTTATTTCATGACGACTTTATTTAAACCACTGCTATATCATTAAAAAAACCTAATTAACCCCAACCCCCATGACCCTGACCCCCACCCCCGACCTATCCTCCATCGACATCGACCACCGACTATAGTGATTCTCCCCAATGGCTCTTCTTCCCATGAAAGTGGCCCATCTTCCTCATTTATCATGGACCACCACTCTTGACGATGGAAGATCCCTAATGAATTCCTTAGGACCATGTCCTCCTCCCTACCTCAACCCGTTTTCCCAAACTATTGTTCTTGTATAATTTATATGTTGCTGGGCTTGTTTCCCTGACCTCTATACTATATTTTTCCCTCTCCTCACCTTATTTAACCTCTTACATGACATCTGAATCTATTATTTGGAGGGGAAATATTTATTTATTTATGTTTTTCATACTGTTCATCTTAAATTGGATCATTTTTATGTTTAATTTGTGTTATGTTGAATCAAGACCCTACTATGGTCAATGAAAAATGTGGGTGATATTAAAAATTGATTTTATGTTTTTGATTAAACATTTATATATTTATATTTGAATGTATAGGGAGAAGAGAGGAAACAAAATACATATATATAAAAGTTAGTTTAATTTAATTCAAAAGACACCTCAGTATGAAATGGGTTTAGAAGATTTTTTAGATTATGCAATTTGAAAACAATCAGTGGAGGGTAAAATAAAATATCTCTATCCTAATTATAAATTCAAGTGATGGTTCAATAGAAACAAGGTATATGAAAAATTGATATTGAAATAGTTTCCTTCTAGATATGTATGTGGTATTTGGTATGGAGAATTGAATGTTATGGAAAGTCAAAATAATGACTATCCTGTCAACAAAACAAAAAGTGATCCACTAGAGGAGAATTCAGTTTGAAACTTAATAAATGAAAATTTTTTATTTTAAGAATACAATGCCCCATATTTTAATAGATCAATGGAACCTCCAGTTGATCGTATATAGTTAAATCTTGCTCATAACTTTATTCCCCAAAAAAATGAGTTTTGTAAATTATTTGAAGATGTAAAATAGGTATTATATAAATGGTGTTCCAAGTATTTTGAGGTTTTATTTTCTACTTAATTTGTATCCTATCAAGTATCTCTATGGAATTACTGACAAAGTAGTTTCCATGATTTTAGAGTTTCTTCATGATTCATTTAAAGAAGTTAAGATCCCTGCATCATTCAATGAGATGAATAAAATCATTAACAAACTTGGACTTGATTATACAAAGATATATTCATTCCCTAATGATTGCATGATTTATTAGGGAGAATAGTCTGATAAATAAGTGTTGGTCGGAGTGGATACTCAAGAGGGGGGTGAATTGAGTTCCAATTAAAATTTCTGTTAAAATATTGTCTATTTAAAATCCCCCAATTTATAAAAAAAGTTAAACTGTAGTGAATTTATACAGATTGTAAATGTTCACTTAGCTTCTCAAAGATTGATTAGGTCTCAGTTAATTTAACCACAAGGTCAAACTAACTTTTGAAGATAACGTATTGATTTACAATAAGTGTAAACACTTGCTAATTTAACTATCAAAGTAGCTTCAAAATAGTTTTGTATTTCAAAGTAATAACAGCAGAATAAATAATATATATGTAGAATAATTTAAACCTAAATTAAATATGCACATCAAATATAACAAGAGGTTCAGTCTCAAGCCAAGACTTAGTCCTCTCAAATTTATATAAATTTGATCCACACCCTGGATTATCAAAAAGTAGAGAAAATGAAACGAAACACTGCATTTGGCATTAAACAAAGGGTTCAGAATACAATAAAACATGAAGCAACAAAAGACATCCCATCAAAAAGAAAAACAGTCCCCAGACTCTTCAGGGATCCACTTTGTCTTTGCCTTTATCAGTAGCAGGAGCTGGTGCTGAAGTAGAAGAAGGTAGAGATGTGGTAGACAATGAGGGTAAGGGTAGACCTTCAAAAATAGATGGAGCCAAAGTGGGAGCAGTATAAGATCTAGGTTGTGGTTGGTCAAGAATGACTGGCCGGATCTGAGAAAGAGCTTGACTAACTGTCATGGCAGTTGAGGCTAAGGTAGGTAGACCAGGTCTAAAGGGTGCAGCAGCTGGAGCAACTATAGCAGTGCTCTTCACATGAAGATACGGCTTCAAAATATTTATGAAATCAGTAATGATTTCACCACCATATTGCATATCCTTTTCAAAATCATCCTTATTCTTCAGAAATCTATCCAACAATTTGGTGAAATCTGTAAGTTTCTGAACTTGAGCCTTAAAAGATTGAGTCATCGGAGGGATTCTCAAATTTTCCACAAGATATCTAAAGTGATCTGTCATATCACTTTTATAGAAAATATGGAAGAGATACAAATCAATTTTCTTGGAGATCTCTTGTTGAGCATCATTGGCTATCTTAGAATGAATTCTAACCAATTCCAATGCTCTATCGTTGTTCTGAATCACTTCTGACAAAGAGGATAGATCTAAGCCACTCAAGGCACTCTGAAGTTCTTCCTTGATTATGGATCTCAGCATAGAATCATTCAAAGAAGGTGTGAAGGACTGACAAGAAGCAGGTGAAGCCTTGACAGTTTCGGTTAGAACTTTGAGCTGTTTTAGAACTTTTTGCAGGCATCCAGTGTATTCATCTATAAGCTTATTCAGATTTTCCACAAGCTCTCTCATGCATTCCAGCATCTTGGTGTGCCTTTTTCCAATATTCTCATCAAAATAAAGTAGGTATGGATGAACTTGAGACACAATATCCCTAGAAATGAGGGAATCAGATGGCTCAGAAGAAGCAGCAACAGGTGCAGGAGTAGAAACAGGAGGAGACTCTGATCTCAAAGATAACTCATTCTGACAACCTGCTACCATAATTTTTAGATTTGCAACATCAGCACTCAATAGCTTATTCTCAACTCTAACTTCTTGAATTTCATGTATCATCCTTGGTTGAATATGCAAGATAATATTTTCCAAGAGAATTGATGCATCTTCTTGACTTAACTGAGTCACTGGGCGAGGTTGAGTGGAGACAATTTTCTCAACTCCAGCTAACAAAGTCTCTCCAAAAACTTTCAGATCATCTTTGGTCACAAAGGAGTGATGACCAGGTAAGGGTATAGGTAAAGGTAGAGGTTCAGATTCTGGTTGAGGTTCAGAGTCATTTTCAGACTCAGATTCTGATTCGGATTGAGGTTGGGGCTCTGGTTCTGGTTCTGTATAAGCTAAGGAATTCAGTTGAAACAGAGAAGAAAGATCCCTTCCAATTGCAGTCACTTGCTATGACTCATTCACATCATAAAATCTTGGAAACTCATACCGAGAGTACACAGAAAAATATATAGAAGGTTGAGAAGCTTCAGCAGATCCAGCTTCCACAATATCAAGTTTTTGAGGTTCCTCCCCCTCAACTTGTGTTTCCCTTCCAGATTCTTAAGGTTCAGAAACATGGAAAAGATCCACAGGGTCATCCCTAATCTCTTCAGCAAACTCTTTCCTTGACAGCTGAAAGACAATTTCCATCCTTTCTTCAGCAGAGGGAATAATCTCAGGAACTGACTATTCCACTGGATGAACTTCCAGACTCGCTTCTTTATCAACAGAAAGATCCTCTTCAACAGGATGTGCCTCTAAGGTTGCTTGCTATTCTGAATTAGGAAAAACCAATTTCCTTGCAGCATTAGGATGAGCTTCTGGATTTACATCCGCACTAGAATAATGAGCTTCCTCTTCTCTAAAACTAACACCAACTTCCTCCTCTTGAGGTGTTTCAGAAGGGATAAAAATCCTTTCTTTTTCAACAGGAGATGTTTCCATTTGCGGTCTTCTAGCTTCTTCTCTAGGAGATACTTCAGCTGTTACTTCCTCTTCTTCTTCTTCTTCTGAAAACTCAGCCACTTCATCTGGTTCCAAACCAAGATCAGATATATTTTTAGGACTTCTTGGATAGTAAAAATGATTAAACTTTTTATACAGTTGATCATTATCCTCAACCCACTGCTTCTTCCAGGGGTTCCATCTAATCTTCATCCTTCTGATGATAGGCATGGATAGGTAGTAATCAATGTCCTCTAATTTTTCTTCATTCGGTCCAACCATCCCTTTTGCAACTAACATAACTGAAATCATCCTTGAAAAAAACAGGGAGGTGGATTTGGAAGTGACTTTGATCAGTTCACATATATGGTTGATAATATACTTGAAAAGATTGATTTTATGGCCATTCTTCAACAGATAGATCGGGAACACATCCTGATACTTCATCACAGCAAAATCTCCTTTCCTTGGACTAACTAAATTCTGAACAAACTTGAACAGAAGTCTTGTCTCCCCATCTAGTTCAGTAGCTATGGCCCTTCGCTTGGTGCCATTTCCAGTCAGGTTCTCCAAAGCATTCTCTAGGTCAAAGATGTCGGTTGTTGGAGGAGGTTATATCTGGTAATCTTCAAAAACTCCTTCATGGGGAATTCTTAGGCATGTATCCCATATCCTTGAAGAGAAAGAGCACTTCTGACCATCGATCCAGCTGGTCACCATAAATCTTTCTCCAAACTCAAAAGAGAACTTCACATACTGATATAATTGAGATAAAAGCCTTGGGTAAATCGGTCTATTCTGTCCAGGGAACCATTCAAGCCATCCTTGTTCTCTTAAAACTTTCAAAGCTAAAGATCTTCTAGATAACAACCACTCTGCACAAACCTCTTTTTCAGGTACAACTGTACGACTTACCAGGTTTGGGTTTAGAGGTCCTTCGAGAGCTATCCTTGGTATCCTATTTTGTTTCTTAGAGCAACGCTTCTCAGAAGAGGGTGAAGATGGATGCTTCATTATTGGCATTCACTGAAGGTTCGGGCGAGAGGAAAGAGAAGGTTCAGGAGAGAGTTCGGGTAAGGAATCGAATGAAACCCTTAATTTTTATCATTTGGGAATGTCAAACGTCATAAAAACAAAAACGTAGGAAATCAAATAGCGGTGAAATAAAAATTACCGCGATACGGGTTAAAAATAAAAATATAAATAACTCTTCATAGTGAGACTGTGAGTAGGCATTACGGTGAGATGAAAACTAGTCATCATGGTGAGACAATGAGCATTCTGTATAGTCACAGTGAGACAGTGAGTTGACAGACCGTGAGCATAGAATTGTAACTTAGAAACAGTAAGTATGAAACCGTAAAGTAAAGTACAGTAAAGTATTAAACGTTAAGATCAGTAAGATATTCATTTATGATTAATCATACCAAGATCATGTATGATGTAGTATAATCTTTCATAATTTAATAGTTTGGTGAATATATCATAAAGTTGATATTCAGTACCAATGAATTCCAAAGTGATATCACTTTTTTGATAATGATCCCTCAAAAAGTGATGTCTTACATCAATATGTTTTGTTCTAGAATGAGAAACAGGATTCTTAGAAATGTTAATAGCACTTGTGTTGTCACAATTTATTGAGACATGTCTGAATTGATATCCATAGTCTAGTAATGTGTGTTTCATCCACAAAATTTGTGCACAACAACTACCAGCAGCTATGTATTCAGCTTCTATAGTAGATAATGCAACCGAATTTTGTTTCTTACTAACCCATGATACTAGTGACTTGCCTAAAAGGTGACATGTTCCATAGGTGCTTTTTCTATCTAGCTTACATCCAGCAAAATCTGAATCAGAATAACTAACTAATTCAAATTATTTTCCTTTGGGATAGAATGTAAAGACCCGTAAAATTCAAGGGAAATTTTTTCTTAATTTTCTTTGGAATTTTACAAGAGTGTGATTTCTGACGGAACCTGATTCCGAGGCCCGGAGTGCCCGGAATCAATTTCCGAAGTTTGGCTCGGGTACGTTCAGTGAACGAACGAGCGGGAATTTCTAACTTTTGACCCGGTGCTCGGAATTGAATTCTGAGGACACCGATGAACTCGCAGTGCCGATATTCGCTTAAGGAGACCTTTTCCGAGGTTGCGTTTATTTCGGGTTGAGAGTTAGTTTTTGGGAGTTTAGAATAAGTTAAATAAAAATTGTGGATTACAAATTTTTATTTTAACTTATTGGTTAACTTCTCCCAAAGGGAGTTAGTGGTGGAACCCACAACCACTTAACCTCCCTTGGGAGGATTAAGTGTGGTGGGGCCCACCTGAAGCATGACTCTTCTTCTTCTCCTTTTTAACTCCCTTAAACTCCTCTTTTAATGACATGACAACTTTGTTAATTAATGGAGTTGAATTGTTTGAATTTCAAACCTTTGAAATTCATTTTGTTAAGTGTGTGAATAAAATAAGACTCTAGCTTATTTTATTTGGTGAGATTTCTCTAGCCTTCCTGAGAGGATTTGGGAACTCCTTCTTCTTCTTCAACTTTGACGAAGAACGCGAAGAACCTTCGAGCTCCGACGAAGAACGCCGCTCCTCTCTTCTTCGTAGCCGGTTGTTCCGAAGATCGACGACGCCTTCCATGTCAACGAAAGGGAACGCCGCTTCCTCCTCGGACTTCCTTCGTCGGCTTACGAAGATTCAACAACGACGTACCTCTTCGGACGTACTTCTTCGTCAACGGAATTGACGAACGATTACCGCGACGCCCGACCTCCGCGACGCTTTCCTTCTGCGGGTCATTGACAATCATCGTAATTGAAACCGAGGTAGGGGTTATTGTTGATTATTTATTTACTCTCGTTCTTGGTTCTAGCATGATAGTCTTGTGGATGATTATTTAAGAGTTATCATCTAACGAGAGGGGGGTCGGACCGCACAAACACGGCCGAATCCCCCCTCTGTTCGTGATTATTATTATTTTCTTGTGGATGATGAGATGGCGTGGTGCCGTCGCACCACGCGGGAATTTGCACGGTTGCATTGCGCGGCGCCGTTGCGCCGCGCCGTGGAAGGATCATCATGAACGCGACGCCGTCGCGCCGCGTCGAAGAAAACTGAAGGCGCCGCGGCCGGAGCGGGGCCGCGGCGGAGGGGTGCGGTGCCGTCGCACCACGCCGGACGACGAACACCGCGGCCGGATCCGGGCCGCGGCGGGACGAGAGGACCGGCGGCTCGCCGGGCCGCCGGCGTCGGAAGCCGGAAAGGGGACCGGTTTGCCGGTCCCGTTGAAGAAAAACCGTCCGGCCAGGTGGGCCGTCCGGAAGGAGAAAGACCGGGGGAATTAAATTCCCCCGGCCAGGTTAATTGCCCCCCCATTATTAAGGGGGGGGGGGGGGGGTTTCATAAAAGGGGGCAGGCGGCCCCCCGTTTTTCTCGAAGGCAGGCCCCCACGAGGGGTCCGGTTTCACCAAAGGCGCGGCTTTCAGCCGCGCCGCCAGCGAAGAGGGGCGGGGGCCATGCCTCCCGCGCGTGGCACCCGAGCGGCGCCCAGGCCGTGCCGCCGCCGGCCGCGCCGCGCCGCCGTGCCGGACCGCGCCGCCGCGCCGCGCCGCGCCGCCGGCCGGGCCGGGTCGGACCCAGGTCGGGTCGACCCGGTTTGGGCCGACCCAAGGGGGGTCGGGCCGGGTCGGCCCGGACCCGGACCCCCCCCCCCCCCCGTTTTCGAATCGATTTCGTTCAAATGCTCATAACTTTAGCTTCGGGCCTCCGAACGATGCGCCGTCAGCGGCAACGCGATCCTTGGATCGAGACAGTCGTTTCGGTATACTATACTCAAGGTGCACCTTCCTTTTCGGGAGCCTACGTGGTTAAAACTCCGTAGTTAAGCATGCTTGGCCTAGAGTAGTGATCAGGATGGGTGACCTCCTGGGATGTTTCCCAGGGTGGGTGTGAGACGGAAAGGCCAATAGTTAACAGACCGGGCGTCCGATTGACGCGCCGTCTGTTTCGTTGAATTCCTCTAAGTGAGACGGATCCTTTGGCATATTTCGCCCGAGGTTTGGACGCAGGTGGAGTACGGCCGGGTTGGTTTTTCCTTAAAAACCAACCGGGCCCTTGGGACGAAAAGGCCAATAACTCTCAGACCGGGCGTCCGATCGACGCGCCGTCTGTTGCGTTGAGTCCCTGTTGACGATACGGAACTTTTGGATACATCAACTCTGGACTTTGTGACAGTTGATGTATCAGCCTCTCGGCTCGTGGAGCATACCCTTCTGAACGAGCTTGTTGTGTGCGGGAACCCTAGTGCTGGCTGCGACTGTGACTACTACTGCTACTACTACTGCTACTGTGACTGCGACGACGACAGTACAGAGATCCTGTGTGGATTCGACAGCGACGACTACAGCACTCAGTGATCCTACGTGGATCAGTGCTACAGGTCCTGTGTGGGCCCGATCCTGTGTGGGTCCGATCCTGTGTGGGTCTTTGCGCTCAGCGGTCCTGTGTGAACCAGCGCCTACAGGTCCTGTGTGGGCCCGATCCTGTGTGGGTCTTTTGCGGGGTTTAGTTACCTATCGATCCTTCGTGGGTCCGATGACTTAGATGGATCAGAGATCATCTTTATCGTCCTTTGAAGAAGTATACCAGTGTGAGCTGAATCCTATTTCTTTCCTGTGTGGATTGTGTTGTGCTATCCTGTGTGGATTACGTTTTGCTTTCCTGTGTGGAATACATTTACTTTCCTGTGTGGACTGAGTTGTACTTGGGCTCGGAGGTTGGAGCGTATTTGAAATTGATGACTTAGGTATATGTATGGGCATATACCTAAGCAGTGTCGGTTGTTAATTCGTGATTGTACTTTTCTTTGTGGTTTATCCTTTGTGTATTTTGAGAGACCTTCAGGGGTCTCGGGGTCCCTACTGAGTAGCTTATACTCACCCCTGCACGGGCTTTGCCCGCACTACGTTGTGTTGGTTGCAGACGACGGACAGCGTTGATCTTGGCTGAGGCTTGCAGATCAGGACGGTACCTGGAGGTGGACTACTGGGCGGAACATGCTCGGAGCGGACGACGAGACCCATGGAGCAGTGGAGCTATTTGTACCCACCCTTCAGGTGGGATCTCCAGTGGACAGCTCAGTGTAGCGGCTTTTACTTACAGTTGCTGTTTTTCCCTTTCGAGTTGTACTTTACATTCAGTTTGGGTTTGTATACTGGCCCATTTACTTTTCCGCACTTCCAGTTGTACTCTGCTTTTGCTTAGTGTTTACTTTCCACTTGATTACTCTGTGATGTTAGTTTACTTTACAAAGGCAATGCCTTCCCTTTTTACCAGGATTTACGCCTTGGTGCTAGTCGCCAGCCCCTGGCCTATGGAAGGCGGGCTTGGGGTAGTCACGGCACGGACCCCGAGGGCGGGTCGTGACAAATTGGTATCAGAGGAGTTCGGTTCTACCGCGAACTCTGATCTTTCTATGTGAAGCAATAATGTTTAGCGTATTGAGTGTGGTTATCAGTCCAGGGAGTCCAGTGTTGGTGCGGCGGCCGACGTATCCATACACCAGGACCCTAACTTCTGATTTCTGACTTAATGCACGAAAACATTGATTTCGTGTGTGTTTCAAAGTTTTCTTTGTGATTACTTTGTGTCAGCTCACCAGGTATACTGTTTGACCGTGACGCACCTGTTCCTTTTAAGGATGGCCTCACGACGGCAGCCAGCTAGGGTTCCGAGAGTCGAGTGTGATGACTGCCCACCGAGCGACGAGGCCTCGGTGCAGGGACCTTTGTCCGCAGTGGCACCGGCGGTAGCTCTACCCGTCGAGCCACCGATGCTTCCAGCACCAGCCGCTGACGATGCACGTCGCCTCAGCACACTGCATGAGTTTCAGCGCCAGCGACCACCCAGGTTTCGTGGGGAGACGGACCCCCAGGCACCAGAGGACTGGATGGAGGCAGTGGTACATGTGTTTAGGCTAGTGAGGACACCAGCAGACCTCATGGTGATCCTCACTGCGAGCCTACTACACGCAGCAGCAGGACGGTGGTGGAGCTTGATGCTCCAGGTGCACGATGAGGCATCTCTACTTTGGATGGACTTTGAGAGACTCTTCCTCTCAGAGTTCATCCCAGCCACCCTTCGTGCGGTGCGTATCCAGGAGCTTCTTCAGCTGCGGCATGGCAACATGACGGTCGCTCAGTACTCGGCGAGATTTACTGATCTCTCGCACTACTCGAACGACATGGTACGGGACCCATTCTTCCAGGCCCGGACCTTTGAGCAGGGTTTGAGACACGAGATCAGGGCATCGCTGATCTCCCTCAGCATACCGACTCAGACAGGAGTACTGGAGCGGGCCCTTTTGATCGAGAGCTTCCTTGCTGAGTCTGCACCAGCGCCAAGACCCACCGCAGGGCGGCACGTGGCGAAGTCTTCTGCGGAAGGAAGTCGGCGGATGACTCAAGGGTCCAGGCTGACCAGACCTTCAGGTAGACGACCTCAGGACACTGGCTCAGCAGTGCGGGGCACATAGCGCAGAGCCAGTCTTTTGAGAGACAGATAGTGCTACTCATGCGGCGGGCAAGGCCACATGGCTCGTGACTGCCCGACCCGCCATGCAGAGGAGCAGCAGACGGTTGAGGAACCACCTAGGCAGAGGCAGAGGTTCGACCGTGGCGGTCCGCAGGGAGGAGGCGGACGAGGCAGAGGAGCTGGCCGAGCAGCAGGTGGTGGGCGACGTTTTGAGGCTCTACCACCACCACCACCAGGAGGTCCACCCCGACCTCAGGGGAGAGCACAGCTTCAGGCAGCTTAAGCTTACGATCTTGGAGCTCTGGAAGCGGGTGGACTAGTGCGGGACTAGCTCCAGGCATAGAGGCCTTTGCCCATAATGCCTCTAGCTTCGTAGTTTGTGTTGCTTTGTGTCTTTTTACTTTAAGTTGAAGTAATAAAAGACACTTACCTTGGTGACTTTTGTTTTCTTGTCTTTTGTTTGTTTTTTACTAAGAGGTGCCGGTTAAAAACTATTGACTTAACCCTCACTTACGAGATTCTTACTGGAGGAAACCCAGTGACCACACAATGATGCCGACAGTGTGACTCAACCCTTGGAGGCGAGAGTAACGGTTGGATCTCTTGGTAGCAGCGTCGAGGCCTTACGACGTCATCCATGCCATGAATTAACTAATCATGACGGGATTGACTGTATTAGGCAAGGAACGTGGTTCATCCAGGGAATGAGACTGGATTTCACTTTTCGGCAAAGGAGAAATCTTTGCAGCTTTTCCATACGTTAAGGAGGAAGGGGAAACCCTTCGTGTGGTCAGTCAGATGTCAGCAGAGCTTCCAGGAGCTGAGATAGAGGTTGACCAGCGCACCTATCTTGAGGTTTCCTGAGGAGGGAGTAGGGTACGTAGTCTACTGCGATGCATCAGGGACCGGACTCGGATGTGTTCTGATGTAGGAGCGGGCAGTGATCTCCTGTGGATCACGTCAGTTGAGGCAGCATGAGCAAAACTACGCTACCCATGACCTGGAGTTAGCAGCAGTGGTCTTCGCTCTGAAGACATGGAGACATTACCTGATGGGCGAGCGTTTTACAGTCTTTTCTGATCATTAGAGTCTCAGGTATATCTTCTCGCAGAAGGACCCGAACCTGAGACAGCGGCGATGGCTCGAGTTCCTCCAGGACTATGACTTTGAGATAGTCTATACTCCTGGGAAGGGGAACGTAGTAGTCGATGCCCTCAGCAGGAGGACGGGCATTCAGCTACTTGAGGAGGCGACGAAGCAGCTAGCCTCTTTGCAGATATCCTTCGTGGATAGAGATGGAGCAGCCTTCCTCCTGTCTCTCACAGTCACCCCTCCTCTACTGCAGCGGGTCAGAGAGGCACAGCGTGAGGACGCTGACTGTGAGACACGACGTGTACAGATATCCTCGGGACAGGCACCTGATGGTTTCTCCCTTGGAGCAGAGCATGACATCCTTTTCAGAGGACGTACCTTGTTACCAGTCGCTTTGCGAGAGGAGGTGCTGAGAGAGTTTCACACTTCTCCTTTGGCGGTACATCCTGGAGTGGCGAAGATGTACCAGGATCTCAGACGACAGCACTAGTGGTCGGGCATGAAGAAGGCTGTAGCAGAGCTCGTTTCTCGATGCCTCACCTGCCAGCAGGTGGAGGCAGAGAATCAGGTACCAGCAGGCTCGGTACAGCCCTTGGAGATTCCAGAGTGGAAGTGGGACGACATATCTATGGACTTCGTGACTGGACTTCCACGCACTTCCAGAGGTCACGACTCCATCTGGGTGATTTTTGACCGACTCACCAAGTCGGCACACTTCTTACCCATCAGAGAGCAGGGCTCAGTGGAGAGCTTGGGAAGTCTCTACGTTCAGGAGATTGTGCGGCTCCACGGCGTGCCATCATCTATCGTCTCCGATCGAGATGCTCGCTTTACTTCCTGGCTTAGGAAGGGGTTACAAGAGGCGTTCGGGGCGCAACTACTTCTGAGCACAGCCTTTCACCCTCAGACGGATGGTCAGACGGAGAGGACCATTCAGACTCTCGAGGACATGCTCCGCGCATGTGTCCTCGACTTTGGTCGTAGCTGGGAGGACCACTTACCCTTGGTGGAGTTTGCGTACAACAACAGCTACCACTCCACCATCGGGATGGCACCGTACGAGGCGTTGTACGACCGACCTTGTAGATCTCCTTTGTGCTGGACAGACCCTGGGGAGTCAGCACTTGTGGGACCGGAGATGGTCCAGGCCACGACAGAGAAGGTCCAGGTCATCCAGGAGCGGATGAGGATAGCTCAGAGCCGGCAGAAGTCATACGCTGACAGGAGGCAGAGGCCACTAGAGTTCGAGGATGGCGACCACGTCTTCTTGCGGGTTTCACCTCGACGTGGTATTTGGAGATTTGGACGTGGCAGAAAGTAATCTCCGCGCTTCATCGGACCCTTCCAGGTCCTCAGCAGGATTGGTGAGGTGGCTTATCGCCTGGCTCTACCGCCTCAGTTGCACCGGGTGCACGACGTCTTCCACGTATCTCAGCTGAGGAGGAACGTGCACGACCCGACGCACATCATTGACCATGGGGAACTTGACGTTGACAATGGGACGACTTTTACGGAGGTCCCGGTGGAGATAGAGGATCGACAGGAGCGGGTCCTATGTGGGCGATCGATTCCTCTTGTGCGCATCAGATGGCAGCACGAGAACCTCCAGGAGAGCACATGGGAGCGGGAGGCTCAGATGCGTGCTCAGTACCCTCATTTGTTTCCCTAGTTTTGGATGTATCTTTACGGGGACGTAAAGCCCTGAGGTGGGAGTAATGTAAAGACCCGTAAAATTCAAGGGAAATTTTTTCTTAATTTTCTTTGGAATTTTACAAGAGCGCGGTTTCTGATGGAACCTGATTCCGAGGCCCGGAGTGCCCGGAATCAATTTCCGAAGTTTGTCTTGGGTACGTTCAATGAACGAACGAGCGGGAATTTCTAACTTTTGACCCGGTGCTCGGAATTGAATTCCGAGGACACCGATGAACTCGCAGCGCCGATATTCGCTTAAGGAGACCTTTTCCGAGGTTGCGTTTATTTCGGGTTGAGAGTTAGTTTTTGGGAGTTTAGAATAAGTTAAATAAAAATTGTGGATTACAAATTTTTATTTTAACTTATTAGTTAACTTCTCCCAAAGGGAGTTAGTGGTGGAACCCACGACCACTTAACCTCCCTTGGGAGGATTAAGTGTGGTGGGCCCCACCCGAAGCATGACTCTTCTTCTTCTCCTTTTTTAACTCCCTTAAACTCCTCTTTTAATGACATGATAACTTTGTTAATTAATGGAGTTGAATTGTTTGAATTTCAAACCTTTGAAATTCATTTTGTTAAGTGTGTGAATAAAATAAGACTCTAGCTTATTTTTTTTGGTGAGATTTCTCTAGCCTTCTTGAGAGGATTTGGGAACTCCTTCTTCTTCTTCAACTTTGACGAAGAACGCGAAGAACCTTCGAGCTCTGACGAAGAACGCCGCTCCTCTCTTCTTCGTAGCCGGTTGTTCCGAAGATCGACGACGCCTTCCATGTCAACGAAAGGGAACGCCGCTTCCTCCTCGGACTTCCTTCGTCGGCTTATGAAGATTCACCAACGACGTACCTCTTCGGACGTACCTCTTCGTCAACGGAATTGATGAACGATTACTGCGACGCCCAACCTCCGCGACGCTTTCCTTCCGCGGGTCATTGACAATCATCGTACTTGAAACCGAGGTAGGGGTTGTTGTTGATTATTTATTTACTCTCGTTCTTGGTTCTAGCATGATAGTCTTGTGGATGATTATTTAAGAGTTATCATCTAACGAGATGGGGGTCGGACCGCACAAACACGGCCGAATCCCCCCTCTGTTCGTGATTATTATTATTTTCTTGTGGATGATGAGATGGCGTGGTGCCGTCGCACCACGCGGGAATTCGCACGGTTGCATTGCGCGGCGCCGTCGCGCCGCGCCGTGGAAGGATCATCATGAACGCGACGCCGTCACGCCGCGTCGAAGAAAACCGAAGGCGCCGCGGCCGGAGCGGGGCCGCAGCGGAGGGGTGCGGTGCCGTCGCACCGCACCGGACGACGAACACCGCGGCCGGTTCCGGTCCGCGGCGGGACGAGAGGACCGACGGCTCGTCGGGCCGCCGGCGTCGGAAGCCGGAAAGGGGACCGGTTTGCCGGTCCCGTTGAAGAAAAACCGTCCGGCCAGGTGGGCCGGCCGGAAGGAGAAAGACCGGGGGAATTAAATTCCCCCGGCCAGGTTAATTGCCCCCCCATTATTAAGGGGGGGCCGGTTTCATAAAGGGGGGCAGGCGGCCCCCCGTTTTTCTCAAAGGCAGGCCCCCACGAGGGGGGCCGGTTTCACCAAAGGCGCGGCTTTCAGCCGCGCCGCCAGCGAAGAGGGGCGGGGGCCATGCCCCCCGCGCGTGGCACCCGAGCGGCGCCCAGGCCGTGCCGCCGCCGGCCGGGCCGCGCCGCCGTGCCGGACCGCGCCGCGCCGCCGGCCGGGTCGGGTCGGACCCAAGTCGGGTCGACCCGGTTCGGGCCGACCCAGGGGGGGTCGGGCCGGGTCGGCCCGGACCCGGACCCCCCCGTTTTCGAATCGATTTCGTTCAAATGCTCATAACTTTAGCTTCGGGCCTCCGAACGACGCGCCGTCAGCGGCAACGCGATCCTTGGATCGAGACGGTCGTTTCAGTATACTATACTCAAGGTGCACCTTCCTTTTCGGGAGCCTACGTGGTTAAAACTACGTAGTTAAGCGTGCTTGGTCTAGAGTAGTGATCAGGATGGGTGACCTCCTGGGATGTTTCCCAGGGTGGGTGTGAGACGGAAAGGCCAATAGTTAACAGACCGGGCGTCCGATTGACGCGCCGTCTGTTTCTTTGAATTCCTCTAAGTGAGACGGATCTTTTGGCATACTTTGCCCGAGGTTTGGACGCAGGTGGAGTACGGTCGGGTTGGTTTTGCCTTAAAAACCAACCGGACCCTTGGGACGAAAAAGCCAATAACTCTCAGACCGGGCGTCCGATCGACGCGCCGTCTGTTGCGTTGAGTCCCTGTTGACGATACGGAACTTTTGGATACATCAACTCTGGACTTTGTGACAGTTGATGTATCAGACTCTCGGCTTGTGGAGCGTACCCTCCTGAACGAGCTTGCTGTGTGTGGGAACCCTAGTGCTGGCTGCGACTGTGACTACTACTGCTACTACTACTGCTACTGTGACTGCGACGACGACAGTACAAAGATCCTGTGTGGATTCGACGGCGACGACTACAGCACTCAGCGATCCTACGTGGATCAGTGCTACAGGTCCTGTGTGGGCCCGATCCTGTGTGGGTCTGATCCTGTGTGGGTCTTTGCGCTCAGCGGTCCTGTGTGAACCAGCGCCTACAGGTTCTGTGTGGGCCCGATCCTGTGTGGGTCTTTTGCGGGGGTTAGTTACCTATCGATCCTTCGTGGGTCCGACGACTTAGATGGATCAGAGATCATCTTTATCGTCCTTTGAAGAAGTATACCTGTGTGAGCTGAATCCTGTTGCTTTCCTGTGTGGATTGTGTTGTGCTATCCTGTGTGGATTACGTTTTGCTTTCCTGTGTGGAATAAATTTAATTTCCGGTGTGGACTGAGTTGTACTTGGGCTCGGAGGTTGGAGCGTATTTGAAATTGATGACTTAGGTATATGTATGGGCATATACCTAAGCAGTGTCGGTTGTTACTTCGTGATTGTACTTTTCTTTGTGGTTTATCCTTTGTGGATTTTGAGAGACCTTCAGGGGTCTCGGGGTCCCTACTGAGTAGCTTATACTCACCCCTGCATGGGCTTTGCCCGCACTACGTTGTGTTGGTTGCAGACGACGGACAACATTGATCTTGGCTGAGGCTTGCAGATCAGGACGGTACCTGGAGGTGGACCACTGGGCGGAACGTGCTCGGAGCGGACGGCGGGACCCGTGGAGTAGTGGAGCTATTTGTACCCACCCTTCAGGTGGGATCTCCAGTGGACAGCTCAGTGTAGCGGCTTTTACTTACAGTTGCTGTTTTTCCCTTTCGAGTTGTACTTTACATTCAGTTTGGGTTTGTATACTGGCCCATTTACTTTTCCGCACTTCCAGTTGTACTCTGCTTTTGCTTAGTGTTTACTTTCCGCTTGATTACTCTTTGGTGTTAGTTTACTTTACAAAGGCAATGCCTTCCCTTTTTACCGGGATTTACGCCTTGGTGCTAGTCGCCAGCCCCTGGCCTATGGAAGGCGGGCTTGGGGTAGTCACGGCACGGACCCCGAGGGCGGGTCGTGACATAGAACAATCCTAAATTGGGAGTATGCTTGAGGTATTTGAAAATTCTCTTTACAACATTTAAAAGTGACTCTTTAGGGTTTTCTTGAAAACGAGCACATATACACACACTAAACATAATATCAGGACGAATAACAGTTAGGTAGAGTAGACTTCCAATCATTCCTGTATAAGTGGTTTGATCAAAAGATTTACCATTTTCATCAAGATCCATCTTACAGGTGGTACTCGTGGGAGTGTCACTACTTTTTGTGCTATCCAATCCAAAACGTTTTATAAGATCTCTAGTATACTTACTTTGATTTAAAATAATTCCATCATCATTTTGAAAGATTTGAAATCCAAGAAAGAATTTAAGTTCACCCATTAAACTCATTTCAAATTCATTTTGCATCATTTTAGAAAAATCAGTACATAATGTAGTCTTTGAAGATCCAAAAATAATATCATCTACATAAATTTGTACAACTAAAACATCTTTAGAAATTCGTTTTATAAACAGAGTAGGATCATCTATTCCTTTTGTAAAACCTTCAGAAATTAGAAAAGTACTTAATCTATCATACCAATCTCTTGGAGCTTGCTTTAAACCATATAAATCTTTTGATAATTTGAAAATATGATTTGGAAAATGAGGGTTTGAAAAGCCAGGTGGTTGTTCAACAAAAACATCCTCAGCAATATATCCATTCAAGAATGCACTTTTGACATTCATTTGATATAGTTTGAAATTTAGATGTGCAGCATAAGCAAGTAAAATCCTAATAGATTCTAATCTGGATACTGGAGAAAAAGTCTCCTCATAGTCAATACCTTCTTCTTGATGATAGACTTATGCAACTAGCCTAGTTGTATTTCTAACTATGTTTCTGGATTCATCTACTTTATTTCTAAACACCCATTTAGTGCCTATTGTGAAAGTGTCCTTAGGTCTTTCAACAAGATTCCAAACTTTATTTCTTTCAAAATGATTGAGTTCTTCTTGCATAGCAATTACCCAAAATTCATCATTAATAGCATCATCAATGTTTTTAGGTTCAAGCTGTGACAAGAAGGCTTGATGTTCAACCTGATTTCTAAGAGAAGCTCTAGTCTGTGTCCCTCTATCATGATTTCCTACAATAGCATCTAAAGGATGATTCTTTAGAATTCTAGTTGATCTAGTAAAGGTAGGACTAGAAACTTCAGGTTCATCAACAGGTTGGGAATCAATAGAAGCAGGTTCTGGAAAATTTCCAGAACTGGTTGTCTTTATAGCAGGTTCATTTGATTTGTCATTAAGGTCTAAAACAGATAAATCTTCTTCAAGATTTTCAAGAGAGGTTTTAGGCTCATGTGGATCAGTTTCATCAAACTTGATGTGAATAGATTCTTCCACACACTTGGTTCTTTTATTGAAAACTCTATAGGCTTTACTAGAAATAGAATAACCTAGGAAAATTCCTTCATCACTCTTGGATGCAAACTTGTCAAGATTATCTTTGGTATTAAGAATAAAGACTTTGTAGCCAAAGGCTCTGAAATAGTTAACCTTAGGTTTCCTATGGTTCCACAACTCATAAGGGGTCTTCTTAAGAATAGGTCTGATCAAGACTCTATTGACAATATAACAAGTTGTATTCACAGCTTCATCCCAAAAGTAAATAGGGAGGTCATACTCATTTAGCATGGTTCTGGAAATTTATTGCAGGGTTCTATTCCTCCTTTCTACTACACCATTTTGCTAAGGTGTCCTAAGGGAAGAAAAGTTATGACTCTAGACATTGTGTGAGCAATAGGATTCAAATTCATGATTCTCAAACTCACGACCATGATCAATTCTTAGAGTTTTAATCTTAAGTCCACTAATCTTTTCTACAGATTTGGAGTATTTAACAAAGTAAGAACAAGCTTTACTTTTGTGAGATAAGAAGTATACCCAAGTATATCTAGAAAAGTCATCTACTAGGACATAGACATAGTGCTTCCTATTTAAGCTAGAAACTCTAGATGGTCCAAACAAATCCATGTGAACCAACTTGAGAGGTTGAGAAGTTGAAACTTCTTTATTTTATTTAAAAGAAACTTTATGTTGCTTTCCCTTTTGACAAGGATTACAAACTTTGTCATTTGGAAACTCAAGTTTGGGTAGGTCTCTCACTAAGTTCTTCCTAGTAAGTTTTCTAAGTGAGTGTATATTGCAGTGTCCTAATATTCTGTACCAAATCCAAGACTCTTTATGAAAAGCATTTAAACAGGTAATATTTTTCATGGCTAAAGAATTTAAATCAACAGCATAAACATTTTCATTTCACAGGGCAGAAAATACTAAAGCATTTTTAGAATTAAAAACATTGCAAGAATAATTTTTAAATTTAACATTAAAACCATCATCACATAATTGAGAAATACTTAAAAGATTATATTTAAGTCCATCAACAAATAAAACTTTAGAAATTAAAACTGAGTCAGTCTTACCAATTTGGCCTAGGCCGATTATTTTCCCTTTAGAATTATCACCAAAGGTGAAAAAGCCTCCATCAACCTTTATTAATCTCTTGAAGAATGATTAATCCCCAGACATATGTCTTGAACATCCACTGTCCAAATACCATGTCTTCTTATGAGAACTCTTCAAGAAGGTTCCCTACAAAACAGATTTAGATAGGAAATGATTTTGGTACCCAGATCTTCTTGGGTCAAGACAAGTTAGCTAACAAAACTTTAGGTACCCAAATTTGTCTTATGGGTCTCATAAAATTTGTAGAATCAACAGATTTTGAAAGATAAACCTTATTAGATCTGTAACTATGAATATAACTAGTTGAAGCATATAAATTTCCAGAACTAGAACTAGCAATATTCTGTCTAGATTTAGGAATAAATCTATTCATAGTAATCTGTCTCTATCCAGGTTTGTAGCCTATTCCATTAGTGTATTTTGGTGCAACTTTCTTTCCTAGAATTTGAGTTAGTGTATCCTTTCCATTTGTGAACTTCTCAAAATCCTTTCTAAGTTTCTCATTTGACAATTTCAGTTCAGTGTTTTCTTTAAGAAACTGAGCATTCTTTTCCATTTCTATGTTAAGATTAGATTTATGTTTAACAGTTAAAGCATACTGTTTCTTTAAAACTTTGTATTTGTCTTTCAGTTCATTACAGGTTTCTTCCAACATATCACAGTATTGAAACAGTTCATATTTTGACATGTTTTCAGAATCAGAATCATCTCCAGAATAATATGAATTTAAAACGGGAGTATCTAAGGTTACCTCAGATGTGTTTGTCATGAAACACATGTTGGCACGATTCTTTTCAGAATCAGACATTTCAGATTCACTTGTGCTGTCCTCAAAAGCACTCCAGGTAGCCTTCATAGCTTTTTTGTACTTACTATCCTTGTAATCATATTTCTTCTTGAATTTTAGATTTGGGTAGTCTAATTTAATGCGTCCCTTTCTTTTTCATTCATAGAAGACAACTTCATCATATTTGTCATATTTCTTCCAATCCTTTTTCCAGTGTCCCTTATTTTCATACTTTCTTTTGTAATTTGATTTTCTGAAAAACTTATTTTTCCTATAAAACTTATTAAACCTTCTGGCTATCTGATCCATTTCAGCATCACTATCAGAGTCTGAATTTTCACTGGTTGAACTATCAGTAGGTATTTGAGCTTTATCTTTGTCCTTACTCTTTGAAGCAGTAGTCTTGAAAGCCACTAATTTTCTCTTAGGTTCCTCATCTTCCTCTTTATTTACTTTGATTTCTTCCTCACACATCATAAGCTTACCAATGAGTTCTTTGACAGGTAGAGAAGCAATGTCACATGACTCTCTGATTGAAACAGATGTGCCTCTCCATTGGTCTGGTAAACATCTCAAGATTCTCATAATTTGTTCCTTTGCTGGAACAACCTTTCCAAGTGAATTCATTGTATTAACTATCTCATTAAACCTGAGATACATATCAGAAATAGGTTCATCAGTCTTTATTTTAAAATTATCATATTTAATAGTATAAGTATATAATCTCATTTTTTTAACATTGGTTGTTCCTTCATGAGAAACACCCAAAGTATCCCAAATTTCAAAAGCAGTTTTGCAAGAAGAAATTCTATTAAACTCTTAATCTTCTAAAGCACAGTACATGGCATTCATAGATTTACAATTATTATTGTAAGAAATCTTTGTAGGTTCATCCCAAGTGGATCTAACAGTAGTGGGAATTTTATATTTTGATTATATGGAAGTCCAGATATCAAAACCCATGCTTTCTAAATGAATTTTCATTTTTAGTTTCCACTGAGCATAGTTTTTACTGTTGAAGAAAGGTGTCCTGTTAGTAGCAGCACCCTCTAGTCTATTATCCATAACTAGATTTTAGAAAGATAATTTAAAGATATAAAAATTTAGAAATAACAGAAATTTTAAGAACTTTAAAATACAACTAGAATCACAGTTGAAAAAATAGAGAATTTCAAAAATCTTTTAATCAAAAACAACAACCTCTGATACCAAATGTTGGTCGGAGTGGATACTCAAGAGGGTGGTGAATTGAGTTCCAATTAAAATTTCTGTTAAAATATTGTCTATTTAAAATCCCCCAATTTATAAAACAAGTTAAACTGTAGTGAATTCATATAGATTGTAAATGTTCACTTAGCTTCTCAAATATTGATTAGGTCTCAGTTAATTTAACCACAAGGTCAAACTAACTTTTGAAGATAACCTATTGATTTACAATAAGTGTAAACACCTGCTAATTTAACTATCAAAGTAGCTTCAAAATAGTTTTGTATTTCAAAGTAATAGCAGCGGAATAAATAAGATATATGTAATATACTTTAAACCTAAATTAAATATGCAAAGAAGATATAAAAAGAGGTTCAGTCTCAAGACGAGACTTAGTCCTCTCAAATATATATAAATTTGATCCACACCCTGGATCGGGGTTAACAACAGTGTACAAAACTATCCAGGCCATGCAGGGACCTCTACCACTGTTCTTCGTGGGAAACAAAACAAATACCAGGTCACACAAGGACCTCTTCCACAGTTGACGTGGGTAAATAGGAGTTAAGAGAATTTGAGTGAGGATTTGATATCCTCCAGTTCAGTACAGGAGACAGTGTGTGTATAAGAAATACAGAGTACACCACACTTCTCGAAAGTTAATAAATAAATCACATAGAGAAGATAAATAA
The DNA here is from genome assembly GCA_963277665.1 of Viscum album. Taxonomy (NCBI): domain Eukaryota; kingdom Viridiplantae; phylum Streptophyta; class Magnoliopsida; order Santalales; family Viscaceae; genus Viscum; species Viscum album. Next base: position 179,192,790 of record OY728159.1, on the reverse strand, counting down.
GAGTTTAGAAAGCTCTAGTTATTATCAATGCAGCTCTGGACTCGTTGGATTTAGTAGGAAAGATTCTGAGTCCTTCTGTGGTTTTTCTGTTTAAAAGCAGAGTGTCGTAGTTCAGCTTTTCTTCTACAGTAGTGAGAATGATCTCTTGATTCGTCGTGTGTTCTTCAGAGGTGTTGGATTGAATTCATGAGAGTTCTATGAAAGACTTGCAATCTCCTTCTTGTCCAGGATTGTTCTGCTTGTTCAGTACAGTGCACTCGGGTGTATGTAAGTTCTTCGTGTTGTATATTCACAATTTCACAACGCTTTTCTTGTTGCACGTGTATTGCATTTCAATATTTCTTATATTCCATGAGTTCTGGCAGTAGGAATGATTCCCTTTTCATAGGTTTGAGATACGGTTTCCTGACATGCCAAAAACTATCATTAAATAACATTAATTTCATTAAAAACAACAAATATGACCATTAGCATTATTTAAATAATATTGAAAAAAGGTTAAGAAATGATGTCATAGTGATTATGTAAACTGTGTCTTCTTCACGGTATGAGCTTCACGGTGTGAGATTCACAGTATAAGCTTCATGGTATGAGCTTCACGGTATAAGCTTCACGGTATGTAGCTCACGGTGTCTGGATCACGGGGTCTGGATCACGGTGTATGGGTCACGGTGTCTAAGTCACAGTGAGTCCTTCACGGTGTCTGGTCACGATGAGTCCTTCATGGTGTCTGGTCACGGTGAGTCCTTCACGGTGTCTGGTCACGGTGAGTCCTTCACGGTGTCTAGTCATGGTGAGTCCTTCACGGTGTCTGCATACTTAGACAAATATCTGTATTTGGACTTAGATAGTAATATGAAAAACATGGATTAAGTTTAATCATGAGAGAGTAAAAGAGATTGAATCATAAATATAAAGGTGTGATAATATATGTGAGATTTATGATCATGCATGAGACTTGTAAATAATAAAGAGAGTAATTAACATCATAAGATTTGTTATCATTAAAACATGATGTGTAGTTATTATTGAGATTAAAGGGCATTAGCAAGATGTGCAATGAAGATTGAGATTAATTAACAGTAATAGGATTTGTGATCATTAAAACATGATTAGCACATGAGGAGTCCAACAATAAGAATGCATAATTAGTTATACAAGTAGATGGAATTAAATTAGAAATAATGAGAGAATAAATGAATTCAACAACAGGAAGAAGAAGAAGAAGAAAATACCCACAAAGGTATTGTGTTAATTTCCTATTAAACCACACTTGAAAATATTATTCATGCATTCTAAGACTGCATATAACATGAAGTGATATGATCAGGATTGTTACAATGATGGATTAATGAGATATCCAAAATATTCAACATCATGTAAGGTATCTAATTCATTATATATGGTTTTTTCTTTAGATATTAGGAATATCCATTTGGGATTGTCTTCTTATGGTTTTAACCCTTTTGTTACTTTATATACTAATTATAGAATATGTCTAGTTATTTTTATCCTCTATAATCTTCCTCCATAGATGTGTATGAAGAATAATTTTTTCATTATTTTGATGATTATTCTTGGAAAGAAAAGGCTAAGAAATGACATTGATGCATACCTTCAACCTCTAATAAAAGAATTTTGATAATTAAGGGATGATGGCATGGGAATATATGATGATTAAATAAGAAAAATATTCAAAATAATGCTTCTTTAATGTGGAAAATTAGTAAATTTATTTAGCTAGGAAACTTATTTGGTTGGAACACTCATACCGAATTGTCTCGTCCAGTTTCAATTTTTTATTTTGAACCTTAATGATTACCTCATAGACGAAAATGATATTTTATGTGTCATATTTGATTTATTTACGATTCTATTAAATTTAGGTTTAATAAGACAAAATAAAATGGATATATTGAATTGAGAAATTCATCGAAGGTGTTACCTGGTTCAGAAATATTAGGACAATTAATGAATGTCTCTATAGAATTTAGAAAATGTAATATATTTAAAGAAGGGCGGAAAGTGTTTGATGTACAATATTTTAAGTAGCTAAAGGGAAAAAAGTTGAATAAAATGAGTATATTATTCAAAATTTATTATTAGGAGTTTAATTTGATACATAAAAATAATGACATAATTCATATTAAGAAGAACATGTATGACAATGTAATTTTTACATTTCTTAATGAGTAAGATAAATAAAAGGATCACCTTGATGCTCATACGGATTTGGAATTAACGAATATAAAGTTTTTTTTGTGGTAAAATAAGAATGAAAAGTATAATTTCACTATTTTTATAATAAAAATCACAATAAAGACATATTCCTTCAAACTTTAATAAATTTATAAGTGACATATGGATATTCAAGTAACATTTCATGGTGCATTGACTTAGAACATTTAAAGTTACATATATTTAAAAGTCTAGAATCACATATTTTGATAAAGTAGTTATTTACATTATCATTGTGTAAAATATTAAATGAAAAAGTAACTATAGTTCTAGTTGATTTGATCACCTTATTCATAGATATTTTTAGAAAAACTCTAAATCCAACTAAGCTTTATTTCAATAAAGAATGTTTTTGACACTTTGTGATTGGCATATGCCATTTCCCCCTTCATTTTCAATGTCATCATTCATTTGAATATTCATTTGGTTGAAGAAACTAAACTTGATGGATTGCTATAAAATTGATGGATGTATCCAATTGAGAGTTACATTAATATTAATTTTATATTCATTGATGAATTTAATTTTATCAAATCATTATGTAAAAAAATAACGTCTCTTATTTTTTTCATCGGGTACATAGGTCATTTGAAATCATATGTGAAGAAAAAAAACTCAACAATAAGGTTCTATTACTAAAGGTTAAATAACCAAATAGTGATTTAAATTTTGTTCTAGGTATTTTTTTGGGATTGATACTAGATTAAATCATGTTGGATGTGTTGATGACATATCCAAAAATTCTTATTCTGAAAACCAGTCATCGATATTTCCAATTATTGGATGACCAGTTGTAAAGGGGTAAAATTTTACACCGACTGAATTAGAGGTAATATATAGCTACTCTAGACTTTTACATATAACATTACATGATTTTAAGAATAATTATACATCAGAGTAAAATCCAAGGATTGTAAAGTCTAGTGTCTCAGAATACTAGGTACATAAAGTTGAAAACATGGAACTAAATAAAAAATTTCTTTATTTAATCTTCAAATTTAGATCCTAACTTCCATTGTGATCAAACATCTACATATATTACCCTAGGGAACACATGAACAAAGGGATGAGCCAAATATCCTAGTAAGGGAATAACCATAAGAACAAATCATTAACATATGGGAGAGAAGGCATGACATGATGATATAAAAGGCATGTAACATATGGAATCATAACATATAAACATGAAGTCATATAAAAATGGATTCATAGTAATGTGTAAGAAACATAAAAACAGACTTTAGCACGAGTTACGGCTAACCTCCAAGACCGTCTCATATGGTAGCTCAAGCCAAGGCTAACCACCAAGACCGTCGCACATAGTAGAAAAAACCAAGGCTAACCGCCAAGACCGTTGCACATAACATCTCATGAGACTAAAATTTACCCAATTCATTGGAGAACTATCTTGGCTCACTCATATTAACTTTTCATGAATACATTTACCACATAAAGAATCATACATAATCAATCATATATAAATATAAGGGTTGCCAATGGAAATAATTGGGTACCATAATCATGTCATAAGGAATAAAAAATGGGTGTATCATAAAGGTGTCCATGAAAGAAAGAAACAAAAATATACATTTAAATTTATAATGGAAAATAGTAATGCATCATGGTATTTTGTGCCAAGTATAAGTGACAACATGTAAGAAAATTATTTAATAAATTTTAGCATTAAAAATTTTTTGTTCGGTTTTAAGGAAAACACTATAAAGCCTTTAAATAGAAAAGGGAAAAATCCTTTTTATAAAAACAAAAGAGATACAAGGATGTTTTCATAATAAAAATACTTATTTTATAAAGACAATGGCTTATTAAAATAGAATATAGAGTTCACTTTAAATCGGGTAAGAATTCAGGAAGTTCCCTCAAAGTAGGTTTGCTTATCAGGAAGTATTGAGGAGGAATCACTTAAAAACACATATATGACCAAAATATAATGATGAAATGGTATTGATAAATGAATTTAGTATATGTACACGACATTTATAATATTCACATAAAAATATAATATAACTTCATTTGGTAAAATAAAGATAAGGAAACCTAAAGGAACAAAAGAGGTTTGGGTGGAATCCCTTACGGATCATCGACACGGTATCACAAGTAATTAAGATAGAATAATGAGAGATAAAGGATCTTATAATAACTTATAAATCATGATATAAGTATGGGGAAGGTGATAAATCATACCCCCCTCGTTAGGTATTACACATAAAAGGGCAAAAATAGAGGACATTCTTGAATAAAAGTGAAATAGAGAGGATCCCTTACCTTAAGTCCGGCGATGTTCTTCGCTTGATATTAATGACCAGAATAATAAATTTAGGTTCATTAATTAATAATTAAAGAACCTACAATACATTTTATTGATTTATTATAACCTTATTAAGTTCATTCATGTCCTTTTTTATGAGTTAAGAGGTTCAATTTCATTGTTTGGGAGCGTTTACATCCTTGTTTTTAATGATTGGTTCACTTATATTCATGTTCGGATAAACTTGTTGGATGAAAATGGTTGTCCAGAATTGAAGTTATATGAAATTAGTGAACATCCATAAGATTAAATGGTTATAAAATTCATTTGGTTATTTGGAGTGAAGGTGAATCATTATATAAAACATTTATGATAAACGCTTGGATTAATTTGGAGATTTTGTTCATAATTAACATGTTTTTCATTGTTATTTTACATCTTCTGCACGAAAGGATTCCAGAATATCACATAAGATAAAATAAATTTTTAATAGTCTGGTTCAACCATAAAAATGGTTGCATGAACAAAATTGAATATGGTAATAGAAATTGATGACCCGTCGTCCTTGAATTTGATAAATTAACACATCTCGGACAATGTTTTCATTTATTTTGTATAAAAAGAGAGGAAAGAAGATATGATAATGAATTATATCATTAGAACAAAAAAATTCTAATACATGTATGGTACTGTAGTTTTCATACCATTTGGATTAGCAGAGGTTTGGAAAGAAAAGAGAACAATGGAACATGAAAAGAAAATGAAATAAAAGAAAAGAGGAATTTAACTCTTCATTTAATCTTCCTTGAGAGCCTATTAAGGGGAGAATATTTGGTCTTTTGAGGAGACCAAAGGATTATGGACGTGGGGGAGGATATTGGATATATATTTGGGCATAATTTAGGAAAGGAACAAGGCTTGAGAGGAGTGAATAGAAGAGGTAAGGAGAGGTGGTATTTATAGTGGAGGAGAGGAGGGTTTTCATAATATTTAATTACTTAGTTTATTAATTTCTCTCAATAATAGAATTAGTGATGATTCCATGACCAAAAATAGTAATAAGTTCATGTGATTTTTAACCAATTGGTGTTACATCATCAGAACATCATCCAGGACTCTATAAATCATATATTTATCTTAATTTGCAAATTATTGTATTTTACTATTCATAAAAAAAATCCAGTATTTTAGAAAAATCCCAAAAATTTACTCTAATAATTTTTCAATGTGTAGAATACAAAAATGAACTCCATTTTTTGAAAATAATTTTCTAAATATGATTAATTTAATTTTTAATTAAAATCATAATTTACTTTAAAAATAAAGATTTTAAAACTATAAATAATTTTATAATGCTTTTAAAGGTTACATTAGTTCTTATAAAATTATCTTAAAAACATAAGACATAAAATTGATAATTTATGAAAACCTTATAGAAAAATACACTTTCTTTTAAATTAATTAATTAATTGTAATTAATTAATTATGACTTACAAAAAAACAATACTTTTACTACGATCATATTATCAGTTATAAGATGCCTAAATTTTATTTATACATTCATGGGTAAGGTTACTATTATTTTGGACCATTTACTATTCATAAGGGTCATATTAAAATTCATAAAGGTAGGTTAATATTCATAAGAGTAGGTTACTATTCACCAAAAAATGAGTTTGGTTCATCAATCCCCAAAAAACACCCTAAACGCAACCGTGAATGTCAGATTTTTAAAATTCAAGACATAGAAGTGGAAAAATTATGTTTAATGGTCACATAGTATTTAGTATGATGATATTTCATTTTTAATGTGATTATACTATAAGGAATAAATATAATAAGGGAATTACCTTGATAAAACATTGGGTTTTTACATTATTCCCCCTTATGTAATTTCGCCCTCAAAATTTTGTTTTACATTCTAAGCCATAAATAGGTGAAGGTAATTTTCCATCATTACCTCCTTGAGTTACCATGTTTCCTCTTCGTACTTATGGTTCTGCCATAATAATTTGACCAAGTGAGTTGTCTTATTATGTAGAACTTTATCTATATGATCTAATATCTTTACTGGCTTCTCCTTGTAAGAAAGATCATTATTCAACTGTACGTCCTGTGAAGAGGGTATATGTGAAGTATCTGGTATGTACTTCCTTCATATGGATACATGGAAGACATAATGTACTTTAGACATGTTAGGTGGAAGTTCTAGTCAATAGGCCCAAAATCTGACTCTATCAAGGATCTTGGAGGGGGAAACATACATGGGACTTAGATTTCCTTTCTTCCCAAATATCATGAACTTCTTCCCTATAGATATATAGAGAAATAAAATATCTCTAACTTTGAACTCAAGGTCTCGTCGACGATTTCCTACATTAATATTCTATTGAATTTGGGATGCATTAATGTACTGATGAATGGTTTTTACCTTCTCCACCATTTCTTCGACCATTTTAGGTCCTACCAGCTTACTCTCATAGACTTAATCCCAACACGCTGGTGTTCTTAACCTTTTCCATAGAGGGCTTCATATGGTTCCATTCAGATGCTTGAGTGGAAACTATTGTTGTAAGAGAATTAGACCAGTAGAAGATGTTGGTCCCATCCTCCTTTGAAGTCCATAGAACACTCTCTCAAAATATCTTCTACTATCTGAATAGTTCACTTAGATTGGGCATTATTTTGAGGATGATAGGCCATACTGAAGTTCAATTCACTATTTAGAGCATGTTGGAGACTTTTCCAGAAATTCACGTTGAATCTTAGATCACTATTGGATACAGTAGATTGTGGTACTCCATACAGACTTACCACCTCTTTGATATATATTCATGAAATTTGATCCTATGAGGAGTCCTCTCGAATTGTGTTAATGTGAGCTGTCTTTTTAATATGATCCATAATGACCCATATAGCATTGTTTCCTCTAGATTTCCTTGGAAGTCCACTGGCAAAGTCCATGGTGATGTTCTACCACTTCCATGCTGGTATGGGAAGTGGTTTCATCATCCCATTAGACTTTTTTCATTCAGCCTTCACTTGTTGACATACTAAGAACATTGATGTATACTCAGAAATCTCATTCTTCATATTGTCCCATCAAAAGTTCTCTTAGAGATCTCAATACATCTTTGTGCTCCCTAGGTGAATAGAGAAGCTTGAGCTATGTGCGTCATTCAAAATATCTTTCTTTATCTCTGGATCAGATGGTACACATAATCTTGACCCACATCTTACAAATCCTTCCTCATCAATCATGAACTCATAGGATTTACCATTTTTAATAGCTTCCACCCTTTTCTGAATTTTCACATCCTTTCTTTGAGCATCCTTTATTTTATCCATAAGGGATGGTTGAGCAATCATTTGAGAAATGACTGATGATGTTCCTACCTTAATGATTTCCATGTATATCATCTAAAAATCTAATAATATCAAATCCTTTTAAATTATCATCATTGATAAAGACGCACAATCCTTTCTATTTAGAGCATCTGCCACCTTGTTTTCCTTACTCGAATGGTAGTGGATTGAGATGTCATAATCCTTGATGAGATCTATCCATATTTTCTGGCATATATTAAGCTCTTTTTGTGTAAATATTTATTTTATACTCTTGTGATCAATATATATCTCACACTTCTCCCCATATAGATAATGCCACTAGATTTTTGACACAGAGATAACAACCGCCAACTCTAGATCATGCATAGGATAGTTTTTATCATGGATTTTCAACTACCTTGAGGCATATTCTATCACTTTATCATTTTTCATCAGTACACAACCTAATAATTTCTATGAAGCATCTTTTTACACCACAAATAGTTCTCCACTTGAAGGGAGTGTGAGTACTGGCACAATGATAAGCCTCTTTTTGAGATCCTTAAATCATTACTCACATTCTTGAGTTCAGAAAAACTTCTCCCCCTTCTATGTCAGCTTGGTCATTGGGTTTGAAAATTATGAAAAGTTCTCCAAAAATTATCGGTAATACCCAGATTGACCAAGGAAGCTATGGATCTCCATTACAGATGTTATCCGGGGTCACTCTTCGATTGCCTTTGTCTTGAAAGGGTCTATAGATATCCCTTTACTAGTGATAAAATTCCCCAATAATGGTACTTCGTCCATCCAAAACTCAAATTTATTTTAATTTTCATACATCTTCTCCCTTCTCAAATTATTTATCACAATATTCAAATGCTCCTCATATTCCTCCTGACTCTTGGAGTATATTATAATATCATTGATAAATACTACCAAAAATTTATCGAGGTAATCTCTAAAGACTCTATTAATTAGATGCATGAAAATTACTAGATAATTAGTGATTCTAAAGGGAATCACAATGAATTCATTGTATCCATACCTCATTTGAAAGGCAGTCTTGGGAATATCTTCCTTCCTCACCTTTAATTGGTGATATCCTGACCGAAGGTCCACCTTAGAGAAATAAATGGCCACACAAAGCTGATCGAACAAGTAATCTATCCATGGAAGGGGATACTTGTTCTTTATCATGATTTTATTGAGATCCTATTAACCAATGAAAAGGAACATTGATCCATCCTTCTTCTTAGCAAAGAGGATTGAAACACCCCTTGGTGAAGCACTCGGGCATATAAAACCCTTCTCCACATTATCCTATAATTTATTCTTCAGATATTCCATCTCTATGATGGACATTCTATAAAGTGTCTTTAGTATAGGAAGGGATATAAGAATATGTTCAATTAAAAACTCAACCTCTCGATCAGGTGGAATACCAAGAAACTCTTTGGGGAATTCATTTGTGTAATCCCTAAAAATGGGCATATCTTTGAGACATATTATATCCTTTGTCTCAATTATTTTAGCTAGAAATTATTTCTCATAAGGAATTAATATCAAAACTTGAGAAAATGATTCTAAAGGAGTTTCCCTTCATACTTAAACTTGTATAGAATTGGAGGATGCTTTGGGATGTGAAGAGTGATCTTCCTTTCCTGATATTTGATGTTGGATTTGTATAAATATAGCTAATCCATGCCCAAGATAACATCAAACTCCACTAAAGTAAGTGTGGGAAGATTTTTTGGGAGGTTCAGTCCATAAACGTTTACTAGGGAGGAGTTATAAACCTTAGACACAATAATTTCCCCATTATCTATTCTCACATATAATATATCCTCCAAATTTTGAGGCGAGGTTTGAATTGTTCTACTAAAGTTTCAAGATATAAAAGAATATGTAGAATCAGAATCAAAGAGTACGTTCTCTATTCTTGAATGAATAACTAGCATACCTATCACCACATCTTTGTCTGGATCCACCTCAGAAGTAGTGATATCACAAGCCCTTCCTTGTTTCCTTGGAGGTTGTTGTTGATTTCCTCTAACAATCATTTCCTTAGTTAAATTTTTTGCATAATTCCCATGTTCCTTGCAGTTGTAACACTGCACCACTGGATGAGAATTTATCTAAAACTTCCTTTATTATTCCAAATTAGCAGTATTCTTTATATCCCATTGGTTGTTTTCAGCTAGATGTCTCAAATTTCCACATTTGAAGCAATTCCTGGTTCCCTTTAGACAGTTACCAAGATGCTTCTTCCCACAATTTTTACACAGAGGATGGCCGATCTTATTTCCATCATGGAATTTATTTACATAACTGCCCACATTAAATTCCATTTTCCTTTTTTGTATCTAGGACCACGATACCATCGAGAGTCTCTGATCTCCATTTCAACTTTAAGGGCACAAAAAACAATCTTTTTATAGCTTTCAAAGTCTCTAATCACCAACACTTTTCAAAGAATTAGCTCTAGTCAGCTAAAGAAGCGATCCAACTTTCTTTCGTTGTTCATGAAAAATCTATAGGTGTACCTTGAAAGCCTTGTAAAGTTTGATTCATATGCCCCTATTGACACATAATCCTTCTTTTTGAGTCTAAGGAACTCTCTTTACATCTTGAGATAGAGGGGTTGGGGAAAATATTTATTTAAAAACATTCTCTTAAATTCCTTTTAAACCATGGAATTGATTTCCTCATAGGGCTTCATATTCTTGATCAATGTCCACCATTGATCAGATTCCTTATCAAAACAACAGACCGCCAGTATGACTTTCTCTTCTTTTAAGAACTGGAGGATAGAGAATATCTTTTCAATGGAGTTAATACACTGTTCCATGTGGAGAGGATCAGAATATCCACTAAACATAGGAGGCCTTTTCCTCATGAATAATTCAACAACAACTTGTTATTTCCTTAGAGGAGGAGGTTTTTACACATGATTCAAGTTATTATTCATAACTTGAGCCAGATGAGAAAATAATGTCATGAAGTTTTGAGCACCCGTTCCCATCATATCCGGTATATCATTAGGGAAATATTCACATTTCCTATCACATTGATTTTTGGCATGTGTTCTTCAATTTCCCGCCATTAACTAAGAAAAATAGTATACAATTGGAGGGATTAAATACTTAGATATTGAGAATAAAAAGGAAACTTTGAACATAAGAGTATAAACATGTAAATGAGAAGTATATCCCAACTTGAGATTCCCTATGTTTCAATCTAGGTCATCCTTGATCTATTTCTTAACTTATATTCTTATGATATTTTTTTCATTCCCTTAATATTTTTTTGTACCAAGCTCATGAATTTACCAAAGAATATCCCCGGGGAGTGTCAAACCAAGAGTGAAACAATGCCCATTCTCATGACCCAATTATCACTTGATTCTATCTCGAAGCAGTGTTTTTTGGTTTTACCTTTAGATACATCTGTTCTAGATCCACCTCTACCTATTTGTATATAGATAGGGATTTATTTTATTGATAAACCACTTACTCTATACTTACCAAAATTTAGTAGTGTTTTCTTATACTTAGTCTCATCCTTAAGATTCATACTAAAGTTCTCTATTCCTAATCTCCAAAAATAACTAGACCATCCTATGATACCAACTATAGAGACCCTAGAATTTTACATATAACATTACATGATTTTAAGCATAATTATACATTAGAGTAAAATCCAAGGATCATAAAGTCTAGTGTCTTAGAAGACTAGGTACATAAAACTAAAAACATCGAATTAAATAAAACATTTATTTACTTAATCTTAAAATTGAGCTCCTAACTTACATTGTGCTTAAACATATGTATAGGGTACCCTGGGGAACACATGAACAAAGGTATGATATAAATATCTTAGTAAGGTAATAACCATAAGAACAAAGAATTATCACATGGGATAGAAGTCATGACATGATGATATAAAAAGGCATGTAACATATGGAATCATAACATATAAACATGGATTCATAGTAATGTGTTAGAAACATAAAACATTAATTTAGCATGAGTCAAGGCTAACTTCCAAGACCATTTCACATGGTAACACAAGCTACCACTAACCACCAAGACCGTCGCACATGGTAGAAGAAGCCAAGGCTAACTGCCAAGATCATTACACATAAATTATCATGAGACTCAACTTTACCCAATGCATTGGAGTGCTATATGGCCACACCCATATTAAATTTTCATGAATATTTTTTCCATATAAAGAATTATACATAATCAATCATATATAAACACAAGGGTTACCCATGGAAAGAATTGGGTACCATAATCATGTCATAAAGCATAACAAATGGGTGTATCATAAAAGTGTCCATGAAATAATGGAACTAAAATAAACATGGAAATTTATAAGGGAAAATATTAATATATCATGGTAAGTTATTTCAAGTATAAGTGAACACATTTAAGAAAAGTATTTAAGAAATTTTATCATTAAAACATTTTTGTGTTGTTTTAAGGAAAATACTATAGAGTCTTTAAAATAGAAAAGGGTACAATCCTTTATATAAAGCCAGAAGTGAACCAAGAAGGTTTTCATAATAATAGAGTGATTTTATAAATATAATGGTTGATTAAAAAATAGGATAGAGTGCACTTGAAATCAAGTAACAATTTGGGAAGTTCCCTCAAAACGGGTTTGCTTATCGAGAAGCATTGAAGAGGGAATCACTTAAAAACATGTATATCCCCCAAAGATAATGATGAAAGGGTATTTATAAATAAATTTGGTACATGTAAAAATAATTTATAATATTCACATAAAAATATAAGATAACTTCATTTGTTAAATAAACGATAAGGCAACCCGAAGGAACAAAAGAGGTTCGGGTGGAATCCCTTACGGATTATCGGCATGGTATCAGGTATACTTAAGAGGGAATAATGAGAAATAAGGGGATTTATAATTAATTATAAATCCCAAGGTAAGTATGGGGGATGTGTTAAATCAAAACCCATCATTAGGGATTACACATAAAAGGTCATAACATAAATTACATTCCTGAATAAAAGTGAAATAGAGAGGATTCCTTACCTTAAGTATGATGGTGTTCATCGCTTGATATTAACGACCTTAATAATCAATTTATATTCATTAATTAATAATTAAAGAACCTAAAATAAATTTTATTGATTTATTATAAACTTATTAAGTTCATTAATTTCCTTTTTTATGAGTTATGCAGTTCAATTTCATTGTTTGGGAGCGTCTGCTTTCCTAGTTTTAATGACCGGTTCACTTAAATTCATGTTCAGATAAACATGTAGGATGAAAATGGTTGTACATAATTGAAGTTATATTAAATTAGTGAACATATAGAATATTACATGGTTATAAAATTCATTTGGTTATTTGGATTGAAGGTGAATCATTCTATAAAACATTAATGATAAACGCTTGGATTAATTTGGAATTTTGATCATAATTAACTTGTTTTGTATTATTATTTTACATCATGTGCACGAAAGGATTACAAGACATCACATAAGATAAAATAAATTTTTAATCATCTGGTTCAACCATAAAAATGGTTTCATGACCATAATTATAGATGGTAATAGAAATTGATAACCTTTCGCCCTTAAATGTAATAAATTAATACATCTCAGATGGTGTTTTCATTTCTTTAATATAAAAGGAGGGGAAAGGAGATATGATAATTAATTATCCCATTATCATAAAAAAATTACATTATATTTATGTTACTAATGTTTTAATACCATTTGGATGAGGAGAAGTTATGAAAGAAAATAGAACAAAGTAACATGAAAAGAAAATGAAAGAAAAGAAACGAGGAATTTAGCTCTTGATTTAATCTTCCTTGAGAGCCTCTTAAGGGGAGAGGATTTGGTCATTTTAGGAGACAAAATGAAGGTGGACATGGGGTAGGATATTGGGGAGATATTTTGGTATAATTTAGTCAAGTCACAAGGCTTTAGAGGAGTGAAGAAAAGAGGTTAGGAGGGGTGATATTTATAGTGGAGGAGAGGAGGGTTTTCATAATATTTAATTCCTTAGTTTATTAATTTCCCTCAAGAAAATAAATAGTGATGATTACATGAGAAAAAATATTAATAAGTGAATGTGATTTAGAAATATTTGGTCTTACATCAGCAGAACATCATCCATGAATCTATAAATGATGTATTTATCTTAATTTGCAAATTATTGTATTTTACTATTCATAAAAATTCAAGTATTTTAGAAAAATCCCAAAAATTCACCCAAAATATTTTTCAATGTGAAGAATCCAAAAATGAACTCCATTTTTCAAGTAGAATTTTCTAAATATGATTAATTTAATTTTTAATTAAAATCATAATTTACTTGAAAAATATTGATTTTAAAACTATAACTGATTTTAAAATATTTTCAAAAAATGTATATGGTCTTATAAAATTATATTAAAACTATAAGACATAAAATTGTTAATTTATGAACACATTTTAGAACAATAAATTTTATTTTAAATTAATTAATTAATTTTAATTATTTATTTATGACTTAGAAAAAAACAATACTTTTACTATGATCATATTATCAGTTTTAAGATGCCTAAATTTTATTTATACATTCATGAGTGAGGTTACTATTATTTTAGATGATTTAATATTCATAAGGGCAATATTACTATTAATAAGGGAATGTTACTATTCATAAAGGTTGGTTACTATTCACTAAAAATTAAGTTTGTTCCATTAAACCCCAAAAAACACCATGAACTCAACCGTGTATGTCAGATTTTCGAAATTCAAGACACAGAAGTGGAAAAATTATTTTTAATGGCCACATATTATTTAGTATCATGATATGTCATTTATAATATGTTTATACTATAAGGAATAAATATAAGTAGGGAATTACATTGATAAAACATTGAGTTGTTACATACTACAAGCACATAGATATACTCTGCTCAATAGTCTTATTAGAGATACATTTATTTAGAATTTATATTGAAAATAAAGAGACGACTAAAGGGTTGAGCTCAAAATGAGCCGAAATTAAAAACTGTTATTAATAAGGATATTGTTAAATGGTTTTCTCATTATGTAAGTGTATACTCATATTCATATTATTGACATGTATTTATTTTGTCTATGTTAAAAGTAATACCTTATATCTTCCATTTGATGAGTTCGAGGTGCCTGCTGGTGATGCTTCCAGAATTTTTGGACAAATTCTTGGGAAAATTTCTTTTGTGATGGTGAGAATTCCTATAGCACCCCAAGTTTTTCTAAAAATAAATAGAAATGAATGGAACTTTTTTTAAACTATATATTTATAACTATCCTTTAAACATAATTTTCCACTTCTATGTTTTGAATTTCATGAAACTGTCATCTATAATTGTGTTCAGTATGTTATTTAGAGTCTATTGGAACCAACTTGTTTTTTTGGTGAATAATAACATACCCTTATGAATAGTAATATGAATAGTAATATGACCCTAATGAATAGTAAATTTTATTAGTATTTTATTTTATTAAGGCTTTAAGATAATAACATCTAGGTTAATTTTTCATTGTGATATAGAAGTAGTTAGAGAATAAGAATTGTTAATTTTTGAACTAAGTATGCTTTTATTTAAAAATTAAATTAATAATATTTAGAAAATTATTTTCGAAAAATGGAATTCATTTTTTAATTCTACACGTCGATAAATGGTTAGGGTGAATTTTTTAAATTTTTCTGAAACAATTGATTTTTCGATGAATAGTAAAAAATACGTTTTTTAGTTTCGGCGTGTTAATGAAATCATTATTGATATAATAATGATGTCATAAATCTGGTTGACTTGTGTATATTTAAATAAGATGTGAGGTTTCCCAAGTGGCTTATACCATGGGAAAGCCCATGGTTTTTCAAATACCACTCATGAGGTGTCCCTTGAAAATTATTAAAATATTCTCTTACTTTTCCTATAAATACTAACCCATTACTTCATTAGATTCATTCCCAATTCCTCCTAAATAAAGATATGGCCTACTTACCTTTATATTAGTCCTAAAAAGGTTTCCTTAAGCCCCCAAGGTCCCAACCTTCAAGTTCTAAGGGTTACTCTACAAGGTAAGAAAATTCTCAATTTCTTTCTTTTTCCTTTCAAGTTCTCTTTTATGTGGTATAACTTTAAAAGTTTCCATACCATGTTATTATTTCCTTCTTATTATTGATCTATTATGTATAATGATTAATTTCTATATGGGTGACCCTTATCACCTCTCTTCTTAATGTTTTCTAAAACCCTGTCGCATAGCCGTTGGGCTGCCGAATTTTTGTAAGAGATATCTCACTTATTCTTTTATTTTGAGTTCCTTACTTATTATTTATTCATATATCCTGAACAAAGAGGCATGAAATCTCCATAAATAATTTATATTATTTATTTTATCATGTTTATGGAAAATTAATCATCATTATTCTTCTCCTCTCTCACTTATTTAAGGAATAAAAACATTGTCCGTTATGTGTCGAATTACCGACATTGTGGACGATGTGATTTCAATATCCATTAATTCTTTCAAGTCTGGTCATGAAACCATTTATATGGTTTAAACATGTTATAAAATATGTTTTATGACTCACCCATGGTTCTAGAATTATTTTGTACTCATGGTTCTAATTTATAAGACAAAATGAGGTTGTTATTATCAAAGAACCACTAAAATGATCTAAACGAACATCATTAATGTTTTAACTTATGAATCATCCTCATATTAAACATCAAAATGATAAATGATATAAATTATGGTACTGGAAATATGTAAATACCTTTCCATTCCAATTCTTAATTTTCACTTCCAAACGACAAGAACGTCCATCATGAACCAATCATAGAAATCATGTAAAGAACTCACCCAAAAACGGTGCAAGGAGTAAAATACTAACAATTAAAGGGGTGAAATAATGTTATTAAATGATCATATAAGATGTTATAAACTTGAAAATATTAATCTGAAATACTAATAACACTCTTTTAACCATTATACTGGAGTTTTAAACAAGTTTGAAGTAAGATAAACCCGTGGTAAGGGAATTCTTAACCCGATTTCCATTATTTGGGTTAACCTTATAATTCATTATTTATGTTCTATTTAAATTGTTTTTGTGATGGGTTCTGATTATATTATGTTTTATTATGTATATTTATAGTATATATAAAAACTCAATCCACTCACTTATGTCTCTCTTCAATTTTATGATATTTATAAGGGATTTCTCTTTAAAAATCTTCTTTTAAATTCGGTTTTACAAAATTCTGATGTAATGTTTTTATGGAATTATGCATGTTGTATGATTATGTTTTGGTTCTTGTGAATTATTTATGATGAAGGGTGGGACCTATATCTCCATCCAATTCATTGGGTATGAGTAAGTTGGATGTCTGTTGTATGGTTACTCTAAGTGTAACTACGATGGTTACAAAAAGTAAGGTAGCCGTGAGGGTTACAAATTATAAGGTAGCCAAGAATGGTTACAAGATTATGTAAGTAATTCCCCAAGGTACCTTTATGATTATATTTATATTCTCATTTTTGGGTGTATCTTTTGTAAATATCATGTTACACAAAGTAAGTATATATGGGTGACAAGAATGTCTTTTGAAAATGTTTTCATACGTTACGAGTATTCATTGACTAATGTTCTCTTTCCTTCTTTTTCATCCCTTACTGAGCTTTTGTGCTTATCCCAAGTTTTTAAATGATTTTCACAGGTTAATGGATGTGTAAGACAAGGAATGAATCCATGTTAAATGTTGAATAATTTTCAAGGAGTCTTATTTTATGTTTTAATGTTTTATTTAAAAAAATGGAAACTGTTTTTATGGTATCCACTATGTAATAATGTGTAATGTTATGAATGTATTGTCCTAATTCTCTAAAGCGCTAAACTTGAAAAGATTTTCAATGTGAAAGGAAGTGTTTTCCTGAATAAATTCAATGATTATGTATATAATAAGGCTAGGTCCTTATATTTCACATTAATTATATATTTGGAAAAAAATTATTATATATTGGAATTAGGTTTTTGATAACCAAGTAAAGGTAATATCAATTTAATATTCATTAATAAGTAATTTAAAAGGCATGAGTAAAAGTATTAATATGATTATAAAGTGTTATAATTTTTTATTTCTAGATGTTTTTTATTTTGATGTACCTCACTCTATTTCATACCCATAAAACATGTAAAATTAGGGAAAGAAATATATATAATATATATTGAGATTATGGAATGAGTTTAATGAAACATCTCTAAGCACTAGAAAAATGCATGAGAAAGAATTTGAAGGCATGTATTACGAGTAGTGGAAGATATTTTTTGATATTAACAGAGACAAATCTCAAGAGGTAATTGCATATTTTATAGTATCTTAATAACATAAAAACAATAAAATTATATTTCTTTATTAATGTTTCCATTTTTTTCAAGAATTATCTAAAAAAATAAAATGAATCTTGAAAAACAATTCATTCCTAATATTGTCAGGTGAAAGAGTTTCCTATAAAAATAATATTATTAGTTGTATTTTGTCTATTATTATTTATATTATATTATTATAACTAATTTTTTTTCTAATATATATATATATTTTTATAAAGGATCGTGAGTTAGATCACTCAGTAAGTCAGATAGAGATGCGACTTAAATTTCATCAGAACCCTGATGGCCATTTTGTAAATGAACCTACTAGAGATGTTGGATTGATTAATTTTAATTACTATTTAATTTTATTTAATTAATATAAAAAATAATAATGAAAAAAACATGACTTAAAATTAATTAAATGGGGCCAGCTACCTGGATCAAATGATACCAATTAGCTCTATTCACATCACTTGGTCAATACAGCCAACTCCATTTAATTGGGTTTAAGGACTATTTATTATTGTAATTTATTTTTCATTATTATACTTTTATTGTAATGAATAACATTATACAATAATGAAAAATTTATCAATTAGATAATATTATGATTTTTAGATAATTTATAAAGTTATTGTTAATACTGTTGTATTAATAGGTAAAATTCAAGACGTCTGGGATGTGAACCCTTCAAAATCATCCTTAGTTTCCTAGGCCAATGCCAGTATAATATTTTTAGGTAAAGATCATCCTGAGCATGTATAGGGGATGAGTTTTGAGCCTTATCCAACATTTTTCTTTATAAGGGCATCATTATCATTTATAGATACACCTAGTGGGGGTTTGAGTAGTTCTATTGATCAGGAAGCATAAAGAGAAATTTTGAGGCTGAAATAAAAAGTGAAAGAACATGAATAATATAGGAAAACATATGATCATTGAATGTTAAACATCATAAATGTTTTAGTTTCTATATTTTAGAGTATGATGGGCACAATCCCTGAGGAAACTTATTGTCTTATTGCCCATCATTCAGAGTTAAATTCTAAAATCAATCCGTGAATCAATAATTAGTTTTAAAAGATATCAATGTTTTTAAGAACATGTGCATGGGAGTCAAAAACAAGAAAAAAATATCTATGGGACAAGAATTATTAATACATTAACCAAAGATTGATTTATAAAATGTAGAAACTAATGCCACATCAATTTGAGTTGTGGTTTTCCCTTGATGCTCGTAGATGCGTTTTTATTGTTTTAAACACTAAAACATGAATGTAATGGTAAAACCCATATAAAATAACCTCAATTTGATATGAAATAAAGGGAAAAATGTGGTTTAATTATTTTTGAAGTGTAAGATAAGAAAAAACATCTATATGATATGTAGTGTGCTCAAAATGACTAAATAAGTAGTTTCAAAAGATATAAAAGTATCTAAAAACCTGTTTAAAGAGGTCAAAACCAAACCAATGACATAATTGGGACATGAAATAATAATAAAATTACTGATGATTTATTTTTTAAATATAGTAATTGACACCACAAAAATCCATGTTATGGTTTTCCCGAGATGCCCATAAATGCATTTTTAGTGTTTTAAATCACTAAAACATGCTTATAATAGTAAAAATAATAGAAAACGACATTTTATTGACATAAAATCAAGAGGAAACCCTATTTTAATTATTTTTTATGTGTAAGAGTCTAAAAAACATCAATACATGGTGTGATGTTCTCTAAATGACTCAATAAGTAGTTTTAAAAGATATCAAAGAATTTAAAAACATGTGTATGGGGGAAAAACCAAACCATTGGTATCAAAAGGCTATAAAATCATCATAAAACAACCAAATATTTATTTTTAAAATATAATAATTGATTCCATGTTAATCTGAGTTGTGGTTGACTCAGGGTGACTATAAACACATTTTTAGTGTTTTAAAACACTAAAACATGCATGTGACAATTAAAACCATATAAAATGAGGTTATATTGACATTAAACCATGTGGAAACCATATTTGAACTATTTTTTATGTGTAAAAGTAGAAAACATATTCATTTGGCATGTAATGTGATCTAAATGAATCAAAAAGCAGTTTTGAAAGTTATAAAAGCCTTTAAAAACATGCATTAAGGTGTAAAAACCAAACAAATGTCATTAGAGAGCCATAAGATCATAGGAAAAAGACCATATGTTTGTTTTTAAAATTTAGGAAATGATTCCAGGTCAATCTGAGTTACATATTTCTTGATATTCACATAAATGCATTTTTAGTGTTTTAAAACACTAAAACATGTGTGTAATGGTAATAACCAAAGAAAATGACATCATATTGATGTGAAATCATGAAGAAACTATGGATAAATTATTTACGATGTGTAAGAGTATAAAAAATTTCTATATGATGTGTGGTGTGCTCAAAATAAATTAATAAAAAAATTAAAAAGATATCAAAATTTTTAAAAACATGTGTTAGGGGATCAAAACCAAGAAAATGATGTTAGAGGTCCATAAAATATTAGGACAATGACCATAAGTTAATTTGTCAAATGCCGAAACTGATACCACATTAATCTGATTTACAGTTTTCTTGGGATGCCTATAAATGCATTTTTATTTTTTTGAAATAATAAAACACATATGTAATGGTCAAAACCATAGAAAAAGACCCCAGATTGCTGTGAAATCATGGGAAAATGTTGTTGAATTATTTTTGATATGTACAGGTAGAAATCACATATATCTAATGAGGGTTGTTCTTAGAAAAACTCAATTATAAGTTTTAAAAGATATCAAAGTATTTAAAAACATGTGTCAAAAGGTCAAAACCAAGAAAAAAATATTGGAGTGTCATGAAATCATAGGATGCTGACTGTAAATTGATTTTTTAAAATATAGAAATTGACACTATGTCAATCTGAGTTTTAGTTTTCCTAGGATGCTTATAAATGTATTTTTAGTGTTTTAAAACACTAAAACATGAATATAACGTTAAAAACATATCAAACAACCTTATATTGACATGAAATCATGAGAAAACTATGGTTTTTCCAGTGCCATTGGATAACCGGTGTGGATCATTGGGTGGATGGTGCACCTAGTCCGAGGATGCAATTAATGCACCCCTTGAGATTTTAATCTCACATGTTCTTGACACCTTAAATTTTATAATTCTAAACTTGATGGACATAATTTGAATTTTAAAACTCTTCTCTTTAATCTTGGTACTCCCATTCCTTTCCCCTCATCCACCCTTTTTTGTAATGACCATAAAAAACTTAATCGGTAAGTTTTCTTGAGATTCCTACCAAATAATTCTTCCTCCTTGAGATATGTGTGTGGAAATATGTCATATCTATGAATTTCATAAATATCCAATAGCATTTTATTCCTATATTTATAGATCGATGGTGCACCTGGTGGGTAAGAAACTTTTTATGAATATATCAAGATCTACTAATGACAATAAACATTAAATGGGTATGTGTTTATGAATCATCTTACAAAACCTATTCTTAATGGTGTGTTGATAATGGATTCTTAATCTAGTGATATTTACTTGGTAGATTAGTGGATGATATAATGTGTCAGTGAAAACACCCCTTAAATGGATCTAGAATTCTTAATAATAGTAGATGTTTTTGGGTAATTCATCTTGAACGATCATCGTGAGATCTTATTCTTCATGATTATCATCTTAAATATATTTTTCGTTGATGGAAAGATAATGTATTGATAATCATTGGATAGAACTGAGATCCTCTTCTAGAATCGACATGAATTCATGATCTATTCTTTAATCAACAACAAATCTAGTTAATTATCCTTATTTCCTTCAACATACCTCAAAATTTATTCCGTTGATAGAATCCTTAGGGTTTGTATTTCTAGAATGACTTTATTGAATTGGAATTATCTTGATAAATTGAAATAAAACCAATCATTCATCTATCGATTCCTTGGTTCAACTCAAATGGTATAAAAATGAAAATAAATGTGCAAAGAACAAATAATTTTATTATAGTTTAGTTTATAAATGAAGAAAAATAAATAAAATAGGTGTAAGAACTAGAATTTCCCTAAGTTAAATCAAGAAAGCATGTCTAGTTTTTAGTTAGAGTTCAGAACATTAGAAATATAGATAGTCTTAGATAATGAAAATAAAAATGAGGTGAAGAAGACTCCCCTTAGTGAATCCTTTCTCTAGACTACCTCTCAACTCCAACCTTGAATTTTTAGTCAAGTTATCCTCTCTTTTTAAGGATTTTTGAAGAGAAGATTCTCATTATAAGTTAGGTCTAGAATTATGAATTCTAGAGTAACCTATTCATGCCTCCTAACCCACTTTCATATCTCCTCTTTTTAATCAACCAGTGCACTGATTTAACTTGTCTATGTGTCACCATAAATACCCCAACCATTCTCCAAATTTTCTCATCACTTTAACATGACTCGGTTACTTGCATGAAAAAAATCCCAACTAATTCACAATTCTTCACCAAAACTGATCCTTTTATGCAATTCATTATATGTATTAAAGGGAATCTAGATTTGAATCTGAATCCTTATGCATTGTAAAATTGACCATGAACAATGCCTATGCGCTGGTTTGCGATGACCTGCAGATGGAATTGAGCCTCCTTCACATGAAGTATCATGAAATAAAAATCTCAAAATGTCTTAAACCAAACCTATAATTTTTATTTCTCAGCCTTACACTCAAGCTTCAAAATTATAACTAAACAAAATAAACAGTCATCCCACATATCACCATCCCACATTCCAGATTCATCCTCAATTTCACATAGCTAATTGAGAGGATGCAATCTATCTTTTAACCTACACCACTAATTCAAAAAACCATTTCTCTATTCTCAACCAATTATTATAAATAAATTATTCCCAACATATATTTTTAAAAAAACTAATTTCTTGTTAAAAAAATAACCTCTAGAATAGTGTTTATCATAATAAATGTCCATTTAAAATAATGGTTTCAACCAAACTAGAGGGGGAACATGGGCTCATGTACACTTCTCCATACATCAGAGGCTACTGAATGATAGTGAGGGTCTATGATGGTATGGTAGGTAGAATATACCCTCTTTACCAGAGTGTAACACAATGGTAAATAATATGAAGCAATAAAAATAATAATACATCAAAAATATATAACAAATCAGCATAATATAAACCGTCCAAAAAAATACAACAGATATATCAAATAAATAGTAGAAATATAGATCATGGTATGTAGATATAGAAATGAAATAGGCATAAACAACACTAGACATAAAATGAGTACTCATATATACAAAGAAGATAAAAATACCAAGAAAGATTATCCAATTAAATAGCTCGATCATATTCTCCCAAGATCCCATACAAAATGAAATTTTATTATTAACTCCAAAATTATATCTAAAAAAATTACCATGTTAAAAAAACTCACCACAAGAACCGCATTTCTCACAATAAATATTCATATAAAATAATGATTTCTAAAAAAAATTAACCCCAAAATTCTATCCAATCTAATTACAAAATGGGTGTGGCTTTCAATTATTTAGAGATTATTATATTATTGCTTCATTACTAGTGAAATAATAATATTGTTATATTATTGTTGTAATAATATTATAATTGTGGTATTATTATAATATAAGAGTAATTTCATCATTACTAATGGTATTGTTTTTTATGGATTTTTGAATAAGTTATGATGATATGCGTTTTTGTTCAATTTTTTTAAAAGTATTTAATTTTTTATTAAATAATTAATGTTTTTTTATTTTAAATAACATTAATTATTTTTTTAAAACATTAATTGTTTATATATCACATGCGAATTCCTTTTTTTTCATTATATGTGTGTTTATTTTATTTGTTATATATTATTGAATAAACCATTTATATATATAGCCCAAAACACACACACACACACATCTGTGTGTGTGTGTGTGTCTTCTTGGAAGATACTAATGAAAAAATAAACAACTATAACTATTCTATTTATCGTGTTTCCCCTCTATGTGTCCATATCTCATTACCCGATTTCCATCTTCTCACACTCTCCTTATTGTCCCTATGGGAACCGTCCACTCCATATCTTATTCTCCCTTTCATTACGATATGAATTTACACCCCATATTCTCCCTCAAAACCCTAGTTTATTTCTTTAATTCCATCTAAATATCTTTGATTCTCTCCACTAGTCCACGTTCCATTCCTGATATCTCTAGTGTACTCCAATTCCGAATCTGGCTCCCTTACTGATGATTTATTTATCCCTCTAATGTTATCTTTTCGTAATCTAAATATAGAAATTGATAGGTGGCTCATATCTAAATATTATATCTTCAAAACCCTAAAAGGTTTTATTTATTTCATTTCCATTTTAGTTTTATTTTCATAAACCCTAATATTCATAGATTTTGTCTCTTCCTAATTGTCACATCCTACCAGGGCTTCTGCTCATTCTTTTCTTACATCCCAAAAATTTCTATCATACTTATACAATTTAGGTTTTATATTCTCTTTAATATACTCTTAAATATATTCAATAATCATCGAGTCCAATACACATGGAAATCTGTAATTCACGTTTGGTTGATTGAAGTAACTTCCCTTTATATTATGTCTACAATTTTAATGTAATTAACTCAAAAGGTAAGGCAATTTCTGTTTAAAGTACTTTAAACTTCTATATATGTATATTAAACTTTAATTTTACTATATTTTTAGTTTATCCAAAATATTATGTATTTTTAAATTTCAGTTTATCCTGAAGTTTCTTTCATATTTCTTCCATCCAAATTTCATAGTCTCTTCAATCAACATTTCAACAAATTCAATATTCACTAAGGGAATTGAACAATAGCAATGATTGTTCACGTTTTTTATACTAATTTGAGTTCCCTTCCATCACCAAAATGATAACTATCCCTTTTAATTTCTATATAATATGTATGAATTTTTTATATAACCATATTGTATACACACTGATCATACTGCCCCATTTACTTTTTGTATAGTATATATGCTTTTTTTGTGTAATCATATTGTATACACACTTATAATTCTATCATATTTATTTTGGGAATAATTTATATTCACTTAATATATAATAATACCATATACATATTTATCATATTGTATAATCATATTTAGTTTCCATATTCTCTATGAATTTTATATAAAATCATTTTCACTCATTAGCCTATAAAACATTTCTTACACATATTTTGTATCGATTTCATTTATATATTTCATGTTTTTATTTCCTATATAATTTTATATATAATGTATTCATTTCATGTATGCGTATTATTTATGCAGTTTCAATTTATTACACTTTTAATTTAAAACACTTTCAGTTTCTGTATATGTATATTACACTTTCATTTTACTACACTTTCAAGTTTGATAAAATTCAATGTATTTAATTTTTTAATCAATATGTACACATTTTATTCCCTTTATTTAGAACACCATGTTTCCATTCATGTATAATTTACTTTTAGGTTATTAATATTATATAACAATATATTCAATTTTATACCTTCATAAAGAAATTCATGTTAATTATCTTCATTCTACTTATTGGAATTACCACTATACCAATTAATTTTTGGCCATTTACCATGTGTAGTTTCTTATTATATAAAGAATTATATATATTCCTTGACTATTATTCTAACTTCAAAATAGTTCATTAGATAAATTGATGGATCTAGGTGCAGTAGAAGCACTTATCAGGGGTGATCCTGACTAAGAAAATGTTAGATTCGATGGATCATTAACATATTTTACAAGATTTTAACATCATGAATAATTAAATATTTCAATTGAATATTGGCAAGAAAGGATATCAAAACCAAGAAGATATATTTTTACATTAAATTTATAATAAATTTAATTAAATTGGAAGAAATATTACCACGTTCTTGAGATCTTTCTTCATAGTGGATGTTGATCATCTGAAATCCTTTTTGATAATCCTTAATTGCGCTTATAGGATCTAAGTGTATAATTCCTGTAGTGGTGATCCAAACATGATTTTATGATTTTCAAATTACACTGATGAATCTCTAGATGCCAGCGTGGCCGATTAATCATCTTGTATTGTTCATCTTGATCACTTCACATTTCTTCAGTCTTAAAGAGATTCTATTGATATTATCATTGTTTAGAGGATTTGAGAAGGGAGAGGAGAATTATATAAATAAATATATTGTGAAAATATTCTCAATTAACCTCTCTTAGAATGGATAAACGATCTATATACAGACCCATGGTTAGGGTTTTAATTTTAATCAATTATACAAGTTCCCTATAATAAAATTTTAAACCCATGTCTGACCTCATGACATATATTAAAATAATAATAATATTTTTATTCCATGGTTTTTTCTAATTGGAACAATGATAAATATTATTTTACCATCTTAAATTTTTTTATTTATCACCGAACATAATCTCGGTCTACCCATCCTCCTCATCATTTATCGAATACCCCAATAAATATTTAATTAAATATTTATTCATAAAATAAATATTCTATTCATTGTATGATGAATAAATATTTATTAAATATTCAATAAATAAAATAAATATTATATTAACAATCTAATGAATAGTTTTTCTTTAATATTTGTGATCCATAATCCTAAATAAAATTATTCCTCAGTGTTTGGAATAATATTTATTCTAATAATTGAATTAAAATAGAATTTAATTAAGATCAATATAAACACTTAGTGTGTGACCCTCTAGGATTATTTCTCATTATAATTAGGAAGACTTTCCTAATGTCCGTGATTAATTTCAAGCTATAAGTCAAAAAACCAAGAGAAATAAGTTAATGATGCAACTTTGATAACCACATACGAGTGATCACTATATAATATAACCCCTTTTTCACAATATCTCATCAAGAAGGATGTACACTTATATCATCAACCTATATACTTGATACATATTTATTTGAATATTTGAAGTAAAATTATTGTTACACCATGGACATAAAATTTATTACGACAATTCCATTTCAATCAAAGGGTTGAGATATCAAATTTCGTAAAGGTAGAAGGGAAAAATCCTTCCCTGAATTATTAATTAATTACATTTCATTCATAATGCACCCAATGCACCCTACTTACCCTGAACATATGGAATCATGGTTTTAGTTAGTAAATCTATGCATGCGAGTCCTGAAATGAATTAATAATAATCTTAAAGTATAAGGACCATTACACACACTTGTATATAAGAATATCCAATGACACATAAACATGCAATATTTCTATAGCCATGTCTATTCTCATAATATCCCATCTTATATATTACAAGGTGAGAACTTCATGAGAATTAGTCTGATTTACCTATGAGTAATTTCACTTGATATTCAATATACTATGTTCTGAATCATAGAATGTTATTCAAATTAAGAACTAAAATTTAATAAATATCATCATATAATCTCAAGGTTCTCATCATAGTGGAGAATTTTTATAACCTATTTTGATGCAATAGATACCCAGGACATTATCATAATATTTTTTATAGAAGAAAAATCAATATAGAATAGGTTATTTATATTAATATTCACTTATTTGAATACTAATTTAATCTAAAACACAAATTAGTTGGTTCTATGGAACCAATTATAATAGAATCCCAATTTAACTAGATCCAACTACTAATGACTAGTTAGTTCTCACATATGAAACATTATTATATTGAGTTTGTATAAAATTGTTGACCCTTTCATGTTTCCATGACAATAGTTGGTAAAGGCACATGTCTATGTGGTGAATATTCTTACTACAACATTAATACCTTGAGAAAATTCCTCAATTAGTGATATCACCTAGTATCCACCTTTTTTTACCATTTCAAAGTCTTGAAATATGGACTAAGTCTATAGTTAATGTTTATAATTATAATGATAAAACTTTTTATTTTAGTATAACCGAAGACTAACACAAGATGTTTCTAAACCATTCATTAAGTTTTAATAGAATCTGCAACATACTCAAATATTGTATATATAGAAACCATTGACTGCAATAAGTTTTTATTTAATAATACCTTAGACTTTTATATTATTCTATATCAAATTGAACTAAGTGATTACAAGTGTTAAATTACATTTATCACTAGTATTCCCACTTCTGTAGTCATCAGAACTCATCCATTTCTACCTTTCCAAGTATTTTCAGATAGTTCTAACTATAATTCAATGTATTTATGTTGGATTTGTTTAATATTCACCTACAATAAATTATTTTTCTGTAATATCAAACATCAATACATATCATAGAATATGATATAAATTCTTATCACTTAATCTTGTAAAATTATTTTAGGCTTAATAATCTCTTCCTATTCCCATGCATGTTCTACTGGAAGGGTTATATTCCAACAACAATTCAGTCTTGAAATTTTTTAACTTGTATTTTTAATTACTTTTTTAATATATGTACTATGTCTATATTTATAAAATCCACAGATTTATTTTTTATATATTGTTCTCTAGAACATGGTTTCTACTTTAATTTATACTTTGAGAGATTTCATTCCTTAATCTTAACAAACTAGAAATACAAAAAATTTGTTTTCCATATGTTTTCAAAATATCTATCTTGAAAACTTAAATTTATCCCATTAACCAGTTAGAGAAACACATAACTCATTCATTTATAAATTAATATTCTATGACCACTATTCATGATTTATTCATAAATGGATTTATGTAATCTGTATATCTCATTGGATTTTATTGATTTCATCGACCATTTCTAGTTATTCCTTGTAGAAATGTACCATATGGTCTCCTTTTAGTCATTTCATATAGACATATTCTCTAAGGATTCCTCTAATGAGGCGGTCTTGACTATCAATAGCCTAATATGGTGATCATAAAAGTATGCTTTGACAATTAAAATTCCAAAATATTTTAGTCATGATGATTTTTGTATAGGTTTTGTCATAGATTAAACCTTTTAATAATAAATTATGTTTTATTTTTACCATCTCATAACATCCATGTCTAGTTTCTCTTGAATACTCACTTGTAGTAACAAGTATTTGAAACATTCAAGATAAAGAGTTTTCAAATCTTGATACATGGTGTCCATTACTTGAATACATTCTTTTCAACCTTAGCATGTTTCCATTTACCGCATCTTTGAATGAATCATTATACTAAAATATTAATATATGTATGAACCACCATAGTGAGCTTAAAACACCTCTTTGGTTATGAATTCCTACACATTATGAGTCTCTGTATCTACTCCTAAAAATATGTTTAATAGAGTATAGCATGCACTAAGAGCCTTAATTCATAGAAATTAAGTTTTCTCCCACTACCATTAAATAGATAGGATTCCTTTATGGAAATATAGTTGGTCATGATTGGATGTTAATATTCATAGTGGCTGTAGGATTACTAACAGAGATACACCTTAGTGTTTGATGTTTGTTTACAGCTAAGGAAAAATTGTGAAAAACAGTTTTCAATAAATACTTGTGGTTGTGTCATAATAGATTTTTATCATATCATAATTGATATTATATCCATTAGAAAATATTGTTTTCATATGGTTAGTTGTTTCAATTATATTTTTAAAACATGTCTTTGATGAAATAACTAAAGATCAACAATATATATATATATATAAGACTCATAATTGATCTTACTTTTCATACCATCATGAAATTGATGTATATAAGGAAATATGAGTTTTGGATTACATTTAACCCACATGTATGATCAATTATTACTTAGATAATATTCTCTTAGACCATCCAACTCACATATTCCTTAATATTTACCAAGTTAACTCATTTAATTCAACGAGAATTGATAAAATTTCTTAAAGGAATCTCATAAATTATATGAATTTACCTTTAGATTTATAATAGTTCACTTGTCCATGTTGAACTAACTCTAAAATATTTAAGATGTACCTTTATTCATAAAGGTTTCTTTATCTAAAATATGATAAGGAGTTTTTATATAGAGTATATTAGCTAAATTGAGACTAAAAAACTTTTATGGAATAAAAAAGTAAACTAATTTTAGTTTTACTTGAAAAATAATTATCTTTCCACAATTAAGTGAAAGTATTATAATTTATATTCATAATTCATTATGATGGATATTTGTGATTCAAGAGTTACTGAACCATTAGTTTAGAATTAAAGTACCATAAAAATATTTATTACAAATGTGAAAAATTCCTCATTGCATCTAGCTGGATAATGAGATAAATTTTTTAGTAACACTTATTACCAACTTGAATCAGTCCATTTTGGTAATCATAAGTAGTTATCTCCCCTTGGATGATATAGGAATTTCTATTTCTCATCTCCTTTTGAGTTCACACTATAACCTTTCAACACTTACTCATTTACTGTATTTAATTACATGTATATTTTAAGAATATTGTATTTTAATACACAAGTGATAAATAGAAACTTGATGAATATACCTAAATTGGATGAAACCATTTTCTTCTTCAATCCATTGCAATTTTTTCCAGTGCCCATTCTTTCCACATAAGAAGAAAACAACCTCCTGTTCATTCTTTTACCTTTGAATCTTTTGTCTCTTTGAAGGACACTATAAAGGTCCTTTTGAATTTAAATTATCCATGGTATCTTTAGCCTTACATTTCAAAATTTTCACCACAAGGGATGGATTTTTTTCAACCAATCCTTGTATGCTTGGTGAAGTATAGGAAAAAGTTTTTTGAGAGACTTATCCATTTCATTTATTTGGGATTATATGAATAAGTATAACCATGATGGTAAGGATAATAAAATAATATCAATGGATAATTTCATATCCAAGTGGAATCCCAATTTTTTTAACTGATTAATATAACTCATCATTTTTGAAATCATTATTAGTAGTAATATTATCTTCTTATAGTTTACATAGATATAGTGAATTGACAATCTAATTTATTTCAAAAATTTCACTCTATTTATTAAGAAAAAGGATATGTGACGTTATGGTTTAAGAATCCATTTCCTTATGTTGTATCATCAACTATCTAGACATAGTTGATAATATAATACAACATACATAGAAAGCGTCCTTTACATATCTTTGGTAATAATAATTTTCACCTTTTCTCACCTACTAAGGTGGTAGAATATAAATAGGGGGTTATAATACATATAACAAATTTTTTAATTATAATGAATCTCATAAATGATTGTACCATATCTGGAAATTTTTATTTTTAAGGATATACTCTAAGTTAGGGAGTGATCATAGTGTTGTCATGGTTTTACTTTATATTTTTATATAATAATTAAACTAGATGATTAATACTTAACTTGATTACAAATTATACAATATATAATAACTTTGATTTTATTAAGTTTTGCACAATTTTATCAAGTACAAATATCCCTCGCCATTGGACTCCAAATGCATAGTTTCTTGAACATTATAGTGGAAAGGATCCATATGCCCATTCTAAAAACCTAAGAACAAGATCATTAAATTACTTGAAGGTATTAAGGTAGGTGGGTCTTTTCCAACTGTGGGCTTGCAGATCCTTGATCCATTTAGTGGATTCATTGATCTAGAAACCCTTACTTATATTTCCTCAATACTTTCCTACAAGTTATATAATGTCTAGCATGTGATACTTCTCTTGATCTAAATTGGTTAAGTGAACCCAAAACATTCATAAGAACTCCATGATAATATTAAGTGTCCCAACTTGGGTTGTTCAAACACTTAGATATATGGTTTTCATTCCTAATCAAGTAATGAATGGCTTAGTCTGACTTAATATTAAGTTGAGGGATTTTATTTATTATTCACAAAATTTTCTTATTTTATCCTTTACATACTTATTAATATAAAGTGGGTTTTAATTTAAGTATTAACTATATTAATATAAAAAACTAATGCATTACCCTTTTATTTTAATTATATCCTTTAATATTAGTTCATTTATTTATGTGATCGTAGTCTTGCATCCATAAAATAAATCATGCATAAGAAAAAATAAAATAAATAAATAAATGACATGACCATGATATTTATCTAGTGGTTGATTTATTGATAAGACAATAAATAAACCTATGACCCTAAGTATTAACTCCTTTTATTGATCTTGGTATGAGTTGCAGTGTCCCACCTATCTACCTATGTATCTTATGTTCTGGTTTCATCTCAGCTCCATCTTGAACCATCTTTACCATGGATTCTTCTTGGACTGCCTCCACCTTGGATTGATCTTGAACTCGCTCCATGTTCCATGGGAAATTCCTTTTTTTAAATATATTTTATAACTCACACAGAGGTGAGGGGAACCAAAATATTGGTTAAGGGGAATTTTATAAAACAACATTGTACACACAATCACTACATAATAAAAGAGGGAGGTATGAATCAATGAACATCATATTTAATTTAATAATAATTGATTAAAAAAATGACATAAAATTAAATTAAATAATACCCACATATGTATAGGTCTGGTCTAGATCATGATCTGTTATACACATACAATGATTATGAATTTAAAACAGCCAACTAAAATTTATTTCAATTCATTCTTTAATAAGATAAAATGTGTAGGAATTAATCAAATTAATTATATTATTAATCAATTAATTACTTTTATATTATTTTATCTAATATTTCGGAAATTTATATCCACTATGATTTAAAAAAAAATTATCATATTTTATTTAAAACTCAATAAAATAGTAACAAATTTGTACTTGGAAGAAACTCAACAAGTACCTATTCGAACTACTCATTATGGTTTTAATTGTAAAAAATGCACTCATATGACATATTTTTTACATGACATGTTCCATAATTTCTTATCATGTACTAACAATTTAATTATAAACACAATACATGAAAATTATGTATCTTGTATAGTTTAATGCACCGATTTATTTAGTATACATTAACCATACATGATTCATAGTTTTGAATATTACACAAAATTAATTAAGCATTTAATATAATATAAAACCTACCAAACAGAATGTACGGTATACTTAATAACCCATAAAACTCTTGTTTATGAGGTTTAATGGAGTAATTAATTAAATTTAATATTTCCTTATCAACGGGTAAAGTACATGGAGTGTTCAAGACAACCACACAACATGTAATTCTATTCACTTGATATCTGTAGTACATACCTTGGGACTCAATGTGTACTTATCTTATACATTTATGGATTACATAGAATGTATAAAGGACACATGATGTATACTTAAAGTTACATTACTTTCAACCTATATGTGTCATGTATTAAATATGTGCTGTGTATTAATTACATGATGCAGTTTGACTCAATGTTTTCCATATTGAAAGAACACAGACTACATAGTGTTTAGTCAATATACATGATGTGTTCCCCAATAAATCCATGTTCCACCCTATATAGTCTACACATGGTGCATTTGGTTGCACTCGGTGTGTACTAATTACATGATAGCCTAGAATCCACACCGGCATCCTTGTGAAATAAATAATGACACATGATGTGTAACAAAGGAGTACACACTGTTTAGTTTTATATTATCCAGCTAGAATTATTAGAAAATATGGATGGGTTCTTTAGATATTTTATTTATTTAATTATTCATTTATAATGTTTATATGAGTGAGAAATGAAGATACAAAATAAGTGATTTCAACAACGAATTAAAATTTGAAATGAATTTTAACTTTTAAATGTATAATGATCAACAATAAAATAAATAATTTTAAATTTAAACGTGACTGCTATGATAATATTTGATGGTTCATGGAATAGAATAAACACCTATCAATTCCAATATTTAATTAGAAAATATTAGATTCGATGGATCATTCACAGATTAAACAAGACATGAATTTTATGATCAATGAATTTTTTAATTGAATATTGACAAAAAAGGACCCTAGAACTAAGATGAGATCTTTTCATGTTAAATTTATAATTAATTTTATTAAATAGGAAAAAATATTACCTCATTCTTGAAATCTTTATTCTTAGTAGATATTGAATCCAAAAAAATTGTCAATAATCTTTAATTGCGCTTGTTGGATCTAAGTATATAAACCCACTTGCAGTGATACAAACAAGATCCTATAATCTATGAACAACACCATTGAATCGATGGGTGATAACACTGTCGATTGATCATCTTGTGTTGTTTGTCATGATCACTTCACATTTATTTGGTCTTAAATAAATTTTCTTTTATCTTCTATTTATTTATAGGATATGATAAGGGAGATGATAATTCTAGAGAGAAATATATTGTGCACAACGATTCTCAATTAACCTCTCTTAGAATGTATAAGAGGTTAATATATAGACATATGGTTAGGGTTTTAATTTTAATTAATTTCACAAGTTTCCTTTAATAAAATGTTAAGCCCATGTCTGACCCCATGACATGTATTAAAATAGTAATATTATTTTTATTCTATAGTGTATGCTAACTGGCGTAATAATAAATATAGTTTTACCATATTTAAAATTAATATTCATCACCAAACACGATATTGGTCTACTCATCCTTGTCAATATTTATCAAATACATAAATAAATATTCTATTCAAAGTCTAATGAATAAATATTTATTAAATATTTATTAAATAAAATAAATATTATATTCCCCATCTGGTGAATAAATATTTATTTAATATCTAAGATCAATAATCCTGAATAAAATTATTCCTCAGTATTGAGGACAATATTTATTCTAATAAATAAATTCAAATATAATTTAGTTAAGATAA
This sequence comes from Viscum album, assembly GCA_963277665.1. Taxonomy (NCBI): domain Eukaryota; kingdom Viridiplantae; phylum Streptophyta; class Magnoliopsida; order Santalales; family Viscaceae; genus Viscum; species Viscum album. The sequence continues at coordinate 179,157,763 of OY728159.1, read as the reverse complement.
AAAAAACTTAGTGTGTGACCCTCTAGACTTCTTTCTTACTGAAATTAGGCATGCTTACTTGAAGTCTAAGATTACTATCAAGAAATAGGTCAAGGTCCAAAAGAGAAATAATTTAATGAAACAACATTAATAACAACATAAAAGTTCTCACTGTGTAATATAATATCTTTGTTACAATATCTCATTAATCAGGATTTACACACATGTCATCAACCTATATTCTTGATACATCTTTCTTTGACTATCTGAAATAAACTCTTCATTACACCATGTCAATGGAATTTAATATTAATGTTCATTTCAATCAAAGGGATGATATATCAACTTCCATAAATATGTAAGGGATGAATCCTTACTTTAATTATTAATTTATAACATTTCATTTGTGATGCACCCAACAAACCCTACTTCCCATGAACATATGAAGTCATAGTTTTGGTCAATAAATCTAGGTACATGTGTCATGAAATATGAAAATGATAATCTTAAAGTCTAAGGATCATTACACACACTTAAATATAGGAATATATGATGACACATAAACATGTAGAATTACTATAGTATTTTCTATTATCATAATCTTCTATCTCAGATATTTCTAAGTGAAAACTTAATGAGAAGAAATATCAACCTCTTATGAGTAATTAAAAATGATATTCAATATACTCTATTCCCCATCATAGAATGTTATCTGACTGTAGAACTAAAATTTAGAATATATCTTCATAGAATCTCAAGGTTCTCATCACAATGGGGAACTAATATGACCTATTTTTATGTGACAGATGCTCTAGGACAGTTCACATTAATTTTATATAGAGGAACAATCAATATATGATAAGATACTTGTATTAATATTCAATTATTTTATTATAAATTTAATATAATGTATAAATTAGTTAGTTCTAGGGCACCAACTCCAATATAAATTTCATAAACTTCATTAATACATGTTTTCTATAGTTTTTCATAGATTCTTAATAATATATATATTATTTTGATCATCAATTTTAAAAAATATTATCATTTAATTAAGCTCTTTTGAATTACCTTCCTTAATATTATTTTAAATTTATATTAATAACATCTATTATATAAGCTCTAATTTCTTTTCTTATCTAAAAAAATCATTAACTTATATTCTTGATATCTCTTTACGCTCTCTTTCATATACTATAGAAAATATGTCATAATTTTTTTCAAAAAAAGGTACTATAATGAAATTATACTATAGTAGAAGTTAACTTTGAAAAAAATGAAATCCTTGAAATTTTGGATTGAATTCGGTTCTTATATCATTTAATTTTTTTCAAATTCTGTTTTTTTTAAAAAAATTACTTATATAATAATTTAAATTATGTACCATGACTGATTTTTACAATTACCTGGTTAGTTTGGACAAGGCATAATGAGTAGGTTTTCTAATAGAATTCTACACAGGATCGTATATAGTATGAGTGAGCCTTAGATTGGTTTAATTTTTGGGAATCGAATGGATTAGTTTCCTTTGATGTTCACATCAAGTTGGGAGTCTCTAGATGGTCTCCCTCTAGAAGGTTACTTCAAGGTTAATACTGATGCTGTTGTGGATTTAGGATCTAAGGTTATTATTGGTATCATTTTCTACTAAAAAATGGGAATATTGTGGTAGATCAATGCATGTCTATTCATGAAAATTGGGATCCCTCTATGGTGGAGGTGTATTATTTCCTTCGCAGTCTTTTACTTTCTCATTCCATCAGGTGGGATAAACTGATCATTAAATCAGATTACATTTTTGTTGTCATTTATATTTCAAAATATGGATAGTATTTTCAACCATATGTACTTATCCTCAAGAATATATAGTACATATTGTATCAATTATCCTCTAGTAGGTTTTCCTTTACTAAAATAGGAGGAAATAAAATAGATAAAGTTTTGGATAGCTTTGGGAAGGATTCGGGTGACCATATATAGATTGATCAATATCTTTATTATATTTTTAATTCTATTTTGAATGACTCTATTTCAATCTAATAAATATTTCCATTAAAAAAATAATATAAATTCCCTCTCATATTACAAGTTTAAATATTGGATATAGTTCATTATATTATATTAACAAAATACCCAATGTTTAGTAAATAACTGAAAAATATTCTAATAAAATTTTTATAAAAAGTCCACACTAAATTTTATTATCATAATTAATAGTAAATAGTTTTCTTAACTCTCTTTTTTACAATATATTTACAATTAAATTTCGATGTTTCACTCTAATTGTTGTCGTCACTCTTTTAATTTATAACCTAAAATACACTTTTCCTATTATACTCTAATATAATACTAATTGGTTATTTTATTTCAAAAGGTAATAATATAAACTTTATAACTATAGTATTTTATGTTACCACATCTAATTTAATGAAAAAAGATGCAAACATCTACCAAAAAGTACTACTCCACCCAACACTACAACTACACCACTGTAATATAATAGTTCTTATTCCATGTTAACATTATGATAATGAGCATTGGTTTCTTGTACCTTTAGGTTAGTTTAAAAAAAATATTAACCTCTTTTTAAAATTCAATTTACTACAAAATAATATATGACATGTTTATACTATTGTAACCAATTTCTAACAAATCTTATTTACCAGTTCAACCCCATTAGTGAAAATTATATGACTTTAATTTATTTTTATATAATATTAGGGATATTATTATAATATATTACAATATTTTTTTGTTAACATAACCATTTCATACACATTATGTTATATACATATTGTCGAATAATATCTATTATAATTTTTACCATCAATATTATATTATTTGGGAATTTCAAGTCAATAAAATTTTATGTTTTATATTTTTTTTCAAAAAGGAATACATATTATAGTTAATTATTTAAATATTTAGTATTACTAATTTATTTTTAATTTAATGTTACCTTTATAACAACCCTTAAATTTATGGGTCGGTGATTTTGTAGGAAATTTGAATTATTGATCTCGACACAGAGGATGTTTCTAGAATTAGTACTCTGACCAAAATTTATAGGGTTGGAACATCTCAATAAGATGTTTTTAGATTTAATTCAAGGCCCAATTAATGTTTTATGTTCTATGTTTAATGTTTAAGTGGGGTTGGGGTGAATCCCCTTGTTGGTGTTCTTGCAGGTGTCCAGTGACACCGTGGCCATTAGGTCATGCCATGAAAACCTACCATGTGGGGTGTCATGGACGGGAGTGTGAAGGCATCATGATTTGTGAGGGGGATAAATATACTTGGAGTCCCATGCCTCTTTGTAATTAGATGCACAATATCATTACCCATAAGGATCACATCACAATGATGGTAGTCAAGGGGTTAGAACCTCTTTTCTGGGTGGTCATGCTGCGACCTATAGGAGTCTCACTATAACCCTTTTAGGTGAAGTAATATCACATATTGACCCTTATGGTAACACAATGAATATAAATCTAGGTTTTTATTTTAACAGGGGAAGACCCATTATTTTAGGGTTGTCCCCCTATGCGTTTTGGTCAAACATGTGATGGGAGTGGCCCATTTCAGTCAGACATCCCTTTTTCTTCCACCTATTCAATCCCCCTCAATGAGGGGTTGATTTTTAGGTGATTGAATATATATTACTAATATTATTCCCTATATCATTCCTTTCAATATTTAGTAACTTATTTTAGTGTCCTTGTCTAGGGTTTTAGTGAATATTTTTCTAGAGTATGGTGGTAATAAATCTCATTTGATGGGGTTTTTGTGTATGGATTTGCTATAGGATGTCCCAAGATGATGAACACACTAGTGTTTATATGGTTATGGTTATGTGGTGATTCCCAATTAGATTTTTATGATTATGATTCTTTTTTCTTAAATTAAATAATTAATTATTTAGTCATTATGGATTGAGATAGGAGCTCGGGAGTTGAGACAAGCTTGGATGAGTCATGGATGGGATTGGTTGAGGATAAATAGAGCATCAAAAGTATGGTAACTTCATGATTTTAATAGTTGTTTTCTTTAATAAAAAACCATATTCAAGTTTATACATGAGTTTTCATCTTCAAGTTTTCATGGGACAAATTAAAGGGATAGAGACCAAGAGAACTTTAGAGAAAGAGACAAAACAAGTATACTCTTTCACTTTAGGTAAATTTGGATCACCTGATGACTATGTCACTAAGGGGCGAAGGTACATGTTAGGTTAATGAGATACCTTATATTTTTATTAGGATATGAGTTGAGACTCAAGTATCTTAGGTCATTTTTCTAGGGATATTGGGAAAGCATGAGAGGATTAGGCCTAAAACTAATGGGTGAGATGATTATACATATCATGATTAGTATGAAGCACCCTAATGATAGTGGATTAAGAGTTGGTGTGTGATATGTGATAGAAAAACACTTTGATGATTGATAATATGTGATATAGAGGTTTTCATCCCAATGATAGGATTGAGAGATCTCATGAGATAGACATGATATTGGACCCTGGTGTGGATCATTGGAATTTTTGGTGACTTGGCATTGAGATTGTAATGCACTTAGAGGAGGTTAGCATGGGATAATCCATTATTAATGGGATCGAGTTATAATGTGGAATCAGAAGAGGATGAGACCTAACTATTAATGTTAGGGTCAGATAGAGGCTAATGTATAATGGAACACCTTGGGGTGTTAGACATGTCTTGGTGCTGATGAAAAAAAGACAAGGATGGTCTTGGGATGCTGAGGAATGCTAGGAAATGGGGATAGGTATAAAGTTCCTAGAATTTTGGGACAATTCGGATATCTTGTGAGATGGGTCATGAACCCTTAATTTTATTGCATTCATATTCCTAGATGTGTATATATTAGATGATAGATTTTATGTTAAGATAAACACAGATAATAAGGTTGGGATCTATGGATTATAGTGTGACCTCCTCTAAGAGTGGTTGGTTTGGGTTTTAGATGGATGGATTCCCCTATTAAAGAGGGGATGGGCTTGTCCATACAGTTCACCCTTTATCGAGGAGGATTGAGTTGGGTACATTCAATGCACCCTTATCTACGAGGGAATAGATTATCATGGAGAATGTTGTGATTGAAAAGGGAGAGACCTTATTTTATGGTTGTAATTATCAAGTATGGAAGAACACAACGAGATCAAATTTATTATCACATTAGGTTGATGTTTATGCAACAACAATACATTGAAATAAAGTAAGTGATTCCTCTAAAATATTAATGATGGTGATGGAAAATATATTTTTGAACGATGATGCTAAGGATCATAATTAATTGCTGAGATAATTATCTAATCAAATATATATAAAATTTATGGATTTACTATAAAAAAAGGAATATATGATAAGATTGTTAGATATATTAAGGTTAAATTAAAGTGAATTAAGTAAAGTTATATATTCTATAAAATAGATTTAATGATATTAAGATGATTTCAAGTGAAAATATTGATAGTTTATTCAAATTTATGATTAAAGTTGTTAGATATATTCATGGAATTAGTCATAAAATTAATGATGGTGATATTTTAAAGAAGATCTCATGGGGATTTCCACCAATTTAAAATCCTAAAGTGTCACCTCTTGAAAAAGTAAATATTTGAGAATTTTCTAATCATTACTTATACAAAAAACTATCCTCATATGAAATGCGACTGAATATAGATTGTTATTTAGATAATTATTTTAATTAGATAACATTTTAAGTGGCTAAAAATTAAGAGTTTTTGGAATTAAAATTTAAATAAGATATATGTGATTATTTTTTTATTACTTGTATCAAGGAATTTTAAGAGTAAAGGTCAAATTTAGAGGTAAATTGAATTTAACATGTTTTATTTATTTAAGAATTTGGAACATCACTTCTTTATTTTAAAAAAATATTTAATAGAGATGATGGTGAGTTTTAATTCTCATAAAAATGAAAGAATTTTCCCCTCAGAAGGAATTTTAATTTAGGAAATGGAGGAGGAATTTTTTTTAAAGAAAGTTGTTGTTTAGTAAAGAGGAATAATATGTAGAGTAAGATCCATTATGAGGTGTTGAAATTGAGTATATCTCAGATGTAAGACGTATAAGAGAAATCTAAAACTAAAAAAGAATACGAAGATCAACCAAAATGAGTTATTAATTTTAAACTTGAATTAGACGGAGATCTTGAGGAGGTTGATCTATAAATAAATAAAAATAGGAAAATTAAAGGATTTTTTATTGAATACTTAAGTTATGTTGATGATATTAAAGTTGAAATTGGATTAATTGAGAATGTTTTGAAATAATATGAAAAATTACAAGTGAAAAATGAAGAAGCAGTGAGATATAGTTTTAAAATAACTGAAAATTAGATTGAGGATGTAACTTTTAAAATTTTTTACTTATACATTTGTCATTAATGTTTATGATAAAAAAAAAATTTATACTAATGAGTCTATTTGTTATAATAAATTTTTTCTCATAGATTTCTATGGGGAAAATATTCATAGTGAGGTCCAAAGTTCCCTCCCTTACACTTTAATTAAAAAATACCCCCAATATGTAAATAAAGTGAGAGAGGTTTAAGAATGTTAATCATAAATTTTAATAAGGGTGTGGATTAAAAATGAATGAATGAAATTAAAATACTCCATGTATTATGTAAATTATATTAAAAGATCCTTGGGATGGGTTGATAACATTGAAATCCTTAGAGTGTTTAATTGGATTTCATAAAAAATATAATTTCCACACTTGATAAATTTTTAGCACAATATAGTAAATAATTTAATCTAAAAAATAAATTGTTATTAAAAAGTATATATTACATTTATATGATAAAATAAGTAGAAATATTATATACAATATGATCTCAAAGACAATATACATATGAATATGACCGAATCTTGAGGGAAAATGTTCAAAAGGTATAGGATGATAGAGACAAAAAAAGAGGGAGGTGCATGTCCTCTAACTCCTAAATTTCCTCCCCTATCACATAACTATGATCTATTTCCTCCCCTATGTCATCATCATCATTGTCATCATCTTCATAAGACATAATAGTGTCTAGTGGATCCTATCATAGTGACTGATTATGTAAAGACCCGTAAATTCCAAGTAAATTTTTTTTTCTTAATTTTATTTGAAATTTTACAAGAACGCAGTTTCTGACGGCACCTGATTCTGAGGCCCGGTGTGCCCGGAATCATTTTCCGAAGTTTGGCTCGGGTACGTTCAGTGAACAGACGAGCGGGTTTTTCTAACTTTTGAACCGGTGCTCGGAATCGAATTCTGAGGGCACCGATGGAATCGCAGCACCGGTAATTGCTTAGAAACGCCTCTTCCGGAGTTGCGTTTTCTCGGGTGTGGTTTTTAATTTTTGGGCTTAAAGTTATAAAATAAAATAAATTGTACGACAAACTTTATTTTATTTCACTTAAGCCGCTTGGAATCCACTTGAATCCACTTAAAGCAGCTTAAGCTGAGTTGTTGCGGATAGGGTTCTATCCAAAAATATCATACCCTCTTGGTAGGATATTTGTGAGGTGGGATCCGCACGAGCCCCACCGTTTCTTTTCCGCTAAGTAATGCACCCGTGGAAACCCATCATTATGAAAGTCAACTGATGCATTTTCTTAATTTCTTAACGCACCAATTAATTGGGTGGTTTTCTTCGTTGAATTAATTGGGCAGTTTATTTCATTGAATTAATTCTACGAATTATTGGGTCGTTACTTATCTCTTTATTCATTTCTTAACCGGTTTGAAATCCGTTGGCGTAGTAATAAAATAAGACAAACGCCACATCTTGAGGATTACACGTTGGGAGACCTTTGACAGAATTCTTGTGCCTTCACCCTTCTTCGCGAAAAACGCGAAGAACGCGAAGAACACCGGCCTCCGACGAAGAACTCCGAAACCGCGGAAATCAACGACGCGACGCCGTGTGCCGCGATGCCGACGTTTCTTCTTCTGCGACGTTCCTTCCTCCGCAACGAAATCTTCAATCATCTGTTGGAGGTAAGAGATTTCGGGTTCCTTTTAGAACTCCTTTGTGGTTTTTATCAACGCACAGATTTAATTATTATTAATTAAATCTTTTTGTTCTTGAACCTCGGAGTTCGACGACGCGACGCCCTTCCGCGACGACGCGACGCCCTTCTGCGATGAGACGATCGGCTCCTTCCGCGACGATCAAATCTGCGAAGAACGCGCGTGCGATGACTTGACGAGGTAGTGATTTTATTTTGGAAATACCTTTATATTCCCGTGAACGTTTCTTTAAAAATTAAAGAACTAGGTTCATATGAAAAATTTTAATTTATTAAAATTTTTGTTTCATGTGTTGAATAAATTCTCCCGTTGATATTATCTAACGCGGAGGGTGCGAGCCAAACGAACACGGCCCGACAACCCTCCGCAGATTGTTTATTGATGTGTGGATTGACGGGCGACGACAAATGAGGCCGCAAGGTGATTTTGAGGCCTCCGCAGTGAAGGTCGGGTCCCGGGAGGACCATAGGCGAAGACGGTAGGAGAAACGGACCACCGGAGCGCGTCCAGTGGTCCATGGAAGGCGGCGGCGGCGCGCCGCCGGAATGGAGGCGGCCGGCGGTTCGCCGCCGGTCTCAATCAGCGGCGAAGGGCGGGGGAGCCACGCACCCCGCCCGCGATGTCCGCTCGGCCGCGCTGGCCGAGCCGCGGCCGGTCGGTCGGGCCGAACCGAACCGGACCGCGCCGGGCCGGGCCGGGCCCAGCCGAGTCGGACCTGGGTCGGGTCGACCCGGTTCGGGCCGACCCAGGGGGGGTCGGGCCGGGTCGGCCCGGGCCCAGACCCCCGTTTTCGGACCACTTTCGGTCAAATGCCCGTAACTTGAGCTACGGGCCTCCAAACGACTCGTCGTTAGTGGAAATGCGATCCTTGGATCGAGACGGTCGTTTCGGTATATCGCACTCAAGGTTTCAGATTACTTTGGGTTCGTCTGGGTTGGTTCGGATACGAAACCAACCGGGCCCTCGGAGCGGGAACACTTATATCTTGATTTCCGGACGTCCGATTGACGTGACGTCGACTTTGATGGATTCCTCTAAGTGTGACGGATCTTTTGGCTTACTCCGCTCGAGGTTTGGACGCAGTTGGAGTACGGTGGGGTTGGTTTTAACTTAAAAACCAACCGGGCCCCCGGGAAGAAAAAGCCAATAACTTCCAGACCGGGCGTCCGATTGACGCGCCGTCTATTACGTTGCGTTCCTGTTGACGATACGGAACTTTTGGCATCCTCCGCCCGAGTTTTGGATGCAGTTGGATAGTGTCCGGGTTGGATCGCACCCGAAATCCAACCGAGCCCCTGGAACGGAAAAGCTGATACCTTTCTGACAGAACGTCCGTTTGACGAACCGTCAACGGCGTTGGTGATATCGTTGAGAAACGGTCCCTATGAGTATACCCTATGAGTGTTCGGGGTATAGTTGAGTTATAGCCGGATTGGTTCACACCTGAAACCAACCGGACCCCTGGGACGAAAAGGCAAATAACTCACAGACCGGGCGTCCGATTGATGCATCGTCTGTTGCGTTGAGACCCCTATGACGAGGCGGTCCTTTGAGATACTTCTTCGTGGGACTTTGTGATACTTGGAGTATCGACCAGTAGCTCATGGAGCGGACCCTCCTGGAGATGAGCGTACGGAGTACGGAGGCCGTGTAGCTGGCAGAGACCTGAAGACTGCTTGTCCAATTCGATTCGGAGTGACTTACATAGCCCAGTGGGGAGCACTACTTTGTGAGGTGGCATAACCACAGCGGAGGAGCACTACTATGTGAGGTGGAAGAACCGCGGTACTCGACAGGAGGAGTACCTCTGTAGGCTATGAGGGGGAGCACTACTATGTTTGGGTGGCAGACCCCGGCGGGAAGCACTACTGTGTGAGGTGGCAGGCCGCGGTACTCGACAGGAGGAGTACCTCAGCAGTCTTAGGTTAGTGATCAGTACCTCGAAGTCGTGACAGGACCACTGTACACTCTAGAGATGAAGCTCTTCAGCAGTTACGGTTTCGATAATGAAAATCCTGGTTTGAGCTGAATCTTTTGACCTTTGTGTTTACCTCATGATTGAGATGGGTCACTTGATAACTTAGGTATATGTATGGGCATATACCTGGGTAGTGGTTATCCGTTGATTTCACAATCCTTGTGTTTCCTCATGTTTGAGATGGGTTACTTGATAACTTAGGTATATGTATGGGAATATATCTAAGTAGAGGTTATCTGTTGAGATCTTCTTGTGGTTATGCTTGTTGGTTTAGTGAGACCTTGAGGGTCTCGGGGTCCCTACTGAGTATCGTTATACTCACCCCTGCACGGGCTACGCCCGCACCTCGTTGTGTTGGTTGCAGACGACGGGCAGTGCTGACGGAGGCCGAGCGTTCGAGGACTGGTCGGTACCCGGAGGTGGAATACACGACGAGTCAGTACCCGGAGGTGGACTACACGACGAGTCGGTACCCGGAGGTGGACTACACGACGAGTCTGTACCCGAAGGTGGACTACACGGCGAGTCAGTACCCGGAGGTGGACTACACGACGAGACGACACATAGAGGAGGTTGACGGACGAGAGCGTGGAGGAGGCTATCTGTACCTACCCTTCAGGTAGGATCTGAGGAGGATGACCCAGGAACTACTTCCTTCTTCCAGCTATTTGTCTTTTTGTTGTTATACCTTGTTCAGTTGTAGTTGTAATTTCTTTTGGGTTTGTATTCTGGCCCATTTACTTTTCAGCATTTCTTTTGTACTTAGTGTTTTGCTTCTGCTTGTACTCTGTGGTTCTTGTTTTCTTTTATAAAGGCAATGCCTTCCCAGTTATCGGGATTTACACCTTTGGTGCTAGTCGCCAGCCCCTGTCCTATGGAAGGCGGGCTTGGGGTAGTCACGACACAGGCCCCGAGGATGGGTCGTGACAAATTGGTATCAGAGGAGTTCGGTTCTACCGCAGAACTTATAACTCTGATGTTTCTTTCTGTGAAGCAATAGTGTTAAGAGTACCGAGTGTGGTTTTCAGTTCAGGGAGTCCAGTGTTGGTGTCGGCGGCCAACGTATCCATACACCAGGACCCTGACAACTGATTTTCGACTTTGTGCACGAAAACACTGATTTCTTGTGTGTTTTTCAGAAGTTTTATTTAAATGTCAGTTCAAACCAGGTCAGCTCACTAGGGATAATCTTTTGACCGCGTCATGTTGTTTCTTTCAGGATGCCTCCCCGTGGACGACCAGCTAGAGCCCCGAGAGTGGTACGTACTGACAGCCCGCCGAGCGACGAGGCCTCAGTACAGGGCCCTATCCCAGTTGAGGCACCAACGGAGGCACCAGAGGAACTACTACCCGTTGGGCCCCCGATGCCACCAGCCCCAACAAGAGAGGATGCACGTCACTTGAGCGCACTGCATGAGTTCCAGCGCCAGGGGCCACCCAGGTTCCAGGGAGGGACGGACCCGCAGGTGGCTGAGGATTGGCAGGAGGCTGTGGTGAGAGTCTTCAGGCTAGTGGGGACGCCGACAGAGTTTATGGTGATCCTTGCTGCCAGCCTTCTTCAGGCAGCAGCAGGCAGATGGTGGAGCCTGATTCTTCATATGCATGATGAGGCGACACTTCTATGGGCAGACTTCGAGAGCCTATTCTGGGCAGAGTTTGTACCAGCCACCCTTTGAGCGGTGCGTATACAGGAGTTACTTCAGCTGCGGCAGGGCAACATGTCAGTGGCGCAGAACTCAGCGAGATTCACGGACCTCTCGCGCTACTCTACAAACATGGTACGAGACCCATTCTTCAGGGCCCGAACCTTCGAGCAGGGGCTCAGGCGGGAGATCAGAGCTTCGGTTGTATCGCACAACATTCCGACGTAGACATGGGTGTTGGAGAGAGCCCTATTAGTGGAGAGTTTCCTTGCTGAGCAGTCTCCAGCAGCAGGACCCACCACTAGCCGGCATGTTCCAGAGTCTTCTGCAGCAGGCAATAGACAGATGACGCAGAGGTCCAAGAGGACTAGACCTACAGGTGGTCGACCGCGTGACTCAGGGTCAGTAGTGCGAGGTAACAAGGGAAGTGATAGATCCAGACCTTCCATGAAGTGTTACTCCTGCGACGGGATTGGTCACATGGAACGTGACTGTCTGACCCGCCATATAGATGACCAGCAGTTAAATGAAGAACCTCCTAGGCAGAGGCAGAGGTTCGATCAAGGCAGAGGGTCTGTCCGAGTAGCAGGTGGTGGACAACGCTTCGAGGTGTTGCCACTACCACCACCAGGAGGTCCTCCCCGACCGCAGGGAGTTGGTGGACATGCAAGAGCTCAGCTTCAGGCAGTTGAGGCCTTCGATCATGGAGCTCTTGGAGTAGATGGACAGGAGCGGAACTAGTGGATACATCCTTTGTACTTCGAGTTCCTTGTTGCTATTGTGTAAAATCTTTGTATTATGAGCTGCAATAATAAAAGACGCATACCTTTGTGATGTTTTCATTCCTGTCCTCTTTTGTGTTGTTACTAAGAGGTTCCTGTTAAGACTGTTGACTTGACCCTCACTTTCGAGTTTTCTTCTGAAGGAGACCTAGTGACCACACACTGATGCCGACAGTGTGACTAGACCCTTGGAGGCGAGAGTGACATTTGGATCTCTTGGTAGTTACGTCGAGGCCTTATGACGTCATCCATGGAATGAATGCATCATTCATGTCAGGATTGACTATATTAGGCAATGAATGTGGTTCATCCAGGGGATGAGACCAGATTTCTCTTATTGGAAAAGAAGAAATCATAGCAGCTCTTGTGAGACTAGAGAAGGTCCAGGTCATCCAAGAGAATATGAAGACTGCACAGTGCAGTAAGAAACAGAAAACTGGTGCCAGTCTTAGAGACTCGGGCGTTTTAAATGTTTCAAGAAGTGGAATCTTTAAGGATAGATGAGTCTGCGAAGCAGCAGATGTGGAGGCAGGGCTAGGAGAGCAGTATGAGGTGGTGTACATCTTAACATGCTACAACCACCCGCCTTAGTTATCCCTGCTAGGCTCAGGGAGCTGGAGGGCGATGGAAGAGTGCGGCTGCATGCGGTCAAGGAATGTGACCCAATGGCTCTAGAAATGATTCAAGGGACAGTCTGTGTCCACTACTAGCTGCTGTAGTAACGGACGTCGATATGAATCATTCCTTACTTTCACAAATCTTGTTCCAGACCTAGAGTTTCCGGTAAGCTGTGGACTTGACCCTCACGTCTGGAGATACCTTGGGAGGAGACCCGATAATGACACTTACGCCGACGGTGTGGTCAGATCCTCGAGGTGAGAGTTTCGGTTGGAATCTCTTGGTGGCAGCGTCGAGGCCTTACGACGTTGGTTTGAGTATGGACTGGGCAATCACAGTTCATACACAAATTGATGGTATTAGGCAAAAAGGTTGTAGTTTAACTACGACATCGGGATGGGTTTTCCTTGGTCGGCGAAAAAGGAAACCCCAGGCAGCGCAGGGTAACTCCTGCACAGGAGGGTGCGACCGATCACTCTTGAGTCGGTCAACCTTACCCTCGTAGTAGCAGTCGTTTTGAGTTTCAGTTCTAACAGAAAATGGAGACCTCTGGAGTTCGAGGATGACGACCATGTCTTCTTACGGGTCTCACCTCGACGAGGTTTACGGGGATGTGGCCAGGGAGGCAAGTTATCTCCGTGGTTCAACGGACCTTTCTAGGTCCTCAGCTGGGTAGGCGAGGTGGTTTATCGCTTCACCCATCCACCTCAGTTGCACTAGGTGCACGACGTTTTCCAGGTATCTCAACTGAGTAGATACATGCTCGACCCTTCACATATCATCGACCATGAGGAGCAGGACAATGGCGATGGGGTTACTTCCACGGAGGTTCTAGTGGGGATCAAGGATCGACAGGAGAGGATCCTACGGGGACGATCGATTCCTCTGGTGCACTTTCTCTGGCAGCACGGGAACCTCCAGGTGAGCACATGGGTGCAGAAGGCTTAGATGTGTGCTCAGTACCGCCTTTGTATCCCTAAGTTTGTGGTGAAGCTTTACGAGGACGTAAAGCTCTGTGGTGGGAGTAATGTAAAGACACGTAAATTCCAATGAAATTTTTTTTTCTTAATTTTCTTTAGAATTTTACAAGAACGCAGTTTCTGACGGCACCTGATTCCGAGGCCCGGTGTGCCCGGAATCATTTTCCAAATTTTGGCTCGGGTACGTTCAGTGAACGGATGAGCGGGTTTTTCTAACTTTTAAACCAGTGCTCGGAATCGAATTCCGAGGGCACCGATGGAATCGAAGTGCCGATAATTGCTTAGAAACGCCTCTTCCGGAGTTGCGTTTGCTCGGGTGTGGTTTTTAATTTTTGGGCTTAAAGTTATGAAATAAAATAAATAGTACGACAAACTTTATTTATTTCACTTAAGCCGCTTGGAAGCCACTTGAAGCCACTTAAAGCAGCTTAAGCTGAGTTGTTGCGGATAGGGTGCTATCCAAAAATATCCTACCCTCTTGGTAGGATATTTGTGAGGTGGGACCCACACAAGCCCCACCGTTTCTTTTCCGCTAAGTAACGCACTCGCAAAAACCCATCATTATGAAAGTCAACTGACACGTTTTCTTAATTTCTTAACGCACCAATTAATTGGGCGGTTTTCTTCATTGAATTAATTGGGCTGTTTATTTCGTTGAATTAATTCTACGAATTATTGGGTCGTTACTTATCCCTTTATTCGTTTCTTAACCGGTTTGAAATCCGTTGGAGTAGTAATAAAATAAGACCAACACAAAATCTTGAGGATTACACGTTGGGAGACCTTTGACAGAATTCTTGTGCCTTCACCCTTCTTCGCGAAGAACGCGAAGAATGCGAAGAACGTGAAGAATGCCAGCCTCCGACGAAGAATGCCGAAACCGCGGAAATCGACGACGCGACGCCGTTTTCCGCGACACCGACGTTTCTTCTTCTGCGACGTTCCTTCCTCCACAACGAAATCTTAAATCATCTGTTGGAGGTAAGAGATTTCGGGTTCTTTTTAGAACTCCTTTGTGGTTTTTATCAACGAATGGATTTAATTGTTTTTAATTAAATATTTTTGTTCTTGAACCTCGGAGTTTGACGACGCGACGCCCTTCTACGATGACGGGACGCCCTTCCGCGACGCGACGATCGCCTCCTTCCGCGGCGATCAAATCCGCGAAGAATGCGCGTGCAACGACTTGATGAGGTAGGGATTTTATTTTGGAAATACCTTTATATTCCCGTGAACATTTCTTTAAAAATTAAAGAACCAGTTTCATATGAACAATTTTAATTTATTAAAATTGTTGTTTCATGTGTTGAATAAATTCTCCCATTGATATTATCTAACGAGGAGGGTGCGGGCCAAACGAACACGGCCCGACAACCCTCCGCAGATTGTTTATTGATGTGTGGATCGACGGGAGATGACAAACGAGGTCGCAAGGTGATTTTGAGGCCTCCACAGTAAAGGTCGGGTCCCGGGAGGACCATAGGCGAAGACGGAAGGATAAACGGACCACCGGAGCGCGTCCGGTGGTCCGCGGAAGGAGGCAGTGGTGCGCCGCCAGAATGGAGGCGGTCGGCGGTTCGCCGCCGGCCTCAATCAGCGGCGAAGGGCGGGGGAGCCGCGCACCCCGCCCGCGGTGTCCGCTCGGCCGCGCTGGCCGAGCCGCGGCCGGCCGGTCGGGCCGGACTGACCCGGACTGCGCCAGGTCGGGCCGGGCCGGGCCCAGCCGGGTCGCGTCGACCTCGTTCGGGCCGACCCAGGGGGGGTCGGGCCGGGTCGGCCCGGGCCCAGACCCCCATTTTCGGACCACTTTCGGTCAAATTCCCGTAACTTGAGCTACGTGCCTCCAAACGATTCGCCATCAGCAGAAACGCGATCCTTGGATCGAGACGGTCATTTCGGTATATCGCACTCAAGGTTTCGGATTACTTTGGGTTCGGCTGGGTTGGTTCGGATACGAAACCAACCGGGCCCTCGGAGCGGGAACACTTATATCTTGAGTTTCGGACGTCCGATTGACGTGCCGTCGACTTTGATGGATTCCTCTAAGTGAGACGGATCTTTTGGCTTACTCCGCTCAAGGTTTGGACACAGTTGGAGTACGGTCGGGTTGGTTTTAACTTAAAAACCAACCGGGCCCCCGGGACAAAAAAGCCAATAACTTCCAGACCGGGCGTCCCATTGATGCGCCGTCTGTTACGTTGCGTTCCTGTTGACAATACGGAACTTTTTGCATCCTCCGCCCGAGTTTTGGATGCATTTGGATAGTGGCCGGGTTGGATCGCACCCGAAATCCAACCGGGCCCCTGGAATGGAAAAGATGATACCTTGCTGACAGAACGTCCGTTTGACGAACCGTCAGCGGCATTGGTGATCTCGTTGTGAAAATGTCCCTATGAGTATACCCTATGAGTGTTCGGTGTATAGTTGAGTTACGACCGGATTGGTTCGCACCTGAAACCAACCGGGCTCCTGGGACGAAAAGGCTAATAACTCACAGACCAGGCGTCCGATTGACGCGCCGTCTGTTGTGTTGAGACCCCTATGACGAGGCGGTCCTTTGAGATACTTCTTCATGAGACTTTGTGATACTTGGATTATCGACCAGTAGCTCATGGAGCGGACCCTCCCGAAGATGAGCGTACGGAGTACGGAGGCCGTGTAGCCGGCAGAGACCTGCAGACTGCATGTCCGATTCGATTCGGAGTGACTTACGCAGCCCAGTGGGGAGCACTACTTTGTGAGGTGGCATACCCACAGTGGAGGAGCACTACTATGTGAGGTGACAGACCCGCGATACTCGACAGGAGGAGTACCTCTATAGGCTATGAGGGGGGAGCACAACTATGTTTGGGTGGCAGACCCCGGCGGGAAGCACTACTGTGTGAGGTGGCAGGCCCGCGGTACTCGATAGGAGGAGTACCTCAGCAGTCTTAGGTTAGTGAGCAGTACCTCGGAGTCGTGTCATGACCACTGTACACTCCAGAGATGAAGCTCTTCAGCAGTTACGGTTTCGATAATGAAAATCCTGGTTTGAGCTGAATCTTTTGACCTTTGTGTTTACCTCATGATTGAGATGGGTCACTTGATAACTTAGGTATATGTATGGGCATATACCTGGGTAGTGGTTATCCGTTGATTTCATAATCCTTGTGTTTCCTCATGTTTGAGATGGGTTACTTGATAACTTAGGTATATGTATGGGCATGTATCTAAGTATAGGTTATCTGTTGAGATCTTCTTGTGGTTATCCTTGTTGGTTTAGTGAGACATTGAGGGTCTCGGGGCCCCTACAGAGTATCGTTATACTCACCCCTGCACGGGCTATGCCCGCACCTCGTTGTGTTGGTTGCAGACGACGGGCAGTGCTGACGGAGGCCGAGTGTTCGAGGACTGGTCGGTACCCAGAGGTGGACTACACGACGAGTCAGTACCCGGAGGTGGACTACACGACGAGTCGGTACTCGGAGGTGGACTACACGACGAGTCTGTACCCGGAGGTGGACTACAAGACGATTCAGTACCCAGAGGTGGACTACACGACGAGACGATACACAGAGGAGGTTGACAGATGAGAGCGTGGAGGAGGCTATCTGTACCTACCCTTCAGGTAGGATCCGAGGAGGACGACCGAGGAACTGCTTCCTTCTTCCAGCTATTTGTCTTTTTGCTGTTGTACCTTGTTCAGTTGTAGTTGTACTTTCTTTTGGGTTTGTATTCTGGCCCATTTACTTTTCAGCATTTCTTTTGTACTTAGTGTTTTTCTTCCGCTTGTACTCTATGGTGGTTGTTTTCTTTTATAAAGGCAATGCCTTCCCAGTTATCGGGATTTACGCCTTTGGTGCGAGTCGCCAGCCCCTGGCCTATGGAAGGCGGGCTTGGGGTAGTCACGACACGGGCCCCGAGGACGGGTCGTGATAGCTCATGCCACTACACCTCCTATTTAATATATCCTAGTAAATGTTGTGTGTAATACTTGGAATATGTGAACAAATATTCAATATTATAAACCAATAGAAGAGAAATGATCACTATAGAATGTGGTAGATTTGTGTTATTTGGGAATAATGTCTCATCTATGGAAAATGCATGTTTAGAAACCCAGTCCTAACTAATAGTTGGATCTGATGTATGGGTAGAAACAATAGTTATCTCAATAACTGATGTGGTTTCCATGCCAATGTTTATATCTATGGTCTACTTAGTATTGATATCGATGAGAAATGATTATTTATAGTCACAACACTAGTGCAAGGGTTACTTGTGATGTTCACTGGAGGATAAACATGCTAAAAACTCTCATGATTCATGGGTATCTCTCGGATTAAGAGTGAGGACATATAGTGGGTGGACATATTGATAAATGGAATATCATTAGGTACCTCTATCACCATTACCTTAACCTTCCTCTGGGAATCCATATCAGGATAGCAATGGTAAGTGGAATCTATCAATTTTTTTGGTATATCTTGAGGCATGGCATAGATAAGGATGGATTACCTCTTAAATGTAAACTCATAAGAGACTAGATATTGGATTATATTGGAGTTATAAATGGATTTATGGGTTGGGTAGAAATTTCGGGTAATCATGAAGTGAGGGGGTGTTCTCTAATGACATGGTTGGTGTGGAAGGGGTGGTGGCAGTGTGGGTACTAGAGTTATTAGAGGAAGAGTAGTCCCATAGGAGTGGTGAAACCTCATAAAGGTCTAATTTTTTAAAACAATGATCTACAAGTGAGAATACTGAATATAGTGACTCATTATTGTTTGAGATATATATGGATGAGGATCATATTTAGGAGGGGTATATCGAGATTTAGGCGTCAGTTTAGAGTGGGAGGTAGCCTAATAATATCCCTAATCTACCTTCTCCTTCAATGAATGTGTATTCATCACACTATTAATACCCATTCCCCTATTTATATAGAAGGATTATTATGTATATTAATGTAAAATCAATCAAGTTTTTCTTTCAAAAGTAGAAAGGTGGCAAGTAATACTCAAAATCTCCCAAATGTTTCTCTAGGTGGGTGTTAAAATTTTCATCCATGATCATCCCATTTTTGTTTTTATGATGAAATTCAGATTGAATCAAGAAATATATGGACATGTATATGAATAATGTTTGAAGATTTAGTAAATGTTTTGATGGATATTTAAAAGGGATTTGGTGGTGCTTGGGAAGTCAAGTTCTAGTAAAAATGGGGTGTTAGGTTGTTTTAGGATATTGGTAGGAAAAAGAATCGATGAAAGTTTAAGTATTAACACAAGGAAGGGAATCAATAAAAACATGTTTGGGAAGAGTTACCTTATTAATATAATGTGTTTAGAAGTTATTTTTTTAGTTGAGAGCTTGGAGTGGGGGATATTTGAATGTGGGTGAGGTAGGGATTCATGATTCATATTAGGGTTTGCATTAGATTTTTATATACATTTTAGGTGTTGCAACATTATTTCCTTTATTTTATCATGATGAACTTTTATTCTCAAACCTTATAATATTTTAAAATCAATTCCTCTAAATCCTTAAATAATGAGTTATACCATTATGAAAAATTATCAACATGAATTTTTTGGACCATTAAGATTTGGGGAAAGCATTATACATATAATGAACCCTTGAAATTTTGGTTCCATTTTATCTCTATTACCTTTTAGGATTGTGGAATATCCTTAAGTAACCATTCTGTGATATTTCATCGCAAAAACATGGGGTATTTATAGGAAAAGGTTGTGACATTATCTTATCCTTATGAAATTTTAGTGCTCTCATGTCATTGAGAATTTGGGAGTTTTTGGAATGGAATAGTACTATGAACTATGAAGTGATGTATTGACTCCCACAATTAATTCAATGAGTATCCTTTAAGACATTATAATGACGTCATGAATTTTTATCTCTCAAAGGGTTCCTTTACACATCAATTGTTGTTTGAAAAATGGTTCTATGTTGTGGGTTACACTACTCCCAATATCTTAGTGAAATGATTTCAATAAGGCCTTGAATACTCTGTTGTAATATTTATAGCCTTTTATAATTTAATTATGTTACTTAACCCATTTTTTCATCATTGGTATCTAAATTTCACTACATTCTTCTGTTATTAGGGGATGGTTAAATAGATTATAAAGGGGATTAGAGATTATAACCTTAGAGTGACTAGAATTAAATTCATACATAATGAATCCTAACCTAAAGTGAATGAAAATTGAATGTCTAAAAAGAAATCATACTGGGGTTTCCTCCCAAAAAATGATTTATTTAAATTTAAAATATTAATATACAAAGTTTTATTTAATCAAATAATATGGTGAGGAAACACCCCACTTATGAATACTCAATTTAGTGTTTGAGGCAATGTATGTTCACCTTGAAATGAGGTTCCTCATTCCTCTATATCCCCATATATCCATGTGGGAATGTTATTATTATAAAAAAGGACCCAAACACTTTTATGTGAGTTTTCCTAATAATAATGAAAACTTGAATTAAATAATAATACATCATCCCATTGGTGTAAATATTTCCATAAGATGTGTTGAAAATACCATTTTCTTGTTTTCTCATTGTAAAAAGTATCATTAATATAATCATCACTCCATATCTCTTCAAAATAATCCCTATTTAAAAGTATCTTCTGTCCACTTTATATTTCTTCCAATAAATAGCTTTGATGACCCAATAATACTTCTGGATAATCTCCGATTGAAGGTTTCATAATTTCCAATACACCAACTAGAATATAGACTCCCTCAAAAAATAATATAGGCTTCTTTATAATCACACAAATTAGTATAGAATTTTTTTTTCCTATCATTCCTACTTTCATTGAATATATTTGAAAAAATATACTTTAACTCTTAGTTTTATTTCTATACCTATCTATTTTTTAAGGATGGTATGGATTACTTGTGGTATATCACACTTCATATTTCTCTAGTACTCCTTTTATAAAGTGATTATTAAAATGTGTTCTATGATCATTAATTTGCAACATAGTAAGTGCAAACTTGGAAAAGGAATTTTTTTTAGAAAAATTGCTACCACCTTTTCCATGTCAGATGATGTGGAATCTACTTTAACCCATTTTGAGATGTAATAAATAAACTCGAGACTATATATGTGGATGAAATAATTAGGGAAAGAACCCTTAATTCTATCCACCATACATAGATAATCTCTACCTCTATGATGAGAGGTTGTGACATATCATCATTCTTTTTGGTATTCCCATTTCATTGGAAATGATGACATGATAAAAAAAATATCTATGAATCTTGATGAAATGTTTTCAAAAAAAAACCTATTGGAATAATATTTTCCTATGTACTATCTAGACCATAGTTTTTTCCCATTTATTAAGAGATAAAAAACTCTAACACACTTTCCACTTCATTATCAGGCATGCACCAATGAATCAATTCATATTCAACCTTCTTGAAAAGAATAGGATAATACCAAAAATAAAGTTTAACTTTTTTAGTAATAATTTAATCTATTGATATAATAATTATGGGTATACAATCCTAGTTTACAAATATTTATATATGTTATCAAACCATGGTCATGTCATGAGCTCTTCTAAGAGGAGGTGTTTATTTTAAAATTCCTCCTTAATTTCAACCCAATAATATTCAATTATATAGGGAAAATATATCTATGAAATATGGATAATAAAAACATTATTTAACCACTTAATATATTTAATTTAAATTCCAAACTTCTGGAAAAATAGAATCCACCTAATAAAATGAGGTTTTTCATCCTTATTATTCACCAAATATTTCAATACCATGTTACTAGTGTAGAAATTGAATTTTGAGAGTAAAAAATAGAATCTAAACTTACTAAAAGAGAATACTAATACAAGTTACTCCACCTATATGTTTTAGTTCTATTGTAACTTTATAAGAGCCTAGATTGCATAATAGATTGACTTAAATAATCTTTCCAATATTTTCCTAACCACTATCCCTATTGTATAGTTTCTCACATTACACATAAGATCAAAGGGATACTACAAATTTGGGTGTAACATATTTGGGGTAGTGACCAATATTGATTTCATCTCATTTAAAGCTTTCTAACATAGACATTCTATAAAAACCAATATTTTCTTAGATTAATTGAATATCCCTCACCATTTTCCATCCCAAGAATTCTTTGAAAACTTTGATTTTTTTTGGGATCAACCTTGATCTCATATTTGGAAATCTTATGACCAAGATCAATTCCACCATTCACCAAGAAATGAAATTTATACTAATTTAACATTAGGAATATACCTTCACATTTATCTAACACCAATATAGGGTTCTTTTAGACACACCTCAAATGATCAACAGTAAATTAAAAAATCATCCATTAAAATCTTGAGAAACTCCTCCTCCATACCATGTAGAATGTGTGTCATGAACTACTAAAAATAGTATTTGGATTACACAGATTGAAAGAAATGTGTCATGAAGTTATGGATCCCTGGGTTCATGTGAGGTCAGTATTTTATTGATCTTATAGTACCGCAAGAATTTGGTTATAACTGAAAAAAATATAAATTAGTAATAATCATGTACAAATAACCATTACAACATTTATTTAATAAATGGAAGTTGGAATATAGTACTTACTCATTACATCATTTTGTTTTTGGTAATTAATACTACCTCTTCACCCTGTCACCATTTGGTTGGATATCAACTCATCATACTTCCTATTCGTTATCATCTCTCTTTTTTGGGTGTAATTTAGCATGGTATATCCCATTAACTATCTAAAATAGTGTAATTTATACCAACATAAAAAATTTCAATACCTATTTCTTCACAAATTATTTTATTGGATGTGTTAACATTATTTGTGAATACCTATTTTGATTACCTCTTTATTATAGTTTTACATTATGAGTAAAAATTAAATGAGTTATTCCATTGATATTTTAAATGATCCAAGTGATATCCTTTTTCCTTTCATCACTTTAATCAATTGATGCTCTTGATCCTTCAAAAGTGTGGAAATCACTATCATTTTTAGGTTTTGTACTTATCTAAATAATGAATATAACATGTGTATTTATAGTTATTTTAGAACCAAATTTATTATATTTATGATAGATAAGACCAAATATAATGACTCCACCTCTAGTAACCCGGTACCAATGCCTACATTATTATATTGGCATAAATATAAGTGGTAAAATACAAAAGGACCAATCAATTTTTCAATTTTGGAGAACCAGATACATAAATGATACCCATTTCTAAAGGAAAATAAAATAAAATCATTTTAATAGAAAACATTTGGAATCCTTTAACACATTCCAAGAATTATTCTTCATATCCTGTGGAAAGGAAACAAAGTAAGGGTGAGCTAAAATGATAAATAAGAGTTATATAAAGTGGAATCTATCATGAATCAAAAAATCATAATCAATATGGTAAGCTAAATAACTGAAAACACATTCCATTTAATCAATAATTTGACTATCATAATTGGATAAGGAATAATCAATATGACAAGGTAAATAACTGAAAACACATTCCATTTAACCAATAAACTGAGAATGAAATGCATCCAAAGATAATATCATGTGAAAATATAATTGATAATAATAATAACAAAAATTATCAATGGAGTAAATTATTAATTATTAGAATTCATGATCTCTAGTATTATGATAGCTTTACATTCAAGACCTTTCTAAAGATAGTTTAAAACTACTAGATAAAAACCCATATGATTTGGGAAACTGATTTTTCTCATGATACATGTAGATGCATCGAGGGGATATCAATAACTGGGACCCAACTATAACTTCATGTCCAAAGGATTCCTCATATATTAAATAATTTATCTAATTCATGAATCAATATTCCTTATCATTGAATATATGTATTGAGTAAGTATAAAAATTTATTAATAATTCCCTAGTTAATAAAATAACTTTAAAAGTAACACCATATATAAAAATGGTATATTTTTTAGGAAATAATCATATAAATAATATAATAATATCGATATTTAAAATAAATGGAATTTAAAATGAAAAATGATCATAATAAAGTGATTGTTTCAAGAGAAAGTTAAAAATCACAAAATAAAGTCTGATTAAACAATAAATTTTACCTCTTTAGTAAAATTTAAATTATAAACCCATTAATAATACACTTTAAAAGAAGAATTAATCATCAATAATAAATAAGTATTAATTTTAAATAAATCAATGTATTAGTATATACCCCATATAAAATTAAATATGTGCATATTAACAAATATTTCTGAATGAAATGAAAATTAAGAAAAAATCCCTTACAATGATCATAATGTTGAAGTGAGAGTTAATCAATAAATATATTACGTGTAAAATATTTAAATACATATAAAAAAGTGGAAATAAATCATAATATATTCAAAAGTCATTAAGGAAATAATATAAGAATGTTAACGAAAACTAAGAAGAAATATAACCCAATGAATAGAAATTGAGTTATGAAATTATTTATCATTGGGTAATTTTCAAGTCAAATCCCCTTGGATGAAATAATTAAAATTGAAATTTAAAATACCATAAAGTTTTAAGGATTACTAATATTACATGTAAAAGGGGAATAATATACACCATATAAAAGAAATTATGTAAATAACATTATAGTATGACACAATGAAGGGAAATATAGATGATGTGCCTTACCTCATGCTTAATTTTAGTTGAACATTAATTAACCTCATATATAATATTTTGAAGAATGTTGTTAATTTATACCATAACCATATCCATATTTATAATATCATATATGATCCTCTTTTAATATTTTACCATTTTTTTGTTAATAATATTTTATTCTTTTCATTATTTAATGTGTTAATTTCATTATTTTCTCATGTGTGTTTTTTCATGAAAGTTTCATTTCATGACCATATTATATAGTTCCATAATATAAATAATTTTATTAATTTTATTAATATTATATTGAATCATTATATACATTTTTATAATCATTCTTGAAGGCTGGACATGAAAAATAAATCACATCGCTTCATGAAGACGATATGATGTACGTACGCATGAGCGATATTATCATTCCCTCAACAAGTGAAAGGGTAATAAATTGAGTGATATATTAATATTAAAGAATAAATATAATTTCATATATACCCCATATATTCATTAAATTTATCCTTATTACTTTTCATGTAAATCATAAGTGAAAAATGAATCACATTACTCCACAAGGCTATATTCTATCATACACATGAGCGTCATTATCATATTTTAAATAGCATGAAAATAAAAAAGTTATATGTGATATTATAATTATACAAGTATAATAATATCAAAAATATAATATAAATGTTCTAAATCAATATTTATATCTATCATTGAAAGGTGGTGATGGAAAATGAATTACAACGGTTTGCATGATGGTAGTCTACTGTACACATGATCGATGGTTTTGTTTCCCATTTGATGGAAGAAGAGACAGAAATATGTCACAAAATTAAAATAATGACACATAATTACAATTAATTTAATTATTTTATTATATAATCTTGGTTTAATTATATTTTAAAGAAGTGGTAGAAGAATCCAAATAAAAATTCTCATTTAAAAACGTTACCTCTTCTTCAGATGACCTCTTTATGTTTGCACAAAAAGCGTTACTAGGATGGATTTATAAAAAAAGAGTTCTAGGATATTGGTTGTGCCGAAATTAATTGATTTATTTAGGTATTGTATGAACCAAATTTCTTTTTAAGTGTGAAGAGTGGAGGAGAGGGGGTGGCCTTTTATATGTGGGGGAGATGACACACATGGAATTTTTGAAAAGAATCAATTAAAACCATGTTTTTATCATGTAAAAATTATACATAATGGGTAATTATCAACCCTTATAGGTGATATGTTCTAAATATGTATATATAATGTGTTTTGGATAAGTTTTTAGGTCATTTTTTACCCTTATATTCTTAGTTTAACCCCCTGGTAAATCAGTTTTTACCTTAACCACAATAATTATTTTTAAATTCTTTTACTATCCATAATGGCCCAAAATTAAGTTGAAATTATTAGAAAATAAAAATTATTATGATTCCAAATATTTAATATATTTTTAAAAATTCAATTCATATAATTATTATAATCCAATTTAAAATTATACCCACAGACGCGATGAAAAAATGAGTTTCCAAAAAGAAAATTCCCCTAAGTATAGAAGGTTTTAACATAAAATTTAATTATGAAATTGATTAAACTGACCTAAATATTATTTATTATAAAATAATTTAACTAATTTTACTTTAAAAACATTTTAAAATATAATTTAACTTTGTAAATAAATTAAATGAAAAGGAAATTTTCAAATAAAAATCGGTATTTTTACTATTCATTGAAAAATAGTTTTTTTAGAAACAAATCCCAAAAATTCATCCTAATAAAATGTTTATTTTATGATTAAAAAATTAAGTTTATTTTATCAAATAAATTACCTAAAATTGTCAAAAATTACTTTTATCATAAGCGTGCGAGAAGAGACGAAATTATTTGCTTTAAAAAAATTTAGTTTTTTTAGAAAACATTTACCTTTCTTTCAAATGATTTTTATTTTATTTATAATCAATAGACATCCATGTAAATTATTTTATGTTTTTATAAACCATATAATTTTTATAATTTATTTAGTACTATTCATACCCACCAACTTAAATTCTAGGTTATAATAGTCATGTTTAAACAATATTTTAATAGTGTATTTTCATTTAAACCCGATTTTGCATGAATCAAAAGCTATCAAACAAATTGAATTTATTTAAAAGGAAATAAATCATAAATTCAAAAGGTTTTACATTCTTACCTCCTACAAAAATATCATCCTCAAAATTTCATGGATATTACCTTCTGAACATATGAGGGTAGTTCTTCTTCATAACATCCTCTCATTCCCATATAGCTTACTCCATTTTGTGATTTCACCAAAGTTCCTTTACCAAACAAGTTGTATGATTACTAAATACACTCTATCTAGTATCAAGAATCAGGATAAGTTCTTCATAGTATGATAGATCATGTTCCAATTTTATTTCACCATAGGTGAGCACATACGTTGGGTCTGACATGTACTTTTTTAACAATGATATAGGGAACACATCATGTATTTTTTAGAGACTTTGTGTAATTTCCAAATGATAAAATATAACTTTAATTCTTTCAAGGGTTTAAAAGGTGTTGATGCAACTAGGTTTCAGTTTACTTTTCATACCTAAACTTATGACTCCCTTCTATGGAGATACTCTCAATAAAACACGATCTACCACAACTAGGTTTTGTTTTCTCTTAAACAAGTTCGGGGTCTACAAGTTTCCATTCACCAACTTCATCCCAAGAAGATGGATCACAATATATCTTTCCATATAATGCTTTATACAGTGCTATTTTAATACTAGAATGAAATCCATTTTTATAATAAAACTATACTAAAGAAAAATACTGGTCCCACATACCTTGAATGTCAAGTGATCATGAAATCAACATGTATTCAATTATTTGAATAGTCCTTTTGGGCTATCCATCAGTGTGAAGATGGTAGGTAGTTCTCAAATGAATCTTGGTATCAAGATACTTATGAATAATCTTCAAGAATTTTGATGTAAAACAGAGATTATGAATAGACAAAATAGAAATAGGTTCACCATGAAGTCTCAAAATATCATTAATATAGACCCTTTAAAGGAACTAAAGAGGTAAATCTTCTCTTATAGTGAGTAAATGTGCATATTTGGTTAAGTGATCAATGATATCCCATAGTGCATCATTCTTTTTAGGTGTCTTTAGTAGTCTTGTAAAAAATTCTATAGTAATTTCATCTAATTTCCAAACAAGAATAGGAAGAGGTTTCATGAATCCTCTAGGATGTTGTCTCATAGCTCCCACTTGTTGAAAAACCAATCACATGAACAAAAAATCTTTAATTTTCCATTTCATGTTATCCCATAAAAAAATTTCCCTAAAATCCCTATACATATTGGTGCTACCTAGGTGTATATAGAAATTTTAGCTACGAGAGTCATCCAATATTCTTTTTTTAGATCTGGTATCGATAGAAAATATAATCTCTTTCTAAATTTTAGAATACCATCATCACAAATTAAGTCTTATAATTTACCATCATTAACAACTTTAATTTTACTATGAAATTTCTTATCATCATATTGAGATGTTTTTATCTTTTCTAATAAATATAGTTTCAAAAAAAAATTAAAAAATGAGTGATGTATCCACTTCCTTAATAATTCCTATGTCTATATTTTTTAGATCCATCAATATAGGGCCTATATCAATGATAATTTGGGTCATAACTCTATAATATTTCCTACTCAATAAATCAAATACCTTATTTTATTTCCCTGAGTGGTAGTGTATGAAGAAATAATAATCCTTGAGTAGTTTGAGCCATCACCTTGTTCTCATATTGAGATCTTTTTGTCAAAAGATGTATTTTAGGATTTTATGATCTGTGTATATCTCACATATTTCACTATTGAGATAATGTATCCATATCTTAAAATTAAATATTTTAGCTACTAACTCAATATCATGGGTTGGGTAGTTCTATTCATAAGTATTTTATTTCCTTGATGCATATGGAATAACTTTATTATTTTGCATCAGGACACAAACAAGTCCCTTATTTGATGCATCACTATATATTAAAAAACTATAATTTCTAAATGGTAGAGTCAGAATCAAATCATTGAACAATATCCTCTTCAGTATATAAAAACATTATTCAAATTCATTTATATAAATGAACTTAACCCATTTACATGTAATCTTGGTTAATGGGTTATCCAACTGGGAACAATTCTGAATGAACCGGTGATAATAACCTTCCAAACCAATGAAACTACATACCTAAGTTATGTTCATTGGTGTAACACATTATATGAATTCCATTATCTTAATAGGATCAACTAAGATTCTATCCTTGGAGACAATATAGCCAAGAAAAGAAACTTCTTGATGCCAAAAAACACACTTACTAAATTTCCCATATTACTTCTTCCTTATAAGAGTCTCAAGAATAATACACAAGTGATTCTTATAGTCTTTATAACTTTTATAATACACCAAAATATAATCAATTAATACCCCTAAAAAATCATCATGATATTCATTGAATACTTCGTTAATTAGATCAATAAAAATAGAGGGTTCATTAGTCAATCTAAATGGAATTACTGTAAACTTGTAATGTCCATACCTTATTTAGAATGCTATCCTTAGAATGTATTACTTATTTAATCATAATTTATGATAACCATAATGAATGTGTATATTTAAGAAATATTGGGATCTATAAATTTGAATGAATAATTTCTCAATGTGAGGCAGATGATACCTGTTATTTTTTATAATAGCATTAATTTATCTATAATCAATGCACAACCTCATGGATCCATATTTCATATTAACAAAGAGAATATGTAATCCACATAGTGAAACACTAGGTTGAATAAATACCTTATAACACAAATCCTCTAGTTTTTTATTCAAATCCACTATTTATATAGTGAACATTGTATAGGGATTATTTGATATTAGTCTTAAATCATGGATTAAATTAATGAAAAACTCAACTTCATGCTATGGAAGATGTATAGTAAATCCCTTAGGAAATACATCAATGTATTCCTATGCAATATATACATACTCAATTTTATCATTACCTTCTCCATCCATAGATTTTATTTTATCTTATTCCCTAAGAATATAATTTAGAAGAGTTACTAGTTATGGATCTATACATAACTTAGATGATGAAGTATCTGCTATAAAGATGAGTAATTCTATATCTTCATCATGAATTGGAATTTCTTTCTTATTATATTAAAATTTTTCATCATATTTTGAAAGTCATTCCATACCAAGGATTGTATTGAATTTAACATAGGTATGATAGTATGGTTATAAAATAAATCATGTTTATGTGTCATAATAGTGACGTCCTGACACATCCTTGTTGTAGTGATAATTTCACTAGGAGTTTTGATTGTCAACTCCCTTCTTAAAGTGATAGGGAAATATCTAATTTTCTTTAAAAAATTGGAATATATAAAATAATGATAGAAACCAAAATCAAATAAATCATTTTATAAATTTTAAGATATAATTAAATTATCCTCCACCACATCATTGGGTACTTCCACCTTAGATGTAGTGATCACATAAGCTTAGCCTTCTCCTCTTGGCATCTTCTATGTTATATTAAATTGATGCTTGGGGAATTAGTTTGCATAGTGACCCATATCCCTATAGTTGAAACACTAAATAGTATTGCTTTATTTATTCTCTTTGTAATATTTATCCCGATTAACCTTATCTACACAATTATAAAAAACTCTTAAGCCCTTCAAGAATTTACTAGGATAATTTTTCTATAGTTTTCACAAGAAGGAAATTGCTTTATTATATTCTTTTTATTTTATTAATTACCTTTGTCTTAGTGCTCATTTGAGATATTATTTTCTTGTTTTCCCTTGAACTTATAGGATATAGATAATTCCTTCTCCATTTTTATGGAACATAAAACTATTTCATTATATGATGAAAATTTTAGAGAGACTAACACCCTTTAAATATTTGTCTTAATCCCTTTAAATAAATATCCAATCTTGCACTTTGTGTTGCATATGAAATCCATAACATACCTAGATAACCTTGTAAAGGTGTCCTCAAAATCATAAAACTTTTTCTATTTATTTTTATTTAATATTAGGAACTTTCTCCTTATTTTAGTTTATTTCTTACTAGGTAAATATTTGTCGAATAATTTCTCCTTAAAAGTTTTTTATTCTATGAGTTCTATTTCCTCTTCCTACCTAGTATTCTAGATCAACGACCACCATTATCCAGAATAACCTTTGAGATAATAAAATGTAAATGTAATTTTTTCCTTTTTATTACATCTAAAGACTATAAATATATTCTTAAGAGACTTAATACATTGCTCAACTACCATTGGATTAGTAGCCCCACCAAATGAAGAGGGATTCTATCACATGAAGTAATCCAATAGAGGAGAATCACACTGTGGAAGAGGTTGTTCCATTCGAGAAAGTTTAATTTCCATAACCTAATAAAGATTCCCTAATATATCTATGATGTACTCAGTTACAATACAAGTTATATTGTCTTACAGAGTTGGGAAATATCTACATTGGCCATGAGTATTGATACCTTTCTTTGTTCCAAGAACTATTTATAAATAATTAAATATACTATATTAGATTATAAAATTATGAATTTTAAATCATAATATATAATTCTAAATATGGTGTAACCCTTAACATAAATTAAAAAATTTATTCATTGTTAATCTCATAATCGTAAACCTGGTTTTTTTGGGATATATTTGTTTTTAAATCATTCATAATGGTGTGTAAATAAAGTATTAATTATCATAATAATATCCCCTAGGAGTGTCAAACTAAGTTCCCAGTAAGACCCATTTTAGTGTACTAATTAAAAATAAAGTCAGGAACTATTCACATTTTTTGGAGATATTATCCCTAGGTACATCTATGCCAGAACCACATCCACCTATAGTCTCTAGAAAGGGATGTATTTATTAGAAAAACCACCTAATATCTTCCTAAAGAAATATTTAGGATGTTCTTCTATACATATCTACCAAGTATATCATAGGTATATGTTCCTTAATATATTTTTTCCTTAATCTAGTTACAAAGGTTTATACTAAACTTCCTCTCTTACCAACAACAACGACCTCAAGTCTAGTAATAGAGATATGGTGCCTAGTTTACATTGGCATAGATACAAGGGGCCAAATACTGAAGGACTAATCATTTTTTCACTTTTAGAGAACCAGATACATATATGATACCCAATTTTCATAGGGAAATAAAATAAAAATAATATTAATGGAAATAATTTGGTATCCTTGAACTCTTTCCATGAATTATTCTTCATATCAAGGGGAAAAAATAAGGGTGAGATCAAATTCTTAGTAAGGGTTACATACATTTTAATCTATCATGAATAAATAAATCAAAATAAATATATAAAGGTAAATAAATGAACAGACATTCCATTAAAATATTAATTTGAGTACCATAATTGGATAAGGCATAATCAATAATACAAGGTAAATAACTGAAAACACGTTCCATTTAACCAATAAACTAAGAATAAAATTCATCCAGAGATAATATCAGAGTGAAAATATAATGGATAATAATAATAAAAAAATTATAAATAAATTAAATGATTAATTAGTATATTTAATTATCTAAGGCATCATAATACCTCTACTATCATAAACTTTCAAAAGACGTTTTAAAACTATTGGGTAAAAAAAATCTTATTTGGAAAACTAATTTGTCTCATGAGTCCTAGAGATGCGTCAAGGGGATATTTATAAGAGTTAACCACACATAAATTCATGTCCAAATAATTCCTTATATCAAATAATTTATTTAATTCATGAATCAATATGACTTGTTATAAAATATCCATATTGAGTAAGGATATAAATTTATCAATAATTCACCAGTTAATCAAATAAATTATAAAGTAAAAATTGTATATAATGAAGGTGTAAAGTTTAGGAAATAATAATATCCATCATATAATAATATTTATATTTAATTTAAATGTAATTTAAAATGAAAAATAATCACAAAAAAGGGATTATTTCAAGAGGAAGTTAAAAATCACAAAATAAAGTGAGATTATATAATAACTTTTACCTCTTTGGTAACTTTTAAATTGTAACCCCTTGAAAAGTAAACTTAAAAAAACATTAATCATAATGAATAAATATTTATTCATGTTAAATACCTAAAATGGGAAGTATATACACCATATAAAAGTGAATATTTTCATATTAACAAATTTATCTCAATGAAATCAAAATTGAGACAAAATCACTTTCAATGATCATAATGTTGAAGTAAGAATTAATCAATGAATAGATTACACATATTATATGTAAATACACATACAAAATTATAAATACAATATAATATATTAAAAATTTATTACACACATATTCTACTAATATCATATATGACGAAGAAGTAATATGACCCAATGAAAAGAAATTGAGTTATGAAATTCTTTTCCACAGGGTAATTTTCAAGTCAAATAACTTTTGTTGAAATAATTAAAATTTAAATATCAAATACCATGAAGTGTGAATGATTAATTATATTACATATAAAATGGGTAGTATATACACCATATAGAATAAATTAGTTGCATAACATTTCAATATGACTTAATGAAGAGAAATTGAGATGAAGTCCCTTACCTCACGCTTTCTTTTGATTGAATGTGATTTAGCCTCCTATATAATGGTTTTATGTATGTTATTAATTTATACTAGAACTAGAAAAAAATTAATATTTATAATATAATATATTATCCCATTGTAATATTTTACCACCCATTTCTTTATAATATTTCATTATTTTCATTGTTTTTGGAGTTAATTACCTTGTTTTCTCATGTTTGCTTTGTCATGAAAGTTATAGATCATGAATATATTATTTAGATAAATAGTATAAATAATTATAATAATAATATGAATATAATATTTTCTCATTATATACATTTTTATAATCATTCTTGAAGGTTGTATATGAAGAATGAATCAAATCATTTCGTGGAGATGGTAGGTCGTACGTACGTACGAGCGACTATATCATTCCCTTAATGAGTGAAAGGGTAAAGAAGTGTATAATATATTAATATTAAATAATAAATATAATTTCATATATATCACATATATTCATTAAATTTATCCTTACTACTTTTCAAGTAAAGCATATGTGAAAAATGAATAACATCGCTTGGTGAGGCGGTAGTCCGACGTACACATGAGCGACATTATCATATTATAAATGGAATGTAAAGTAAAAAAAGTAATATGTTATATTATAATTTAAAAAAGTATAATAATATCATAAATATTATATAAATTTTTTAAATACATCATTATATCCTTCCATGAAAAGTGGTGGTGGAAAAAAAATTACATTAGTGCGTGAGGCGGCAGTCCTCCATACACATGATCGACTGTTTTTTTCCATTCAATGGAAGAGGAGATGGATATAGGTCATGAAATTAACATAATAATATATAAATATTTTTAATATAAATATTTTATTATATATTCATATTTTAAAAATATTTTAAGGAGGTGGTATAAGTAACAAAATAAAAATGATCTTTAAAGAATATTACCTCTTCTTCAAGAAAACCTCTTTAGGTTTGGAGTACAAGACTTATTTGGATGAATTTATGATAAAAAATGGATATATGATGTTTTTAAGGGAGTAAATAAGTAATTTTTTTAGGTTTTGGTCACACTAAATGCCATTGGAAGTGTAAATAGGGGAAGAGAGGGTATATCCTTTTATAAGTGGGGGAGATGACACACAAGGAATTTTTGAAAAGAATTAGTTACACACATTTTTTATCATGTAAATATCCTAAGAATGGTATATTATTTACCCTTAAAGGTGATAAGGTCTAAATATTTTCATAAAAGGGGTTTTGGACAAGTTGGTTGGTCATTTTTAACCCTTATCTTCTTAGTTTAACCCACTAGTAAATCAATTTTTACCTTAATCACATTAATTATTTTTACTAATTTTACTATTCATAATGATCAAAAATTAAGTTGAAATTATTAGATAATATAAATTATTATAATTAAAAATATGGAATCCATTTTTCAAAATTTAATTCATATAATTAGAATAATCCAATTTAAAATTAAACCTACAAACGTGACGAAAAAGTGGGTTTTCCAAAGAGAAAATTCTTGTAAGTATAGAAGATTTCAATATCAAAATTCAATATAAAATTGATTAAAATAACCTAAATTGAATTTATTATAATATTATTGAATTAATTTTACATTAAACCAAATTTTAATTACAATTTAAAATTTTAAAATAATTTAAATGAAGAGGTAATTTTCAAATAAAAATCAGTATTTTTACTATTCATCGAAAAATGAAAATTTCCTGAAAAATCCCAAAAAATAACCACAAGATACTTTTGATAGAATAATTTCAAAAATTATGTTTATTTAATATAATTTTTTTTCTAAAATTGTTAAAATTTTATTTTTTTCAAAAGTGCACAAGAAGCAAAAAAACTGTTTTCTTTGAAAATAATATAGTTTTTTCAGAAAACATTTATTTTTCTTTTAAATGATTCTTATTTTATTTATAATAAATTGTTATACATTTAATTTATTTTGTACATGTATAAACCATATAATTTTTATAATTTAGTTAGTACTATTAATACCCTCCAACTTAACAACTAGGTTATAATGGTTAGGTTTAAATAATATTTTAATATCATATTTTTGTTTAAACCCGATGTTACATTCATCATAAGATATTAAAGAAATTGAATTCATTTAAAAGGAAATAAATCATAAAGACTAATGGTGTTATAAAAAATATTAATAATAATCCCTCAAAATGAGTTCCATATTTATAAATCATTATTTTCATTCCATCCCTGCACTATTGTCTTCTTTTCATTTTACTACTTATTCATCAATCAACTCCATCATTAATTCCTATTCCTCTTTTTGATTATCCAACAATACTTATAATTATTAAAACATTAGAATCACATTAAAATACTTAGATTTATATACTTATTTAACAACCTTCATAATGTTTAACTAAACTTTATCCTCTTTAACCTAGAATAATACCCCCCCCATTTATTAGCATTGATGATTACATTACACATGGTTATGAAACATATACCAAGAATTATTAGTACCTATCCCTATTATTTTTTTACTATAATGAGAATGTTCATGAGAAATATAAACTTCCCTACATTCAATAAGATATAATTAAGAATTATGATCATATACTTGATGGATTAGACTATTATTTTAAAGGAAACCCTCATTGGATTAAGATTACTTAGCCCAATATTGTTGAACACATTTAGTGGAATAAGGTTGATAAATCCTCCTCAATCACAAAAGGGTTTCCTAAAAGTTCATGACCAAATCTTACATTGAATTAAGAAACTACCTTGATCTTAATCTTTTTGTGAGACTTTCATTTAAATAATATCTTAACCTTATTTGCTTAAATAAATCCCACCCAAGTCTATTAATTTATTATTGTATGAAAGTTGTTCTTTTAGGAACTTGGGATGCATCAATATTTGTGAAATTTATTTAGTGAATAGGATAATTATGTGTATTTTCTTGAAAAAATCCATATAATTTTTATATTATGCTTCCACATTTCCTTGGAAGATCTTCTCCGAGAAGGTAAGAGGCGGAAAGTAAGGTTTAACCTCAGGTTTATTTTGTGTACCTTTGTAAGTACTTGTATCCTCCACTTCATTTCCCTTAGTGGAATTCTTCATTATCTACTTATTCTTATCATTGTGTATCACATTCTTCACTTACTACCCCTTGAGAGTGTTTAAACCTTTAATATTCCTTCATCCCCTTTATTCCACAACCTTGGACTCCTCCCTTGGGTACTCTATGTTATCAAATAGTATATTGAGTGGTCTCACATGCATATTTTGAGAAATTTTTCCCAATTGATGCTTGATGTTCCAGAGTAAGGACTAGTGATTTTACAAGAAATTTTAATGTTTATTAAGGTTATTCTCAATTAGAGAGTGATTCTAATAATTATACATAATTTAATTTTTCAATAATTCCCTAAAAGAGGGTTGTGATTCATAGACTTGCAGATGTAATTATTGGGATTGTTATACAAATTTTTTCACTGAGTATTGAAATTGTTTGTAAATGGGTCTTGGTGCTTACTATAATTTATGAAATCCAAAATTACCTTTGGAGAGATTCATTCCTATTAGTACCATTTTATTTTATTTTAATTTATTATCAATAATAAATGTTGTCAATATGTGTTGAAATGAAAGAGTTTAAATAATATTGAAGTAACCCTTAAAGGATATCAATATGTGTTGAGGGAATACAGATGAAAGTTAGGATACAACATGAAGTTACTATAGATGATATGTATTATTATTTTCTACCATATTATTTGTGAATAAATATAGATTAATATATTTTAAAATAAGATTATTACAAGAAGACTTAGTTACTATCATTATAAAGCTTGGTAAAGTAAGTGAAGAGGTTACTGTTTCAAGGAGGTTCATGTGTAAAATCTATGTTACAGGATGAGTGAGATAAAGAGGAAATGAGAAGTTTTAGAGAGAATTAAATTTTTTAGATATTATATATCTACAATGATAATTATGATCTAACTATAAAATAAGAAAATCTAGTTGTGTATTTTTTGTGAAGATACATCATGGTGTTATGAAGTATGAAGCATTGATGCAATTGGATGATGATTGGAATAAGATCAGCTGATTTAGGTTCTATATTAATTGATAAATAATTGAATCGTTATTAAATGTATAAAGAAATTAAATTAATGAAGTATAATATTATAAAAATCATTGGGTCATCAGTATGTATTAATTTGAGTTTTATTTGTTCATTTATCTGTTCTTAGTGTTCTTGGTAGTTGATAGTTGAAAATATAAAATTTTAGAAAGGTAGACTATGGAAGACGACTAGATCATTATTTTTTAACTATGTGATATTTTTTAGAAACTATGAAACTTTGTTTTTGGGGAGACATTGGATCCCACACAGTTGGTGGATTATTTTCCAAACTGTGAGGCCAAACTGTGCGACAAAATTTCGTGGTTTGTCAAAGTGATTAAAAAATTGGGTCTTTTTCCAAAATAATCTTATGATATTTTAATATTTTCTCCCTAATTTCTCTCCCCATTCATGTGTATCTTCTTCCCCATACATTTTAGCTCACCTCTCTTGGATTTTGGTGGAATCTCCTTAGATTCATAGTAGTTTAGCTTGAGGTAAGCTCATTTATTCAATATTTATTAATCATATCCTCCTATAATTACTTGTTACTTTATTTCCATAGAATATAGAAACAATATCTTGAATTTTTTATGAACCCAGGGTTTTTTATAGGGGTATTTTGATTTTTTCTTCATGGTTATGTGTGTGATGACCTCTCTTTCTTGATTTAAGTGGCTATCATCGAAGGTAACAAGTTTTGATTTGGTTTCCTGAAGGTGATTCTATTTAAGGTAAATTTTACATTAAAAACCTTTAAATATTGTTTTCCTTTAGTTATTTTTTATTTAATTACCATTTAAATATGTTATTATTGATGGTTTATCCTGGATTGTGGTTATTTATGAAAGGAAATGTAAATTTAATGATTTAAAGTGGATTTTCAAATTGATTTGGCTTCGATGCACTAAAGGTGATCATGAAAATGGATCAAAGGAGATTTATGGTTTCAAATGAATTTTTAAAATAGGTTTTAATGGTGTTTTAACATGTGATTGGTGTGTGATTATTATGGTCATTTTTAATTATGTATTTTTCAATTTTTTGTATTGATATGTTTGGACTTGTGAGGCCTATAGGGAAATTCAAGTGAGTATAGGTAACGTTGGTGGGTGAATCCTTAACCAAGGTTTTTAAAAATCTAAAGAGTTTTATCATTGTATGCTGAGAGATGAAACGGTGGGAATGTTAAAAATTGGAATAATGGATCCCATGGTAAGGATATTGGGATGGAGGGAAGATCAAGAGATATTTCTATATGACCAAGATATCTTCCAATCATGTTGTACTCACTCAACATCTATTATACCAAGGGTTATTATAAGTCATTATAGATCCATTTCATTAAATCCCAAATCAGATTATATGTTTTCAGCGTTATTCATGATATCTTATGCTTATTCTAACTTTACCATATTTTCCTAGAGATATGATTATTATTTTGAATATTCTATTACTTGTCGATATTATTAAACCATGTGTGGGAGAATGAATCATGTTTATATCTAGTGTATTTTTCTCTTAAATTTGGGCCTTACTAATTCATGTTTTAAAAACATAGTTATATTGATAAAAATAAATGTATTTCCAAGAAATATTTTTAAGTTGAAAATGTTTTCAAGGTGAATTTTTTTTGAAAAAGAAGTTTCCAAAAGGGACTTATTGATTTCAATATATAATGACCTTATATAGATTCATGGTGGCATATTACTTAGATTTTCAGCACATACCGCATATATTCCTTCGGTCTTATATAAAATTTGTTTTTCAAGACATTTTTAACGGTAATGGAACCTAGAAATATGGTGGACCTTCTTTATTACTGGTGTCCTTGGTTATTTTGGATGATGGAGATGTGGCCCCATAGAGTTAGATCATATGGAGATGTTTTAAAATTTTGTTCAGTTTGGGATGTAATGTTTTGGCCTTTTGAAATTTATCCTTGTTTTATATTTTGACTATAGATATCATGTGTATATTTTATTTCTAACTTTTAAAGTGGAAATGTTATGATATCTTTGTAGTTATTAATGAATTTACTATGATGATATGTTAATATTTATTTATTCCACTTAACTTTTTGGAGTGGAATTCTAATTTATTGATGGGTCATGTTGAATTTTAAATGGAGAAACAATTCCTAAAAGGTTATTTATGATTCCATGGTACTTGTATCCATCCCATGGTGATTAGGAATATTCTTTAGGCCTTATAGAGAAGTAGAAAAAAATGATATATCAGTTCGACCTGGGTTGGATCATTAAAAAAAATATATCAAATCCCTCTTTTAATAGTGGGTCAATGAAATATAAGATTTGGTACCATCAGTGCTTGAGTGATAAGTATGGGGGATTGCCTACACAATTCTTCTTCATAAAAAAACTCAAGTAGTAATGGGTGGTTAGGGGTTGTGTTCACAATTTAAAATTATTTTCAATTATTTTGATGAAATTATATGTTTTTTATCATTGGTTATGGGTTTTTGGAAGAACCTAGGAGCAATTTTGTGATATTTTGAGTTTTATTATGAAATAGGTATGGAAATAAGAGGCACATAGTTTAGGTGTATAGTTAGTGGGAATCACATATATCCCGTGTAACAATGTCTATAATCTACTAGTTTTATTTGAATGGTTGGTTCATGATTTTCGAAAAAATGTTGACAAACTATGCAAAGTGTAAAATGTATAATTTTTTTATGTTTTCACCCCTTTATCATTTGAATTTATTGTTTATTATTATGCTATTTTTTGAGGTCTATTATAAGGGTTTATTGTGGTTTTATTTATGTTTCTTAAAATGCAATTGGGGATTAAATGAGTTTTGTATCATGTTTTCTAGTCCATTTCCTTTATAATGTCCCCATATAGAAAAAGGGAGGGTGATGCAGAGCATGTTCCACAGGTGACTCCTTTAGTTGATCCTTATTTAGTGGAATTGGTGATCAAAACTATTAAATACTTATCCCAAGAGGTTGAAAGAGGCTAGACATAGATAATGGACCATGCTTTGGATTTTACCAAGAATAATTCATTGATGTTCCATGGTTTCAAAGTTACCTAAGAGCATGATGAATGGATTTAAGGGATTGAGTGTATCTTTCTTTTCTTGAAAACCCTTAAGACCTCAAAGGTCAACTTTAAAACTTACATGTTATAAGGACATTTAGAAAGTTATTGGAGTTATTTATTCTAGTGAAGCTTTATGAGGACCTCATTTGATTAGAAATTAATTTTTTAGGAAAACACTTTTAAGGGTAGAGTGAGAACCTGAACATTGGAATACTATACAATGGAATTTATACTTTTTAAGAAAACACTTATTTTTTACATAATAATTTTTAAAAAATAGTTCCATGATACTTATTTAAGCTCTATTAAAAATGATAATATTTCATCTCTATTTCAACTTTAATAGTTTCCTTAATAAAGGATTCAATTTTTCCCAAGACTAAAGGTAAAATTTCATGTTAATCTTCCCTTCATTGAATCCATAATTAAGAATTCGGTTTTTGGAATTGATATATATTGTTTTCTCATCCTTAAGATCCATTTTAATTTTTATTTTATAAATTTTATTAAGTTCCTCCATTGTTGTATCAATTTTTGACACCTCTACCACAAACTTGTCATTATAATGTACGAAAATAGTTCAGTCTCTTCCATCTCTATGTCAAAACATTTTCCATCTTGGAGTTGGGACTTTAAGTAGAAGTATATAAACCACTAGGGAAGATAACATATGTTAACTCAATTTATAGAGTTTTGAGTTCTGGGCCACCTACCCTCTCAATGCTCATTGAAACTTACTCTTTTTTATGGGAGGATCTTTACCTATATTTGATCTTTGATCTTTCAATAAATTGGTAGCCATTTCCCTGAGTTAAATAGAGTATTCATTTTCCAAGACACTAAATAATATAATAAATAAGAATATAATAATTTTTTATGTAATTCCTTATGAGAAAATATTAAGAAATACTTTCTATCACATGTTATATTCATAGAGAAATAATACCTATAATGTATAGAAAAGATTTAGTGAATAAATTCACTAGTGAGAAGATGGATAAAAATTATCCCTCATAAGTTCTAAAGGATTTACACAAAGATGTGGCAACTAATGTTTCTTATCAATATTTTCCTAAGTATTAACCAAGTATTAGTGGATAAGATCATGATCCAAGTGAATTAAATGATTAATCATATGAGAGTTTTAATAGAAAGATTTAAAATTTTCTTAAAGAAGTTTTAAATTTTATTTATGGATATAAATATTTGCAGGAGTAGATCACTCAACTTGAAGAAAATTCTAAAAACTATTGATTAAGCATTAACACAAATTTGTTAATGACTATAAATATCACTAAGAAAATGGTATCCAAAATTTCTACAAATATAGAGCTTGAAGAAAGATATTCTAAAACTAAGAATAAATTACTTAAAGAAATAAAATAGAAATATGAAGCCAAGAAAAGGATAGAAGATAATATAGATGTATTAAAATTAAAGAAAATATCAGTAATTAGAGTCATGAATCCTTAATTTTAAATCAAATATATTAATATAAATGTTCTTGATAATATATTACAAGATAAATTCAAAATCGATGAATATCATGAGAAAAACTTATAAATTATTATTAGAGAATAAAAATAAATTTTTAAGTCCATTAAAGATCATAAGAAACCCACCACTTCATAAGAGGTGGATGAAATAATTTGTAAGAAAAATAGTCCCCCAAAAGAAGCACAACTAAAGAACAAATTGGAACAAAAATAAAAATATGAAAATGCTATAAAAATGTATTTTAAAGGAGAAAATAATTTTTCATTGTATATTTTTTATTCTGTAAAATATTTGGGCATGTGTCTATTTACTTTTTTTAAAATACATCAATTATAGTAATAGAAATAGGGTTTATATTAAGGGGGAGATCAGAGTAAAAAAATTACACAAAATAAAAATATAAATAATCTATCAATTTCTAAAAGATTTGGAAGCTTTGCAATTTTTTGTGAAAATTGAAAAAATGGTGTTCATTTTGATAATTAATTAAAGTTTATATCTATCAAGAATTATTTATATGATACTAAATAGATAATAACAAATAATTTGAGAACGAATCGAAAGAATAAAGTAAGTTATTTTACCTTGGGTTATAAAAAACGAATGTTTTAAAAAACATTCTAAGAAGGAAAAGAAATGTGATACAAAAAAGAAAATAAGTTTATTCTATTATTAAAGAAAATTAAATTCCATGTATTTTTTTAAACAATCGAAAAATACTTTTAATAATGGATTAAATCTAGAGCATCAAAGAAATAAATCAATCAAAGAAATAAATAAGAGGATTGGTTTGGTGGAAGACATCTATAAGGATAGATGAAAATTATAATTTCATGATATTTTGTCAACAAATGATGATCCAAGAATTGTTGAGAACCTATTTTTAATATGATATAAATATAGAAATAATTTAATGGAACACATATCATATTTCCATCATAAGAAGATATATTAAAGATAATGAAGTAAGCACAAGGAAATTCATGTTTCATACTAGTTGAAGTAAAGAAAATTACACCCAAATAATAAGATGTAAAAAGAAAAGAAACCATGTTTTTTAAAAAGAATACTATCTGGATAATCAAAGGAGAAAGCATTAAG
This sequence comes from Viscum album, assembly GCA_963277665.1. Classification (NCBI taxonomy): domain Eukaryota; kingdom Viridiplantae; phylum Streptophyta; class Magnoliopsida; order Santalales; family Viscaceae; genus Viscum; species Viscum album. Next base: position 179,114,607 of record OY728159.1, on the reverse strand, counting down.
AATTCTCTAAATGATAATTCTGAAAATAAAAAAAATTATTAGTTGAGAAGTAAATCTCAACCTTATAGCTCTCACTAATGAGTTATATAAAACCACCTCAATGCCAAATCTATTCATTTTTTTCTTTTTGTATAATCAATTTATATTGATGCATGTAGAGATATAGTTTGAATGATGATAAAACTATGAAAGTGTCATAATAATGAGAAAGGTACATCTTGGAACGAACTATATTAATTTTCATTTGTTATTGAAGGTATATTATGAAAAGGATGTGTGGAGTTCATTTATTAAAGTGATCAAAATTGATGAAGTAATTGTTAGAGTACACCCATTAAGGTGGAGAGAATATAAGAAAGATAATTATAGATATTATCTATTGTGAAGATGGAATTTCTAAAAATTACTCAGAGAATGTCATTGATAAGGTATGTTTTTCATGTTATCTTATCCTTGTTTTGAAAGAATCAAATTTCAAGTGGGGGGGGATTGGTTTATTCCATGATAAGTACACTGAGAAGATTTTAAGGAATAAATGGATATGAAAAATAGTGTTGGAAAGATAATTAAAAACTATTGTTTTCTACATCGATCATTGATCAAGTAGACTTAGAATTGATTAATTGATTACTTAACAAATAAGAATTAGTTTGTATATTTATTTTTAATATGGGGGAAGGAAAGAAGAAAATTATTGAGACTACATTGACATATATTTTATTTATAGGCATTGAAAACAAATCCAAAGGGGGATATTGTTGTTCATATTGGATAACGATGTGTTGTATTTGTTGTCAATAAGAAATAATGACAATATGTGTTAAGTTTTGAGTATTAGAAGATAGTTGAAGTACTCTTGAAAGGATGAATATATATGTTGGGGGAAAAGGGAAGAAATTTGAGATATAACTTGAAGTTCCCATGAATCATATGTATTTTTTACCATTTTATATACTAAAAAATATATATTCATATATTTTCAAGGAATATTGAGATAAGAATAATTAGTTCCCCCCATAATAAGGTTTGGTAAATTAGGAGAAGATGCTGCTTCTACTCAGCGGTTAAAGTGAAAAATGTTACAGGATGAGTAATCTGAAGATGATATGATGAGCTCCTTGGAGAATTGATAACATTAGATATTATATCCTCATTTTGATAACAAGTATCTACCTATAGGAGAATAAAAACTAGTTGTTTATTTTTGGTAAAGATAAATTATAAAGTTATTAAGAATGAGGTATTAATGCACTAAGATTATTATTGGAAGAATTTTAGTTGAGACAAGTTATGGATTAATTAATAAATAAGTGGATATCTATGAATAATATGATGAAATTTAAGAAGAGTTGAAGTAATTAAGGTAATATGATATTTATTGAAATACATGTTTTTATTTTATTTAATATTAAAAAATTTGTTATTAAATGATACAAAAAACTTTGGGATCAATTTTGGATGGTTGAAGAGATGGATATGAAGTTTGGAAATTAGTTTTGATGGTATTTCTAGTTAATATAAAAAGGTTATATTTCATATATGATTCATGTGATTTGGAAATTGTGTTGATTTTTTTTTGAAATGGTTTGATAATTTTTTGAATTATTTTGAGATGAGTTGAAGTGGTTGAGGTTGACTTGAGTGAAGTTGAGAAGGATGGAGAAGGTTTTGAGTTGTATATTTTTAAAAAATTGGCATTCTTTTCTATATAATAATAAAATAATCTTAAGTAAGAGTAAATTTGAGATCTCGTAGGCTATGTAATATTAATTATGATGTTTCATGAGTAAAACTGTTAATTTTGTAAGAATAAATGATGAAAAAATGAAATTACGTAAGGATAATACAGAGTTGTGAAATAATAATATTGAGTCCGCTAAGGTGTATAAAATAAATTAATGTTTCTGAATAGTACATAAGAGTAACAAAAACTTTATATGATAATAAAATAAAAGTTTAAAAGGATATGAAAGATCTATATAAAGTTATTTAAGATTTATTAGTTATTTCATAGGTTTCATGAAATTAAATAGAATATTATGAATGTTACAATAAGTAACTCTTGAGATCCAATGGATATGTATGAGTAACCTAACTCTATCATAAGATTAAATATAGTTTTCTTGAGAATAAATACAGTTTTTCAATACTGAAATTAAATTAAAATTTTCTTGTATAAGAATAATTTGAGACTTCTAATTTTACATATATGAATAACTATTTATTATGTAAGAATAACCTGCTTGAAAAAATGAATGTTTTTTGGGTGGATTTCAATGCTAAGATTTTTATATGTGGTTTAAAACCATAAAATGATTTTATGTTCTTTATATTTAAAATATCAAAATTCTTTTGATTAATCCATGATTTAATCCTATATTGGTTTTGAGATATTAATAATATTATTACATTGTGAGATTAATCTTTACACCGCAAAGTTATTATTTCATATGAGATTGCATTCATGGGAAAGAAGATGCATATATTGTAGAGGATTTAAATGAGGAAATTTTAGTGAATAATTAAATGAGAAAATGATGAGGGATGTCATTGGGATACTTTTGAGGATCCTTATACTATTTTTATTTTGATTTAATTAAGGATCACTACTTTAATAATTTTATGAATATTATTTGTACGATTGAAAAAATAAGAATTAAATGAGAGTTTTTTAGAATAATTTTTTAGGATATTTAAAGATATTAAAATATAAATATTTAGAACACATTTATGGAGATAATGGTGAGGATTTCTAAGAGTATAATTTGAATGGTAGAAAATAAGAAATAATTTTAATTAAGGTTATGATGCTTAGTTTAATGGGAACTAGTACTTGCCCGTGCGTATTCACGGTGATACAGATTAATTGCTATTTTTTAATAAGAGAAGGAGGTGGTGACAACCATTTTTGGAATTCGACTTTAGAGGCATCAATCTTTGGCAGGGGATCTCTTTTCAGCATGACGGTGTAGTGTTTCTCTTCATAGCTCCAGTCTTTGGGCGATGACGGCGTGTTTCTTCAGGTTTTGGATTTTGAATTTTCGTGGCTCAGCATGTTTCTTCTTAGTGCGGCTTCTATCTTTCATGTGGTCCAAATGATTTGTCTTCAAGATCCAATGATGTTCTTCAGTGTGGTCTTCAGCTTTCAGTAGCACAGCGTGTTTCTTCTCAGCATGGCTTCTAGATTTCATCTTGTCCAAGCATTTCATCTCCAAGGTGAAAAAATATTCTTCTTCCCTACAGTCGGTGATAATTTGGTGAACATTTCTCTGGAACTGGTATGAAATTCTATGGATATGGTCATGGGTTGTTGTTCTGCTGTGAGGGTTATGGTTCTGTGAGGAAATATGAAGTGACTTCGTGTTCCTCCATATATCCAGTGATGTTCTTTGGTATGGATGGCTAGGGTTTCACTGTGGTATTTGTTTTTTGGGCCATGGACATTTGGAATTGATTTATTGGGTTTTTTTGTTTTGAACTGTGTATTTCTAGACTTTTGTCTCTTGAACATATGGTTGTTTGCCTCTGGACTTCAGGAATGTAATGGGTTACCCTATCCCAGTTAAAAAGGGCTCTTTTCTTTTCTTTTAATTAATAAGGCTCTACCCTAAGATTTTTGAGTAGTCACTTAGTAATGGTGCATAATATTGTAATAAAAGTGAATAAAATATCGAGACACCATTAAAATAGTTTAAAAAAGATTGGATAAATTTAAAGTAAAGGAATTTATAATTTCTAAGGATGGAGATTTTAAATAAATTTCAAATGTATTTAAAAAACTAATTGGGTACAATGATATACATAGGGAAATGGAAATTATATAAATAACACTGGTTGCAATAATAAATATGAGAAATGTGAAAATGTGCATTTTTAGTACAAAATGAGAAAAACTCAGTCAGTAATTGCAGTAGAATTTTTTATGTTCATATATGTATAATTTTTTCAGTAAGTAGAAGTTTTACAGTCATCCAATCACAATGTTTTGTTTCAGTGAGTCATGAGCTTCAACATATTTCAGCAGTTGCATTCTGTAGATACAATAACAATTGAAAAGATGAATATATAATAATGATATCAATTAAAAAGTTGAAGATGTAAAGTCATCCAATAAAAACATTCAACACACAACATGTAAGCAGAAAAAATTAAGATGGAGATGAAAAATATGAATCGATACATGTAGATTCATGAAGTTGTTTGAAATAGAGACAAACCTAAATCAACACTGAGGACTTCTCACTCCATGTATTCCATTTTAAACAAAGGATAAATAAATAACTAAAAAAACCTAAGGAATTACACTAACCAATCAATAATCAGCTACTAGAATGTGAGATTCAATGAATCATCTAAACATTTCACTACAAAGTTAATACATCACAAACTGTAGCAAGGGATGTAGAAATATCTAAAAAGGGGGATATTTGGAAAATGAGAGTACTATTTCAACACACATGCCAAAATTATTAGAGAAATTGTTGAAAGGACTTTCATAAAATCTTTATTTGTACCCCAAAAAATCAATATATCCATTAACTCACCCATTAGTTATAAGAAGATGAAAATAAATTTACATATTTTTACAACTAAAATAATATTACACATAAAAGGATAGAAGAAAAATATATCCATTTTATGAGAGTAATAATGACATAAAAGAAAAAAAGATTTTCATTTAGTCTAATTCTAACCCAAATACATTACTGTGGTATAATCTATCATGATAAATAAATTATCAAAACCTGAAGAATTACCAGTGCTCTATAAATTGAATCCCAATTCATATTTAGTACAACTAAAATAAACCGTTAACTGAAACAAAATAAAATAACCTACTGCTCAATTAAAAACCTTTATAATGATTAATCAAAGGCCTAAAACTGTGAGATGAAAAGCTAATTCATGATAATATTCTGCAATTCATAGTCTCATAAATATAAAATATACCTTGTGATATAAACATAGAAAATGCTTATACTGAGTTCCATACCCTGTAATGGATGAGAGGTCAAGTAAAAGGGAAGATAAACTCTCATCTTCTCCAATAATATTTCTATATTCAGATCTTCTAAAAATTCTTAAATATACTTATAAATATTGCAATTAAACTAAGGTGGGTACAAGGATGAAATGGTTTCCTCATGGATGTAAAACCAATGGCCATAAAAGATGTTTATATGCATATTTGTTAACTAAAAGTCTTTGAAGGTGATGTGTGACTAGATCATCAACCCCTGAATCTGAAACTTTGTCTGACTGACTGAATTATATGCCAAAGCCACAAATAGATCCTTCCCTGGAAGAATATATAATATTTATTAAATAAAATGTGTAAAAAAACATTTTTAAGTAGGGTTCATATAATTGTTATTAGAAGATTCACTTCAATTAATGAAAATAAAAAACCCAGATATATTAATAAAATTCCAATTTCATCCTCTACCTGTCATATTCTTAGGAAAAAACATGAAAATACAACATACGAGTTTGGACTTGCCTCTTTTTTTCTCCATAATCGCAAAAAATATCTCGACCTCTATAGAAAGATAAGGAATTACGCTATAATTGAAATTTTCATCACTAAGGTTGTTGATATCTACCTTGCATGTTTCCAACCAGCATTTCTTGACCATTGTGAATTTTTTGAAATTGGTTTGGAAAATTAGAAACCATATTCTCAAGAAAAGCAGGTTATAACATTAAATAAACCACATAGTTAACATTCATCATACGAAGAAACAAAATTTTATATGTTTAATAACAAAAATATAAACAAAATAGAAGATAAAAAACCACGTAAATGATTTTTTAACAAAAGGTGAACATTAGTAGATTTTTTAGAAAAATCAGATGAGTCTACCCCATAAAAACCCAAGGAAAATATCAACTATAGAGGATCTTATTAAATTATTTGATGTAGAGGAAATACCTAGAGAAAATGAAAGAGTCTAGACAGTTGAGGATTCAGATAGCTCGGATGCCGCATCCAGGCATGGATTCCCTGAGAGAACTCCCAATAGCTCTTTGGATGTACGATAACTAATAATATTTGGATGTGAAATGATTTATGACCATTATATAAACATGTCAAGAAAATAAATCTATTGTTATACCTATTTTTTTAGTTGTGAGGAGTTATAGTGGTCGAATAAGAGGTAATAAGCTAGTAGTTGAGCACCTACACATTCATCCAATATGTTTACATAAAGATACAATAATGTTTAAAAATAAGAATACATACTATGTATGAATAATTAAAAAATAATTAAATAATAAATCTAGAAATATGTATAAGAAATATATAAAAACACTATTTATCAAAAATTGGGAGACACTATAATAAGTTGTCTAGAAATATATATGTATGACTAATAGGGAAACACTTACATAAAAATAATATGAAAACATTTATGTTCCATCTACATGTAAGAAACTATGTAAATTTCAGTGCCATATGAATGTAAGAGCACCAAGATGCTATCTCTAAGAACTACATTTTCATGGTATGTAGGACTATATAGAGAAGATAGTTGGAATGGAGTCGTATCCCAGTCACTTAAAAAAATAGAAAAGAGAAAATATGTTTGGATTATTTGAAGGTCCAATAGGATCTTGAAAATGAGATGAACTCTACATCCACCTGAGAAAAAAACAAGTCACCCTATAGAACATGTATTTAAAAGTGGGAAAACAACTACAGAGTTAATGAAACATACCTTCAGGTAAGCAGATATCCCTATAAGCCCCTACTTGTAACCCAGTTGCAAATAATGTCATTCGGTTATAACACCAAACACATTCAAAGATCCATTCATACATGAGATTAAAACATTTCCATGAACACAGAGTTACATAGTAAGAAAACAACTAAAGGAAAATAAAATGAACACTATATAATTCCATATTCACCTTCTGTGACTGATAAGATGTGTATTAAGATCCATTTCATATATTTATTCCACCAAATTTAAAATTTCCTATCAACAAATGACAAAAAAAGTGATAATAGGGTGAATGATATTTTCATTTGGTAAAACTAAAAATCATACAAATATTCTTTAACAGGGTACCTTTAACACATTGAGACTCTCCACATTTATATCCATTCCTATAAATTTGTAAGGGTGAGCCATCTGTATTTAAAAAAAATTGCAAGGATTCAAAGCCAAAGGCATTGAAATAATAAAGTAGAAGAAAATAGTACACCAATATGATTTGTTTAAGCTATTTTATGCTCAAAATACTAACTAATGGAAAAAGGTTTTCTAAAATAACTTAATAGAAGAAAAAACATGAAAAATAATTTGATAAAAAAATGTTTTGAAAGTTATTTTAAATTAATTAATAGAGAAATATTGATTGCACAGTAGAATTATACGCAGTAATTCGTGATATTTAGTGTAATAATATTTTAGAAACACATATGAAACTAGAAATATGAATTCTTGGAGAGAAATACAAATAATTCAATGAAATTATGAGAAAACACCTATTGAGGATAACTATATTACATTATAGCCTGAAAATTTCATATGAATTGAGTGAAATCAAAAACCTAAAAGGAGAGAGAAATGCTACAGATAAGTTACAGATGAGAAAATACCGTATACAAGATATGATAAAAACATGATGAATATGAGCTTAGGGGGAATTCCGACCAGTTAACAAGATATGCGTAAGGAATAGTAAGATAGATGAAAAAACAATTAGAGATTTTGTGGGTGGTAGAGCTTAGAGGAGATGAATATTTCTGGGAACCCTTGGATATAGGGGCGGAGGAGGTGGAGGTGTACCAGGTGGTACTGAAGCAGCTGGAGGTGGATGAACTAGAAAAAAAAAATTACCTCATAGTGGAGGATATGGATATAGAGTAGATGGAGGAATAAGTGGATTTACTGGAGGTGGAGAATCCAGAGGTGGAGGATCTGGAGGTAGAGCAGGTATTCAGGGAGGAGGGTGAAGGTGGAGGCGTAAGTGAAGTGTAGATGGAGACGTGGCTGGAGAGGGGAGTTGGGGAGGAATATGATTTTGAGAGGGGAGTTAGCGATGGAGGGAGTTATGGAGGGAGAGAGAAATATAGGAGGAGGAATGGTGGGAGAGGGTAGTTGTGGAGGGATACATATGAGGATAATCCCCGTGAAACCTAATATGACCCAATAAAAATCTTGAGCGGGAGGGAGGGATAGATTGATAGGGATTTCTGGAATGGGAGACATGGGAGTATGAGGGATTGACACATATTGATGGTAGTACCTAGGATTAGTATGTATATTAGATTTCCATATTCAAATTATTATATATTATCCTTATAAAGATTTTGAGTCTTTGGAAAAATAAAAAGTTAATATATGTTTAGGTAGATGATAAAAGATATACATAGAGATTATGTATTGATAATACAGAGAAGGGAAGGATAGAGAGTGGGATAGAGAAGGGAGATAATAACACTAAAACAATCAAATATCTTTATATATAATCTACTGAAGAAGAAGAATTGAGAAGTCTATAAATATATTGTTGTGCAAGTAATAAATAGGGGAAGACATATAGAATAGTCACAAATTAGAAAGAAGATCTTATCTATTGAATATAGGAGGTTATACTACTAATCATACTTAAAGTAGTACCCAACATAATCTAGATATAAATTTAATAGTTTTTTTTAGTATCTAATAGTAATGAGTTGGTTCTTGATTAACTGATTGGTTTTGTACACGTAATCTAGTTGGTTCTATATAAAAGGGTTATAAGGCCCCAACCTTAAAAAATACATAATCTTGAGTTAAATCAAAAAATTTACATTGAGAATATTTTTAGGTTTAGAGTTTTATAGAATTAGGTCATAACTATTATATTACATCTCAAAAATTACAAAGTAGACACTTCTTCTCTATCAATTTTTTTACAAAAATAAAACTCCTTAAAATAAAACAAGAATTCTTTTCTTGATGTAAATCTTCTTGAATTCTTCATTTATCTCACCCTTCCTTATACCTTGTGAAAAACATTTCAAAAACTTGGGATGATCATAAAAAGGTCAATAAATTATATAAAATAAGGAAAGAAAACATTAGTCCATGAATATATAAAAGTCAAAGAAATCATACTTTTAAATCATAAAACATAATATCTTTAACATACCTCTTGAAATCATAAGATTAATGAATAACACATAGAAATCATAAATAATAAAGGTAAATTGTGGAATCCATAAAATATTTACATTATAGCTTTCACAATTACATATGGAGTTATGTTTGGAATACCCATCACAATATATTCCCTAAATCTCTTAGGAGAAATATTAATGTTTACCTCCGTTATATTACCCAATGAATTGGAGATCTATCTTGGGATCAAACACCCTAGGTTTATCACAGAACCACCCATATTTGTTTTATCATGTAACCACCCATAAAATTTCCAAGTACCATTACATAATCATAACATATAAAATATTGAATTTATCAACATTTCACGCATCAATAAAAATAAATCAATTCAAGATATTGAAATATTCAATCCTTTTTCGAACCATTTAAAACATTTAATAAAGATATTTTTGAATCAAAGTAACACATACCACTTTGAAACTTTTTAAAAAAATTGAGAGTTTTAACTTTAAAACATATACGTCCATATAAATAAATCCTTAAAACCATTTTGAAAACATGAACATTAATGATAAATATTTAGAAGAATAAATATTTAAAACATTTAAAATGATGTTTCAGTTAAAGAGTCCCTTAACCCTTGATAAATACATATAATATCATGATAATTAGTATATTCATAATATAATATGTCAAAGGGAAGTATATACACCATATAAATTTTAATTGGCGCATAACAACAAATAAGTCTCAGTGGAATATAAATTGAGACGAAATCCCTTCTAGAGATCATATCCTTAGATTGAGGATACATTAATGAGATAATTGTGTGTAAAAAATATAAATATACTCTATATAAGTGGATATTAAGTGTAAAATAATCAGAGGTCATTCACACATATTCTTGGAAAAACAAAACCAATGAAAAGGATATTTAACTCAATGAAATTAGATTGATTTAAGATTTCCCTTACAATATTCATATAAATAATGTAAGAATTTATCAATGGGGTGATTATGTATATAAACAATAAATCAACACAAAGGGAAGTGGAAGTTACAACATAAATAAATAAATAGTTATTCCACACATAGTCTTGTCATAATATAATCAACGAAGTATGGGTAAAACCCAATGAGTTGAAATTGAGTTTAGAAATTCCCTTATGAAAATTCGGCCACCTAACGACATCACTTAAAAATTCATAAAACGAGTTGATGAGAGAGAAAAGGGTCTCCCATCACATGGAAATAAAATTTACAAAAATAAGGATATATAATAACACATCTCAATATAATAAAATGTAAATTAAAAAATATAACACAAAATAAGTCTTTGACTAAAAGAGGAGGGTGAAAGGTTCCCTTACCTTGAGTCTAACTTGTCTCGTTTGTTCTTTATATTCCTGAATAATAAACTTAGGTTAATTTATACTTGATTCATAAACTTTTTCACATTTATTATTCGTTTTATATTAATTTTCATTATGTTATAAAAATTACATAATTATTTAAGTTAATATTGGTCATTTTGTAGATATTCGGTACTTGAGCCAAAAATGAACTTGTTATAATTAAAAATTGTCCATGTGATCAAAATTACATTATATATATAATTATATTCATGATTTAAATATCATATACAGTATATATATGTATTTAATAGTACATAACATTTGGATATAATAAATGAAATGCATTGTTTATGAAGACGGTAAGTCATACGTTCACATGAACACTACTTTCCTTACTTTTTCATATTTAAAGAAATGAAAACTAAATTATACATATGTATATTATAATTATAGTATAATATCATATTTTTTATACATCACATAATTTCATTAATTCCATCCTTTATACATTCCATGTATGGAATGAATGAGTCATATCACTTTGAGGGGGTGGTAGTCCGCACTTCCTCAAATGAAATTATCATATTTACCCATTATGGAAAGAATAAAGGTATGTTGTAAATGAAAAATACATAATAATATATAAAAAATAATATATATCACATATAAATATAGTCCCATCGTAATGGTCATCATGAGAGGTGGTTGGAGAAAATTTGATAATCATCGTTTCGTGAGGCAGTAGTTCGCCGTACACAGATACAATATGTTCATATCCATTAGATGGAGGTGTATGTAATTTTAGTTATAATATTTCTAATAAAAATATCCTAGTATATTAATAATACTAGTGTTTCATGAAATAAAATAACAAGAATATAATTGTGAGTGAAGAAGTAAAATAATGGAAATGAACTTTAGAGAAGTCTTTACCTCTTAAAACGTGTAACTCCCTTTGATTTGAGCCAAATGGATTTATTCAATTGCCTTATTCCTAAGGTAAGGCATCTTGGAGTAATATAGGTATGTTGTAATATTATTTTGGTAGAGTATTTATGGTCCAAGGGGCTTGAGATGTGTGATTAAATGGGTAGGGGTGATACACTTTTATAAGAGGGAGGAGGGTCACTTTAGGAAAATTTTGAAGTATTATTTTATTATAAAATGGATTTAGGTTTCAGAAGGTCCTAGAGTCATTTATTTAAAATATAATATTCTTTTGTATCTAAAAACTCTCAACCAATAGGTTTTAGAAAAGTTTAGATTACAAATGTAACCTTATATTTTAGCTTTAACCCTTAGTAAGCTAATTTAACTCTTACCACATCTTCATGTATAATCACACTATATGGTTAATATAGTTACTATAAAATGACAATATAATATAAAGTGGTTCATTAATGACATGTTCAAAATTATCTAAGTCATTTTTTTGATTCTTATAGATTTAGGACTATTATATCATTTAATAAAATAGTATTTTTTTTAACTCATTTATGTGAATTTTATACCATTCATATCACGACATTATAAAAATCCATAAAAACTTGATTATTTCAAAAAAAACTTCCTTAATTTAAATATAAAAATTCATAATCATTCATGAAATTCTTTAATGGCATAAAAAGTTTTAAAATAAATTTATTTTAATATTTATAGTGTCATTTATTTAAATCATTCATTAATAAGGTAATAACTACATCATCATTATGCCATAAGTATATTTATCTATTTGATGTCTAAAAATTATAAATAAAGTACCATGATTTATTAAATATTTTTATATTTCTAATTACTATTTATAGGTTAAGATATAACTTATATAACCCCACATAAAAGAAATTTAGTAAAAAAGACTTGTTTATGTTACATTTTTCTTTACTTTAAATTAATTCTTATAAAATGTCATTTTCACATCCAAGTGACTCCATGGGGTCCCAAAATTGACCCAAGGATTTCCATGGTTGGAAATATATCATAAAATAGTATTAGGACACGTTTTAGGGTAGTTTATTATTATTATAATATTATTTTCTACCCTTATTTACCAGATTTACCCTTTAACCATGGTAAATAAAATAATTACTGAAGTTACTATTCGAAATGTCTAAAAATAAAAGGTAAATTTTTGCACAATTTTTACCACATGATTAAAAATAAGGAATCCATTTTTCCAAATTCAAAACACAGAAGTTTCAGAAATTTATTTAAAATTAAATCTCGTTGTCAAAACCAAAAAGCATGTTTTTAAGAAGTAAAAACTACAAAAAAGATTGATATGTGTTTATATCCAATTTTAAAGTAAAATTTGTTTTGATGACCAAAATTGGATTAAATGATAAAATTATAATCCAATTAAACTTTAAAAACAATTAAAATTTCAATATAACTATATAAATAAATTAGATGAAAAGACAATTTTGACATAAAATACTGTATTTTTTACTATTCATTAACAAATGAACTTTATTAGAAAATTACCAAAAATTTATACACAGTAAATTTAGATGTCTCAATTCAATATAAGGATTTTATTTTGTAGAATAGAACATATAAAAGTGACAAAAAATAGATTTAAAAAAGGGTTACCATCAAAAGGTGGTAAAACAACCTTTTGAAATATATTAGAGTATTTCATGCTTAAAATCAGATTCATACTTATTTTAAGCCTCTAATTTTTTTTGGATAAATATAAAGAAATTTAACAAACATGTATAATAATATTTTAGATAGTTATGTTCATTCCCTCCAATACAACAGCTAGGCGTTAAATACCATTTTAAAAAAAATAATGATATTATATTATTTTTGGGTATAACTCAATGTTGTGTACAGCGTAAGATTTTAAAGAAACCTATTGTTGTGTGTTGAGTACGTTATCAGAAAAAGAATCCCATTTAATGTAAAAATTATATCTTATTCATAAATATTGATTTAAATGAAAACATATTATTCTATAAATATCTAGGTTATTACAAGGGTTTAAGTCCATCCCATTTCCCTTAGGTTGTTTTTTATAATAAGAGATAAGCCTCGTATGTGTGAGGGATAAATACAACCATACATTGATAAGTAGATCAAAATTTATGATTAAACCGTATAAATATTTTTGGGAATCATTATTAACTATTTTATTATTATTTCATCCATGCAGGATGAGCATGAGATGAGAGTGTAAGATCCATTCACTTTAATTGGTGTAGAGGTAAAAATAGAAGGGTTTTATTGGTAAAATTTATTTACATAAATTAACTCCCCCTATCAGTGTTTTTTTAATAATATTGGTGTGGAAAATATTTTTTTCCTTCCTCCCTACTTCTATCCATGGTTATGGGGTTCCCTATAATACCTCAATATTTTATGATATATTCCTCTTTAAATAAAAATAATTTCTTTAATGACTTTCTTTACACGCAACACCGAGTTTAAAAGAACCACGAAAACTATTGAAAGATCATTATGTGATAGTTATATGATTTTTTAAATCATCATTTCAATATCAAATTAGGTTAATTTCATAGGATTTTTTCTTAAAATATTTATTTTTCAATGAGCAATAAAAATATCGATTTTTGTTAAACTGTTATTTCTATTCTTTAAATAAAGTAATTTAAAAGTACCGTTATTTTTTAATTTATTATTAAATATATATAATATAAATTTTATTTAAAATAATATAATTAATTTCATTAGTATCATTATTTTACATGATTTTTATAAAAGACAATTTTTAGGCGTAAAAATGGTTTTTTTCTTCTGGAAAACCGTTTTCATCACATTTTGTGGATTTATTTTTCAATTAATTTATGAAAATTATAGGATTTTAATTATATAAAATGGATTATATATTTTTAATAAGGAGTTTTAAATTTAGAAAATATTTTTCTTTTATTTTTCGGTATTATAAATAATAATCGTAGTAAAATTTATCACCTCAATAAAGGATAAATAAGGTAATTAAGGTAAAAATAATACGATAAGGAATTAAAAATATATCCATTACATGAATTTATTTCATTTAATGAGATTAATTACACTATATCTATCCTAAATTCTAATATATGGAATTTTTGTACCATCTTCCTTTGATAATGGGATTTATATTATTGGATGTAAAGAAAAAAACAAAATGCCACTCTCTTACCTTCAAATTTCACTTATATGTAAATGTAGGGATAAAAATATGTTGTGAACAAATATTAATGGTTATTTTTATCATAATAAATTTTTTTTATTATGGTAATTTATTTCTAAATTTTAGTGACCATATATTTACCTTAAATTCATATACAACTCTAACACAATGTTTGTAAAAGTAGGGAAAAAAACAAACTAAATAATTTTAAAAACATTAAAACTAATGTTTTTGGGATGAATTATGGTTCAAAGATAATTTTATATTTAAAAATAATTTATTATTTATGTTGAAAATTATTATATTATAATTAAATCTTTTTCTTGATGTCTTTAAATAAAAATTATGTGAATAGTTCTTAAAATGACTTTAGTTTTATTTTATGTTCAATAATATTTTATTAAATTATATAAAAATCATAAAAATATTTAAATTGAAAAATTAGGATTATCATTGATCTAAAATTTCATCCATTTTCCATTTATGATCAAATTTTTACCTTATAAGTAAAATTATAAGCCTTTAAGATTGAAAATTTTGTTACTATGATAAAGGTTTAAATTGTTTAATGAAGGGGTTAAACCAAAAGATAAGGTTTAAAATAACAATTATACCAATAAAAAATTAATTATTTGAATTTATTCAAACCATATACTATCTTATATTCAAAATTATATCCACATGGTGCCACTTTCAAATGAAAATGAATTTATTGTGTTTAAATCTTTTTTATGAATTCTATATTTTTCCTTTCATTCACTACAAAAAGACACCACCTATACTGTATTATATACAACACCAAAAGCCACATATCTAGACCAATCCATAAAAAAATATTCTAAACAACCATATACACGTTATAGAGGCATTGGTACTCTCAAAATACCAACCCTATATCTATTAAGAGGTGATCTAATGGAGCTCTTTCAAAGAAGAGGTAATCATCTTCACCAAGAACATTCATTTTTATTCTTCTTTCAACACCTTTTATTATGTACTAACCATTAAAATATAATAAAAATAGTATCTAAAATATTCTTTGATTTTATTATATTTTATGTAATAACATTTATCTGTCTTCTTCTCCATCATATGGGGAATAAAATCATTGATCGTGTGTACGGCAGACTACTGCCTCATGAATCGATGTAATGTGTTTTCCATTACTGCCTCAAATGGATTGTAATAATGATTAAAAAAATGAAAATATATGATATTTAAGTCATAATTATAATTATTTAATCATAATATTTCATATTATTACTTACCCTTCCACCTATTAAAAATGATAACATCACTCATGTGTACCTAGACATACTATGTCCACAAAGTAACATGGGCCCCTTTTCAAGGATATTTATCATGGATGATTTTAAATACGTATATAATGAATATTTATGATATTTATGACATTATTAAAATTATTTATATGATATAACCATGATCAATATACAGGTATTATAACTCCTGAATCAAAACTTACATGAAAAACAAAGTAGTTAACACCTAAAATAATGATAATAATAAAACTTTGTTAAAAAATGGGTGATAAAATTTTATAAATGGATCATATATGGAATTATAGATATGTATATTTTTTATATTATTTAATAATAATAAATCTAAATTTATTATATATGAGGTCAAAATTACTTAAAAGGAATGTCGAACTTGAGGTAATATATTCAGTCTCAATTTTCACTCCATAGAGACATATTTGGTACTATACAAATATTTAATTTTATGTGGTATATATAATTCCCCTTTTATGTATTTAACATGAATATATATTTATTCATGACTATAAAAGTTTAAATTCAACTTTACTCTTTTAGAGGTTTTAAATTTAAAAGTTACCAAAGAAGTAAGAAATTATTTTATAATCTCATTTTGTTTAGGATTACTTATATTTTCATTGAATGAATATTATAATACATCCTTCATAATCTCTATATATTTTATAATAATATGTATATTATAGGATCTCCCATGTTTTTTCCAACTTTTACGCTCTTTGGAAATTGAATCAAGTGAAGAAATGTTTAAAAGAAAAATCGATCTTATTTGTCTTTTGATCATTCATATTTTTTTTTCATGTCTTTATTTTCATAAATTATTTTACAAAGTCCTTTTTATTTATGAAAATTATTTATTAAGGAATTTTTATATACCCTTTAATTATTAAAATTTTATAGAGGAATCATTGTAATTTTTTTCAAAAGGGTCATTTTTTAATTTCTTTATAGAAAGTGAAAATGAGTAATTATTTTTCACATATATGGATCCAATAGATTTTCCCACCACCATAACTTTTTTTACAATATTTAACTTCTTCTTTATGTTATCAATAGTTTCACAATAAAATTATTCTCTAAAAATTTATTTAAAATGTTTTTATTCCATTTTGTTCTATTTTCTAAAAGACTATATTTTACTATAAAATATTCTTTTCCAATTAATTGATGGTCATATTTTATCTATTATTAATTTTGTGCTCAATTTGTTTCTCTGGAAACATTTAATTTTTTTGATAATTTTTTATGGAAATTATGTTTATTTTAAATATCCATGCGGATTATATCATGGATATGATTAATTACTAAACCATATACCATTTCAACATATAGTGTTTTACTATTAAAGTTATTTGATTGATTAGGGAAATCTTAATATTAAATATTCTTTACTAAATATGGATATTTGATGGTAATTAATGTTATTTATGAATTAAATTTATCATTCAATATATGAGGAATGAATTGTACATGAAGTTATAGATGGGGTCTGATTATAGATATTATAAGGACCTAACCTTAAAAATTACATAATCTAGAATTAAGTTAATAATTCATATTGAGGATCTTTTTAGGTATATATTTTTAGATAAATAGGCCATAAATATTAAATTAAATTTCAAAAATTACAATGTAGACACTTATACTCTATCCATTTTTTTTCACAATAACAAAACTACTTAAATAAAACAAGAGTTATTTTCTTGATATAAATATTATTGAATTCTTACTTTCTCTTACCCTCCTTTATACCCCATGAATTTTTTTTCAAAAACTTGGGATGAGAATAAAAATCTCATTAATGGTTATAAAAAAATGAAATAAAACATTAGTCCATCAATACATACAAATAAATGAAATCACACTTTTCAATCATTAACATACCACAAAAAATCATAAGTTTTATGAATAACACATGAAAATCATAAATCATAAAGTTAAATTGTGTAATCCATAACATACTTACATTTTATATATCATAGCTACACAAGGAGTTACATTTGGAATACCTATCGCGGTATATTCCCTAAATCTCTTAGGATAAACATCAATGTTTACTTATTTCATGTTACCCAATGCATTGGAGAGCTATCTCGGGCTCACCCGCCCTTGGTTTATCACAGAACTACCCGTATACATAAACAATGACCAAAAACCATAACATATAAAAAACACATAAAACAAGTATTAAGGAAAGATAAAATTTTCACATTTTATTTACAAGATATTGGTTAAAGATATTGACATTTACAACTCATTTAAAACATTAAAAAAGAAGAGTTTTGAATCAAAGTGTCCCATACCAATCTGAAACTTTTTAAAGTAATTTAAAATTTAAAACACTCATGTTCACATAAATAAATACTTAAAATAATTTCTAAAACATGGACATGAAAGAGAAGGATTTAGAATATTAAATATTTAAAACATTTAAAATGATGTTTTAGTTAATGAATCATTTACCACTTGAGAAAATACCTGAATAAAAATAATTAAAGAATAACATCAAAGAAAACTATAAATATCTTGAGAATATAGAAATTAATTATATAATATGTAAAAATGGTTATATATACACCTTATAGGATAATAAAGGTGCACAATATTAATATATTCCTCAATGAAATGAGATTGAGATGAAATCTCTTACAAAGATTGTATCATTATATTAAGGATAAATCAATGAAATAATTATGTGTGAAAAATATAAATAAACCTTATATAAGTGGATATTAAGTTTAAAACAATCAGAGGTAATTCACACATATTCATAACACGACATAATCTAGAAGCATAAGATTAACCCAAAGAATGGAAATTGGGTTATGAAGTTCCCTTACATCATGTCTGACTTGACTCGTTCATTATTTAATCTCATGAATAATAAAATAAAGTTAATTTATAATTACTTCAGATCATTTTTCAAGTTTATTATTCCTTTTTTATCACTTATTACCATGTTATAAAAATTTAAAAATCATTTAAGTTAATAGCGGTCATTTTGTTGATATTTGGTACTTGAGTCAAAATGAACTTGTTAAAATTACAAATTGTCCATGTGTTCAAAAGTCAATTATCTCCAAAATGATTTTCATGATTTAGATATCATATATATATATATATATATCATATATATCTAGTATATATATATATATTTATATTTATAATAGTATATAACATTTGGAGATAAGAAATGAAATTCACTATTCATGGAGACGGTAAGTCTTACGTATGCATGAACGCTAATTTCATTTCTAATTCATATTTAATGGAATAAAATCTTAATAATACATAGGTATATTATAATTATATTATAATTTCATATATAATTTCATTAACACCATCCTTTATATGTTCCACGTATGGCATGAACAAGTCATATCACTTTGAGGGGGCGGTAGTCCGCACTTCCTCAAATTAAATTATCGTATTTATCTATTATGGAAACCATAACGGTATGATATAAATGAAAAATATAGAAGAATAGAGAAAATATAAATATATTATATATCACAAATAAATACATTTTCATCTTAATCACCACCATAAGAGGTGGTAGGAGATAATTGAACAATCATCATTTCATGAGGTAGTAGTTCATTATCCACAGAAACAGTATGTTCGTATCAATTAGATGGAGGTGTGTGGAATTTTAGTTAGAATATGTCTCATAAAAACATCCTAGTATATTTAGTATACTCGTGTTGTTATAAAATAATGTAATAAATATAGTTTAGGGGATTAGAGAAGGAAAATAAAAGAAAAGAACTTGAGAGAAGACGTTACCTTTAAATTGGGTAACTTTCTTTGGTTTGAACCAAAAGGATTTATTTAAGTGTCTAATGCCTAATTTTAGGCTTATAGGAGGAATAGAGGGATTTTTGGAGCTTATTTGGGCAGATTTTGGATGATCCAAGGGGGATAGAGAGGTGTGAGTAAGTGTTAGATGTGATGGATTTTTATAAGGGAGAGGAGGGTCTCTTTAAGAATGTTTGAAAATATTATTTTATTATAAACTGAATTTAGATTTAAAAAGGTCCCTAGCTTATTTAATTAGAAGATAAGGTGAGTATTTTTCACAAACCTATCATAAAATGGGTTTTAAACTAGTTTATGGCATAAATTTAACCTTATCTTTATCTTTAAACATTAGTTAACTAATTTAACATTTACTATATCCTCTTGTATATTCATACTGTATGGTTAATATATTTACTATAAAATTCTAAGAGACCCAAAAATGGATTATTAATGACATTAGTAACATCTTATATGTTATTTGGCCAAATATTATATTTTTAGGACTATTTTATCATTTAATAAAATATTGATTGATTTAAAAACTCATTTATGTCAATTTATAAACTATTCATATCAAAACTTTAAAAAAATCTATAACAACTTGATTATTTCAAAAAAACTACATTAATTCAATGATAACAAGTTATAATCATCTATAAAATTTGTGGATGTCCTAAAAAGTTTCAAAATAAATTTATTTTAATATTTATAATCTCATTTATTTAAAACATTCATTAATGAGGTAATCATTACATTATTATTGTGTCATAAATACATTTATTTATATGACGTATAAATTTTAAATAAAATACTATGATATAGGAAATATTTTTATATTCCTAATGACTATTTATAGTCGAAAATACCACTTATATAACCCATTATAAAAATTGTTTTACTAAGAGATATATGTTTATGTTACATTTTCCTTAACTTTAAATTAATTTTTATAAAGTGTCTTTTTCATTTACAAGTGGCTCCATGGGGTCCCCAAAACCAACCCAAGGATGACCATGGTTGGAAATGTATCATAAAAGAGGATTAGGACACATTTTAGGATAATTTAATATTATTATAATATTATTTTTTTACCCTTATTTACCAAATATACCCTTTAACCATGATATGTAAAATATTTATTGAAGTTACTATTCATAATGTCAAAAAATAAAAGTTACCTATTTACACAATTTGGACCTCCTGATTCCAAACAAGGAATCCATTTTTCCAAATTCAAAAAAACAGAAGTTGTATAAATTAATTTAAAATTAATTCCCATTGTCAATACCAAAAAGTGTGTTTTTAAGAAACAATAAATATCAAAAGATTGACACTTGTTTATGTTCAATTTCAAATTTAAATTACTTATAATGACCAAAATTTAATTAAAGGGTAAAAATATAATATAATTACACTTTAAAACCAATTAAAAAGATAAAAAGTCCAAAATATGTGAAAAGATGGAAGCTAAAACCATATATTCTTAATATATAGGAATCATAAGGCCATAGAGAATCCCTTATCATCATAGATCAACTTTAAATTAATTACTATTATCCCCCAAGGTTAAATCCTTATACATAACCAAATATGCTCAAAATAATATAATATCCATAGAATCTAGGGTCAAAACTAATATGAAAGTCCCATATTGATGGTAACCAATGGAAAATGAAGAATCCAAGTTTACTACACCCTGAGCCAACAATTTTTTCAAGACTAATGGAACTTGAGAGTATCATATAACCCATGATTTCCAAACCACATAGTAACCCCTAACTCCTATATCACCTCTCTAAAACAATAATATGGAACTTTACCTCATAAAAGAAATGTGTATCAATTTTAAGATTCCAATGGACTGTGGTTGTATTTGTTGTCAATAAGAATGTCATTATATGTTTTGGGTTATGAAGGAAGATCCTAATTATTATGGAAGCTGATTCCATTATAGAGAATGATAAATAAGAAAGGAATATTATTTAAACTATCTTGGTTATCCATATTCACATAATAAACCCCATTATATATCAGATGATTAAAGATCTAGTTTATAAATACATAATGGTGATTTCCATGTGCTCTATCTATAATAGTATGGATTTGAGAAGTAGAGTCTTTGTCTATTGAAAAAATTAAAAACATGTGATTAAAAATAAAAATTTATTAGTTTTATTAGAGAAACCATTCAAGGATTTTTTAGCATAAAGGATATTGAATACAGTGAATAATATCACTTGGATGAAGGTTTTGAGAAACTAAGGGTAGAGATAGAGTATTGAGGTATTGTTGATATATGGAAGCACTCAAAATTAAGTAATTAAATTTTGTAAAAGAATTTAGAATTAAGGTTGAAGAGTTTATAAATATTCTATTATTTATAAATTCATTATAATTAATTTTATTTTCTTTGAGGAGGACTTCATTTTATTTGAACAAGTTTTTTTTCAAACATATATTTTTATCAGAATAAAAAATTTGGCCATGGAATTTGATACATAATATTTTTTTGACAAAGTACTGCAATTTTTTTAAAGAAATGGTAGTTTTTTATATACATATGATTTTTTATATTTCAATATAGAAAATACATTAGATGTATAATATATTTATCAAAATTAGATATTTAGTAAATTATTGATGCTACCCTATGATATGTGCGGTTTTTGATAAAAATAAAAAGTGAAAAATATAAAAGGAAGTGATATGTATATTTTTTTCATGTTTAAGTTTTATAATTGAAGAACTTTGAAAATGGAAAATAAAAAAGCACATAGTTCATATATTAGATATTTTCAAAAGTACTTTTGTGATATTTGGTGAAGGAATGAATTTACACTATGGTGCGTAATATTATTCAGTGAATACATTTGATATTTTATCATAGTTCATACATACATATAATCAAGGCATTGAAATACTATGATATTTAATATCCATGAAGCATGGATAAGTTTTTTTTTGGAATATCATTGTAGATAATTTTCTAATTCAGAACCTTAGAAATGGATATGAAAAATAAAACCATACACAAAACCATTTGTTGGGAAAATGAGAAAAGTTAAAAACTCACACTGATGTGTAAGGATTTGAATGCCATACATAATATTTTTGACCTCACATCATGGAATATAATTTTTTCTAAAACTTATATAAGTTTTTATAATTATAGAAATGTGGTATTTCTAAATATAGATATATTCCAAAATAATTTTTTTTGGAAATAATATCATGTGATGCTATTACTATTCAAAAGTGAAATAAAAATCACAAATTATATTGTAATTTAAGATGAATGATTGAAAAAATGATATTCACATTTTATAAGAGAAGGCTAGGAAAGTAAAATATGAGAATTAAATTCAAGTTAAAAATTATTTTTTATTTTTTGAGATTTTTGTGCCATATGAAAAAGTGTCACAACACAACAATGTTTGTGAGTAATTTTTATCATAAAATCTTGAATATTTCTTGACTGCACTTTTTCTGGAATTATTTAGAGAATAATAATACCAAGTGTCATGGAAGAAATTAAAAGGAGATTTATTTTGACTATGATTAAATTGGATTAAATTACAATAAGGGTATTCTTGGAATACCATAGGAGACAAGTAGTTATGTGAATGGAATATTTTGAGATTATTAGATCAATATCACATGATATAGTTTTGAATTATCAAAGAGAATATTCACGTGTGAATAGAGAATTATTTTCTATATTAATAATATTGAAAATATTTTTTTTGTGTTCTGGTATAAAAAGTTGGAAGAATGTTATTACTTGATAATTTAGTATTAATTTTCATTTAAAATAAATAGTATTTTTAATAGATTGCATCACACACAACATATAACTAAAATAATACCATGATACATTGAAATAAAATTATTAAATTAGACTATTATAATTTATACATTAAATTAGAAGGTATAAATACAAGAAAACACATTATAAAATATAAAATAAATGGAATCAAGTAGTAGGAATCTTATTTATGAAACTCATTTATCCAATATTGGAATGGAGGTAACTTCTCTAGGGTTTTCTCTAGACCAAGACTATCCCTTACCCCAAAAAGCATGTTTTGAGTGAAATCATATATATGATAAGTTTGTGGTGATAGAAATTACTATGAGATATAAGTTAGTATAATCACTACCTCCTATTTCCACCATTATTATCTTTTACTTGGGTCTTATGAGTATATTTCGAGGTGTTAATTAAGTAGAAATTATGATGAAAAAAAATGTAATTATTAATGTAATAAGTAATTTATATTTCACATGTATTTTATAAATTTAAAATTTATACTTTTAATGAAAAATAAATTCCAATTTAAATACTAATTATGTGATAAAATTCAATTAGTATTTCTAAATAACTAATAAAATAATTTTATGCATAAAAATATATTTTACAAAAAAAATTCATTTTTATGCTCTATGCATTTATTATTTTAGGAAACTAAATATATCATGTTAAAATGATGATAAAATATATTATATTTATAAATAATATATTAACACTAATTATTTATAAATTTATAGGAAATAAGAATAAGAGTCGTTAATGTTTGAAAAAGACATTTTTCTACAAAAAAAGTCCTTTATATAACTTATTTTTTAATTTAAAAGTAAATTTTATCATATTTATAAATTTAATTAAATTAAATAAATAACAAATTAATTATTGGAATGTTAATTTTTTTAATACGGGCCATATTCTATTTTTAGTAAAAAAATAATCACCATGGTTAATTTTCAATCAAGGTTAATAAGGTTAAAAATGATAGGATCAAATATTACTATGTGAAATTGATTCAAAAAAAATCAAGAAGACAACTTTTAGGTTGTAAAGTCACACTTAAATATCCCAAAAACATTTACTTAGCTAAATCATCCAACTTTCATGAAATTTCATTTTACCCTTTACCTAAATTTCACTATCTTCCCTGGATTACTTCCCTTATTACCCCCTTTCCACTCACCACTTAAAAGGGAAAAGAAGATTAGCTCACAGGCCAAGAACAATGTCACCTTATTATTCTGAATGGACCAAATGCAAGAAGGGTTCCTTTGAATATATAGTTTCTCCTTCAAATTTTTGTTTTGAATATCACCTCTAGCATCTTTTTTCCATGAGAGGTCATGGAAACTCTTTCTCCTTTGATAATATCATTATGAGATGCAAGTCTTATTCTTTACAATCTAATTATGGAACTTCCTTCTAGAATAATAATGGAATGGATTCAATTTACTAGATGAAATTAATCTTCCATTTCACTTCATTTTATTATTTTGTAACAAATATTATTCTTCTATAATTCATATATTTAAATGTAATGATCTCTCTATCATTATAAAAATTATTCAAATGGTTCATAGTCTTCTTTTTATTTTTTAGATATCTCAAAGAAATATCTAATCTGTTTTTATTTGATTGATATATCTCTCATATGATATATATATTCTTCTCTTATACAGTCATTATCAAAAGTTCTATAACTACCATTTTATGAGTCATAAATTAATCTAAAATTTTCCATGTGTCTTGTTTTGGATAGTATAATATATTAAGGATATTTATGCCAATGATAACTACCGTGATTTTTTTTTTCATATTCTAGTATTAAATTCCATATATATAAATATAGAAAAATTGTATCTATATAACACCACTATCCTGGCCTAAAAACCTTAATTCTTTATAACCAATTCTCATAAAAACCTTCATCTCATGTCATTGGCCCTCCATTTATGAATAACCACACACTATAACACATTTTCTAATAGTTAGGGACTCCCATGATTCTCTCCTTTTATTACACTTTCACACTGCAATGTGGCTATAAATTAAATAGAGTATTCTCCTATGATGTAACTATTACTTTCAGGGTGTAGTATCTTCCAAGTCCAAAAAACCAAATTGATACATCATTATAGCTTCTTCTCTATTGAGTGTACCTGTCTCAAATAGTAGAACGCAAAAATATGATCCCCACATACCTTTATGGCATAAGCATAGGTTCCATGATGTAAACTCATTTTTCCTATGATGTGGTTATTTCTTTATGGTTATTAAATCACTATAATTATAGGAAATAGAACAATAAGTGTCTTTTATATGTGTGTGAACTCTCATTATCTCAAGTTCACAAGGACTACATTGTGGTAAGTTGCACTCTGCTATAGACAAAACTTATTCATCCTTATTATGGTGTAATCTCATATACTACAACATAACCCAATAGATCCCTAAAATATTAAATTCTTGTAAATATAAACCTTAAATGAAGTAGTATAAATCTATGGCCTAGGAATATAGATTTCTGTGGGACTACAGTGAGGTGATCATCTCTATAGTGTAGCATTCAAGTAGGAACCCTAGAGTGAGAGGTTGAAGATGATCGTTGAAGTAGATAATATGACTCTATTTCATTTGATCAGATAGTCACAGTATTTTATATATGTTCTTAAATGGGTTAACAGTACCTAATTCTTCTGATTCAAACATTGAACTTCCACTTATCCTTTTAGTGCTTAATATACATTTTTATTTCCCTGACTTTCTTGTTTCAAGGAAAAGGGTCCATTCTTATCCTTCTTCATGCTTCTTCCCTATGACATGGACCACTACTACCATGTACATGTTGAACTGCATGTGGGAACACATGTTAACACCCACGTTCACTCTTCCTCACACATTCTTCCCAACCTGGTGCTTCTAGGGATGGTTGGAATTCCTGATTCCCCTATGTGGGAAAGCATTATTTCATATATATAGGGTTGAGATAGCTTTTTTAGGAAGCTATGAGTGGCCAATTTTTTAGAAATTTATTTTCTTATTTATTTTTTATAAAATACAACTCTATAATTCCACCAAACTAAACTTAAGGAAGTACCTCCAAAAATATATATTTTTCTTCCTTGAGAATATCAACCGTAATTCCTCTAACAAATCTAATCATGTATTGTAAATAAATCAATGATCACATATTTATTTAAAAAAAACGTATTTTCAACAATGCCACTCTAAACTTCCATGACCATATATTGTTAACAAATGTATTCCAAACTCAAAAGGGTTCAACAATATCCCATTTGGATTTAGTTGAAAATATCCCCTGAACAATATCACCTTGAAACCAATCCCCATTATTACTTCTACCCCTTACTGTAAATAAAATAAAAGGGGTATTTCCAATATTTCCACCTTCATATGATGGGATGTACCTTTATTTTTTCTTCCCCTTATTGGAGGGAACACCAACTTCTCATAGACTACCCATTTTTCTTATACTTCCAGGAGGTATTCCTCATGGGATTTATCCCCCTATGAGGATAGAGAGAACTTAATCTTAAATTTATTCTCCTCCTATTTTAATATCCTTTGAAAAAACCCAGAATTAATTAACCAACTCCATTGAAACTGCATGCTATAAATCATGTCTATTTACCTACTGTATTTATATAAGAGATTCATAGAGTGACTTTACCAATTGGAACTTAGGATGTCTATAAATAATCTAAGCCAACCTAGGATGAGATCAGTGTAGAAAACAAGAGTTTTTATAGAAAAAAATAATTTTATCCAAATCACTCATTAATATTATAAAAATTTCATAACAAATATGGATTTTTCATCACACAAAAGACTACATGTGATCTCCAACACACTTCACACTAAACCATTTTAGATAAAATTAAAGTAATTATTTGTGAGGATTATACCACTTTATTATGAAATTGATATGACTTTTTAAAAATTTGACACCATTAGTTTCAAGTTTGGTCCAACCAAAAAAAACTATAACACATAAACTCCTTACTTTTTAGTCCTTTGTAGGATTCAAAAACTTCTGATTTTGGATTAATAGCCTTTTATGTTCATCAAAACTCCCCTTGAGACTTTGGTTCAAGTCACTACTTGATGTAGCTCAATTTTAGGATACCACTTTGTGGTAAAAAAACATCCATGTTTGTAACTTTTGGATAACTTAAAAAAATAAGAAAATACAAAACATAGAAACACTTATAAAATAAAATAATATATGAATATGAAATTATTTTTTTTGGCTGCCTCTATTTCCTATTTCTTCTTCTTCAGCTGTCGTGTTACCGCTTGGTTTATGGGATAATAAAATCTTTATTTCAACTCCCTTTTCATATAATTTTTTATCATAATAAATCATTGAATTATTTTCCCCCATAACTTTACACCTCTCCAAACAACAATTATAAATAATATAGAGTATAGGGAATGGGGTACCTCAAAGTTCCTTAAGTTGAGGAATAGGGATGTACAAGATAAACCAACTCATCACCTTCCATATTTACTTTTCTATTTTTTATATTTTGAGAAAGGAATTAATTTATCTTTTCAAACTCTTTATCACCAATTGTATTAGGACAACATTACATTATTCCAAATTAAATACTTTGAGTGATACCACTTACCCACTTCTCTTCATGGATGTGATCATTGTTATCTTTTATTGGATTGAGATTTTACAAAAGTTTGGAATGGATCACACTTTAAAAATTTTATTCTTGAGTTTTATAAGTAGTGGATATCAACTCCGATAGTCTTCTACATTTCTTATTCCTCTTTTATCTCTTAGTGGTCTATATAAGATCACTTTGGAAAAACATTTACATGATGTCCATGAGTTAAATCTTGGAATACATCTTACTTAGTGGATTCAAATTCATATTATATTACTACATCATCAAAAATAGAACAACCTCTTTTTATTACTTTCATATCTATATTTTATCCTTCTAAGAGAATTGTTGTGAGTACTCAGATCTTGGTTCTTTATGAATCCTTTATTGAGGA
Organism: Viscum album; assembly: GCA_963277665.1. Taxonomy (NCBI): domain Eukaryota; kingdom Viridiplantae; phylum Streptophyta; class Magnoliopsida; order Santalales; family Viscaceae; genus Viscum; species Viscum album. Next base: position 179,086,066 of record OY728159.1, on the reverse strand, counting down.
TCATCTTTATTCTCCAAAACATTAGACCCACTTTTCATATTAATAGAACTTTTTCCTAGATAATAATTATCCTTGAAATTCAAAGTATTGGAGTGTCTTTGTATGTCTTATTTACCCTTCTATACATTTTTTCAATTGTAACACATTTCCATATGATTGAGGTTAGAATAAATAAAATATTTACTATAATAATCATACATCATTTGGTCTCTCCTTAAATGACATATTGGAACTATTAAAGATATTATAAAATCCATAGATTCATTAAATTAAATAAATATACTCATAATCTACCCAATTCTTCTTCAAGTGTTTCATTTAGATGCCTCCTTCATTTGTGGATTACCACTTGCTAAATTTTAATAGAACCTCTATTTTCCTCAAAAATTCAGATATGGATTTATCTTTTTTGATAGTCATCTTCAAATATATTTTGGAGGAGTATTCATATTCACTTTTTATGTGTTTATCCACTTATCAAGGTCTCTTATTTTATTATATTTTTATAATTAATTTTAGAAATAGAATATTTATGAAATTTACTCTATTATCATAGATTTATATCCTCTTTAAATAGTTATGACGGGTGATTTTCATGATCATAATTATTGGATTTCAAACTTTTGGACTCTTTTTAGTTTAATCACTTATCCATGAAATTAGTTTGGATTTCTTCCACCACTATGGAAATCTTCTCTAACTCTTCATCTTGGGAGTTATTATTTTATCTTAAATTAGTGGAAACTTAAACAAGCCTTATATTTAGATTTTTTTAATTTATCCACCTCAATTATAATCACATGAATCTAGATTTATTTATATTCATTATCATCCATTATCTTTAGATTATTCTCTTTTAACTAATGATGAAATTCCTTTGGAAGGTGGAAAACCTCCACTTTTTATCTTATTGGGACTTACTTACCATCAGTAGTTCAAAATCCACTTGGTTGACCAGAATCCTCATTCATTATTGAAGAATAATTTAATCATTTAATGGATTCACAATTTGAATTTTCCATACATATCTTCTCCATGAAATTGAAATCATATAACTGGATATCACACCTCACAAATATAGTTCCATACTGATGGATTATACCTGAATTGATATTTTTCTTTGAGGTTATGACCTTTTACATGACAGAGCACAATATAAAAGAAAACCAAAACTTATAATTAATCAATCATATGAACAAGACCATAGGAAAAAAAATATCCCATAAAGAAACTCACCCTATTATAGAAATTATTAGTTCTGATAAGGTCTTGGGTACCCTGAGGGGGGGTGAATCATAGTATGGATAATTTTCAATTTCTTCCAACCCCAATGGAGCTTGGCCTCTTAATTTTAAGGTTCACCTTTATTTTCTTTTGTTGATATCATTACCTTTTACTTGACCAAACTTTGTATATTAATTTTACTTTTGACTATATTTATCTATTTTTTTATGATGATTCATGGGAAGTAATGAAAACAAGAACAAGGAAACATGGGATTTTACTTGGTTCACCACAACGAGCTAGTACAAGGATCCTGATACCAATATTTTTTTGGTGGACCAAAATTTCTAAGCTCACTCCTTGTTGATTTAGTCTGTGTTACTCTAGACAAGGATCACTTCCTATTTCATTATGATTGGTCTTTCATACTAAGGCCCACTACCTTAAAATGATTTGGGGTAGATTCACTATATCCCTAGGATTAGTTCCTTCAAAACCCCAGTTTCCACTCACTAAATTAAAGGAAAAACAAGATTGGATTTTAAAGTAAGAATAATTTCACCTTGTTATTATTAATGCACTAAATGTAATATGGGTGAATTTAGATCTCTAGTTGATCCTTTACAAGTTTTCTATGAATATCATCTCAAGCATATTATTCCCATGGGAGGTTATGGAAAATCCTTCACATTTGATAATATCCTTAGCTTATGTAAGTCTTATTCATTCAAAAATAACTCTGGAACTCCCTTCCAAAATAATACTAGAATTACCTCTCTTTATTGGATGCATCAACTCCTCCCTTGCACTTGACTTTGTTACAATGTACCAAAACGTTTTGTTCTATAATTTATTCATTTTAATGGAATTAACACACTATTTTTCTTCTGTAGATGTTTCAAACAGAGTAAAGCCACATTTTTATTTTTTAAGTATCTTGAATAAAGTTTTCCTCTATATTTATTTTATAGATAGATCTCTCATATGATACAAATATTCTTCTCTAATATACTAATTATCACATATTCTTAAACATTAATTTTAAGAGTCATAAATGACTCTTAAATTATCAATGTCTCTTAGGTTTGATATCATCATAGAGGAAGGATATTAATTCCCATGATAACTTCCCCTAAGAAGTTTTGTATCTGCTAGTATGAACTTACATATATGTAAATATGGAAAATTGTATTTCCATATAACCATGATCATTGTATTTATCATTTAATTATTTATGAACCATGATGATAAAATTATCCATATAATGAATTTTAACCTCTATTTATGAATAACCACACACTTTCTTACATATTATAATAGTTAGGTACTTCCATGATTCTCTCATTAAATTATGCTTACACACTGCAACCTGCCTAGTAATTCCATAGTGTAAACCCCTACCTCCATGGTGAAGTATTGATTCATGCTCAAATTTACCTAAGAGATGAAGGTAGAACGTTCCTTGTATTCTATATTGGGTTGTCAAATCCACTGAGACCTAAGAAGATACCTAAGATGCCTAACCTATGAGACGGATTTTTGGATATGAAGTGGAAAAATTGGTTTTGATTTTAGATGTTTTTAAAGAACACTAAGAAACCTAAGTGAATTCAATTTAATGAAAATGGGTTGATCTTAGGATTATGCTTTGGGTGAATTGAATGAATTTTACTTCTTTAAACAATTTTGGTTTTATTAATTCTTGATGAATCCATTATTCAAAATAACAATAACTTCATAATTTTCTAGTTTTATGATAACTAAACTCAATTAATAATACCCTACACACTTAGAGAACCAAATTCATGATCTATTCAAGGTGTATGGTCATTTTAGTACTTGGATTTAGCTTCCTCAAACACAGTGAAGATGAAGAGTGGAAATAATTGAAGAATGGAAGTATTGAATTAATTAGCCAATTAACAACAATTCATTCATAAAATAACATTAAATCCATCCTTTTAATAATCATATGATCAACCCATTAAAGTTTTATCCCTCCATTGATGGTATACTCTCAATGGTGGGTAGAAGATGGCTTACAAGAATTGGATTGAAGAAATTAAAATCGTGGAAATAACGAGCACTCCTCCATGTGTGTGAACGAAATTCACACCTATGTGTGAAATAACTTCACCACAACACAGATATATTACTATGATTTGTGAGTTTTAATGAGAGATAATGGGAATAATATAAAAGAAAGATGTTGATTAAGAACATAGAAATACAAAAAGAAACTTACATGGAAGTTGAGAACATTGCAACGGAACTTTGGCATAATAACATTACAAAAAACAAGAGATCTGTTCCCCCTCACCACCACTGCCTTAAATAGGAAATTGTTAAGCCTTAGTATGAGCATCAATCAATGTATTCCCAAATATTAAATTAATTTAGGTCTCAGAGTGGTGGAAAGTAGTGGAGATATTGATCCCCTCCTTGACTTTTTATCCTCCTTGTCTCCCCTGAAAAGATCATCCTGTATGGGAAAGCATATCGCCAAATCTGGGTGGGCCATAGAAGAGACTTTTGTGTCTTTATATTTCATCTAGACTTATGAAAATTTGGGCCTATTTTGAGTTTTGGATCAAGAGTTATGGCCGCTTTAGTGGGATAAAATTCTGGGCCGCAGATTCTGGCCCAGATTTTGATTTTCTCTTTGGGCCACCTTAATAACCACCATGGAAGCCTAATTAGCACTGACTCCTGAAGAATTATTTTTTCCTCTACATGTCTTCTAGAATCCCACTAAATATGGGATTTATTGGTCCATTATTGTGGGCCCCACATTCTCATCAGTGGTTCGGTGTCCAATCTGCCTTCTCCAAAATTGTTTCCTTTCATCACCAAATATCACCATCATCCTTTATGAATCCTCCATTGATACCAGAATTAAAAATGTTCATATTAAATTGTAGATAAATTTACCAAAATATAAAATTAAATTATAGATAATTACATTCCTTAAAATCAGATGAATCATTGGGCCTAAATTGGTGTACATTAGGCATGAAGTGCACAAATGATGAGAGTGGATGTTCAAAATTAAAATCCACTAACTCAGGCCCATAAGATCAAAAATTAACATTTAATACCATTAAAATGTAATTAACATATTTTTTTATTGTCTAATCACACCCCCACACTTGATATTTTCTAGTCCCGAGCAAATAATTCGAAGATTATATTTGAATTATTTTTTTTAAACACATTATAACAAACAGTGCTCACATTATAAACTACACACAAATATATCTTTATAACCTATCAAAATAATTTAAAACATGATAAATTTAAAATCATATCCCAATCCCAATCCCATTCCATTGATCAAATCCATCATCATACTTCATCCAACTCAATTTGGTGAAATGATGTGTTGTGAATCACAATAGATATGGGGGTTCATTTTCATTCAAGGGGGAAATCATAGAAGCACTAGGTGGAATCACATTTAATCCTAATATGAGTATTCCTCATTCCTTTTTTTGGATTTTTTTCAATATTTCCATAGTAATCGAGATTTCATTTAATCAAATTAACCCAGGTAGCAAGACTGCTTTGCCGATGACTCCCAGACTCAAAGGCCTTAGGGCACCAAGTGAAGCCCACATACTCGAGTATCATATTGAGTTAACTTGATCAAAAACAAAGTAATATTACCATAAATAGATATAGAGTGAAAAACTCAGGGCTATACAACACTAAAGTCACAATCCCCAAGTGCCGAAATCCTTTCATTTAATCAATCCATTGCTCTACACGCAATTTTTATTATTATTATTATATTTTTTTGGAATACTCAAATTATTCATAAAAATCAAACCAGCCTATGCTATTTATTATGGGACCCCGAGAATTAAAATTAGTACCCCACAATCTAGAGGATGTGCATTGTGGAATTTTGATTTAATGGATGAAAATAAAAATGATGAAAATTATCATTGGACAACCAAACTTCCAAAATCAATGCTTTTAAACTTATTCATGAATTAAATTAAGAGTCAAGGAAACAAAAATTATTTGATATATAGTTTTAATGTGAGAAAAGATGTTATTATATAAATTATAAAGGAATTTTACTTCTTCTTTTTCTGTTTTTTTTTAACAAAAATTTTGTTTCCACACCCCCCAACTTAAAATGAAAATGTCCCTAGTTTTGTAAAAAGAAAAGAGAGGAGAAAGTAGGTGGGGGGGGATGAGTTGGAAAGGGCATGGAACAAGTTCACCTGGTGGCTTCATAATGATGATTATAGTTCTCCCAAATCACTCTTTGTTACCATGGGAGATGTAGGCACCTCTTTGATTGAATATGTATCACCCAAAAATAGTCCCTAAACCATGAAAATAAGAACAAACCAGACAGAAAAACAACAAAAAAAATTATTTAATACCAAGTCTCATCATTTTATGGTTTTCCTTTTGTTTTTGTTTTTTTAAAATAAACTGATGATACATTGTCTTCTTTTTAATTTTTGGGTAAGGTAGTTCTCAGGGATCACACCGCATGACATGGATGAATACGATGCTCCCTTTTTATACCCATCCATACTCATAAGAGAAGAACGGGTCAATAGTATGAGTTAGAATAAAGTTATATCAAAATGATCCACTAATCCTATTTGAAATATAAAGTTGATTAAAACAAAAAAAATTTATTGGAAACTTGAAAACCATGGGTTTCCTTCCATGCAGCGCTTTATTTAATGTCATTATCTTGACTTGGACCCCTAATCGATTAATTATTTTCGTCATCTAAGGTAAGTTCACACAATTATTCATCAATTTCATGTTTTTGTAATGGTTCTATGAATGGTTTGACTCTAGGACCATTAACATTAAATGTTTGACCATTGGTGGGATCTTGAATTTCTACAGCCCCATGGGGGTACACCTTATGCACTATGTATGGACCTGACCATCTATACCTCAATTTTCCTGGGTGTAAGTGAAGTTTAGAATTATACAAAAGAACGGGTTTTCCCGGTTCAATGTGTTTGGTTTTAATATTTCTAGATTGGTAGGCTTATACTTTAGCTTTATTGATCCTTGAATTTTCATAAGCCTCCATCCTAAGTTCCTCAAGTTCATTGAGATCTAATTTCCTTTTTTTTCAACCAATGAGAGGTTATAATTTATTTTTTTAATTGCCCAAAAGGCCTTATGTTCAATATCTACTGGAAAATGGCATGCTTTACCATAAACCAACATATATGGGGACATTCCTATAATGGTTTTATATATGGTTCGATAGGCCCAAAGAGCATCTAATAGTTTTCTCGACCAATCTTTCCAAGATGGATTAACATTTTTCTCAAGAATCTGTTTAATTTATCTATTGGCTAACTCAACTTGACCATTTGTATGTGGCTAGTAAGTAGTGGAAACTTTATGAGAAATTCCATACTTTTCCATGAGTGATGAGAATGGATGATTGCAAAAATGAGTTCCATGATCACTAATGATAGCCCTAGGAATTCCAAATCTAGAGAAGATGTTTTCCTTGATAAATCTAATCACATTTTGATGATCATTGGATTTTTTAGGAATGGCATCAACCCATTTGGAGACATAATTGACAGCTAAAAGATTGTAAAGATATCCCCTAGATTTTGGTAAGGGACCCATGAAATCAATTCCCCAGTTGTCAAAGATTTCAATCACTAAAATGGGAGTGTGTGGCATTTGATTACTTTTTTTGATGGACCATACTTGTTGACACCTAGGAAAGCTTTGAAAAAATGTGTAAGAGTCCCTTGATAGGGTGGGATAGAAGAGACCACACTGAAGAACCTTAGCAGAAGTTTTCCTAGAGGAAAAGTGACCTCCACATGCCTCACTATGACAGAATTTAAGGATGGAATCTTGTTCAGATTCTGGGAAACACCTCCTAATGACTTGGTCAGGGTAGAACTTATAGAGGTATGGATCATCAAACACATAGCGCCTAACATCATACAGGAATTTCCTTCAAGCTTGAGTCCCTAAGAATTTTGGAATTAATCTTGTAACTAAGAAGCTGGTTATGTCAGCATACCAAGGGAAGTCACTCACAGAGTATAGGTGTTCATCGTGAAATGAATCAGACACAGAAAGGTGATTTGAGTTGTCTTTGAATTCCATCCTAGATAGGTGATCAGCTAAAACATTTTCAATTCCCTTTTTATCATCGATTGTGAGGTCAAATTCTTGTAAGAGAAGGACCCACCTAATCAGTCTAGCCTTAACATCTTGTTTTTGGTAGAGGTATTTTAGTGAAGAATGGTTAGTGAACACAGTGATGGGGGATCCTAAGAGGTAGGACCTAAACTTCTCTAAAGAAAAACAAAATATAAATTAACTCCTTTTTAGTAGTGGTGTAGTTGATTTGGTCATCATTTAAGGATTTTCTTGCATAATAAATGACATAAAGAGTTTTATCACAACGTTTTCCTAACACAGCTCCTACAGAAAAGTCACTAGCATCACACATAAGTTCGAAAGGAAGGTTCCAATTTGGAGATTTCATAATGGGAGGAGAGGTGAGAGAGGATTTGAGGGTTTAGAATGAACCCTCACAACTTTCTGTCCAAACAAATGGAGCATCCTTTACTAGGAGAGCACAAAGGGGACGATAGATTGAACTAAAGTCCTTGATGAATCTTCTATAGAAACCAGCATGTCCTGGTAAATACCTCACTTCCTTGATAGTTTTGGGTGATGGAAGGTGACGAATGATGTCAACCTTTGCTTTATCAAATTCAATCCCCCTACTCAAGAATAGATGGCCAAGGACTAGTCCCTATTTAACCATGAAATGAAATTTTTCCTAGTTTAGGAACAGATTCTTTTCTTCACATCTTGAAAAGACTCTCTCTACTTTCCGCAGACATCCCTCAAATGTATCCCCAAACACAGAGTATCCATCCATGAAGACCTCTAGAAAATCCCATACCATGTCTAAGAAGATTCCCATCATGCACCGCTGGAAGGTTTCGGGGGCATTGCATAACCAAAGGGTGTGCGTTTGAAGGAAAAGGTTCCAAATGGACAGGTGAATGTAGTCTTCCCTTGATCCTATATGGATACCTCAATTTTATTGTACCCCGAGTACCCATCTAAGAAATAGTAGAAGGCATGACCTGCCACTCTCTCAAGGACTTGGTCAATGAATGGTAAGGGGATATGGTCCTTCTTAGTAAATGATTTTAGCTTCTTATAGTCGATGCAGACTCTCCATCCACTACTCACCCTTGTTGGAAGAATCTCTCCATCCTCATTGGTTATCACTGTGATTCCAGCCATTTTTGGAACCACTTGGATTGGGATCACCCACTCACTCTCAGCTATGGGATAGATGATACTAGCTTTAAAACATTTAAGAAGTTCTTTTCTAAATACTTCCATGAGATTAGGATTGATTCACCATTGAGTTTGATGACATGGCTTTGAATCAGATTCCAGAACAATCCTATGAGTCCTGATAAGTGGGCTAATCCTAGGAATATCAGAAAGGGTCCAACCAATGGCTTTCTTATGTTTCCTAAGGATATATAGAAGCATCCTCTCATGATTGGCTTCAAGAGATGAATAAATTACAATAGTATGTGTTTGATTGTCCCCTAGGAAGGCATACTTGAGTGAAGCGGGATGTTCCTTCAATTCAAGATCAGGTTGGTTTATAATTTCAGCAGAAGATTGGGACATTGGATCAAGTTCAATTTTGTTTCCTAGAATTTTATATAGGATTTATTCCCCACATATAGAAGTTTCAGCTACAATATTGGTTTGATCAGATTTAGGGAAGGATATTTGATTGGTCTCCATGAAATTGGTTTCCTGAAAGGTTTCACTGATTGTTGGACCTAAGACTTCATCATAAGAGCAATTTGAAAATAATTGAAGCCAAGGAGATAAACTTCCTTCATGTGAACCAAGAAAATCAATCACATCCTGACTTAAACATCCATCAAATATTCCTTGATGTTCTATGGATTCATTATCAATGATTCATATCATTTTTACTTCATTAATGTCCTCATCATCCCCTATTTGTGAGCTTGCATTATATATGTTCAAGTCTAGACTCATGTTTCCAAAGGTGATGGTCATTTTCTCGTTTAGAACTCAGATAACAGAGTTGATTGTTGCAAGGAAAGGATGACCAAGGATGATTGGGGTTTGTTCCTTATTTCTTATGTTTGGATATTTGTCAAGGATAATGAAGTCAGCATGGTAGATGAATTTTTCAACCTTTACCAGAATGTCCTTTAAAATACCCTTTGGAACCCTAATACTACGATCAGCAAGTTGAAGTGTGACAGATGTGGGTTGGAGATCTTATAGGCCTAATTGGAAGTACACATCATAGGGTATGAGATTGACACTAGCACCTAGTTCACACAAGGCCTTGACAACTTTGCTCTCTCCTAGTTCAACATTTATATAAGGTAAACCTGGTTCTTTTAGCTTAGGAGGAATGGTCCCTTAAATGGTGTTACTCACATTAGCTGACAAAAGGACTTGGTTTTTAGGTAAAAATTTTATTTTATAAGTGCACAAGTCCTTAAGGTACTTTGAGTTGGTAGGTATGGTTTGGATTGAACCGAGAAGGGGGATGTTCAACTTGACTTGTGAGAATATTTCCCTCAATGTTTCACTCAATTCAGGCTTGGTTTTCCCCCTCATGCATTGAGGAAATGGTGATGGTTTTGGGGTTGTTTGTTGAAGAGTTTCTTCTTTCACATTGTTATCAATTTCCTCAGTTTGATCTTGTGGTTCATTTGAATTTTCATCCATGTTTGAATCTTCAAATGGGTTTTGAATTATTTTTTTAGGTTTCTCAATTGATTTCTCACTTCTTAAAATAGTCACAGCCTTTAGTTGTTCATGAGTTGTTTGAGTACAACTTGACTCTCCCCTTGAAGTTGAGGATGGAACCGGCTGAGTAGGCATGGGTGTCTTTCCAGTTTTTATGGTTTGAAGTTCTTGTTTAAGGGAAGAGACTTCCTAGTTCATCCTTTCCATTTGTTTGCACTGTTGTTCTAGTAGGATTTGTGGAACAATTTGGGTTGGTTCTTGAGAAGATTGTTTTATCCCTGGGGGATATTTTGGAGGTGGGATGGTTTGTTGAAAATGGACCGGTGGATATTGGTATTGGATAGGTTGGGTTTGGAACTGGTTATGGGTTTGGTAGTTCTGATGGGGGTAAGTATTTTGTCCCTATGGTTGGATAGGTTTTGGTTATCTTTCCAGCAGAAGCCCGGGTGGTCATTATACCTTGGTTTTTAGTTGTTTTGGTATTGAGGCTTTTGAATGTTCAAATCATTTACTTCCGTTAGGGGTCCTCCTAAAAGAAAATCCTTGATGGATGGAATGGTTGGGCATTTTTCTATCTTATGGTCATGTTTGTCACAAATTTTTCAAACAGGGTCAACATTTTGGATTTCATGGATTTTCCTAAGGTCTATATCTTCAACCTTCCTAGAGAGTACTGCGAGTTTAGCCATAAGGCTTTCCTCTTCTCTAAGTGTATGAATTCCAGTAGTTCTTTGTGGATTTTCATAATAAGTTTAGGTTCCCCATTTTTGGTTTTGTTCAACAAGGCTTTCCAGATACACATAAGCTTCATTTGGGGATTTGTTTTTAAAGGTTCCATTACACATCATGTCAATGAATTGTTTGTTCCCCAAACCCAACCCTTCATAGAAAATTCTCACTTGTTTAGGAATAGAAAAACCATGGTGTGGAACCATGTTTAGGGTGTCTTTGAACCTCTCCCATGTTTCATAGAATGACTCTCCCTCTTTTTGAAAAAAGTTTTGGATGCTCTTTTTAAGTGCAATTGTTTTCTGGTGGGGAAAGTATTTTTTTATAGAATTCTCTTTGTATTTGGTCCCAAGAGTTGATGGATGATGGTCTCAAATTGTTTAGCCAATTTTTAGCTTGATCCTTTAAAGAAAAAGGAAATATCCTCATCTTATCTGATTCTAGTTGATGTGGGGGACACATGGTTTCTACAATGTCATTGAATTCCTTAATGTAAAGGTAGGGCATCTCAGACTCCATTCCATGAAATGTGGGAAGGTGGTTTAGGACATGGGGTTTAAAGATGTAGTTGGAATATCCTAGGGAATTGTGTCTAATGTATGAGGGGTAATTGGTCCAGGAATGTGTTAGGTAGTCATTCAAGGTTTGATCAACTACATTCCCCAAGTTTGGGGCTGCCTTATTTGGATTTCCATTTTGGTTTCCACCCGAGATTATGAGTTGGTTTCTTTGAAGAAATTCCATTGAAATGGGCTCAAATTTGGACTCTTGAGTATAAAGAGGATTAGGATATAATGGAAACAATCCCCTAGGTTTACTTGACTCCCCTATCATAGGACTTTCCACCATAACTAGTCTGTTTGAATTATCACGGGTGTAGGCGGGCATGCAGAAAAAGGAAAAAAAGCGAGAAAGGGACAAGATAAGAGATCTTGGGTGAGAATAAAAGAATGGTGGCGAGGAAAGAAGGTTTTGGTCTAAGGTACTTAGTTAGGTTCCCAGAAACGGTTCCAAAATTTGATTCACGCTCAAATTTACCCAAGAGATGAAGGTACAACAGTACTTGTAGTCTAGCTTGGGTTGTCGAATCCACTGAGACCTAAGAAGATACCTAAGATGCACAACCTATGAGATGGATTTTTGGATATGAAGTGGCCAAATTGGTTTTTATTTTAGATGGTTTTAAATAATACTAAGAAACCTAAGTGAATTCAATTTAATGAAAATGGGTTGATCTTAGGATTATGCTTTGGGTGAATTGAATGAATTTTACTTCTTTAAACAATTTTGGTTTTATTAATTCTTGATGAATACATTCTTAAAAATAACACTAACTTCATCATTTTATGGTTTTATTCTAAATAAACTCAATTAAAAATCCCCTACACACTTATAGAACTAAATTCATGATCTCTCCAAGGTGTATGGTCATTTTAGTACTTGGACTTAGCTTCCTCAAACACAGTGAAGATGAAGAGTGGAAATAATGGAAGAATGGAAGTATTGAATTAATTATCCAATTAAAAACAATTAATTCATAAAATAACATTCAATTTAGCCTTTTCATCATCCTAATATCAACCCATTAAAGGGTTATCCCTCCATTTATGGTATACTCTCAATGGTGGGTGGAAGATGGCTTACAAGAATTGGATTGAAGAAATTAAAATCGCGGAAATAACGAGCACTCATCTGTGTGTGTGAACGAAATTCACACCTATGTGTGAAATAATTAAACACAACACAGAGATATCACTTTTATTTTTGAGTTTTAATGAGAGATAATGGGAATAATATGAGATAAATATGTTTATTAAGAACATAGAAATACAAAAAGAAACTTACATGGAAATTGAGAACATTATAGCGGAACTTTGGCATAATAACGTTAAAAAAATAAGAGATCTCTTCCCCCTCACCAACACTACCTTAAATAGGCAATTAGGAAGTCTTATTCTGAGCCTCAATCAATTTATTCCAAAATATTAAATTAATTTTGGCCTTAGGGTGGTGGAAAGTAGTGGAGAAATTGATCCCCACCTTGACTTTTTATCCTCCTTGTCTCCCCTAAAAAGATCGTCCTATATAGGAAAGCATATCGCTGAATCTGGGTGGTTCATAGGGGAATATTTTGTGTCTTCGGATGTATTCTAGATTTATGTAAAATTTAGGCCTATTTAGAGTTTTGGATCGGGAGTTATGTCCACTTTAGTGGGATAAAATTCTGGGCTGTAGATTCTGTCCATGATTTTGATCTTCTCTTTGGGATGCCTTAATAACCACCATGGAGGCCGAATTAGCACTGACTCCTGAATAATTATTTGTTCCTATACATGTCTTATATAATCCCACGAAAGTTTGGCTTTATTGGGCCAGTATTATGGGCCCCACATTCTCATCAGTGGTCCGGTGTCCAATCTTCCTTCTCCAGAATTGTTTCCTTTCATCTCCAAATATCACCATCATCCTTTATGAATCCTCCATTGATACCTGAATGAAAAATGTTCATATTAAAGTGTAGATAAATTTAAAAAAATATAAATTTAAAATATGGATAATTACATTCCTTAAAATCAGATGAATCATTGGGCCTAAATTGTTGTACATTGGGCATGAAGTGCACAAATGATGAGAATGGATGTTCAAAATTAAAATCCACTAAATCAGGCCCATAAGATCAAAAATGAACATTTAATACCATTAAAATGTAATTAACATATGTATTTTTATTATCTAATCAATTATCTTCCGGGTCCACAAAACCAAAGTGATGATCTGATGTATCTTTTTTCTAAATGGATCGGACACCTATAAGATGAGGAAAAGAAAAATATGATTCCCACATACCTCTATAGTGTAGACATAGGTTCCATGGTGTAAACCCCTTTTTCTAGAAATATGGTTACTTCTTTATAGTGTATTCATCACCATAATTCCGACCAAAAATATTCAATAGTTCAATCTATTTCTATGAGTAATGTCACGAACCAGGCCGGGTCGCCATCCGACTCACCGCCCGACCCGGTCCGCGGCAAGGCCTAAAGGGCGTTCCCGATCCCCACGGGCTGGCACAAGTGCCCGGGTATCAAAACTAACCCATGGGAACGATTTTACCCGAAATAAAAGATGGAAAAACAACTAACAAGATAGATAAACAGAAATTAGAAATAGACAATGAAACATGACTTTAAACTATGAACAAGTTTAAAGTCTACAAATCGAAATAATGACTAAAAAGAAAAGACGACAACGGAAACCAAAACTCGTACTCAACCTCCCGGTAGAAGGGTGGCCACATCAACACCATTCTGCATGAGAAGATCAACTGCAACCTGAACCACCATCACTGATCACGAAGTCGCAACCTAGAATACAGAAGAAACAGAATCTACATACACCCAAGGGTGTATGCAGGGTGTGAGCTAAAAGCCCAGTAGGATGCCACCGAGAAATGGTTCCATGCCAAAACATTTAAAGACAATTTAAAGTGCTTATTCAAAATTATATTTTCAAAATTCTTTTAAAGAAAATATTTACAAACCAAAATTTCAAAGGAAAACACTAAAAACACTAAAAAGAACTCATTTCACATGCACAATTTTTTTAGAGGAAGAGAAAAGTTCAAAATGGGCACACACACACTCTCTCTCTCTCACACACACACACACACTCACACACACGTACACACACACACTAACACCCAAATGGTCCTCCATATGCCGACGGAAGGCACCATGTCATAGATGGTAGAGCACTATAGGTAAAACCCCTAAGGTTCATCTAGCTCGAGTGGGACCCTAGAAACCTCGTGTCTCGGTGAAACGTGGCTTAGAAGGCCACGACCCTCAGAAAACGTGGCTTAGAAGGCCAAGACCCTCAGAACACGTGGCTTAGAAGGCCACGACCCTCAGATATCATATGTTTAGTTAGTGTTGCAATCGTCAATCCAGCTAAGTGAAACAGGGACGATACCCATCCGGTTCACAAGCACACTAGTTCTAGTCTGCCCACCTAGATACCCAGGGTTTCCCTTGTGCTCAATCAAGTTTCACAATCACATAGTGTATATCACTTTCACATATCTCGAACCAAAAAAAAACATTACACATACACGTCATTGTTTTCATACCCAAACACCATAAAAAAACACACGCACACCAAAACCATTTTATCACATAGTCCAGATCACTTGCGTGACTTGATAAACTATTTAAACAATTAGAAGAACATTTCAAAATAGCACAATAAGAGTTTTCAAATGATACGTGTCCAATTTCACATGTAAGAATACCTTTAAAACTTAACGCACACATAATTCTGTCAAAAACAACTCTCGCGCTCCATATATAATTTAATAAGTGCAATTAACAATTTATTAAACACTTAAAATTAGAAATAAAAGGTTTTCACCAGAACGACGAACTCAATTTCATAAACGAACGTCACTTTGAAACCAAAGTGCAGCTTATACAAACTAAAACATGTTTTCCCATTGTTCAAACAATTTTTCAATTTAGTTCCAAAAGTACGCCACACAGCCAACACACCCAAAGTGACTCATTTTGATTTAAAATCTACATCTAATGACACAGACACCTCAAAGAACTTGAAAACACACTTCGCACCTACCAAACAACCCAAAAACCTTACCAACCATATTCCGCATCTCAAACGTCACTTAGTTAAACAACTGCTCAATTAATAAAACATCACACATGCATACCACAAGGCCTCACTTTAAAACGCACAAATTTTAAATGGCAGAACTATTTAAAAATCAATTTCACATTACAACGCTTTTGAAACCTCATACGCACCCCTAAAAGATACTCAAGGTTAATAATAAAAATTCACACATCGAAAATAGTTTACCTTATATTGAAAAGCTCAGTTTAATATCACCCATACCTCGAGCGTTCTTGAAAACACAATTTGCACACCCTAAACAATTAACTATAACGCGTCTAAACATTCCAACAACACAACGCACAAGAAAATGTTGACATTTAATTAACAACAACTCAAATTCATCAATATGCATATCCAAGCACGTCCAAAAACAAAATTCGCATCACACAATTTATAAATTAGAACACATTATAATTTAATTAAGGAGCAATTTAAATCATCTAAAGATGGTATGGCATGGAACCACCTACCTTTAACCAAGAATCTTCCACAGAATGTGCGAAATCACCCTTGCACCTCGTCCGCACCTCAAGCAACCACAAATTGACCCTAAATCAAGCATTGGAACCATAAAAATCTAATTATAACCCAAAATTCGGACCTCATTCCAACTGAACGACCATGAACTCTAGATGAAAAAAAAATGAAGAAAAGAACTCAACCGGAGAGGAACCGCTCACGCGGAAGGAGGGAAAGCCGCCGGTGGGGGAGCCGGAACCAGCGAGGCTGCTGACCGGAGAAGAAGAGGGGCTGCCGGCCTTGGGGTGCGGAGGATCAATGCGATGCCAGGGGGGAGCCGGGGAGGTAGTCGGCGAAGAGGGAGAGGGTGCGGCCTTGGTGAGCGGAAGTCAGCAGGTGAGGAGGGAGGGGGCGCAGCGCCACCGAAGGGGGAAAGGGGAGGCCGGTCCGACGAGAGGAGCGTCACGCCTAGGGTTTCCAGGGGAAGAAGAAAAAAAAATGGAAAGGAGATGGGGGAGGGGCCCGACGGGAATGAGTGAGGGGAGGGAGAGAAAAAATAATAATAATAAAAGAGAACAAAACAAGTAAAAAAAAAGAAATAGAAATAGAATAATACCTATAGTAATAATAATAAATAAATAAGCAATAAAAGAAATAAAAGAAATATGTGGTATGATAATAAGAATTGCAATAATATCACACAATATTAACCATAGTATTTATTAACCCCAAACAATATATTTTTTCTTCATTAAAAACAATTTCTTATAGTTTACTAAACTTCTTATTTCAATTTTATTTCTATTGCATTATTTATTTCTTTTTCAGTATTCCGCTATGTTTCAACACATTTGAAAGCCGGCCAGACCGTGCGGATCTCAAAACCAGGCCTTGCTCGTACGTCCGGTGACGCAGAACCCACTCATAATTATAATTATAATTATAATTATAATAATAACAGTAATAATAATAATAATAATAACATAATAAAACCAATTGTAAACTATACAATAATCTACTTAATAAAATGCTGATAATAAAAATGATACTCACTTAAATTATTATTCAAGATAATGATAATAATATTTTAAGTGACATTAATAATAATATTATTATTAAAACCATTATTAATTCATCTCATTTCGTTAATCGAACATCGGAAAGGCATGTAGTGACCAGGCAGAGTTGTCTGACGACCCAAGCGAGGCCGCACGACTTCGACCGCAGTGCACTGGACGCAGTCGAGGCCAAAACAGACATTTTAAGATAAGAATTCAAAATTTTAACTCGGGATTCAACCCTAACCACCCGAGGCTCAAGAAAAATTGATAAAATAAATAATGTAAAAGATGCGAGTGTGAAATTCTCCCCACCATAAAGCTTTCTGTCCCCGGAAAGCCACAACTAAGTCTAAGAGTCAAAGTAAGAACGGCACCTCCTCATGGTTCAAAGGGGATCCCCACAAACATCAAGCGAAAGGAGGCAAACAAAAATCGTGCTCAGAGAGAGTGACTTAATGGAGACTTCAAGAAATGCGTAAAAGACTTTCTCATATGTGTTGCCTACCCTAAAGGGTTAAAACACCTCCAGTTGACTAAACAAGGAAAATGACTCTCGCACCCGCGAAAACCAACCTCATCAGACGAAACAACTCAAACAATATTAAACAAAAACCGCACTGTTTGGTCGGAATCAATAGACAAAGTCAGACCACGTCCACAGAACATACTTATCACTTTTCACCAAACCGTATTTAAAAACAGAAGAAAAATATCAACATGGGGAGGCCCGAGGGGCTCCCAACAATTAAAAAGTCACTGACGCGCGAAACAAGACTGGAAAAACGACACGGAGAGGTTCGAGCGAACTCCCCGCCATTAAAGAAGAGTCCAGCACTGATTCATTCTAGAGGCATTCGTGCGAGACCCAATGTGGGTCTCCCCACCATTAAGAACCTACCAACGCCCAGGGAGAGACTAGAAAACCAACATGGGGAGGTCCAGGCGGACTCCCCACCATACATGAAAGGTCACCACCGATTTATTCTAGAGACCTTTGTACGAGACCCATCATGGGTCTCGTCGCCACTAGAACTAACAGAGGATATAGAACTTTGAAAACTTTCCGATGGTGACCACACACCCTACCACAAGGGGCGGGGAGGGAGGGTCCTGACCACCTGGGAGTCAAAACCACGACCTAAGACCTGATCAACACATCCACATCCCGGGATGAGCATTATAAAATTTTGGGACTGATCTTTCCCCAACAGACTCTCAAGGACCACTAAAAGTGATTACATCCAGTGGGACGCAACCCCCAAGACTTTAACACAATGAGACGAACACGCCTCCACATGGTCACGAAAACCTTATGCAACTAGACGGTTCGTTCGGAGCAGAACAACCATAGAAAACAATTTAAGTTGCTTTAACTTCCAATACCGATGACAGAAATAAAGTCGGGGTCTCATACCCCCTCGGGGTTCCTGACCACACGCCAGCTTCACTCCGAGGCCTATGGTTGGAGCCCTGATGTTTGAAGCATCTTCTGCCTCGTAGTCAGGCATGGAAAACTCCCGAACGGAGCTTCTCCTTTTTGGTGTCACACGAAATCCTATTGCACCTGAGGATACACCATCAGACACAACACACCATGACATCCAATTGATCATACACAAAACATTAACCAACATAAAAGCTGCAATGGTGCATGCGCATCACCCTTTGTCACACTGGATGAGAACACGACACCGCAAATCGTCACCGAACATGACCATTACTGTTGAGAGGAACATTATATGGAGAAGGACTTCAAACTAGGTCTTAAACAACACATGATTCCTGCAATTGACCGTAGCATCCCCATGTGACTGGGTCTGCCACACTAGTGGCCTAACGTAAACCTCTTTCTTAAACAAGACAAACCAAAGATCAGAGGTCATTTAGAATGATAGGCTACACCGACGACTTAGGGTTGCTTCCAAACCACTGTTGATTATCAAAGAGGTCTCACGCTGTAAGACGTCACCGAACATGACCCTTGCGGATAATGTAAACACTACCAACCATTCAAAACATCGATAAACACTGACAGCTCTCAATCGCCTTCACCCTTCCCCACTGGAATTTCTTTCGCCATTTCTAGGGGAAACCTTCAAGCGTAACGACGTCAAATTTCATACTCGATGACTCAGGCAACTCAAAGAAACCAAAACTCTGTTCAACTCCCCTCGCATCTGTCATCCCAGTGCGAGAGGATCCACTTAGTTGTAAAAAGTAAAGGTGGGTTTAATTCTAGAATTCAAAAAGAGAGTCCTTCAATCAACTGGAGTGTCGGCCAACAGGGAATTCCCCGTAGTCGCACTTCAATCACATGCCAATGCTTTATGGGGGGGAAATACACTAGTCAAGGAAGAAAACTATGGACCCAACCAAACTGGTCCAACGGTCAAGACATACCACAAGAAAACACCAAACGTGCAGGGGAAACCACTGCAAGGGCTACCCGATGTACTCTTCAAAAGAATTTACTAACCACACGCTTGCATCCCAACTTACAAATAAGAATTCAAACCCAGGACACAAACCATTCAGAAAGAATACTCAGCTCAAAACGCCACACATCCAACATCTCAAAAACACAAGGACACGCCACACAAACACCATTTACTAAAACACCAATTTTTTTTTCCTTTAAAAAAAAAATTTTGAAAATAAGAAAACCCAGCGGGATGCACAAACATCAATGGCGTCCCATGAGCCTCGCACATGCATGTTCTCATGTCGCACTGACACCCACCTCATGTCCATCCAGGCACTCATCTGCTCGTGTCATTTACCATTTCTCTTTTTTGTATACACTCATGCATGTGTTCACCCATGAGAACACCAAGGGTCAAAAACAAACCATTCCATTTTTTTTCCAAAACCAAAACATCCAACCCACACTTTCCAAACCTTTCGCGTCATTTTCTTTTTAAAACCATTCATTTGAAAACATTTTCCCAGACCAAAACATATTTACTTAAAAACCAAATTCTCACGAATCCAAAACAAAGAGACGAGAAATGACGCAAGAGAAAACTTGTGTCAGAGGGTGACTGGAACGTATGGTTGGCGGCCATACGCCAGTCATGCCACTGCAACGGAGGGCATTCTAGGACAGCGTCCCCGGCTCCACATGGCTTGCCAGACCCTGCGAGCTCACTAGGACCACTGACCTTACCCATTTTTCATTTCCCATGGACATGATTAACCGCAATGACCAAAAACACAGACAAACCTCAACACACTTTGGTTACTCAAGTTCCGCCACGAGGTGTGCTGGCCAGGCACATTGCTCGTAGCTAGAACGCCGAGTTCCGACAACCTTAATTTTGGTCCAGTCTGACTCTATCTCAAAAGAGAAAGACCCAAGAGAGCAAACCTGCCTCTGATACCATTTTGTCACGAATCAGGCTGGGTCGCCATCCGACTCACCGCCTGACCCGGTCCGCGGCAAGGCCCGAAGGGCGTTCCCGATCCCCACGGGCTGGCACAAGTGCCCGGGTATCAAAACTAACCCATGGGAACGATTTTACCCGAAATAAAAGACGGAAAAACAACTAACAAGATAGATAAACAGAAATTAGAAATAGACAATGAAACATGACTTTAAACTATGAACAAGTTTAAAGTCTACAAATCGAAATAATGACTAAAAAGAAAAGACGACAACGGAAACCAAAACTCGTACTCAACCTCCCGGTAGAAGGGTGGCCACATCAACACCATTCTGCATGAGAAGATCAACTGCAACCTGAACCACCATCACTGAGCACGAAGTCGCAACCTAGAATACAGAAGAAACAGAATCTACATACACCCAAGGGTGTATGCAGGGTGTGAGCTAAAAGCCCAGTAGGATGCCACCGAGAAATGGTTCCATGCCAAAACATTTAAAGACAATTTAAAGTGCTTATTCAAAATTATATTTTCAAAATTCTTTTAAAGAAAATATTTACAAACCAAAATTTCAAAGGAAAACACTGAAAACACTAAAAAGAACTCATTTCACATGCACAATTTTTTTAGAGGAAGAGAAAAGTTCAAAATGGGCACACACACACTCTCTCTCTCTCTCACACACACACACACTCACACACACGTACACACACACACACTAACACCCAAATGGTCCTCCATATTCCGACGGAAGGCACCATGTCATAGATGGTATAGCACTATAGGTAAAACCCCTAAGGTTCATCTAGCTCGAGTGGGACCCTAGAAACCTCGTGTCTCGGTGAAACGTGGCTTAGAAGGCCACGAACCTCAGAAAACGTGGCTTAGAAGGCCACGACCCTCAGAACACGTGGCTTAGAAGGCCACGACCCTCAGATATCATATGTTTAGTTAGTGTTGCAATCGTCAATCCAGCTAAGTGAAACAGGGACGATACCCATCCGGTTCACTAGCACACTAGTTCTAGTCTACCCACCTAGATACCCAGGGTTTCCCTTGTGCTCAATCAAGTTTCACAATCACATAGTGTATATCACTTTCACATATCTCGAACCAAAAAAAACATTACACATACATGTCACCGTTTTCATACCCAAACACCATAAAAAAACACACGCACACCAAAACCATTTTATCACATAGTCCAGATCACTTGCGTGACTTGATAAACTATTTAAACAATTAGAAGAACATTTCAAAATAGCACAATAAGAGTTTTCAAATGAGACGTGTCCAATTTCACATGTAAGAATACCTTTAAAACTTAACGCACACATAATTCTGTCAAAAACAACTCTCGCGCTCCACATATAATTTAATAAGTGCAATTAACAATTTATTAAACACTTAAAATTAGAAATAAAAGGTTTGCACCAGAACGACGAACTCAATTTCATAAAAGAACGTCACTTTAAAACCAAAGTGCAGCTTATACAAACTAAAACATGTTTTCCCATTGTTCAACCAATTTTTCAATTTAGTTCCAAAAGTACGCCACACAGCCAACACACCCAAAGTGACTCATTTTGATTTAAAATCTACATCTAATGACACAGACACCTCAAAGAACTTGAAAACACACTTCGCACCTACCAAGCAACCCAAAAACCTTACCAACCATATTCCGCATCTCAAGCGTCACTTAGTTAAACAATTGCTCAATTAATAAAACATCACACATGCATACCACAAGGCCTCACTTTAAAATGCACAAATTTTAAATGGCAGAACTATTTAAAAATCAATTTCACATTCCAACGCTTTTGAAACCTCATACGCACCCCTAAAAGATACTCAAGGTTAATAATAAAAATTCACACATCGAAAATAGTTTACCTTATATTGAAAAGCTCAGTTTAATATCACCCGTACCTCGAGCGTTCTTGAAAACACAATTTGCACACCCTAAACAATTAACTATAACGCGTCTAAACATTCCAACAACACAACGCACAAGAAAATGTTGACATTTAATTAACAACAACTCAAATTCATCAATATGCATATCCAAGCACGTCCAAAAACAAAATTCGCATCACACAATTTATAAATTAGAACACATTATAATTTAATTAAGGAGCAATTTAAATCATCTAAAGATGGTATGGCATGGAACCACCTACCTTTAACCAAGAATCTTCCGCAGAATGTGCGAAATCACCCTTGCACCTCGTCCGCACCTCAAGCAACCACAAATTGACCCTAAATCAAGCATTGGAACCATAAAAATCTAATTAGAACCCAAAATTCGGACCTCATTCCAACTGAACGACCATGAACTCTAGATGAAAAAAAAATGAAGAAAAGAACTCAACCGGAGAGGAACCGCTCACGCAGAAGGAGGGAAAGTCGCCGGTGGGGGAGCCGGAACCAGCGAGGCTGCTGACCGGAGAAGAAGAGGGGTTGCCGGCCTTGGGGTGCGGCGGATCAACGCGATGCCAGGGGGGAGCCGGGGAGGTAGCCGGCAAAGAGGGAGAGGGTGCGGCCTTGGTGAGCGGAAGGCAGCAGGTGAGGAGGGAGGGGGCGCAGCGCCACCGAAGGGGGAAAGGGGAGGCCGGTCCGACGAGAGGAGCGTCACGCCTAGGGTTTCCAGGGGAAGAAGAAAAAAAAACGGAAAGGAGATGGGGGAGGGGCCCGACGGGAATGAGTGAGGGGAGGGAGAGAAAAAATAATAATAATAAAAGAGAACAAAACAAGTAAAAAAAAGAAATAGAAATAGAATAATACCTATAGTAATAATAATAAATAAATAAGCAATAAAATAAATAAAAGAAATATGTGGTATGATAATAAGAATTGCAATAATATCACACAATATTAACCATAGTATTTATTAACCCCAAACAATATATTTTTTCTTCATTAAAAACAATTTCTTATAGTTTACTAAACTTCTTATTTCAATTTTATTTCTATTGCATTATTTATTTCTTTTTCAGTATTCCGCTATGTTTCAACACATTTGAAAGCCGGCCAGACCGTGCGGATCTCAAAACCAGGCCTTGCTCGTACGTCCGGTGATGCATAACCCACTCATAATTATAATTATAATTATAATTATAATAATAACAGTAATAATAATAATAATAATAACATAATAAAACCAATTGTAAACTATACAATAATCTACTTAATAAAATGCTGATAATAAAAATGATACTCACTTAAATTATTATTCAAGATAATGATAATAATATTTTAAGTGACATTAATAATATTATTATTATTAAAACCATTCTTAATTCATCTCATTTCGTTAATCGAACATCGGAAAGGCATGTAGTGACCAGGAAGAGTTGTCTGACGACCCAAGCGAGGCCGCACGACTTCGACCGCAGTGCACTGGACGCAGTCGAGGCCAAAACAGACATTTTAAGATAAGAATTCAAAATTTTAACTCGGGATTCAAACCTAACCACCCGAGGCTCAAGAAAAATTGATAAAATAAATAATGTAAAAGATGCGAGTGTGACAAGTAATGTGTGAAATCTCTATATCTCAACATCATAAGGACTACATCATGGTATGTACCACTATTACATAGCTAAAACCTATTCAGCTTTACTATAGTGTGATATCCTATACTACGATATAACCCACTAGATCCTTGAATTCTTCTATTTCGGAAAATGTTTACCTTCCATGATGCAGGGTGAAGCTACACTGTGGGAATCTCAATTTCCATGGGATTATAGCAATGTGACCATTCATATAGCATAGAGTGCATACAAGAACCCTAGAATGAGATGTTAAAGATAATAAATAAAGTGGATCAGATGGATCTACTTCATTTGATTAGATGGTTGCATTATTATATGTATGTTTTTAAATAGGTAAATAATACAAACTCCTCCTAAGTCCCACATAAAATGTTATCTTCTCCATTCCATGATTAGTAAAAAAAAATCTTTCGCAACTCTCTAATTTCAAGTAACAGGGTCTTCTTCCAGTCTCCTCTGTGCTACCGCTCTACAGCGCATTCCAATGCTCCCGTACTCACACCAACCCGTGAATGCACTCACCAATTCATTCTCGTGAACACTCTACCTCACCTATTATTTCCAACTTGGTGCCTCTATATATGTATGGACTTACTAGTTCCTTGGTGTATTCAATATTTATCCCATATATGTAGGGTTGAGCTGGCTTTGTTAGGAAGCTATGTTTGACCTAATTTTTGGAATGTACTTAAATTATTCCATTATGAAAAAGAAAAATATACCATAATTCTTCCAAAACAAGCATAATTAAATAACTCCAAAAATATGTATTTTTATTCTTAGATAAAATCTACGGTAATTCCTCTAATAAATCCAATCATGTATATCAATAACTCCATGATCACATATTGATTATAAAAAAATCATGTTGTCAATAAAGGCACTCTAAAATTCCATGATCAAATATTTTCAAAAAATCCACTCAAAAATCATATGGATTTAAAATTAGATAATCGAGGAATTATAAAATTTGTATCGTAGAATGGGTATGAATATCAAAATTTGAAAGCATGCACATAATAATCAAAATTGCTAACATCCAATGATGAAAATAAACTATAATTAACTAATAAATGTAAAATAAATGATTATAATTGAAGAGTATGTAAGGTAATAGATATGAATAATGTTATTAAATAATTTATTTAGAATTTTATGTTTATTATGAATGAAGTTAAAGTGACTTCTTGGGAAGTAGAGGGAAAAGGTAAGGGTTTCATTATCTCATTTTCACTTCATTGAAATATGATTTATATTCACCACTTATTGTCTTTTTGTGTTCAATATACCACCCATGGATCTATTTTTTATCATAATATTCATTTAATTGGTGTGATTTAATAATATATGTCACCTTTCAAATTTCATGGTTTTTTTGATTCGATGGATAATTAATTTGTAAGGGGTTTTCTTAACACAACTTCTTTTCTTGAGTCATAACTATTCATCTTTGATGATAGTTTTAGAAGATTGTTTTATTCAATTATATGATGATATTATATTTAATTCCATCCTTCCTTTATATTGATTTACACTGTCACATAAAAATATCCTCTTTGAGGGAATACTTTATTCTTAAAATTTGATGATATTAAGAATAATTATCATCCTCGCCCAATTAACCACTTTCTCTATCATGTTTGAATTTACCATTATTTACATTGTACAAAATTATTATTTTGAAATATAAATAATAAATATTCTTTTTTATAATTAATTTTCTCTTTACCTCTTTCAAAATGAAATATTTATCCCCCTTTTTAAGATGTGGGTTACAATAATGTTATTTTTAAAATGTTGAAAATATTTTTTCTTTCCTGATCAGACATTCTATCATCAACTCCAAATTTCTTATGGATTAATTTTATGAATTTTCAAGGATATATTATTGAAATTAATTTCTAAATATTTTTTTCATTTCAGTTATTCAAAAAAGATATTTGCAAAAGGGACTTAAAACTTTTTCACTTTACGTCAATATTGATAAATATTTTCTAAAGACTCTTTTAATTTTCACTCTATTATACTATTTAACACCAAAAAACCTTACACCTATGGAGTTATGTTTTATGAATCTCACTATATATTAATTTATGAAATAATCCTTTTGGGTGATTTAATTTTTGGTCTTAACTGATCTATTTTTTATACCGTTCATAAATGACATGAAACCTATTTTCTTTCAATGGGTTTTCATGATATAATCTATGATTGATATCTTATGGAACAGGTATATATGAATGATGATAGTAAGGTTCCTATATATTCCTCCAATTCATTGGTTAAAGATAATATATCATGATATAATTAAGTTTATGTGTGGACATAACCACATGTAGTTCTCTTCATAAGATTGTTTATACAATAATTATACCTTTTTAGATTTTTTCAAAAGATTGTGTGTAGAAAATATTACGTATAGCTTTGATCACAATATTGTACATGGAAATGATTGTGTTTATCTTTTATCAAAATATTTTTTGTGGAAATTATTGGATCTATATTTTTTCAAAAGATTGTGTATGGACATGATTTCATTTAGCTTTGTTCACAAGATTGTGCATGGACAAGATTGTGTCTTTCTTTGTTGACAAGTCTATGCATGGACATGATTTCATTTAATATTGTTCACTTATTTGTGTGTGGATATGATTACAAGTATCTTTTCTTAAAATGTCATTATTTCATATTCTTATGTTATTTCCATATTTCTATGTTATTCTTTATGCCTATGTTATTCTCCTTGACACATGATTATTGTCTCTTTTTTCCACAAAATTTCACCATGTTATGTTTTTGATAATTTTGAGGTTATATATTATTTATTAATGTATTTTGGAAACTCTTATTGTCTAATAAGGTATCATTATCATGTTTTAACATGTGTTTATAATCTAACTCCTTATATTAATTGTGAATAGGTTTCTTTCCCTTATTGAGCATTTGAGATCACTGATTCTTATGTATTCTATTCCCTAGGTTATGAAGTTTATTATAACATATGAGGTGTCCATAAGTGTGTAATTTATGGTGGAATTGTAGATAAATAGTAGAAGGTATTGTGAAATATGTTTCTTAAGTATCTATTCCTAAAATACACAAAACCTTTAATTCTTTGGATTGCGAGATTATTTTTAAAATTTAATATTTATCTTATGTAAAAGATGAAAAATAAAGATATGTTTAGCTTGATTCATGTAATTTTGTATCAAATATGGTATGTAAAGTATATGTTTTTAGCACCAGACTTGGGATTGTAGGTCTATTATACCTTAGTTGGTATCATAGTAAGTTTTAGTTATTTTTTAGGATCAATTTACATATTTTTTAGGATTATGATTAGAGATCTTTAGTAAAAACCATATAGATAAGTCTAAGTATAGGATAACATCCTAAAATTCTGGTAAAGTATAGATTCTGTGGTTTCCTAGTGATGAAATAATTATTCGGATATAAATAGGTGGATACATGATCTGAAACATATGAAACTAGGTGTAATAACTTTGAAAAGGTTAGTTGGGTATTAACTCAATTTTAACATGGTGCCTGAAAAAGTGGCCTAACTATAAACTGAGTTTGACACTCCCAATGGATATTATTTTGTGATTTATATACTCTTTATTAACCATTATGAAGGATTTCAATACATTTTTATAGTATGGTTAGAGAACCTAATAGGAAATAGTCAATCAATAACCAAAATTGAATCCTTGAAATTTATAAGTTAGGGTATATATATCATTTATGATTTATTCCTTCTATGTTGATAGTTTTAATTTTTATTAGATTATGAAATTAATTATTCTTATCTTTAATATTTATATATTAGTGTAATGGATTTATCTAGGAGAAACTGTGTTAACAAGGGATATGATGGAAAATGTAGTGATTGTTCTTATGAGAAATAAGATGTGATGGAAGATGGTGTTAAAAATATTATGGTTATGCTCACCCAGATTTCACAAGTCATGATTACTAACCCAAACCTTAAATAAACTCCTAGAATCACCAAATAATATAAAGTTAGAGTTTTATTGAATTTTAGGTAAAAATGACCATGGAGGAAAGAAGATTAAATTTCCCATGATCCAAAAATGTGGTAGGAAGTACCCAAGGGAATGTATCAAAGGAATAAAAAATGCTTCAAGTGTGGAAGAATAGTCCATCTAGTATGTGATTATCAAATAGATATAAATAGAATGTCTAATTCAATGGAATGTATACAAGAACCAACTAATACACCATAAAAATTTCAATTCTTTAAATGTAAGGAGTTTGGTAATTATTTAAATTGATGCCCTAATACTGGACTACTGAGGATAATCAGCATCAAAAAAATAATAGAACAATGGAACAAGGAAGAACCTATGTAATGGCTACCATTAAAGTGGATTTTTTTTAATTTAGATACACTTATTCTCCACTCTAGAGTTGTGTATATCTTTTTGGAGTTATATTCAAGGAAATATAGTATATATAAGAAGTTTTCTAATATAATTAAATCACTACCTAAATGATTTTATTATTGAAGAAAACTTATAGTTGTATGGTTATTTTATCGCTTGCTAAAGTTTATAGGAATTTTATTTGTGTAAATATTTTTATCATTAATTTGAAATGATGACTATAAAATCTCTAGGAAAATCAATTATATTATATGGGTTTTAATACATAATCTAGAGGGGTATTTATCTCAAAATATTAGAGATAAAATTAATACTGGGGATATACCTATTACGAGGGAAAAGATGTGTTTCTTATTCTTACCTAAAATGGTAAGGTATATATCTCACTAAAAATTATATCTTGAGACATGTCTATGTTTTATAAATCCCTATTTATTTTTATTAGTAAATAATAATTAAAATTTTGTGGAAAAAATTTACTTATCACCTTAACATTTTAGTATTAATTTCCTTTTAAAATAAATACTATGTTTAATATCTTGACTCACACACAATACCAAAATAAAACAAAACCCCAATACTTTGAAATAAGATTATTAAATTTTACCATTTTAATATAGCTATTAATTTAGTAGGAATGTATAAATGTAACTATATTATGAATTCTGAAATAAATTTTATTAAGTAGTAGAAGTACTCCTTTTAAATCTCCTTTACCCAAGCTTAGAAGAGAGATTACTACATTAGGGTTTCCCTAGACCAATACCAAGAAAAACTCCAATTAGTTTAGTTTAGTAGAAAACATATGAAGAAGAATGTAAGTTTTATAGAAATTACTATGATATTCATTCTAGTAGAATCAACACCTACAACTTCCACCAGATCTTGTCTTACCCTTTGGTCTTACACAAAGATCTTGAGAGGTCATGTAAGTAGAAATTAGGATGATATAAACAAATAATCATTAATGTAATAAGTTATTTATATATCATATGTATTTTATATATTTCTAATTTTTAATTTTAAAGTAAAATGAAGTTAATTTTTAACACGAATTTATTGTTAAAATTCAATTAGAATATCTAAATAACTAATAAAATCATTTAATATATAAAAATATATTTTTGAAATAAATTGTCTTTTTTATGTGATATGAATTTTTTATTTTAAGATACTAAATATTTCATGGGAATAAAATATATTTTTATAAAAATAATAAATTTATAGTAATTTATCAAGTAATTGATAGGAAATAAGAATAAGAACCATTAATATATGAAAAATTCATTTTTCTTCAGAAATAAGTTTTTTCTTCATCCTATGTTTTAATTTAAAAGTTTATTTTCTCATACTTAGAAAATAAATTTGACTAAATGGACCCTAAATTTTGAATCACCATGTTAAAATTTGGTGATATGGCTCATATTATATTTTTTTTGTAAAAAATAATTACCACTATTAATTTTTAATCAAGGTTAAAAGCGTAAAAATGAGTGTATAGAATTTTATTATGTGAAATTAACACAAAAAAATTCTAAAAGAAATTTTTTAGTTTGGAAATTTATAACTACATGTCTCACCAAAGGTTCCTCTCTTAACTGACCTAGCTCGTGAAATTTCATTCTTATCTCTTACCTAACATTCATTTCAAAGGAAAAGTCCATCTTTTTCAACAATAAAAGGAGCTCACTTACACCTACATGAAGATAAACTTAACCATATAACTAATCTTGAAAATATAAAAAATTTACCTCTCCTATAGCCCTATTACATGTTTTGAAGTACCTTGTTCCAATAACAATCCCAAAATCCTCATTTTCTAAGAGGCCATCTTAGAGAAGGTTCAATTTCTAAACACGAGTACAGTACACTACTTAAAATTTTGTTTTCTATATCTTCCTCCTCCAAGAATATTTTAACCATTCTAATATAATGAAATAAATATCATTATTAAAATGAAATTTTATTATATTAATGTAAAATCCATTATCTACCATCCACCCATCTCTTTAAAAAATTGAAAATGTCGTATATGTGTATGTGTGAACTACCACCTCCATCAATAACATGTTTTATTTTTCATCACTTCCATAAATGTATGGTTATAAAATTATATTTAATAAATAAATATTATATTCATAACATGTTTAATATTATTAAAAAACAAACCTTTTTCTACCTTCTTTCTATTCCATTGAAAATGAAAATCTTGTTTGTGCGTATGTAAAAACTACCACCTTCATGGAATGGAGTATTTCATTTTTCATCACCATATTAATTGTATGATTATAATAATTTATTTAATGAATTAAAATTATTTTTATAATATGAATAAGGTTCTTTAATAGTTATATTAACATTTAACTCATTATTGACATACCGACTTTTTTTCTTCCAAAATTACTAAAATAAGATCCTCACTGATTTCGTCTTCATGAATCATGAATAAATTATCATGGAATGAAATTAGAAGTTTATAAGTCATTATAAAAAATAAATTAAATTACCTCATATAATCTTGGAATATTGAAATTGGTATAAAATAATGGGTATCAACATTTTTATTTTAAAGCATGCATGAAATAATCAAAATTGATAACATTATTTGATGAAAACAATCTATAAATAACTATTAAATATATAATAAATGATTATAAGTGAAGATTATATGAGTTGAAAAATATTAATAATGTTATGAATAATTTATGAATAATTTTATATTTATTATATAGGAAGTTAAAGTGCCTTTGCGGAAGTTGAGAGAAAAGGTAAGGGTTTCCTCATATAAATTTTGCTTCTTTGAGACACACTTCGTTTTCACCACTAATTATCTTTTTGTAGTGATTATAATGACTATGTATTTATTTTTATAATTTTTTTTTACAACTAAATGGATTTAAAAATCCATATTAGGTTTAGCATTTCATGTGTTTTTGACTCAAAAGATAATGAAGTTGTTAGGGGTTTTCTTAACTAAAATTGTTTTATTAAGTCATAATTAGTACCCTTTTACTATGGTTTTACAATAATATTTTATTATTATTATGATATTATATTAACTTTCATAATTTTATAAGGAATTATATTATCACATAAAAAATTTCTTCTTTGATTTATTACATTCTTCTTAAAATTAGATGATGTTATGAATAATTCCCACCCTCTCCAAAATAAAATATTTCTCTTACTTGTATAAATTTACTCTTCCTTCCAATGTTATATTTTATTATTTTAGAATAAAAATATGTATTATTTATAGTAAAATTAAAATATCTCTTTAAATATTTTAAATGAAGGACTTATCACTCTTTTTATGATGCGGGTTATAGTAAAGTAATTTTTAAAATGTTGAAAATATTTTCCCTTTCTGAGTGTACATCTTATCTATGACTCCACTTTTCCTTTGGATAAAAATAATTAGTTTTTAAGGATCTATTATTGAAATTTATTTCCAGATAATGCTTTAAAAAAATATTCCCTTTGTTTTGAAAAAATATATTTTCAAAAGTGACTCAAAAAATATTCTCTTCATTTCGATGTTGAGAAATGTTTTCTAAAGACTCTTTATCATTTCCCTTTCCTTTTTTCCTCTTTAACTATAAAATATCTTACTCTCACAGAGTTATTCTTTATGAATCACCCTATAAATTTATTTATTAAATAATCCTTTTGGGTTATTAATTTTTTGGTATCAATCAATCTATATTTGATACCATTTGGAAATGATATAAAACCCATTTTATTTCAATAAATTTTTATGATATGATGAATGGTTGATATCTTATGTAAAAAATATGGTTGGATGATAATGTGTGGGGTCTTATATATCTCTTCAAATCATGTGTTAAAGATTAATATCTCATGATATAATGATCATTGTTTATAGAAATGATCAAGTTTATCTTTTTTCACAAGATTGTACATGTACATGATTTCTTTTAGATTTATTCGCATTATTATGCATGAAAATGATTGCATCTATATTTGTTCACAAGATTTTATATGGAAATTAATGGGTTTAGCTTTGGTCACAATATTTTGCATAAACATGATTTCATCTAGATTTTCTCAATATATTGTGCGTGGACAAGATTTTATTTATATTTTTTCACAAGACTATGTGTGGACATGATTGCATCTTTATTTTTTCAAAATATTGTGAATGGATAATATAGAATTTAACTTTGTTCATATGGTTTTGCATAGAAATGATTTCAGTTTGGTTTTCTCACAATGTTATGATTTCTTATGATTTTGGTAATGCCACATTTCAATGTTATTCCTTATTCTAATATTATGTCCACGAATCATGATTATTATATATTATTTCCACACTCTTAATCCATGTTACGTGTTTGATAATTTTGAGGTTATTTGTTATTCTATCATGCCTTATGGAAACTCTTATTTTCCAATAATATATCTTGTTTATGTTTTCACATGTTCTTATTATTTAACTAGTTTATGACTCATCAATATGTTTTCTTACCTTTATAAGTGTTTGAGGTTACCCATTCTTATGTTTTCTATTTGTCAATCTATGAATATTATTTTAGAATATGAGGCATCTATAAGGGGGTATAGTATAGTGAAATTATAGAGAAATGTTTAGAATTATTTTAAAATAAGTTTCTTAGGTAGCTAGTCCTCAAAGACACTAGACTTTCTGTTATTTATATTGTTAGATTATTTATAAAATGAATTATTTAACTTATGGAAAATATTTAAAATTAAGATATGTTTATCTTGGTTTGTCTCAGTTGTTATCTAATACAGTATGTAAAATATATCTTTTTAGAATCAGACTAAAGCATGTGGGTATAGGGAACCTAAAAGAAGAAATTAAAAGAGGTATTTAATGTAATATTTTTAACCTAATACTTACATGAATGGGAATAACTCACTATATATAAATGATGAAGAAGAATAAGTAACTAATGATAACATGGGAGCCAATTTAGTATGTCTAAATATAAAGAAGAAGAAGAAGAAGAAGACATGGGTTTAATACTCTATTCCTATGATAACTAATATTATAGGAGTAGATAATAAAAGGAGTAGTATGGTCAATGCACATGTAGTTTAATGAATTACATACTAGTAGTTTTGTTCCCTATAGAATTAGTTGTGAGAAGTTAATGATCTAATTATTTGAAAAGATATGAGATCTTGGATATTTATAGAGACTTAGTTTCATGTAGTATTTTGGAATATAAAGTGGAAGTTAAAGACTTTGTTGATGAAGGATATATGATTAGTAGATGTAATAACCTATCGAGTAGATTGGATGTAATAGAACAAATCAGTTCAACCTATATTATTATCCAAATAGGCTTTCCAAAAGGCTTAAAGTGAATTCCTCATAACCACAAGCTAGCGAAAAGAACAAGGATATCATATAAAGAAACATGAGAATTATTTCACCCTCAATAGATATATGATAAAATAGAAACAAACATATTATCATAGAAGATATCAAATATAAATCATATGTCATAAATAACCAAAATAAAAAGGTATATCCAACACACTAGATAAAATGGTTTAGATAATCAATTAAAGACAAAAAAATGGAACCTAAATAAATCCCATGCGACCATATCCACATGACCATAAGTTACCTCCATCATAACCCATTGGAAGGAAACAAATTATAGGAGATCCGTCATCTACATGATACTATTCCCTTTACATGTATTCTACAAGTCCAAGACTACAAATGGTTAAAGGTAAAAGTAGGGTGTGGGTAATAAATATCAGAAGGATACCACCAATGAAAATATACGATGTCTATCCACATGAATCCACTAGTTATTGTATAAAAAATATTTTGAAACATTTCAAAATATATCAATTTATATATATAATCCACCTTATATTTTATTTTAAAAAATATTCCATATTAAAATAAACAATGAAATATGATATAACATTTATCCATGAGGCAAAAGTAGATGAATTAGAAACGTGTCAGGAATCAATATCCATATCAAGTGAGAAAATGGGAATATCCAATAAACAAGTATTAAATGTATCCTTAAATCACCAAAGGTATAATAACAACACAAGGGTGTACACAAATCATATAAACATGACCCATAACCAGTGTAAGTGACTCCTAATGTATGAGAACCTTGGTCCCCCAAAAAGGCTACCCATTAGCAATCCATGGAATTATGGGAACCTCCCCTAGTGATAGCTAACTCCACTAGGTCTCACATAAGTCTTACTTTCCCCTATACACCAAGTATTCCTAATATTCTAATACATTTCCATCCCATTAAAGAAACCATTTTTAGGTTTAATAAAAAAATCCAAGGAAAATTCAATTTCATTTCCTTGCCCATATTTTCAAAAAACATTTTATATAGATATTTCATATCAGTTTCATGCTTGATAAATCATTTTCATTTCAAAAACACCTTTGAGGCATTTTATCGAACACATCATGTGTATCAAAATAGTCTACATCAAAACCTCCCTTTTTAGAAAATATTTCCATAGACCTTAAAGTTATATCATACCTCTCATGGATTTCAAATAATCATTTACATAAATTAAAACTAAAGGTAATCAAAAAAATATAATGCATTCCAAGGGATATTCCGTATGATTGGGACAACTACCTCAAGAATAATGAAAATCCAATTTCCTTCTAGATCGGTAATGGGTGAGGAAGAGATTAGATTATTAGGAAACTAGATATGATGGACAATAAAACAATTTTTCCTCTACATTTTATATTCAATGATCTAGTCTCATAAGGAATCAAACCGATGGAGAATAAGAGAAGAAAATGAAATAGAAAGGATCCGCTTACTGGATTATACTCAATAGAGTCCCAATCATGTAATCTCTATAAAAAAATATCAAAAGAAAAGGGGAGAGGGATAAAACCATTAAAAAGCAGTCTCCAAACCAAGAGAGATTGAATTAGGGTCGAGGGAGAAGGATTAGAGGGTTTAAGTAATTATTTCATGCTAAAATGATATTTTAACCTTACTAATTTGCATGCCCAATGACAACACTAGCTAGCCAGTGGTCCACCAGCTAGCTGATGATAGCCCATTAGAAAAATAGTGTGTACAAGAAGATGGAATTCACCTCTATACTGCTACTAGAGAGCCGATGGGAGTCCACAGGTTGTCTGGTGGCCTCTGTAAACCTACAGAAGTTATATCAACCTCTACCAGCTAGCCGGTGGCCTCCTAGTTCCACTGAAAACTGAAATACATCCTCCCTACATACAAATTCCTCAAAAACCAAAAAGACAAGATTGAGAGAGGATCTTCACCTAATTCCACAGACCATGGTGTGAGAATTGTCCCCACCATAAAAGTATTCTATCTTCAGAAAGGATCAGTATCACAAACCCAAGAAAAGATAATTCCATTGTTGTATCATTACGGCCTTGCACTCCCATGTCTCATGGATGTCCCGACCACACTTCCATATCACTCAAACCAAAGGGATCATCTTTACATGTAGCACCTTATCATATCGGTCCACTATCTAAACATGCCTTTCAATCCTTGAGGTGTGGGGTTCAATATCCATGTCCTCCCACTCGATCACATGGGATAGATCTAGCTAATAATTTTTCTATTGGGAAACATGGAACACATCATGGATAGATGTCAAATGAGTAGGTAATTCTAAATGATATTTCACCTTCCTTAGTCACTCTACAATCTCAAATGGACTGACATAACAAGGTTCTAATTTACAATACTTCTCCAAAAGTCTAAGTACCAACAAAGGTGAAAATCTAAGGAAACTAGATCACCTACCTTAAACTCCAACAGATGATGATACTAATAAACATAGGATTTCTGGTGAATCTAAGTTGCCTCTAACCTCTTCTTGATCAATTTCATGATATGCATCATCTCATAGATGATTTTAGGTCCAACCAATGACCATTCTCCAAACTCCTTCCAACAAAGATGTGATCTTCAAGGCTTCACATAAAACTCCTCAAATGGATCCATTATGATCATAGCCTGGTAAGTATTGTTATACGAAAACTCAACTATGAGAATATATTTCTCCTAAGATCAACCAAAGTCAAGAACCAAGGACTGAAGTGTGTCTTCAAGAATCTAGATGGCCCACTTAGACTAACCATCCATGTATAGATTATATGTTATTCTCAACTTCAACTAAGAACACATATCCACCTATAATTCACTCCAAAGTCAAGATGTGAAGTAGGGGTACCTATCCAAATTCATAATAGATTCCACACCATAAGGACTGGAAATATCCCTCGTATGCAAGTGCCCAATATCCTCTACCTTCATTGACTCCTTGACAGGTATAAAATGCACTAATTTCATGAGTAGATCTACAATCACCCATATCACATCCTTATAATTAGGAGTTTGAGGTAGCTCGATCACAAATTTCATGACTATCTTATCCAATTTCTATATAGGAATTGTAAAAGTTTGAAGAAATTTGGTAGACCATTGATGTCCCACTTTGATTTTCTCACATGTAAGGCACCGAGACACAACATTCACAATTTATCATCTTATACCATGAAAAATAGAATATTAGAGACAATTATTTAGAGAGAGATATGCATAACCCCATCTAAATTCATTTTCTAAATAAATTATAGGTGGTTCACAACCCCCCTCTAATTTTTTCCATAATTTTTTAATATCTGTTTGGATTTTTGAGGCAGTTATACCAAAAATGATGCTAATTTAATAACTAGTGGTGCTATATATTGTGTTGGATTTTAGAGGTGACCCACACACACATACATATTATATTATATTCATTGGGATTCTATAGGTGATATATATATTATATGAAATTAGTTTTTTAAAGAAATTAGAGGGTGTTCACAATCTCCTCTAATCTAAGAGATTATAGGGGGTTTATAACCACCACTACTCATTGAGATTCACATTGGTTCAAAACCCCCTTTAATTTAAGAGATTATAGGGGCTTAAACACCCCTCTAATGTAAGAGAATAGATGGAGTTGTGAACCCCCAGTATTTTCTTTAAAAAATTACTTATAATAATATAATATATATATATATATATAATTAACACATGATATATAAATGTATTTAAATAAATTATATGAACATATTATATAAATATAATTATATAAATAATTTATAGGATTTTATTTAACCGTATTTATATGTATACATAAATATAATTTTATAATGTGTCCATTAATACATATTTATTTGTATAAAATTGCATTTCATATAATATTAATTATAATATAGAACCAAAATATATATTATATAAATATATAAATAAATATAATTTAATTAAAAAATGTATCATATAAAAACCATTGTTCTTTATATAATAATAGGAATAATTATTATTATAGATTATACATATACTTATACACATATGCATATAAATAAACATATATTTATTATAAAAATAATGTATTTGATTGTCTGTATATTATATATATTTGTATATATAGTATATAATATAAATACATTTAATTGTATAAATAAATATGTAATATATTGTATACATACATACGTAGATATATATATATAATATTAATGTATTTAAAAAATATTTATATATATGTTTTGAAATACATTATATAAATATATTTTTAGAGACATTAAAAATATATATTAAATATATATATATATATATTATAAATAATCATGTATATAATATATAAATATGCATTTAAGTATACAATTAATTTACATAAATATATATATATGTGTGTGTGTGTGTATAAATAACATAAATAGAATTATAAATATATATAAAAAATATATTTTACTCAAAATTATTTAAATACACAAACATATATAGTTAATATAAATGTCTAGACATAGTAAAATATAAATGTAAATTAATATAAATACAATAAATAAATAAATAAATAAATACATAAATACGTAAATACATAAATACATAAATACATAAATACATAAATACATAAATATATAAATACATAAATATATAAATACATAAATACCTAAATACATAAATACATAAATACATAAATACATAAATAAATAACTACATAAATACATAAATACGTAAATACGTAAATACTTAAATACATAAATACATAAATACATAAATACATAAATACATAAATACATAAATATATAATTACATAAATACATAAATACATAAATATATAAATACATAAATACATAAATACATAAATACATAAATACATAAATACATAAATAAATAAATAAATAAATTCATAAATAAAAAAATAAATAAATACATAAATACATAAATACATCTATACATAAATACATAAATACATAAATACATCTTTTCAAAAAAAATACATAAATATATAAATACATAAATACCTAAATAGATAAATAGATAAATACATAAATACATAAATAAAGATATGCCTAAATATATAAATACATAAATGAAAAATACATAAATACCCAAATACAAAAATACACAAATACACAAATACACAAATAGAAAAATACACAAATAAAGAGATACATAAATATAGAAATACATAAATACATAAATAGATAAATAGATAAATACATAAATACATAAATATTTAAATACATAAATACATAAATACATAAATACATAAATACATAAATACATAAATACATAAATACATAATTACATAATTACATAATTACATAATTACATAATTACATAATTATATAAATACATAAATACATAAATACATAAATACATAAATACATAAATACATAAATACATAAATACATAAATACATAAATACATAAATACATAAATACATAAATATATAAATACATAAATACATAAATACATAAATACATAAATACATAAATACATAAATACATAAATACATAAATATATAAATACATAAATACATAAATTTATAAATACCGAAATACATAAATACATAAATACACAAATACATAAATAATCAAATAAAAAATACACAATTACACAAATACATAAATACATAAATACAAAAATACTTAAATACTTAAATGCAAAAATACATAAATACATAAATACATAAATACATAAATACATAAATACATAAATGCATAAATACAAAAATACATAAATACATAAATACATAAATACATAAAATCCTAAAAACTGAAATACAAAAATACAGAAATACATACACTACTGGAATTTGGTCTTTTCCCAACGGTAGTATACTAACGGTTTACTTAAACGGTTGGTATAGTGAGCCTTTACCAACGGTTTAATCAAACCGTTGGCAAAGGGAATTTCGGTGGACCCTTTCCCAATGGTTCACTGGAACCGTTGGGAAATGGGTGCTAAACTCACACATTTACCAATGGTTCACTGGAACCGTTGGGAAATGTGTGCCTTTGTCAACGGTTTTTATAAACCGTTGGCAAAGGTTTTCCCCAAATTCCAGATCGCGATCTCCTCTCCCCATTCGGACAGAGCCCTAATCTATTCGCTCTGCTGCTCTCGCGAACCCCATCCGACTCCACTGCTCTCGCGAATCCGAACACCAGTACCCCCCATCCCAACAGGTACACCCCCATACGAATAGGTAAAATTTGATCTCAACCATATTGTTGTAGTTGTTTTAATGAATAGATTTTTTCCAGGTGTTTGGTTTACTAGATTATTGAAATTAATATCTAAATAGGATATTGTTTGTGTTTGTGAATACTTCTTTAATGTTTTTATATTCTATGTTTGGAAGGAGAGTGTTCAAAACATGTAAATCAGAGTTGGGGGAGGCTATCGTGAATGTTTACATGTTTTGGATAATGGATTGTGGGAATTATGGATTGTGTTCAAACCAATTTGATATGTTTTGGATAATGGATTGTGGGGGTAGGGGGTGTCCACGGGGGTGGGTGGGTTGTCCACGGGGGTGGGCGGGGCTGTCCACGGGGGTGGGAAAGGCTGTCCACGGGGGTGGGCGGGGCTATCTAGGGGGTGTGGGCTGTCCTGGGGGTCTGGGTGGGGTGTCCTGGTGGGGGAGGGGTGTGTGGGGTGTCCAGGGGGGTGGTATGTCTAGGTGGAGGTGGTGGGGTTGCAGGGGAGGGGGTGTGGGCTGTTTGAGAGGGTGGGCGGGGCTATCCAGGGGGTACGGGGTGTCCAGGGGGGTACGGGGTGGGCGAGTTGTCCACAAGGGTGGACGGGCTATCCACGGGGGTGGTCGGGCTGTCAAGGAGGGGTGGGCGGGCTGTCCAGGGGGGGAGGGTGGGCTGGCCACGGGGGGTAGGGGTGTCGAGGGGGGTGGGTGGGCTGTCCACGGGGGTGGTTGGGTTGTCTAGGGGGTAGGGGGCGTCCACGGGGGTGGGTGGGTTGTCCACGGGGGTGGGTGGGGCTGTCCACGGGGGTGGGAAAGGATGTCCATGGGGGTGGGCGAGGCTGTCCAGGGGGTGTGGGCTGTCCTGGGGGTCTGGGTGGGGTGTCCTGGTGGGGGAGGGGTGTGTGGGGTGTCCAGGGGGGTTGGTATGTCTAGGTGGTGGTGGTGGGGTTGCAGGGGAGGGGGTGTGGGCTGTTTGGGAGGGTGGGCGGGGCTATCCAGGGGGTACGGGGTGTCCAGGGGGGTACGGGGGTGGGCGGGCTGTCCACAAGGGTGGACGGGCTGTCCACGGGGGTGGCCGGGCTATCAAGGAGGGGTGGGTGGGCTGTCCTCCGCTCCCGTGCTCTCGCGAACCCCCCGTCCGAACATCATCGACCCCCGTCCGAATAGGTACACCCCCCATCCGAACAGGTAAAAATTGATCTCAATCAAGTTGTTGTAGTTGTTTTAATGAATTGATTTTTCCATTAATTAAAACACAAACACTATGGTTCCATTTTTATAGAAGCTTACATGCCAATGGTGGACAATTTTATAATGCATATAGATTTTATTATTTTTAGATTTCTTCTCTTATGGATATGTGTTGGTTTTCCACATGGAATGCCTTGACTATCTACTTAGCATGATAGAGGGTTTCTTTTGGAAATTACAGCCCCGCGGGAAGCCCCCTGGAAAGCCCCCCGTACAGCCCCCCACCCTCCACCCTAGACCCCGGATAGCCCCCCGGACAACCCCCCGGACAACCCCCCCACCCTCCCCCTTGGACCCCGGACAACCCCCCAAACACCCCCCGGACAGCCCCCCGGACAGCCCCCTGAACAACCCCGGACAACCCCCTGAACAACCCCTGAACAACCCCTGAACAACCCCTAAACAACCCCCTGAACAACCCTCGGACATCCCCCTGAACAACCCCGGACATCCCCCTGAACAACCCCCAAACACCCCCCGGACAGACCCCGCACAGCCCCCCCACCCTCCTCCTTGGTCCCCGGACAGCCCCCCGGACACCCACCGGACAGCCCCCCCAGACAGCCCCCCAGACAGCTCCTCCACCATCCTTAATTTCATTAGCTCTGAAATGTTTCATAGAACGATCAAATAAAATCTATTCCATACTAAATATGATATAAAAATATTTTATATGAATTTCAATAAGATTTTAAGTGAAAGCAAAAAGTG
Organism: Viscum album; assembly: GCA_963277665.1. Taxonomy (NCBI): domain Eukaryota; kingdom Viridiplantae; phylum Streptophyta; class Magnoliopsida; order Santalales; family Viscaceae; genus Viscum; species Viscum album. Next base: position 179,044,264 of record OY728159.1, on the reverse strand, counting down.
ACATACGAAAAACTGACCAAACGCATTTGAAATGTGTTGATGCTTTAGTAAAATGATCCATGGGTCATATGTGACGTGCACGAATAAACTCCGCCTCAATCCGAGGAGCGGTGTGGCCGGAACAACTCAAAGTGTATGTCTTTTGTTTCAAAAGGACATCATTTTAAGTGAAAAACATCAACTGGCATACGGAAAACCGGCCAAACGCATTCGGATTGTGTTGATACTTTAAGAAAACAATCCATGGGTCATTTGAGACGTATACGAGTCAACCCCGCCTAAATCCGAGATGCGGTGTGGTCGGGACCACTCTAAGTGACTTTCTTTTGTTTAAAATGGACAGTATTTTAAGTACATACGGAAAACCAACCAAACGCATTCGGTTTCTGTTGAAACTTTAGGAGAACGATCCATGAGTCATATGTGACGTGTATGAGTCAACGCCACCTCAATCTGATGCGTGGTGTGACCGACACCACTCAAAGTGTCTCTATTTTGTTTAAAATGGACTTCATTTTTATTGAAAACAACAAATGACATACAGAAAACCGACCAAAAGGATTCTGATTGTGTTGATACTTTAGAACAATGATCCATGGGTCATATGTGACATGTACTAGTCAACCCCGCCTCAATCCAAGGCGCGGTGTGGCCGGCACAACTCAAAGTGTATGTCTTTTGTTTTAAAAGGACATCATTTTAAGTGAAAAACATCAACTGGCATACGGAAAACGGACCAAACGCATTCGGTTTCTGTTGAAACTTTAGGAGAACGAACCATGGATCATATGTGACGTGTACGAGTCAACCCCGCCTCAATTAGAGGCGCGGTGTGGCCGGCACAACTCAAAGTGTATGTCTTTTGTTTCAAAAGGACGTCATTTTAAGTGAAAAACATCAACTAACATACAGAAAACCGACCAAACGCATTCGGATTGTGTTGATACTTTAGGACAAAGATTCATGGGTCATTTGAGATGTGTACGAGTCAACCCCGTCAAAATTCGAAACGTGATGTGGCCGGTCCCACTCTAACTGCGTCTCTATTGTTTAAAAGGGACACGATTATAAGTGAAATAAACAACTGACATACGAAAAACCGACCAAATGCATTCGGAATCTGTTGAAATTTTAGGAAAACTATCCATGGGTCATATTTTACGTTTACGAGTCAACCGTGCCTCAATCCGAGTCGCGGTTTGGCCGAGACCACTCTAAGTGTATCTATTTTCTTTATAATGGACTACATTTTAAATACATACGGAAAACCAAACAAACGCATTCTGGTTATGTTTATATTTTAGCACAACAATTCATGGGTCATGTGTGATGTTTACGAGTCAACCCCGCATCAATCCGAGGCGCGGTGTAGCCGACACCATTCAAAGTGTCTCTCTTTTATTTAAAAAACACTTCATTTTAAGTGAAAACAACAACTGGCATACGGAAAACTAACCAAACGATTTCAGAATATGTTGATACTTTAGGAAAACGATCAATGCGTCATTTGTAACGTGTACGAGTCAATGCCACCTCAATCCGAGGCATGATGTGGCCGACACCACTCAAAGTGTCTCTATTTTGTTTAAAATGGACTTCATTTTTAGTGAAAACAACAAATGACATACGGAAAACTGACCGAACGGATTCTGATTGTGTTGATACTTTAGCACAATTATCCATGGGTCATATGTGACATGTACGAGTCAACCCCGCCTCAATCCGAGGCACGGTGGGGCCGGCACAACTCAAAGTGTATGTCTTTTGTTTAAAAAGGACGTCATTTTAAGTGAAAAACATCAACTGGCATACGGAAAACTGACCAAATGCATTCGTATTGTGTTGATACTTTAGGACAACGATCCATGGTTCATTTGAGACGTGTACGAGTCAACTCCGCCTAAATCCGAGACGCGGTGTGGCCGGTACCACTCTAATTGTGTCTCTTTTGTTTCAAATGGACAAGATTATAAGTGAAATAAACAACTGGCAGACGAAAAACCGACCAAACGCATTCGGAATCTGTTGAAATTTTAGGAAAACGATCCATGGGTCATATGTGACGTGTACGAGCCAACCCGGGCTCAATCCGAGTCACGGTGTGGTCGGGACCACTCTAAGTGACTTTCTTTTGTTTAAAATGGACAGTATTTTAAGTACATACGGAAAACCGACCAAACGCATTCGGTTTCTGTTGAAACTTTAGGAGAACGATCCATGGGTCATATGTGACGTGTACAAGTTAACGACACCTCAATCCGAGGCGCGGTGTGGCCTACACCCCTCAAAGTGTCTCTATTTTGTTTAAAATGGACTTCATTTTTAGTGAAAACAAAAAATGACATACGGAAAACTGACCGAACAGATTCTGATTGTGTTGATACTTTAGCACAATGATCCATGGGTCATATGTGACGTGTACGAGTCAACCCCGCCTCAATCCGAGGCGCGGTGTGGCCAGCACAACTCAAAGTGTATATCTTTTGTTTCAAAAGGACGCCATTTTAAGTGAAAAACATCAACTGGCACACGGAAAACCGTCCAAACGCATTCGGATTGTGTTGATACTTTATTAAAAACATCCATGGTTCATTTGATATGTGTAAGAGTCAACCCCTCCTAAATCTGAGACGCGGTGTGGCCGGTACCACTCTAAATGTGTCTCTTTTGTTTAAAACGGAAAAGATTATAAGTGAAATAAACAACTGACAGACAAAAAACCGACCAAACGCATTCGGAATCTGTTGAAATTTTAGGACAACGATCCATGGGTAATATGTGATGTGTAAGAGCCAACCCGAGCTCAATCCGAGGTGCGGTATGGTCAGGACCACTCTAAGTGACTTTCTTTTGTTTAAAATGGATAGTATTTTTAGTACATACGGAAAACCAACCAAACGCATTCGGTTTCTGTTGAAACTTTAGGAGAACGATCCATGGGTCATATGTGACATGTACGAGTCAACGCCACTTCAATACGAGGCGCGGTGTGGCCGACACCACTCAAAGTGTCTCTATTTTTTTTAAAATGGACTTCATTTTTAGTGAAAACAACAAATGACATACGGAAAACCGACCGAACCGATTCTGATTGTGTTGATACTTTAGCACAATTATCCATGGGTCATATGTGACGTGTACGAGTCAAACCCGCCTCAATTAGAGGCGTGGTGTGGCCGACACAACTCAAAGTGTATGTCTTTTGTTTCAAAAGGACGTCATTTTAAGTGAAAAACATCAACTAACATACGGAAAACCGACCAAACGCATTCGGATTGTGTTGATACTTTAGGAAAAATATTCATGGGTCATTTGAGACATGTACGAGTCAACCCCGTCTAAATCCGAAACGTGATGTGGCCGGTCCCACTCTAACTGCGTCTCTATTGTTTAAAAGGGATAAGATTATAAGTGAAATAAACAACTGACATACGAAAAACCGACCAAACGCATTCGGAATCTATTGAAATTTTAGGAAAACGATCCATGGGTCATATGTTACGTGTATGAGTCAACCGCGTCTCAATACGAGTCGCGGTTTGGCCGAGACCACTCTAAGTGTATCTATTTTCTTTAAAATGGACTACATTTTAAATACATACGGAAAACCAACCAAACGCATTTTTATTGTGTTTATATTTTAGCACAACAATGAATGGATCATGTGTGATGTGTACGAGTCAACCCCGCATCAATCCGAGGCGCGGTGTGGCCGGAACCATTCAAAGTGTCTCTCTTTTATTTAAAAAACACTTCATTTTAAGTGAAAACAACAACTGGCATACGGAAAACTGACCAAACGATTTCAGAATATGTTGATACTTTAGGAAAATGATAAATGAGTCATTTGTGACGTGTACGAGTTAACCTCGCCTCAATCCAAGGCACGGTGTGACCGGTATCATTCCAGGTGTATGTATTTTGTTTAAAATGGACTTCATTTTTAGTGAAAACAACAAATGACATACGGAAAACCGACCGAATGGATTCTGATTGTGTTGATACTATAGAACAATTATCTATGGGTAATATGTGACGTGTACGAGTCAACCCCATCTCAATCCGAGGCACGGTGTGGCCGGCACAACTCAAAGTGTATGTCTTTTGTTTCAAAAGGACATCATTTTAAGTGAAAAACATCAACTGGCATACGGAAAACCGGCCAAACGCATTCGGATTGTGTTGATACTTTAGGAAAACAATCCATGGTTCATTTGAGATGTGTACGAGTCAACCCCGCCTAAATCCGAGACGCGGTGTGGCCGGTACCACTCTAATTGTGTCTCTTTTGTTTCAAACGGACAAGATCATAAGTGAAATAAACAACTGGCAGACGAAAAACCGACCAAACGCATTCGGAATCTGTTGAAATTTTAGGACAACGATCCATGGGTCATATGTGACATGTACAAGCCAACTAGGTCTCAATCCGAGTCACGGTGTGTCCAGGACCACTCTAAGTGACTTTCGTTTGTTTAAAATGGATAGTATTTTAAGTACATACGGAAAACCGACCAAACGCATTTGGTTTCTGTTGAAACTTTTGGAGAACGATCCAAGGGTAATATGTGATGTGTACGAGTCAACGCCACCTCAATCCGAGGTGTGGTGTGGCCGACACCACTCAAAGTGTCTCTATTTTGTTTAAAATGGACTTCATTTTTAGTGAAAACAAAAAATGACATACGGAAAACCGACCGAATGGATTCTGATTGTGTTGATACTTTAGAACAATGATCCATGGGTCATATGTGACGTGTAAGAGTCAACCCTGCCTCAATACGAGGTGCGGTGTGGCCGGCACAACTCAAAGTGTATGTCTTTTGTTTCAAAAGGACGCCATTTTAAGTGAAAAACATCAACTGGCATACGGAAAACCGGCCAAACGCATTCGGATTGTGTTGATACTTTAGGACAATGATCCATGGTTCATTTGAGACATGTAAGAGTCAACCCTGCCTAAATCCGAGACGTGGTGTGGCCGGTACCACTCTAAATGTGTCTCTTTTGTTTAAAACAGAAAAGATTATAAGTGAAATAAACAACTGACAGACGAAAAACCGACCAAACGCATTCGGAATCTGTTGAAATTTTAGGACAACGATCCATGGGTCATATGTGACGTGTACGAGCCAACTCGGGCTCAATCCGAGGCGCGGTGTGGTCCGGACCACTCTAAGTGACTTTCTTTTGTTTAAAATGGACAGTATTTTAAGTACATATAGAAAACCAACCAAACGCATTCGGTTTCTGTTGAAACTTTAGGAGAACGATCCATGGGTCATATGTGACGTGTACGAGTCAACTCCACCTCAATCCGAGGCGTGGTGTGGCCAACACCACTCAAAGTGTCTCTATTTTGTTTAAAATGGACTTCATTTTTAGTGAAAACAACAAATGACATACGGAAAACCGACCGAACGGATTCTGATTGTGTTGATACTTTAGCACAATTATCCATGGGTCATATGTGACGTGTACGAGTCAACCCCACCTCAATTCGAGGCGCGGTGTGGCCGGAACAACTCAAAGTGTATGTCTTTTGTTTCAAAAGGGCGTCATTTTAAGTGAAAACATCAACTAACATACGGAAAACCGACCAAATGCATTCGGATTGTGTTGATAATTTAGGACAAAGATTCATGGGTCATTTGAGACGTGTACGAGTCAACCCCGTCTAAATCCGAAACGTGATGTGGCCGGTCCCACTCTAACTGTGTGTCTATTGTTTAAAGGGACAAGATTATAAGTGAAATAAACAACTGACATACGAAAAACCAACCAAACGCATTCGGAATCTATTGAAATTTTAGGACAACGATCCATGGGTCATATGTTACGTGTACGAGTCAACCGCGCCTCAATCCGAGTCATGGTTTGGCCGAGACCACTCTAAGTGTATCTATTTTCTTTAAAATGGACTACATTTTAAATACATACGGAAAACCAACCAAACACATTCTGATTGTGTTTATATTTTAGCACAACAATGCATTGGTCATGTGTGATGTGTACGAGTCAACCTCGCATCAATACGAGGCGCGGTGTGGCCGGCACCATTCAAAGTGTCTCTCTTTTATTTAAAAAACACTTCATTTTAAGTGAAAACAACAACTGGCATTCGGAAAACTGACCAAATGATTTCAGAATATGTTGATACTTTAGGACAACGATCAATGAGTCATTTGTGACGTGTACGAGTTAACCTCGCCTCAATCCGAGGCACGGTGTGACCGGTATCATTCCAGGTGTATGTATTTTGTTTAAAATGTATATGATTTCGAGTAAAAATATATGGTGTACAAAAAACCAATCAAATTATGAATTGAATTCCAGATTCCACATATGATTGTCATCTAAATTTTAAATTGAATTCTAAATAAATTGTGTATGTTTATAATTATGTTATGAATTCTAATTTAATTATGGATGAGTATATTTCCAGGATGCATTATATGTGTTGGTTGGTTGGTTTGAATTATTTAAATGTGTTGGTTTTTTCTCTATATGTATGCATTGTATATGTGTTATAGTTACAATAATTGGATTGAAAATTGAATTGAAAATGAAAATTGAATTGAAAATGAGCCCAAAACAGACCTGCTGTGCCAAAATGAGCCCAAAACAGACCTGCTGTGCAAATTGCAGGCTGCTGTACAATTTGCACAGCAAAGCCTATGCCAACGGTTTCAAACCGTTGGCATAGCCCATATGGAACTGTTTTTACCAACGATTCATTAAACCGTTGGTAAAAACAGACTATCCCAATGGTTTGAACTGTTGGGATAGCTTTTGGAATTGGTGTTTTTACCAACGGTTCTACCAACCGTTGGTAAAAACCTTTCCCAATGGTTTGAAAACCATTGGGAAAGAAAATATTAATGGGATTCCCAACAGGCCAAACCGTTGGGAAAGGATTTTCCCAACGGTTTGGCACAACCGTTGGGGTAGGTTGATTTTTTCTAACCTATCCCAACGGTTCCTTGTAAACTGTTGGGAAAAGCCTTTCCCAACGTCTTACTTCCCCACGGTTGGCAGAACCGTTGGTATAACATATACCAACTGTCTAGAACCGTTGGGAAAGGATGGATTTCCAGTAGTGATAAATACATAAATACATAAATGCATAAGTACATAAGTACATAAATACATAAATACACAAATACACAAATACAAAAATACACAAATACACAAATACACAAATACACAAATAAAGAAATACATAAATATAGAAATACATAAATACATAAATACATAAATACATAAATACTTAAATACATAAATACATAAATACATAAATACATAAATACATAAATACATAAATACATAAATACATAAATACATAAATAAAGAAATACATAAATACATAACTACCAAAATATAGAAATACATAAATACAAAAATACAAAAATACACAAATCCACAAATCCACAAATCCACAAATACACAAATACACAAATACACAAATACATAAATACACAAATACACAAATACACAAATACACAAATACACAAATACACAAATACAAAAATACACAAATACACAAATACTCAAATACAAAAATACAGAAATACACAATTACACAATTACACAATTACACAATTACACAATTACACAATTACACAAATACAAAAATACAAAAATACAAAAATATAAAAATACATAAATACATAAATACATAAATACATAAATACATAAATACATAAATACATAAATACATAAATACATAAATACTTAAATACATAAATACATAAATACATAAATACATAAATACATAAATACACAAATACAAAAATACAAAAATACATAAATAGATAAATACATAAATACATAAATACATAAATACATAAACACATAAACACATAAATACATAAATACATAAATACATAGATACATAAATACATAAATACATAAATACATAAATACATAAATACATAAAAACTGAAATACAAAAAATACCTAAATACATGAATACATAAATACATAAACGCATAAGTACACAAGTACATAAATACATAAATACACAAATACCCAAATAAAAAAAATACACAAATACACAAATACACAAATACACAAATACACAAATACACAAATAAATAAATACATAAATATAGAAATACAAAAATACATAAATAGATAAATAGATAAATACTTAAATACATAAATATTTAAATACATAAATACATAAATACATAAATACATAAATACATAAATACATAAATACATAAATAAAGAAATACATAAATACATAACTACCAAAATATAGAAATACATTAATACAAAAATACACAAATACACAAATACTCAAATGCAAAAATACTCAAATACACAAATACACAAATACACAAATCCACAAATCCACAGATACAAAAATACACAAATACACAAATACACAAATACACAAATACACAATTACACAATTACACAATTACACAATTACAAAAATACAAAAATACACAAATACAAATATATAAAAATACATATATACATAAATACATAAATACATATATACATAAATACATAAATACATAAATAAATAAATACATAAATACATAAATACATAAATACATAAATACATAAATACATAAATACATAAATATATAAATACATAAATACACAAATACATAAATACAAAAATATATAAATACATAAATACATAAATATATAAATACATAAATACATAAATACATAAATACATAAATAGATAAATACCTATATAGATAAATACTTAAATACAGAAATAGATAAATACATAAATATAAAAATACACAAATACAAAAATACAGAAATACATAAATACATAAATACATAAATACATAAATACATAAATACATAAATACATAAATGCATAAATACATAAATGCATAAATCCATAAATCCATAAATGCATAAATGCATAAATCCATAAATACATAAATACATAAATACATAAATACATAAATACATAAATACATAAATACATAAATACATAAATACATAAATACATAAATACATAAATACATAAATAAAGAAATACATAAATAGATAAATACATAAAACATAAACACATAAAGACATAAACACATAAACACATAAATACATAAAGACATAAAGACATAAATACATAAATACATAAAGACATAAATACATAAATAGATAAATACATAAAACATAAAGACATTAACACATAAATACATAAACACATAAAGACATAAATACATATACACATAAAGACATAAAGACCTGAACACATAAACACGTATATATATAAATACATAAATACATAAATAAATGAACACATAAATACATAAATACATAAATACATAAATACATAAATACATAAATACATAAACACTCCAAATCCATTTTTTTGGTATTTTCTAAAAGTCCACTTTATGGATAAGTGGGAACCTCACATTCAAGCTGTTCACACCATCACATCCCAAATTTTAAATTCAAAAGAGAGCCATAATAACCACATTTGAAATTCAAAATGACGTGCCTTGGACCAGTCACCATCGAACCACCTCGAGTCACCAAATCTCTAGCAGCGGTCCACCTCAATCCACGCCCTCGATCGACAAATCACCATCTTCAACTAAAAATCACCACTGCCGGCAAAGATCACCAGCAATCATCCCACTGAATCTACAGACCACGAACCTCGAAGACACCAATAGCCTTTCCATCATCGAATCACCTTCCGAACGAACTGAAATCCATACCAGATCCATCTTTTGGAAATAGTACCATTAGAAACAAACATTTCACAAAAATGGAAACAAACCAGATCTGTTGAGAACATGCCCAGCAGAAACCCGAAGGTAGAGAAGCCATCACAAAAAACACCTCCTGGAACGCCGTTGAATTCTCGAACTACACATCACAAAACACTATCAAACCATCACCCTAGTCTGACTGGGAGAAGAGTTTTGGGATCCTGGAGCCAGAGCAGTGGACAAGCACCGGCAACGAGCCACAAAATGTCTCTATGACTAGCAACCTCTGACATCGAAACCACTGGAAACAGAATCACCCAAAAATAAGAACAACCACCGAGGGAACCCGAAAAAAAAGACCTTTGCAAAACATGCCTCCTGAAGCACCGACCGCTCGCACAGAAAAATCTCAGAACCTCCTATAAAACCTTACACTCAACCGACCTGGAAGAGAGTAAGGGATCTGGATTCTAGAGTGAGTTAGAGCGGACTGGAGCTCCATATAAAGCCTTGAAGAAACCAACACCAACAACCCTATAGAAAACATTGCCGAAGAACCATCATTGCCAAAAAAAATGAGCGTGAATCTATCTGAAATTTCCATCAAAGGACCGAAGCAAAATCATCTTCAACGGTATTAGAGAGCCGAAAACTGCAACCTGAACTATCAGATTAAGGAGAAGAAGACGAATAAGGGGAAATCGAGGTCCTTGAAGAAGAGTTAACAAAGTGAGAAGGTCGAAACAGCCTTAGAGATAATAAAAAGAGATTCGTGAAGGCGAGAAATGAGATGGAGAGGTGGGGCGCTCCAAGGCCAGTGGGATGAACCCTAGATGGAGTTGTAGCGCTCTCGGGAGAGCGCTCCGAGAGAAAATGGAGCCATCCTATAAATACATAAACACATAAACACATAAACACATAAAGACATAAAGACATAAACACATAAACACATAAACACATAAACACATAAACACATAAACACATAAACACATAAATACATAAATACATAAATACATAAATACATAAATACATAAATACATAAATACATAAATACATAATATAAACATGAATACATTAATTTATATAAATGTATATATAGGTTAAATATTTAAATTTATTTAAATATATTATGAAAATAATATTTATTTGAATAATCATCCAAATATATATAAATAGAAACAGGTGTATATAATAAATAGAAAGTTTGATTAGCTGAGTGGCATAGGTGCTTCTTTCATACGTAGGAAACCACGGTTCAACACCCACTACGGGGGATTTTACACCTCATGTGGACATAGGACATGCGTACATACGGGGGGGGGGGGGTGATTGTAGGTAGTTGTACAGGGGACATGACAAACCATTAATGGTGGTTTCCAAAAACTACTGCTAATTTTTGTTTAAAAATCATTAGGAGGTGATTGTAGGTAGGTGTACTGGGGACATGACAAACAATTTGGGGTGGTTTCCAAAAACTACCGATAATTTTTTTTTAAAAATCAATTAAGGGTAGTTTCCAACTACCTCAATATGTGTTGAAATGAAAGAGTTTAAATAATATTGAAGTAACCCTAAAAGGATATCAATATGTGTTGAGGGAATACAGATAAAAGTTAGGATACAACATGAAGTTACTATAGATGATATGTATTATTATTTTCTACTATATTATTTGTGAATAAATGTATATTAATATATTTGAAAATAAGATTATTACAAGAAGGCTTAGTTACTATCATTATAAATCTTGGTAAAGTAAGTGAAGAGGTTACTGTTTCAAGGAGGTTCATGTGTAAAATCTATGTTACAGGATGAGTGAGATAAAGAGGAAATGAGAAGTTTTAGAGAGAATTAAAAATTTTAAATATTATATATCTACAATGATAATTATGATCTAACTATAAAATAATAAAATCTAGTTGTGTATTTTTTGTGAAGATACATCATGGTGTTATGAAGTATGAAGCATTGATGCAATTGGATAATGATTGGAATAATATCAGCTGATTTAGGTTCTATAGTAATTGATAAATAATTGAATCTTTATTAAATGTATAAAGAAATTAAATTAATTAAGTATAATATTATAAAAATCATTGGGTCATCAGTATGTATTAATTTGAGTTTTATTTGTTCATTTATCTATTCTTAGTGTTCTTGGTAGTTGATAGTTGAAAATATAAAATTTTAGAAAGGTAGACTATGGAACACGACTAGATCATTATTTTTTAACTATGTGAGATTTTTTAGAAACTATGAAACTTTGTTTTTGGGGAGACATTGGATCCCACACAGTTGGTGGATTATTTTCCAAACCGTGAGGCCAAACTGTGCGACAAAATTTTGTGGTTTGTCAAAGTGATTAAAAAATTGGGTCTTTTTCCAAAATAATCTTATGATATTTTAATATTTTCTCCCTAATTTCTCTCCCCATTCATGTGTAGCTTCTTCCCCATACCTTTTAGCTCACCTCTCTTGGATTTTGGTGGACTCTCCTTAGATTCGTAGTAGTTTAGCTTGAGTTAAGCTCATTTATTCAATATTTATTAATCATATCCTTCTATAATTCCTTGTTACTTTATTTCCATGGAATATAGAAACAATATCTTGAATTTTTTATGAACCCAGGGTTGTTTATAGGGGTATTTTGATTGTTTCTTCATGGTTATGTGTGTGATGACCTCTCTTTCTTAATTTAAGTGGTTATCATCGAAGGTAACAAGTTTTAATTTGGTTTCATGTAGGTGATTCTATTTAAGGTAAATTTTACATTAAAAACCTTTAAATATTGTTTTCCTTTAGTTATTTTTTATTTAATTACCATTTAAATATGTTATTATTGATGGTTTATCCTGGATTGTGGTGATTTATGAAAGGAAATGTAAATTTAATTATTTAAAGTGGATTTTCAAATTGATTTGGCTTCGATGCACTAAAGGTGATCATGAAAATGGATCAAAGGGGATTTATGATTTCAAATGAATTTTTAAAATAGGTTTTAATGGTGTTTTACCATGTGATTGGTGTGTGATTATTATGGTCATTTTTAATTATGTATTTTTCAATTTTTTGTATTGATATGTTTGGACTTGTGAGGCCTATAGGGAAATTCAAGTGAGTATAGGTAATGTTAGTGGGTGAATCCTTAACCAAGGTTTTTAAATATCTAAAGAGTTTTATCATTTTATGCTAAGAGATGAAACAGTAGGAATGTTAAAAATTGGAATAATGGATCCCATGGTAAGGATATTGGGATGGAGGGAAGATCAAGAGATATTTCTATATGACCAAGATATCTTCCAATCATGTTTTACTCACTCAACATCTATTATACCAAGGGTTATTATAAGTCATTCTAGATCCATTTCATTAAATCCCACATTAGATTATACATTTTCATCGTTATTCATGATATCTTATGCTTATTCTAACTTTACCATATTTTCCTAGAGATATGATTATTATTTTGAATATTCTATTACTTGTCGATATTATTAAACCATGTGTGGGAGAATGAATCATGTTTATATCTAGTGTATTTTTCTCTTAAATTTGGGCCTTACTAATTCATGTTTTAAAAACATAGTTATATTGATAAAACTAAAGGTATTTCCAAGAAATATTTTTAAGTTGAAAATGTTTTCAAGGTGAAATGTTTTTGAAAAAGAAGTTTCCAAAAGGGACTTATTGATTTCAATATATAATGACCTTATATAGATTCATGGTGGCATATTACTTAGATCTTCAGCACATACCGCATATATGCCTTCGGTCTTATATAAAATTTGTTTTTCAAGACATTTTTAAGGGTAATAGAACCTCGAAATATGGTGGACCTTCTTTATTACTTGTGTCCTTGGTTATTTTGGATGATGGAGATGTGGCCCCATAGAGTTAGAACATATGGAGAAGTTTTAAAATTTTGTTCAGTTTGGGATGTAATGTTTTGGCCTTTTTCAATTTATCCTTGTTTTATATTTTGACTATAGATATCATGTGTATATTTTATTTCTAACTTTTAAAGTGGAAATGTTATGATATCTTTGTAGTTATTAATGAATTTACTATGATGATATGTTAATATTTATTTATTCCACTTAACTTTTTGGAGTGGAATTCTAATTTATTAATGGGTCATGTTGAATTTTAAATGGAGAAACAATTCCCAAAAGGTTATTTATGATTCCTTGGTGCTTGTATCCATCCCATGGTGATTAGGAATATTCTTTAAGACTTATGGAGAAGTGGAAAAAACGATATATCAGTTCGACCTGGGTTGGATCATTAAAAATATATATCAAATCCCTCTTTTAATAGTGGGTCAATGAAATATAAGATTTGGTACCATCAATGCTTGAGTGATAAGTATGGGGGATTGCTTACACAATTATTCTTCATAAAAAAACTCAAGTAGTAATGGGTGGTTAGGGGTTGTGTTCACAATTTAAAATTATTTTCAATTATTTTGATGAAATTAGATGTTTTTTATCATTGGTTATGGGTTTTTGGAAGAACCTAGGAGCAATTTTGTGATATTTTGAGTTTTATAATGAAATAGGTATGGAAATAAGAGGCACATAGTTTAGGTGTATAGTTAGTGGGAATCACATATATCCCGTGTAACAATGTCTATAATCTACTAGTTTTATTTGAATGGTTGGTTCATGATTTTCGAAAAAATGTTGACAAACTATACAAAGTGTAAAATGTATAATTTTTTTATGTTTTCACCCATTTATCATTTGAATTTATTATTTATTATTATGCTATTTTTTGAGGTCTATTATAAGGGTTTATTGTGGTTTTATTTATGTTTCTTAAAATGTAATTGGGGATTAAATGAGTTTTGTATCATGTTTTCTAGGCCATTTCCTTTATAATGTCCTCGTCTAGAAAAAGGGAGGGTGATGCAGAGCATGTTCCATAGGTGACTCCTTTAGTTGATCCTTATTTAGTGGAATTGGTGATCAAAACTATTAAATACTTATCCCAAGAGGTTAAAAGAGGCTAGACATAGATAATGGACCATGCTTTGGAGTTTACCAAGAATAATTCATTGATGTTCCATGGTTTCAAAGTTACCTAAGAGCATGATGAATGGATTTAAGGGATTGAGTGTATCTTTCTTTTCTTGAAAACCCTTAAGACCTAAAAGGTCAACTTTAAAACTTACATGTTATAAGGACATTTAGAAAGTTATTGGAGTTATTTATTCTAGTGAAGCTTTATGAGGACCTCATTTGATTAGAAATTAATTTATTAGGAAAACACTTTTAAGGGTAGAGTGAGAACCTGAACATTGGAATACCATACAGTGGAATTTATACTTTTTAAGAAAACACTTATTTTTTACATAATAATTTTTTAAAAATAGTTCCATGATACTTATTTAAGCTCTATTAAAAATGATAATATTTCATCTATATTTTAACTTTAATAGTTTCCTTAATAAAGGATTCAATTTTTTCCCAAGACTAAAGGTAAAATTTCATGTTAATCTTCCCTTCATTGAATCCATAATTAAGAATTCGGTTTTTGGAATTGATATATATTGTTTTCTCATCCTTGAGATCCATTTTAATTTTTATTTTATAA
Source organism: Viscum album (assembly GCA_963277665.1). NCBI lineage: Eukaryota > Viridiplantae > Streptophyta > Magnoliopsida > Santalales > Viscaceae > Viscum > Viscum album. The sequence goes on along the minus strand of OY728159.1, from coordinate 179,028,971 downwards.
ATTTTATTAAGTTCCTCCATTGTTGTATCAATTTTTGACACCTCTACCACAAACTTGTCATTATAATGTACGAAAATAGTTCAGTCTCTTCCATCTCTATGTCAAAACATTTTCCATCTTGGAGTTGGGCCTTTAAGTAGAAGTATATAAACCACTAGGGAAGAGAACATATGTTAACTCAATTTATAGAGTTTTTAGTTCTGGGTCACCTACCCTCTCAATGCTCATTGAAACTTACTCTTTTTTATGGGAGGATCTTCACCTAAATTTAATCTTTGATCATTCAATAAATTGGTAGCCATTTCCCTGAGTTAAATAGAGTATTCATTTTCCAAGACACTAAATAATATAATAAAGAAGAAGATGATAATTTTTTATGTAATTCCTTATGATAAAATATTAAGAAATACTTTCTATCACATGTTATAATCATAGAGAAATAATACCTATAATGGATAGAAAAGATTTAGTGAATAAATTCACTAGTGAGAAGATGGATAAAAATTATCCCTCATAAGTTTGAAAGGATTTACACAAAGATGTGGCAACTAATGTTTCTTATCAAGATTTTCCTAATGATTAACCAAGTATTAGTGGAGAAGATCATGATCCAAGTGAATTAAATGATTAATCATATGAGCGTTTTAATAGAAAGCTTCAAAATTTTCTTAAAGAAGTTTTAAATTTTATTTATGGATATAAATATTTGCAGGAGTAGATCACTCAACTTGATGAAAATTCTAAATACTATTGATTAAGAATTAACACAAATTTGTTAATGACTATAAATATCACTAAGAAAATGGTATCCAAAATTTCTACAAATATAATTCTTGAAGAAAGATATTCTAAAACTAAGAATAAATTACTTAAAGAAATAAAATAGAAATATGAAGCCAAGAAATGGATAGAAGATAATATAGATGTATTAAAATTAAAGAAAAGATCAGTAATTAGAGTCATGAATCCTTAATTTTAAATCAAATATATTAAGATAAATGTTCTTGATAATATATTACAAGATAAATCCAAAATAGATGAATATCATGAGAAAAACTTATAAATTATTATAAGAGAATAAAAATAAATTTTTAAGTCCATTAAAGATCATAAGAAACCCACCACTTCATAAGAGGTGGATGAAATAATTTGAAAGAAAAATAGTCCCCCAAAAGAAGCACAACTAAAGTACAAAGTGGAACAAAAATAAAAATATGAAAATGCTATAAAAATGTATTTTAAAGGAGAAAATAATTTTTCATTGTATATTGTTTATTCTGTAAAAGATTTGGGCATGTGTCTATTTACTTTTTTTAAAATACATCAATTCTAGTAATAGAAATAGGGTTTATATTAAGGGGGAGATCAGAGTAAAAAAATTACACAAAATAAAAATATAAAGAATCTATCAATTTCTAAAAGATTTGGAAGCTTTGCAATTTTTTGTGAAAATTGAAAAAATTGTGTTCATTTTGATAATTAATTAAAGTTTATATCTATCAAGAATTATTTATATGATACTAAATAGATAATAACAAATAATTTGAGAACGAATCGAAAGAATAAAGTAAGTTAGTTTACCTTGGGTTATAAAAAACGAATGTTTTAAAAAAATTCTAAGAAGGCAAAGAAATGTGATACAAAAAAGATAATAAGTTTATTCTATTATTAAAGAAAAGTAAATTCCATGTATTTTTTTAAACAATCGAAAAATACTTTTAATAATGGATTAAATCTAGAGCATCAAAGAAATAAATCAATCTAAGAAATAAATAAGAGGATTGGTTTGGTGGAAGACATCTATAAGGATAGATGAAAATTATAATTTCATGATATTTTTTCAACAAATGATGATCCAAGAATTGTTGAGAACCTATTTTTAATATGATATAAATATGGAAATAATTTAATGGAACACATATCATATTTCCATCATAAGAAGATATATTGAAGATAATGAAGTAAGCACAAGGAAATTCATGTTTCATACTAGTTGAAGTAAAGAAAATTACACCCAAATAAGAAGATGTAAAAATAAAAGAAACCATGTTTCCTAAGAAGAATACTATCTGGATAATCAAAGGAGAAAGCATTAAGAATTCTCTAAATGATAATTCTGAAAATAAAAAAATTTATTAGTTGAGAAGTAAATCTCAACCTTATAGCTCTCACTAATGAGTTATATAAAACCACCTCAATGCCAAATCTATTCATTTTTTTTCTTTTTGTATAATCAATTTATATTGATGCATACAGTGATATAGTTTGAATGATGATAAAACTATGAAAGTGTCATAATAATGAGAAAGGTACATCTTGGAACGAACTATCTTAATTTTCATTTTTTATTGAAGGTATATTATGAAAAGGATGTATGGAGTTCATTTATTAAAGAGATCAAAATTGATGAAGTAATTGTTAGAGTACACCCATTAAGGTGGAGAGGATATAAGAAAGATGATTGTAGATATTATCTATTGTGAAGATGGAATTTCTAGAAAGTACTCAGAGAATGTCATTGATAAGGTATGTTTTTCATGTTATCTTATCCTTGTTTTGAAAGAATAAAATTTCAAGTGGGGGGATTGGTTTATTCCATGATAAGTACACTAAGAAGATTTTAAGGAATAAATGGATATGAAAAATAGTGTTGGGAAGATAATTAAAAACTATTGTTTTCTACATCGATCATTGATCAAGTAGACTTAGAGTTGATTAATTGATTACTTAACAAATCAGAATTATTTTGTATATTTATTTTTAATATGGGGGAAGGAAAGAAGAAAATTATTGAGACTACATTGACATATATTTTATTTATAGGCATTGAAAACAAATCCAAAGGGGGATATTGTTGGTCCTATTGGATAATGATGTGTTGTATTTGTTGTCAATAAGAAATAATGACAATATGTGTTAAGGTTTGAGTATTAGAAGATAGTTGAAGTACTCTTGAAAGGATGAATATATATGTTGGGGGAAAAGGGAAGAAATTTGAGATATAACTTGAAGTTCCCATGAATCATATGTATTTTTTACCATTTTATATACTAAAAAATATATATTCATATATTTTCAAGGAAGATTGAGATAAGAATAATTAGTTCCCCCCATAATAAGGTTTGGTAAATTAGGAGAAGATGCTGCTTCTACTCAGAGGTTAAAGTGAAAAATGTTACAGGATGAGTAAGCTGAAGATGATATGATGAGCTCCTTGGAGAATGGATAACATTAGATATTATATTTTCATTTTGATAACAAGTAGCTACCTATAGGAGAATAAAAACTAGTTGTTTATTTTTGGTAAAGATAAATTATAAAGTTCTTAAGAATGAGGTATTGATGCACTAAGATTATTATTGGAAGAATTTTAGTTGAGACAAGTTATGGATTAATTAATAAATAAGTGGATATCTATGAATAATATGATGAAATTGAAGAAGAGTTGAAGTAATTAAGGTAATAGAATATTTATTGAAATACATGTTTTTATTTTATTTAATATTAAAAAAATTATTATTAAATGATACAAAAAACTTTGGGATCAATTTTGGATGGTTGATGAGATGGATATGAAGTTTGAAAATTAGTTTTGATGGTGTTTCTAGTTAATATAAAAAGGTTATATTTCATACATGATTCATGTGATTTGGAAATTGTGTTTATTTTTTTTTTTGAAATGGTTTGATAATTTTTTGAAGTATTTTGAGATGAGTTGAAGTGGTTGAGGTTGACTTGAGTGAAGTTGAGAAGGATGGAGAAGGTTTTGAGTTTTATATTTTTTAAAAATTGGCATTCTTTTCTATATAAGAATAAACTAATCTTAAGTAAGAGTAAATTTGAGATCTCGTAGGCTATGTAAGAGTAATTATGATGTTTCATGAGTAAAACTATTAATTTTGTAAGAATAAATGATAAAAAAATGAAATTACGTAAGGATAATACAGAGTTGTGAAATAATAATCTTGAGTCCGCTAAGGTGTATAAAATAAATTAATGTTTCTAAATAGTACATAAGAGTAACAAAAACTTTATATGATAATAAAATAAAAGTTTAAGAGGATATGAAAGATCTATATAAAGTTATTTAATATTTATTAGTTATTTCATAGGTTTCATGAAATTAAATAGAATATTATGAATGTTACAATAAGTAACTCTTGAGATCCAAAGGATATGTATGAGTAACCTAACTCTATCATAAGATTAAATATAGTTTTCTTGAGAATAAATACAGTTTTTCAATACTGAAATAAAATTAAAATTTTCTTGTATAAGAATAATTTGAGACTTCTAATTTTATATGTATGAATAACTATTTATTATGTAAGAATAACCTGCTTGAAAAAATGAATGTTTTTTGGGTGGATTTCAATGCTAAGAATTTTACATGTGGTTTAAAACTATAAAATGATTTGATGTTCTTTATATTTAAAATATCAAAATTCTTTTGATTAATCCATGATTTAATCCTAGATTGGTTTTGAGATATTAATAATATTATTACATTGTGAGATGAATCTTTACACCGCAAAGTTATTATTTCATATGAGATTGAATTCATTGGAAAGAAGATGCATATATTGTAGAGGATTTAAATAAGGAAATTTTAGTGAATAATTAAATGAGAAAATGATGAGGAATATCATTGGGATACTTTTGAGGATCCTTATACTATTTTTATTTTGATTTAATTAAGGATCACTACTTTAATAATTTTATGAATATTATTTGGACGATTGAAAAAATAAGAATTAAATGAGAGTTTTTGAGAATAATTTTTTAGGATATTTCTAGATATTAAAATATAAATATTTATAACACATTTATGAAGATAATGGTGAGGATTTATAAGAGTATAATTTGACTGGTAGAAAATAAGAAATAATTTTAATTAAGGTTACGATGCTTATTTTAATGGGAACTAGTACTCGCCTGTGCGTATTCACAGTGATACAGATTAATTGCTATTTTTTAATAAGAGAAGGAGGTGGTGACAACCGTTTTTGGAATTCGACTTCAGAGGCATCAATCTTTGGCAGGGGATCTCTTTTCAGCATGGCGGTGTAGTGTTTCTCGTCATAGCTCCAGTCTTCGGGCGATGACGGCGTGTTTCTTCTGGTTTTGGATTTTGAATTTTCATGGCTCAGCATGTTTCTTCTTATTGTGGCTTCTATCTTTCATGTGATCCAAACAATTTTTCTTCAAGATCCAATGATGTTCTTCAGTGTGGTCTTCAGCTTTCAGTAGCTCAGCGTGTTTCTTCTCATCATGGCTTCTAGATTTCATCTTGTCCAAGAATTTCATCTCCAAGGTGAAAAAATATTCTTCTTCCCTACAGTCGGTGATAATTTGGTGAACTTTGCTCTGGAACTGGTATGAAATTCTATGGATATGGTCATGGGTTGTTGTTCTGCTGTGAGGGTTATGGTTCTGTGAGGAAATATGCAGTGACTTCGTGTTCCTCCATAGATCCAGTGATGTTCTTTGGTATGGATGGATAGGGTTTCACTGTGGTATTTTTTTTTGGGCCATGGCCATTTGGAATTGATTTGCTAGGTTTTTTTTTGTTTTGAACTGTGTATTTCTAGACTTTTGTCTCTTGAACATATGGTTGTTTGCCTCTGGACTTCAGGAATGTAATGGGTTACCCTATCCCAGTAAAAAAGGGCTCTTTTCTTTTCTTTTAATAAATAATTCTCTACCCTAAGCTTTTTGAGTAGTCACTTAGTAATGGTGCATTATATTGTAATAAAAGTGAATAAAATATTGAGACACCATTAAAATAGTTTAAAAAAGATTGGATAAATTTAAAGTAAAGGAATTTATAATTTCTAAGGATGGAGATTTCAAATAAATTTCAAATGTATTTAAAAAAAATAATTGGGTACAATGAAATACATAGTGAAATGGAAATTACATAAATAACACTGGTTGCAATAATAAATATGAAAAATGTGAAAATGCGCATTTTTAGTACAAAATGAGAAAAACTCAGTCAGTAATTGCAGTAGAATTTTTTATGTTCATATATGTATAATTTTTTCAGTAAGTAGAAGTTTTTCAGTCATCCAATCACAAAGTTTTGTTTCAGTGAGTCATGAGCTTCAAAATATTTCAGCAGTTGCATTCTGTAGATACAATAACAATTGAAAAGATGAATATATAATAATGATATAAATTAAAAAGTTGAATATGTAAAGTCATCCAATAAAAACATTCAACACACAACATGTAATAAGAAAAAATTAAGATGGAGATGAAAAATATGAATCGTTACATGTAGATTCATGAAGTTGTTTGAAATAGAGACAAACCTAAATCAACAGTGAGGACTTCTCACTCCATGTATTCCATTTTAAACAAAGGATAAATAAATAACTGAAAAAACCTAAGGAATTACACTAACCAATCAATAATCAGCTACTAGAATGTGAGATTCAATGAATCATCTAAACATTTCACTACAAAGTTAATACATCACAAACTATAGCAAGGGATTTAGAAATATCTAAAAAGGGGGATATTTGGAAAATGAGAGTACTATTTCAACACACATGCCAAAATGATTAGAGAAATTGTTGAAAGGAATTTCATAAAATCTATATTTGTACCCCAAAAAATCAATATATCCATTAACTCACCCATTAGTTATAAGAAGATGAAATAAATTTATATATTTTTACAACTAAAATAATATTACACATAAAAGGATAGAAGAAAAATATATCCATTTTATGAGAGTAATAATGACATAAAAGAAAAAAAGATTTTCATTTAGTCTAATTCTAACCCAAATACATTACTGTGGTATAATCTATCATGATAAATAAATTATCAAAACCTAAAGAATTACTAGTGCTCTATAAATTGAATCCCAATTCATATTTAGTATAACTAAAATAAACTGTTAACTGAAACAAAATAAAATGACCAACTGCTCAATTAAAAACCTTTATAATGATTAATCAAAGGCCTGAAACTGTGAGATGAAAACCTAATTCATGATAATATTCTGCAATTCATAGTCGCATAAATATAAAATATACCTTGTGATATAAACATAGAAAATGCTTATACTGAGTTCCATACCATATAGTGGATGAGAGGTCAAGTAAAAGGGAAGATAAACTCTCATTTGCTCCAATAATATTTCTATAGTCAGATCTTCTAAATATTCTTAAATATACTTATAAATATTGCAATTAAACTAAGTTGGGTACAAGGATGAAATGGTTTCCTCATGGATGTAAAACCAATGGCCATAAAAGATGTTTATATGCATATTTGTTAACTAAAAGTCTTTGAAGGTGATGTGTGACTAGATCCTCAACCCCTGAATCTAAAAATTTGTCTGACTGACTGAATTATATGCCAAAGCCACAAATAGATCCTTCCCTGGAAGAATATATAATAATTATTAAATAAAATGTGTAAAAAAACATTTTTAAGTAGGGTTCATATAATTGTTATTAGAAGATTCACTTCAATTAATGAAAATAAAAAACCCAGATATATTAATAAAATTCCAATTTCATTCTCTACCTGTCATATTCTTAGGAAAAAACATGAAAATACAACATACGAGTTTGGACTTGCCTCTTTTTTTCTCTATAATCGCAAAAAATATCTTGACCTCTATAGAAAGATATGGCATTACGCTATAATTGAAATTTTCATCACTAAGGTTGTTGATATCTACCTTGAATGTTTCCAACCAGCATTTCTCGGCCATTGTGAATTTTTTGAAATTGGTTTGGAAAATTAGAAACCATATTCTCAAGAAAAGCAGGTTATAACATTAAATAAACCACATAGTTAACATTCATCATACGAAGAAACAAAATTTTATATGTTTAATAACAAAAATATAAACAAAATGGAAGATAACAAACCACGTAAATGATTTTTTAACAAAAGGTGAACATTAGTATATTTTTTAGAAAAATCAGATGAGTCTACCCCATAAAAACCCAAGGAAAATATCAACTATAGAGGATCTTGTTCAATTATTTGATGTAGAGGAAATACCTAGAGAAAATGAAAGAGTCTAGACAGTTGAGGATTCAGATAGCTCGGATGCCGCATCCAGGCATGGATTCCCTGAGAGAATTCCCAAGAGCTATTTGGATGTACAATAACTAATAAGATTTAGATGTGAAATGATTTATGACCATTATATAAACATGTCAAGAAAATAAATCTATTGTTATACCTATTTTTTTAGTTGTGAGGAGTTATAGTGGTGGAATAAGAGGTAATAAGTGAGGAGTTGAGCACCTACACATTCATCCAATATGTTTACATAAAGATACAATAATGTTTAAAAATAAGAATACATACTATTTATGAATAATTAAAAAATAATTAAATAATAAATCTAGAAATATGTATAAGAAATCTATAAAAACACTATTTATCAAAAATTGGGAGACACTATAATAAGTTGTCTAGAACTATATATGTATGACTAATAGGGAAACACTTACATAAAAATAATATGAAAACATTTATGTTCCTTCTACATGTAAGAAACTATGTAAATTTCAGTGCCATCTGAATGTAAGAGCACCAAGATGCTATCTCCAAGAACTACATTTTCATGGTATGTAGGACTATATTGAGAAGATAGTTGGAATGGAGTCGTATCCCAGTCACTTAAAAAAAATAGAAAAGAGAAAATATGTTTGGATTATTTGATGGTCCAATAGGATCTTGAAAATGAGATGAACTCTACATCCACCTGAGAAAAAAACAAGTCACCCTATATAACATGTATTTAAAAGTGGGAAAACAACTACAGAGTTAATGAAACATACCTTCAGGTAAGCAGATATCCCTAGAAGCCCATACTTGCAACCCAGTTGCAAATAATGTCATTCGGTTATAACAACAAACACATTCAAAGATCCATTCATACATGAGATTAAAACATTTCCATGAACAAAGAGTTACATAGTAAGAAAACAACTAAAGGAAAATAAAATGAACACTGTATAATTCCATATTCACCTTATGTGACTGATAAGATGTGTATTAAGATCCATTTCATATATTTATTCCACCAAATTTAAAATTTCCTATCAGCAAATGACAAAAAAAGTGATAATAGGGTGAATGATATTTTCATTTTGTAAAACTAGAAATCATACAAATCTTCTTTAACAGGGTACCTTTAACACATTGAGACTCTCCACATTTATATCCATTCTTATAAATTTGTAAGGGTGAGCCATCTGTATTTAAAAAAAATTGCAAGGATTCAAAGCCAAAGGCATTGAAATAATAAATTGGAAGAAAATAGTACACTAATATGATTTGTTTAAGCTATTTTATGCTCAAAATACTAACTAATGGAAAAAGGTTTTCTAAAATAACTTAATAGAAGAAAACACATGAAAAATAATTTGATAAAAAAATGTTTTAAAAGTTATTTTAAATTAAATAATCAAGAAATATTGATTGCACAGTAGAAGTATACGCAGTAATTCGTGATATTTAGTGTAATAATATTTTAGAAACACATATGAAACTGGAAATATGAATTCTTGGAGAGAACTACAAATAATTCAATGAAATTATGAGAAAACACCTATTGAGGATAACTATATTACATTATAGCCTGAAAATTTCATATGAATTGAGTGAAATTAAAAACCTAAAAGGAGAGAGAAATGCTACAGATAAGTTACAGATGAGAAAATACCGTATACAAGATATGCTAAAAACATGATGAATCTGAGCTTAGGGGGAATTCCAACCAGTCAACAAGATATGCGTAAGGAACAGTAAGATTGATGAAAAAACAATTGGAGATGTTGTGGGTGGTAGAGCTTAGAGGAGATGAATATTTCTGGGAACCCTTGGATATAGGGGAGGAGGAGGTGGAGTTGTACCAGGTGGTACTGAAGCAGCTGGAGGTGGATGAGCCAGAAAAAAAAAGATTACCTCATAGTGTAGGATATGGATATAGAGTAGATGGAGGAATAAGTGGATTAACTGGAGGTGGAGAATCCAGAGGTGGAGGATCTGGAGGTAGAGCAGGTATTCAGGGAGGAGGGCGAAGGTGGAGGCGTAAGTGAAGTGTAGATGGAGACGTGGATGGAGAGGGGAGTTGGGGAGGAAGATGATGTTGAGAGGGGAGTTAGTGATGGATGGAGTTATGGAGGGAGATAGAAATAGAGGAGGAGGAATGGTGGGAGAGGGTAGTTGTGGAGGGATATATATGAGGATAATCCTCGTGAAACCTAATATGACCCAAGAAAAATCTTGAGCGGGAGGGAGGGATAGATTGATAGGGATTACTGGAATGAGAGACATTGGAGTATGAGGGATTGACACATATTGATGGTAGTACCTAGGATTAGTATGTATATTAGATTTCTATATTCAAATTATTATATATTATCCTTATAAATATTTTGAGTCTTTGGAAAAATAAAAAGTTAATATATGTTTAGGTAGATGATAAAAGATATACATAGAGATTATGTATTGATAATACAGAGAAGGGAAGGATATAGAGTGGGATAGAGAAGGGAGATAATAACACTAAAACAATCAAATATCTTTATATATAATCTACCGAAGAAGAAGAATTGAGAAGTCTATAAATATATTGTTGTGCAAGTAATAAATAGGGGAAGACATATAGAATAGTCACAAATTAGAAAGAATATCTTATCTGTTGAATATAGGAGGTTATACTACTAATCATACTTAAAGGAGTACCCAACTTAATCTAGATATAAATTTAAGATTTGTTTTTAGTATCTAATAGAAATGAGTTGGTTCTTGATTAACTGATTGGTTTTGTACACGTAATCTAGTCGGTTCTATATAAAAGGGTTATAAGGCCCCAACCTTAAAAAATACATAATCTTGAGTTAAATCAACAATTTGACATTGAGAATCTTTTTAGGTTTAGAGTTTTATAGAATTAGGTCATAACTATTATATTACATCTCAAAAATTACAAAGTAGACACTTCTTCTCTATCAATTTTTTTACAAAAATAAAACTCCTTAAAATAAAACAAGAATTATTTTCTTGATGTAAATCTTCTTGAATTATTCATTTATCTCACCCTTCATTATACCTTGTGAAAAACATTTCAAAAACTTGGGATGAGCATAAAAATGTCAATTAATTATATAAAATAAGGAAAGAAAACATTAGTCCATGAATATATAAAAGTCAAATAAATCATACTTTTAAATCATAAAACATAATATCTTTAACATACCTCATGAAATCATAAGATTAATGAATAACACATAGAAATCATAAATAATAAAGGTAAATTGTGGAATCCATAACATATTTACATTTTAGCTTTCACAACTACATATGGAGTTATGTTTGGAATACCCATCACAATATATTCCCTAAATCTCTTAGGAGAAATATTAATGTTTACCTCCGTTATGTTACCCAATGAATTGGAGATCTATCTTGGGATAAAACACCCTAGGTTTATCACAGAACCACCCATATTTGTTTTATCATGTAACCACCCATAAAATTTCCAAGTACCATTACATAATCATAACATATAAAATATTGAATTTATCAACATTTCACGCATCAATAAAAATAAATCAATTCAAGATATTGAAATATTCAATCCTTTTTCGAACCATTTAAAACATTTAATAAAGATATTTTTGAATCAAATTATCACATACCACTTTGAAAGTTTTAAAAAAAATTGAGAGTTTTAACTTTAAAACATATATGTCCATATAAATAAATCCTTAAAACCATTTTGAAAACGTGAACATTAATGATAAATATTTAGAAGAATAAATATTTAAAACATTTAAAATGATGTTTTAGTTAAAGAGTCCCTTAACCCTTGAGAAATACATATAATATCATGATAATAAGTACATTCATAATATAATATGTCAAAGGGAAGTATATACACCATATAAAAGTTAATTAGTGCATAACAACAAATAAGTCTCAGTGGAATATAAATTGTGACGAAATCCCTTCTAGAGATCATATCCTTAGATTGAGGATACATTAATGAGATAATTGTGTGTAAAAAATATAAATATACTCTATATAAGTGGATATTCAGTGTAAAATAATCAGAGGTCATTCACACATATTCTTGGAAAAACAAACCAATGAAAAGGATATTTAACTCAATGAAATTATATTGAGTTAAGATTTCCCTTACAATATTCATATAAATGATGTAAGAATTTATCAATGGGGTGATTATGTATAGAAACAATAAATCAACACTAAGGGAAGTGGAAGTTACAACATAAATAAATAAATAGTTATTCCACACATAATCTTGGCATAATATAATCAACGAAGTATGGGTAAAACCCAATGAGTTGAAATTGAGTTTAGAAATTCCCTTATGAAAATTTGGCCACCTAATGACATCACTTAAAAATTCATAAAACGAGTTGATGAGAGAGAAAAGGGTCTCTCATCACTTGGAAATAAAATTTAAAAAAATAAGGATATAGAATAACACATCTCAACATAAGAAAATAGAAATTAAAAAATATAACACAAAATAAGTCTTTGACTAAAAGAGGAGGGTGAAAGGTTCCCTTACCTTGATTCTAACTTGTCTCATTTGTTCTTTATATTCCTGAATAATAAACTTAGGTTAATTTATACTTGATTCATAAACTTTTTCACGTTTATTATTCGTTTTATATTAATTTTCATTATGTTATAAAAATTACATAATTATTTAAGTTAATATTGGTCATTTTGTAGATATTCAGTACTTGAGCCAAAAATGAACTTGTTATAATTAAAAATTGTCCATGTGATCAAAATTACATTTTATATATAATTATATTCATGATTTAAATATCATGTACAGTATATATATGTATTTAATAGTACATAACATTTGGATATAATAAATGAAATGCATTGTTTATGAAGACCGTAAGTCATACGTACACATGAACACTACTTTCATTACTTTTTCATATTTAAAGGAATGAAAACTAAATTATGCATATGTATATTATAATTATAGTATAATATCATATTTTTTATATGTCATATAATTTCATTAATTCCATCCTTTATACATTCCATGTATGTAATGAATGAGTCATATCACTTTGAGGGGGTGGTAGTCCGCACTTCCTCAAATGAAATTATCATATTTACCCATTATGGAAAGAATAAAGGTATGTTGTAAATGAAAAATAAATAATAATATATAAAAAATAATATATATCACATATAAATATAGTCCCATCTTAATGTTCTTCATGAGAGGTGGTTGGAGAAAATTTGATAATCATCGTTTCGTGAGGCAGTAGTTCTCCGTACACAGAAACAATATGTTCATATCCATTAGATGGAGGTGTATGTAATTTTAGTTATAATATTTCTCATAAAAATATCCTAGTATATTAATAATACTAGTGTTTTTATGAAATAAAATAACAAGAATATAATTGTGAGTGAAGAAGTAAAATAATGGAAATGAACATTAGAGAAGTCTTTACCTCTTAAAACGTGTAACTCCCTTTGATTTGAGCCAAATGGATTTATTCAATTGCCTTATTCATAAGGTAAGGCATCTTGGAGTAATATAGGGATGTTGGAAGATTATTTTGGTAGAGGATGGATGGTCCAAGGGGCTTGAGATGTGTGATTAAATGGGTAGGGGTGATACACTTTTATAAGAGGGAGGAGGGTCACTTTAGGAAAATTTTGAAGTATTATTTTATTATAAAATGGATTTAGGTTTCAGAAGGTCCCAGAGTCATTTATTTCAAATATAATATTCTTTTGTATCTAAAACCTCTCAACCAATAGGTTTTAGACAAGTTTAGATTACATATTTAACCATATATTTTAGCTTTAACCCTTAGTAAGCTAATTTAACTCTTACCACATCTTCATGTATAATCATACTATATGGTTAATATAGTTACTATAAAATGAAAATATAATCTAAAGTGGTTCATTAATGACATGTTAAAAATTATCTAAGTCATTTTTTTGATTCTTAGAGATTTAGGACTATTATATCATTTAATAAAATAGTATTTTTTTAAGAAACTCATTTATGTGAATTTTATACCATTCATATCACGACATTTTAAAAATCCATAAAAACTTTATTATTTCAAAAAAAACTTCCTTAATTTAAATATAAAAATTCATAATCATTCATGAAATTATTTAATGGCATAAAAAGTTTTAAAATAAATTTATTTTAATATTTATAGTCTCATTTATTTAAATCATTCATTAATAAGGTAATAACTACATCATCATTATGCCATAAGTATATTTATCTATTTGATGTCTAAAAATTATAAATAAAGTACCATGATTTATTAAATCTTTTTATATTTATAATTACTATTTATAGGTTAAGATATAACCCATATAACCCCATATAAAAGAAATTTAGTAAAAAAGACTTGTTTATGTTACATTTTTCTTTACTTTAAATTAATTCTTATAAAATGTCATTTTCACATCCAAGTGAATCCATGGGGTCCCAAAATTGACCCAAGGATGCCCATGGTTGGAAATATATCATAAAATAGTATTAGGACACGTTTTAGGGTAGTTTATTATTATTATAATATTATTTTCTACCCTTATTTACTAGATTTACCCTTTAACCATGGTAAATAAAATAATTACTGAAGTTACTATTCATAATGTCTAAAAATAAAAGGTAAATTTTTGCACAATTTTTACCACATGATTAAAAATAAGGAATCCATTTTTCAAAATTTAAAACACAGAAGTTGCAAAAATTTATTTAAAATTAAATCCCATTCTCAAAACCAAAAAGCATGTTTTTAAGAAGTAAAAACTACAAAAAAGATTGATATGTGTTTATATCCAATTTTAAAGTAAAATTTGTTTTGATGACCAAAATTGGATTAAATGATAAAATTATAATCCAATTAAACTTTAAAACCAATTAAAATTTCAATATAACTATATAAATAAATTAGATGAAAAGACAATTTTGACATAAAATACAGTATTTTTTACTATTCATTAACAAATGAACTTTATTAGAAAATTACCAAAAATTTATTCATAGTAAATTTAGATGTCTCAATTCTATATAAGGATTTTATTTTGTAGAATAGAACATATAAAAGTGACAAAAAATAGATTTAAAAAAGGGTTACCATCAAAAGGTGGTAAAACAACCTTTTGAAATATATTAGAGTATTTCTTGCTTAAAATCAGATTCATACTTATTTTAAGCCTCTAAATTTTTTTGGATAAATATAAAGAAATTTAACAAACATGTATAATAATATTTTAGTTAGTTATGTTCATTACCTCCAATAAAACAGCTAGGCGTTAACTACCATTTTAAAAAAATAATGATATTATATTATTTTTTGGTATAACTCAATGTTGTGTACAGCGTAAGATTTTAAAGAAACCTATTGTTGTGTGTTGAGTACGTTATCAAAAAAATAATCCCATTTAATGTAAATTTATATCTTATTCATAAATATTAATGTAAATGAAAACATATTATTCTATAAATATCTAGGTCATTACAAGGGTTTAAGTCCATCCCATTTCCCTTAGGTTGTTTTTTATAATAAGAGATAAGCCTCGTATGTGTGAGGGATAACTACAACCATACATTGATAAGTAGATGAAAATTTATGATTAAACCTTATAGATATTTTTGGGAATCATTATTAACTATTTTATTATTATTTCATCCATGCAGGATGAGCATGAGATGAGAGTGTAAGATCCATTCACTTTAATTGGTGTAGAGGTAAAAATAGAAGGGTTTTATTGGTAAAATTTATTTACATAAATTCACTCCCCCTATCAGCGTGGTTTTAATAATATTGGTGTGGAAAATATTTTTTTCCTTCCTCCCTACTTCTATCCATGGTTATGGGGTTCCCTATAATACCTCAATATTTTATGATATATTCCTCTTTAAATGAACATAATGTCTTTAATGACTTTCTCTACATGCAACACAGAGTTTAAAAGAACCACAAAAACTATTAAAAGATCATTATGTGATAGTTATATGATTTTTTAAATCATAATTTCAATATCAAATTAGGTTAATTTTTTAGGATTTTTTCTTAAAATATTTATTTTTCAATGAGCAATGAAAATATCGATTTTTGTTAAACTGTTATTTCTATTCTTTAAATAAAGTAATTTAAAAGTACCTTTATTTTTTAATTTATTATTAATTATATATAATATAAATTTTATTTAAAATAATATAATTAATTCCATTAGTATCATTATTTTACATGATTTTTATAAAAGACAATTTTTTGGCGTAAAAATGGTTTTTTTCTTCTGGAAAACCGTTTTCATCACATTTTGTGGATTTATTTTTAAATTAATTTATGAAAATTATAGGATTTTAATTATATAAAATGTATTATATATTTTTAATAAGGATTTTTAAATTTAGAAAATATTTTTCTTTTATTTTTAGGCATTATAAATAATAATCGTAGTAAAATTTATCACCTCAATAAAGGATAAATAAGGTAATTAAGGTAAAAATAATACGATAAGGAATTAAAAATATATCCATTACTTGAATTTATTTCATTTAATGAGATTAATTCCACTCTATCTATCCTAAATTCTAATATATGTAATTTTTGTACCATCTTCCTTTGATAATGGGATTTATATTATTGGATGTAAAGAAAAAAACAAAATGCCACTCTCTTACCTTCAAATTTCACTTATATGTAAATGTAGGGATAAAAATATTTTGTGAACAAATATTAATGGTTATTTTTATCATAATAATTTTTTTTTATTATGGTAATTTATTTCTAAATTTTAGTGACCATATATTTACCTTAAATTCAGATACAACTCTAACACAGTGTTTGTAAAAGTAGGGAAAAAATCAAACTAAATAATTTTAAAAACATTAAAACTAATGTTTTTGGGATGAATTATGGTTCAAAGATAATTTTATATTTAAAAATAATTTATTATTTATGTTGAAAATTATTATATTATAATTAAATCTTTTTCTTGATGTCTTTAAATTTAAATTATGTGAATAGTTCTTAAAATGACTTTAGTAGTATTTTATGTTCAATAATATTTTATTAAATTATTTAAAAATCATAAAAATATTTAAATTGAAAAATTAGGATTATCATTGATCTAAAATTTCATCCATTTTCCATTTATGATCAAATTTTTACCTTATAAGTAAAATTATAAACCTTTAAGATTGAAAATTTTGTTACTATGATAAAGGTTTAAATTGTTTCATGAAGGGGTTGAACCAAAAGATAAGGTTTAAAATAACAATTATACCAAAAAAAAATTAATTATTTGAATTTATTTAAACCATATCCTATCTTATATTCAAAATTATATCCACATGGTTCCACTTTCAAATGAAAATGAATTTATTGTGTTTAAATCTTTTTTATGAATTCTATATTGTTCCTTTCGTTCACTACAAAAAGACACCACCTATACTCTATTATATACAACACCCAAAGCCACATATCTAGACCAATCCATAAAAAAATATTCTAAATAACCTTATACACGTTATAGAGGCATTGGTACTCTCAAAATACCAACCCTATATCTATTAAGAGGTGATCTAATGGAGCTCTTTCAAAGAAGAGGTAATCATCTTCACCAAGAACATTCATTTTTATTCTTCTTTCAACACCTTTGATTATGTAATAACCATTAAAATATAATAAAAATAGTATCTAAAATATGCTTGGATTTTATTATATTTTATGTAATAACATTTATCTGTCTTCTTCTCCATCATATGGGGAATAAAATCATTGATCATGTGTACGGCAGACTACTGCCTCATGAATCGATATAATGTGTTTTCCATTACTGCCTCAAATGGATTGTAATAATGATTAAAATAATGAAAATATATGATATTTAAGTCATAATTATAATTATTTAATCATAATATTTCATATTATTACTTACCCTTCCACCTATTAAAAATGATAACATCACTCATGTGTACCTAGACATACTATGTCCACAAAGTAACATGGGCCCCTTTTCAAGGATATTTATCATGGATGATTTTAAATAAGTATATAATGAATATTTATGATATTTATGACATTATTAAAATTATTTATATGATATAACCATGATCAATATACAAGTATTATAACTCCTGAATCAAAACTTACATGAAAACAAAGTAGTTAACACCTAAAATAATGATAATAATAAAACTTTGTTAAAAATGGGTTATAAGATGTTATAAATGGATCATATATGGAATTATAGATATGTATACTTTTTTATATTATTTAATAATAATAAATCTAAATTTATTATATATGAGGTTAAAATTACTTAAAAGGAATGTCGAACTTGAGGTAATATATTTGGTCTCAATTTTCACTCCATAGAGACATATTTGGTACTATACAACTATTTAATTTTATGTGGTATATATAATTCCCCTTTTATGTATTTAACATGAATATATATTTATTCATGACTATAAAAGTTTAAATTCAACTTTACTCTTTTAGAGGTTTTAAATTTAAAAGTTACCAAAGAAGTAAGAAATTATTTTATAATATCATTTTGTTTAGGATTACTTATATTTTCATTGAATGAATATTATAATACATCCTTCATAATCTATATATATTTTATAATAATATGTATATTATAGGATCTCCCATGTTTTTTCCAACTTTTACGCTCTTTGGAAATTGAATCAAGTGAAGAAATGTTTAAAAGAAAAATCGATCTTATTTGTCTTTTGATCATTCATATATTTTTTTCATGTCTTTATTTTCATAAATTATTTTACAAAGTCCTTTTTATTTATGAAAATTATTTATTAAGGAAATTTTATATACCCTTTAATTATTAAAATTTTATAGAGGAATCATTCTAATTTTTTTCAAAAGGGTCATTTTTTAATTTCTTTACAGAAAGTGAAAATGAGTAATTCTTTTTCACATATACGGATCCAACAGATTTTCCCACCACCATAACTTTTTTTACAATATTTAACTTCTTATTTATGTTATCAATGGTTTCACAATAAAATTATTCACTAAAAATTTATTTAAAATGTTTTTATTCCATTTTGTTCTATTCTCTAAAAGACTATATTTTACTATAAAATATACTTTTCCAATTAATTGATGGCCATATTTTATCTATTATTAATTTTGTGCTCAATTTGTTTCTCTGGAAACATTCAATTTTTTTGATCATTTTTTTATGGACATTATGTTTATTTTAAATATCCATGCGGATTATATCATGGATATGATTAATTACTAAACCATATACCATTTCAACATATAGTGTTTTACTATTAAAGTTATTTGATTGATTAGGGAAATCTTAATATTCAATATTCTTTACTAAATATGGATATTTGATGGTAATTAATGTTATTTATGAATTAAATTTATCATTCAATATATGAGGAATGAATTGTACATGAAGTTATAGATGGGGTCTGATTATAGATATTATAAGGACCTAACCTTAAAAATTACATAATCTATAATTAAGTTAATAATTCATATTGAGGATATTTTTAGGTATATATTTTTAGATAAATAGGCCATAAATATTAAATTAAATTTCAAAAATATCAATGTAGACACTTATACTCTATCCAATTTTTTTCACAATAACAAAACTACTTAAATAAAACAAGAGTTATTTTCTTGATATAAATATTCTTGAATTCTTCCTTTCTCTTACCCTTCTTTATACCCCATGAATTTTTTTTCAAAAACTTGGGATGAGAATAAAAATATCATTAATGGTTATAAAAAAATGAAATAAAACATTAGTCCATCAATACATACAAATCAATGAAATCACACTTTTCAATCTTTAACATACCACAAAAAATCATAAGTTTTATGAATAACACATGGAAATCATAAATAATAAAGTTAAATTGTGTAATCCATAACATACTTACATTCTATATATCATATCTACATAAGGAGTTACATTTGGAATACCCATCGCGGTATATTCCCTAAATCTCTTAAGATAAACATCAATGTTTACCTATGTCATGTTACCCAATGCATTGGAGAGCTATCTCGGGCTCACCCACCCTAGGTTTATCATAGAACCACTCGTATACATAAACAATGACCAAAAACCATAACATATAAAAAACACATAAAACAATTATTAAGGAAAGATAAATTTTTCACATTGTATTTACAAGATATTGGTTAAAGATATTGACATTTACAACTCATTTAAAACATTAAAAAAGAAGAGTTTTGAATCAAAGTGTCCCATTACAATCTGAAACTTTTTAAAGTAATTTAAAATTTAAAACACTCATGTTCACATAAATAAATACTTAAAATCATTTCTAAAACATGGACATGAAAGAGAAGGATTTAGAAGATTAAATATTTAAAACATTTAAAATGATGTTTTAGTTAATGAATCATTTACCACTTGAGAAAATACCTGAATAAAAATAATTAAATAATAACATCAAAGAAAACTATAAATATCATGAGAATATATAAATTAATTACATAATATGTCAAAATGGTTATATCTACACCTTATAGGATAATAAAGGTGCACAATATTAATATATTCCTCAATGAAAGGAGATTGAGATGTAATCTCTTACAAAGATTGTATCATTATATTAAGGATAAATCAATGAAATAATTATGTGTGAAAAATATAAATAAACCCTATATAAGTGGATATTAAGTTTAAAACAATCATAGGTAATTCACACATATTCATAACACGACATAATCTAGAAGTATAATATTAACCCAAAGAATGGAAATTGGGTTATGAAGTTCCCTTACATCATGTCCGACTTGACTCGTTCATTATTTAATCTCGTGAATAATAAAATAAAGTTAATTTATAATTACTTCAGATCATTTTTCAAGTTTATTATTACTTTTTTATCACTTATTACCATGTTATAAAAATTTAAAAATCATTTAAGTTAATAGCGGTCATTTTGTTGATATTTGGTACTTGAGTCAAAATGAACTTGTTAAAATTACAAATTGTCCATGAGTTCAAAAGTCAATTATCTCCAAAATGATTTTCATGATTTAGATATCATATATATATATATATATCATATATATCTAGTATATATATATATATATATATATATATATATTTATAATAGTATATAACATTTGGAGATAAGAAATGAAATGCACTATTCATAGAGATGGTAAGTCGTACGTATGCATGAACGCTACTTTCATTTCTAATTCATATTTAATGGAGTAAAATCTTAATAATACATAGGTATATTATAATTCTATTATAATTTCATATATAATTTCATTAACACCATCCTTTATATGTTCCACGTATGGCATGAACAAGTCATATCACTTCCGCACTTCCTCAAATTAAATTATCGTATTTATCTATTATGGAAACCATAAAGGTATGCTATAAATGAAAAATACAGAAGAATATAGAAAATATAAATATAATATATATCACATATAAATACATTTTCATCTTAATTGCCACCATAAGAGGTGGTAGGAGATAATTGAACAATCATCATTTCGTGAGGTAGTAGTTCATTATCCACAGAAACAGTATGTTCGTATCAATTAGATAGAGGTGTGTGGAATTGTAGTTAGAATAAGTCTCATAAAAACATCATAGTATATTGAGTATACTTTTTTTGTTATAAAATAATGTAATAAAGATATTTTAGGGGGTTAGAGAAGGAAAATAAAAGAAAAGAACTTGAGAGAAGACGTTACCTTTAAATTGGGTAACTTTCTTTGGTTTGAACCAAAAGGATTTATTTAAGTGTCTAATACCTAATTTAAGGCTTATAGGAGGAATAGAGGGATTTTGGGAGCTTATTTGGGCAGATGTTGGATGATCCAATGGGGATAGAGAGGTGTGAGTAAGGGTTAGATGTGATGGATTTTTATAAGGGAGAGGAGGGTCTCTTTAAGAATGTTTGAAAATATTATTTTATTATAAACCGAATTTAGATTTAAAAAGGTCCCTAGCTTATTTAATTAGAAGATAAGGTGAGTATTTTTCACAAACCTCTCATAAAATTAGTTTTAAACTAGTTTAGGGCATAAATTTAACCTTATCTTTTATCTTTAAACATTAGTTAACTAATTTAACTTTTACTATATCCTCTTGTATATTCATACTATATGGTTAATATATTTACTATAAAATTCTAAGAGACCCAAAAATGGATTATTAATGACATTAGTAACATCTTATATGTTATTTGGCCAAATATTATATTTTTAGGACTATTTTATCATTTAATAAAATATTGATTGATTTAAAAACTCATTTATGTCAATTTATAAACTATTCATATCAAAACTTTAAAAAACTCTATAACTTGATTATTTCAAAAAAACTACATTAATTCAATGATAACAAGTTATAATAATCTATAAAATTTGTGGATGTCCTAAAAAGTTTCAAAATAAATTTATTTTAATATTTATAATCTCATTTATTTAAAACATTCATTAATGAGGTAATCATTACATTATTATTGTGTCATAAATACATTTATTTATATGACGTATAAATTTTAAATAAAATACTATGATATAGGAAATATTTTTATATTCCTAATTTCTATTTATAGTCGAAAATAACACTTATATAACCCATTATAAAAATTGTTTTACTAAGAGATATATGTTTATGTTACATTTTCCTTAACTTTAAATTAATTTTTATAAAGTGTCATTTTCATTTACAAGTGGCTCCATGGGGTCCCGAAATCAACCCAAGGATGACCATGGTTGTAAATGTATCATAAAAAAGGATTAGAACACATTTTAGGATAATTTAATATTATTATAATATTATTTTTTTACCCTTATTTACCAAATATACCCTTTAACCATGGTATGTAAAATATTTATTGAAGTTACTATTCATAATGTCAAAAAATAAAAGTTACCTATTTACACAATTTGGACCTCCTGATTCCAAACAAGGAATCCATTTTTCCAAATTCAAAAAAACAGAAGTTGTATAAATTAATTTAAAATTAATTCCCATTGTCAATACCAAAAAGTGTGTTTTTAAGAAACAATAAATATCAAAAGATTGACACTTGTTTATGTTAAATTTCAAAGTTAAATTACTTATAATGACCAAAATTTAATTAAAGGGTAAAAATATAATCTAATTACACTTTAAAATCAATTAAAAAGATAAAAAGTCCAAAATATGTGAAAATATGGAAGCTAAAACCATATATTCTTAATATATAGAAATCATAAGGCCATAAAGAATCCCTTATCATCATAGATCAACTTTAAATTAATTACTATTATCCCCCAAGGTTAAATCCTTATACATAACCAAATATGCTCAAAATAATATAATATCCATAGAATCTAGGGTCAAAACTAATATGAAAGTCACATATTGATGGTAACCAAGGGAAAATGAAGAATCCAAGTTTACTACACCCTGAGCCAACAATTTTTTCAAGACTAATGGAACTTGAGAGTATCATATAACCCATGATTTCCAAACCACATAGTAACCCATAACTCTTATATCACCTATCTGAAACCTTAATATGGAACTTTACCTCATAAAAGAAATGTGTATCAATTTGAAGATTCCAATGGACTGTGGTTGTATTTGTTGTCAATAAGAATGTCATTATATGTTTTGGGTGATGAAGGAAGATCCTAATTATTATGGAAGCTGATTCCATTATAGAAAATGATAAATAAGAAAGGAATATTATTTAAACTATCTTGGTTATCCATATTCACATAATAAACCCCGTTATATATCAGATGATTAAAGATCTAGTTTATAAATACATAATGGTGATTTCCATGTGCTCTATCTATAATAGTATGGATTTGAGAAGTAGAGTCTTTGTCTATTGAAAAAATTAAAAACATGTGATTAAAAATAAAAATTTATTAGGTTTATTAGAGAAACCATTCAAGTATTTTTTTAGCATAAAGGATATTGAATACAGTGAATAATATCACTTGGATGAAGGTTTTGAGAAACTAAGGGTAGAGATAGAGTATTGAGGTATTGTTGATATATGGAAGCACTCAAAATTAAGTAATTAAATTTTGTAAAAGAATTTAGAATTAAGGTTGAAGAGTTTATAAATATTATATTATTTATAAATTCATTATAATTAATTTTATTTTCTTTGAGGAGGACTTCATTTGATTTGAACAAGTTTTTTTTCAAACATATATTTTTATCAGAATAAAAAATTTGGCTATGGAATTTGATACATAATATTTTTTGACAAAGTACTGCAATTTTTTTAAAGCAATGGTAGTTTTTTATATACATATGATTTTTTATATTTAAATATAGAAAATACATTAGATGTATAATATATTTATCAAAATTAGATATTTAGTAAATTATTGATGCTACTCTATGATATGTGCGGTTTTTGATAAAAATAAAAAGTGAAAAATATAAAAGGAAGTGATATGTATAATTTTTTTTCATGTGTAAGTTTTATAATTGAAGAACTTTGAAAATGGAAAATAAAAAAGCACATAGTTCATATATTAGATATTTTCAAAAGGACTTTTGTGATATTTGGTGAAGGAATGAATTTACACTATAGTGCGTAATATTATTCAATGAATACATTTGATATTTTATCATAGTTCATACATACATATAATAAAGGCATTGAAATACTATGATATTTAATATCCATTAAGCATGGATAAGTTTTTTTTGGAATATCATTGTAGATAATTTTCTAATTCAGAACCTTAGAAATGGATATGAAAAATAAAACCATACACAAAACCATTTGTTGGGAAAATGAGAAAAGTTAAAAACTCACAGTGATGTGTAAGGATTTGAATTCCATACATAATATTTTTGACCTCACATCATGGAATATAATTTTTTCTAAAACTTATATAAGTTTTTATAATTATAGAAATGTGGTATTTCTAAATATAGATATATTCCAAAATAATTTTTTTGGAAATAATATCATGTGATGCTATTACTATTCTAAAGTGAAATAAACATCACATATTATATTGTAATTCAAGATGAATGATTGAAAAAATGATATTCACATTTTATAAGAGAAGTATAGGAAAGTAAAATATGAGAATTAAATTCAAGTTAAAAATTATTTTTTATTTTTTGAGATTTTTGCGCTATAGGAAAAAGTGTCACACCACAACAATGTTTGTGAGTAATTTTTATCATAAAATCTTGAATATTTCTTGACTTCACTTTTTCTGGAATTATTTAGAGAATAATAATACCAAGTGTCATGGAAGAAATTAAAAGGAGATTTATTTTGACTATGATTAAATTAGATTAAATTACAATAAGGTTATTCTTGGAATACCATAGGAGACAAGTAGTTATGTGAATGGAATATTTTGAGATTATTAGATCAATATCACATGATATAGTTTTGAATTATCAAAGAGAATATTCATGTGTGAATGTAGAATTATTTTCTATATTAATAATATTGAAAAATTTTTTTTTGTGTTCTGGTATAAAAAGTTGGAAGAATGTAATTACTTGATACTTTAGTATTAATTTTCATTTAAAATAAATATCATTTTTAATAGATTGCATCACACACAACATATAACTAAAATAAGACCATGATACATTGAAATAAAATTATTAAATTAGACTATTATAATTTATACATTAAATTATAAGGTATAAATACAAGAAAAAACATTATAAAATCTAAAATAAATGGAATCAAGTAGTAGGAATCTTATTTATGAAACTCATTTATCCAAGATTGGAATAGAGGTAACTTCTCTAGGGTTTTATCTAGACTAAGACTATCCCTTACCCCAAAAATCATGTTTTGAGTGAAATCATATATAGGATAAGTTTGTGGTGATGGAAATTACTATGAGATATAAGTTAGTATAATCACTACCTCCTATTTCCACCATTATTATCTTTTACTTGGGTCTTATGTTTATATTTCAAGGTGTTAAGTAAGTAGAAATTATGATGATAAAAAATGTAATTATTAATGTAATAAGTAATTTATGTTTCACATGTATTTTATAAATTTAAAATTTATACTTTTAATGAAAAATAAATTCCATTTTTAATACTAATTATGTGATAAAATTCAATTAGTATTTCTAAATAACTAATAAAATAATTTTATGCATAAAAATATATTTTACAAAAAAAATTCATTTTTATGCTCTATGCATTTATTATTTTAGGAAACTAAATATATCATGTTAAAATGATGATAAAATATATTATATTTATAAAAAATATATTAACACTAATTATTTATAAATTTATAGGAAATAAGAATAAGAATCGTTAATATTTGAAAACGACATTTTTCTACAAAAAAAGTCCTTTATATAACTTATTTTTTAATTTAAAAGTAAATTTTCTCATATTTATAAATTTAATTAGATTAAATAAATAACAAATTAATTATTGGAATGTTAATTTTTTTGAATACGGGCCATATTCTATTTTTAGTAAAAAAATAATCACCATGGTTAATTTTCAATCAAGGTTAATAAGGTTAAAAATGATAGGATCAAATTTTACTATGTGAAATTGATTCAAAAAAATTCAAGAAGACAACTTTTAGGTTGTAAAGTCACACTTAAATGTCCCAAAAACATTTACTTAGGTAAATCAGCCAACTTTCATGAAATTTCATTTTACCCTTTACCTAAATTTCACTATCTTCCCTGGATTACTTCCCTTATTACCCCCTTTCCACTCACCACTTAAAAGGGAAAAAAAGATTAGCTCACAGGCCAAGAACAGTGTCACCTTATTATTCTGAATGGACCAAATGCAAGAAGGATTCCTTTGAATATATAGTTTCTCCTTCAAATTTTTGTTTTGAATATCACCTCTAGCATATTTTTTCCATGAGAAGTCATGGAAACTCTTTCTCCTTTGATAATATCATTATGAGATGCAAGTCTTATTCTTTACAATCTAATTATGGAACTTCCTTCTAGAATAATAATGGAATGGATTCAACTTACTAGATGAAGTTAATCTTCCCTTTCACTTCATTTTATTATTTTGTAACAAATATTCTTCTTCTATAATTCATATATTTAAATGTAATGATCTATCTATCATTATAAAAATTATTCAAACGGTTCATAGTCTTCTTTTTATTTTTTAGATATCTCAAAGAAATATCTAATCTGTTTTTATTTGATTGATATATCTCTCTTATGATATATATATTCTTCTCTTATACAGTCATTATCAAAACTTCTATAACTACCATTTTATGAGTCATAAATTAATCTAAAATTTTCCATGTGTATTATTTTGGATAGTATAATATATGAAGGATATTTATGCCCATGATAACTACCGTGATTTTTTTCATATTCTATTATTAAATTCCATATATATAAATATAGAAAAATTGTATCTATATAACACCACTTTCCTGGCCTAAAAACTTTAATTCTTTATAACCAATTCTCATAAAAACCTTCATCTCATGTCATTGGCCCTCCATTTATGAATAACCACACACTATCACACATTTTCTAATAGTTAGGGACTCCCATGATTCTCTCCTTTTATTACACTTTCACACTGCAATGTGGCTATAAATTAAATAGAGTATGCTCCTATGATGTAACTATTACTTTCAGGGTGTAGTATCTTCCAAGTCCAAAAAACCAAATTGATACATCATTATATCTTCTTCTCTATTGAGTGTACCTGTCTCAAATAGTAGAACGAAAAAATATGATCCCCACATACCTTTATGGCATAAGCATAGGTTCCATGATGTAAACTCATTTTTCCTATGATGTGGTTATTTATTTATGGTTATTACATCACTATAATTATAGGAAATAGAACAATAAGTGTCTTTTATATGTGTGTGAACTCTCATTATCTCAAGTTCACAAGGACTACATTGTGGTAAGTTGCACTCTGCTGTAGACAAAACTTATTCATCCTTATTATGGTGTAATCTCATATACTACAACATAACCCAATAGATCCCTAAAATATTAAATTCTTGTAAATATAAACCTTCAATGAAGTAGTATAAATCTATGGCCTAGGAATATCGATTTCTGTGGGACTACAGTGAGGTGATCATCTCTATAGTGTAGCATTCAAGTAGGAACCCTAGAGTGAGAGGTTGAAGATGATCGTTGAAGTAGATAATATGACTCTAGTTTATTTGATCAGATAGTCACAATATTATATATATGTTCTTAAATGGGTTAACAGTACCTAATTCTTCTGATTCAAATATTGAACTTCCACTTATCCTTTTAGTGCTTAATATACATTTTTATTTCCCTGACTTTCCTGTTTCAAGGAAAAGGGTCCATTCTTATCCTTCTTCATGCTTCTTCCCTATGACATGGACCACTACTACCATGTACATGTTGAACTGCATGTGGGAACACATGTTAACACCCACGTTCACTCTTCCTCACACATTCTTCCCAACCTGGTGCTTCTAGGGATGGTTGGAATTCCTGATTCCCCTATGTGGGAAATCATTATTTCATATATATAGGGTTGAGATAGCTTTTTTAGGAAGCTATGAGTGGCCAATTTTTTAGAAATTTATTTTCTTATTTATTTTTTATAAAATACAACTCCATAATTCCACCAAACTAAACTTAAAGAAGTACCTCCAAAAATATATATTTTTCTTCCTTGAGAATATCAACCATAATTCCTTTAACAAATATAATCATGTATTGTAAATAAATCAATGATCACATATTTATTTTTAAAAAAAACATATTGACAACAATGCCACTCTAAACTTCCATGATCATATATTGTTAACAAATGTATTCCAAACTCAAAAGGGTTCAACAATATCCCATTTAGATTTAGTTGAAAATATCCCCTGAACAATATCACCTTGAAACCAATCCCCATCATTACTTCTACCCCATATTGTAAATAAAATAAAAGGGGTATTTCCAATATTTCCACCTTTATATGATGGGATGCACCTTTATTTTTTCTTCCCCTTATTGGAGGGAACACCAACTTCTCATAGACTACCCATTTTTCTTATACTTTTAGGAGGTATTCCTCATGGTATTTATCCCCCTATGAGGATAGAGAGAACTTAATCTTAAATTTATTCTCCTCCTATTTCAATATCCTTTGAAAAAACCCAGAATTAATTAACCAACTCCATTGAAACTGCATGCTATAAATCATGTCTATTTGCCTACTGTATTTATATAAGAGATTCATAGAGTGGCTTTACCAATTGGAACTTAGGATGTCTATAAATAATCTAAGACTACCTAAGATGAGATCAATGTAGAAAACAAGAGTTTTTATAGAAAAGAATAATTTTATCCACATCACTCATGAATATTATAAAAAGTTCATAACAACTATGGATTTTTCATCACACAAAAGACTACATGTGATCTCCAACACACTTCACACTAAACCATTTGTAGATAAAATTAAAGTAATTATTTGTGAGGATTATACCAATTTATTATGAATTTGATATGACTTGTTAAAAATTTGACACCATTAGTTTCAAGTTTGGTCCAACCAAAAAAAACTATAACACATAAACTCCTTACTTTTTAGTTTTTTTTAGGATTCAAAAACTTCTGATTTTGGATTAATAGCCTTTTATGTTCATCAAAACTCCCCTTGAGACTTTGGTTCAAGTCACTACTTGATGTAGCTCAATTTTAGGATACCACTTTGTGGTAAAAACACCTCCATGTTTGTAACTTTTGGATAACTTAAAAAAATAAGAAAATACAAAATATAGAAACACTTATAAAATAAAATAATATATGAATATGAAATTATTTATTTTGGATGCCTATATTTCCTATTTCTTCTTCTTCAGCTTTCGTGTTACCGCTTGGTTTATGGGATAATAAAATCTTTATTTCAACTCCCTTTTCATATAATTTTTTATCATAATAAATCATTGAATTATTTTCCCCCATAACTTTACACCTCTCCAAACAACAATTATAAATAATATAGAGTATAGGGAATGGGGTACCTCAAAGTTCCTTAAGTTGAGGAATAGGGATGTACAAGATAAACCAACTCATCACCTTCCATATTTAATTTTCTATTTTTTATATTTTGAGAAAGGAATTAATTTATCTCTTCAAACTCTTCATCACCAATTGTATTAGGACAACATTACATTATTCCAAATTAAATACTTTGAGTGATACCACTTACCCAATTCTCTTCATGGATGTGATCATTGTTATCTTTTATTGGATTGAGATTTTACAAAAGTTTGGAATGGATCACACTTTAAAATTTTTATTCTTGAGTTTTATAAGTAGTGGATATCAACTCCGATAGTCTTCTCCATTTCTTATTCCCCTTTTATCTCTTAGTGGTCTATATAAGATCACTTTGGAAAAACATTTACATGATGTCCATGAGTTAAATCTTGGAATACATCTTACTTAGTGGATTCAAATTCATATTATATTCCTACATCATCAAAAATAGAACAACCTATTTTTATTACTTTCATATCTATATTTTATCCTTCTAAGAGAATTGTTGTGAGTACTCAGATCTTGGTTCTTTATGAATCCTTTATTGAGGAACACCTTTATTCTCCAAAACATTAGACCCACTTTTCATATTAATAGAACTTTTTCCTAGATAATAATTATCCTTGAAATTAAAATTATTGGAGTGTCTTTGTATGTCTTATTTACCCTTCCATTCATTTTTTCAATTGTAACACATTTCCATATGATTGAGGTTAGCATAAATAAAATACTTACTATAATAATCATACCTCATTTGGTCTCTCCTTGAATGACATATTGGAACTATTAAAGATATTATAAAATCCATTGATTCATTAAATTCAATAAATATACTCATAATCTACCCAATTCTTCTTCAAACGTTTCATTTAGATGCCTCCTTCATTTGTGGATTACCACTTCCTAAATTTTAATAGAACCGCTATTTTCCTCAAAAATTCAGATATGGATTTATCTTTTTTGATAGTCATCTTAAGATATATTTTGGAGGAGTATTCATATTCACTTTTGATGTGTTTATCCACTTATCAAGGTCTCTTATTTTATTATATTTTTATAATTAATTTGAGAAATAGAATATTTATGACATTTACCCTATTATCATAGATTTATATCCTCTTTAACTAGTTAGGACAGGTGAGTTTCATGATCATAATTATTGGATTTTAAACTTTTGGACTCTTTTTAGTTTAATCACTTATCCATGAAATTAGTTTGGAGTTCTTCCACCACTATGGAAATCTTCTCTAACTCTTCATCTTGGGAGTTATTATTTTCTCTTAAATTAGTGGAAACTTAAACAAGCCTTATATTTATATTTTTTTAATTTATCCACCTCAATTATAATCACATGAATCTAGATTTATTTATATTCATTATCATCCATTATCTTTAGATTATTCTCTTTTAACTAATGATAAAATTCCTCTGAAGGTGGAAAACCTCCACTTTTTATCTTATTGGGACTTACTTACCATCAGTAGTTCAAAATCCACTTGGCTGAGCAGAATCCTCATTCATTATTAAAGAATAATTTAATCATTTAATGGATTCACAATTTGAATTTTCCATACATATCTTCTCCATGAAATTGAAATCATATAACTGGATCTCGCACCTCACAAATATAGTTCCATACTGAGGGATTATACCTGAATTGTGATTTTTCTTTGAGGTTATGACCTTTTACATGACATAACACAATATAAAAGAAAACCAAAACTTATAATTAATCAATCATATTAACAATACCATAGAAAAAAATATCCCATGAATAAACTCACCCTCTTATACCAATTATTAGTTCTGATAAGGTCTTAGGTACCCTGAGGGGGGTGAATCATAGTATGGATAATTTTCAATTTCTTCCAACCCCAATGTATCTTGGCCTCTTAATTTTAAGGTTCACCTTTATTTTATTTTGTTAATATCATTACCTTTTACTTGACCAAACTTTGTATATTAATTTTACTTTTGACTATATTTATCTATTTTTTTTATGATAATTCATGGGAAGTAAAGAAAACAAGAACAAGGAAACATGGGATTTTACTTGGTTCACCACAACGAGCTAGTACAAGGATCCTGATACCAATATTTTTTTGGTGGACCAAAATTGCTAAGCTCACTCCTTGTTGATTTAGTCTGTGTTACTCTAGACAAGGATCATTTCCTATTTCATTATGATTGGTCTTTCATACTAAGGCCCACTACCTTAAAATGATTTGGGGTAGATTCACTATGTCCCTAGGATTAGTTCCTTAAAAACCCCAGTTTCCACTCACTAAATTAAAGGAAAAACAATATTGGATTTTAAAGTAATAATAATTTCACCTTGTTATTATTGATGCACTAAATGTAATATGGGTGAATTTAGATCTCTAGTTGATCCTTTACAAGTTTTCTGTGAATATCATCTCAAGAATCTTATTCCCATGGGAGGTTATGGAAAATCCTTCACATTTGATAATATCCTTAGGTTATGTAAGTCTTATTCATTAAAAAATGACTCTGGAACTCCCTTCCAAAATAATACCAGAATTACCTCTCTTTATTGGATGCATCAACTCCTCCCTTGCACTTGACTTTGTTACAATGCACCAAAACGTTTTGTTCTATAATTTATTCATTTTAATGGAATTAACACACTCTTTTTCTTCTGTAGATGTTTCAAACAGAGGAAAGCCACATTTTTATTTTTTAAGTATCTTGAATAAAGTTTTCCTCTATATTTCTTTTATAGATAGATCTCTCATATGATACAAATATTCTTCTCTAATATAGTAATTATCACAGATTCTTAAACATTAATTTTAAGAGTCATAAATGACTCTTAAATTATCAATGTCTCTTAGGTTTGATATCATCATAGAGGAAGGATATTAATTCCCATGATAACTTCCCCTAAGAAGTTTTGTATCTGCTAGTATGAACTTACATATATGTAAATATGGAAAATTGTATTTTCATATAACCATGATCATGGTATTTATCATTTAATTATTTATGAACCATGATGATAAAATTATCCATATCATGAATTTTAACCTCTATTTATGAATAACCACACACTTTCTTACATATTATAATAGTTAGGTACTTCCATGATTCTCTCATTCAATTATTCTTACACACTGCAACCTGCCTAGTAATTACATAGTGTAAACACCTACCTCCATGGTGAAGTATTGATTCATGCTCAAATTTACCTAAGAGATGAAGGTAGAACGTTCCTATTATTCAAGCTTGGGTTGTCGAATCCACTGAGACCTAAGAAGATACCTAAGATGCCTAACCTATGAGATGGATTTTTGGATATGAAGTGGAAAACTTGGTTTTGATTTTAGATGTTTTTAAAGAACACTAAGAAACCTAAGTGAATTCAATTTAATGAAAATGGGTTGATCTTAGGATTATGCTTTGGGTGAATTGAATGAATTTTACTTCTTTAAACAATTTTGGTTTTATTAATTCTTGATGAATCCATTATTCAAAATAACAATAACTTCATAATTTTCTATTTTTATGATAACTAAACTCAATTAATAATACCCTACACACTTAGAGAACCAAATTCATGATCTCTTCAAGGTGTATGGTCATTTTAGTACTTGGATTTAGCTTCCTCAAACACAGTGAAGATGAAGAGTGGAAATAATTGAAGAATGGAAGTATTGAATTAATTAGCCAATTAACAACAATTCATTCATAAAATAACATTAAATCCATCCTTTTCATAATCCTATGATCAACCCATTAAAGTTTTATCCCTCCATTTATGGTATACTCTCAATGGTGGGTAGAAGATGGCTTACAAGAATTGGATTGAAGAAATTAAAATCGTGGAAATAACGAACACTCCTCCGTGTGTGTGAACGAAATTCACACCTATGTGTGAACTAACTTCACCACAACACAGATATATTACTATGATTTGTGAGTTTTAATGAGAGATAATGGGAAGAATATAAAATAAAGATATTGATTAAGAACATAGAAATACAAAAATAAACTTACATGGAAGTTGAGAACATTGTAACGGAACTTTGGCATAATAACATTACAAAAAACAAGAGATCTCTTCCCCCTCACCACCATTGCCTTAAATAGGAAATTTGCAAGCCTTAGTATGAGCGTCAATCAATGTATTCCCAAATATTAAATTAATTTAGGTCTTAGAGTGGTGGAAAGTAGTGGAGAAATTGATCCCCTCCTTGACTTTTTATCCTCCTTGTCTCCCCTGAAAAGATCATCATGTATGGAAAATCATATTGCCAAATCTGGGTGGACCATCGAAGAGACTTTTGTGTCTTTAGATTTCATCTAGACTTATGAAAATTTGGGCCTATTTTTAGTTTTGGATCAGGAGTTATGGCCGCTTTAGTGGGATAAAATTCCGGGCCGTAGATTCTGGCCCAGATTTTGATTTTTTCTTTGGACCACCTTAATAACCACCATGGAAGCCTAATTAGCACTGACTCCTGAAGAATGATTTGTTCCTCTACATGTCTTCTAGAATCCCACGAAAGTTGGGCTTTATTGGGCCATTATTGTGGTCCCCACATTCTCATTAGTGGTTCGGTGTCCAATCTGCCTTCTCCAAAATTGTTTCCTTTCATCGCCAAATATCACCATCATCCTTTATGAATCCTCCATTGATACCAGAATGAAAAATGTTCATATTAAAGTGTATATATATTTACCAAAATATAAAATTAAATTTTAGATAATTACATTCCTTAAAATCAGATGAATCATTGGGCCTAAATTGGTGTACATTAGGCATGAAGTGCACAAATGATGAGAGTGGATGTTCAAAATTAAAATCCACTAACTTAGGCCCATAAGATAAAAAATTAACATTTAATACCATTAAAATGTAATTAACATATTTTTTTATTGTCTAATCACACCCCCCCCCCCAACTTTATATTTTCTAGTCCCGAGCAAATAATTCGAAGATTATATTTGAATTATTTTTTTTAAACACATTATAACAAACAGTGCTCACATTATAAACTACACACAAATATATCTTTATAACCTATCAAAATAATTTAAAACATGATAAATTTAAAATCATATCCCAATCCCATTCCCATTCCTTTGATCAAATCCATCATCATACTTCATACAACTCAATTTGGTGAAATGATGTGTTGTGAATCACAATAGATATGGGGGTTCATTTTCATTCAAGTGGGAAATCATAGAAGCACTAGGTGGAATCACATTTAATCCTAATATGAGTATTACTCGTTCCTTTTTTTGGATTTTTTTTCAATATTTCTATATTAATTGAGATTTCATTTAATCAAATTAACCCATGTAGCAAGACTGCTTTGCTGATGACTCCCAGACTCAAAGGCCTTAGGGCACCAAGTGAAGCCCACATACTCGAGCATCATATTGAGTTAACTTGATCAAAAACAAAGTAATATTACCATAAATAGATATAGAGTGAAAAACTCAGGGCTAGACAACACTGGAGTCACAATCCCCAAGTGCCGAAATCCTTGCATTTAATCAATCCATTGCTCTACACGCAATTTTTATTATTATTATTATATTTTTTTGGAATACTCATATTATTCATAAAAATCAAACCAGCCTATGCTATTTATTATGGGACCCTGAGAATTCAAATTAGTACCCCACAATCTAGAGGATGTGCATTGTGGAATTTTGATTTAATAGATGAAAATAAAAATGATTAAAATTATCATTGGACAACCAAACTTCCAAAATCAATGCTTTTAAACTTAATCATGAAATAAATTAAGAGTCAAAGAAATAAAAATTATTTGATATATAGTTTTAATGTGATAAAAGATGTTATTATATAAATGATACAGTAATTTTACTTCTTCTTTTTCTGTTTTTTTAACAAAAATTTTGTTTCCACACCCCCCAACTTAAAATGAAAATGTCCCTAGTTTTGTAAAAAGAAAAGAGAGGAGAAAGCAGGTGGGGGGGATGAGTTGGAAAGGGCATGGAACAAGTTCACCTGGTGGCTTCATAATGATGATTATGGTTCTCCCAAATCACTCTTTGTTACCATGGGAGATGTAGGCACCTATTTGATTGAATATGTATCACCCAAAAATAGTCCCTAAACCATAAAAACAAGAACAAACCAGACAGAAAAACAACACAAAAATTTATTTAATACCAAGTCTCATCATTTTATGGTTTTCCTTTTGTTTTTGTTTTTTTAAAATAAACTGATGATACATTGTCTTCTTTTTAATTTTTGGGTAAGGTGGTACTCAGGGATCACACCGCATGATATGGATGAATACGGTGCTCCCTTTTTATACCCATCCATACTCATAAGAGAAGAACGGGTCAATAGTCTGAGTTAGAATAAAGTTATATCAAAATGATCCACTAATCCTATTTGAAATATAAAGTTGATTAAAACAAAAAAATTATTGGAAACTTGAAAACCATGGGTTTCCTTCCATGCAACGCTTTATTTAATGTCATTATCTTGACTTGGACCCCTAATCGATTAATTATTTTCGTCATCTAAGGTAAGTTCACACAATTCTTCATCAATTTCATGTTTTTGGAATGGTTCTATGAATGGTTTGACTCTAGTACCATTAACATTAAATGTTTGACCATTGGTGGGATCTTGAATTTCTACAGCCCCATGGGGGTACACCTTATGCACTATGTATGGACCTGACCATCTAGACCTCAATTTTCCGAGGTGTAAGTGAAGTTTAGAATTATACAAAAGAACGGGTTTTCCCAGTTCAATGTGTTTGGTTTTAATATTTCTAGATTGGTAGGCTTATACTTTAGCTTTATTGATCCTTGAATTTTCATAAGCCTCCATCCTAAGTTCCTCAAGTTCATTGAGATCTAATTTCCTTTTTTTTCAACCAATGAGAGGTTATAATTCATTTTTTTAATTGCCCAAAAGGCCTTATGTTCAATCTCTACTGGAAAATGGCATGCTTTACCATAAACCAACATATATGGGGACATT
Organism: Viscum album; assembly: GCA_963277665.1. Lineage (NCBI taxonomy): Eukaryota > Viridiplantae > Streptophyta > Magnoliopsida > Santalales > Viscaceae > Viscum > Viscum album. The sequence goes on along the minus strand of OY728159.1, from coordinate 178,991,888 downwards.
CCTAAAATGGTTTTATATGTGGTTCGATAGGCCCAAAGAGCATCTAATAGTTTTCTCGACCAATCTTTCCAAGATGGATTAACATTTTTCTCAAGAATCTGTTTAATTTCTCTATTGGCTAACTCAACTTGACCATTTGTATGTGGCTGGTAAGTAGTGTAAACTTTATGAGAAATTCCATACTTTTCCATGAGTGATGAGAATGGACGATTGCAAAAATGAGTTCCATGATCACTAATGATAGCCCTAGGAATTCCAAATCTAGAGAAGATGTTTTCCTTGATAAATATAATCACATTTTGATGATCATTGGATTTTTTAGGAATGGCATCAACCCATTTGGAGACATAATCGACAGCTAAAAGAATGTAAAGATATCCCCTAGATTTTGGGAAGGGACCCATGAAATCAATTCCCCAGTTGTCAAAGATTTCAATCACTAAGATGGGAGTGAGTGGCATTTGATTCCTTGTTTTGATGGACCATACTTGTTGACACCTAGGAAAGCTTTAACAAAATGTGTAAGACTCCCTTGAGAGGGTGGGCTAGAAGAGACCACACTGAAGAACCTTAGCAGAAGTTTTCCTAGAGGAAAAGTGACCTCCACATGCCTCACTATGACAGAATTTAAGGATGGACTCTTGTTCAGATTCTGGGAAACACCTCCTAATGACTTGGTCAGGGTAGAACTTATAGAGGTATGGATCATCAAACACATAGCACCTAACATCATACAGGAATTTCCTTCAAGCTTGAGTCCCTAAGAATTTTGGAATTAATCTTGTAACTAAGAATCTGGCTATGTCAACATACCAAGGGAAGTCACTCACAGAGTATAGGTGTTCATCAGGAAATGAATCAGACACAGAAAGGTGATTTGAGTTGTCTTTGAATTCCATCCTAGATAGGTTATCAGCTAAAACATTTTCAATGCCCTTTTTATCATCGATTGTGAGGTCAAATTCTTGTAAGAGAAGGACCCACCTAATCAGTCTAGCCTTAGCATCTTGTTTTTGGAAGAGGTATTTTAGTGCAGAATGGTCAGTGAACACAGTGATGGGGGATCCTAAGAGGTAGGACCTAAACTTCTCTAAAGAAAAACACAATATAAAGTAACTCCTTTTTATTAGTGGTGTAGTTTATTTGGTCATCATTTAAGTATTTTCTTACATAAGCAAAGACATAAAAAGTTTTATCACAACGTTTTCCTAACACAGCTCCTACAGCAAAGTCACTAGCATCACACATAAGTTCGAAAGGAAGGTTCCAATTTGGAGATTTCATAATGGGAGGAGAGGTGAGAGAGGATTTGAGGGTTTAGAATGAACCCTCACAACTTTCTGTCCAAACAAATGGAGCATCCTTTACTAGGAGAGCATAAAGGGGACGATAGATTGAACTAAAGTCCTTGATGAATCTTCTATAGAAACCAGCATGTCCTGGTAAATACCTCACTTCCTTGACAGTTTTGGGTGATGGAAGGTGAAGAATGATGTCAACCTTTGCTTTATCAAATTCAATCCCCCTACTCAAGACTAGATGGCCAAGGACTAGTCCCTATTTAACCATGAAATGAAATTTTTCCTAGTTTAGGAACAGATTTTTTTCTTCACATCTTGAAAAGACTCTCTCTACTTTCTGCAGACATCCCTCAAATGTATCCCCAAACACAGAGTATCCATCCATGAAGAACTCTAGAAAATCCCCTACCATGTCTGATAAGATTCCCATCTGCACCGCTGGAAGGTTCCAGGGGCATTGCATAACCAAAGGGTGTGCGTTTGAAGGAAAAGGTTCTAAATAGACAGGTGAATGTAGTCTTCCCTTGATCCTCTATGGATACCTCAATTTTATTGTACCCCGAGTACCCATCTAAGAAATAGTAGAAAGCATGACATGCCACTCTCTCAAGTACTTAGTCAATGAATGGTAAGGGGATATGGTCCTTCTTAGTAAATGATTTTAGCTTCTTATAGTCGATGCAGACTCTCCAGCCACTACTCACCCTTGTTGGAAGAATCTCTCCATCCTCATTGGTTATCACTGTGATTCCAGCCATTTTTGGAACCACTTGGATTGGGCTCACCCACTCACTCTCAGCTATGGGATAGATGATAGTAGCTTTTAAACATTTAAGAAGTTCTTTTCTAAATACTTCCATGAGATTAGAATTGATTCACCATTGAGTTTGATGACATGGCTTTGAATCAGATTCCAGAACAATCCTATAAGTCTCGATAAGTGGGATAATCCTAGGAATATCAGACAGGGTCCAACCAATGGCTTTCTTATGTTTCCTAAGGATATATAGAAGCATCCTCTCATGATTGGCTTCAAGAGATTAATAAATTACAATAGTATGTGTTTGATTGTCCCCTAGGAAGTCATACTTGAGTGCAGCGGGATGTTCCTTCAATTCAAGATCAGGTTGGTTTATAATTTCAGCAGAAGATTGGGACATTGGATCAAGTTCAATTTTGTTTCCTAGCATTTTATATAGGATTGATTCCCCACATATAGAAGTTTCAGCTACAAGATTGGTTTGATCGGATTTAGGGAAGGATGTTTGATTGGTCTCCATGAAATTGGTTTCCTGAAAGGTTTGACTGATTGTTGGACCTAAGACTTCATCATAAGAGCAATTTGAAAATGATTGAAGCCAAGGAGATAAACTTCCTTCATGTGAACCAAGAAAATCAATCTCATCCTGACTTAAACATCCATAAAATATTCCTTGATGTTCTATGGATTCATTATCAATGGTTCATATCATTTTTACTTCATTAATGTCCTCATCATCCCCTATTTGTGAGCTTGCATTATATATGTTCAAGTCTAGACTCGTGTTTCCAAAGGTGAAGGTCATGTTCCCGTTTAGAACTCAGATAACAGAGTTGATTTTTGCAAGGAAAGGATGACCAAGGATGATTGGGGTTTGTTCCTTATTTCCTATGTTTGGATGGTTGTCAAGGACAATGAAGTCAGCATGGTAGATGGATTTTTCAACCTTTACCAGAATTTCCTTTAAAATACCCTTTAGAACCCTAATACTACGATCAGCAAGTTGAAGTGTGACAGATGTGGGTTGGAGCTCTTATAGGCCTAATTGGAAGTAGACATCATAGGGTATGAGATTGACACTAGCACCTAGTTCACACAAGGCCTTGACAACTTTGCTCTCTCCTAGTTCAACATTTATATAAGGGAAACCCGGTTCTTTTAACTCAGGAGGAATGGTCCCTTGAATGGTGGTACTCACATTAGCTGCCAAAAGGACTTGGTTTTTATGTAAAAATTTTCTTTTAAAAGTGCACAAGTCCTTAAGGTACTTTGAGTTGGTAGGTATGGTTTGGATTGAACCGAGAAGGGGGGTGTTCAACTTGACTTGTGAGAATATTTCCCTCAATGTTTCACTCAATTCAGGCTTGGTTTTCCCCCTCGTGTGTTGAGGAAATGGTGATGGTTTTGGGGTTGTTTGTTGAAGAGTTTCTTCTTTCACATTGTTATCGATTTCCTCAATTTGATCTTGTGGTTCATTTAAATTTTCATCCATGTTTGAATCTTCAGATGGGTTTTGAATTATTTTTTTAGGTTTCTCAATTGATTTCCCACTTCTTAAAACAGTCACAACCTTTAGTTGTTCATGAGTTGTTTGAGTACAACTTGACTCTCCCCTTCAAGTTGAGGATGGCACCGCCTGAGTAGGCATGGGTGGATTTCCAGTTTTTATGGTTTGAAGTTCTTGTTTAAGGGAAGAGACTTCCAAGTTCATCCTTTCCATTTGTTTTCACTGTTGTTCTACTAGGATTTGTGGAACAATTTGGGTTGGTTCTTGAGAAGATTGTTTTATCCCTGGGGGATATTTTGGAGGTGGGATGGTTTGTTGAAAATGGACCGGTGGCTATTGGTATTGGATAGGTTGGGTTTGGAAATGGTTATGGGTTTGGTAGTTCTGATGGGGGTAAGTATTTTGTCCCTATGGTTGGATAGGTTTTGGTTATCTTTCCAGCAGAAGCCTGGGTGGTCATTATACCTTGGTTTTTAGTTGCTTTGGTATTGAGGCTTTTGAATGTTCAAATCATTTACTTCCGTTAGGGGTCCTCCTAAAATAACATCCTTGATGGATGGAATGGTTGGGAATTTGTCTATCTTATGGTCATGTTTGTCACAAATTTTTCAAACAGGGTCAACATTTTGGATTTCATGGACTTTCCTAAGGTCTATCTCTTCAACCTTACTAGAGAGTACTGTGAGTTTAGCCCTAAGGATTTCCTCTTCTCTAAGTGTATGAATTCCAGTAGTTCTTTGTGGATTTTCATAATAAGGTGAAGTTCCCCATGTTTGGTTTTGTTTAACAAGGCTTTCCAGATATTCATAAGCATCATTTGGGGATTTGTTTTTAAAGGTTCCATTACACATCATGTCAATGAATTGTTTGTTCCCCAAACCCAACCCTTCATAGAAAATTCTCACTTGTTCAGGAATAGAAAAACCATGGTGTGGAACCATGTTTAGGGTGTCTTTGAACCTCTCCCATGTTTCATAGAATGACTCTCCCTCTTTTTGAAAAAAGTTTTGGATGCTCTTTTTAAGTGCAATTGTTTTGTGGTGGGGAAAAGATTTTTTTTGTAGAATTCTCTTTGTATTTGGTCCCAAGAGTTGATGGATGATGGTCTCAAATTGTTTAGCCAATTTTTAGCTCAATCCTTTAAAGAAAAAGGAAATAGCCTCATCTTATCTGATTCTAGTTGATGTGGGGGACACATGGTTTCTACAATGTCATTGAATTCCTTAACATAAAGGTAGGGCATCTCAGACTCCATTCCATGAAATGTGGGAAGGTGGTTTAGGACATGGGGTTTAAAGATGTAGTTGGAATATCCTAGGGAATTTTGTCTAATGTATGAGGGGTAATTGGTCCAGGAATGTGTGAGGTAGTCATTCATGGTTTGATCAACTACATTCCCCAAGTTTGGGGCTGCCTCATTTGGATTTCCATTTTGGTTTCCACCCGAGATTATGAGTCGGTTTCTTTGAAGACATTACATTGAAATGGGCTCAAATTTGGACTCTTGAGTATCAAGAGGATTAGGATATAATGGAAACAATCCCCTAGGTTCACTTGACTCCCCTATCCTAGGACTTTCCACCATAACTAGTCTGTTTGAATTATCACGGGTGTAGGCGGGCATGCGGCAAAAGGAAAAAAAGTGAGAAAGGGACAAGATAAGAGATCTTGGGTGAGAATAGAAGAATGGTGGCGAGGAAAGAAGGTTTTGGTCTAAGGTACTTAGTTAGGTTCCCAGAAACGGTGCCAAAATTTGATTCACGCTCAAATTTACCCAAGAGATGAAGGTACAACAGTACTTATAGTCTAGCTTGGTTTGTCGAATCCACTGAGACCTAAGAAGATACCTAAGATGCACAACCTATGAGATGGATTTTGGGATATGAAGTGGAAAATTTGGTTTTTATTTTAGATGGTTTTAAATAATACTAAGAAACCTAAGTGAATTCAATTTAATGAAAACGGGTTGATCTTAGGATTATGCTTTGGGTGAATTGAATGAATTTTACTTCTTTAAAAAATTTTGGTTTTATTAATTCTTGATGAATACATTATTAAAAATAACACTAACTTCATCATTTTATGGTTTTATTCTAACTAAACTCAATTAAAAATCCCCTACACACTTATATAACTAAATTCATGATCTCTCCAAGGTGTATGGTCATTTTAGTACTTGGACTTAGCTTCCTCAAACACAGTGAAGATGAAGAGTGGAAATAATGGAAGAATGGAAGTATTGAATTAATTATCCAATTAAAAACAATTAATTCATAAAATAAAATTCAATTTAGCCTTTTCATCATCCTACTATCAACCCATTAAAGGTTTATCCCTCCATTTATGGTATACTCTCAATGGTGGGTGGAAGATGGCTTACAAGAATTGGATTGAAGAAATTAAAATCGCGGAAATAACGAGCACTCCTCTGTGTGTGTGAACGAAATTCACACCTATGTGTGAAATAATTAAACACAACACAGAGATATCACTGTTATTTTTGAGTTTTAATGAGAGATAATGGGAATAATATGAGAGAAATATGTTTATTAAGAACATAGAAATACAAAAAGAAACTTACATGGAAATTGAGAACATTACAGTGGAACTTTGGCATAATAACATTACAAAAAATAAGATATATCTTCCCCCTCACCAACACTACCTTAAATAGGAAATTAGGAAGTCTTAGTCCGAGCCTCAATCAATTTATTCCAAAATATTAAATTAATTTAGGCCTTAGGGTGGTGGAAAGTAGTGGAGAAATTGATCCCCACCTTGACTTTTTATCCTCCTTGTCTCCCCTAAAAAGATCGTCCTATGTAGGAAAGAATATCGCCGAATATGGGTGGTTCATAGGGGAGTATTTTGTTTCTTCGGATGTATTCTATACTTATGTAAAATTTAGGCCTATTTAGAGTTTTGGATCGGGAGTTATGTCCACTTTAGTGGGATAAAATTCTGGGTTGTAGATTTTGTCCATGATTTTGATCTTCTCTTTGGGACGCCTTAATAACCACCATGGAGGCCGAATTAGCACTGACTCCTGAATAATTATTTGTTCCTATACATGTCTTATATCATCCCACGAAATTTAGGCTTTATTGGGCCAGTATTATGGGCCCCACATTCTCATCAGTGGTCTGGTGTCCAATCTGCCTTCTCCAGAATTGTTTTCTTTCATCACCAAATATCACCATCATCCTTTATGAATCCTCCATTGATACCTGAATGAAAAATGTTCATATTAAAGTTTAGATAAATTTACCAAAATCTAAATTTAAAATATGGATAATTACATTCCTTAAAATCAGATGAATCATTGGGCCTAAATTGTTGTACATTGGGCATGAAGTGCACAAATGATGAGAATGGATGTTCAAAATTAAAATCCACTAAATCAGGCCCATAAGATCAAAAATGAACATTTAATACCATTAAAATGTAATTAACATATGTATTTTTATTATCTAATCAATTATCTTCCAGGTCCACAAAACCAAAGTGATGATCCGATGTATCTTTTTTCTAAATGGATCGGACACCTATAAAATGAGGAAAAGAAAAATATAATTCCCACATACCTCTATAGTGTAGACATAGGTTCCATGGTGTAAACCCCTTTTTCTAGAAATATGGTTACTTATTTATAGTGTATTCATCACCATAATTCCGACCAAAAATCTTCAATAGTTCAATCTATTTCTATGAGTAATGTGTGAAATCTCTATATCTCAACATCATAAGGACTACATCATGGTATGTACCACTATTACATAGCTAAAACTTATTCAGCTTTACTATAGTGTGATATCCTATACTACGATATAACCCACTAGATCCTTGAATTCTTCTATTTCGGAAAATGTTTACCTTCCATGATGCAGGGTGAAGCTACAGTGTGGGAATCTCAATTTCCATGGGATTATAGAGATGTGACCATTCATATAGCATAGAGTGCATACAAGAACCCTAGAATGATATGTTAAAGATAATAAATAAATTGGATCAGATGGATCTACTTCATTTGATTAGATGGTTTCATTATTATATGTATGTTTTTAAATAGGTAAATAATACAAACTCCTCCTAAGTCCCACATAAAATGTTATCTTCTCTATTCCATGATTAGTAAAAAAAATCTTTCGCAACTCTCTAATTTCAAGTAACAGGGTCTTCTTCTAGTCTCCTATGTGCTACCGCTCTACAGCGCATTCCACTGCTCCCGTACTCACACCAACCTGTGAATTCACTCACCAATTCATTCTCGTGAACACTCTACCTCACCTATTATTTCCAACTTGGTTCCTCTATAGATGTATGGACTTACTAGTTCCTTGGTGTATTCAATATTTATCCCATATATGTAGGGTTGAGCTGGCTTTGTTAGGAAGCTATGGTTGACCTAATTTTTGGAATATACTTAAATTATTCCATTATGAAAAAGAAAAATATACCATAATTCTTCCAAAACAAGCATAATTAAATAACTCCAAAAATATGTATTTTTATTCTTAGATAACATCTACTATAATTCCTCTAATAAATCCAATCATGTATATCAATAACTCCATGATCACATATTGATTATCAAAAAATCACGTTGTCAATAAAGGCACTCTAAAATTCCATGATCAAATATTTTCAACAAATCCACTCAAAAATCATATGGATTTAAAATTAGATAATCGAGGAATTATAAAATTTGTATCGTAGAATGGGTATGAATATCAACATTTGAAAGCATGCACATAATAATCAAAATTGCTAACATCCAATGATGAAAATAAACTATAATTAACTAATAAATGTAAAATAAATGATTATAATTGAAGAGTATGTAAGGTAATAGATATGAATAATGTTATTAAATAATTTATTCAGAATTTTATGTTTATTATGAATGAAGTTAAAGTGACTTCTTGGGAAGTAGAGGGCAAAGGTAAGGGTTTCGTTATCTCATTTTCGCTTCATTGAAATATGATTTATATTCACCACTTATTGTCTTTTTGTGTTCAATATACCACCTATGGATCTATTTTTTATCATAATATTCATTTAATTGGTGTGATTTAATAATATATGTCACCTTTCAAATTTCATGGTTTTTTTATTCGATGGATAATTAATTTGTAAGGGGTTTTCTTAACACAACTTCTTTTCTTGAGTGATAACTATTCATCTTTGATGATAGTTTTAGAAGATTGTTTTATTAAATTATATGATGATATTATATTTAATTTCATCCTTCCTTTATAGTGATTTACACTGTCACATAAAAATATCCTCTTTGAGGGAATACTTTATTCTTAAAATTTGATGATATTAAGAATAATTATCATCCTCACCCAATTAACCACTTTCTCTATCATGTTTGAATTTACCATTCTTTACATTGTTCCAAATTATTATTTTGAAATATAAATAATAAATATTCCTTTTTATAATTAATTTTCTCTTTACCTCTTTCAAAATGAAATATTTATCCCTCTTTTTAAGATGTCGGTTACAATAATGTTATTTTTAAAATGTTGAAAATATTTTTTCTTTCCTGATCAGACATTTTATCATCAAATCCAAATTTCTTATGGATTAATTTTATGAATTTTCAAGGATATATTATTGAAATTAATTTCTAAATATTTTTTTTCATTTCAGTTATTCAAAAAAGATATTTTCAAAAGGGACTTAAAACTTTTTCAATTTATGTCAATATTGATAAATATTTTCTAAAGACTCTTTTAATTTTCACTCTATTATACTCTTTAACACCAAAAAACCTTACACCTATGGAGTTATGTTTTATGAATCTCACTATAAATTAATTTATGAAATAATCCTTTTGGGTGATTTAATTTTTGGTCTTAACTGATCTATTTTTTATACCGTTCATAAATGACATGAAAACTATTTTCTTTCAATGGGTTTTCATGATATAATCTATGATTGATATCTTATGGAACAAGTATATATGGATGATGATAGTAAGGTTCCTATATATTCCTCCAATTCATTGGTTAAAGATAATATATCATGATATAATTAAGTTTATGTGTGGACATAACCACATTTAGTTCTCTTCGAAAGATTGTTTATACAATAATTATAACTTTTTAGATTTTTTCAAAAGATTGTGTGTAGAAACTATTACGTATAGCTTTGTTCACAAGATTGTACATGGAAATTATTGTGTTTATCTTTTATCACAATATTTTTTGTGGAAAATTATTGGATCTATATTTTTTCAAAATATTGTGTATGGACATGATTTCATTTAGCTTTGTTTGCAAGATTGTGCGTGGACATGATTGTGTCTTGCTTTGTTGACAAGTCTATGCATGGACATGATTTCATTTAATATTGTTCACTTATTTGTGTGTGGATATGATTACAAGTATCTTTTCTTAAAATGTCATTATTTCATATTCCTATGTTATTTCCATATTTCTATGTTATTCTTTATGCCTATGTTATTCCCCTTGACTCATGATTATTGTCTCTTTTTTCCACAAACTTTCACCATGTTATGTTTTTGATCATTTTGAGGTTATATGTTATTTATTAATTTATTTTGGAAACTCTTATTGTCTAATAAGGTATCATTATCATGTTTTAACATGTGTTTATAATCTAACTCCTTATATTAATTGTGAATAGGTTTCTTTCCCTTATTGAGCATTTGAGATCACTGATTCTTATGTATTCTATTCCCTAGGTTATGAAGTTGATTATAACATATGAGGTGTCCATAAGTGTGTAATTTATGGTGGAATTGTAGATAAATAGTGGAAGGTATTGTTAAATATGTTTCTTAAGTATCTAGTCCTAAAATACACAAAACCTTTAATTCTTTGGATTGCGAGATTATTTTTAAAATTTAATATTTATCTTCTGTAAAAGATGAAAAATAAAGATATGTTTAGCTTGATTCATGTAATTTTGTATCAAATATGGTATGTAAAGTATATGTTTTTAGCACCAGACTTGGGAGTGTAGGTCTGTGACACCTTAGTTGGTATCATAGTAAGTTTTAGTTATTTTTTAGGATCAATTTACATATTTTTTAGGATTATGATTAGAGATCTTTAGTAAAAACCATAGAGATAAGTCTAAGTATAGGATAACATCCTAAAATTCTGGTAAAGTATAGATTCTGTGGTTTCCTAGTGATGAAATAATTATTCGGATATAAATAGGTGGATACATGATCTGAAACATATGAAACTAGGTGTAATAACTCTGAAAAGGTTAGTTGGGTATTAACTCAATTTTAACATGGTGCCTGAAAAAGTGTCCTAACTATAAACTGAGTTTGACACTCCCAATGGATATTATTTTGTGATTTATATACTCTTTATTAACCATTATGAAGTATTTCAATACATTTTTATAGTATGGTTAGAGAACCTAATAGGAAATAGTCAATCAATAACCAAAATTGAATCCTTGAAATTTATAAGTTAGGGTATATATATCATTTATGATTTATTCCTTCTATGTTGATAGTTTTAATTTTTATTAGATTATGAAATTAATTATTCTTATATTTAATATTTATATATTAATGTAATGGATTGATCTAGGAGAAACTGTTTTAACAAGGGATATGATGGAAAATGTAGTGATTTTCCTTATGAGAAATAAGATGTGATTGAAGATGGTGTTAAAAATATTATGGTTATGCTCACCCAGATTTCACAAGTCATGATTAATAACCCAAACCTTAAAAAACTCCTAGAATCACCAAATAATATAAAGTTAGAGTTTTATTGAATTTTAGGTAAAAATGACCATGGAGGAAAGAAGATTCAATTTCCCATGCTCCAAAAATGTGGTAGGAAGTACCCAAGGGAATGTATCAAAGGAATAAAAAATGTTTCAAGTGTGGAAGAATAGTCCATCTAATATGTGATTGTCAAATAGATATAAAGATAATGTCTAATTCAATGGAATGTATACAAGAACCAACTAATACACCATAAAAATTTCAATTCTTTAAATGTAAGGAGTTTGGTAATTATTTAAATTGATGCCCTAATACTGGACTACTGAGGATAATCAGCATCAAAAAAATAATAGAACAATGGAACAAGGAAGAACCTATGTAATGGCTACCATTGAAGTGGATTTTTTTAATTTAGATACACTTATTCTCCACTCTAGATTTTTGTATATCTTTTTGGAGTTATATTAAAGGAAATCTAGTATATATAAGAAGTTTTCTAATATAATTAAATCACTACCTAAATGATTTTATTATTGAAGAAAACTTATAGTTGTATGGTTATTTTATCCCTTTCTAAAGTTTATAGGAATTTTATTTGTGTCAATATTTTTATCATTAATTTGAAATGATGACTATAAAATCTCTAGGAAAATCAATTCTATTATATGGGTTTTAATACATAATCTAGAGGGGTATTTATCTCAAAATATTCGAGATAAAATTAATACCGGGGATATACCTATTACGAGGGAAAATATGTGTTTCTTATTCTTACCTAAAATGGTAAGGTATATATCTCACTAAAAATTATATCTTGAGACATGTCTATGTTTTATAAATCCCTATTTATTTTTATTAGTAAATAATAATTAAAATTTTGTGGAAAAAATTTACTTATCACCCTAACATTTTAGTATTAATTTCCTTTTAAAATAAATACTATGTTTAATATCTTGAATCACACACAATACCAAAATAAAACAAAACCCAAATACTTTGAAATAAGATTATTAAATTTTACCATTGTAATATAGCTATTAATTTAGTAGGAATGTATAAATGTAACTATATTATGAATTCTAAAATAAATTTTATTAAGTAGTAGAAGTACTCCTTTTAAATCCCCTTTACCCAAGCTTAGAAGAGAGATTACTACATTAGGTTTTCCCTAGACCAATACCAAGAAAAACTCCAATTAGTTTAGTTTAGTAGAAAAAATATCAAGAAGAATGTATGTTTTATAGAAATTACTATGATATTCATTCTAGTAGAATCAACACCTACAACTTCCACCAGATCTTGTCTTACCCTTTGGTCTTACACGAAGATCTTAAGAGGTCATGTAAGTAGAAATTAGGATGATATAAACAAATAATTATTAATGTAATAAGTTATTTATATATAATATGTATTTTATATATTTCTAATTTTTAATTTTAAAGTAAAATGAAGTTAATTTTTAACACGAATTTATTGTTAAAATTCAATTAGAATAGCTAAATAACTAATAAAATCATTTAATATATAAAAATATATTTTTGAAATAAATTGCCTTTTTTATGTGATATGAATTTTTTATTTTAAGATACCAAATATTTCATGGGAATAAAATATATTTTTATAAAAATAATAAATTTATAGTAATTTAGCAAGTAATTGATAGGAAATAAGAATAAGAACCATTAATATATGAAAAATTCATTTTTCTTCAAAAATAAGTTTTTTCTTCATCCTATGTTTTAATTTAAAAGTTTATTTTCTCATACTTAGAAAATAAATTTGACTAAATGGACCCTAAATTTTTAATCACCATGTTGAAATTTGGTGATATGGCTCATATTATATTTTTTTGTAAAAAATAATTACCACTATTAATTTTTAATCATGGTTAAAAGCGTAAAAATGAGTGTATAGAATTTTATTATGAGAAATTAACACAAAAACCTTCTAAAAGAAATTTTTTAGTTTGTAAATTTATAACTACATATCTCACCAAATGTCCCTCTCTTAACTGACCTAGCTCGTGAAATTTCATTCTTATCTCTTACCTAACATTCATTTCCAAGGAAAATTCCCTCTTTTTCAACAATAAAAGGAGCTCACTTACACCTACTTGAATATAAACTTAACCATATAACTAATCTTGAAAATATAAAAAAAATTACCTCTCATATAGCCCTATTACATGTTTTTAAGTACCTTGTTCCAATAACAATCCCAAAATCCTCATTTTCTAAGAGGTCATCTTAGAGAAGGTTCAATTTCTAAACACGAGTACAATACACTACTTAAAATTTTGTTTTCTATATCTTCCTCCTCCAAGAATATTTTAACCATTCTAATATAATGAAATAAATATCATTATTAAAATGAAATTTTATTATATTAATGTAAAATCCATTATCTACCATCCACCCATCTCTTTAAAAAATTGAAAATGTCGTATATGTGTATGTGTGAACTACCACCTCCATCAATAACATGTTTTATTTTTAATCACTTCCATAAATGTATGGTTATAAAATTATATTTTGTAAATAAATATTATATTCATAACATGTTTAATATTATTAAAAAATAAACCTTTTTCTACCTTCTTTCTATTCCATTGAAAATGAAAATCTTGTTTGTGCGTATGTAAAAACTACCACCTTCATGGAATGGAGTATTTCATTTTTCATAACCATATTAATTGTATGATTATAATAATTTATTTAATGAATTAAAATTATTTTTATAACATGAATAAGGTTCTTTAATAGTTATATTAACATTTAACTCATTATTGACATACCGACTTTTGTTCTTCCAAAATTACTAAAATAAGATCCTCACTGATTCCGTCTTCATGAATCATGAATAAATTATCATGGAATGAAATTAGAAGTTTATAAGTCATTATAAAAAATAAATTAAATTACCTCATATAATCTTGGAATATTGAAATTGGTATAAAATAATGGGTATCAACATTGTTATTTTAAAGCATGCATGAAATAATAAAAATTGATAACATTCTTTGATGAAAACAATCTATAAATAACTATTAAATATATAATAAATGATTATAAGTGAAGATTATATGAGTTGAAAAATATTAATAATGTTATGAATAATTTATGAATAATTTTATATTTATTATATAGGAAGTTAAAGTGCCTTTGCGGAAGTTGAGAGAAAAGGTAAGGGTTTCCTCATATAAATTTTGATTCATTGAGACACACTTCGTTTTCACCGCTAATTATCTTTTTGTAGTGATTATAATGACTATGTATTTATTTTTATAATTTTTTTTTACAAATAAATGGATTTAAAAATCCATATTAGGTTCAGCATTTCATGGGTTTTTGACTCAAAAGATAATGAAGTTGTTAGGGGTTTTCTTAACTAAAATTATTTTATTAAGTCATAATTAGTCCCCTTTTACTATGGTTTTTCAATAATATTTTATTATTATTATGATATTATATTAACTTTCATATTTTTATAAGGAATTATAGTATCACATAAAAAAGTTCTTCTTTGATTTATTACATTCTTCTTAAAATTTGATGATGTTATGAATAATTCCCACCCTCTCCAAAATAAAATCTTTCTCTTACTTGTATAAATTTACTCTTCCTTCCAATGTTATAATTTATTATTTTAGAATAAAAATATGTATTATTTATGGTAAAATTAAAATATCTCTTTAAATATTTTAAATGAAGGATTTATCACTCTTTTTATGATGCGGGTTATAGTAAAGTAATTTTTAAAATGTTGAAAATATTTTCCCTTTCTGAGTGTACATCTTATCTATGACTCCACTTTTCCTTTGGATAAAAATAATTAGTTTTTATGGATCTATTATTGAAATTTATTTCCAAATAATTCTTTAAAAAAATATTCCCTTTTTTTGAAAAAAATATATTTTCAAAAGTGACTCAAAAAATTTTCTCTTCATTTCGATGTTGAGAAATGTTTTCTAAAGACTCTTTATCATTTCCCTTTCCTTTTTTCCTCTTTAAATATAAAATATCTTACTCTCACAGAGTTATTCTTTATGAATCACCCTATAAATTTATTTATTAAATAATCATTTTGGGTTATTAATTTTTTGGTATCAATCAATCTATATTTGATACCATTTTGAAATGATATAAAACCCATTTTATTTCAATAAATTTTTATGATATGATGAATGGTTGATATCTTATGTAAAAAATATGGTTGGATGATAATGTATGGGGTCTTATATATCTCTTCAAATCATGTGTTAAAGATTAATATCTCATGATATAATGATCATTGTTTATAGAAATGATCAAGTTTATCTTTTTTCACAAGATTGTACATGTACATGATTTCTTTTAGCTTTATTCGCATAATTATGCATGAAAATGATTGCATCTATATTTTTTCACAAGATTTTATATGGAAATTAATGGGTTTAGCTTTGGTCACAAGATTTTGCATAAACATGATTTCATCTAGATTTTCTCAATATATTGTGCGTGGACAAGATTGTATTTAGATTTTTTCACAAGACTTTGTGTGGACATGATTGCATATTTATTTTTTCAAAATAGTGTGAATGGATAATATAGAATTTAACTTTGTTCATATGGTTGTGCATAGAAATGATTTCAGTTTGGTTTTCTCACAATGTTATGATTTCTTATGCTTTTGGTAATGCCACATTTCAATGTTATTCCTTATTCCAATGTTATGTCCATGAATCATGATTATTATATATTATTTCCACACTCTTAATCCATGTTACGTGTTTGATAATTTTGAGGTTATTTGTTATTCTATCATGCCTTATGGAAACTCTTATTGTCCAATAATATATCTTGTTTATGTTTTCACATGTTCTTATTATTTAACTCGTTTATGACTCATCAATATGTTTTATTACCTTTATAAGTGTTTGAGGTTACCCATTCTTATGTTTTCTATTTTTCAAGCTATGAATATGAGTTTAGAATATGAGGCATCTATAAGGGGGTATAGTATAGTGAAATTATAGAGAAATGTTTAAGATTATTTTAAAATAAGTTTCTTAGGTAGCTAGTCCTCAAAGACACTAGACCTTCTGTTATTTGTATTGTTAGATTATTTATAAAATGAATTATTTAACTTATGGAAAATATTGAAAATAAAGATATGTTTATCTTGGTTTGTCTCAGTTGTTATCTAATACAGTATGTAAAATATGTCTTTTTAGAATCAGACTAAAGCATGTGGGTATAGGGAACCTAAAAGAAGAAATTAAAATAGGTATTTAATGTAATATTGTTAACCTAATACTTATATGAATGGGAATAACTCACTATATATAAATGATGAAGAAGAATAAGTAACTAATGATAATATGGGAGACAATTTAGTTTGTCTAAATATAAAGAAGAAGAAGAAGAAGAAGACATGGGTTTAATAATCTATTCCTATGATAACTAATATTATAGGAGTAGATAATAAAAGGAGTAGTATGGTCAATGCACATGTAGTTTAATGAATTACATACTAGTAGTTTTGTTCCCTATAGAATTAGTTGTGAGAAGTTAATGATCCAATTATTTGAAAAGATATGAGATCTTGGATATTTATAGAGACTTAGTTTCATGTAGTATTTTGGAATATAAAGTGGAAGTTAAAGACTTTATTGATGAAGGATATATGATTAGTAGATGTAACAACCTATCGAGTAGATTGGATGTAATAGAACAAATCAGTTCAACCTATATTATTATCCAAATAGGCTTTCCACAAGGCTTAAAGTTAATTCCTCATAACCACGAGCTAGCGAAAAGCACAAGGATATCATATAAAGAAACATGAGAATTATTTCACCCTCAATAGATATATGATAAAATAGAAACAAACATATTATCATAGAAGATATTAAATATAAATCATATGTCATAAATAACCAAAATAAAAAGGTATATCCAACACACTAGATAAAATGGTTTAGATAATCAATTAAAGACAAAAAAAATGGAACCTAAATAAATCCCATGCGACCATATCCACATGACCATAAGTTACCTCCATCATAACCCATTGGAAGGAAACAAATTCTAGGAGATCCGTCGTCTACATGATACTATTCCCTTTACATGTATTCTATAAGTCCAAGACTACAAATAGTTAAAGGTAAAAGTAGGGTGTGGGTAATAAATATCAGAAGGATACCACCAATGAAAATATACGACGTCTATCCATATGAATCCATTAGTTATTGTATAAAAAATATTTTGAAACATTTCAAAATATATCAATTTATATATATAATCCACCTTAGATTTTATTTTAAAAAATATTCCATATTCAAATAAACTATGAAATATGATATAACATTTATCCATGAGGCAAAAGTAGATGAATTAGAAACGTGTCAGGAATCAATATCCATATCAAGTGAGAAAATGGGAATATCCAATAAACAAGTATTAAATGTATCCTTAAATCACCAAAGGTACAATAACAACACAAGGGTGTACACAAATCATATAAACATGACCCATAACCTGTGTAAGTGACTCCTAATGTATGATAACCTTGGTCCCCCAAAAAGGCTACCCACTAGCAATCCATGGAATTATGGGAACCTCCCCTAGTGATAGCTAACTCCACTAGGTCTCACATAAGTCTTGATTTCCCCTATACACCAAGTATTATTAATATTCTAATACATTTCCATCCCATTAAAGAAACCATTTTTAGGTTTAATAAAAAAATCCAAGGAAAATTCAATTTCATTTCCTTGCCCATATTTTCAAAAAAAAATTTATATAGAGATTTCATATCCGTTTCATGCTTGATAAATCATTTTAATTTTAAAAACACCTTTGAGGCATTTTATCGAACACATCATGTGTATCAAAATAGTTTACATCAAAACCTCCCTTTTTAGAAAATATTTCCATATACCTTAAAGTTATATCATACCTCTCATGGATTTCAAATAATCATTTTCATAAATTAAAACTAAAGGTAATCAAAAAAATATAATGAATTCCAAGGGATATTTGGTATGATTAGGACACCTACCTCAAGAATAATGAAAATCCAATTTCCTTCTAGATCGGTAATGGGTGAGGAAGAGATTAGATTATTAGGAAACTAGATATGATGGACAATAAAACAATTTTCCCTCTACATTTTATATTCAATGATCTAGTCTCATAAGGAATCAAATCGATGGAGAATAAGAGAAGAAAATGAAATAGAAAGGATCCACTTACTAGATTATACTCAATAGAGTCCCAATCATGTAATCTCTATAAAAAAAATATCAAAAGAAAAGGGGAGAGGGATAAAACCATTAAAAAGCAGTCTCCAAACCAAGAGAGATTGAATTAGGATCGAGGGAGAAGGATTAGAGGGTTTAAGTAATTATTTCATGCTAAAATGATATTTTAACCTTACTAATTTGCATGCCCAATGACAACACTAGCTAGCCAGTGGTCCACCAGCTAGCTGATGATATCCCACTAGCAAAATAGTGTGTACAAGAAGATGGAACTCACCTCTATACTGCTACTAGAGAGCTGATGGGAGTCCACAGGTTGTCTGGTGGCCTCTGTAAACCTACAGAAGTTATATCAACCTCTACCAGCTAGCCGGTGGCCTCCTAGTTCCACTGAAAACTGAAATACATCCCCCCTACATACAAATTCCTCAAAACCCAAAAAGACAAGATTGAGAGAGGATCTTCACCTAATTCCACAGACCATGGTGTGACAATTGTCCCCACCATAAAAGTATTCTATCTTCAGAAAGAATCAATATCACAAACCCAAGAAAAGATAATTCCATTGTTGTATCATTACGGCCTTGGACTCCCATGTCTCATGGATGTCCCGACCACACTTCCATATCACTCAAACCAATGGGATAATCTTTACATGTAGCACCTTATCATATCGGTCCACTATCTAAACATGCCTTTCAATCCTTGAGGTGTGGGGTTCAATCTCCATGTCCTCCCACTCGATCACATGGGATAGATCTAGCTAATAATTTTTCTATTGGGAAACATGGAACACATCATGGATAGATGTCAAATGAGTAGGTAATTCTAAATGATATTTCACCTTCCTGAGTCACTCTACAATCTCAAATGGACTGACATAACAAGGTTCTAATTTACAATACTTCTCCAAAAGTCTAAGTACCAACAAAGGTGAAAATCTAAGGAAACCAGATCACCTACCTTAAACTCCAACAGATGATGATGCTAATAAACATAGGATTTCTGGTGAATCTAAGTTTCCTCTAACCTCTTCTTGATCAATTTCATGATATGCATCATCTCATAGATGATTTTAGGTCCAACCAATGACCATTCTCCAAACTCCTTCCAACAAAGATGTGATCTTCAAGGCTTCACATAAAACTCCTCAAATGGATCCATTATGATCATATCCTGGTAAGTATTGTTATACGAAAACTCAACTATGAGAAGATATTTCTCCTAAGATCAACCAAAGTCAAGAACCAAGGACTGAAGTGTGTCTTCAAGAATCTAGATGGCCCACTTAGACTAACCATCCATGTATAGATTATATGTTATTCTCAACTTCAACTAAGAACACATATCTACCTATAATTCACTCCAAAGTCAAGATGTGAAGTAGGGGTACCTATCCAAATTCATAATAGATTCCACACCATAAGGACTGGAAATATCCCTCATATGCAAGTTCCCAATATCCTCTAACTTCATTGACTCCTTGACAGGTATAAAATGCACTGATTTCATGAGTAGATCTACAATCACCCATATCACATCCTTATAATTAGGAGTTTGAGGTAGCTCAATCACAAATTGCATGACTATATTATCCAATTTCTATACAGGAATTGTAAAAGTTTGAAGAAATTTGGTAGACCATTGATGTCCCACTTTGATTTTCTGACATGTAAGGCACCGAGACACAACATTCACAATTTATCATCTTATACCATGAAAAATAGAATATTAGAGACAATTATTTAGAGGGAGATATGCATAACCCCATCTAAATTCATTTTCTAAATAAATTATAGGTGGTTCACTACCCCCCTCTAATTTTTTCCATAATTTTTTTAATATCTGTTTGGATTTTAGAGGCAATTATACCAAAAATGATGCTAATTTAATAACTAGTGGTGCTATATATTGTGTTGGATTTTAGAGGTGACACACACACACACATACATATTATATTATATTCATTGGGATTATAGAGGTGATATATATATTATATGAAATTATTTTTTTAAAGAAATTAGCGGGTGTTCACAATCTCCTCTAATCTAAGAGATTAGAGGGGGTTTATAACTGCCACTACTCATTGAGATTCACATTGGTTCAAAACCCCCTTTAATTTAAAAGATTATAGGGGCTTAAACACCCCTCTAATGTAAGAGAATAGATGGAGTTGTGAACCCCCACTATTTTCTTTAAAAAATTCCTTATAATAATATAATATATATATATATATATATAATTAACACACGATATATAAATGTATTTAAATACATTATATGAACATATTACATAAATATAATTATATAAATAATTTATAGGATTTTATTTAACCGTATTTATATGTATACATAAATATAATTTTATAATGTGTCCATTAATACATATTTATTTGTATAAAATTGCATTTCATATAATATTAATTATAATATAGAACCAAAATATATATTATATAAATATATAAATAAATATAATTTAATTAAAAAATGTATCATATAAAAACCATTATTCTTTATATAATAATAGGAATAATTATTATTATAGATTATACATATACTTATACACACATGCATATAAATAAACATATATTTATTATAAAAATAATGTATTTAATTGTCTGTATATTATATATATTTGTATATATAGTATATAATATAAATACATTTAATTGTATAAATAAATATGTAATATATTCTATACATATATACATACATATATATATATATAATATTAATGTATTTAAAAAATATTTATATATATGTTTTGAAATACATTATATAAATATATTTTTAGAGACATTAAAAATATATATATTAAATATATATATATTATAAATAATCATGTATATAATATATAAATATGCATTTAAGTATACAATTAATTTACATAAATATATATGTGTGTGTGTGTGTGTGTGTGTGTGTGTCTATAAATAACATAAATAGAATTATAAATATATATAAAAAATATATTTTACTCAAAATTATTTAAATTCACATACATATATAGTTAATATAAATGTCTAGACATAGTACAATATAAATGTAAATTAATATAAATACAATAAATAAATAAATACATAAATACATAAATACGTAAATACATAAATACATAAATACATAAATACATAAATACATAAATACATAAATACAAAAATATATAAATACATAAAAACATAAATACCTAAATACATAAATACATAAATACATAAATACATAAACACATAAATACATAAATACATAAATAAATAACTACATAAATACATAAATACGTAAATACGTAAATACTTAAATACATAAATACATAAATACATAAATACATAAATATATAATTACATAAATACATAAATACATAAATACATAAATACATAAATACATAAATAAATAAATAAATAAATAAATTCATAAATACAAAAATAAATAAATACATAAATACATAAATACATAAATACATAAATACATAAATACATCTTTTCAAAAAAAATACATAAATATATAAATACATAAATACCTGAATAGATAATTACAGAAATACATAAATACATAAATAAAGATATGCCTAAATACATAAATACATAAATGGAAAATACATAAATACACAAATACAAAAATACACAAATACACAAATACACAAATACAAAAATACACAAATAAAGAAATACATAAATATAGAAATACATAAATACATAAATAGATAAATACATAAATACATAAATACATAAATATTTAAATACATAAATACATAAATACATAAATACATAAATACATAAATACATAAATACATAATTACATAAATACATAATTACATAATTACATAAATAGATAAATACATAAATACATAAATACATAAATACATAAATACATAAATACATAAATATATAAATACATAAATACATAAATACATAAATACATAAATACATAAATATATAAATACATAAATACATAAATACATAAATACTGAAATACATAAATACATAAATACACAAATACAAAAATAATCAAATAAAAAATACACAATTACACAAATACATAAATGCATAAATACAAAAATACTTAAATACTTAAATGCAAAAATACATAAATACATAAATACATAAATACATAAATACATAAATACATAAATACATAAATACAAAAATACATAAATACATAAATACATAAATACATAAATACATAAATACATAAATACCTAAAAACTGAAATACAAAAATACAGAAATACATAAATACATAAATACATAAATGCATAAGTACATAAATACATAAATACATAAATACAAAAATACACAAATACAAAAATACACAAATACACAAATAAACAAATACATAAATATAGAAATACATAAATAGATAAATAGATAAATACTTGAATACATAAATACATAAATACATAAATACATAAATACATAAATACATAAATACATAAATACATAAATACATAAATACATAAATACATAAATACATAAATACATAAATAAAGAAATACATAAATACATAACTACCAAAATATAGAAATACATAAATACAAAAATACACAAATACACAAATCCACAAATACACAAATACACAAATACACAAATACACAAATACACAAATACACAAATACACAAATACACAAATACACAAATACACAAATAAAAAAATACACAAATACACAAATACTCAAATACAAAAATACACAATTACACAATTACACAATTACACAATTACACAAATACACAATTACACAATTACAAAATTACACAATTACACAATTACACAAATACAGAAATACACAAATACAAAAATATAAAAATACATAAATACATAAATACATAAATACATAAATACATAAATACATAAATAGATAAATACTTAAATAGATAAATACATAAATACATAAATACATAAATACATAAATACATAAATACACAAATACAAAAATACAAAAATATAAAAATACATAAATAGATAAATACATAAATACATAAATACATAAACACATAAATACATAAATACATAAATACATAAATACATAAATACATAAATACATAAATACATAAAAACTGAAATACAAAAAATACATAAATACATAAATACATAAACGCATAAGTACACAAGTACATAAATACATAAATACACAAATACCCAAATACAAAAATACACAAATACACAAATACACAAATACACAAATACACAAATACACAAATACAAAAATAAATAAATACATAAATATAGAAATACATAAATACATAAATAGATAAATACTTAAATACATAAATATTTAAATACATAAATACATAAATACATAAATACATAAATACATAAATACATAAATACATAAATAAAGAAATACATAAATACATAACTACCAAAATATAGAAATACATTAATACAAAAATACACAAACACACAAATACTCAAATGAAAAAATACTCAAATGCACAAATACACAAATACACAAATCCACAAATCCACAAATACACAAATACACAAATACACAATTACACAATTACACAATTACACAATTACAAAAATACAAAAATACACAAATACATATATATAAAAATACATATATACATAAATACATAAATACATATATACATAAATACATAAATACATAAATAAATAAATATATAAATACATAAATACATAAATACATAAATACATAAATACATAAATACATAAATACATAAACACATAAATACATAAATACATAAATACATAAATACATAAATATATAAATACATAAATACATAAATATATAAATACATAAATACATAAATACATAAATACATAAATACATAAATACTTAAATAGATAAATACTTAAATACAGAAATAGATAAATACATAAATATAAAAATACACAAATACATAAATACATAAATACATAAATACATAAATACATAAATACATAAATACATAAATACACAAATCCATAAATGCATAAATCCATAAATCCATAAATGCATAAATGCATAAATGCATAAATCCATAAATACATAAATACATAAATACATAAATACATAAATACATAAATACATAAATACATAAATACATAAATACATAAATACATAAATAAAGAAATACATAAATAGATAAATATATAAAACATAAACACATAAAGACATAAACACATAAATACATAAAGACATAAAGACATAAATACATAAATACATAAATACATAAAGTCATAAATACATAAATAGATAAATACATAAAACATAAACACATAAAGACATTAACACATAAATACATAAACACATAAAGACATAAATACATAAACACATAAAGACATAAAGACCTGAACACATAAATACATAAATAAATGAACACATAAATACATAAATACATAAATACATAAACACTCCAAATCCATTTTTTTGGTATTTTCTAAAAGTCCACTTTATGGATAAGTGGGAACCTCACATTCAAGCTGTTCACACCATCACATCCCAAATTTGAAATTCAAAATATAGCCACAATAACAACATTTGAAATTCAAAATGACGTGCCTTGGACCAGTCACCATCGAACCACCTCGAGTCACCAAATCTCTAGCAGTGGTCCACCTCAATCCACGCCCTCGATAGACAAATCACCATCTTCAACTAAAAATCACCACTGCCGGCAAAGATCACCAGCAATCATCCCACTGAATCTACAGACCACAAACCTCGAAAACACCAATAGCCTTTCCATCATCGAATCACCTTCTGAACGAACTGAAATCCATACCAGATCCATCTTTTGGAAATAGTACCATTAGAAACAAACATTTCACAGAAATGGAAACAAACCAGATCTGTTGAGAACATGCCCAGCAGAAACCCAAAGGCAGAGGATCCATCACGAAAAACACCTCCTGGAACGCCGTTGAATTCTCGAACTACACATCCCAAAACACTATCAAACCATCACCCTAGTCTGACTGGGAGAAGAGTTTTGGGATCCTGGAGCCATAGCAGTGGACAAGCACCGACAACGAGCCACAAAATGTCTATGTGACTAGAAACCTCCGCCATCGGAACCACTGGAAACAGAATCACCCAAAAATAAGAACAACCACCGAGGGAACCCGAAAAAAAAAGACCTTTGCAAAACATGCCTCCTGAAGCACCGACCGCTCGCATAGAAAAATATCAGAACCTCCTCTAAAACCTTACACTCAACCGACCTGGAAAAGAGTATGGAATCTGGATGCCAGAGTGAGTTAGAGCGGACTGGAGCTCCATAGCAATCCTTGAAGAAACCAACACCAACAACCCTATAGAAAACATTGTCGACGAACCATCATTGCCAAAAAAAGGGCGTGAATCTATCTGAAATTGCCATCAAAGGACCGAAGAAAAATCATCTTCAACGGTATTAGACAGCCGAAAACTGCAACCTGAACTATCAGATTAAGGAGAAGAAGACGAAGAAGGGGAAATCGAGGTCATTGAAGAAGAGTTAATAAAGTGAGAAGGTCGAAACAGCCTTAGAGAGAAGAAAAAGATATTCGTGAAGGCGAGAATTGAGATGGAGAGGTGGGGCGCTCCAAGTCCATGGGGATGAACCCTAGATGGAGTTGTAGCGCTCTCGGGAGAGGGCTCCGGGAGAAAATGGAGCCATCCTATAAACACATAAACACATAAACACATAAACACATAAACACATAAACACATAAATACATAAATACATAAATACATAAATACATAAATACATAAATACATAAATACATAAATAAATAAATAAATAATTACATAAATACATAAATACATAATATAAATATGAATACATTAATTTATATAAATGTATATATAGGTTAAATATTTAAATGTATTTAAATATATTATGAAAATAATATTTATTTGAATAATCATCCAAATATATATAAATAGAAACAGGTGTATATTTAATAAATTGAAAGTTTTATTAGCTGAGTGGCATAGGTGCTTATTTCATACGTAGGAAACCACGGTTCGACACCCACTACGGGGGATTTTACACCTCATGTGGACATAGGACATGTGTACATACGGGGGGGGTGATTGTAGGTAGGTGTACGGGGGACATGACAAACCATTAGGGATGGTTTCCAAAAACTACTGCTAATTTTTGTTTAAAAATCATTAGGGGGGTGATTGTAGGTAGGTGTACAGGGTACATGACAAACAATTAGGGGTGGTTTCCAAAAACTACCGATAATTTTTTTTAAAAAAATCAATTAAGGGTAGTTTCCAACTACCTCAAAAATGGTAAATAAATTAGTGATGATTAGAACCCACCTATAAAATATTTGTATTTGGACATTTTGTGTAGAAATTAGAGGGGGTTTAAACCCACTCTTATTTAACTGCTACTAATTTTCACCTCATCTTATGAGTGCTTCATGAAAACTGCCTCTAACAAGAGCAGGTAATTATGTTAGTGGAAGTTTCTCATAATTGTTGATAATGTTTTTAGAGGGGATTATAACCCCCCTCTAATCTAAACAATAACCCCTATAACAACATCATTTTTTATAGTTTACCCTTCCACCAGTAATGACATCTCAGGTCCTGATACATCATCATAGCTCCAGGGTTGTCACGAACCAGCCCGGGTCGACCCTGAACCGGTCACCCAACCCGGCCCGCGACATGGCCCGAGGGGCATTCCCAAACCCCACGGGCTGGCAACTAGTGTCGGGCATCAAGAATAAACAAGAGGGAACAATTTTTCCCAATAAAAATAAATAAAACGGCGGAAAAGTGGAAGAAAGAAAAGTAAAATAAATGACCATGAAAAGAAAAAAAACAGCCAACGAGACACATTAACCTGGTCTTGACCGAAACTCCTCGCGACTCCGAGAGTCACTCACCAGTCCACAACCAACTATCGCCCACGGAGAGCAATCTCGAACCAAACCTGTAGTAAAACTAAAAACATGAAAACACTATAGGTGTGAGTATTAAAACTCAGTAGGTAGGCCCAGCTAATTCTATTCCCAATGCACATACCATTAAATAAATAATTCATTAATTCCAAGTTTGAACTAAATTGTACAAAGTATGGGTTTTTACACACACTTTCATTTCTAAAACAAGTAACAGTCCATTGCCCTTATTGATTTAGAACATGTTTAATGTTGAAAGAAACAGGTGAATTGAATTTTTAAAACAGTTTGCGAACAATTTAGAAATCCAAACATTATTTGTTAGTCAAAAGGAAAATCACACACAACACACAACGCGCACTAAGGGAAATGGAAAAAGTGGCACATATAGGTCAGAAACTGAACTCGACCTCTCAATCGTCTGCCACATACAAATAAACACTAAAAGAAACATGGGTCGAACCTAGGAGATTGTGAACAATCCAGAACATACTATACATCTGACTCATCCTGAAGGCATGCCCTAACTCGATGATGTCATAACGCCCTAACGCCCGGCATAGCCCTACATGGCCTAACCGAGGGGCCCAATCCCCATAGCAGCAATAAATCAGTATTACCCTGCTATGGGGCCACTATCCAGTGCGTAATCTAAACTAGTGCAGCAATCGTTCTCAGAAGATTCACTCACTATGCCAGTTTCCCATGTCAACACAAGCACTAAAAAGAGGGGTGAATCAAAAATGCCAAACAATCAGTCATGATGAACAAACATCACATACAGCTCACACAATCAACGCACACCAAAGATCACCCCTGAATGGGTTTTCCAAAATAATTTATTTTACTAAAGTGCCAAACGGTCCTTCACAACTTTTAAAGCAAAACCTCATTTTTTGAGAAACCCCAAAACACTTGTTCATATTAAATCATTTATGTTTAAAACTAAAGGTATGTTTGAAATTCCTTGAATTATGTTTAAAGGCCAAATAGACATTCTTTCAAAACTGGGTGTCCGCCCGTCAAGAAAATGTTTCAAGTGTTCTGTATAAAATAAACGGCTCTTTTCACACTAAATAATCATTTAAAATTTTATTATCTAATATTATTTATCATTCATTAAAATTAACAAAACATCAAGCAATTAATAAATTCTAAATTTAAAGGTGAGTGCAATGGGGGACCTACCTCGACTCGTCGCTCGATCGTGACGACGCGACTCGCTTTACACTTGCGCATAAGCACGCGCAAACTGATAATTGTAGTGTCGTGGGCTTTCCTTGATGACACGCTGCAACAACCGCAAGACTTTTAATGCCAAAAACATTTACACAATTTGACCAAAACAAATTTTCACCCTTAATAATTATTTAATAAAACAATTCAAATTTTCACAAATAAATTTTAAAGTACAAAATACCGCTTTACACTCTAGACCGACCCAAACACCCTTTTTATAACCAAACGCACACAACGCCACCTCAAGAACTCAATCTGCATCACACATGTGATTAAAGAAACCACACGCATAGTAAAAGAAACTATTACAGCAGTTAAACAAACCACAAGGAAAACATGCCAACCCATTTAAAATTACGCCGCAGGACGAAAACACCAAAAATCCACTCAAATGATCATTTAAGACAGTACACACACCAACACAACACCAAAACACCAACTTCAACCCTTTTTACACCCTAACATATAATCTTCACATTTTATAAAACACTAGTGAATAGTCCAACATGGGTTTTCACAGCAACAACGTACTCATCTCATCAAAATGTACTAATAAACGCATTAAGACATAACAAACCTCAAGTAAAAAAAGAAAATTAGTGCACATCAACCAAAATAATTAGTAGGCTAACCACACAAAAAAAATTAAACTAACAATTAATCAAAGACAACATTCCAGCAACAAGTACCCATATTATAAACATACTTCCAAATAAGATAAACTGCAAATCAAATCTCATTAAAGATCGACTTCGCACAATAGCAATTAATTACATAATATTTTAAATTAATTAAACTGGCAAATAAATTAATCAAATAACAATTAAACATGGAACCACCTACCTCGATATAGACCAACTTCGTGATTTGGCGTGAAACTCTCGCGGCATGACAAAAGCACCATGAGAAACCTCAATTTGACTCTAATTAAAACATTCAAACCAAAAACATCAGAACTAAACTAAACGCCACTCTAGATCCTAATTGCAACTTAAAAAAAAATAGGAAGAACGAACAATCGGGGTATAACCCACCTACGGCAAGGGGGTCCGAGAAGCTGTCTGAGTGAGTTGGAGGCTGCCGGAAGGTGTCGCGCCAAATGAAGCCTCGCCAGTAGAGGTCACAACAAGGGAGTCATGACTAGGGGAGTCTCGCTAGGGGGTTTCGGTGAAAGGTGGGTAACAGGAGTCAATTTCGTCATCGGAAAGGATCACCAGAAGAGAAAGGGGGTGCGGCCAAGGGTGGAGCGTGCGATGGCTTCGAAGCGAGGAGGACAGCGGGGTGGCTCGGGGGTGCTGGTCAGCGTAGGGGAAGCGCACTGCAGGGTGGTCATCGGGTAGTTCGGCAGAGAGGGTGGCGTGACAGAATGGGGTGAGCCGGAGGGGAGAGAAGCTGGACAGTCGCGACCTGGCGAAGGAGAGGAAGGGGTAGGAGAATTTTGCGGCGCTGGTAGGGTTAGGGACTGCTGCGCAAAAATAGCAGGCAGGGGGGAAGTGTCCGCGCGGGAGAGAGGAAAGAGCAAGAGAGAGGAAGGAAAAAAAGGAAAAAAAAGAAAGAAAAAAAAGAAAAAAAAAGAGAAAAGATAGAAAGAAAAATTATAATAATAGAAAATACGATAAAATACCAAGAAATAATACAAAAAAATATATCTAATTAATCATAAAAAATTTCAATACTGATAATGAAACAAAAAAAACACTTAAACTAACCAACACATAATCACAAAAATAGCGATAATTTAAATAGAAAGTTAATTATTTTATAATTGTAACATTAATTTAATACCAACGACCAAATAAAAACATTAACACAAAATAATAATAGTAGTAATAATAACAGTTATAATCATAACCAAGTTAACATATTAACTTAAATAATCACAACATGAATAATAAAACTAAAATAATAAAACCATCCCATATAATATCATAATTATTAATTTATGTTGGACACCACGCACAGTCACATGTGAGGTCGCGTGTGCGGGAGCATTCGCGGTCGCGTGTGCGGGTGTGTTCGCGTGCCTAGTCGCGATTACGATCGAGCACTCATAAAAGATCTCTAATTCCTTTTTAAAATTGAACCGGTTCAAACTGCACCTCAAAAGAACGACTAAAAATAATTAAATTAAAATAAGTGTCAGTCAGGGTGTGACAATTCTCCCCACCATGACACTTTCTGCCCCCAGAAAGTCCCAAGAGACCAGGTCAACCAAGGGTTCCAAGAAAAACCGCAAAGATGCTTAAAACCAGACCTCAATTTCCCAAAGACCGAGAATTTAAAACGCCGATGACCTGAAACATCGAAGATCTCAAAACCAGAATCACCAAGCAAAAAGACCAACAGTAAGGAATTCACCCTGAAATAGAACTACAACATGGAACACCCCGACCCCTGACTTAGGGACCACCGGGGCCGCTCGAGATCTCTAAGAACAGTCGTCAAGCGACCCACTATCTGAGCTAACCAATTTAGCATGGACGAGGTCGGGCGGAGCAAAAGCAATGGGTTGCTCCGCCAAGTTCACTTTGAAAACAAAGTCTTCCACAAGCTCATCCTATGGTGGTCTCCCCACTATACTAGGATCTTTGTCAAACATCTGTTCTCCAATCCAAGGTGACTCACAAACCCAGACAAAACCTCTCACACTGGCTTGACCCTCTAAGCTCCCTAAGTTGAACCAAACCGACACAAGAGGAGGTGCTGGCGAGACCCACAGTGGGTCTCCCCACCGTTTTATAATTTTCCTAACACCACGACACCCGCACGGGCATTCCCAGTTTACTTTTATCAATACAGACTCAACTCTTCATCACAAACCCGCCAACACGGGCTGACCCACACAGACGATTCCCACACTGACCAAAACTCCACCACATTGGAGGTCTTTGACAGTGGAAACCCCTAACCAAGAGACGAACTAGACAGACATGCGTCAATTTCACAAGACTTGAGCATCTCCAAAACAAGTGCAATTTCGATTCATATCTGACCACTAGAAGGGTCACAGAGCGCACTCGTTGCAAGAGGGATTCTCCGAACCTATTTGAAACCCGAGAGGAGATTCCATAAGTCAAGACCACCACAAGGAGACGAGTCCCTTATGCCCCTCACAACGAAAATGAAACCTTCAGAGACGATACTGCAGTAAGGTAATTTAAGTCATCTCCAACCCGTTACTGCAGCCTTAAGTCGGGCCAAACTCATCCCACGTCCGACGAGTTTTGACTACGCGCAAGCTTCACCCTGAGACCTATGGCTAGGGCCTTGATGTATGAAGCATCTACCGCCTCACAGTCATAAGTTGACCACCACTGACTGGAACTTCCTCTGCTGGAAAAGCAGCCTGCATACTTTTCCTCGTGTCCTGAGTGGCCACTCCGTCAACATACCAACTAGGAAATTCAGTGAACGACTTAGGGTGTCCGACTGACCACACTAGAGGTAAGAGATTGAGAGGTATGTCAAACACGCAGCGCAAACTGATGATAGGGGCACTCCGAGGGAAAGTCCCTTTGGTTCACACTCTTCATCGGATGAGGAACCTGCACTTACCACAATATGGACGAGATCAACAACTATTACGAACTTTAAGATAATTTCTCCACACCACCTCTGGAGAACATGAAACCAACTCATTAGAAAGGTCAAACACACCTCCTTCTCTGCCTATTGACTGTTCGAGCACATACGAGATCCACCACTTTCTCTCACCTTCACTTCCTTAGGAATGACCGTGGGATGAGGCTAGTCTTGAGGATCACTCACGACATCCTCATTTGCAACGAAAACGGAACGATCACTGTTTTCTAGTGTAGTCCCGCTCCACTAGACATACTCAAGACAACTTGCACCCAAAAACTTTTGGAGTTCCACAAAAACTGGAGACACTTAAAACTTTTCAAAAGTATTCAACGTTATCCAACTGACCTCTACATCTATGAACAATCGACACAACCGAGCAGAACCCAACTCCGCCACTCCACTGGGAGTCTGGGCTGAGCCAAGAATTGAGAGACCTACTGGAAACCCATCGGACCTTTCTAGGGGGAATATCCCAAACAAGAAACAAAAAAACAACCTTCCGAAAATCCAAACACATCACACAAAAAAACATCTACATTCCAGAAACCAATCCAACAATTCCAATTTAAAACATCAATTCATTTTCAAAGAAAAACACTCACTTGAAAAACCAAGCACAATAAATTAAAACCCAATAACTATTTTAAACTCATCGCTTTCACTCCGGACTCGAAACCATTTTCCAATTCCAAAACCATTTAAGCACAAAAAAAACAGTTTGAGAGAAAACCCCATTTTCAAGAAACAATATGCAACTTTTAAAATCAAACACTCACCACTGATATTCCTAGATGCCTCGCAGATTTGAATTTCTATGCCACCCAGGCACCCATCCACACAATCCACCAACTATCCATTAATCACTTCCACATGCACATGCGAGCAGCCATAGGAATACCACTGGAAAAGAAACAAGGATCTTTCGCTTTCAAAACAATACATTCCCAATTATTCCAAAATACCTTTTTCCAACTATTTCAAAAACTCAAGACAAATTTCCAAAATGATTTCCATTTACAAAACCACCCACTCCAATTTCAAACAACCCAAGAAATACTTTTAGAAATTCAACTTCGACAAATCAATGCCAAATTCCACAAACAAGGTCCATGAGAAACACACCCCAAATATCATGTCAACCACACACCAAAATAAAATAAGAGCAACAGCAAAGTCCGCTTCACTTTTTAAAGGAAAAAAAATCCACGTCAGTCCCAAAATTGAAGTAAGACATCACAAACATTAAAGCACCTGGGCGGAGGACTAGTGGTCATGTCTAACCCGGCTACATGGTTTAGCAGACCATGCCCTAGGCAAGCACCACCCACTAGGAGTGTCGAACCGTACCCTCAGGCATCACATGGGTCGCTACTCCATGTGAGACCGCGCGCAGTACCAGTTTACACCTATTGTCATCCCTCATCCTCACAGAGCAAAGCCAAAACTTAAATCCCGAACTGCCCCAGGTTACTCGAGGATCGGAACGAGCAAGAGTTCGCGACGCTCTTCCCGCACCTACCACTCGAGTACCTACAATCCTATCTCCGATCTACCTAACACCCCAAATATCAAGACCAAAAACCACATCTGATGCCATTTTGTCACGAACCAGCCTAGGTCGACCCTAAACTGGTCACCCGACCCGGCCCACGACATGGACCGTGGGGCATTCCCAAACCCCACGGGCTGGAAACTAGTGTCGGGCATCAAGAATAAACAAGAGGGAATGATTTTTCCCAATAAAAATAAATAAAACAGCGGAAAAGTGGAAGAAATAAAAGTAAAATAAATAACCATGAAAAGAAAAAAAATGGCCAATGAGACACACTAACCTGGTCTCGACCGAAACTCCTCGCGACTCCGAGAGTCACTCACCAGTCCACAACCATCTCTCGCCCACGGAGAGCAATCTCAAACCAAACCTGCAGTAAAACTAAAAACAGGAAAACACTATAGGCGTGAGTATTAAAACTCAGTAGGTAGGCCCGAATAATTCTATTCCCAATGCACATACCATTAAATAAAGAATTCATTAATTCCAAGTTTGAACTACATTGTACAAAGTATGGGTTTTTACACACACTTTCATTTCTAAAACAAGTAACAGTCCATTGCCCTTCTTGATTTAGAACATGTTTAATGTTGAAAGAAACAGGTGCATTGAATTTTTAAAACATTTTGCGAACAATTTAGAAATCCAAACATTATTTGTTAGTCAAAAGGAAAATCACACACAACACACAACGCACACTAAGGGCAATGGAAAAAGTGGAACATATAGGTCAGCAACTGAACTCGACCTCTCAATCGTCCGCCACATACAAATAAACAATAAAAGAAACATGGGTCGAACCTAGGAGATCGTGAACAATCCAGAACATACTATACATCTTACTCATCCTGAAGGCATGCCCTAACTCGATGACGTCATAACGCCCTAACGCCCGGCATATCCCTACATGGCCTAACCGAGGGGCCCAATCCCCATAGCAGCAATAACTCAGTATTCCCCTGCTATGGGGCCACTAGCCAGTGCATAATCTAAACTAATGCAGCAATCGTTCTCAGAAGATTCACTCACTATGCCAGGTTCCCATGTCAACACAAGCACTAAAAAGAGGGGTGAATCAACAATTCCAAACAATCAGTCAAGTTGCACAAACATCACATACAGCTCACACAATCAACGCACACCAAATATCACCCCTGAATGGGTTTTCCAAAATAATTTATTTTACTAAAGTGCCAAATGGGCCTTCACAACTTTTAAAGCAAAACCTCATTTTTTGAGAAATCCCAAAACACTTGTTCAGATGAAATCATTTATCTTTAAAACTAAAAGTACGTTTGAAATTCCGTGAATTTTGTTTAAAGGCCAAACATGCATTCTTTCAAAACTAGGTGTCCGCCCGTCAAGAAAATGTTCCAAGTGTTTGGTATAAAATAAACGGCTCTTTTCACACTAAATAATCATTTAAAATTTTATTATCTAATATTATTTATCATTCATTAAAATTAACAAAACATCAAGCAATTAATAAATTCTAAATTTAAAGGTGAGTGCAATGGGGGACCTACCTCGACTCGCCGCTCGATCGTGACGACGCGACTCACTTTACACTTGCGCATAAGCACGCGCAAATTGATAACTGCAGTGCCGTGGACTTTCCTTGACGACACGCTGCAACAAACACAAGACTTTTAATGCCAAAAACCTTTACAAAATTTGACCAAAACAAATTTTCACCCTTAATAATTATTTAATAAAACAATTCAAATTTTCACAAATAAATTTTAAAGTGAAAAATACCGCTTTACACTCTAGACCGACCCAAACACCCTTTTTATAACCAAACGCACACAACGCCACCTCAAGAACTCAATCTGCATCACACATGTGATTAAAGAAACCACACACATAGTAAAATAAACTATTACAGCAGTTAAACAAACTGCAAGGAAAACATGCCAACCCATTTAAAATTACGCCGCAGGACAAAAACACCAAAAATCCACTCAAATGATCATTTAAGACAGTACACACACCAACACAACACCAAAACACCAACTGTAACCCTTTTTACACCCTAACATATAATCTGCACATTTTATAAAACACTAGTGAATAGTCAAACATGGTTTTTCACAGCAACAACGTACTCATCTCATCAAAATGTACTAATAAACGCATTAAGACATAACACACCTCAAGTAAAAAAAAGAAAATTAAAGCACATCAACCAAAATAATTAGTAGGCTAACCACACAAAAAAAATTAAACTAACAATTAATCAAAGACGACATTCCAGCAACAAGTACCCATATTATAAACATGCTTCCAAATCAGATAATCTGCAAATCAAATCTCATTAAAGATCGACTTCGCACAATAGCAATTAATTACATAATATTTTAAATTAATTAAACTGGAAAATAAATTAATCAAATAACAATTAAACATGGAACCACCTACCTCGATGTAGACCAACTTCGCGATTTGGCGTGAAACTCTCGCGGCATGACAAAAGCACCATGAGCAACCTCAATTTGACTCTAATTAAAACATTCAAACCAAAAACATTAGAACTAAACTAAACGCCATTCTAGATCCTAATTGAAACTTAAACAAATAGGAAGAACAAACAACCAGGGTATAACCCACCTATGGCAAGGGGGTCCAAGAAGCTGTCTGAGTGAATTGGAGGATGCCGGAAGGTGTCACGCCGGCTGAAGCCTCGCCAGTAGAGGGCACAACAAGGGAGTCGCGACTAGGGGAGTCACTCTAGGGGGTTTTGGTGAAAGGTGGGTAACAGGAGTCAGTTTCGTCATCGGAAAGGATCACTAGAAGAGAAAGGGGGTGTGGCCAAGGGTGGAGAGTGCGATGGCTTCGAAGTAAGGAGGACAGCGGGGTGGCTCGGGGGCACTGGTTGGCGTAGGGGAAGCGCACCGCAGGGTGGTCGTCGGGTAGCTCAGCAGAGAGGGTGGCGTGATGGAATGGGGTGAGCCAGAGGGGAGAGAAGCTGGACAGCCGCGACCTGGCGAAGGAGAGGAAGGGGTAGGGGAATTTTTCGGTGCCGGTAGGGTTAGGGACCACTGCGCAAAAATAGCAGGCAGGGGGGAAGTGTCCGCGCAGGAGAGAGGAAAGAGAAAGAGAGAGGAAGGAAATAAAAAAGAAAAAAAGAAAGAAAAAAAAGAAAAAAAAGAGAAAAGATAGAAAGAAAAATAATAATAAGAGAAAATAAAATAAAAATAAGATAAAATACAAAAAAAATAATACAAAAAAAATATCTAATTAATCATAAAAAAATTCAATATCGATAATGAAACAAAAAAACACTTAAACTAACCGACACATAATCACAAAAATAGCGATAATTTAAATAGAAAGTTAATTATTTTATAATTGTAACATTAATTTAATACCAATGACCAAATAAAAACATTAATATAAAATAATAATAATAGTAATACTAATAGTTATAATCATAACCAAGTTAACATATTAACTTAAATAATGACAACATGAATAATAAAACTAAAATAATAAAACCATCCAATATAATATCATAATTAGTAATTTATGTTGGACACCGCACACAATCGCATGCGCGGTCGCGTGTGCGGGAGCGTTCGCGGTCGCGTGTGCGGGTGAGTTCGCGTGCCTAGTCGCAATTACGATCGAGCACTCGTAAAAGATCTCAAATTCCTTTTTAAAATTGAACCGGTTCAAACTGCACCTCAAAAGCACGACTAAAAATAATTAAATTAAAAGAAGTGTCAGTCGGGGTGTGACAAGGGTGCACAAACCAATTAAATTAGTTCCCATTATACATCAATTCTTGTCTCAAAGTCATTAGAACCATCATCCTTACTCAGATGTGAAACACACCATTGGGAAACCAAAACCACTCAGTCGAGGTCTCCCCACAATAAATATTCCAATTAATGCACAAAACTCTGCATCCTACACTTCTTCAAGTAGAATATAATTATACATAATTGATCTAGCCCAAAAACAAGCCAAGAATACCTATCTATCATCCTTCTCGCAATCCAAGTGCATCTCCGTAAACAATCCCATCAAGAACCACTCTTCCATTGGTTTCTTCATTGCATGGGTTGGGAATTTATTTCTCAATGTGTCTTAGACCACATTTCTATTTTGAAGGGTGTGTGAAATATAAAAATTAAAGGTCTTAAGGTATTCCAACCAATAAATTTTTCTAAATTTTAGATACCTCAGAGTGAAAATACACTTTAGACTCTTATGGTATGATACACCAAAAAACACTCTTTGAAAAGGTAGTGGTGACAAGTATTAAGAGCGTGAATCACCGTTTCCACTCAAGATCATGAATAAGATATTTATTCTCATGTGATTGTAACTAAAGAGAGGCATATTCTAATACATATCTCCCCTGAATTAGAACACAACCCAAACCCATGCTTGTGGTGTCATAGTAAACATCATAACGAACACTTGGCTCATGAAGAATAAATATTGGAGTAGAATTAAATCTCAATTTCTACTCTTCAAAAGATATCTATTACTAATCAGTATAAAAAAAATTACACCATTATTGGAAAACTCAGTCATAGAAGATACGATCTTATAGAAGCTATGAACAAAGCATATGTTGTAATTGAAGGTTCCGGGCGCAGCGGAAGCGCATGGGTGGATGTGCCCACTTGGATTTTTTTCATTAGCAATGATCAATCCGGGATCAATATGACGATAAATTCTAGTCTCCACGGATCGAATCACAGAAAAAAACAAAGAAGATGGTTTGTCTCGGAACCACAAACAAGGATCGTTACAGGTTGATTATAATTAATTTAATTAATTATAAATAAATACCTTTTGGGTGTTCTTTCTTCGTTGATGTTCTCGATCACATTGTCGATGTGATCCGTCGTTGCGTCGCAGAAGCCAAGTGTAGAATCCCTCTAACGGTGATCCACACGTGTAACTCGTATCTCTGGACGTCGCCAAAGGATTATCCGGGTGCTAGAGTGGAGAAGCCTTTGCTTGTGTTGTCCACCTTAGATCGTCTTGATCTAATGGAAGAGGATCTCTCTCGGTCTTGAGAGTATTCTTGGTGGAAGAGGTTCTTTCGACCTTGAAATAATTCTCCAGAGATGTTGTGCACAATGATTCTCTTGTGTTGTGGAAAAGAGTTGGGTTGTGAGGATATTTATAATCGGGTGTGTGGGGTTATAGAGTTATGAAAATAAATAAACGCGTTACGCATTTTATTTATTTCATTAACTCTTATTTAAAACCCCCATGTCGAATAAATAATTCCTTGACATGCGCTCACGCTGATTATAATAAATATCATTTAATAAAATGATATTATATCCTCAAAATCCTGACTGGAAAAACTACACGGCGTGTAATAATAAAAACACAGCATGTACTTGTTTTTCATTGAAAACTACACAACGTGTACATTAAATGTACACGATGTGTATATCTTGTTTTCATTTATTCATTTACTTTCCAAAATAAAACTACACGGCGTGTACATTTAATAATACATGGCGTGTACTTGTTTTATTTTATTTTTCCTCTATCATTTAAAACAACTTAGGCTTCCTTGAATAATTATTAAACCACATACGGGAATAATCTTTATTCAACTTGAGATACTTGGATACACTTAGTGTGTGACCCTCTAGGACTCTTTCTCGTTGGCATTAGGCGGGCTTGCCTAAAGTCCAAGATTACTGTCTAGCAACGGGTCAAGGCACCCAAGAGAAAGAAGTTGACGCCGCATTGACGTATCAACTCATACGAACGCTTACTGTGTAATTTAAACACTTTGTCTCGATATCTCATCAAGAAGGTTTCATGGCAGTGTCATAAACTTATATGCTTGATCTGTCGTTCTTTGACTTCCTGAAATAAACTCGTTGTTCACACCATGGCCATAGAATTTAATGCGACAGTTCTATTTCAATCAAAGGGCCGAGATATCAACTTTCATAAATGGAAGGGACAGATACTTCCTCGACTTATCTATTAACAACATGTCACTCATGACGCACCCAGCGTACCCTACTTCCTGCCAACTGTCTGCATGACAGTTTTCGTCAGTAAATCTAAGTGCACGAGTCATGACATGAGTTAATGATAATCTTACAGTCTAAGGACCATTACACATGCTCGCAGATAGCAATATCCAATGACACCAAGACATGCGGAATTACTACTGGCGGGTCTGTTCTCATAATCTCCCATATTTGAGATTACCAAGTGTGAACTCCATGAGAGAGAGTCTCATATTATTACGAGTACTCGCACATGACGGTCTGTATACTATGTGTCCTATCATAGTATGTCATACAACCGTAGAACATTATTTAAAAATATTGTTATAGCATTTCAAGGTTCTCATCATAGAGGGGATCTGTTATGACCTTATTAATGCAACAAATATTCCAGGACATTATTATATTATAGTCATGCAGAATAATGAACAATATATAATAAGTGAACATTCATGTAATCAAAGTAAAAAACAGTTGGTTCTGAGGACACCAACCCTTACAAACTCCCACTTGGACTAGAGCCAATTGCCTACGACTTTTAGTCCGCTAGACCTCATATGATGATCATGTTTCTGCTGAGTCAAGGCTTTAGTCAATGGGTCTGCCATGTTGTCTTCTGTGGAAATACTGCTCACTGCAACATCACCTCTCTGAGAAAAATCCATCAAGAGATGATACTTCTGAAGTATGTGCTTTGTCCGCTGATGTGACCTTGGCTCTTTTGCAAGTGTCACCGCTGCAGTATTATCACAATAGAGTGTAATAGGATCTTTACTTCTTGGTACAACATCCAACTCTTGGATGAAGCTTCGCATCCATACTGCTTCTTTAGCTGCCTCAGAAGCTGCGATATACTCAGACTCCACTGTAGAATCTGCCACCACACTTTATTTTGAGCTCTTCCATCTCATTGCACCTCTATTCAAACTGAAGATGTATCCAGTCTGTGACTTCATGTCATCTTGATCAGTTTGGAAACTAGCATCTACATGTCCTCTGATGAATAGTTCCTCATATCCTCCATAAACCAGGAACATATCCTTAGTACGCCTCAGATACTTAAGGATAGTCATGACTGCCATCCAATGGCGGTCTCCTGAATCAGCTTGATATCTGCCTACCGCACTTAATGCGTAAGAAACATCTAGCCTCATACATAGCATATCATACATGACTGACCCAATCGCGGATGCGTAAGGGATACTTTCCATCCTCTTTCTTTCCTCATGTTTTTTAGGACACATTTTCTTGGAAAGATGAATTCCATGTGACACTGGCAACAATCCCCTCTTGGACTATTCCATACTAAATCTCTTCAGTATCTTGTCAATGTATGTACTTTGACTCAGGCCCAACATTCTCTTGGATCTATCACGATGGATCTTGATCCCAAGAATATATGCCGCCTCACCCAAGTCTTTCATGGAGAAGCATTTATGCAACCATGCCTTAACTGACTGTAAGACAGATACTTCGTTTCCAATTAGAAATATGTCATCAACATATACTATTAGGAAAATGACTGCACTTCCATTAAACCTTTTGTAAAAACAAGGATCACATTCGTTCTTAACAAAGCCAAATTCCGTAACAGCTTCATCAAAATGAATGTTCCATGACCTTGATGCTTGCTTTAATCCATAAATGTATTTTTGAAACTTTCATACCTTGTTGGCATCCTTTGGAGTCACAAACCCTTCAGGTTGTGTCATGTCGACATCTTCCTGGTGGTTCCCGTTAAGGAAAGTTGTTTTGACATCCATTTGCCAAATTTCATAGTCATGGTAAGCAACAATGGCCAATAGGATTCTGATGGACTTCAGCATTGCAACCGGTGAAAAGGTTTCATCATATTCAATTCCTTGATGCTGTCTAAAACCTTTTGCAACCATTCGTGCCTTATAGGTGTTGACTTGCCCCTCCATGTCCAGTTTCTTCTTGAATACCCATTTATTACCAATAGGCTTTACATAAACTGGAGGATCTACCAAAATCCAGACTTGGTTTTGTTACATGGAATCCATTTCAGAATTCATGGCTTCATTCCACTTGGAAACGTTTGTGCCTTCAACTGCTTCCTTTTAGGTAAGAGGATCATTATTGTCAACCAATAATGAGTCACCATCCTCAGTGACAAGAAAACCATATCGTTCTAGTTCTCTCACCTCTCTCATTCTCCTACGCAGTTCTTGTGTCTCTGGAACATATTTTTCTTCCACGAGGCTTTGTGGAATCTTTTCTTGTACCAACTCATGTGTATCTTGAGCCTCGAATTCATCGAAGTCTATCTCGCTCCCACTATCTCTTTTGGAGATGTTCTCCCTCTCAAGGAATATGGCGTGTCTTACCACTGTAACCTTTTTTTCTGAGGGGTTGTATAGGTAATATCCCCTTTTTTCCTTGGGATATCCTATAAAGATACACTTTATGCCTCGGGGCGCGAGTTTGTTACCTGAAGAGGCCTTAAAAAATGTTTCGCTACCCCACACATGTAAATTCGATAACATGGCTTTGCGTCTACTCCATAACTCGTATGGAATACCATTTATTGATTTAGTTGGTACTTGGTTTATTATGTTCACTTCTGTTTGTAATGCATATCCCCAAAAGGATAATGGAAGACTTGCATGACTCATCATTGATCTCACCATGTCCAATAAGGTGCGGTTCCTCCTTTCAATTACACCATTCCACTGCGGTGTGTAAGGAGGAGTGAGTTGAGATAGAATCCCAAACTCCCATAAGAAATTAATGAAGTCCTGATTAAGATATTCTCCTCCTCTGTCTGAGCGGAGTTTCTTAATCTTCTTACCAATCTGGTTCTCAACTTCATTCTTGTATTCTTTGAACCGATCAAAAGAATCTGACTTATACCTCATTAAATAGATATATCCATATCTACTAAAATAATCACTAAAAGTTATGAAGTACGAGAACCCACCCCTTTCTTCAACTGGAAATGGTCCACACACATCTGTGTGAACTAATTCTAGAATCTCTTTAGCTCTTTCACCTTTCCCACTAAATGGGGCTTTGGTCATTTTGCCTTGTAGACACGCATGACATACACCAAGTGGTTTTAGTTCGAAAGAATCTAAATACCCATCTTGATGTAATTTTTTCAAACATTTCTCATTGACATGACCTAGCCGGTGATGCCAAAGTTGGGTGTGGTATGAGTCATGTGAATTAACTTTGTTATCGATTGCCATTACTTGGTTTGTGTAGTCTAACACATAAAGGTCGTTATATAAATGTGCCCTACCAAAACAAATGCTATCTTTATAAAAGTAACAACATTCATTTCCAAACTTGAATATGAATCCATCAGTATCTAATCTGGATACTGAAATAATGTTTTTAGTAACAGAAGGCACATAATAACAACCTTTCAAAACCAAGACCATCCAAGTAGGAAATGTGAGGTGGTAGTCTCTGATAGCTACAGCAGCGAGTCTGGCTCTGTTGGATGCTCGTAGATCTACCTCCCCTCGATCAATCTTTCTAAATCTACTTGGTTCCTGTATTTGGATACAGATGTGAGCACCACAAGAAGTATCTAATACCCAACTAGTAGAAACAGATAGATTGCATTCAATAAAAAACGCACCTAAAGCTTCCCCTTGCTTCCTTGGCTGGGTGCAGTTTTTCTTCCAGTGGCCCTTCTTTCCACATACGAAACAAAAAACATCATGTTCCTTTGCCTCCCCTTTGATCTTACTTTTCTTGGAAGGCCTTGAAGAAGCTTTGGGCTTAAAGCTCTTCGCCTTCCCTTTCCTTTTATTCACCATTAGGATAGAAGGCTTTTCACGCTTCATGTCAGTGTCCACTTGGCGAATGAGGACGAGAAGATCAGAAAAAGACTTCTCAATGTTGTTCATATTGAAGTTCACAACAAAGTTTGAGAAGCTCTGGGGGAGTGATGCAAGAATGAGATCGGTACCCAGTTCTTCAAGGAGTTTAAACCCTAGAACCTCCAAGCACTCAATGTAGCCAATGAGCTTGACTACATGAGGCCCGGCTGGGGCACCCTCTCCAAGATTTCTCTGAAATAGAGCCTTGGAGATCTCAAACCTTTCCTGTCTTGCTCTCTCCTGGTATAGACCACGGAGGTTCTCGAGCATTATGTAGGCATCCATGTCTTCAAGAGACTTCATGAGCTCACTAGACATAGATGACAGCATCAAAAATTGAACGTCGAGAGTGTCGTTCAAATGTTGATCATAGACTAGGAAATCTTCATCACTCGCCCCTGGGGTAGGGGAATCAGGAAGTGAGGACTCCAGCATGTAAAACTTTCGTTCATGGCATAGGATAACCCGAAGGTGCCTAAACCATTCTTGAAAGTTACTACCGATGAGGATGTTGTCTTTATCCAGAATTGATAGCAGAGAAAAAGTGGTTGACGAGTTTGTCATCTTGATTCTACAATTTAAAAGAG
Source organism: Viscum album (assembly GCA_963277665.1). Taxonomy (NCBI): domain Eukaryota; kingdom Viridiplantae; phylum Streptophyta; class Magnoliopsida; order Santalales; family Viscaceae; genus Viscum; species Viscum album. The sequence goes on along the minus strand of OY728159.1, from coordinate 178,947,693 downwards.
AAGATTTATTAGTACTTTCTTGATTACATTTTTATGAGAAATAATAAAAAAATTAATTCTCCCACTATTTTATCAAGTCCCAATGGCCCTCACCATTGAACTCGTAATGTCTAATTGCTTTGAAATTCTAGTGGAAAGGATCCATATTTCCCTTCGCATAACCCCAACAAGGGTTGGTCAAGATATTTGAAGGTATTTAGGTAGGCAGGTCTTTTCCAATTGTGAGCTTACAGTTCCTTGATCTGTTGAGTGGACTCCCCAATCCTGAAATCCTGACTTGGATTTCCTCAACTCTTGCCTCCAATATTACATCAAGTCTAGTAAGGGATACTTCTCTTGATGTAATAGGGTTAAGTCTACCTGAAACCTTTCATAAGGGATTCATTTATAAAAGTAACTGTCCCAACAAGGGTTGGTCAAACACATAGTTTTATTGAGTCTTTCCCTTAATCAAGTAACAGAAGGCTTGGTCTGACTTAATATGGTATTTGAGGGATTTTATTCTTTATGCGTATTTTTTCATTATCACATGCTTGTTAATATTATGTGATGCTTTCTTAAGTGATTAACCATGTTCCGATAATATTTACGCATATTCAGGTTTTTATTTTATTCCATCTTTGCATGCTTGTTCATTTTATTAATTATGTGATCGTGACAACACATACATAATAAATAAACCATACAATCAGACAGAAATAAAATAATATGGCATGATCATGAGATTCTATTTGGTTAGCTTATCTAGCGGTTTTGATAAGCTAACCCTAGCCTAGGGAAAACACCTTGAACCTGATGGTTTGTGTTTTTCAGCTCCCACCTGTCCAGCTTTGTATCTTCTTGCGTCGGTTTCACCTCAGCTTTGGGATTTGAACCGTCTCCTCTGGCTTGGGAGATCCTCCATTACATGGGTTTACATTAAAGAAACCATGGGCACGCAGGCCCTACATTTTATTGGAAGAAGGCTCGTAGGCCAACAAATTTAAATTAAATAAATTTAAATGAAACCATACACATAAAAAGGGTATTTGGTCTAGCTCATGATCATCCATAGTATGCAACGACATTTACGCATATTTAGAATTCAAATTCTTTTAATCGTTCTTTTATTTAAGATAAGACGCGCTCGAATTCAATTAATTATGATCTTATAAATAATCAATTCTTTATCTTAAATTACTTTCTGAATTTCCTTGAGATTATTCTCATCCATATTCCTTGTATGGGTCTTTGTACATTGGAGGAAACTTGGTGAAATTATATTTCTAGAAAGTTCACGGCGTGTAGTTTATAATTACACAGCGTGTATTTTTCTTTTCACCCTTTATCCAAAGTACACGCTGGGTCTTTGGCGTGTTTTCTGTACTTTGGAAATTTTAGAGTACATGGTGTGTAGATGAATCATACACGGCATGTACTTCCTTGTTACGCGGTAACCGGCCTGACGATCCCGTGTACGCTGTACGCGGTTTATCTTTATACACGGTTTCACCTAGGTCGGAACGGACTACACGGTGTGTTGCTCCAACATACACGCCGTGTATTCCGGTTTCCACGCACCGTTCAATTCTGGTCAACATGGCATGATTAAAACTTAGGCATAATCAATTCACATGGCGTGGTTTGGCAGACCAGTGACGGTTCGTTGAACCTAAGTACACAGCGTGTAGTTTTAAATACATGTTGTGTAATCCCGTGTTGTACAGACAAAAAGAGCGGCTACTCCGGATGAGTTTCTCGTTTTTATTTTAATCAAAACTTAAAATTAAAAGGTCGTTTCTGTGATATGAATCGAGAAACGAAGGATGAATAATAGATCTCGTTAATTTAGATTTATAGAACGATTTATTTCGAATTGAATCAAATATGAATGCGTAAATTATCAACAAAAATTAAATAACTATAATCAACATTGTAACCTCCCTTTAATACCATTTGAAGGTTTCAGGCGCAGCAGAAGCGCGTGGGTGGATGTGACCACTTGGCTTTTTGTCATTAGCAATGATCAATCCGGGATCAATACGACGATAAATTCCAGTCTCCACGGATCGAATCACAGAAAAAACAAAGAAGATGGTTTGTCCCGGAACCAAAAATAAGGATCTTTACAGGTTGATTATAATTAATTTAATTAATTATAAAGAAATACCTTTTGGGTGTTCTTTCTTTTTTGATGTTCTCGATCACGTTTTCGATGTGATCCGTCGTTGCGTCGCAGAATCCAAGTGTAGACTCCCTCTAGCGGTGATCCACACATGTACCTCATATCTCTGGACATCTCCAAAGGATTCTTCGGGTGCTCACGTGGAGAAGTCTTTGCTTGCATTGTCCGCCTTAGATCGTCTTGATCCGATGGAAGAGGATCTCTCTCAGTCTTGAGAGTGTTCTTGGAGGAAGAGGTTCTTTCGACCTTGAAATAATTCTCCAGAGATGTTGTGCACAATGATTATCTTGTGTTGTGTAAAAGAGTTGGGGTTGTGAGGATATTTATAATCGGGTGTGTGGGGTTATAGATTTATGACAATAAATAAACGCGTTACACGTTTTATTTATTTCATTGAATCTTATTTAAAACCCCCATGTCGAATAAATAATTCCTTGACATGCGCTCTTGCTGATTATAATAAATATCATTTAATAAAATGATATTATATCCTCAAAATCCTGACTGAAAAAACTACACGGCGTGTAATAATAAATACACGGCGTGTACTTTTTTTTCATTGAAAACTACATGACGTGTACATTGATTGTACACGGCATGTATATCTTGTTTTCATTTATTCATTTCCTTTCCAAAATAAAACTACACGGCGTGTACATTTAATAATACACGGTGTGTACTTGTTTTATTTTATTTTTCCTCCATCATTTAAAACAACTTAGGCTTCCTTGAATAATTATTAAACCACGTACTGGAATAATCTTTATTCAACTTGAGATACTTGGATACAATTAGTGTGTGACCCTCTAGGCCTCTTTCTCGTTGGCATTAGGCGGGCTTTCCAAAAGTCCAAGATTACTGTCTAGCAACGGGTCAAGGCACCCAAGAGAAAGAAGTTGACGCCGCATTGACGTATCACCTCATACGAACGCTTACTGTGTAATTTAATCCCTTTGTCTCGATATCTCATCAAGTAGGTTTTATGGCAGTGTCATAAACCTATATGCTTGATCTTTCGTTCTTTGACTTCCTGAAATAAACTCGTCGTTCACACTATGGCCATGGAATTTAATGCGACAGTTCTATTTCAATCAAAGGGACGAGATATCAACATCCATAAATGGAAGGGAAAAATCCTTCCTCGACTTATCCATTAACAACATGCCACTCGTGACGCACCCAACGTACCCTACTTCCCGCCAACTGTCTGCGTGACAGTTTTCATCAGTAAATCTAAGTGCGCGAGTCATGACATGAGTTAATGATAATCTTCTAGTCTAAGTTCATTACACACACTCGCAGATAGAAATATTTGATGACACCAAGACATGCAGAACTACTAATGGCGGGTCTGTTCTCATAATCTCCCATCTTAGTGATTACCAAGTGCGAACTCCATGAGAGAGAGTCTCATCTTCTTACGAGTACTCGCACATGACGGTCTGTATACTATGTGTCCTATCATAGTATGTCATCCAACCGCAGAACATTATTTAAAAATATTGTTATAGCATTTCGAGGTTCTCATCATAGCGGGGATCTGCTATGACCTTATTAATGCAACAAATATTCCAGGACATTATTATATTATATTCATGAAAAACAATGAACAATATATAATAAGTGAACATTTATGTAATCAAAGTACAAAACAGTTGGTTCTGAGGACACCAACCCTTACAGTAATGAGCTAAACCTAAGAAACTATGGATCTCTAACACATTTATGGGATACTCCCTCAACATTCTGCCTAAATATTTTTATGATCCACTCAGACACATTTCTCTAAAATAACATGGCCTATAAATTTCACCTCCTGAATGAAGTACTGACATTTGGATATCTTTCCATACAGATTATGACCTTTAAAGATTCTAAGGATGATATTAAAATGATCAACTTTATCCTTATCTATTCTGAAATAAACAAGGATATCATCCACAAAAACAACCATGAATGAATATAAAAATGGATATAATATTTGATTTATTAAATCCATAAACATCACATGAGTGATTGTTAGGCCAAATGGTATGACAAGATACTCATAATGAACATACCCTCTCCTCAATTTCATCTTAGGAATATCTTACTCTATGACCCTCAATTTATGGTACCCTAATCTCATAACAATCATTGAAAACCATAGTGCTCCCTTGAGAAAATAAAAAAGGTCATAAATCCTAGGAAGGAGATATTTGTTCTTAAAATGTCACATGGTTGAGTTTCCTATAATCAACAAAAATTCAAAGACTCCCATTCTCCTTCTTTACATAGAGAATTGGTGATTCCCAAGGTGAAACAGCAGGATGAATAAATACCTTAGACTCAATATCCTAAAGATTAATGTTTAATTATACAAATTTAGTGGGTTATATATGGTACGAAGGTAAATAAATGGGACTCATCCCCATAAGAAAGCCTATAGAAAACATGACTTATCTCTAGTGTGGAAACCTTGAGAAATCATCTCGAAAAATGTTGAGATAATAACTCACCACAACTGGAAGAGGGAAATGAAGAATTTTAATAAAAACATTATGAAATATATCCAAATACTAGAATGATATCATCTCAGAACAAGAAGCAGTGGGACCTACACTCCTAGACCTTGGATACCACTTACCCTAAAAGACATGAGTGACTTCATTGGAAGAAAGAAACTATACCCAATAATGATAGTAATCGATATGGTCTTTATAGATAATCATCTAATCCATACCAAAGATAATATAAAATATGTCAACATCAAGAAAAATAACATACCATTTAGTTTCATGGTCGAAAATCACTGCCTAACACTTGGGATGTTTAAAACCCAGCTCTTACTTTTTTCCAATGGAGTGAAATGTTTCATCATGAAAGCAAAAAACTCTAATTTCATTACCAATAAATAGATAGAATTGGATGAGATAAAATAATGAGTTGGACTAGTATTAAACAAATCCATTACCATAAAAGATTCAATAGGAACCATACCACTCATGGTAGCTCATTTAGCCTCTGACTCCTTTGGTGAACACTCCACTACATATATATATCCAACCTCATCTTTCCCTTTCTTCACAACCTGATCATAACACTTTTCACAAGGTTGAGATTCCACCCCCTTTTTACATCATATCTAAACTGAGAGGCCTTGATGAAGGTGGATATATATATATACAACCCTGTTATTCTCTCTCACATAAATGATGAAGATGACTAGATTTTCCACATGCATGAAACACCCTAGGTGATACCAAAGAATCTGGTTTGAGGTTTCCCTTTATCCAAAACTCGTATCATAACACCTAACTTTGACTTGAATTCTATTTCGCACCCCTTACACTACCTCAAAAATGGACACCCCACTTCCCATTCTTTCCAAAAAATGAACTTTGGCTACCACCAACTATCAGTGGTGCTCTACTGAGTCATGACATCCAATCTATATCCACCTCAACCATTACTACCTTATCTACAACCTTAGAGAAGGTGGATAGAAACATAAGAATTAGAATATAAAAAATATCAACCCTTACGCCTATCTGAAGCCTCCAAACCTTGATATAGTCATTGGAAACAAGATTTTGAGAAATGTTCACCAACCCAAAAAATAAAGTATCATGCTCCATGGTAAAACAATATCTCTACTCTAAAGAAATGAACTCTCATTCCTTCATTTACCTAAGTGTATTAGGATAGAACATTTTATTGAAGGATTTCATGAAATAATATAGGTAATATCTTCACGTAACATGGATTGAAAAATACATTCCTACCTGACCGTTCAAGCATATAAGTGGCGAAACCAACCTTGGAGTCTTCTGGTGTTTTCTAGAAGTGGAAAATCATTTCAATCATATCAATCCATTATTATATTTCCTAAGGTCCCATTCCACCACAAATTGTTTTGGATGGTTATTAGTGAATTTTGTAACATGTTCCAACCTCCATTCCATTTCAACAATGGAAAATTGGAAAATGGGCTGGATCGTTCGGACTATATTTTCCACTTAGGCCAAGTCAAATGGAAGATCCACCTTTAGGGATTTATCCAAAGTTTCCTCCCTAGTATTTTAAGGAGTTATTCTTGAAGGATATATAACATATCAAACAAGAGTATGTAAACCATTTAAAATAAAATTTCATTCCTATGTCGAAATCTGAATTTAGAAATCATAATCCCAAAATGTAAAAAACAACAAAAAGGGATAGTAGAAAACCCTAGACTTCCCATGATAACTTAAGGATTTTCATGAAAATGAGCCGTCTTGGCACACGTCCATGCTACATCTTGATTTATAACTATCCTATATCTAGTTTATCAAAAAAAACCCTAGATAAAAGAGAGTTATACACTAAAATGAGCATAAGATTTAATGTCAATCTCACCCTTTGATAAAAATTTATAACAGAACAACCCATGTCAACCCATAATGTCACCTAAATTGGACCACCACTAAGCCTAAAGTGCATTTATGGTCTCTACAAGTTATAGATAAGAACTATGGTATCCTATAAAGAACAATGGAAATGATTTCACCCTCAACATACATATGATAAGATAGAAAAAAATAAATTATCAAAGCAGATATCAAAGATACATCATACGTGATAAAAAACCAAAATAAAAGGTACATTCAAAAAACATGATAATAAGGTCTAGATAAACAACTGAAGACCAAAAAAATGGAACTTGAATAAATCCATTGGGTAAATCTCCACATGACCATAAGTCACCTCCATACCAACACATAGGATGAAAATGCCATCCAAAAAAACCATCCTCTACATGTTGTTGTTCACTTTACCAATATCTTGTATGAATAAGTATATAAACTCCCAAAGGAAAAATTAGGGTGTAACCACAAATGCACAATAGGATACAACCCAAGAATCTACACAATTTCTATCCACATTCATCCATTATTTCATTTATAAAATAAATTTTGAAACATTTCAAAAGATATAAATTTCTATATAAAACCATCCTTTGTTTTTCTTTTAAAAAATATTATATATTCAAATAATAAATTCAATATAACATAACATTTATAAATGAGGAATAAGTAGATTAATTAAAAAAGTTTCAGGAATCAACATCTGTATCAAGTGAGTAAATGAGAATATTCAATAAACAAACACAAAATGTATTTTTAAGGAACTAAAGAGATATTCCCAACATAAGGATGTACACAACTCAAACGAACAAGAACACTAGCTTACATAAGTGAATCATAATATCAGGGAACCTTGGTCCCCTAGAAAGGCTACCCAATATAAATCCATGGAATCATGGGAACCCCCTAGCGATAGCTAACTCCACTAGGGATCACATAATTTTAGTTCCCCCCATACCCCAAGATATTCATCATGTGTTATAGCATTTCCATTCTATTCATGAAACCACATTCATGTTTCTTAAAACATTTTCCAAGGAAAAATTCATTTCATTTTCATTCCCATATTTTCATAAAACATTTTAGATTGTGATATCAAACCACATTCAATATTGATAAATCATTTCCATTTCAAAACCACATTTTAAATTTTTTATCAAACACATCATGTGTGTGAAAATGGTTTCCATCAAAAACCTCATTTTATAAAACATTTACATAGTGATAAAAGTTCAAAAATGCTACTCATGGATTTGATATCATCATTTTCACAAATTAAAACCCAATGGAATAAAAATAACATAATGTATTTCAAGGTATAAACCATAATATAAATAAACCTACCTAAATATTGATAAAAACTCATTTCCTTCTTGACCAGTGATGGGAGACGAAGATATTAGATTCTAAAAAGCATAGATATAATGGAAAAAATATTAATTCTCTATGTCTATACTCGGTTAAGTGATCTAATATCATAAGGTATCAATCAAAAAGATAATAAGAGAATAAAATCAATTGTAAAGTATCCACATACTAAATTACACCCAACAGAGATACAAACTTCTAATTGGTATGAAGAATAATAAATATAAAGGGGGAGAGATCTAAAACCATCACCAATGTGCCTCTAGACCAAGTGAAATATAATTAGTGTTGTGGGAGGATAATTAGAGTGGATCAGTAATTATTTCATATTAAAATGTCAATTTATTACTTACTAATTCTCTAACCTAGTGGAACCACCAACTAACCAATGGCCAACACAAGCTAGCTAGTGGGAGTATATCAACTTTTCAGTGGCCTCTAAAGACCTACAGTGGTTCTTTCGATGTCCATTAGCTATCGAGTTTTCCCATGCCACCACTAACAATAAAAATCCCTCCTCCCTGTATACGAACACCTCAAAAACCAAAAAAACTATAATGATTGAGGCCATGTACCTCATTTCGCATACCGAGGTTTGACATTGTATATCTACTTCAAATGGTTTATTGTATTATTGAAAACAAGAATATTTAGAATAAATATTACAACTAGTAGATTATTATAACTTTCAAGAAATAAAATATAATTCGAGAAATTTGTATTAGGATAAGGATGATACCTCTCCACCCAAATTGTAATTATTTATTGATTCTAATAGATGATATAGGTCTCAAATGATCCCAAACACAAAAGGACATAATCACCCACATCAAGGGAGGAGCTTATAAAAATACCATGTGCTATTATTTACTTTATTTTTACGTATTGTATATGTTATTTTTGTGTAATGTAAACAAAACAAAACAAAATATTAACCTATAGATAACAGGGGTCCAAATATTGAGAGGGGTTAAAGTTTAAAGGGAAATAAATTTGGTAAAATTGATAATCCTGATTCACCCCTCCCCCTATCAGGTGATTTCATAGTCCATTGGGAATCTCAAGATCAAATGCATACCATCCCTAGTGGTGAACCATTCCCTGAAACATGGGAAAGTAATAACTCCTCCTATTTATCTTTTATCCTTCAATGACATATAACTTTAACCATAATGGGATATTTGTAGCTTGTTAAGGTGTTCCCATAAATTGATGGAGGAATTGGCCCTTATATAGGACCTTCACCTTGTTGTGTGTAACATGAATATGTTGAGGGGTTACTTATTCTGTATGTAGAGGACTCATACATTGGTGCCAATGTGTCGTTGTACCCCCATGCATTCATTCCCACTTTTTATTCGTTTGTGGGCCTACTTTCCAATGGTGGGGAGTCATTGGTATGAGAAAAAAAATTATTTGAACTGTGCATTGATTTTGAGAGGATGGGATATTGACTCATCCCATGAATGGTCTTATTTCCTACTTTAGGACTTTATTATAAATTTAAGATATGTTCAAGAAATCTATCCCAATGAAAATATAGGTAACCCTGGTTATGTAAGTGATTGATCAATGATATAAATCAATGTGAACATCTATATATATATTATATGTTCTCTATTTGTATATATAAGAGGTTCTCCATCATTCATCTCATTGGTTGTTTATGGTATAGATTAAAATCATAATGTTATGCACCAAAAAATATATCACTCTATAGGGTTATGGTGGGTGTGGAGGAGTTAATACTGTGCCTATTTAAAGGGATACCTATGTATCCCTTTAAAAGGAATAAAAAACATTATATTTTAGTGACTTTTAATGAAACATTTCATAACTTTTAAGGTTTTATGAAAATGACCATTTTTTTATCCTTTTAAGGTCATAAAACCATGACCAAAGAAGTTCCTTTTAAGGTCATGCTTCTAAGACCATTGTGCTTCCTTTTAAGGTTGTGGAACCATAACCAAATGAAGTGAAATTTAAGTCCATGGATCTATTAATAAATGAAGTTTATTTTTATGTGTGTTCATCTAGGACCATAAAATTTCCTTTTAAGGTCTTGTATATAGGACCATAGAAGTGTATTTTTATGTTGTATGTCAAATACTATATTTCTTTTTAGTTTGAGGTTATATGAATATGACCTATTCAAATAAGTTTGAAGTCACTTTGAAAGGAGTACTAGGTGAAAGGGACCAATAAATGGTTTTTTTCGACTTAAAAATAGATGCACCTTTCTAGTTTTACCTAAAATATGATTCAATTAATGGTATATTTTGTCTTACATGGGGTGGGATGAAAATTAATTCTCATAGCTCATTGATTAGATTAGGGAGTTTGATTAACTAATAAGTTGATAACTTGATTTAAATGTTTGTAGTTTAGAATAAATAACTTTTGTGAGGTGGGAGGGTTGATCTAGATAATATTACATTGATCATACCTAGGTGAAAGTCCTCATTATCAAGGGAATACATGATTGACTATATCACAAGGGTCATATGAGTCGTGGAGGAAAGTTGGAGGATATATCTTAGCGAAGGCATGATTCCGATTATTAAAAGAATATATGAGGAAAGGAAAGTACACTACTGTGTGTAACCCTATTTTTTAATTCAAGGTACATGGAAGAGGCCTAAGTGTGAGAGTTTATTTAAACATATAACCATGGAAAATGAGTATCATTACGATATTTTGGGAAAGCAATTAGACCCATGTGATTGAACTGGATAAATGTGGAATATATTAATGCTTCATATAGGATGGATGTGGGTTCCTAGATATGAAAATTTGGAGATTATGATGGATGGAAATTGGATTTTGGGAGTGACCCATGGTAGGTTACCTAGGTGAAGGCGCACCCAATTTGAAGAATTGGGTGATTGGGAACCTCAGTGGGTGATTTGGGTACACGGGTGGCCCATTAGATGAACTGGGTGGGATCCAATTACAAAGATCTAGGATCTATGTTGAGGAGGCCAGGAAGGATAATAGTAATCCTATATAGGGAACCTAAGCAAATGGGTACCTAGATATAACCTATAAGGTTTTAGTGAAGGTCTATTTAAGGATAGATTATGTGTAATGAGGTTGTGCCTTGTTTATGTGGAATACTACTTTTGTGAAAGGTCCTTCTCCTAGGTCTTAGTGATGACTTGGGTGAAGTGGTCTCATAAATGATCATAATTATCAATGAATATGAAAACCTTTTAATTCCATTACCCCCCTTGGTTTTGATTTGAAAATCACCTGATGTGGAGCTTAGAAGGTCTGGGTTTGAAAACAAGTCACTTTAGACACTCAAATGTTGCTATAATTTCTAATCCCACACTTCGGTGTTAAAATATAATCTAGTGATTATTATATAGTAAATAGGATATGGGAACATAGGCAACTGTTTTAGGCACCCATTTACTTTGATAAGAGGGTGCATGGTGCATTCCTGAGGAGAGAAAGGCATGAAAGGCATGAAATGCATGAGAAAAGCGAAAATGGTACATGACGCAGGAACTAGATAGTAGGGTGTAGGATATATAATTTTTTAATTGGGAAATACATATGAAGAACCCATTAATTATTAATCCTTTAAAAAAATATTATAATTCTTCTTTAGTTTTTATGAAGTTATTCCTTTAATGAAATTCGTACACCATGAATTGCCTCCCCCCATAATTGTATATGATTAGAATGAAGAGGATCAAATATTAACGTAAATATTACTTAGGAATGAATGTGGATGGGTGTATGTTCCTAGGTTGAATAGGGTGGAACATGTAAGTGGAAATGAGGGTGCACACATAGGCCTAGATGGGGACACATCTCCCACTTGACCTAGTGCTCCGATGTGAGGTACCAAGTTTATATGGAATCCTTTAATAAAAAATTGAATAATACCTATTAAACCTACCCTAATGACCATGTAAAATCCTATAGATAGATCTCCCTAATTTTCCCCAAGCTTAGTGCTCAGTACTCGTAAGCCTTGGTGCCTTATCACTTAGCAGTGGGTGCGGGTTATTGAGTATGAGCAACAAGGCGTGTGATGACTTGGTGCATGCTACTAAGTGTGAGATACTAAGGCACACATAACTAGGTGTGATCACCCATAAAATCTTTACAAGGCATGATAAACTTAGTGTATGCTACTTGGTTTTCACTATTCGGTGTAAGATGATCTAGGTAAAAATCTCATCTTTTTGAAATTTTTTCTCATTTAATTTCATGTACCATTTCATGGTATTAATATAATTTTTTTTTTCATTCACTAATAGTTCAATGATTTTCCTAATTATTTATCAAAATCTTCTTTATAGGTAAATGTTCAGGTCATTAAACATTGTTACAGACATTGAATCTTTGGTACACATCGACCAACAGGTCAATTATTTAGGAATGGATATGTCCAACAGTGCAAACCATTTTTATTAGATCTTTTATATATTGTATTGATGAATTAATATAATTATCCAATGTTATACTTATTTAATTTTTATAGCCATATATCTCAATTTATGTGGTGATCCTCCAACCAGAATAAAATTTTCTAGATTCTTGGATCACTCGCTATAAGAACTAGGAAGTAATTAACATATCCTTAAGAGGAATCTACATTGAGGTGAAATATATTTATCTATATTACCTTATATTGAACTTCAATTAAACTCTATATAATTTTTAGTATAATACATATCCTAAATCACATTGCGATACATCCATTTACCACTAAGTATTCATCGAATAGCTCTAAGGTTGGAATAACAACTTGGATTAATACCCTGGGGGTGGGTTAAATACCGAATAGATGTGAGAATACTATGATATATGGGTGTCACAGACATATGTATACAATAATTTAAAATGCATATCTAAGTTTCTAAGACATTGGAGTCCCGAAACTGTCATCTTCCCTTTATGACATCGAGAGGTAGGGATAATACTATGGGATGTATACAAGATCTTTGGGGCATCAATACTTAGAGTGATGTATGATGAGTTTATTCCCCAGAATGTTGTCTAGATAGATTCAAGACAAACACCCCCATAAGCTTATACATAATTAAGGGAATCCATAAATGCTATGAGAAAGGATCCTAACATATGAAAAGATATTAACTTTGAAACCTGGATGAATATTTTCTTGGTTAAACATGGTGAGGGTCCCAAATCACAATAACCAATGAAATTTTCCAAAATATAGAATAATAAAACCTTATAAATTTATTGGATTTAACCAGAAAAATTATAATATAAAGGATGGGGCTACAATGTCAACATCAGAATATATTGTTTTACTCACCATACCTGCTTTCTTTCAATGAGTCCTAGCAAGTAAATATTGTCGATTGATGACTAGAACATAGGGGTGAGGCCAAGAAGGATTGTGGTGGAAGCTAGGTTTATAGAGAGAAGGACTATCTACTTAGTAATACTAATGATAGCTAGGATTTATAAGTTCCTGCAATTATAAATAATGTAAAATATATATTCCATATTTTATAATCATTCCAGGTGTTGTGGGGGTGGGTAATAGCTCACATCAAGTCTTATAAACTCCATAACCCTTTTGGGATTCCAAGGTGCAGGTTTTAGATATTCTTAGAGGTAGTGTTAGGTGTTCATCCCCTATCAATAAAATATGACAAGGTTATAGAACATTGATTCTCATTCACATATTATTATATTGTTTTTAAAATAAATTTCATAAAAACAACCAAGAAATCCCTATGTATAGTGACATTAGAGGATTAGATACATAATATATCAACTTAAACATAAGATAAATCATCATTATTTAGAACTCTGTAATGTGATACTAAATCTTGTTGATCTTTTAACACTACATATGATACCCCGGCTAAATACATAAAGAAAATGGGTTAGCTATCAAACCATGTAAGGGATTAATTTGAGTAAAGCATGGTGAATAAATAATACATACGAGACAAGATGTATATCATGATATCATACAAAATATAGATCAAATATAATCACATGGGTGAATAGAATAAAGGGGATGATATCATAATATCCTGGAACCATATGATTGTGGAAATAACATAAAAAATGACATCATAAGCAAAAGTTAATGTTGATTGTCAAGAAAACATAATATTGTGTGCTAGGCTAATTGCCCATACACCATACATAGTATCTCATGAGATGAAAACATTACCCAATGCATTAGAGGGTTATATAATTTTGGTCCCACCTGTCACATCACAATATGTACATGCATATATATTCCACAAAGTAAAATATAACATAAGTAATAATTAATAGAAAACCCCATAAAAAGTAAATGTGTTACATAATATTGTCTCAAAGCATAACTAAAAGACATATCATAATGATTTCTAAGAGAAGAAGGAATTAAATCATTTTTATGTTCGTATTTGATTAAAAATTATTTTTCATGAATATGGAGTTCATGTAAGGAAAAATTCAAAAGAAAGGAATGAAGAAATAGGTATAAAAATGAGCCCCTTAAACATTTATTTAAGAAATGAGAAAAGAAGCTTTAATGAAGATAAAAAATAGTTTGTCATTAAAAATAAAATTTAATTAGAATTTCATTTGCTAAAAATATATATAGTTCATTAGTTTTTACAAAATATATTCAAATTAAGAAAGGTGTCTGTATTTTAAATTTTAGGTTGATAAATTCACAATAAATATTTATTATTAATATCCATAATACAATGCTTAATGATCACAACCGGTAGAACTTCTGCACCATTGCCCTTCGGCTAATTTGGTGTACAGGGGTTTTTTTATTTATTTTAATGGGTTAAAGGGTTTAATAATTAGTAAAATGGGTCTCTTGAGCGCCACTTGAAGTGGCGCTCCACCAATTTGGCGGAAACTTCTTTCAGCGCCACTTGAAGTGGCGCTGCTGGCTTCTTCCACATCAATTCGGCGCCACTTCAAGTGGCGCCGAAACACCCCCCAATCCTATAAATAGGACCCTCGCCCCACCCACATTCCTCACTTGCCACCCCTTCCTCTCTCTCTCTCTCTCTCAAACTTCTCTCTAAAAATATTTTTTGTTGCTCTGCGTTCTTCGGTTGCTCTGTCTGCGTAGCCTTGCTTCTTCGGTTGCTCTGCCTGTGTACCTACGTCGTCACAAATTTGAGGTAAATCTTTCTTTAAATTTATTTAATATTTTGATTTAATAATTTAGTTGTTTAATTTATAGAATAAGTATATAATATTTGTATTTTATAAATAGTATGGTTTTTTTAAATGCAATTAGATAATGAAATGATTAGTTAGTTAATTAATTAATCATAATTAGTTGATTAATCAATGATAATTAAGTTATTAATTAATCATAATTAGGTAATTAATTAATTGTAATTAGGTTATTAATTAATCATTATTAGCTAATTAATTAATCATAATTAGCTAATTAATTAATCATAATTACTTAATTAATGAATCATAATTAGTTAATTAATTCATTATAATTAGGTTATTAATTAATGGTAATTAGGTAATAAATAATCATAATTAGTTAATTAAATAATCATAATTAGTTAATTAATGAATCATAATTAGTTAATTAATTAATCATAATTAGTTAATTAATGAATAATAATTAGTTAATTAATGATTCGTAATTAGTTAATTAAGTAATCATTATTAGGTAATTAATTAATCATAATTAGGTTATTAATCCTAATTAGGTAATTAATTAATCCTAATTAAGTAATTAATTAATCATAATTAGGTAATTAATTAATCATAATTAGGTTATTAATGAATCCTAATTAGGTAATTAATTATTTCTAATTAGGTAAGTAATTAATCATAATTAGGTAATTAATTAATCATAATTAGGTACTTAATTAATCATAATTATGTAATTAATTAATCATAATTAGTTAATTACTTAATCATAATTAGGTAATTTGTTAATCATAATTAGGTAATTAGTTAATCATAATTAGGTTATTAATTAATCAATATTAGCTACTTAATTAATCATAATTAGCTACTTATTTAATCATAATTAGCTACTTATTTAATTATAATTAGGTACTTAATTAATCATAATTAGCTACTTAATTAATCATAATTAGGTACTTAATTAATCATAATTAGTTAATTAATTAATCATAATTAGGTAAATAGTTAATCATAATTAGGTAAATAGTTAATCATAATTAGGTAATTAGTTAATCATAATTAGGTAATTAGTTAATCATAATTAGCTACTTAATTAATCATAATTAGCTACTTAATTAATCATAATTAGCTACTTATTTAATCATAATTAGCTACTTATTTAATCATAATTAGCTACTTATTTAATCATAATTAGGTACTTAATTAATCATAATTAGGTACTTAATTAATCATAATTATGTAATTAATTAATCATAATTAGTTAATTAGTTAATCAGAATTAGGTAATTAGTTAATCATAATTAGGTAATTAGTTAATCATAATTAGGTAATTAGTTAATCATAATTAGGTTATTAATTATTCAATATTAGCTACTTAAGTAATCATAATTAGCTACTTATTTAATCATAATTAGCTACTTATTTAATCATAATTAGGTACTTAATTAATCATAATTAGGTACTTAATTAATCATAATTGTGTAATTAATTAATCATAATTAGTTAATTAGTTAATCATAATTAGGTAATTAGTTAATCATAATTAGCTACTTATTTAATCATAATTAGCTACTTATTTAATCATAATTAGCTACTTATTTAATCATAATTAGGTACTTAATTAATCATAATTAGGTACTTAATTAATCATAATTATGTAATTAATTAATCATAATTAGTTAATTAGTTAATCATAATTAGGTAATTAGTTAATCATAATTAGCTACTTATTTAATCATAATTAGCTACTTATTTAATCATAATTAGCTACTTATTTAATCATAATTAGGTACTTAATTAATCATAATTAGGTACTTAATTAATCATAATTATGTAATTAATTAATCATAATTATTTAATTAGTTAATCATAATTAGGTAATTAGTTAATCATAATTAGCTACTTATTTAATCATAATTAGCTACTTATTTAATCATAATTAGCTACTTATTTAATCATAATTAGGTACTTAATTAATCATAATTAGGTACTTAATTAATCATAATTAGGTACATAATTAATCATAATTAGTTTTCCACAGAGTGAATCCAGAAGTGTATGATTACATGATGCAAATTCCAAAGCAGAAATGGTCGTTGGCATATGATGATGGGAGGAGATATGTTCATATGACGACCAACATCGTAGAATGTATAAATGGAGTTTTCAAGGGAGTTAGAAAACTTCCTATCACAGGTAAATACGAATATTTTAATATATGTTACTCAGAAGAGCTACTATTATAATATAATATTTGTATGATGTCGTAAATCTAAATTTCAGGGTTGGTACAAGAGACATTCTATCGTAGTGTAAAGTACTTTCTGGAACGAGGAAAGAAAGCTGAAGAGGGCTTGAACAGAGGAATGCGCTATGGAAACCATTTCCAACGTGAGCTAGATACAGTTCTTCAGGAGGCCGCAACTTACCGTGTAACTGCATTTAATCATCCAGAGCAAAGATTTGAGGTCGTTGAGCCTGGTGATGCTGTGGCATGTAGTAATGGTCGTGTGCGAGTTGTTTTATTGGAGAAGCGTTACTGTGATTGTGGCAACTTTCAGGCACTGAGATATCCATGCGGCCATGTGATTGCTGCATGTGCTTACGTACACGTATCTTGGGAGCATTTCGTTGATCCGGCTTATCGACTCGAGAGCATCAACTCCTGCTACAGTACTCCGTGGATGCCAATCGGGGAATATCAGAATTTTCGGCTGCCTGATGACACACCGACGCTTCTACCGAACAACAATAGACTTCGACCTAAAGGGAGTCCAAAGTCGACTCGTATTCGGAATGAGATGGATTGGCCTAGTGAACATCCAGCTGGACGGCGGTGCAGCATATGCCGCCAGGAAGGTCATACGAAGACATGTTGCCCTAGACACATAGGGCAATCATCTAATGGTTAAAATGAATCACGTACTCTATCAGTTACTGTAAAACTTTGTACATGTAATTATTTTTATCATTTCACCATTTTTAATCATATTTGTTGTACTTGTAAATAGGGTAATTTTTGGAAAATGTACCACGATTTCACGTGACATTTTTTTTCGAACGATCAACATTACATGAGTAGCTTTAAACAAACAACACCAACTCAAAAAAAGGAATGTACCTGTATAAGAAACCAAAACCATTTGAACTATTAAATGAAAATGTCATCAGTTTTTTATAATGAAAGATGAACTTACAGTGACTACAAAACAAAAACGAGGAAACTCTGAACGTCTTCACCCCAACACCCCAACACGGGAGACAACAACTAACCCAATGTGTTTATGATTCTTTCAAAATTATATGATAAATTACATATCTTACATGATAAAAGTCATAACTTACATGAAATTAATGTTTTATTGTTTGCACATTCAGATGGAGCAGCCACTTTTATCTTGCCAGGAGACGCACGTGTCGCGCGATGTATTGGCGCGACGACCTGTTAGACATCTTCATGTTCGGAGAGCGCACCGTTTCCATCATGAGGCACCGTCGGCAGCTATTTGTCCATACCTTAGACGTGCAGGCTTTTATGGAGTCGCTATGTGTGACTTCAAGACCATCGACCATCATTTGATAGCTGCGTTGGTTGAGAGATGGCGGCCAGAGACACACACATTTCATCTCCCAGAGGGGGAGATGACTATTACATTAGAGGACGTCGCCTACATGCTGGGGTTACCTATCCATGGAGATGCAGTTACGGGGGCCAGTACTGGCGATTGGGTTGCAGTCATACAGAGGCTGCTAGGCATTGACGTCATCGGCGCACGGGGTGTCCTCCAGGGTTCGCGCTTGCGAATGAGGTGGCTCGATCAGCATTTCGACGTCATTCCAGATGATGCAGACGAGGAGACGCTTCTTCAGCACACACGTGCATACATTTTGCGACTGCTCGGAGGCATGTTGTGCGTCGACTACTCCACCGCTTTGGTACACATGCTGTACCTCCCATTACTTGAGGATCTGGATCAGACTGCTACATACAGTTGGGGATCCGCTGTATTAGCACATCTGTACAGATCTCTCTGCACCAGTTGTCAGGCCGATTCACATCAGATTGCAGGTTGCATGGTGTTAGTACAGATGTGGGCCTGGGAGCATTTTCCACGCATCGCTCCTCGAGTTGTCGCACCGCTTGCACCGGAGCTACTTCAGGACTGTCCTCGGGGACGATGGTATGTCTACGTCATTACTTTCGGTTATTTAGTACTTTTGTTATTGTTTTTTATAAACTTACCGTAGGTTACTCTTTTTTCACCTGGTGGAGTCAGTCTCAGAAGTTTGCACATACTCTGAGACATAGTGTGCACAGCTTCAGACAGATATTTGATGCTATAGCGCCGGCTGATGTAAGTTAAACAGTACTTTTTTGTAGGAAAATTTGTTTTGTTATCACTATTTTAAGTTATTTCAATATAATCTCAGTAAAATTATCATGCTACTATATGACTTATTTTTTGAGTTTACATTTCAGGTTTCATGGACTCCTTATACAGGTTATGTCTACGCATCACTTCCACTATACTGCACATCTTTGGCTGGAGATCGTGCGGCAGTGGTGCCACTCATTCACTTCCACATCGTTGAGTGGCACCAGCCAGACCGGGTCATGCGCCAGTTCGGTTTTATACAGCATATCCTCTTGGCACCACGACAGTCTACCGAGTTACATTCGATTGTGCTTATAGGTAGACAGACGACAGACTGGCGGCGACATCATGCATCTTATATCCAGCTTTGGGACAGGCATGCCCGATTCAGTATCTTTCCACAGGGATATATCACATCACACTCTCATTTATCTGATCAGGGGGATTATGCACACTGGTATCGACGTCACACCATCATGCACCTTACACGTCAGGGGATTGACATTCAGCGATTGGTATGTTTACTAAGATTTATTAATTTTGTTTAACTCATTTTTGATATTAATTTGATTGTTATTTCATTTGCAGACAGACGCCATTGGTCAGCTTGCACATTCCACACAGCCTCAGGAGCATGCATATATTCTACGGGAGGTAGTTCATCGGGATGTGGTGGCTCTATTGGATCATCTCCGGTTGATACGTGACAGTTTTTTGATGAGGAGCCACAGATATATCCTGATCCATATCTTCAGGCAGAAGCACCTGAGGATGACGATGTCCCTGCTATGCCTGCCGAGGAGGATGCACCACCACCGCCGCCGCCAGCTGGACGACAGAGACGAGCACATCCGGAGGGGCAGAGGCGACGACATCGACATCCGAGAGCGGCTCCTGCAGATGTCGTCGCACCACAGAGAGATGATCCCGCCCAGCCGACTGATGATTTTGCACAGCAGGGAGACGCTTATATACTGCATATGGCGTCTCCGCAGACTACTATGGACTTCGATCTGGGTGCAGTCACACAGCTTATGGCGCCCCCCTCTCCTCCCGACGAGACCTTCTTCAGTACCCCATTTCTACCATTTATAGGAGCTTCAGAGCCATATGTCACCCCATATTTTGGGGCATCCTCACATGATTTTGGGGCATCCTCACATGATTTTGGTCAGTCCTCTACACAGCATCATGGGGAGGCACCAGAAGCACCGGAAGAGGAGGAACCTGCAGAGAGGACACCGGAGCGACACGGACGTCGGACGCGGAGAGGACGTGACATTCAGACACCGCGTTGTGGTACCGGGGGGCATCGTCGTTGATGTTTTTGGATGTAATGTTGTATATATTAAAAAACTTATTCACTATGATAAGTAATTGTTGTTTAAGTCGAATAACAAGAAAATCAAAAATATATTAAATACAAACTTATTTCAATTAACTATTAAATTATAAAGTACAGGTACAATATAAACAAAATTTGTCACAGCGACTTAACCATTAATAATTAATAATTATAATGACAAATAATAATTAATAATTATATTACTAACTAATTAATTATTGTATATCAAATAATAATGTTTTATAGACGTTCAAAGTCACATAGTTGAAACATTTTTAAGTTTCAACTAGGTGGTTTTGAAAGCCTATAAAATATTTTCTGTCGACATTTTTTACTTTTTTTTTTTATTTTCATCTATTTAGTATATGTTTAATCCATGTTTAAAGTTTCATTCATACTGGTCATATGGATTATGTTTTATAGACGTTCAAAGTCAAATAGTTGAAACATTTTTAAGTTTCAACTAGGTGGTTTTGAAAGCCTATAAAATATTTTCTGTCGACATTTTTTACTTATTTTTTTTATTTTCATCTATTTAGTATATGTTTAATCCATGTTTTAAGTTTCATTCATACTGGTCATATGGATTATGTTTTATAGACGTTCAAAGTCACATAGTTGAAACATTTTTAAGTTACAAATAGGTGGTTTTGAAAGCCTGTAAAATATTTTCTGTCGACATTTTTTACGTAATTTTTTTATTTTCATCTATTTAGTATATGTTTAATCCATGTTTTAAGTTTCATTCATACTGGTCATATGGATTATGTTTTATAGATGTTCAAAGTCACATAGTTGAAACATTTTTAAGTTTCAACTAGGTGGTTTTGAAAGCCTATAAAATATTTTCTGTCGACATTTTTTATATTTTTTTCCCATCTATTTATATATTTTTAATCAATGTTTTAAGTTTCATTCATATTGGTCATATAGATTATCTTTTATAGCGTTCAAAGTCGCATAGTGGAAACATTTTTAAGTTACAACTAGGTGGTTTTGAAAGCCTATCAAATATTTTCTATCGACATTTTTTACGTAATTTTTTTATTTTCATCTATTTAGTATATTTTTAAAACATGTTTTAAGTTTCATTCATATTGGTCATTTAGATTATATTTTATAGGCTTTCAAAGTCACATACTTGAAACATTTTTAAGTTTCAAGTAGGTGGTATTAAAAGACTATATGTTTAACAATATTTCTTTTTTTTTTATAAATAATTACTTATAACTACGTAAATATATATATGTACAAATATATAATTATAAATATACAAGTATAACTATAATTACAATATAATTCTAATTATAATTATAAATATAATTCTCTACACATATATTTATATATGAATATTAAATATATTTATAAATAAATTTTAAATATATATGTAACAATATTTTCATAATTATATATTTTAAATATATTCATATTCATATAATTATAAATATTTATATATAAAGATTAGTTTATAATTATATAATTACAAATATATTTTTTATTTAAAAATATATATATAAATAGATTTATATTTATAAATATTTATTTTTAATTATATATATACGTAATTATATTTATACACACACATATAATTATATATATACATAAATATAATTTCATTATTATATAATTATAAATATAATAATAATTAATTTATCATTTTTAAATACATATTTATAAGATTATTTTTCAAATTTTATTTATTTATTTTGAAATTATTTATTAAAAAGAGATGAGGTTGAAAAAAAATTAAAACAACAAAAAAAGAAAACAAAACCATAAAAAAAAAAAAGGTGGCAAAGCGCCACTTGAAGTGGCGCTAGCCACCCGAATTGTTGAGCGCCACTCTAAATATATTAAACCTAGACCCATTTAAATAAAAAAAAAAAAAAAAAACCCTCCCAACCAAATTTGCCTGGCCCTTCTGGTCTTCTTCGTCTCCTCCATTCGAAGCTGCAATTTCTCGCTCGCTCGACTCGATCAAGGAACACGCATAGAAATCCAACTCATAGCAGATCCATTTCGTTTTACTCCGAAGTCATCCACCCCCACAATCTTTATCTCCATTTTAACGTCCTCGAATCTACGCTTCCATTCCGGATCCAATCGCACAAATCAAGTGGGAGTTATTGTTATTTCTTTGATTCCCTTTCAGTCTCATCAACGAACCCGATTCGAATCGGTCATCCTTCAATCTCACTGCTCCGTCCACGATGCCATCGCCATCTATGAAGGCCGTGACGCTCACCGATGTGCGCTACCAGAGAGGCGATCGGCTGGGGTATTTCCTAGCGTGGGTCTCTCTCGTGCCGGTCTTCATCACCCTCGGCGGCTTCGTCACGCACTTCATATTCCGGCGCGAGATTCAGGGGGTGCTGTTCGCGCTGGGCCTCCTGATCTCTCAATTCATCAACGAACTCATCAAGAAATCCGTGCAGCAGGCTCGCCCTGAGACCTGTGCGATGCTGGAGACGTGCGACTCCCACGGCTGGCCCTCCAGCCATTCCCAGTGCATGTTCTTTTTCGCCGTTTACTTCACCTTCCTGACATACAGTCGGGTTGGGCTGCTGCAGAGATGTATCCGTTGCTCGATTCCGTGGGCTCTAGCCTTGCTCACCATTTATTCTAGGGTTTATCTGGGCTACCACACCGTTGCCCAGGTTTTCGCGGGTGCTGCTCTGGGGCTCTTCCTGGGTGTGCTGTGGTTTTGGCTCGTTAATTCTCGCATTTCTTCCTTATCTCCTGTCATTGAAGAGAGTGCATTTGGGAGGTTCTTCTACGTCAAGGATACTTCTCACATTCCCAATGTGCTGAAGTTTGAGTACGACAATGCCAGAGCTGTTCGTGGAGGCAAGGCCTCGAAGTCTCATTAGTGAAAGGTCATCAAACAGAAATTTACAATGCAGTATAATACTTTTTTGACAGACATGAGCCAAACATGCTGTAGTTTTTATTAATCCAAACACATCTAGGCTTTGGAGCACTTGGGTCTCTCTGTTTGGTTGCCCAGGATTGGTTATTATTTATTAATGCCTGTTGGAAATGGAAGCTCACCAAACAGATGCGGGAGCTTGTTCTTCTGCTGAGCAACAGTGTCCACTCTTTGTGTGCTGGCAAGAAGGTTTGGGTTCTGTTACTGTTAGAATTTCAATATCTGGCCTGCTCTGTTTTGCAATGAAAATTTTGGATGTTACTCATTATGATTCAAGGCCTAAATCCAACTCCATGATACCAATCTTTGATTCTTGCATTCTTCAGGGCTCTCTTCACTGCTGCGAGTTCAAAGAAAGTAGTAGTGTTCTTTTAACAAAATATTCTCATTCCTTGCTCTTCAAAGGAAGTAGTGGTGTTTTCCTGTAGAAAAATATTCTTAAACCAATGCTCAACTTTAATTTGACATTCACAAGGCTTATTATATAAAATGGAGACATACTTGTATGAGTTTATATCCATAATTAACATTTTTTGAATTTGAGCACTGTAAGTTGTTTTTTTAGTTTCGATTTTGATTATATTTTTATTATGTTACATTATATCATAATCATGTTTTGATGTTTATGATGGCTTTATTGTGTGAGATTGGGATTTAAACCATGGTATAATTTCACAATTGTTGTGATGGACGATGAGGCTTTGGGAAGACAAGGGTGTAGGGAGGGGAAGACACCAATTATTAGTTGCTCCATTATATTTTTATCTATTCTTTTCTCCCTCCTCTTTGTTTTCCCTCACTACCCAACCTTCCTTCCTCTCACACATCTCTCCTTTTTACTTTTCTACTATATCAGTTGCTCCACTCGTTCTCTTATGAAAGTTCGATCGGCCAAGTTAAGTCCAGATTTTTTCTTTCCCCTCCCTTTTTTGAGTAAACAATGAGTTACTCATAAATTATTCTTCTTAGGGAGCATGGAAGGTTTCTGAGTTTATTTCCCATTAATCATAAGTTTTATCTTTATTTAAACATTAAATTTAGGTCATATAACTATATTGAAATGTGAATCTGAGTCTCTCTGCTTGAGAGCGTTCCTCCTAGGTTTTCCTAGGGTTTGAGTCTCCTCCATCCCGATCTACTCACGGCGGCGGGGGGATTCTTGAACCCTTCGTTTTTGCAGGTGGGCTCTGTCTTCCTCGTAGAGTCCCGATTCGGACCCGTGTCCCTTCTTCGGCTCCTCCGTGGCAAGGAAGGTCCGATTTCCGACTTCAGCGCTCATTGCTCGATTCCAAACCCTGTCTCCTGTGTTTCAGCGGGATAAGGGTTTTTCAGAGCGATTGAGGTCTCATTTTCTGGCTTTCGAAATCACTAGCATCTGTTCTCGCACGTCGTCACGAAGACCTTCCCGTTGCTGTCTTCCTTCACTGATTCCAGATCTAATTTTGGTGGGTGAAACCTGTTCTCAAACCTAATTTCAGTTCTGGATTCGTGCGATCGTTTGGACTCCTGGATCTCGAAGGCACTGGCCGCAAATTCATTCCTGCTTCACGAAGAATGGAGGTTGAATTTCTGAGCAGGGATCGGTGCGAGGAAAACCTGGTTCGTGGTGATCCTGGAATCGAAGGCGTTTCCCTCGGCAAGCGGTGTGTTCGACTCGCGAAGACCCAGCCGTGAAGGGAGGCCGCGAAGATACCGCCGGTTGAGCCATCCCGCGGTGGCCGCAGTGCTTCGTAGAGAGTAGTGTGAAGGATACCGGGATCACGGTGGCCCTGGGAACGAAGACGATTCCCTCGTCAAGCATCGTGATTGACTCGCAAAGAGAGCGCGCGAGATTTCCGCCGCGGTGATCCATTCTGCGCAGGCTGATTGCTTCGTGGAGAGCTCGTGCTGAGAGCGAGGGTTTTCGCGGAAGCCCTGACCACGAAGCCTCTTTGCAGAGGCTTTTTCCGCGAAGGCTTTGCCCGCGTTGCCACTTCACAGAAGGAGGCCGCAGAGTGGGGTGCCAGGCCCGGTCATTTGAGGCAACTGACAACCGCTTGCTAACCCAAGGAGTGAAGAACACCGGGCCTTTGTTTGGTGCTCTTCCCCATTCCACGAGCACTGATCAATGGAGGCGGATATCGTGAACCTTTGGAAGAGGATGTCCCTAACGTACAAAGAGAAAGCGACTATCGAGGCTCGGAGAAACGAAGATACACTCTTAGAAAAACGCATGTCCCTACTGGTTGCTGGAAAGTTTGTGGAAAATATCTCAGTCAACCAGGGGGGCCTTAAAAACACCCTCCAGAATCTTTGGAAATTGGAAGCTGGAGTGGCCATTCGAGAGCGGGGAACAATCGCATTGTCTTCGAGTTCTTCAACGAGAGAGATAGAGATAAAATCCTTAGAGGTAGGCCGTGGTCCTTCGATAATCAACTCCTCCTCATGGAAGAATTCAAAGGGGTGATGTTATCCAACACATTAAGCTCACCCGATCCCCCTTCTGCATACGTATCAAAGGGATCCCTCTTCACGCATGAACGGAACGTGTTATGAGAGAAATTGGGGACTGCATTGGCCAATTCCTTGAATGGGACTGCTCGGACCCTATCCAATGGGGACCCGAGGTTCGAATTAGCGCCGAAATTGAAGTGTCGGAGCCGCTGATGAGGGGCATGTTTTTGAAACTCGATGACGCAAACAACTGGATTTCTTTCGAATTCGAGAAACTCCCAATCTTCTGCTTCTTTTGTGGACGTCTCGACCATCTGGAAAGAACGTGTGTCTCAAAGCAAGGGAATGGATCAAGTAATATCATTTTACAATATGGCCCATGGCTCCGAGCCAAAACGACTAGATATGCCTTCATCCCCGAGTCAGAAAAACAAAAGGATCATGAACGTCTCACGTTGGCCCACACAAGACAGGCGGAAACTGAATAGGGAAAAATCATCATGCTTGGACCACCAGAGTTCCCTAAAGAGAACTCAAGCACTCAGAGGAAAAATAGCATTTATCCCTCCCCCTTGAAGGACACCGCCTCAACATTTACAGAGCCGGTGAATACACCAAAAGATCTTCCAGAACAAAGCTCGAGACCAAAACAGATGCACACTGAACCACCAGATCCCGACCCTGATCCAGAAATGACCATGGAAGACATCCTAACACAGGATAAAGATGGAAAGACAGGAACTTCACCACCAGGCCCAATCACCCGTCGAACTTGGAAAAGGGTGCAATGAGAAGAAAGAGACGGTAAACTAGAAGACCCTAAACTCGGGGAACTGAAAAGAAGAATTGAAACAAGCCTGTCAGCGGGGGACCCCCCCTAAAAGGTGGAAAATAACGGGTGGATAGACAGGTTCAGAGGACTCAAAGGCGGAGGCGGGTAAGACCCAACCCCGCCTTGATCAATGATCGTCTTATGCTGGAACTGTCGTGGGCTTGGAAACCCATGAACGGTTCGCATGCTCCAGCGCAATTGTGCCCAAAGTCGCCCTGATATGGTTTTCCTGTACGAAACCATACTGGAAAACAAGGACACCACAAGCATTGCTCTGAAATGCGGCTTCCAAGGCTGCCTCCCGGTCTCCCAACAAGGCCACTCCGGGGGAATCTGTCTCCTTTGGAAGGATTATGTCGACGTCAAGATCTTGTCCTTCTCCTCGCACCATGTGGATGCGACTATTCATGCGGACCACACCCCGCCATGGACTTTCGTGGGATTCTATGGTTGGTCGTCCCATAGCGAGAAGTGGAAATCGTGGGATCTTCTCTGCAAGATGCGTCACGATCTTCCGAGCCCTATTCTCTTTGGAGGGGACTTCAATGAGATTATGTTTCATAAGGAAAAAAGATGCGGAACCTTCCGAACATATTCGTCGATGTCAAATTTTAAGGAGGCGGTTTCTAGGGCGGACCTGGTTGATCTGGGTTACACGGGTAATCCTTTCACATGGTTCCGGGGTAATACAGATGGCACCCGCATCACTGAGTGACTTGACAGATTTTTGGGATCAACAAATTGGACAAATCTCTTCAGTATGTTCCACATCGGCCACCTGACGCTCAACTGTTCAGACCACTGTCCAATTTTCATTGACTATAGTCAAGGCGAACGGAACAGGCAATCCAACAGACCCTTCAGATTTGAAAGTTTCTGGTCAAAAGAACAGGAATGCGAAGATGTTATCTGATCAAGCTGGAGGAGTAATCACACAGACGTTGGACTCAATCTCCTACAGGTCGCATCCGATCTGAGGTCTTGGAGCGACAAGAAATTCCGCCATCCCGATAGGCACTGTGATTTCCTTGAAAGGAAACTGCGTAACCTTCTCAAGCAACCGCCTTCAAGCTGCAATCTCTCTTCTATCAGTGTCACTCAAAAAGACCTGGATGCGGCCCTGCACATCAAGGAAAGCTTCTGGGCTATGCGGACACGGGACACCCACATAACCGAAGGGGACACTAATTCACAGTATTTTCACCAGAAAGCATCGGCTAGGAACCGGAGGAATTCTATTACTTGCATCTCTCAACCAGATGGTAGCAAAGTCTCTAACACTGTTGGAATCCACGAAGCTTTGACTTGTTACTTCTGGAACCTCTTCTCTACAGGAACTCCTCTCATTTCTACTGAAGTGGAGGATTGCATTAAACATGTGATCACCAATGAGATCAATCAACAACTTACCAAAGATGTAACGGATGAGGAGATACGTCTGGCTCTGAAACATATTCACCCCACTAAGGCCCCGACCCCAGACAGGTTCCACGTCCTCTTTTTCAAACAATACTGGCACATTATTGGTCCCGACATCTGCAATATGATGAGGAATATCTGGGCTGGGAAAACAAGCATTTTAGCCATCAATGAAACTGTCCTCATCCTCATTCCCAAAATAAAGAAACCTCTGGCGGTCCCTGACTTCAGACCTATCAGCCTGTGCAATGTCTCTTACAAAATTTTCTCAAAGATCTTAGTTAATCGGCTGCGTCCTTGGTTACCTGACATCATCTCGGAAAACCAGAGTGCTTTCGTGGCCAAGAGACCGATTACTGATAATGTAATTGTGGCCCATGAAGTATTCCACTCTATGAAAACACGCTCCACTGCGAAAAGAGGAACCATGGCCTAGAAACTGGATATGACTAAGGTCTATGATAAAGTGGAATGACACTTTCTCAGAGTTGTAATGCTGAAAATGGGTTTCTGCTCTAAATGGGTTGATATGGTCATGCACTGTGTCTCGACCATCTCCTTCCAAATCAAAGTCAATGGGGAGCTCACCCGAGGATTCGCCCCATCTCGAGGCCTTCTCCAGGGAGATCCTCTCTCTCCCTTTCTCTTTATCTTGTTGGCTGATGTTTTTTCTAACCTTATTTCCAGGGCTGCATCCTCTAACTCTATACATGGGGAAAAGGTTTGCCATGTAAGCCCACCGGTTTTGAATCTCTTCTTCACCGACGAATGCCTCCTTTTCTCCAGAGCAACCACTAATGAATGCCGGGTAATCATCCATGTGATCCAATAGTACGAGAGGGCGTCCGTCCAGTCTATCAATTATGGCAAGTCGGAAATCTCCTTCAGCGCAGGAGTACCTCCTTCCAAAAAAGAAGAACTCTGTGAATCTGCAGGCATCCATTTGGTCGAGAAACACCAGAAGTATCTCTGGCTCCCCACGGTTATTGGATGATCCAAAAAAGAAATCTTTTCTTCCTTAATGGATAGGATTGAGAAGAAAATTCAAGGCTGGGCCCCAAAGAAAATTTCCAAAGCTGGTAAGGAGATCCTCGTTAAAGCTGTCATTCAGTCTATCCCCAACTATTTTATATCCTTGTTTAAGCTTCCGACGACTATGGTCATTTAGATCCACACATGCACAACCAACTTCTGGTGGGGGAAGAAGGATGGAAGGAATAGAACCCACTGGATTGCCTGGGAGAAACTGTGCAAACCCAAGGCTGAGGGAGGTATGAGATTCCGGAATCTCTTTCATTTCAATGACGCACTACTGGCTAAGAAAGGTTGGTGCCTGATTAACCGTCCATCAATCCTCTGTGTGCGCGTTCTCCGAGCCAAATACTTTTCCCGCAAGGACTTCCACGTCTCCTCTCTTGGCCCTCGTCCAAGCTTCCTATAGAGAAGCATTTGGGGGGCCCGAAGTCTCCTGGAAAAAGGGCTGGGCTGGAGGATTAGGAATGACCAAACTGTTAACATTTGGACCGATCCCTGGCTGATTGATAATGAAGGTGTGCAGGCCTCATCCCCTGCCCGACCAGGTTTTGAAGATGCAACTGTCAGGTGCCTCTTTTCCGACCAGGGTCCAGGATGGTGTTTGGAGAAGATTCACGCATGGTTCAATGAAAGAGACAAAAGAATTATCCTGAGTACCCCCTGGGTCTCAGACGCAGGCCCCGATCATCTCTTCTGGATCAACGACCTTTCGGGAGCCTATACAGTGAAATTCGGATACCGGCTCGCCATTGCTAATCAATATGTCGGTTAGGATGGGGGACCCTGGAAGTCAATTTGGAAACTCAACGTCCCCCAAAAAATCTTCCACTTTTGGTGGCAGGTGTGCACGAGCACCCTTCCTACCATGAGCCTTCTCGTCTTCTAACATATTTCCAGTGACGATTCTTGCCCTTTCTTCCCGAACGTCCCAAAATCTCCCTTGCACGCCATCATCTAGTGCCCAGGGGCTAAGGAAATTTGAAAAAATGGGGCTTTGCTTCAGACGATTCACTGGCCATGACCTCTGACCTCCCATCTTTCCTGATGCGTTGGTGCTCCTCCTTCTCGTCGGCTAAAGCGGGTTCACTTTGCACCCTGGCCTGGATCATTTGGGTCCGTCGCAATGAGGCAGTTTTTAACCACGTTCACAGACCCCCTGAATTCTGGATTGAACGAACCGTTTCGTGGATTGAGGGCTGGAAGCACCATAATGGACAACATAAGCCCTTTGGAACCCCCTCTTTCCCCTCCCACTGGTGTCTTCCAAGAGAAGGGATTCTTAAGATTAATGTGGATGCGTCACTCCCCAAGGATGGGCCTATCGCCCTCGGCATCCTAGCCCGGAACCATCAGGGGCAAGTCGTTGCAGCAAAATATGAATCACACCACGCCTTTTGGGAACCCGTGGTGGCCGATGCTATTGTCATCCTTGCAGGTTTGATGCTCACTAAGGATCGTGGATGAGATAAAATCAACCTCGAATCAGACTGTCTCACCATTATCAATGCTATCAATTTGAACAAAGGTGGCTTCCAGTCATTTGGATCCCTCATCAGGCGAATCCTTTCTCTCTGTCAAGGCTTCTCATTCTGCACATTCTCCTTTACTAAAAGGGAAGGAAACAATGTTGCCCATCAGCTGGCAGCCTCAGACCCCTATGATGTTAACTAGCTCTAGCTGGATCATTTCCCTTCATGGTTTGACGTTTGTACGTCTGCTGATCTTCGGCATTAATGATTCTGTCTTTTCAAAAAAAAAACTATATTGAGGTATGTGGACCCATCTTCTGCAACTCAAACATCTTATATACCATTTTATAACGTCTCAACCCAAATTGTACTTGGTCCTGAACCCGGTATGTTATAGACTTCAAATGCATTTCTCTGTATGTCAGAGGTTGTTGACTTGCCTTATTTCTGAGGAGACAATGCCCTTTTCAATCAATCTAATGTAGGACATGTCAGGTTTTATCTAAAATTTGGCTTGGCTCACTTGTATATGTAATATTTTAAAGATAATAAGTTTGCTTTCTCCCAATTTTTTTAGGGATCACATTTAAAAAAATGCTTAATTGTATCATTAAAAAACTTAAATAATTTCATAAGAATCATATTTATTCATTAAATACCTTTTTTAAATCTTGTCATTTAAGGTTCTAATTAAAAATTAAACACATCTTCCATAGTGGTGGTGAACTAGCCATAATATGGGCGATGATTTCATTTCAGAATTTAAGAAAGGGAGAGACTATGATAAATGATATTACATTGATATAATAATATTTAATATTAATAAGATACTTATGTAATTATATCATTATGGTTTGAAGATTTTTATAGGAGTTATAATTATAAATAAACATAAATGAACTTGGTTAGTACAATTATCTCTTCCCTCGATATCCTCATATAGACCGCTCCTTAGGCCTTCTTAGATTGGTCTATTGATGAAACATAACCTATAGGATAATGGAAATAGAGTTAGGGAGATATTTAGAAAAATTTTGTAGGAGATAATGGGCTTATAAGGTTTATAGAAATGGAGTGTTGAACGGTGGTATTTATATTGGAAGAAGAGGGGTGTTTTAGAATAAAATATTATAATAAAATAATATATCTTCAAATAATGACCCATCTTGTCACTTAATAGTAAGGGGAATGTGAATGAATAGTAAAGTGGTTAATAAAATATTCCTCTAACTTCTAAAAACCTTAAAAATTTATTCATATATACTATTACAAAATATGGTGCTTATATATAACTTATATGGTATTTACTATTCATCTATGTATTTTACGTTTTATGAGAAATGAAAAAATCTTACCCTAATGAAATTTTGATGTGTTGACTGCAAAAATAGTGTCCACTTTCCCAAAATAATTTTATAAACATGATATATTTCAATTTTAAAATCAAACTCTTAATTATTTAAAAATACCAATTTTTATGGCACGATCAAATTTTCAACCCTTAAAAAAATTACATATGATTTCATAAAATTATGTTATCATTTTTTTTAAAAATATGTTGTTTTTTGTAACCAATTTTTTTAAAATAAATTTTATTTATTATTTTAATATTTATCATAAAAATTTGTTTTTATGAATATAAAACATGTATTTTGAACAAAAAATACATTTTGTATTTATTTGTGTCAAACATTTGTTTTATCATATTTGAAACTTTTATTTCACATAAATTCTAATTTTATTAATATACCTAAATATGAAATCCATTTTATCAAATTTATCTTCTAATTATGCATATTAAAAAAGTGGTATTGGAGTAAATGTCGTTTCATTTCTAAAAGGATTTACACTTTAATAATACCTAACCCTAGATACATAACCCATTTTCACACGAATATATTCTATAAGGGTAAGGTGTGAAATGATGGTACTTTTAGGGGTGGTTTGTCCAACATTGATCTGGTTGTGATTTTGAATAACTTGAACTTATCTCAAATATGATTTTACTTGAGCCACAATTATTTAATTTTTTATTGGGCTTGTTCATGGGAGAACCCAAATGATACTCATTCCTTACAAATATTTTCTAGATGGGCTTCATAAGGGATGATCCTACTAGTCTAGGCCATGGTTTCTCCTTTCTATTTCAATTAGATCTCATCATTGAACTTAATATACACTAATTCTAATAGTCACATTATAATGTCTACATCACCAATGGTCATGCCAACAATTATAAATCCCAACTGTCATCTTATAGACACATTAACCCTTACTATAAATTTATCTAAATATACCCCCCAAAATAATAATTCTCATTTGTAGTTTTTTCAATATTTTTATTCTAAGGCTTGTATTACTTTTATTTGATACTCTTCTTATTAAATTTGTGATGTTTATTAGGGAATTTGAGATAGGAATATCTATATTATACTCTAATCATTTATTTTTCTCTATATTTCATTATTAGTTATATTAGTCTTAATAAACTTGTCTCATTAACGTCATTTGTAATAAAATATAATTATTCCTTACTATAATTCTATAAATTATTTTTTCATTTTATTATATGGTGCATGTGTTTTATACCATACTATATAAAAAAATATGACACATATGTTTATTCGTAAAGAAAATTCTATATATAAAAGTTTGAGTTATTACATTCTTCCCCCTATGGAAATTTCATCCTTGAAATTTCATTTCATACACTAGGGTGAAAAAATGATGGTACTTTAATTTAATTTCTTCTTCAAGTTCCCATATTACCTCTTTAAAATTATGTTTTCACCAAATCATTTTGACATGGTGATTTTTCTTGCTATATAGAAAATTTTCTCTACAGTCCAAGATGTTAATGACTACTCATCATAAGTGAGGTTGTGTTTAAACTGTATCACCTTTTTATTTTGTATATGTAAGGGATATTGTAACAAACCATCCCGAGCTTCCATATGAATTGCATCCGACCTATTCCATTATAAGGCTTGAAGGGTATTCTTGATCCCCACGAGCTAGAAACTAGTGCATAGGATTTGGAATGATTTCTCCTAAATTAGAGATGAAATAAAATACTATAAATAAATAACAGATCCAAAATAAATAAACAATAAAAACATGTCACAACCAACTATCATGTTCCAACTTGTTGGCATATACATAAAATTAACCATTAGATACAACAAGAAATAGATACAAAACTGACCAAAAAAATAAAATATCTACTAACCAACTCAATTTTGAGCTCATACCATCTCCATGAAACCTTTGGTTACTCACCACCACCCAACTCACCCCATGTCATCCACAATGAGAAAAACAGATTCCAACCAGGAACCTTGAACATGAAAGATATAAGTAGGAGTTAAAAATCCCAGTAGTTCACCACAAATTTCAGAAATGATGAAATATTGTCATAAGGAAATTCATCAATGCTATTTAGAAATTGAAACTATAAAGTAATATTTACAAATATACATGTACTTCATTGAAAACCAAAAAGTTTAACAAAAATTTCTCAAACATTCATATTTGTTTTAAAAAACTGAACACATATATTTTGAAAAAAAGCCATCGGCCTAAGACATTTTCAAACCACGCACCCATTTTAAATTCCTAAAAAACACACTTTTTTATTTAAATGAAAATGGTTACCTTAAAACATTCAACCAACCCGAGTCATCCTTTAAGTCAAACACCCATTTTGAGACCTATTTTAAATCACCCACACAAGAGTATTTAAATTCAAAATAGATTTTCTAACATCCTTTAAAACTAATTTTACAAGGTAAATGACCCAACACATATGCAGGTCAAGTATTAAAAAGAAGGTGCCATATATCATAAGTAATACAAAAAATAAACAGAGATCGGTGCCATAACAATGAATGTTGGAGAAATGATGTTAAAATATTTAGATTAAACTCCCCTCAATCAAAATCAATCTATGTAATTGAGTTTTTCATGGGCTCTACCTAGAGTCCCTAATGTGTGAATAATCTTATCGTATAAGGGTATATCTAACTGAATCAGCTATCAGTGTGCATTGAAGTCCAAACACCAGTTATCCGATTAGTGCACACAATCCTTATTATGATGAAAAACTCCACCTAGACCTTGTTCCTATCGTGACTAATGGAAACTAGTGGATTGTGAACCAACTAGAGGAACAATCTTGACCTTCAACTTAATACATAGTTTTCCTAGACCAATAAAAGGAAGTGAGGCATATTGAAAACAAGTCAAGTATAACGCAGAAGGAATTATCATAACTATACTCACCCTTAAAAACTAATTATATAAAGGCACATATGTCACATACACCCTCAAAATAAAAAAAATACCATTCCCATATAATGGTAGAAAACAAGAACCACATAATGTTCAAGAACCCACATAAGGGGTAAACAAGCAAGGGACATTCAATGGGTGTCTATCACAACCACCACTTAAAAACTAAAGTACCAACTGGTCCTTTAACACTAAAAAAGACTTTGAATTCCAATCCCATTCACATTTCATAAAACACCACTTTATGAATTTATCTCAAAACTATTGAAATCACACCCACATTTCAAAAACATTTCAAATCCTCCCTAAACATGGGTCTCTATTCTTTGAAATACAAAAACAATTCCAAAGAAAAAAATTTCCATCAAAATATTTGAATAAATATGATATGGAATTTACACAAGAGGTAAATCACACACAAATTTTAAATCACCATTTAAAATACACTAAATAAACCCTTTATAAATTCATTTTAGTTTAATAACTCACTTTAAAATGGAATTCCATTTTTAAAACATAGTTTCCACAAATTTAAAACTAAAATTAGATTTAAAATCTAATACACAATATAAAAAATTTCAAAAATGATATGGTAATTACATAGCTTCTTATCACCCTTAAACATTCAATTTTAAACATAAAAAATGGAATTCACATGAAAACCCCTTTATGCTAAGATCAAAATACAAAAAAAATGGTTTCATAACATAAAAGGCTATCGAATATAGTCGTAATTTCAATAAAAATGAATTTAGAATGATAAAAAAACTTTTAATTTCTAAATGAGACAATTTCATAGTAACACCAACCTCAAAGAGAAGAAAACCAAGACAAAAAGCTTCAGAACATGTCTTCTTCAATGACGACCACACCGATGAGGGTATAAATGACATCTACTAACCCTAAAAATCAAAACACCCATCATTAGATCCCCCTAGAACCATAAAATTGAGGACAAGGGATATAGGGTTCAAGGGGGAAGTCAAAACCAAGAGAAATGATAGAGGTAAGAAGAGGAGAGAAATAGAGGAATAAATACATCAAAATAAATTAAAAATCACTAATGGAAGGGAAATAATCCAAGGTGGAGGACATTAGAAATCCTTCTTGAGATCCCAAGGGTTAAATGATGTAGGAGGGGATAAATGGGGATAAAAACCCTTAAAAATTAAGAGGGGAATTTTGGGAAATTACCAATTTTGAAACACCTATGAAAGCAACATGGTTTGGCCACAGTGTTTTCCAAACCGTGCGTTGACCACTACCTAAGCCAAGTACCCCTCTCAAGGTTTACCTTAAGAGGCCACATTATAACACCCCAATATTTTAGAATATATTTCACTTTAAATAATTAAATTTATTTGCTATATTGTGTTACATTATATGAAATGTTTCTTCGATAGAGTGAACAACATGTTACTCTAGATTTAGCTTGTGTTACATGCAAGACCGAGTTTTAGAAAATAATAATATATTATTAATATTATTATTTATTATGATAATTATCACATAACCATTGGAATGGAAGGATTGAATATGAATAACTAAATTATGGAATTATATTGTTTACACATATATTTATAATTATTATTTTTTATTAAAAATTAATTATAAATGAAAATAAAAACCAATTGAATATAAAAGGAATATTTTTATAAAAAACTATTTTTATGTGAAAAACGGTGTTTTATATTAATAATTTAAAATAATAAATATTAGTGAATGATATTAACAAAATATATATAATATATATTCAATAAAATGTTTTAATATTAATTCAATAGTTTTGATATGCCCAAGATAAGAACAAATCCAATTTTACTCTTAAAAACTGTATTATTCTTAAAATCAGTTTTGTCTCATTTTGCACACTTATTTTAAAATTATTTTTTTTCACTACTAGAAAATTAATTTTAGAAAATAAACTTAATAATTTTAAACAATAATTTCTAAATTATCTTAGGGTGATGTTTTGGGATTTTTCTGAAAAGTTTTCTTTTTTGATGAATAGTGGAAAATACTTCTTATTATTGAAAACCGTCTTTTCATTTAAAACATTTACAAAGATAAATTTTAGTTTAAATTAGTTTAATAGTAAAATTAGTTCAATAAAATATATATTAATCCAATTTATTTCATTTTAATCAATTATATATTTAATTTTGATATTAAAACTTTCTTAACTTTTAAATATTTTCTCTTTGAAAACCTTCTTGTTTGTCACATCTGTGAGATTAATTTTAAATTAAATTATTCCACTTATATGAATTGATTTTAAAAAATGGATAAAATATTTGGAATCAGAATAATCTATATTATCTAATAATTTCAACTTAATTTTTTACCATGATTAATAGTAAAAAAGTAAAAATTATTTCCCACGGTTAATTTAAAAATAGTTTTACTAGGGGTTAAACTTAAAAGATAAGGGATAAAAATGACCCAAAACTTTTCTAACACAAATTTTATAAAAATATTTAGACATTATAACTTATATTATATATAATAGTATATTATTTGATCCTTGTTACTTGAAAAGAATGTGGGTAAAATTCTCTCTTTTCAAAAAATTACAATTGTGCCACTCACCTCACTTATAAAAGGCCACCCATCTCCTCCCCTATCCACCCTTCCAATGTAATTTTTAATAGATATTAACTTCCCAAATAACTTTCCAACTTCTATCCCATAATTTTAGAATCCCTGGTTTTGGTATAAAGATAACCAAATAAGGTATTTGTTCCGAACTAAGAGAAGTTCCACGGAGAAGAGGCAATATTCTTAAAATTGCATTTTCATTTTATTTCTTCATCCACCACCTTAAATTATTATTTAAACATGATTATATAGTAAAAATTTATAAATTTATAATTATATGTCATTATGTTATGTTATTTACCTAAATAAGTCTACTCTTCCTCAAATGGGAAATGATAATGTTGCTTGTGTGAATGGAGGACTACCGCCTCACGAACCGATTTGACACGTTTTTCATCAATAACTCATATGGTTGAATATGATGATGTATTTAATTTATATATATATATATATAATATTTATGATATAATTATACTTATTTAATTATAATATCACTTATATTTTATTACTTCAATTTCATTTAAGATATGATAACATCGCTCGTATGTACGACGAACTACCACATTGCAAAATGATATATTTCATTTTCATTAACACTTTGAATGAAAGGAAATAAAGGATAAAATTATTGAATAAATGTGATATATGTGACATGATATAAATCATGGAAAATTAAT
Organism: Viscum album; assembly: GCA_963277665.1. Taxonomy (NCBI): domain Eukaryota; kingdom Viridiplantae; phylum Streptophyta; class Magnoliopsida; order Santalales; family Viscaceae; genus Viscum; species Viscum album. Next base: position 178,909,242 of record OY728159.1, on the reverse strand, counting down.
ATATCATACAATTCCTTAACATTCCACCCATTAAAAAATGATATCGTCGCTCGTGCGTACGTATGACCTACCGTCTCTACAAAGTGATGTGATTCATTTTTTATGTCCACTTTTTCATGAATGGTTATAAAGATGTATCTAATGAATAAAAATATATTAAAAAATTAATATAATTTTTGAGGATATTTAACTATATACTATTCTCAAGAACTAGATCTTTCATGCCAAAACATGTATGAGAAAACAAGGCGTTTAACACCTATAACAAGAGTAATAATGAAATATTATTAACAAATGGGAAATAAGATTCTAGGATAGGATAATATATGATATTATAAATATTAATATGGTTTTGGTATAATTTAATAACATGTTTAAAACCACTATACATGAGTTTTGGACACATATTAAGGAGTTTAGACCCGAGGTATGGGTTTTCTCATCTCACTTTTACTTCCCTAAGACATACACCATATTCAACACTCATTCCTTTTCATGGTGTATATAAAACCTATTTTATATATCATATCATTAATTGATTTATAATAATGGTATTAAATGTTTAATTATATGATCATTAATTTTACAGGGCTTATGATTCAGAAGTTACCAAAGTGGTAAGGGTTTATTTCACAATCTCATCATTATTCAAGATTGTCTTTGTTTAAGTATCCCTTGGATTAATTATTTGATATTTATCTATTAAAATAAATCTATTTTCTCCTCATGTGTTTATTTATGAACTTTTAAATAAGTATTACTATTTATCAACTCTTTGGTATTTAAAAGGACTGAGATTTTTTTTAAAAATTTTGACTTTATTTTTATTTAGTAAAAAATCATTTTTCATCAAAACCCATGTTTTCTAAAAAATTTTAAAAATGTTTTAATAATTTTAAATATGAATTATAAAAGACATTTTTACTTAATTTTAATTATTATAAAATTTTTTCATAGGAATCTTCATGTAGTTTTCAAAACCATGCACATTTGGATTTTACCAAAATGTGAAAGGAATCTTTATTTTAAAGTGTATGAACTGAAAAGAATTTTCCACCATCACGACCATTACATATTTTAAAATTTATTTTACAATATATCTAGGTTATTTTCAAAAAAAAAAATATTTTCACTTTTTTTAACATTTTGTTTTAAAAAGGTTATTTTCAAAATGCAAATTTCATTTTCCTCAAAAAACTTTTATAGATATTTTTATGGCATATCTATTCATAAATGAAATCAACCATTTATTATACTAATGATAAACTATAATATGTTATATTTATATCATCCTAATGCTTTCTTTGGATGTTTTGTGATCATTTTGACTGTAGATGTGCCATTTTGATACCATTCTCCATATTTATTTGGATGGTTTATAGTTATGTTTATTGATTGGGTAAATATTTAAATTTCATATACTAGATTTTAAATAATTTTTTTATATATGTTTATCCCCTTTCATATGAGCAATAAAGCATACTCAGTATGTGATGGATATGACCCACTATATCCACTCGATGCATTGATAGGTCTCATGAGACAAATCAGTTGGCCAAATCAGATAGATTTCTACCCATAGATTTAAATTGTCTTGAGGATAGATCTTTACCATAAATTTATTGAGGATATATCTTGATTGTTAATATGTTTAGTATTATGAGTTACCACATTATTAGATTAGATATTGATGTCCATGTGATTATTCAATCTGTTAGAATATCCACAAATATGTTTCATGCTTAGGTGATTATTTATATGGATTTATTTGATCATTATTTATTTTCTATATTATGATTTAGTTGTTGATTAAATGGTTTTTTCTCAATTATTTATCATTTGATATTGATTATTCTTATATATTTATGAGAGCATCCAATTTACTATTACCCTTACTGAGAATTTGAGCTCAACCTTATTTTTCCCCTTTTCCTCAGAATCCAAGAACTACACTATGAATGAAATATAAGGATATTCTAGAGGGAATAATTATATTTTAAAAAAAAATTAGGTTACAATTTGGGTATGAAAATGTAATGTGGCAATCATGAATGAATATAGTTTACTAATAATAATAAACCATATGGTCCTTAGATTACCAAATCTGGGTTACTGGGGACTGTGTATTTACAGTTGGTATTAGAGAAGGTTTATTATAATCCTTGGAAACTAGATATTGGGAAACATATATTAGGGAATATAACCCTATAACTTATTTTAAGGATAAATATAAGTATTGGAAAACATCATAAAGTTTTGGTGACATAGATATTATCTAATTTTTCTAGCAATAAAACCCTTTTTGGATATTACAAGTGGATATGGTTCTGGCACAAATGTATATAAGAGTAATAATTCCAAAAAAGGTGCACCAGTATTGACTCAGGAATTACTTGGTACACAAAAATGGGCCTTACTACACACCTGTTTTGAGACTCATAGGGGATATTCTTAAGATAATTCAAATTATCTTTATAAACTGTTAGGAATGACTTGAAATTAAAGATACCCCCCAAATAAACAATGTTTATGATTATGAGATTATCCAGGCATAATTTTTTCAATTTTTGTTAATTTTTTCACTAGTTTTGAGATTATACAGTATAATTTATAATGTTATGATCTAATATAGTGTATTCCATTATTTAGAAATGGCACCTACCAGAAGGAATAGAAACTGTATTAATGCACATAATCTAAATAGCAACATTGATCATTTATTTGATGGGATTAAGCCAATTTTTCGAAGGGACTAGTCTCCTAAATTTTCTCATCATACAAGAACATAGTATAATATGATAACAAGAAAAATATAGAATTAAATAAGAATTATGTCGTTGTGGGGAAGAAGGAGAACATGTGTATGGCAAAGTAAAGGACAGATAAACTGAACAAGGGAAAGAAGGATATTCCCACATGTGATAATTAAGGAAAGAAACACCCTGGTAATTTCTTAAGAGGAATAAGATATTTCTATAAGTGTGGAGAAAAAGGATATCATGCTTATGTTTTTTAGGGAAATAAAAATGTATCCAATTTACAATGATTCAATTGTAAGGAGATGGGGCACTATTCAAATTAATTTCTTAAGTGTTAAAGGTAATATACCTAAGAAGAAGAAACATGATCAAGGTAAAGCTTATTTTATTACTACAGATTAAGTGGAATGATTTTTTTAAAAGGTTGGGGCCAAAGCCTCATTTATATTAAAGCAAAGAAAAGACCTCTTTTAATTGGGTAGAGGGAGACCCATTATATAGCCCGAAGGCCCAGTGGGATGATTAATGTTACTATGTTAAAATTAATAATTATTTCATTTTAGTATTTTATCAATTTTATTTGGTTATAGTAATTATAAAATGTATAAGGATTATACTGCAATACTTTTTCTTTAAGAAATTTAGGGCATATGTTGAATGGTACCGATGAAAAGAAAAATGATTTAGTGATAAGTTTAAGCTTATAGAAAACACATGATTGAGGGAGGATAACCCTTAATATGATCTGGATGATGAGATAATAATGATATAAATAAAATTTTGGTTATTGTAAAGTAAATGATATAGTATTGTCAACCTTTAAGGTTTACATCATCTTTGATATTGGAATAATTATGTGGAATGTTATAGTAATTATACTAATATAGTTTTAGAAAAAGGATAACCTCAAGGTTGTTGGGATTGAACCCACAATTGAAAGGCAACATGGTTAAAACACGTACCACTATCCAATGTGATTTCTTGGATAATATGACATCATTTTTAATTAAATGATTTTATGAATAAATTCTAGTTGAATGGATTAACATGATATTTGGGTGTTATTACTTACTATCTTGGTTTTGGAAAATATTTAGAGTAAGAAGGAATAAATCAGGGATCCTAAGATTCATTAAAATTTAATTTAAAACTTCAAGCATGAAAGATTTATCTCCATTTCCTATATTAATAGATAAAGTGGAAATTGATCAAAGTAAAACCAAAGGGTGTGATCGTGATTGTGAAATGGAAATAAACCAAGTAAGTATATTTTCTCAATTACTTTACCTTGAGAGAAAAATAATTCCTCAACTTTAGGAAAAGGATATTGAAATAAAATTTTATCCAAATAAAATCATTTTTGATGATATCAATGACCTTTATAAGATATATTTGTTTTATGGTTTTGTGGTTGTTAATCTTCTCTAGAACACCCACTTTCTTGTGATCCGTGATCTTTATCACTCTCCATAAATATTTATGCTTCTCCTCCATATCCATATTTTAATTTCCAACTAATGTTTTTCCTATATGGAAACCCAATTATGAGTTACTTTATGTTACCCTTATGTTTCAAAAATTTCCTTTTTAATGGATGTTTTATTTTCCCTCTATGTGATGCAGGTTTTCAATAAAGGTTGAACTTTGATGATCGAGATGAAATTGTGAGGGAGAAACATATTTAAGGGGGTAGAATGTAACACCCCCAAATTTTAGAATATAATTATATTTAATTAATTAAATTTATTTTATATCTTTCATTACACACCATGAAATATTTCATTAATAGCATGCATGAAACACAACACCGTGTTTAACTTATGTTACACATATGACCAAGTTTTACCAAACAACAATATATTATTAATAACATTATTTAATATGATCATTTTCACCTAGCCATTGGAATTGTGAGAATGAATAATATTAACTAAATTAAGGAATTATATTGTTTACACATATATTTATTATGAAATTATATTACTATAAATTAATTATAAATTAAAATAAAAACTAATTTAATATAAATGGAATGTTTTTATTAAACTCTATTTTATGAACACAAAGGTGTTTTATATTAATAATTTAAACTTATAACTACTATTAAATGATATTATTGAAATATATATGTTATTTATTAAATAAAATTTATTGACATTAATCATATGGGTTTTATAGGTATAAGATAAGAACAAATCTAACTTCACATTAGAAAAATTATTTTTCTAAAAAGTGGTTTTGTCTCATTTTGCGCACTTATTTTAAAAATAATTTTTGTAAATTTTATAAATTTAATTTGAGATAATAAAATTCATTTTTTAAATCATCATTTAAAAATTATCTTAGGGTGATGTTTTGAAATTTTTCTAAATAGTTTCATTTTTTGATTAATATTGAAAAATATTTCTTTTTATTGAAAACTACCTTTTCATTTAAATTATTTACAAAGATAAATTATATTTTAAATTAGTTTTGGAGTAAAATTAGTAAAATTATATATCTATTAATCCAATTTAGGATATTTTAATCAATTTGTATGTTGATTATTTATATTAAAACTTGCATAACTTTTAAATATTTTATCTTCGAAAACCCACTTCTTCGTCGCATCTGTAGGATTGATTTTAAGTTAAATCATGCCAATTATATGAATTGAATTTATAAAAAAGTATTCAATATTTGAAATCATCATAATTTTTATTATCTTATAATTTTAACATAATTCTTGACCCTAATGAATAGTAAAAAATAGTAAAAATTATTTACCATGGTTTATGTTATAATGGGGGTTTTCAGGGGAAAAAATTAAGATAAAAGGGTTAAAAATGACCCAAAACTTGTATAAAACCCATTCTATGGATATATTTTGAAATAAAAAATTCTACTATTGATATTGGGACATTATTAGATCCTTTTTACTTGAATAAAACATGGTAGAATTCTCTCTTTTCAAAAAATTACAAGTGTTCCACTTACCTCACTTATAAAAGCCCACCCCCTATCCTCCCCTCTTCACCCTTCCAAATTTATTTAAATAATCCAAGATATACCCAAATCACTTTCCAAATTCTCTCCCATCATCCTAGAATTATTTTTTGGGAATAAATCTAACCAAGGAGGGCCTTTGGTAAAAACCAAAATAAGTTCCCTAAAGAAGAGACAACGTTCTTAAATAAGCATTTTCATATTATTTCTTTCTCCACCACCTTAAATTATTATTTAATCAAGATTATAAAATAAAAAAATAATATACCATATAATTATATTATATTATGTTAAGTTTATTAACTAAATCCGTCACCTCTTCCCTCAAATGGAAAATAATAATGTCGCTTGTGTGTACGGAGGACTACCACCTTGGGAACCGATGTGACATGTTTTTCATCAAAACCTATTACGATTAGGTATGATGGTATATTTAATGTATATATATATATATAATTTAAGATATAATAATACTTATTTAATTATAGTATAAAATATACTTTCTTACATTTTATCTTTTGTTTAAGATATGATAACGTCGCTCGTGTGTATGGTGGACTACTGCCTTGTGAAACGATGTGATTTGTTTTCACTAAGACTTTGCACGAAAGGTAATAAAGGATATATTTATTGAGTAAATATGATATATATGAAATATTATTAATTATGTAAAATTAATATATCATAAACATTGTAACTCCCTGACCCCAGTTACCTAGAGTCGGTGCATTATTACATAACATTTCCATGATCACAAGAGATCATGTCCCGAATGACTGATTAGTTTAGTAGCCTTGGAATTACTAGTTACATACATAAATTTTACATTACATTATGAAATGAAAAAATAACAACATTTTTCCCCTTTGAACACACTCATCCCCCTTAGCCTATTCCTACAGGTTAATTGTAATATAGTTCTTAATATTGGGGAAAAATAAAACATAAGAAAGGGGCGAGCTCATATGCTCAGTAAGGATAAAAATATAGAAGAAACTATCATAAATAAGCATAAAAATTTAAGTCAATTGATAAGATTAAAACACAAGACTTTTAAAATTAAACTTCAACATAATATGGCAAAGATAAATCAAATAACTCCATTTACTTATTTACATGGATATTCTACTAGAAGAATAATCACATGTAATATCAATAGCTAATTTCATAATGATGGAATACATAATTTCGGACATCATTACCACATATTCAATGCCTCATTCCAAGAATAAAAATAATATTTTTTCAAGTCCTTGTTCCAAGACACTAGTTTCTCTCATGAGACCTACCCATGCATCGAGAAGCTATAGAGGGTTTCACCCGTCACTTACTAAGTCCAATGCATTCTTCGTATGAAAAGGATGAAACATAATATAAACATTTGTATTAAAAGTAGCATAAGAAATGTTAATACTTTAACCATAAACCATGAATGGTATAAAAATAACACATCCACATTCAAACATATCACAAAACCTTCAATACAATATGGAAGATTGTATCATAATAAATCAACCTCAAAAAAGTGTAAAATCCATCAAAGGATGTTGACATAGATGAGATCAAAACTATTTGAGAGAAATATCTCTTTCTATTTTGAAACCATTTAAAAGTCACATAATTATAAAAGAAAACATTTATTTTGAAAATATCATTATAATCTTGTAAGGGAAGCTTCAAAGGTCTTATAACAGCAACAAATGGCCTCACCTTCCGTATAAAAAACATTCTTTCCTTAATTTTGTCGGAAAGGTCATAAAGTACCTTGTTTGGAAAACGACGGAAAGATTCCTTTAAAAACATTTTATAAAAAGTCAAACAAGGGTATAAAATAACTTTAACCCACATTATATGAAATAGTAATTTTCTTTGAAATACATTTTTAAGAAACATAGATGTGGATGATAAAGAAGTCCCAGTAGATACTTTCATAAAAACAAACTTGGATAATAAAGCGATTGTAAAATTAACCATTACCTTGTAATTTTCTTTAGTAGAGGGTATGTTAAACTCTTGTATAATATTTAAATAATTTTAATTAAATTATAAAAGAACCACATACATAAATATGATATCATATACGATCTTCTAATATTGATTTGTTAATAATATTTCAGTAGTATCATTGTTTCAGGTATTAACTAATTCATTTTCCTTTACATATTTTGTTATGTAAGTCATGATTGTTTTGGATAGGATGTATTTTATTCATATACAAAATTATATTAAAATGTTAAACATTATTTTTATTCATAAAATGAAAATTAATCTTGAATGGTTACGATGGGGAATTAATCTTATCGCGTTCGTGAAGACGGTAATCCGTACGTACGCATGAGCGACAATATCATTCTATTGATGGAGAAATAGTATGTAATTGGATGATATATTACATATAAAGAATCATTAACATGTTATATTTATTATTTACATTAATTTTACTCATTATTATACCCATACAAATAATTAAGTGTTTAATAACAAACTACACCACGACGTGGAGATGATAAGCCGTACATATTCACGCATGGTGACTTTGTAATTTATAGGATAGATAGAATAATGAATATGGTTGTACCATATTTATAATAACATCACAATATGTAGAAGGTACTGGAGTTAGTATTCTGGTATGGAAACAATAAAGAAAGATGATGTGGAATAAGAAAAGAACTTTGAAAGAGGTGGTGAAATTATTACCTCTTCTTCGGTTGCTTCCTTTTTGATTTGATCAAAAGGGATCCTTAGGTTGAATTTATGATCAAAGTAAGGACTCTAAGTTGAAGTGAAGGTAGTTGGGAAGATGTTTGAGCAGGGTTAGGCCAAGCCAAATGGATTTGGAGGTGTTATTTTGAGATAAGTGTAAGTATTCTTTTGTAAGAGAGGTGAGGGTCACTTTAGGAAAAGCTTGAAATATTATTTTATTATAAAATAATTTTCGGTTTATAATGACTCAAAGTGGAATTAGTTCTTGGATAATATGGGTATGGGTCAAAATAATCTCAACCAATAGGTTTTAGGCAATTTTAGGTCACCATATTAAACTTATCTTTTAGATTTAACTCTTAGTTAAATAGTTTAACTTTTACAATGACTTCTTGTATTTTTATATTACATGGTTAATAAACTTACTATAAAATGAAAACGAACCTTAAGTGGTTCATTAATGACATATATATAATTATTTAAGTCTTTTGTATGAACCATATATTTTTAGGAATATTATATCATTTAATAATATAGTATTTGTTTTAAAAACTCATTTATGTCAATTTCGGCACTATTTAATATTTGGTTTTTGTGAAAGTAAAAAAAACTTGATTGATTAAAAAAAATACATTAAATCAATCATAACATGTCATATTAACCTATTAATTCATCAAAAGTATCAATTTACATTTATTTGGATATTTATAATATCAATTATTTTAATCTTTTATTAATAATGTAATTACTGCATCATCATTATGTCATAAATAAATTTAATTATTTAATGTATAAAAATTATAAATAAAATACCATGATGTAGGAAATAATTTTATATTTCTAATTAATATTTATAGTCTAATTTATATTATTTATAACCCTATATTAAATATGGTTTTGTTATTAAAATTTGAATTTAACACTTTTAACTCTTCTTTAAATAAAATAATAATAAATGTCCTAATATAATCCAAGTGGATAAAAAAGGATCATATTTTATTCCTAAGGTTTATTTTGGTCGAAATACAATTATCCAATAAAATTAGGACATGTGTTAGGGTAATTATAATATCATTTTTAAATTTAATCACCCTATTTACATTTAACCGTGGTAAATAAAATTCAAAAGTTACTATTCACTAAAAATTATTTTCATCCTATTGAACCACATTTTTACTTACTCATTTCAGCCATGTCTCTTATATTTTTTAAATTCAATTCACAAAAGCGGTAAAATTACATTTTATGCAAATTTTCAAATGTGCCTAGAAGGTGGGTAAAAGGTGTTAAATAGTTCAATAAAATTTTATATATCTAATCTGATTATAAAATGAATCCAATGAATTACATTGAACTAATATAGATATTATTTATCTATTTTGAATTTAAAATAAATTTAAATAAAAATAATAATTCTTTAAATAAAAGTCAGTTTTAAATAATAATGTAGTGTTTTTCACTATTCATCAAAAATTGAAAGTTTTCATAAAAATACAAAAAATTCCCCCTAAGCTAATTTTGATATTCTGAATCCAAAAATGAAGCCCATTTTGAAAAATAAATTTATAAAATTTCAAAAAGTGGGTATTACTATTCATAACTATTTTTTAAACGGCTAGTTTGATTGGTCGTGGTGTGCTAGAACTTGAAGTTGCATACAACACAATCTATTGTATTATTCAAAGAGAAACATACCATGGAATCTTGGGGTGTTACATTCTTTCCTCCTTAAAATAATTTCATCCTCAAAATTTCTATAATATTACTGCATAAAAAGATTCAGGTGGTTGTTTATCATAAGTTCATCGGGTTCCCATGTTGCCTCTTCCATTTTATGGTTTCTCCATTGAAATTTTACCATACAAGTCATCCGGTTTCTCAACACTTGTTCTATAGTATCAAGAATATTGATAGGCTCTTCACAATAAGACAGATAAGGTTCCAGTTCTATTTCTTTATAGGTGAGTACATGCATTGGATCGGGCATGTATTTTCTCAAATAGTGATATGTGGAACACATCATGAACTTTGGAGAGATTTGGAGGCATTGCCAAATGGTAAGCTATAACTCCAATTTTTTCTAGAATTTCGAAAGTTCTTCTGTACCTAGGACTTAATTTACCCTTCTTACCAAATCGTATAACACCCTTCCTTGAAGACACCTTCAAGAAAACATGATCTCCTACTTGAAATTCCAAATCCTTATTTTAGTTATCAGCATATCTCTTTTGCCTACTTTGAGCTACTTTGATGTGGGTTTGGATAATATTTACCTTTTACATTGTTTCCTCAACATGTTCTGGGACTATGAGTTTTCTTTCACTAATATCATCTGAACAAGTTTGTGTGCAACATCTTTTTCTATATAACGGTTCATATGGTGTCATATGAATACTTGGATGGGAGCTATTGTTATAGGAAAATTCTACCATAGGTAAATAAAGATCCCAGGTACCTTGAAAGTAAAGTGAGAAAGATCTCAACATGTATTCTAAGGTTTTAATAGTAAGTTATGATTGTCCATCAGTTTGAGTGTGGTAGGAAGTGCTCAAACAAAGTTCAGTATCCAGGGCCTTTTGAAGACTTTTCCAGAATCTTGATGTAAAAAAAGGATCACAATCAGAAACAATCGATAAGGGTACACCATAAAGTCTTACAACTTCATTAATATACAGTCTTGCTAAACTTTCAAGTGGTAAATCTTATCTTATAGCAAGAAAATGTGCTGACTAGGTAAGACAATCAAGAATGATCCATATTTCATCATTACTTCTAGGAGTCTTTGGTATCCCTCTAACAAAGTCCATCGTAATATCATCCCATTTCTAATCAGGTATAGGAAGAGATTACATGACTCCACTAGGATGTTGTCTTCTAGCCTTCACCTGTTGACAAACCATATATATTGACACGTAATTAGCAATGTTCTTCTTCATGTTGTCCCACCAAAAAAGTTCTTTCAAATCTCTATACATTTTAGAGATACCAGGGTGTATAGAGAAATTAAAGCTATGAGAATCATCCAATAATTCCCTTTTTAGATCAGGTATGTCCGGAACACAAAGTTTCTTACCAAATTTCAAAGTTCCATCTTTATATATAAAGTCAATCAATATCCCATCATTCACATATTTGATTTTCTTTTGAAACTCCTCATCATCATTTTGAGAATTTTTATCCTTTCTAGTAAAGATGGTTTGGAAACCATTTGAAAAAGTATTTATGTTTCACCTTCCATGATTATTCCAACATCCATCTTTACTAGATCCATGAACATATGATCCCCTTAAACTCTCATATTGTTCAAAAGTCCATGACCCTTTTCTGCTCAAAGCATCTGCCACCTTATTTTCCTTCCCCAGGTGGTAGTGTATAGTGAAATCCTAATCATTGAGTAGTTCAAGCCATCGTCTCTGCCTCATGTTGAGTTCTTTTTGAGAGAAAATATACTTCAAACTCTTATGATCGGTATATATATCATATTTTTCACCATATAGTGAGTGTATCCATATCTTCATAGAAAATATTACAACTGCTAACTCAATATCAAGAGTAGGATAGTTTTGTTCATGAATTTTTAGCTACCGTGATGCATAGGAAATAACTCCATCATTCTGCATAAGGACACAACCAAGTCCTTTATTTGAAGCATCACTATAAATAAAAAACCCATCATTCACCAATGGTATAGTCAAAATAGGATAATTTACTAATATTATATCTATTTCTTCAAAAAATTATTAACAATATTTTTTCCAAACAAATTTAACCCCTTTACGTGTGATCTTGGTTAATGGGTTAGCCAATCGGGCAAAATTCTGGACAAAATGCCGATAATAACTTGCTAAACCAAAAAAAATTCATACCTCGGTTATACTTGTTAGTACTGGACATTATTGTATTGCTCTTGTCTTTGAAGGATCAACATAGATTCCATCCTTAGAGACAATATGGACAAGAAAAGAAATATCCTGAAGCCATAATTCACACTTGCTAAACTTCCCATATAATTCATTTTTTCCAAGAGTCTTTAGAATAGTGCGCAAGTGATTTTCATGATCTTTGTAGCTTTTGTAGAATACCAAGATATCATCAGTAAATACCACTAAAAAATTCATCAAGATATTCCTTGAAAACTCTATTCATTATATCCATGAAGATGGAGGGTGTATTAGTCAATCCAAAAGGTATTACTGTAAACTCATAATGCCCGTACCTGGAATGAAATGCTTCCTTCAGAATGTCTTCCTTTGTCACACAGAATAGATTATATCCAGATCAAAGGTGAATATTTAAAAAATATTGAGCTCCATGAAGTTGATCGAATAAATCATCAATGCGAGGTAGGGGATCCTTGTTCTTTATTATTATAGCATTGATCTTCCTGTAGTCAATGCACAACCTCATAAATCTATCTTTCTTATTAACAAATGGAATAAGGGATCCCCATGGAGAAACACTAGGGAAAATAAATTCTTTATTACACAATTCCTCTACCTGTTTCTTTAGTTCCACTAATTCCACATTGTCCATTTAATAAGGGGTCTTCGATATGGGCCTTGAACCAGGAATTAAATCAATGGAAAACTCAATTTCTCGTTCTGGAGGATGTCCAGGTAAATCCTATTGAAACACATCAAAATATTCTTGCACAATAGGTACATCCTCTGTTTAAACATTCTTTTCCTCACCCATAGTTATTTCACTCACTTCCTCCCCAATAACTGAATTTAGTAGATCTACTGGTGGTGGATCTAGATGAGAATAAGATGGTGACATTTCTTCTCTAAAGACAAGGTATTCCTTATCATCATCAAAAAATTTAACCTCATTCTTCTTACAATAAATTTTTGCATCATGGTCTAAAAGCCAATCCAAATCAAGGATTATATCAAATTCAATCATGGGTATGATGATGAGATCATCAGATAAAGAACGTTTATATACCATAATGGTAACTGATTCACAAAACGTTGTTTCAATGATACTTCCCTTTGTAGTTTTGATTGACAACTCCCTTGTTAAATCAAATTGGAAATATCTAATTTTCTTGGAAAATTGAGTTGATATGAAAGAATGCGATGATCCAAAATCAAATAAAGAATTAGATAAATTTGATGAAACAATTAATGTATCTGCCACCATGTCATTCATAACATCAACCTCTATAGTTTTGATCACATAAGCTTGGCCTTGTTCCCTTGGAATTTTATTAGTTAAGTTTTTTTATACTTAGGACATTCATTTGCATAATGCCCCATTTATTTACAACTGAAGAATTCACATTGACATCCCCTTTCTTCCATTCTTAATCACGATCCGGTGGCCTTTTTCTCCACACTTGTTACAGACTCCCATTCCCTTTATGCAAGTAACAGGGTGTTTCTTCCTACATTTATTGCTGGATGGAAATTCAAATTTTCTCTTCTTCCCCTTATTTCTATTTCAAGAGTGTTCAATATATATCTTCTTATGTTGATTTTATTTAAATTCGTAAGACTTAGAGAATTCCTTTTCTGTATTGATACCACATGAGACAATATCTTCGTATAATGAGAAGGATTGTGAGACTAATTCTCTATAGATAAATGGTTTTAACCCATCAATGAATAAATTAATCTTACTCCTTAGGTTACATATATAATATGAAGCATGCCTTGATAACCTTGTAAAGTTAGCTTCATACTTTGCGAAATTCTCATCCTCCTTTTTCCTTAGACTCAGAAATTGTATTTCCATATCCGCTCGATGGTCATGAGGAAAGTATTTTTCTAAGAAAATATCTTTAAACTATCTTCATTCCATATTTGATACTTCTTCATCCTCCTTTTTGTTTTGAATTAATGACTATCATTGATCTACATCTTCTATGAGGTGATAAACTTCCATGACAACTTTTTCCCTTTTGCTACTCCCCAAAGCATGAAATATTTTCTCTAAAGAACTTATCCATTTCTCAGCTACAAATAGATTTTTAGTCCCATTTAATGTTGGTGTTTGTTTCCTCATGAAGTGGTCTAACATCAATACTCCGCGTTGTGGATCAGGGTGCTTCATACGGGTAAGGTTATTATTTATAACCTGAGTGAGTTGTCCCAATATGGTGATAAGGTGTTCAGCACCAGTTGCATCACCATCTCCACTATAATTATCTTAAGTAGGAGGAAAATCCATACACGGATTGTGTGTGTTGATATGGTTTCCATTACTTCCACTAGGTGACATTTCTAAACATTGGAATACACTAGATTAGTTTATGAATCACAATAAATAATTCCAAACTAGTAAAATACCTAAGATAAATTGAAAATTTTATTCATATAATCCATAATAATAAAAAATGTTTTATTTGAGGATGTATTTTCTCATAAATCCTTCATAATGGTTTGTAAAGAAAATGTTAATTATCCTAAGCATATCCCTCGGGAGTGTCATAACCAAGAGTGCATCAAGGCCCATTGTCGTGCACTAGTTCTCATTCGAGTCTAGCTCTAAGTGGTGTTTTCGGGTTTTAACCATAGATACATTTGTTCTAGAGCCGCCTTTACCTCCTTGTATCTTGATAGGGATGTATTGCTTGGAAAATTCACAAAATATCTACATTACCAAAATTCTTGGAAGTTCTTCTATACTAATACTCAAAGTTTATCTTAGGGTAATGTTCTCTAATCAAAGTTTTTATAAATATAGTTTCCAAGGTTTGTACTAAACTTCCTTTGATACCAACTATAACTCCTCGAACCTAGTTAACCATAGTCGGTGAATTATTACATAACATTGGCATGATCATAAGAGATCAAGTCCTGAAGGACCGATTAGTTTAGTAGCCTTAGAAGTACTATACACATACATAAATTTTACATTAAATTATGAAATGGAAAAATAACAACATTGTGTCCCCATTGAACACACTCATATCCCTTATTCTATTCCTGTAGTTCAATCGTAGTATACTTCTTCGCATCCTAGAAAAAATAAAACATATGAAAGGGGTGAGCTCAGATGCTCAGTAAGGATAAAAATATAGTGGAAACTATCATAAATAAGCACAAACATTTAAGGCAATGTATAAGAATAAAAAACATTTAAACTTAAACTTCAGCATAATATGGAAAAGATAAATAAAATAATTCCATTTACTTATTTACATAGATATTCTACTAGATGAACAATCACACGTAATATCAATAGCTAATTTCATTATGATTAAATTCATAATGACGGACATCATAACCACATAGTCAAGGCATCGTTCCAAGACTACAAATAAGATTTTGTCCAGGCCTTGTTCCAAGACACCAGTTTGTCTCATGAGACCCACCAATGCATCTAGGAGCTATAGCGGGATCCACTGATCACTTACTAAGTTCAATGAATTCCTCATATGAAAAGGTTGAAACATAATATTAACATTATTATTAAAACTAGAATTCAAAATGTTAATACTTTAACCATAAAACATGAATGGTGTAAAAATAACACATCCATAGTCAAACATATCACAAAACCTTGAATACAATATGGAATATTGTATCATAATAAATTAACTTCAAACAAGTGTAAAATCCATCAAAGGATGTTGACATAGATGAAATAAAAAATATTTTAGAGAAATATCTCTTTTTATTTTGAAATCATTTAAAAGTCATGAAATTATAAAAGAAAACATTTATTTTGAAAATATTCTTATAATCTTGTAAGGGAAGTTTTGAAGGTGTTATAATGGTGTAAAATGTCTACACCTACTGTATAAAAAACATTCTTTCCTTAATTTTGTCGAAAGGGTCATAAAGTACCTTGTTTGGAAAACAAAGGAAAGATTCCTTTAATTTTTTTTATAAAAAGTCAAACAAGTGTATAAATGACTTTAACCCATATTCTAGGAAATATTAAAAATGTTTTGAAATACATTTTTAAGAATCACATATGTGGATGATAAAGAAGTCCCAGTAGATACTTTGGTAAAAACAACCTCAGATAATAAAGAGATTGTAAAATTAACCCTTACCATATACTTTTCCTTAGTCATAGGTATGTTAACCTCCTATATAATAGTTAAATAATTGTTATTAAATTATACAATAACCACATACTTAAATATAATATCATATAATATCTTCTAATATTTCTTTGTTAATAATATTTCAGTAGTATCACTGTTTCAGGTGTTAACTGATTCATTTTCCTTTATATGTTTTGTTACATAAGTCATGTTTGTTATGAATAGGATGTATTTGATTCATATACATAATGATATTAAGTTCTTAAACATTATTTTTAATCATAAAATGAAAATTATTCTTGAATGGTTATGATGGAGAATGAATCTCATCGCGTTCGTGGAGACGGTAATCCGTACATACACATGGGCGATAATATCATTCTATTGATGGTGAAATCATATGCAATTGGATGTTATATTACATATAAAGAATAATTAACATGTTATATTTATTATTTAAATCAATTATACTCATTATTATACCCATCCAAATAATAAAGTGTTGAATAATAAACTACACCACGACGTGGAGGCGGTAAGCCATACGTACACACGTATGGTGACTTTGTAATTCATAGGATGGATAGAATAATGAATATGGTTGTACCAAATTTATAATAACATAAAAATATTTATAAGATAATGAAGTTATTATTTTTTTATGGAAACAACAAATAAAGAGGAAGTGTAAGAAGAAAAGAACTTTGAAAGAGGTGGTGAAATTATTACCTCTTCTTCAAGTGCTTCCCTTTTGATTTGATCAAAAGGGATCCTTAGGTTGGGTTTATGGTCAAAGTAAGGCATCTAGTTTTAAGTGAAGGTAGTTGGGAAGATATTTTATCTGGGGTTGGATGAGACAAATGGCTTTGGAGGTGTGATTTTGAGAGAAGGGGAAGTACCCTTTTATAAGAGAGGTGGGGGTCACTTTAAGAAAACTTTGAAATATTATTTTATTATAAACTAATTTTCGGTTTATAATGGTTCCAAATGTATTTATTTTTATGATAAGGTGTATATGAGTCGAAATAAATTCAACCAATAGGTTTTAGACAAGTTTAGGTCACCATATTAACCTTATATTTTATATTTATCTCTTAGTTAAATAGTTTAACTTTTATAATGTCTTCTTGTATTTTTTTATAACATGGTTAATAAACTTACTATAAAATGAAAATAGAACATCAAGTGGTTTATTAATAAAATATATATCATTATATAAGTCTTTTGGTTGAACCTTATATTTTTTTTAATATTATATCATTTAATATTATAGTATTTGTTTTAAAAACTCATTTTTGTCATTTTTGGCACTATTTAGTATTTGGTTTTTGTGAAAGTAAAAAAACTTGATTACTTAGAAAAAAATATATTAAAACAATAATAACATGTCATATTAACCTAAAATATTAGTGGAATGCATGAAATATCTCATTTTACATTTATTTTTATTTTTATAATATGAATTATTTTAATATTTCTTTAATAAGGTAATTACTGCATCATCATTGTGTCATAAATAAATTTAATTATTTAATATATAAAAATTATAGATAAAATACTGAAATGTAGGAAATATTTTTATATTTCTAATGAATATTTATAGTTGAATTTATCTTATGTATAACCCTATATTAAAATTGGTTTAATTATTAAAACTTGAATTTAACACTTTTAACTCTTCTTTAAATAAAATAATAATAAATGTCCTAATCTAATACAAGTCAATAAAAAAGGATCATATTTTATTACTAAGGATGATTTTGGTTGAAATAAACTTATTCAGTAGATTTAGGACCTATTTTAGGGTAATTATAATATCATTTTTACCCCTAATTACCATATTTAATTTTAACCATGGTAAATAAAATTCAAAAGTTACTATTCACCAAAAATTATTGTCATCCTATTGAACCAAATTTTACTTACTGATGTCAACCG
This sequence comes from Viscum album, assembly GCA_963277665.1. NCBI lineage: Eukaryota > Viridiplantae > Streptophyta > Magnoliopsida > Santalales > Viscaceae > Viscum > Viscum album. The sequence continues at coordinate 178,890,852 of OY728159.1, read as the reverse complement.
TGTCTCTCAGAATTTTGAAATTCAATTTAGAGAAGCAGTAAAATTATGTTTTATAAAAATTTGCAAATGTGCCTAAAAGGTGGGTAAAAGGCATTAAATAGTTCAATAAAATTCTATATATCCAATCTTATTATAAAATGACTCCAATTAATTACATTGAACTAATATAGGTATTATGTATCTATGTTTACTATTAAATAAATTTAAATAAATATAATAATTATTTAAATAAAAGTCGGTTTTAAATAATAACTTAATGTTTTTCACTATTCATCAAAAATTGAAAGTTTTCATAAAAATACCAAAAATTCACCCTAATCTAATTTTGATATTCCAAATCAAAAAATGAAGCCCATTTTAAAAAATAAAATTTATAAAATTTCAAAAAGTGGGTATTACTATTCATAATTATTTTTTAAACGACTAGTTTGATTGGTCGTGGTGTGCTAGAACTCGAAGTTGCATACAACCCAAGCTATTGTATTATTCAAAGAGAAGCGTACCTTGGAATATTGGGGTGTTATACACTTCCTTACCATTCCACCCATTAATAAATGATATCCTCACTCATGCATATGTACGACTGACCATCTCCATGAAGCGATGTGATTCATTTTCTATTGACACTTTTCAAGAATGGTTATAAAGTTGTATCTAATGAAAAAAATGATATTTAAAAAATTAATATCACTCTAGATATGATGGAACTATATGCTATCCTCAAGAACCAGAACATTCATGCTAAATCAAGCATGAGAAAATAAGGCTTTGAAAACCCAAAAAAGGCTAATAATGAAATGTTATTAATAGAAGGTCTAGAGAGAACCAATCCCAAAAGAAACACTCAAAGCTACTCGAAATAAAATTCATCAACCAAAATCCTAAAAAAGTAAAACTAATCAACCATAAGGTTCCAAAAATCTCCAATCTCAATCCAAATCAGAACATCAAAGAAGAATTACTACTAAGAATGTGAGAATTAACATGGTCTCCACACTATTTAGACATCCTCTAAAATGGTCTCCCTGCCATTTATAGTTCCTGTAACATTATGGAACCAAATAGAACTATCAGAACCATACCCTCAAATAACCAAGCAACCACAAGAGAAACACACTCTCAACCCAAAAGAGATTCCAAACCCCAAGGAAGAATAACCACTAATAGCCTTAAAAGAACAACAAGATCCCTCACCTCATGTCATGGAACACACATATAACCAAGGGTCAAAAAATGGATCACCCTCACATGACGCATCTCAAATGGCCACAAATGCACAAAAACTAGTATGCCAAACTCAACTAGCCCACCACACACCCTAGTCACCCAATTGTACACCCAAGGCCTCTCTCAGGTCTAAATAAATATCACCTCCAAGCTTAATAAAAGAATATACACAACTAAAGCTCTCAAGAAAGATTCACCCAAACAATAAGGATCAACAAAATGGCACTCAAAACCAAATAAAACAAACACCTAATATGGAGGGAGGGGAGAGGAATTCCATAAAGAAACAATACATTCCATAAAACAATATTTAAACTATCCATCAAACCATTCCAAAAGGGAATCATCCACAACAAAAATGGTTTATGATTTCAAAACCAATATATAACCACCAATATAAAGGTCCCCAAAACCACACAACCAATACTAAAGGATCAAAATTGATACGTCTTCTGAAATCCCCACTTATAAAATCTTTCAATGTTGAAAAAAATAGAATCAACAATGATGAACTGGGGGAGACTTCAAGAAGTGGGGATTTGAATTCCCAAAATCACTATACTAGAAACACACAAGGGATATTATTTTCCCATGAGGAATAAATGTTTCTATAATATTTGAATCATAATACTTTTTATCCTCATTATCATCTAGTTCGATCACCTGCCAAATTGAACTAAGGGATCACCCACCACTAAAAGACGAGACTCGCCAGCTTCTACGTGAATGGACCCACTGAAAACATCCTAAAAATTTATCAATACCATTTCAATTATAGATGAAATAAGTTCCAGGTGAAGTACACCATCAATAAAATGATCTTTATTAGTATGAATGACCATCAACTTTGGAGAAAATATGACCAATATAGAAAAGTGATCAGAATAATCCCTCAATGATTGATCACCCTGAAAAAGGCTTACCATCTCAAGATCCTTCTTCACTTTCACAAGCTTAGGGATGAACCAATGAAAAAATTACATTCTGATATCTACCATGAAAAACCTTTACATTGTTGAGAAGTTACCATTAAATCCCACCAAACTCTTCTATAACTAAAAATAAAGATCTCCACAGCTCTCACCCGTGAAACTTTTGGTGTCCCAAGAGAGTTGAGGATCACCTCAATCTCTTCCAAAAACCTCACTACTTTCATGAACCTTCATCACAAATGAATGAGGGAGGATTTTGATTCAATAAGTCTAGTATGGGGTTTGATCATAAATAAGGTTCCATGTCAACTACACCACTCAGATTCTAGGTTGGAATTTGAACTGAAGAAACCCTTTCAATAATTCTAGGAGGCACACAACAAAAAACAAAATACATAAACCCATCAATTCACACATTAAAGAAAACTCAAAGTTATTAATTCACAATCCAGGATCTAAACTAGAAAAACATTCCCTAAAATGAGGCACAAACATCCATACAAATATAAATTTTCTTTTGAAACCACCATTTCCACCGAGTTTTGAAATCACCCACCTCCAATGTTCATGATAAAAACCCAATCCAATCCCAAAAATTAAAAACTAACAATCTTGGTGTATAAAAAACATATTTCACCATCAAGGAAAATCACAGAAAATTCTTTCCAAAACCCCATTTCCTTTTAAAAACACTATTCATAAAAGAAGCAACCAATTCCCCACTTCTCAAAACAACCTCCACAAGGGAGAGAAACCATTTTGTAAAACATTCCATAAAAAAGTCTGAATAAATTAATTTTGAAAAAATCCCACCATTTTCCAAAATAAGGTTTTAAAAACCAAGAAAACACAAGGAACAACACAAACATTCAAACAAGGCTCACAAGAACCACATACCAAAAGGAAAGAAAGACACCTCAATCCACCTCCAAAAAGTTAAAGTTTCTTTTAGAGAAATATAGAATCATGATGATTCAAATAGGATATTGGTTGAGAAATAGTGTTTCACATTCTTTGACCCTATGGTTGGGCATCCATGTGCTAATCATGCCGCACACTCTACTAAAAAGAGGACATGACTACATGGGAACCTCATGGTTTCCCAATCCATATGTCCCAACCATGTAGCTCAAGTTATCCTATATTTCCACCCAAACCAAGGATAAACCACCAATATCACATAAATAATAAAATGGGATCAAAAAAAATAACCACATTGAAAAAAAATAAAAAAAACTAAAAAAAAACACAAACCCATGATTCAAAAACCCAACTTTCCCTAGAAGCTTAAGGCTTGGGATAAGAAATATCTAGCTAACATATCCACACCCTTACCACTAAAGATCCTAAAACCATAATCTACTTCTATGGGTACATCCCCAAATAATATGGGTAACTTAAGAATCTTAGGTTCCTAATAAATGAATCCCAAATCTCTAATACCGTTTTTAATGAACTAGTTTGGGCTACCATCTGACACGAAACCCGATTAGATCGTCCATAAGGCCTGAAGGGAATTTTTGATCCCCAATGGGCTAGAAAAAAGTGCCTAAGAATCACAAGAATCCCTTTGGGAATTATTGCACATAAATCAAAGATAAAATATAATAGAATAAAAAATAACAGATCCAAAATAAATAAATAAAAAGGTCATAACCAACTATCACGTTCCAACCCATTGGAATATACATAAATTTAATAGGAAGATACAAAAGAAAACATGTATAACTCTAACTATAAAAAAAAACAACTACCAACCAAATTGATATGAGTTAGAACAACCTCCATGCAATGTCTAGTTTCTCACCACCTCCCAACTCACCCCACTTTGTCCATGAAAAGAAAAACATAATCTAACTGGAAACCTAAAACCTGGAAGATAGATGTAGAGACCCGAAGCTTATCGTACATGGACATTACATTACTTTTGCGGAATACTTAGTACATAACAAAAACACACACACAAGGATCGTAATAGTTTAGTGTCTTTGGAAACTCGGAACGTAATCTTCTAAACGTGGTGAAAGATCTTCAACATCTCCCATAAAGATCTTTTTTTTACCTAAAACCTTTCTTTATATCCTGGGGAAAAGAAAACATAAAAGGGTGAGCTCAAATGCTCAGTAAGGGTAAACAAAAGAAATATCAATCACATCATATACATAAGAACATAGCTTTTGGAAATCTTAACCTGCAAAAGAGCTCATAATATCATAACGTGGGATAAATCATAGAAGTGAAAATGAAATCATAACTTAAAACATTACTCATTGTGGCATACACACATAATCATAGAGAATCATTTCTTGTTATTCAAGACTCATTGCCAAGACTATCTTAGTGGACAAAGTCCCTTTCTGAATCGAGTAATCCTCGTTTCAGTCCTGTTTCACTGAACCGGTATAACCTACCATTCCAGCCATGTCTATCTCATGAGATATAAAATCTTTACCCAATGCATTGGAGGGAGATATAGGTCCCACCCATCTCTTAATGATACCATTCTTATGTGTGCCACAAAATCATAAATCATACATCATTTCATAACCCATGTAATAAAAATGGGATTCTTAAACAACATGATATCATAAAACCATTCATATAAGATAAAGTAATTCATAAACATAATTCCATCACAACATAGTCAAATCAATGTAAAAATATGGATAGAAATAGAACCCTTTATTATCTTAGATGGAAAATACTTTTGATAAAACACTTGAAATGAATTCTTGAGGAAAATATCCTTTCTTCTTTAAAATCAATTTCTTTTCACAAAACATCATGCAATTTTAAAAGAAAGATATTTTATTGAAAATAGTCATGAAATCTTTTAGAGGAAGCTTCATGAAAATAAGGCTTTATAAAACAGTATAAATCCATTCGTGCCGTATAAGTTAAAAAAAACATTCTTCGTACTTTTGTCGGAAAAGTCAAAAAGTACCTCGTACGGAAAAAACGACAAAAGATTCCTTTCATATTCTTTACTAAAAACTCACCTAAGGGTAAAATTGGATTTAAACTATTGCAAGTGGATGGAAAAAATATTACATATTGAGGGAACATAGATGTGGATGATAAAATACACCCCAGTAAATACTTACGAATAAACAATCTCGGATAAAAATGAGATTGTGATATTTCCCTTACCTTAGGTCCGACTTGCTTTGTAAGTGTCCGAACCTCCTCTTCTTTGAAGTGCCTCTTTGAGACCTCCTCTTAGGGCACTAAAATTGGTCTTTGAGGAAGACCAGAACCTCTAGGATGTTGCTAGGAAAGTGGAGAGGAGAAATTGGCAGGGGTTGGCCGAGCTTGAGTGCTCAAATTGGTGTGAGGAGGAGGGGGAGGAGGTGTCCTTTTATAGGGGAGGAGAGGGGCACCTTAGGAATATCTCAAAATATTATTTTATATTAAAGTCAAAATCGGTTTATAATGGTTCCAAAGGGTCTTATTTCGAAGCTAAAGTGGGGATGGGTCGAAATCCTATCAACCAATAGGATTTAGACAAGTTTAGGGTATTATTTTAACCTTATTAATTAGATTTAACTCTAAGTTAAATAATTTAACTTTTACCGTGTCTTTTTGTTTTCTTTCACTATATGGTTAATAAAATTACTATAACATGCCAAACGAACCCCAAATTGTATATTATTAATACATATATCCTTATCTAAGTCATTTGGCCGAACCTTATATTTTTAGGAATAAAATAACAATTAATAATATAATATTTGATTTAAAAACTATTTTGTGTCAATTTTGACACTATTTGATATATGATTTTTGTGAAAGTCATAAAAGAATTATATGTTCGAACCAAGTTGATTAAATCAACACTAATATATCATAGTAACCTAGAAAATTAGTGGAATTCATAAAAAGTCTTAAATTACATTTATTTTCGTATTTATATTATCAATTATGTCAATATTTCATTAATAAGATAATTACTACATCATCTTTGTCTCATAAATAAATTATATTATTTGATGTCTAAAAATTACAAATAAAATACCATCATGTAGGAAATATTTTTATCTTTCTAATGAATATTTATAGTCGAATTTATCTTATGTATAACCCCATATTAAAAATGATTTACTTATTAAACTTTGATTTTAACTATTTTAACCCTTCTTTAAATAAATTAATAATAAATGTCCTAATCTAATCCAAGTGGGCCTAAATGGTCATATTTTATTCCTAAGTTTGTTTTTGGTCGAATTACACTTGTCCAATAGAATTAGGACATGTGTTAGGGTAATGTTAATATCATATTTACCCTTAGTTACCCTATTTACTATTAACCGTGGTAAAAAAAGTAAAAAGTTACTATTCACCAAAAAAAAATTTTCATCTCATTGAACCACATTTTAGTCCTTGATATTAACCGTGTCTCTCGGATTTTTGAAATTCCATTCACAGAAGCGGTAAAATTAAGTTTTATGGAAAATTCAGTTTTTAACCTACCACTTAGTAGTTTCACTATTCATCAAAAATTGATGTTTTTCAGAACAATGCCAAAATTTCATCCCAAGCTATATTTCATATTCCGAATTCAAAAATGAAGTCTATTTTACCAAATTCATAACATAAAAGTTGCATTAATTAATTTTATAATTAAATCCCGCTGTTAAAACAAATAGCGTGTTTTTAAGAAACAATATCTATCAAAAGATTGACACTTGGTTATGTCTAGTTTAAATGTGAAATTACATCCAATGACCAACATTGTATTAAATTGTAAAAATATATTCTAAATATACTTTAAAACCACTCAAATTATTGATTTACTATTAATTATTTCGATTAAAAAAAGTTGTTTTTAATTATAATTTAGTAATTTTCACTATTCATCAGAATATGAAAGTTATCCGAAAAGTATCAAAATTTCACCTTAGGCTAAATTCGATACTCCGAATCCAAAAATGAAGTCCACTTTGAGAGTTAAAATTTCTAAAATTTAAAAAGTGGTTATTACTATTCATAACGGCTAGTTTTAATAATATTTTAATAGCATATCATTGTTTCGTGAAACTCAGGATTACGTACCACACACGCTATCGAGGAAGGTTGCGATTGCGTGTAATGCAAGGCAAGTAAAGGATGCGTGTTGTGCAAGATCCTTTTGGTGTAGCGTATAACACAAGACATTAGTAAAATAAAAAAGAATATTTTTCATAAAATCTCGGGCTGTTACATTCTACCCCCCTTAAAATGAATTTCGCCCTCGAAATTCGTCGGGGTTATAAATGGTTTACTATTCGAAAGTTTCTTTAATAGAAACCCACATCGTAAAAGGGAATACCAAAACTTGGCTTTAAAAACTAAAGTATGAAATGTAACGATTACCCAAATAAACTAATCACTGGGTTTCCACATAGGTGAAAATATGGATATGGAAGACAAATCTAACCATCATGTTCTGATGGAGAGTGGTAGAGAACATGGCTATGGAAAAGCTAGTAATCACAAATCCATAGATTTGTGATGATATAAGGTACCATCTGATTCATCAGGTATAAGATCACTAGGACAACATTTTTGGTTTTCAAGATCATTTCCCTAAAGTTGAAAATTTGCTTAGAATAAATACTTACTTTATTTTGGTACAATCTCACTTTTGTTCGTGCCTTGAACAATTTCTACTTCATCTCTTAAATAAATTAAGTTTAATTTGTTATTTGTGAAGTGTTAGCAGATCATGTGATAGAATGAATGTTCATTCCATCTGTCTCAAACAAAAGGTTAGCAAAAGTTATTAAATATACATAAGTCATTCTATAGTGAGATTAATCATATATGGTTCTAAAAATGGACTTATACTTCATATATCATGCTGCTTAATATAATAAAACTAGTTTCTACTAAACAGGGACTTCCTGTAGGCCAGTGGTAGGCGATAAAGGCCAGTCGTACTTCGGTTGTGGGTTCGATTCCTACAGCCTTGTCCAAAGCGATGGGTTGTCGCCCGTCCTGCAGGTTGTCCCTTTTTCTAAAACTACGTTACTATAACATCCCATCAATAATATCGAAAATCTTCTATCCTTAAACAATACTAACTTATGTCCAACATAATCCAGTCTAATCTTTAGACTTATACATAATACTGCAGTCCACTCTCATAATATAGTGACATCGATTACCAGAGATTTAATACTGTCGTTGATCCCCACATATCATAAGATATGTCTTGTTGGTCACATTCCAAACATTCAAAGTCCTTAATCGTGTATTCTCTTGAATACCTTAGTGAAAACATGAGTGCAGTTAAAAGTTAACACTTTCCACATACCAAAATCCTCAAAATTCTATATACTCAAACCATGATATCACTTAGTCCTTATATCAATCATGAGCTCATTAATACTATCAAACATTTAATTTTCTCCTTATCCCTTCATTATGCGCATATCATCTACATTCCAAAATTATCTGGATAACCTTTCATGGATACTGGTAACATTAATCATACACTTTCAAAACACAAGGAAAGACAACAGTGTAACAATCCATAGATGTCTCTTTATTCCAAAATTACACATGATAAACATGTAATCATTCCACTACATTCTCAAACCATTGACCGAGCTTCAAAAATTCTTTCATCTCACATATCATTTGTAGTCTCTTCATCATCATCCACATAAATACTACCCATATGACCATACTGATTCTCTTCATGAGTCTTTCCCTTAGGGCATTTGTTTGCATAATGCCCATACATTCCACATTTAAAACACTTAACCATTTTTGATGTCGTAGCAATACCATTATCCTCATCCATGGTGTTAACCGACCCTTTTCCTTTGCACTTACTTGCTTTGTGTCCTTCTTTTCCACACCCAAAGCATCTTCCAGTTCCCTTGAAACATTCTCCTTGATGCCTCTTCCCACATGATTTACATAGGGGAAATTGAACTTTCTTTCCTCTATGATCATCATGGAACTCCATCTTTCTCTTATTAGTCGAGTCAGGAAACTTACCAAATTTTACTTTATTGATCATGTTGTGAGATTGCTGATTCGGCATAATAATGATGTTTAGACATCCAAATCCCATTTCATTTGGTTGCTCATGAAGAATATCATTCCATTGTCCATCATATCCTCCATTATTGTGAATCATCTTGTTTCCAGCCATTTTCTAAAACCCAAACAGAATAGTGTTAGATGAAAAAATCGTAATAAAGGGGGAGTAACTTAAATATCTATCATCTTTGGTTTAATCTAATATCGTTACCATAGTTCTAGAACTATATCCAATACGTATACTTATCCTTAGGGGCATCCCTAGACATACCTTAGAAATATCTCTAGGGATCTCACTAACGTTTTCGCATCCTAGTTTCCAAAGGTTGACTAAACCTTTCCTCTGATACCAACTGTAGAGACCCGAAGCTTATCGTACATGGACATTACATTACTTTTGCGGAATACTTAGTACATAACAAAAACACACACACAAGGATCGTAATAGTTTAGTGTCTTTGGAAACTCGGAACGTAATCTTCTAAACGTGGTGAAAGATCTTTAACATCTCCCATAAAGATCTTTTTTTTACCTAAAACCTTTCTTTATATCCTGGGGAAAAGAAAACATAAAAGGGTGAGCTCAAATGCTCAGTAAGGGTAAACAAAAGAAATATCAATCACATCATATACATAAGAACATAGCTTTTGGAAATCGTAACCTGCAAAAGAGCTCATAATATCATAACGTGGGATAAATCATAGAAGTGAAAATGAAATCATAACTTAAAACATTACTCATTGTGGCATACACACATAATCATAGAGAATCATTTCTTGTTAGTCAAGACTCATTGCCAAGACTATCTTAGTGGACAAAGTCCCTTTCTGAATCGAGTAATCCTCGTTTCAGTCCTGTTTCACTGAACCGGTATAACCTACCATTCCAGCCATGTCTATCTCATGAGATATAAAATCTTTACCCAATGCATTGGAGGGAGATATAGGTCCCACCCATCTCTTAATGATACCATTCTTATGTGTGCCACAAAATCATAAATCATACATCATTTCATAACCCATGTAATAAAAATGGGATTCTTAAACAACATGATATCATAAAACCATTCATATAAGATAAAGTAATTCATAAACATAATTCCATCACAACATAGTCAAATCAATGTAAAAATATGGATAGAAACAGAACCCTTTATTATCTTAGATGGAAAATACTTTTGATAAAACACTTGAAATGAATTCTTGAGGAAAATATCCTTTCTTCTTTAAAATCAATTTCTTTTCACAAAACATCATGCAATTTTAAAAGAAAGATATTTTATTGAAAATAGTCATGAAATCTTTTAGAGGAAGCTTCATGAAAATAAGGCTTTATAAAACAGTATAAATCCGTTCGTGCCGTATAAGTTAAAAAAAACATTCTTCGTACTTTTGTCGGAAAAGTCAAAAAGTACCTCGTACGGAAAAAACGACAAAAGATTCCTTTCATATTCTTTACTAAAAACTCACATAAGGGTAAAATTGGATTTAAACTATTGCAAGTGGATGGAAACAATATTACATATTGAGGGAACATGGATGTGGATGATAAAATACACCCCAGTAAATACTTACGAATAAACAATCTCGGATAAAAATGAGATTGTGATATTTCCCTTACCTTAGGTCCGACTTGCTTTGTAAGTGTCCGAACCTCCTCTTCTTTGAAGTGCCTCTTTGAGACCTCCTATTAGGGCACTAAAATTGGTCTTTGAGGAAGACCAGAACCTCTAGGATGTTGCTAGGAAAGTGGAGAGGAGAAATTGGAAGGGGTTGGCCGAGCTTGAGTGCTCAAATTGGTGTGAGGAGGAGGGGGAGGAGGTGTCCTTTTATAGGGGAGGAGAGGGGCACCTTAGGAATATCTCAAAATATTATTTTATATTAAAGTCAAAATCGGTTTATAATGGTTCCAAAGGGTCTTATTTCGAAGCTAAAGTGGGGATGGGTCGAAATCCTATCAACCAATAGGATTTAGACAAGTTTAGGGTATTATTTTAACCTTATCAATTAGATTTAACTCTAAGTTAAATAATTTAACTTTTACCGTGTCTTTTTGTTTTCTTTCACTATATGGTTAATAAAATTACTATAACATGCCAAACGAACCCCAAATTGTATATTATTAATACATATATCCTTATCTAAGTCATTTGGCCTAACCTTAGATTTTTAGGAATAAAATAACAATTAATAATATAATATTTGATTTAAAAACTATTTTGTGTCAATTTTGACACTATTTGATATATGATTTTTGTGAAAGTCATAAAAGAATTATATGTTCGAACCAAGTTGATTAAATCAACACTAATATATCATAGTAACCTAGAAAATTAGTGGAATTCATAAAAAGTCTTAAATTACATTTATTTTCGTATTTATATTATCAATTATGTCAATATTTCATTAATAAGATAATTACTGCATCATCTTTGTCTCATAAATAAATTATATTATTTGATGTCTAAAAATTACAAATAAAATACCATCATGTAGGAAATCTTTTTAGCTTTCTAATGAATATTTATAGTCGAATTTATCTTATGTATAACCCCATATTAAAAATGATTTACTTATTAAACTTTGATTTTAACTATTTTAACCCTTCTTTAAATAAATTAATAATAAATGTCCTAATCTAATCCAAGTGGGCCTAAATGGTCATATTTTATTCCTAAGTTTGTTTTTGGTCGAATTACACTTGTCCAATAGAATTAGGACATGTGTTAGGGTAATGTTAATATCATATTTACCCTTAGTTACCCTATTTACTATTAACCGTGGTAAAAAAAGTAAAAAGTTACTATTCACCAAAAATTTTTTTCATCTCATTGAACCACATTTTAGTCCTTGATATTAACCGTGTCTCTCGGATTTTTGAAATTCCATTCACAGAAGCGGTAAAATTAAGTTTTATGGAAAATTCAGTTTTTAACCTACCACTTAGTAGTTTCACTATTCATCAAAAATTGATGTTTTTCAGAACAATGCCAAAATTTCATCCCAAGCTATATTTCATATTCCGAATTCAAAAATGAAGTCTATTTTACCAAATTCATAACATAAAAGTTGCATTAATTAATTTTATAATTAAATCCCGCTGTTAAAACAAATAGCGTGTTTTTAAGAAACAATATCTATCAAAAGATTGACACTTGGTTATGTCTAGTTTAAATGTGAAATTACATCCAATGACCAACATTGTATTAAATTGTAAAAATATATTCTAAATATACTTTAAAACCACTCAAATTATTGATTTACTATTAATTATTTCGATTAAAAAAAGTTGTTTTTAATTATAATTTAGTAATTTTCACTATTCATCAGAATATGAAAGTTATCCGAAAAGTATCAAAATTTCACCTTAGGCTAAATTCGATACTCCGAATCCAAAAATGAAGTCCACTTTGAGAGTTAAAATTTCTAAAATTTAAAAAGTGGTTATTACTATTCATAACGGCTAGTTTTAATAATATTTTAATAGCATATCATTGTTTCGTGAAACTCAGGATTACGTACCACACACGCTATCGAGGAAGGTTGCGATTGCGTGTAATGCAAGGCAAGTAAAGGATGCATGTTGTGCAAGATCCTTTTGGTGTAGCGTATAACACAAGACATTAGTAAAATAAAAAAGAATATTTTTCATAAAATATCGGGCTGTTACAATAGAGGAATGAGCTAAAAATCCCAGTAGGTCACCAAAACCCAACAAAAAACATGAAATGTGTTTCATAAGTAAATCCATTAAGTATAGTGTTAAAATAAAAATAGAAAGTAATATTTATACATATACACATATATCATTGAAAAACAAAAAATTCCATAAAAATTTATCAGACATTCTTTAAAAAAAACATTTTGAGAATAAAGACATTGAAAAAAATCTATTTTTAAAACAGAAATCCATTTTCCATTCCTCAAAACAACACACTTGTTTTATTTAAATGAAAATAGTTACCTTAAAACATTCCTCCTAACCAATCCATCCATTAAGTTAAACACCCATTTTTGAAACCCACTTTCAAGCACCTGTACAAGTATCTTTAAATTCAAAACATGTTTTCTAACATATTTTAAAAATCGTTTTATAAGGGATACTACCCAACACACACGTGGCTCAAGAAAAACAAATAAGGAACTATATATCACAAGGCATGAAAAATAAATAAATAAAGATTGATGTCATAAAAATGAAAGAAGGGGAGATGATACAAAGAATATCAAGATAAAACTCTCTTTAATAAACAACTAACCATGAAATAGAGTGTCATAGGCTCTACCTAAGGTTCATAATTTGTGGATAATATAACCATATAAGGGTATATCCACCTAAACTAGCTATCAACATGCACAAAAGTACATACACCAGTCATCCAATTAGCCCACTCAAGCCCCATATTAACCTCCGACGACTATGCTGGCTCCTCCTAAATGCAGTGCATTCTTCAGCCTTTCCAGGATCTCCTGCTATCCTATTTATTTGTTTCATCATTTCAACTTTTGGGTTTTCTTGGTTTCTTCTGATTTCATGGTGTTCCGTGACCGAAGCTTTAGTCTCCATCCTCCTATGCTATTTTCATATTCCTTGTCACACTAGAACCCATATCGGTCCAGTGTAATGGTTCTGGTGATGAATTGGGATGGTGATGGTGGAGTTTTGGTTTGGGGTTTGGTTCTTTCTGGTTCGGGTGTTTTTGTGTATAGTGGGTCCTTCTTTTGTCGTCAGTAGCTTTCAGACCACTTTCGTTCCTCCTCTGCCCTTATTTCCTGATCTATCACGTTGGATTCCATTATGATATGGTGTGGTGGATCTCTTGGTAACTTGGGATTGTGTATGTGGTGTTATTTTCAGTGTCTGTGAACATTTTGGTTTCTATCTATGGTGTTCTGGTTTTTCACTTACGGTGTTTCTTTTTTACGACTCTAGTGATCTATTGTGTTTTGACAATATGGTTGCTTCTGGTGACGCCTGATGTGTTTATGCGGCATTGAGCTTGAGTTTTGGTGAAACAATCCTAAAATTGATAGATCTATAGGGATTTTATTCAATGTTGGCTTTGGACTGGTGCTCTCCGACTTTATTGATGATTGTTTCAGCAGCAAAAAATCATGTAGTGATGTGATTTTCTTTGTTCTAGGTTTGGTGTTCTGAATTTCTGTGGTGTTCTTCTATGATGTGTGACAACGATGGTGTTTTAATAGTGGCAAGTTTGGATTCTGGTGGCCGGTTCTTGGCATAGAACTATGGGAAAATGGCTGGTGGGTTCTCGTTCCGGCAAAGTGGAGGCGACATAGGTGTATCTGTCAGGGGGTGTGGCTTGAGTTGGCTCACTACTTGAGTTTTCGTGACCCAAGGTGCACATGGTTCTTCTTTTTTTGAAATTTGGGACATGTGTTTTTCCACTCTCTTGAATTTGAATTGTGAAATGTGGTGGTTTGGTTTGAATCATGTTGATGTGTGGTTACCACTTTAGTATAAAGTGGCCTTTTGAAACTGAAAAAAATTGATTTTGAGGAATGATAATACCCCACATAGTCTTTGTGTCTAAAACAATAGTGGGAAAGTAGCTTTATGTGAACCAACTAAAGGAAAAAGATATACCTTCAACATATAACCTGATTTCCCATAACAAATATAAGTAACTAAGGCTTAGTGAAAATAAGACAAGTTTAATACACAAGGCGCAACTATAACTACCTCACCCCTAACACCCAATGATATAAATACCCACACATCACATGCACCCCCAACATACATAAGAACATTCCTACACAAGGGGAGAAAATAAGAATCATATAGTGATCAAGAACCCACTCAAGGGGAAAACATGAAAGGGGTATTCAATGATTGGTTATCACAACCACCATTTAAAAGAAAAAGTAACAATCTATCCATTAACACTAAAACATAGAACATAGTTCCAATACCATTCACATTTCATAAAACACCACTTTAGGAATTTATCTCATAATGGTGGAAATCACACCCATATTTAAAATACACCTTCAACATGAGTCTCCTTTATTTGAATTCTAAAAATAAGGCCAAAGTTAAATATTTCCATCAATCCATTTGAACATAGACACTATAGAATTTCTACAAGGGGTAATGTGCACAAAAATTTCAAATCACCTTTTGAAATCCACTAAAGAACCCCTTTATAATTTTTTTTGAGGTTAACACCTCAATTTAAAATAAAATACCATTTTTAAAACATAGTTTTCATATATTGAAAACTAAAACTGGATTTAACAACCAATTCAAAACTTGGAAACTATTTCAAAATCTATATGAGAATTCCAAAAAATATTACCACTTTTAAAGATTCCAATTTAAATATAAAACATGGAATTCACATTAAAAACCATTTATTAAAACCTTAAAACGCAACTAAATGGTTTCACAATAGCTCAAGGCTATCACATATAGTTATACAATCAATAAAAAATAATTTATAAATCACAAGAGTAGTTTTGAATTCAAAAACGTAAACAACTGCATAGTATCACCTAACTCGAAGAGAAGAAAATTAAGTTGAAATTATTTAGAATGTGTCACCTTAAACAATGACCACACCCATGATGTTTGAAACGAAATAAATTAAACCTAGACACCAAAACCCCATCATTAGATCCACCAGGAGCCCTAAAACTGAGCACAAGTGATCTTGGGTTCATGGGGGAAGTACAAACTAGGAGAAAAGAGAGAGGGAAGAAGGGAAGAGAGAAAGAGAGGAAAAAATACCTCAAGATATCATAGGAATCAACAATGGGAGGGAAAGAAACAAAGTATGATGATGTTGGAACTCCTCCTTGAGTTCCCAAGGGTCTGTCGATATAGGAGGAGATAAATGTGGGTGAAACCCCTTAAAACCAAAGAGGGGGATTTTGGGAAATTTCTAATTTCTAAACACTAAGATAGGCCAGATAGTTTAGCCACATAGTTTTCCAAACCATGCACCAACTGTGTGATTGAAACTTCCTAGGATCAGAACCCCTCACACATTATCCCCTAAGAGTCCGCATAGTTTGAAAAAATGGTGCACCACACCTAAGCCACACCCTAGACCTTGCATGGCCTTCTGGGGTGCCTCACATGGTTTGACAAACTATAGATGAGCCTTGTAAGTAGATTTTTCACCACCTACATGGGAACCACACGGTCAGTACTAAATGTGTGAGATAAATGTGATCCTCCCAAAATCTGTCTAAAAAATGAATTTTTAGACTACCACCAACAAAAACTCAAAACCAATCAAGTAAAGATAAAACCATATAAAATAAACAACACTGTGACATGGGGGTGTCAAAAATTGTCACGAACCAACCCGGTGCGTCATCCGACCCGGTGCCCGACCCGGTCCGCGACATGGCGCGAAGGGCGTTCCCGATCCCCACGGGCTGACAACTAGTGTCGGGCATCAAAATAAACCAGTTGGAAACAATTTTTGCCCATGACAAGGATGAATGAACATAAACTAAACAAGCATATAAATAAAAGGAAAAAAAGAACTAAACAACGTGGCAGCGGAAAAAGGAATAAACAAAACGTGGCATACCTCAGGTGACCCCATGGATCACCACGGTACGTCAACTACACTCGGTCCCAAGAGCGATCCAAGACTGAAACCTGCAACTGAAAAGTAAAGTAGGCATGAGCACCGAGATGCTCAGTAGGAAAGCCAACATGTAACCACGTCCTATTCCCCTACCTTAAGTAAGAAATCCAATAATGCCAGTTCGAAAAATAAGGTATAATAAAATAATGTTTTCCTTTTTTCCAAATCCAAGTAATGAGTTTTCATTTTCAAGTAAAACTTTTCAATCCCACTACATTTTCAAAATAGGTTCCAGGCATGCATTAACGTTTCAAATGAAAAGAAACCAATTTGGATTAAAATATGGTTTTCACAAAAAGAGACATCAAGTATGAAACAACTGAAAAGAAAGTCACACCGCTAGTAGCATATCACAAATGAGAACCATGGGAAATCCCTATAGGTAGATAGAACAAGTGGGAAACTAGAGACCTCGTACCTCGGTGAAACGTGGCTTAGAAGACCACGACCCTCAGAAAACATGGCTTAAAAGACCACGACCCTCAGAAAACGTGGCTTAGAAGACCACGACCCTCAAAAATTCATATGTTTAGTTAGTGTTGTTGCGTCAATCCTGCTAGACAAACCGGGACGGACCCCTGCCGTGTCATCTAGCGTACTAGTCCTGGTCACCCACCCAGATACCCGGGTTTACCATTGTGCTCTATTCTAAAACGGTGGTGAGCTTTTATCAAAAGAAAAGAAATGAACATCACACTTTCTTTATCCTAAAAACTCGCTAAACCGCTCACCACCGTTCTCCCTCCTTAAGCGCATTCCCTCTTTCACATTACATAAAGCATAAGCCCCAACATTAGACACATATTCATACACTCAACATACAAGTCATTTTATAAAACCAAGGGGTTTTCCTTAGGAGGGGTTTTTCCAATTTTACAAACCATTTCGAAAGGGCCAAACAGGTTTTATGGTTTCACAAATAATAGTTTTCATTTTTGAACATATAATCATCTAAACTCTTTGCAAAACCTTTTAAAAATCCTAATTTAACAATCTACATGTTACATAAAAAAAACAAGTCTGAACTCTTCTTAAAATGATGCAATTAATTTATGAAAGTCCAAATGGAATTTGTAATACATTACATTTTTCCAAAACAAATGTATAACCATTATTTGCGAATGCACCCAGATTTCATGACATGTAAATATAACATATATGTACATATAACATATTTTCAAAGAAATCAAGAAATTATGAAATTCAAACTAAAGGCATAGGCATAGGAAACCTACCTCAAGACACGCAGCTTTTGACAAGGTTAACTCGAGACCGCTTCACCGCCATGCATATACATTTTCATGCATATGCATATACACAGGTCCTTACTGCCGACGACTTGAACCCCCAAGGAAGGGACCACTCACTATACATATAATTCAATAAAGGAATTAAACAATTAAACAATTTATAAAGCATTTGAAATATCACATCAAAGGTTTATACCAACAACGCACTCAAACATACTTTCTAATACCCAGCGCACCATGACGCAACACCAAAAACATGATAAAACAGACTTCAAAGCACCTGCGCGGCATAATAAACCCACAACAAAGAATCGTGCCAATGACACACTCAACTTCAAGTTGAGAAGCCACTTTAAAACCAAACTTAAAACAAATAGACATTAAACACCACAACCTCATTAAATGTTCACTTATGAAAAAAACACATATAGACACTACGCCCAAAACATCATTCACACCCTTATCACATTCTAACAAAATAAACTGCACAACTTATGAAGAACTAGCAAGCAGTTCAACAGGGGGCAAAAAAATACTCATCTCATATTAACACGCTAGTAAACACATTAAAACATACCGAACCTCAAGTAAAAGAAATTCATTGTGAACCAAACAAACTGATTAGTAAACATGCTAAATTAATTAATTTAGCAAATGAGCTTAGCAATTAATAATCATACGCGAAACTACCTACCTCGGTGTAGAACGACTTCAAAAAAAAGTGCGCAAGGTCCGCCGCACTTCAAACTCACCGCAATAACACAACTAATCCCTAAAAACAAGAAATCGGAGCAATTACACCATAATCAGACCAAACGCGAATCCAAAATCCAAATTGCAACTCAATGAAATTAAAAGAACTAACAACCGAGGTATATCGCACTTACGACGAGCAGTCCAAAAAGCTGGACGGAGGCCGACGGAGGGTGTCAGGGTTTGCACAATGCCGAAAAAAATAAGAAGCCCGCTGAGAATTCATTTGAACAAAGGGGAGGTGCGCAGGGGGTCTCGACTGAACCTAGAAGAGGCGGTAGCATGGTGCGGCCATGGGAATGGTCCGCTGGAGCTTCGGCCGAACCCCGGGGAGCTGTGTGGATGGTCGGATGAGGGTGAGGAGGCATGGCGACTCGATGAGGAGGTCCGGCGAAGGGGGCAGCACGACGCTGCTATCCTGAGAGGGAGAGGAGAGAGGTGCGATGCTGCTGTCCGAGGAGGGCGGTGTGGGGGTTTTGATGCTCCGAAGGAGGATGGCGCTGAGTGGTTCTATCGGGAGATAGGCGGTGCGAGGAGGGAGACCGGCGGGACCTTTGCGACGGGGAGAGACATGCCGGAAGGGAGGTGCGGCCGAAGTCTAGGGTGCGTGAGGCAGTAGTGTGCGGCTCTCTGGGATAGGGACAAGAGGGTGGCGCGACGACGCAAGGTGAGCCGAAGGGAAGAGACGCTGGACAGCCGCGACCTGGAAAAAGAGAGCAAGGGTAGGGGAAATTTGCGGCGCCAGTAGGGTTAGGGACCGTTGTGCAAAAAAAGAAGGCAGGTGGAAAAATGTCCGCGCAGGAGAGAGGAAAGAGCAAGAGAGAGGAGGAAAAAAAAGAAAAAAAAAGAAAGAAAAAAAAGAGGAAAGAGAGAAATAAAAATAATAATAAGTGAAAATAAAATTAAAATAAGATGAAATACAAATAAAATAATACAAAAAAAATATTATTAATCATAACAAATTTCAATACTGATAATGCAAATAAAAAAAACACTTAAACTAACATACACATAATCACAAAAATAGCGATAATTTAAATAGAAAGTTAATTATTGTATAATTGTAACATTAATTTAATACCAACGACCAAATCAACACATTAACACAAACTAATAATAATAGTAATAATAATAGTTATAATCATAACCTAATTAACATATTAAATTAAATAATGACAACACGAATAATAAAACTAAAATAATAAAACCAACCAAAATAATAACATCACTATTAATTTATGTTGGACACCGCACACGGTTGCGTGCGCGGTCGTGTGTGCGGCCACATTCACGGTCGCGTGTGCGGGCGCGTTTGCGCTTCTAGTCGCGATTATGGTCGAGCACTTTTAAAAGATCTCAAATCCCTTTAAAAAAAGAACCGATTCAAACTTCAACTCAAAAGAATGACTTAAAATAATTAAATTAAATGAAGTGTCAGTCGGGGTGTGAAAAAAATCTTATATTGAATTCCTCAGGAGGGATTCTTGGAACACATCATATTCTTGATAAGGTTTTGTGGGAGTGGTAGTCGATAGTCCATGGCTTTCATGTGTTCTATAGTCTCAAAGGGGTCAATTTATCAAGGGATTTGCTTTACATTTTCCCTATAACTCAGGACTCTATTCCATGGAGATATATAAAGGAACAAATTTTCTATAACCTCAAACTCTAGGTATCATCAATTTCTATTTACATAGTTCTTTTATTTACTCTATGATACTCTGATGTGTTTTTAAATAGGCTTGACCTTCTCTTCCATTTCATAGACCAATTTGGGTTCCAATAACTTATGTTCTCCCACTTCATCCCAACATTTTGGAGTTCTGTATTTCTTTCCATAAAGAGGTTGATAAGGATCCATATAGATACTTGAGTGAAATGTATTTTTGTATGAGAACTTAACCAAAGAATTATATTTATCATATCTGCCTCTGAATTCCATAGAGAACACTCTCAACATATAATTAAGTGTATGACTAGGTTTTTTAGATTGGCCATCATTCTGTAGGTGATAGACCACCCTAAATCTCAACTATCTATTTATGTCATATTGAATACTTTTATATAACATTGTGGTTAACCTAATATCTTGATTAGATACAATCTATAGTGGGTTTCTATGAAGTTTAACTACTTATATAATGTATAACATCATGAGTTGATTGAATGAGTAGTCCTCTCGAATGTAAATTAATTGAGAATTATTTATTTTTGGAGTTGGTGTTCTAGAATCAACTATTTTTACTTTTGATTACATGTATATTTGAAGGTTTTAATATTAATAAAAAATATTATTACATATTTTTCATTATTCTACATGACATTGATGAAATAATTTCATAGGGTATCTTCTGTATTAATAAAGACATAATAGTTCTCCACTAAGATGAAAAACTTGAAGTGTGATGATGATATTCTTAAACATAGTTCTATGGTTTAATAACATACTATGATAGGGTAAATAGTATATAGACTATCACTTATGAGTACTTATAAATAGATGAGGCTTCTTCTCATGAAGTTTTCACTTGGTAATATCTAATATGGGAGATTATGAGAACATACCCCCCAAAAGGAATTCTTCATGTATTGGCATTATCAAGTATTCCTATAAGTGAGTGTGTATAATGGTCCTTAGACTTTAATATTTTTATTGACACATTACATTACTTGTGCACTTAGATTTACATACCAAAACCATCATGCCATATATTGGTGGGAAGTAGGGTACATTAGGTGTGTCATGAATGACAAGTTATTAATGGATAAGTTAAAGAAAGATTTGTTCCTTCCATTTTTTTGAAAGATGATATCTCATACCTTTGAATGAAATAGAACCATCACATTAAATTACATGGCCATGGTGTAACAAAACATTTATTTTATGTAGTTATTAGGTTGAGGACAAGGTTGTGCAACATTATTGATGAGATATGGTTTCCAAGGGATTATATTATACTTTGAGTGTTCATATGTGGTTGTATTCGTTGTGAAAATAAGTTCTTTATCTTAGGTTTCTTAACCCATTATGAGACATTAATCTTGGAATTTAATCAATTAGGTCTAATTCCACTAAGAAATAATTTAGAGGGTCACACACTAAGTATTTTCATTGATATCAATTAAATTATAATTGAATTTAATTAATGGAATAAATATTATTCTCAAGACTAAGGAGAAATTTTATTCAACTTTTATTTATGGCATAAATTAAATAAATATTTATTTTCCATATTGTGAGTAAAATATATTTATTTAATTTATATAATATTTATTAAATATTTTTTCCATGTATTGCGGTTAAAATATTTATTTATGAATAAAATATTTATTTTTATGTTCAATAAATACCAAGTAATTTGAGAAGACCATGATGGTTTTTGATAATAAATAATAATTTACAAGCCGGTAAAATAATATTTATCATTACGCCAGTTAGTGCATTCCATAAAATAATAATAATAATAATAATAGTATTATTATTTATTGAATGAGTTTTGATAAATATTATTATATTATTTAACGAGTGGTATGAAATTAAATAATATTTTAACCTAAACCCTAGCTTTATAAATAGATGATTATATAAATTGTGAAGGTTTAATCGTTAATCATGAAATTGAGATCTGTGAATCATCGCTTACAATTTAATTTCCTATTGAATTCCACTTCCTCTATTCCTTTGAAGAGTGAAAAGTGGTAGAGAGATTCCATCGAGATTAAAAGAACTATAAGTGATCAGGGTAAACAAAGAAAAATGATTGATTCATCATGATAACACCTGAAAATCAGTAGGTTTCGGTCAAAGATCAAAGGAGCATGTGTGGATCACCGATGTAGGGATTATACACTTGGATCCTTACAAAACAACAAAATCAATTTGAAAAAGAGTTTTCATAAAATCAATATCTACATCAAAGAAAAATCCAAGTATGAGGTAATCATTTCATCCGATTACAAATAAAAAATTATAAATTTAACTTGAAAATATCCTCTATGGGTTATGGGTTTTCCTCTATGTTGATATCCAGTGGAAAAATTTCATTTTTCATTACGTTCATGTTATATACAGTATTGAAAATTATTCATTGTATTGGAAAAACCTTTATGGTTTAATTCCCACTCAGACACTTCCACTGTGCCTAAAACTAACAAGTCCTATCAAAGGGGTCATGTTTCAAATTTTTTATTATTTATTTTATTATTGATATATATGCATAATAGTGATTAGATATTTTATTTCTAGATTACTCATTATTTAATATGATTTTAATTATAATTTTTTTGACATATTAATCATCATCATTTAATGTTTCATTTCCTTAAAGGACTAAGAATAGATTAATTATGACCAAAGATTCCATTAGAAAGTGCTACGAATTCTAGCCAATAATTCTGGGTTACATGTCGTGTAGCTAGAGTACACACCATTTATACAAGTACACTACATTTGGACATGTCATGGGATACAAGATATTCCAAGATGTAACTAGATAAGGTTCCTTTATTGCAAACCACATGTAGAATGAGACATTCTAGTACATCTCTCGTTATATTACATGGTGTGAAGAAAGTGTACACATCATGTAGTCTACACTGTTTAGCGATGAAATTTGTGAAGACCATGTTGTAAAATACATGGTCAAAACCATGTGATACTGACATGCTAGAGAAATAATGACATACACGATGTGTAACCAACATACCTAACATGTAGTTCATAATTTCTAGTGTTTGAAGTAAAAGTCATGCCATTCAACGAGACACGATGACACCCAACTAGAGGAACACACAATGTGGTGTGCATATCATGTGGTCCCATCTCTGTAGAACATGCCAATTACTTTGACAGATTGTGTAGACACATAGAAACAAAGATACACAATGAATAGTTGGAATTTACATGTTGTGTAGTTCAGACGAGGTACACACTGAATCTCTAGGCATTTACCCCAAGTACAATATAAACAAGGTACATAATGTGTAGATCGATAGTACATATCATGTAGTATCCCAATAAATATAAATTAAAGTACATTAAATTTCAAATTGCAGCAATAAAACCTTATTATATTGATTGACACCTGATGTGTCTAACAATTTATTATTTTTTAATGTACTTTAAATGCTCAATTAATTTATTATAATCATATATAATTATTGGTTCTACCATTTATTTTCCATGAATGCCTTAATGATAGGTATCACCAATGGAATTCAATTGGTCATTAAGATAAAAGGCAATTAATTAATTAATTCAAGAGAATCTATCTTAATAATCAATCTTAATAGTAAATAATAAATATAAATGAATATTAACCAATTTACTTTTGTGTATTCGTTATATGCATATAACCGTTCATTAGAATGACCAAGACCCATGTAAGTGAAGGTTTAATTTAATTTAATTTATTATATGAGTTCAAAATTATTAGTCATTAAATTAAATTTGATGGCCTAAGATTCATCCCACCATCCATTATTATATAGTACCTATGTATCCAAGAATATTTATATAATTATCCTTAACCAATCCTTTGCTTCCCCAACCTGTATTTGAGTTATAAATACAAGTAATAAATGGAGTATCATAGGGCATGTGGAGGCATTTCAAGATGGAACCTGGGCGATGCCAACTTATGTGATACATAGGTGGATAGTTGTAATCCTGTAACTCATTACAAGACTATAATAATGAGTTTTCCACTAGGACTTAGGTTTATTTATTATCCCTTAAATAAATAAACTATTAGATTAACTCACGACTGATTTATTTATTTATTTATTTATGAATTATGCATTATTTATTTTATGGATAAATGACTATGATTAGATAAATAATTAAACTAATGTTCAGTTATGGAATATAAATATAAATGGTTTATCAAAAGATGGTTAATCACATAAGTAAAATCCAATCAATATTAACAAGTCATTTAAAGGATAAACCAAGATAATATTTACGCATAATAAATAAAATACCTCAAATACATATTATATCATACTTAGCCTTCAATTACTTGATTAAGAATGAAATCCAAAGGACCAAGTTTTTAACCAACCCTCATTGGGAAAATTACTTTTATTGTGAAGTTATTATGAAAGTTTTTGGTTGACTTAACCATATTAGAAAGAGAGAAGTATCCCTTGATAAAATTAATGTAACTAAAATTCAATTATTGAGGAAATCCCAGTAAGGATTTCTAGATTGGGTAATCCAATCAATAGATAAAGATGAAACAATCCCATAGTTAGAAAATATCTATCTACCTAAATACCTTCAGTTGGCTTGACCAACCCTCATTAGGGTTATGCGAAGGGCCACAGGGATCCTTTTCACATTAATTTCTAAGAAACTAGACATTCCAAGTTCAATAGTGAGGGTTATTGGGGCTTGATAAAATAGTTGGGAACTAAAATAAAAATTAATAGTTATTATTTTTTCTCATATAATTTGTAATTGTAAAAATATATAATGATATATTTTTTTTATAATTATAAAAAAATGTAATGTTCGTCATATGCATTATCCCTATGATCAGTATCAGAGAAAGACCATCTCTACATTGGTAGTAACATCCAAGAATGTTATAGATTCCTTTAGGTTGTGTTGTTCCATGAATAGATATCTTACATTCTATAATCCTCACAACCTAATCTTCCTACAAAGGAGGTGATTGGTAAAGAGTTAGCTATCTATGAACAATAGTTGAACAAAACAATCAACATTAAATATTTAATACATTTTTCTATGTCTAGTAAACTCATGAAGTCTCATGAATTCATGGTTTCTTATATCATACTCAAGCATCTTCATTGTCTTTACCAAGAGAGATAAAGACATGAATGGTTTGAGATATCCAAGGTGATAT
Source organism: Viscum album (assembly GCA_963277665.1). Classification (NCBI taxonomy): domain Eukaryota; kingdom Viridiplantae; phylum Streptophyta; class Magnoliopsida; order Santalales; family Viscaceae; genus Viscum; species Viscum album. Next base: position 178,865,162 of record OY728159.1, on the reverse strand, counting down.
TTTAGATTATTCTTAGAGAGGGTGCACCATCTAGGCCTCTTTTAGTCAAGATCATTTGATACATTGAATGCTTAGTGGTTATAGGATTTAAACATCCTGATGAAATATACACTGATCCAATTCTTGCATCAATACCTCAATGATTCACTAGATGTTTTTGTAAATTTTAATATGAACAACCTTGAAAAGATTCTTCTAGATCTACTTTCTCTTCTTCACCAAGTTGATAAAGAGATGAATCATGAAAGGACTTCCATCCTTAAGGTGGATAAATTGGAAGGCCAAGTAAATATCTCTAAGCCTAAATATTATTCACAACTCCCTTCCAAAAAGAGAAAGATCAAGAGGAAAAAGGGGAGTAGAATTTTATTTGTTTATCATGTGGTAAGGAGGGTCACTGGAATAATAACTACACCCAGCCAAATATGAAAGGGGAAGATTCAGGGGTATTTGTTATCATGTTTAAATTGTTTTTTCCCAAAAATTTGTTATTATATATAGTTTGTGGTTCTCACATATGTATTCAAATACATGAACCATGTAGATTCAGAAAAAATGAATGAGGGGAGGTAGATCATTGAGAATCCAACGTAGCCAAAGTTATAGCTGTAGATATTGGGGACTACTAATTCACATTGCCGACATGAATGATATTGAGTTTTAAAGTTTTTTATTATGTGATATATGTTACCAAAAACATAATCTGTGCTCCCAGACATGATACAGAAGGATTTATTTTCAATTTTGGGAATATTTTTTTTATAAATATAGAATTTTTTATTCTAAGACAAGTTAAAATAAAGGTAATTATTTGTTATATTACATGAACCATGTAATGATAATTTATAATGAAACTAATTCACATGAATTATACTAGACACAACTATTGCATCATCCACCAGGTTAGTGTAAAAAAAAATTTGACTAAATTATACCAAAATGAATATTTAGATTATTTTGAACTAAAAACACTTGGTGTATGTCACACATGTTTATAAGAAAAAATTAGAAAATTCCCATTTATTGGAAAAGGTGAAAAGTGCAAAGATATTATTCAATTAGTTCACACCGATGTGTACAAACCATTTCCTACTAAAGAAAGGGTGGGTACTCATACTTTATAACTTTTTTTCTGATGATTTAAGTTGATATGGATAAGTCTACTTGATTAGGTACAAGAAATATTCCTTTGAGATATTAAATGAATATAATAATTAAGTTGAGAACCATATTGGTAAAAATATTAAGAAACTATTCTCAGACTGTGGTGGAGAATATCTTAATCTATACTTCATTGATTTTTTATGGGAGTTTTTAATCCTTCATCAATTCACTCCTCCTTATACACCTCATAGGAATGGTGTAAGTGAAAGGAGGAACCACACTTTGTTAGACATGGTGATATCTATGATGAGTAATGCGAGTCATTCATTATATTTTTTGGGATACACATTACAAATTGAAGCAAAAATACAAAACCAAATTCCAAATAAATAGGATGATGTATCCTATATTAATTTTGGAATAAAAAGAAACTCATTTTGTCATACTTGAATGTATGGGGTTGTGAAGAGTTTTTCAAGGTCTATTCTGGAAACAAACTTTCACCTCGAGGCTAAAGTGTACCTTTATAGGATACCCTAAAGAAACTAGGGGTTGTTACCTATACAACCCCTAAAAAAATGTAATAATGGAAATACATTCCATATTCCCTAATAGGGATAACATATATAAAAGATATAGTGGGAGTGAGACAAAATACGATGAAGTCAAGGCTCATGGTACCCAAGATTTGGCATTGGAAAAAATTCCACAAAGCCCAATTGAAGAAGATGTTCTAGAGACACAAGTCCTACATAGGAGTAAAAGATAGGTTAGAGAACCAAAATGGTATGTTTTTCTAGTCACTAATAATGGTGACTAATTATTTGTTGATAATAATGATCCTATAATCTACAAGTATACAATAAGTGAAATAGATGTTTCTAATTGGAAATAATACTTGAATTCTGAAATAGATTCCATGTTCCAAAACCAGGCCTGGATTTTGGAAGATCCTACAGCTGATATAAATCCAATTTGTTGTAAATGGGTATTCAAGAAGAAATTGGTCATGGATGGAAAACGAATTACTTATAAGGAATGATTTTTTTCAAAATGGTTTAATTTGAATCAAGGCATAAACTACAATAAATCATTTTCACTAGTTTCAATTCTGAAATCCATCAGAATTTTACTTTCCATTGTGAATTTCTATGAATATGATATTTGGTAAATGGATGTTAAAAAAACCTTCCTTAATGGGAAAATCCAGGAATATTTAAATATGGCTCAACCCAAAGGGTTTGTGTCTCAAAGGATTCAAAAAAGGTATAAAAATTGAAACGATCCATTTATGGGCTAAGGAAAGCATCCGGGTTATGGAACATTCAATTAAATGAAGCTATAACAGAATTTGGTTTCATAAAGAATAAATGTGGTCCTTGTGTCTATAAATGGTTTAGTGGGAGTGTGGTCATTTTCATCCAAATTAACTTTTTTATTATCAATGATACTTTTTAGTATAAAGTGTGAAACAAATAGTTCAAACAACAAATGAAAAGACAATGAAATTAAAAAAAACTTATGTTTACCAGACTCCTTTTCCATACATAATTTCCAAAAAAGAGAACTTATCTGAGTCTTCAGATACTCTATTAGAAGGTCTTCAAAATGGGATGAAAACTTGTCCCATGTCTACATGTACACCTCTTTGGTCACCTTCCCTTCTTTGAATCCCCCAATTAGTATGATATCATGATTATTAATCCATTTACATAGCTCAATATTTTCATCATCTTTAAGTAGCCTTCCCATCATCATTTAGGAATCTACATCAGAGACATTAATCATTAAAACTGATTCCTTCATTTATTCATTTGAATGCATAAGAATTTTTAGGTTTGGGTCAAGACCATCTCTCTCTTCCCTTTGGGTTTCATTTAGAGCAACACATGAAGAATACCCATAATCCCATGCCTCATCCCAAAAATAATTTGCGAAATTCTTGGGAACAATTTCTTTTATCTTGGGTTTTGATTTCATAAAGGATCTTGTATCCTTTAGGAGTGGTAAGTGTGAATAGTTTTTCTCCCTTTCTTATTTCCTCTCTGACTCTTCCTCCTCATCAGACTGGTTAGACTATTTCCTTGAAATTTATATCAGGAATAACCTAAAAGGAAGCCAGAGGACTCATCATTGTGATCATCTAAATCCCCATTATCATCCTTGGAGATCACATCCCCAACAATCTCTTGACCCTAGTAATAATTTTCCAAAATCCCAAAGTGGTTTCCCATATCAATATCTGGCACCTTTATACCAAGATTGTGCTTTACTAAATACATTCCCCCATTGGCATGTTTCCAGGTCATTCTATCTAAGAAATCACATTATTTAAGAACATTAGAATCCATTATTTGTCCTATCATTTCTTGTTTCCCCTGATTCTTTTCTTGATTAGTAATTTCATTCTCTAAATGAGCTATCTCCTCATAGAATGGAGCTATAGGTGGCCTCAGGCCTCCCTTAAGCACTGCATCCTAATTTTCCTTCTTTGAAAAAGAATGAACAAACTCCCTAGGGGAACCCAGATCATTCCTCAATAAATTAAATACCCAAGAAACCATAGGGTCACCTTAACTCATTCCGCTATGTATATTTTTATAATTGGGACAAGAGAAAACCCCAATCATCTTATGCCAAGGCAAGACTCCCTCCACACTTAGCCCTAATCCTTTTACACTTCCTTATAAGACCACACCCTTTTTATTAACAGAGATCCTTATTCCATGCCTATAGGTAGCCTCTGAATTTCTCAATTTCTTATAGATGGAGAAAATGTTGACCCACGATTCATAGACCACATGCTGTCTGCAATGAAATTACTCACCCACTGTAATCCAAACAAACCAGGAAGGCATCCTCGAAGTGTCCACTTCCACACAGACCCACAGATATACCAGGTGACAAAGATCTCAAGTTCTATTATCAAAGAATAGAAATATACCCACTAGGATACCTAACATTCTAAAAATAGATGGGGTTTTAAATGGAAGTGGGAGTTGAGGAAAACATACCCAGATCGCAACTGAATAGGAGTCTCACTTCATGTGGTAGTCATAAGACCATCTAAATAAAAAGAACTGAGATCCATTGTAGCTGTGGGGTGAGCAGGACCAAGCCTTGATCAAATCCTCCTCTGATTCTAACTGAATCATAATATTCTTGTTGCCAAGAAAACCCACAATCTCTCTTTCTTATAAAACCCAATTCCTGAAAACAAATCTATCGAACAAGTCCACCAATGGTTATCTATACTTGATCCGAGAAATCAGTGTAAGATTCAGAAGTTATAACATCGTGAAGAATTATGGAGTAGAGATTGGGAGGTTAGGGTTTCCATTGAAGAGATTCAGTACCTTAGGTAAAAAAGAGATTGGAGTGAATGAGGGAAATTGTTAAGGGTTGGATAATGGAGAGAAGATCCTTGATGTCGCCCCTTAAAGACATCAGGGCTCCCACCTCCATTGGTGGAGGGACCAGATCAAAGGCCATCGCCGTCACGAAATAAGTGCTATAACACTCTGACCCAGTTACCCTAAGCCAGTGAATTATTTTAATACATTTTCATGATTACAAGAAATCATGTCCCAAAGTACCGATCAATTTAATAGTATTGGAAAATAGATTAAATAGCCCAAATGGCCCGAAGGCCTTATTTTTTATTTTATTATGGATAATCCCTCATTTAAGGGTTGAATGGGAACCCATTCATGACCCGTAGGCCCAAGTCACAAGGCCCGACACACCCGCAATACATGACCCAAAGGCCCAGAGGCATACAATGCCCAGTACATGACCCGTAGGCCCAGCCCACTTGAACTTTCCCTCCCCATCTTCCTGCGTCATTGATCACCTAGCTCCCCACCTTGCATTGCTGATCGGCTAGCATTGCCCCATACAAAGCTGCATGGTGCCTGGTCTCGATGGCGGCTGCCATACCCTCTCATTCTTCCAATCCGGTTAGCTTTGCATCTGGTGGCTGCTACTCATGTTTCTCTAATCCTCTTCTGGGGAATGTTCTATGTGATCTGGGTTACTCCATGGTCCACGTGACCCGAAAACCCTATGGCCCGAAGGCCTTTAATGACCCGAAGGCCCTGGAGACCCGTAGGCCCAAACCGGTGGCCCGAAGGCCCAAATCGGGTGAATAGTTCCGGCTGTTACAACAGGCCCTGTCTGTCACTTACTAAGTCAAATTCATTACTCATATGAAAAGGGTGAAACATAACATAATCATTTTTATTAAAACAATTATACGAAATCTAAATAATTTAACCATAAACCATAAATGGTATAAAAATAGTATATCCACATTAAAAAATATCATAACTAATTAAATATAATATGGAATATTGTATTATAATAAATCAATATCAATCAAGAATAATATCCAGTAAAGTATGTTGACATAGTTTAAAAAGATAAGTAAAAATCTTTGAGAGAAATATCCCTTTTTCATGAAATCATTTAAAAGTCACACAATTTATAAAGGAAGTAATTTAAAATATATTTTTGAATCATATTTTCCCATACAACTTTTAATATTCTAAAATTAATTAACATTTTAAAACAATCATGTCTGAATAAATAAATCATGAAAATCATTTTGAAAACACGTACATCAATTAAATAGATTTAGAAAAGTAAATATTTAAAAAATTTGAAATGATGATCTAGTTAAAGATTCCATTCCATAAAAACTTAACAGATTCATTTTGAAAACATTTTTATGAAACATGGACATGGATGATATGTATGTCCCAAAAAATACTTAGACATAAACAATCTCATATAGTAATGATATTGAGAAATTAACCCTTACCTTAGGTTTGATACTCTCTACATGTGTCCAAAACTCCTGTATAACGTGTTTAAAAATATTATTAACATGTACCAGAATCATAATAATATTTATGATATCATATACAAATATTTTATGACTTTATATTACCCGTTTATTAACAATTCTAAGTTAATGTAACATTTCGGGTAATAATCGCTTTGTTTATCGTACATGTTTTTAATTTTTATTCTTGATCATATTACATAGATCATGATTTAATTAATTCGAGAATGTATAATATGATTTATTTATCATAAATATAAATATTTATAACAATTATATACAAGAAATGGAATAGACTGTTCATGGAGATGGTAGGCCGTATGTAGGCATGAACGCTGTTTCCATTTTCATATCGTATGGAAGTAAGTTAATGAAATATAAGTGTGTGTATATATATATATATATATATATATATATATATATTTCTTAATAGTATCATTATTATGTCATATATTTCATAGTTATTAATAATATTTATTCTTATAATCATTCTTTGATGGTGAACATGGATGTTGAGTCTCATCGCATCGTGGAGATGATAAGACATACATACACACGAGCGACGATATCATTTACTTAATGGTTCAATGGTATGGATTTAGATGAAATATTTATTTTAAATAAATAATATAATGCTATATTTATTATTTAAATCCATTATATTCATCGTTATATCCATATAGATAAAGTGTACATGAAAAACAATTTACCCCATGGCGTGGAGACGGTAAGTCGTACATACGCACACATGGTGGTATTGTTTTTCATAAGATGGTTAAAAAGAGGAATATGGTTGTCCCAAATCTTAAAAACATCTCATAATATATTATATTCTGGAGTTATTTTTTAGTAAGGTAAAAACTTAGTAAGAGGAAGTATAAGAAGAAATGAACTTAGAAAGAAGGGATAAAATGATTAGAACTTCTTCGGGTGTCTCCTTTTGATTTGTAGAAAAATACTCCTTAATTTGGATTTAATCCCAATGGGTTACCTGTAGTATGAAGGTAGGGAAGTTTAGAAAAGATTTGTGTAGGTTTTGGATGAGACAAAGGGCTTTGGAGGTGTGAATTAAAGAGAAAGGGAGGTGCCCTTTTATAAGAGAGGTGAATGGCACTTTAGGAAAATCGTGAAATATTAATTTATTATAAAATTATATTCACTTTCTAATAGATAAAAATTGATTTATTTAGAGTATAATATGATTATGGGTTGAAATAAGCTCAACCAATAGGTTTTATAAATTTTTAGGTCATAAAATTATCCTTATCTTTTGGAATTAACCCTTAGTTAAACAGTTTAACTCTTACCATGTCTTCTTGTATTTTTATACTATAGGATTAATTTAGTTACTATAAAATGACAAGGTAACATCAAGTGGATAATTAATTACATTATTAACATTATATAATTTAGTTGGAACAATTCTATATTTTTAGGACTTTTATATCATTTAATTGAATAGTATTTGTTTTAAAAACTCATTTGTGTCAATTTTGACACTATTTAATAATTGATTTTTGTTAAAGTCACAAAAACTTGATTACTTAAAAAACAAGGAATTAAATCAAATATAATATGTCAATATAATCCATATAATTCATATATGACATCAAAATAACTAAATTACATTTATTCTAACATTTATAATATCATTTGTTTGAATCCTTTACTAATGAAACAGTCACTGCATCATTATCGTGTCATAATTAAATTTATTTATTTTATGTTTAAAATTTATAAATAAAATATCATGATTTATTAAATATTTTTAGATTTATAATTACTATTTATTCTTGAAGATAAAAATTATATAACCCCATATAAGAATTGTTTTAGTGAAAGATACATGTTTATGTTATATTTTTCTATACTTTAAATTAAATCTTATAAAATGTCATTTTCACACCCAAGTGGATCCATGGGGTCCCAAAATCAACCCATTGAAGCCCATGGTCAGAAATATCTCATAAAATAGGATTATGATATGTGTTAGAGCAGTTTAATATTATGATAATAATATTTTTTACCCTTATTTACCAGATTTACCCTTTAACCATGGTAAATAAAATAATTACTGTAGTTACTATTCATAATGTAAAAAAATAAAAGGTAAATATTTAAAATTTTTTGACCTTATGATTCAAAATATGGAATAAATGTTTCCAAATTCAAAATAGGGTATTGGAAGAAATTAATTTAAAATCAATTCTCGTTGTCAAAACTAGAAAGCAGGATTTCAAGAAGTAAAAACTATAAAAAGATTGACATATCTTTATGTACAATTAAAATTTAAAAATACTTATAATGACCTAAATTATATTAAATGATAAAAATATAATATAATTATACTTTAAAATCAATCATATTTCTAATTTAAAACCATAAATTATTTTGATTAAAAAAGTTTTTTTCAATTAAAATTTACTATTTTTCAATATTCATCAAAATATGAAAGTTATCATAAAAGTACCAAAAATTTATCCAAAATAAATTTATATGTACCAATTATAAAGAAGAATTTAATTTCATCAAATTTAATATATAAATGTTTCAAATATTGGATTTAAAAAGGGTTCGCCATTAAAAGGCGGAAAAACTGCATTTTTTGAAAAATACTTCTTTTATCTAAAAAATTGAATAAGTCTTTATATTATGTCTAAGAAACAAAAAAAATTGAATGTTAAAATTATATGGGATATATAAAATTCAAAATATGGTTAATACTATTCATAAACTCTTTTAAATGGCTAGTTTGATAGGTCGTGGTGCACTTGAACTCAGTGTTGCGTACTTCACACACTATTGAATTTTTTTAAAAAGGAAGTGTACCGTGGAAGCTTGGGGTATTATAGGAGATTACATCAAGAAAAATTTCACCATTTGTTGATTCTGAGTGTGTTAATTTTCTTAATAGTATATTTTAAGGAAAAATTAATTATTAGAAATGAAATACCCATCTTACAGTATGTTAAGTCGTGGTAGAATTAATTTTTCTCAATGAAGGACTTATGTGAATAAGTATATATTCATTGGATAAATATTCAGAGTGATAGGTCAAAGAGAATTTTAGTCCTAAGTCAAGGTACATATATTGACAATATAAAAAAGAGATTTAGTATGAAAAAATGCAATAGAGGATTGTTTACAATGTCACATGGTATTAATAATTCTAAGAAAAATATTCCTAAGACACATGAGGAAAGACAAAGAATGGTAAGGATTATATACATATTAGTGATTTGGTTAATTATATATTTTATACTATCTACTAGGATTGATGTTTTATACACCCAGAGTACAGTAAGAAGATATAATGATAAACTAGGTGAACCTCAATGGATGTAATTCAAGACTATCCTTACATATGTAAGATATATTATTGATATGTTTCTGTTCTATATAGGAAATAAGGAACTAATCATTAAAGGATATGAAAATTCTAGTTTACAAACTGATAAAGATGATATGAAATCAAAAATATGTATATTTTTACTTTGAATAGAGGTTTTTTGAGCTTGAAGAGCTCAAATAAGGATGTGGTTGTAGATTATACAAGAGTCAAAGTGTATTGTAGCTTCTAATGCCACTAAAGAAATAGTTTGGATACTAAAAATCTTATAAGCGGTTCATGTGATACCAAGAAGTAATGATCCCATCACACCCTATTGTGATAATATTTTAGTGGTTTCCCTTTCTAAGGAGAATGATCACATCAGTGGATGTATCATATTATCCATAATTATTATCTCATGAGATATTTTTCTCAGGGGGTGAGGTTGTAGTGAGTATAATATCCATGGAAGGAAATGTGGGGAACCCTATGACTAATGCATTGACTTTGCAGAAACATAATCATAATATGAGGTCTAGATGATTAAAAGTCATCAGAGGTATGATCTAGTCTAATTGGATGTTTATTGGAGTTGGTGTTCTAGAACCAACTATTTTCACTTTGTATTACATGTATATTTGAAGGTTTAAATATTAATAAAATTGGCTTATTGCATATTTTTCATTGTTTTGTATGACTTTGATGTAATAATGTACTTGGGTATATATCACATTGATTTGGTCATAGCGGTTCCCTACTATAATTATGACCTTGAAGTTCCATGATGATATTCTTAAATATAGTCCTATGGTTTGATAATGTACTATGACAGGGAACCTATTATGCAGACTGTCAAGTGCGAGTACTTGTAATCAGATGAGGATTATTCTCATGAAGTTAGCACTTGGTAACCTCCTTGATGATAGATTAAGAGAACATACCTTCCAGTATAATTTCTATATGTTTTAGTGTAATCAGATATTTATATCTATGAATGTGTGTAATGGTTCTTAGACTTTAGGATTATCATTGATATATGTCATGACTCACACACTTAAATTTACGAACCAAAATCATCACACCTTGTGTTGGTGGGAAGTATGGTATGTTGGGTATTTCAAGAATGGAAAATTATTATTGTATAATTCAAGGAAGGAATTATCCCTACAATCTTTATAAAAGTAGATATATCATACCTTTAATTGAAATAGAACTATCACATTAAATTTCATGGCCATGGTGTAACAATGCATTTATTTCATATAGTCAAAGAGAGACGTATCAAGCACATAGGATGATGACATGGTTGTGCAACATGGTTGATTATATATTATGAATAAGGGATTATATTAAACAATGATAATTTGTATGTGGTTGTAGTTGTTGTGATATTAAGTTATTTCTCTTGGGTTCCTTGACCCACTGCAAGACAACAATCTTGGAATTTAGGTAAGGTATCCTAATGCTAGTGAGAAATAATCCTAGAGGGTCACACACAAAGTGTTTTTATTGATCTCAAATAAATTATATTTGAATTAAATTAATGTAATAAATATTATTCTCAATCTCAAGAAATAATTTTATAAAATTTTTATTGATTTCATGAATAAAATTAATATTTATTCACCGAATTATGAATAACATATATTAATTTTATTTATTGAATATTTAATAAATATTTATTCTCAGGATTATGGATAAAATATTTATTTATTAATATAATAATTATTTCGGTGTTCACTAAATGCCGAGGAATTTGAGTAGACCAAGACCATGTATGGTGATAAATATTAATTTACAAGCAAAAAAAATAATATTTATCATTTTTATAGTCAGGTAATTCCATGAAATAATATAAATAATAATAATATATGGAATGAGGTTTGATAAATATTATTATAATATTTAAGGGACAATATATAATTAAATAATTTTTTAACCTAAACCCAAGTTCTATAAATATACGGTTATGTCTACTATGTAAGGTTAATTATTAATCGATAAATCAAGAATTGAGAATCATTTCACACAAAAAATTTATCCCTCGAATTCATGCTCACCTCTTCCTATCAATAAGGATAAGTGATATAGAGATTCATTTAATATTTAATGAACTAGATTTGACAAATAAGAATAATGTATAATTATTGATTCACTGTGATAGCACCCATAAATGAATCCACTTTGCTCAGAGAATAAAAGAGCATGTGTGGATCTCCTATAGAGGGATTCTATAAGTAAAGAACTATTTTCTCATGAATGAATGAATTGTTAGTTTTTTAAATTTTAATATATTAAATGTCCCTAATAATTATTTCTAATCAAGCCAAGGAGGTCATGAGAGTTTTCAGGGTGCATTCAGATCCTATAGCTCTGAAATGGGAAAAAAATATTGGGCCACATAGTTTGTTTGAAACCGTGCAACCCAGGGCACGTGGCCCTACAACCGGTTGTAGATAGGGGATATAAACCATTTTAATGGTCAAAACAAGGTTATTCAAACCATGTTTCTAAGTATGTGATTTTTACCTTGTAGTAGTGAACAAAGCATGGTTTCTCCAAACCATGTGGCTGAACTGTGCACAGTGATATTTTGGGTTGAATTTTATATTTTACCCCCACTTAAACCCTACGTTATTATTTCCATTTCTTCTCCCTCCACCAGCTAAAATAGTGGGTTTCCTCTCCTTTGATATTAAGAAGCTCCTCACCTAGTAATTGAGCCAGAGTCTCCATCCGGTGTTAGCTTCTCAATATGTCAAAAGCATTGGATCACTTGAGGTATGCTCCCCTAGTCTCTCAACTCATATCGAAGTTTATATTTAAATCCATTAAACTATTTTGGATTTAGGACCATATACCCTATTTTTAGGGTGTTGTAATTTTTTGAAAATATCTTCCAACCTACTCCAAATGTGAGGCCAAAATTGAATGAGGAGTCATAAATGATTGAGTGGTAGGTGTTCATGTTGTCTTCTCATTGAGTTTTTTTATTTAATAACTATTTCCACTATGTCATATGCCGGTATTTGCTGAGAATCTTTAATATGTTGATTTATTCAAGTCTAATTGACCATTGAAACTTTTTTATTACCTATTAAATCTTGTTTAAGGGGTTATAGATCACACATATCATATAAGGACACCCCATGGGTGTGCCATTGAAATTGGACAATTTGGAAAATTTGTTCAAAATTCCTAAACCTACCAAGTCCCTTCTAGTTTGGCTTTTAAATGTAATTTCTATTGAATAATGTTTAATTCATTGAACCTAAGACACCTCATAGGTGTTTGGTCCTCTTAGAAATGGAATTTCCCAAGTGGCCCTATGCCTTGTTGCCATGAAACCTTCCTTTTGACCCTTGAAGCCTTATAAATGAATTTTCCATTGGTTAGGAAAATTGAATGAGTTAGTTTTTTTTTGATTGGATAAAACATGATGGATTTATTTTTCCATGAAAGGAATTAAATGAACTTGATATATATAGGATAGTTAAACCATTCCTTTTTCTCATGCCATAAAAATTACTATTTAAATTGTAATGGATTAATGGATTGGACCTTGGATAATGAAATGCATGAGAGGCCTTTGCCTCATGTATTAAATTATGAATGTGAAAATGCCTCCACTCCATGTTATGTTTAATTATTCTTTTGAAATGTAAATCCATGTTATGATTGAGTATGGCTATTTAAGTTACATGAGAGGTTATGCCTCATGTAATATGTTATTAAGATGATCATGATTAATTATATATAAATGGAATGGGATATTAAGTTTCATGAGAGGATTATTCCTCATTCCTTATATATATTCATGCGATATGCCTTATCATGGGTTGTTTACGATGGTAAGGGGTGGTGATCTAGGAGGGTGATCACACAACCTTAAATTGGGTGTTGAACATGATGAATCACACCAGTGATACTATATGGGAAATGGGATGAGGTTCCATGTTCCATATTAGTGTGTTTCAGGGTAGCTCACTCATCATCCTGAGTGCTATAGCATGGAGTCTATCACTCTATTGGGATGTATGGCATGTACCCATTTTCATGGGATTTTAGACTCGTTAGACGGGTGATGGACGTCTGTAAGTTACACCCCGGTCCACCCAACACTAGTATCCATTGTATATGACCATTAGTCATCGACATGAACTTGGTTCATATAGGTGGATGAAATATATATAATTATACTATATATATATATATATATTACTAATGAATATATAGTGACAGTTCAGACTTTCATTGTGGGAATGAGACGAAGCAGGTAGATCCATCATGTGTCTTTCTAAAATCCGAGTAGTATTTTTTATTTATTTCAAAATTTCTTTACTTATTCTATAACGCCTTCACACTATTTAGTTATTATTATTACTTTTATTACACATAGAAACCATTGGTGGAGGCTAACTGAGATTTTATCTCACAACCTACTCAGGCTGCCTTTGGTACCCATGAAGATTATATTTCTAAAGGTTTGGATAAAGTAAATCTCCCTTATAGAGGTTCTCTGCTCCCCATTTTTGTATTACAACATGTCATGAATCATTTATCATAATTTCAATATTGGATTTGATATTAATACTAGTTTTTCAGCTATTTATTCAGTCTTCTACTGATATCTATTTATACTATTTGTTTTTTATGCTTGTACAATATATTTATTCTATATGACTGTTTATTATTAAGCTACTATTTATTATTTTATGTATTCACTGTGATACTCTGACATGAGGGTATAGTCTCCATAATGTACCACCCTTACACCCTCGCTATTATTCAATATTATCTAGTGTATGGTGAGGTGTGATTGAGGCCATGTGACACACCAGTCCTGTTACCGTCTTAGTGGTTAGTCTATCTAGGATGTTACAAAGTTTTGTTAGAGTGTTTCCTTTATTGAATTACTATTTGGAGACAATATAATGGAGATTAGGAATTCTTGGAACTTGGTCCTAAGATGCGACTAGGCATCATGAAACCATTTTTGATGTAAGGTCTGAGTGGTTCCTTTCTTGCCTTACTATTTTATATCCTTGAATTCTTTATTACCACCTGATTAAATAAGGGATCTACAATAGATCAAGAATCTGCATAGGCACAAAATGATAAATAATCCATGCATTCTTTCAATGACACTTTTATTTTCCAAGTACATTTTCCCATTACATATTGGTTATATGTTGGATATATATTGAATTTTGATAAAATTTCTTTGAAGGATTGAAAAAAATAATTGATACTTAAAGTGCCTGCCTTAGCCTAATCGTGTTTTTTTGAATTGGTTAAAGAAGACACCTTAAGGAGAAAATTATGGAACATTGAGATTTGAAATATTGATCACATGATCTGTAACATGTTATAGTGTGAGTTGAATGGATCCCATCTTTTTATTCATAAGGTTTATGAGCCCTTATGGATTAGAAGATGGAAAAAATATGATTCAACCATTTTAAGGTGTTTTAAATGTTTAAATGTGGATAATTTCGAAGAAAATATGACTTTCAAATTGAGAATAGCCATCTTATATACATTTGAAACATAGACTTACACCTGAACCCAAACTTAGTGGTGGGTTGTGGGGTATCTCTATTATGTTTTTATGGCATGTTATAGTCTATTCTACAATATAGACATTAATTTATAAGAAGAAATATAGTCATGATAATTATTATAGGAAGGATTCAGTACCTGTACTTGTTTCTTGAGTGAAATATTCTAAATTGAATAAATCTCTTCTAAGGTATATTATTGGAATTTTAGTGTCATGTTTCCATGAAGCCCTTCTATCGTATGCCCTAAAGGCATAGACCACCATTCTCTTGAGTTTGTGGGATATAGGCCACTAGTGATTCCTACTATATAGAAACCTATGGATCCTATAATAGTACCATATATGGGTACAAATGACTAGTTTTGAGATGGTTTCCTTTGTATGATTCAAAACATTCAAGGAATTGTGAGACTTTCCCCAAGTATGGTAGAGTTCACTCATGAGTTTCAGCAGCGGCGTCCTCCCACCTTCTTGGGGGATGACAGACCACATGTTATGGAGTCCTATATTGAGGCTATCATATATATATATATATATATATTATATAATATAGTGATTCCTCTAGAGTGGAGGGTAAATCTACTAGCTTATATGTTGTGTGATTCACTTAAGATGTGGTGGGATGTCATCACCCAGGAAGATCAGCATAGAGACATGGTATGTGCATATGTTCATACTTTCATATAAGAGTACTTATTTCCTTGGACTCTGAGGGCTTACAAAGCTAGATAATTTATGAACATGCATCATGGGAGTATGTCCGTCATGGAATACTCATCCCTCTTCACTGAGCTATAGTGTTTCAATCCTACTCTAGATGTTGATGGTCTTATGACTGCCAGGTGATTTGAGGATAGGCTAGTTTATGCTCTCTGATTGTAGGTCAATGTCTTCATATTGACCACTATTTCAGAAATCGTCAACTAAACCCTTATTACAGAGTAGAATTTGAGGGATGATGAGGTGAGAGTCAATGCGGTTTGATACCTAAAGATTCTAGTGGTTCTTATTCTAGGTGAAAGAGGTGATTGAAGGTTTCTCATGGAGGTAGCAGCAGTCAGGCTCCTCATGAAGATATATTTCCTCTTAGTAACCAGTGTTGGAAGATGGGACATAATAGATCTCAATGATTTTAGGTTATATTGGAGTGAATAGGCTGTGGAAGGATATTCCATATTCAACGTTTCTATAGGTATTTCCCACCAGTGCCTAGTGAATGGGGATCTTCACCTATTCCTTGGTCATGAGCAGGGTCAGAAGGATCATGACATGAAGGCATCTAGAATACCACCGATTGACTAGGACAAGGTGGTGGTCAAGGAGGAGGCAGTTATACTTATTATTCTCAACACCAAAAGAGTGGGCCCACTCAGGGAAGTCATGTAGTGACTCGTGGCTAAGATATAGGATAGTTACATGTATTCTAGCTTACGCCGTATGAGTATATCACTAAACCATATACTATTATAGGAACTATTCTTATAGAATCCACATTAGTGTCTGCTTGTTTTGATAGGTGCATCTCACTCATTTATATCTATGGAAATCAATGAGAGTCTGGGCCCCAATGTTGAGAACTTCCCTAGTGTCATGACGCTATATACACAGTTAGGTATTCAATCTAAGGGTTTTCATCATTTCAAGTAATTTCCTCTTGAGATATGAAGTTACCTTTTTATATGGAATTTTTACATCCTTAACTTGAAAAGATTTGAAATAATCATCAGGATGTACTAGTTAGTTCCTTATAGAACCCATGTTGACTGCGATCATTAGAGGTTGATATTTACATCACTAGAGGTCATTGCACACATGCATAGGGGAGAATGGTATGTTCAAGCTATACGATGAATACCTGAGTAGTATAAGATGGGTTTTGTGTGATCTCAGATCACAATTATTTTATTAGATGATCAAGGGTTACAACCCTCTATTTTTACTCCTATAGTGGAGTGTTACAAATACGTTTTTTCTTGAAAACTTCTCTTGACTAAATCTGGTGTGAAAGGTAGATTTTACTATTGATCTTGTAATAAGAGCTGTACCTATGACAATTCCTCCATATAGGATGGAACCTAAGGAGCTTATGTAGCTCAATAAGTTGTTGAAGGATGTGGAACTGAAATGTTTTATACACCTCAACACTTATCCTTGGGGTTCACCTATCCTTTTCTCCAAGAAGGATGATGGTACCCTCAGGATATATGTGGATTACCATCAGTTGAATCAGATCACTATTAAGAACCAGTATAATTTGTCTATAATAGATGTTCTCTTTGATCATCTCCAAGGATTGGTATTGTTTTCGAAGATAGGTATGAGGTCGAGTTATCATCAGGGGCTTGTCAGAATATCAAACATACCTTGCATAGATTTTAGGAACATGTATATTCTATATGAGTACCTGGTTATTCCATTCAGACTCACAAATTCATCTATTATCTCTATGGATCTTAAAAATCGTGTCTTCCACCAATATCTGAATTCTTTTGTGGTAGTTTTTTTGATGATATCTTGGTGTATTCTCGCTCAAGAAAGAACCATGTAACCAATCTTGAGATTGTGCTGAATGCACTGAGAGAAAATTATATCTATGCTAAGATTAGTAAATGACACTTTTCGACCGACAAATTGCACTTCCTAGGTCATATCATCTAAGAAACAGTAGTTTTAGTAGACCCATAAAAAGGGAAAGATATTTTTTCTTAGGAGCATCCCAATAATATATTTGACATTCATAGTTTCTTGTGGAATTATAGATATTATAGATGCTTTATCCTAGATTTCTAATGTCTTGTAGTTCCACCTATGGGCTTGAAAAATAAGGGTGTTAAATTCATATCGTGAAAATATTGTGAATCAGCCTTTTTGGAGCTAGAGGGAAGACTGACTTCAGTTCCGATTTTTATCCTTCCAAAGCCAAGCAGGAGATATATTTTATACTATGACACATTAGGTGTCAGTCTTGGAGCTATTTTGATGCAGGATGAGAGATTCGTTTCATGTGGTTCTCATCATTCGATACCTCATGAGTTGAATTACACACTACCTCAAGATCATAGTTGTAGTTCATGCCTTATGCTATTGGATAAATTATCTAATTGGAGAGTTTTTTGGGGTATTCACTGATAACAAAATCCTCAAATAAAGCTTCAAATAGTAGGAAATAAATCTTAGGAAATGTAGGTGAGTTGATTACTTATAATCATTTGATTTAAAGCTTGCTTACATGACTGGAAATGGGAATTCAGAAGCCAATTCTCTGAGTCAAAAAACTCAAGCTCAAGAAGTTTAGGAATCTAGTGATGAATGGAAACTTATGGCCTTATTATCAGAGATTCATGTTGAGGTTTAGGAGGACCATGGTTAGGCTATCCTCTTAGCCTTAGTAGTGAATTATAATCTTTTGGAATGGGTGAGGTTGAGATAGTTATCTAATCCAAAAGGACTTTTCCTAAGGGAAATCATTTCAGATGATGATACATATTCAGGTTGAACATTGGATGGGGAAGATACATTATTATTTTTGTGTGTGTGTATGGGTACTGACAGCCATCAGAGAGGAGATGATGTCGGAATTTCACACCTCATCAGGGGCAGTTCACCCTAGTGTCCCCAAAATGTATTGAGGCTTACATCTCCAATATTGGGTTCTTAGTATGAAACATGATATTGGCATATCATCCCTATGTGTTCCACCTATCAGTAGGTAAATGTGGAAAATTAGCATCTGGAAGGTCACTTAAAACTGTTGTCTATTCCTGAATGGAAATGGGGAAATGTTTTGATGGACTTCGTGACTAGTCTACCTAGATCACCCTGTGGAAATGATGTTATGTGGTTTTTCATTGATCGTTTGATGAAGATCACAGACTTATTACCTATGTGAGATAACTTTAAGGTAGATAATCTTGGAAAGATATATGTTATAGATGTTTTTCATCTTCATAGAGCTCCTCATTCTATATTTTATGGTAGAGATTCTCATTTCACATCATGGTTTTGGAAGGGGTTTTAGAAGGCTTTGGGTACACCGGTACTTCTAAGTATGACCTATCACCTACAGAATGATGGACATATAAAATTTACTATTAAAATGCTAGCGGACATGCTCTGTGAATTTTTCCTTGACTTTGGAGGTTCTTGGGAGAAACATATTCCTCTGGTTGAGTTCTCTTATAAGAAAAGATTTTAGGTTACCACCAAGATGTATCCTTATGAAGCCTTATATAGTATGATTTTGTGATCACCTCTATGCAAGATAGAGGTAGGGGAAGCAAATTTTCTTGGTCCTGATATCATTCAAGAGACTATAGAGTAGGTCTTGATGATCAAGAAGCATATATTGACAGATCAGTCTAGAAAGTAGTCATATGCCAACAGACACCGATGACCTCTCAAGTTTGAGGGAATCAACCAGGTTTTCTTGCGAGTCTTGCCCAGGTTGTGGCATTAATTTATTCAAAATCAGGTTGAGCTCTCACTGAGGTTCATTTTACCCTTGAAGGATGTGAAACAAATCATAATTGTGGCCTACCAGTTGGAACTTCCCTAGAAGTATCGGTCTATTCATGATGTCTTTCATGTATCTTAGATTCGCCAATACTATCCACACTCATCATAGCTCTTTTAGCCTGATGAAGTTGAATTGGATATGGATGAATCATTTGAGGAGTATCCAGTGAGTATAGTTTATTGGAGTGTAAAGACACTCCAAATAAGTTCTATTCCTCTTGTATGAGTTCTATAGTAGCATGAATAGGAACATGATGAAACTTTGGAGTATGAAGCTATTATATGAGTTCAGTGGCAGGGATTCCTTGTTGACAATACCTAATTACCCTTAGAAGGCCAACTCAGGGTCAAGTTGCCTTAAGGAGGGGAATTTGTAACAAACCTTATTCTCATGAAGGTATGGATCATTTGTTTTTTAATTTGAATATTTTAAATGGACCTAATAATGATTTCTAATCATGATAAGTAGGTCACAGGAGCATTTGGGGCTCCTTCCGAGCTCAGAGCTCCAAAATGGGGAAAAAAGATTAGGCTGCACATTTTGTCTGAAACTGTGATACCGAGGGCACATGACATTGTGGCCGATTTTAGACATGGGACATAGCCCATTTCCACAACCAGTGCATTTTTAGTCAAACCATGTGCCTAACCATGAAATGTTCCCCTTATAGTAGTGAACTAAGCATGATTGGAATATGGTTTTTCCAAACTGTGCGGCCAAACCTTTCATAGTGATATTTTGGGGTGAATTTACCATTTTAACCCCACTTACACCTAATTTTATTATTTCATTTTCTTCTACCTCCAGTGTCCAAACACGTGAGTTTTCTCTCCTTTGAGCTCAAGAAGCTTATCACCTAGGAATCGATCTAGAGCCTCCATTTAGTGTCAATTTCTTAATCTATTAGAGGATCTGGATATCTTGATATATTATCCCCTAGTCTCTCGACTCCTATATATGTTTATCATTCCATCCATTATTCTTTTTTGGATTCAGGCTCATATGCCCTATTTTGAGGGTGTTGGATTGTTTCTCAGATCTCTTCCAACCTACTATGAATCAGAGGAAGATATTGAGTAAGGAGTTATCAACGTCCAAGAGGTAGGTGGTCATGTTGTTTTTCCATTGAGTTTATTAGTTTTATAACTATTTTTTTCATTCCATATACTGACCTTTGCTGAAAATCTCTAATATGTTTATTCCTTTATGTATAGTTGACCATTGCGCCTTTTTTATTACTTATCAAATTATGTTCTGTGGGTTAGAGATCACACATATCATATATAGAAAACCCATGGGTGTGTCACTGAAATTATCCAATTTGGATAATTTTTTCAAAATGTATGGAACTCCCAAGTCCCTTCCAGATTTGATTTTAAAGGTAATTGACTCTAAATCTTATGTAATTCATTGAAACCAAGACACCTCAAAGGTGTTTGGTCCTCTTAGACTAGGAATTTCCCAAGTGGACGTATTCCTTGTTCCCATGACACCTTCCTTTTGACATTTTGAGAATTAAAAATGATTTTTCCATTTCTTAGGAAAACTGAACAAGTTGGATTTTATAGGATCGATCACACATGATGGATTTATTTTTCCATGAAATGAATTTAATGGCCTTTACATATATAGGATGGTTAAACCACGCCTTTTGGTTATACCTTACAAATGATTATTTAAATTGTAATGAATTAATGGACTGGACCTTGGATAATGACATGAATGAGAGGAATTTTCCCCATTTATTAAATCATGAATATGAACATGCCTTCATTCCTTATTATGTTAAATTCTTCTTTTGAAATGAAAATCCTCGTTATGACTTAGCATGGCTATTTAAGTTACATGAGAGGTTATGCCTCATGTCATATGTTATTAGGATGATAATGGTTACTTATATATAAATGGAATGGAATATTAAGTTTCATGAGAGGTTTATTCCCCATACATTATATATATACCTATGATATGCCTTAACATGGGTTTTTTTATGATGGTAAGGGGTGATGAGCTAGGAGGGTGATCACACTTCCTTACATCGGGTTTTGAGCATGAAAAATTGCACTAGTGATACTATATGGGTGATGGGATGAGGAACCATATTCTGTCTCAGAGTATTGAATGGTGGATCACTCTCTATCCTAAGTGTTTTTTCATGGCGTCTCTCACTCTATTAGAATTTAAGACATTCACCCTTTGTCCTGAGGTTTTAGGCTCGTTAGACTAGTGATGGAAGTCTTTGAGTTTCATCCCAATCCACCCAACACTAGTATTCTAGGTATATGAACATTAGGTGTTAGAAAAAACTTGGTTCATATTGGTGGATGAAGTATATATAATTATACTATATATATGTTGATACTATATATATATCGTGACAGTTCAGTCTTTTTTTTCTTGTAATGAGTCAAAGAAGGTAGAGTCGTTAGGTATATTTTTAGAACCTGGGTGGCCTCATTATTTATTTCAAAATTGATTTACTTATTCTATACTAACTGCACACTATTTAGTTTTGAGAAATCATTGGATTACATGTTGAAACCATTGGTGGTGGCATAATGAGATTTTATGTCACACCCTACTTAGGCTGCCTTTGGTCCTGAGAAGATTATATTGATACAGGTATGTATAAGGGAAAGTGAACTTCTATAGGTTGTTGACTTGATTATTTATAGTTTTATCTTAGGAGCATAGGATCGAGCATAGGCTGGAGATTCATAGAGTAGATTTTGTCCATTTGCTCATTTTCTTGTGCTTTCTGTATAGAATTCTAGTATGCATGTTTCCTTTTACCCCCTTTTTGTATTAAAGCATGTTATGCATCTTGTATCAGAAACTACCATAGAGACTCTGATATTATTATTAGTTGTTCAGTTGTTTATTAAGTCTTCCACTGATATATGGTTATGATGTCTATTTCTTTATGCTATTACAGTTTTTTGATTATGTCTAATATTTTATGCCTCAACTATTGTATACTATTCCAAGTATTCACTGAGCTAATATAAAATGAGAGAATAATGTCCCCATTGTAACACACTTACACCCTCATTTCTATTCATTAGCCTTTGGAATATGGGGTGGTGTGCTTGAGGCCATACGACCCCTCGGTCAAACTACCGTCTTAGTGGTTAGTCGGGTCAGGACAATACACTAAAATTGTATCCTTAAAACATTACAAAGGTAATATGAAAAAGAGTTTTTATACAATCAACATCTACATTGAATAATGTACTTAAGATTATGTTATCGTTTATTTTGATAATAAATAAATTAATTATATATTTAATGGGAAAAGATCCTCTATGCCTTCTCGAATTTTATCTATGTCCATATCTGGTGGAAACAATTCATTGGTGATCACATTCAAGTCGTTTATAATGTTGTGAATGATCCATCAGATTGAAAAAAAATGTTTTAACACCCACCAAGGCACTTCCTTTATGTAAAAAATCTAAATTTATAGGATTTTCCATCATAATTGACATGGCATTATTTTTATTTTATGTATTTTGAATACTAGTGAAAAAATACATCATGTTGTTCTCCCATTTACATGTAGGTGTGGGTAATAGTTGCATCATCCATTTTTTACTTTTTTATTTCTACCTTAACTTGTTGAAATAAAAATTAATTTAATGCATATTTTGAAATATACTTCTTCATAATGTTCCACCAATAGTTCTTATAGAGATCTCAATATATCTTTGTGGTTCCTGTGTGTATAGAGAATGTTGAGCATTGAACATCACCCAACATTTACTTCTTTATATCATGATCTAATGGAACCCATAGTCATGTTCCAAATATCAAAACTACTTATTAATAAATTTTTAACTCTATGTATTTTTCATTTCTTATGGAATCTACATTCTTTTGTATTTCAACCACATCCTTTTGAGATTTCTTAAATTTCTCCAGAATGGATGGTTAGGTAATCATTTGAGTACTGTAAGATGATATTTATTCTTTCATGATTCCCATGAATATCCTTTTCAAGTCTAATAATATTGTATCATTCTAAATCTTAATCATTTATAATAATTAAGGATCATTTCCACTTATATAATGTACCAATTTAACCACCTTCCCATGATGGTAGTGAATTGAGTAGTCATAATCTTTGATCATCTCAAACCAACTTCATTGGTTCATATTGATCTCATTTTGTGTGAATATATATTTCTGGATATTATGATTTTTATATATTTCAAACTTATACTCATAGAGTCAATTACTCTAAATATTCAATGTCATGATTAGTGTATCCAGATCCAGATCATGGATTGAATAATTTTTCACACGGCATAGAATATTTGTTTATCATTTTAAATGAGTAATGGAAAAGAAAATCTATGTGCATATTTTTTATCAAATAATGAGGATATTTAAGGGTTTCAAATGATACAACCCATTTATTTCATTTTTTTATTAAAATATTGGGCAATTTGGATTATAGAATGAAAATAATCAAAATTTTAAGAGGTTCTTAATTCTGGATTTTGATAGATTTTTACCACAAGGTTATTTTGGACATTAATTTTAAAATATAACTCCAAATTGACTGATTATTATTTTTTGGAATAATTATTTCATTTCCCTTCATTTTGGTCTTTTGGACCAGGAGCTGATTCGGACATCTAGAGGCCTTAAAAATCAATGAAGTTGAAGATTTTTTAGGCAGACAACGTGGACCCTACCTTCGTAACAGAACCATATATCGGCCTAAACACCTTAAATTGATATGATTCAACCTATGATATCACTAGGACACATATATATGCCTCTAAAATAAATTTGGGAGAGTTTAGAAGTCATTAATTTTTCCATTTGATGTTATAATTTTAGAGGAACCTTCCTGGAACCTTCGTCCAGAAAAAAAACCGATAATGAAAAAAATCATAACCCATTCATTTGGGGTCCAAAGTAGCTAAATTTTTAATGGGGAATGAAAAAAATATATATGAAAAACTTTTATGAAGGTCTAAATGTGTGAATCATTCATTTAATAGGCCAAAAAAATGAAAAGTTTTAGAGGAAGAATTATGCCTATAAAAGGAGGCCCTCGCCTACTTCCAAAATCATGAGCTCAACACCCACAACCAAGGAGGGATCCCATAGGGGAATGGGCCGCTGATTCCCTTATCTCCCCCATCATTTCTTCTTTTTTATTTTAGTTTTAATTTTAATTGTAATTAAAATTTTAGTTTTAATCCATGCTTTTTATTTCTCCATCCACTTTTCTTCATTTCTTTCTATCCCTCTCTATCCTTTTCCACCCACTCCACCAAGTAATATCTTACTCTCAGAAATGAGAGGCTAATCCCGATACTTGGCTTGGGGGGAAGTCATGATATTCATGAATTTTATTTAATTTTTATTTATGTTTGTGATAGATTTTAGTAGCATGCTTGGGTGAGGTGAATGTCCTTGATGTGGTGACAACCCCTCAATGACATGAAACTCAAACTATTTCTATTTTTTAAAAGAATAGTGATTAAAATATGAGATTTCATGTTTGGATTATCAAACTAAATCAAACACATGAAGGAAAAAATGATTAAATCCATGACTGAACTCCAAAACGAAGTACTTTATTCATAACTTCATTTTTTTAGACATGCATCTTAGTATAAATTTATAATTCCTATTTTACATGTCATAATTTTAAATAATAAAAAAAAACAAAAAGATTTTTATTTTTTTAATTAAATTCATAAAACAATAAAATAAAATATTTTAGGTGAATTTGAATAATGTAAGTAAACACACTGAAAGGATCCTTAAGATAGATGACCCTGGTCAGCCACTGTGTTGTACTAGGAAACATTATAATTGATTTTGTCTACGCCTCATGACAGGTGTTCATTAAAACTGGCATCATTTCTGGGGATCCAATCAATTGTTAATTTACCTTTTCTATTTTCACATCTTAGTTAGATTTCATTTATTAAAAAAAACTAAAAAAACTTTCATGTTGTATTCAAATTCAGAATATTATGCATGAAAAAATTACTCACTGGTGCAACAACAACAACAAGAATATTTTAAAAGGGCTTAGGTGAAATAACTTAGAGAAAGCATTGAACAAATGATAAGAAAATATGAAATAGCATTTGATTATGCTCTTTAATTAATGGAGAAACCCAACCATGAGAAGGATAAAGAACGTGAGGTGGAAAAAGAGGAAGACATACCTACTGAGTTACAAGTGGGAGATCAACAAGGATTTGATGAATTATTGATTAAATGCGAGGAACTGCCTGATCCCCCATCAATACAAAGAAGAATAGACATCACCACTGAAGGAAGAAACCACCAAAGTGGTAGAATTTGAAGTCAATATAGAGGAGAACGAATACCTACCTACATCCTTAGAGAGTCTACTCCAAGAGGAACTTACCACTGAGGTAGATATTGAAGTTGAACTGACTCAGGGAGTTGAAGAATTCTTTGAATCATTCTCTTCTAATTTCATTGAATCTGAATTATACATCACTCCTTGTGGTTATGAATATATAGAATCAAACAATCTCAGCTATGCCTTGGAGGACAAAGAAGAACCAAGATGTGCACCTGATGAGGAATATATGGATCACCCTGGACATGTTGAATATTTTTTGAAGGAAGTTCATGAAGAGATGCTAGTGTATTTTCCTAAGGAAAGCTTGAAAAAAGCTTCTTACTTTGATAGGGAAGAATTTTATATTGATACTTAATTTTTTAATTTTATCCAAATAGAATTACACTCTGACTTTCCTATTGACTATTCTTTTAATGTGTCATACCTTGAGGGACCACTGGACATGAAAGAAGAGGTTGCACAGGTAGCAACCAAGAAGGAGGATGTTTCATACTACATCCTACCCCCACTATGCAAGAAATACCTCATTTTGAAGGGGGAGGATATGGTGTAATCTATCCATGGATCATTAATCCCCTAGAAATATAAATCACAAGCTGGGAAAAGCCACATGTGGTGATTAAAATCAAAGAATATTCATCCACCACCAGACTTTGGATAACAACTATTACTACCCACTGGAGGCAGTAAAATTTCAGGGCCCACATGGGGGATCATACCAAGATTTATCATTACTTTATTTCTAGGAAATTAGATGACATTTTCCTTTCTTAGAATTAGTGTATCATGCATCTCACTCCCTCTATCTTTTTGGAGCTTAAATGAAATGATCCTTATTCTTAATTGAGTTGTTTTATTTTATTGGTTAATAATGGTAGGAGGCAGCCCTAGATAGTGAAGGAGAATAAATATGTTTCATGGAAAAAGGGAGTTCACTTTTAGTGTTTTATCTATTAAACTATCTATATTTTTTCCACAACAAGTTTTGATCTTTAAAGATAAACTTGCATGCCCACACTTGAATTATTATTTACTTGACTAATCTTGGAGACATGAGTTTCTTAAGAATCCAGTGATTCCATGTCTTATATTTCAATCTTGATATGACTGAATGAATGAAATAGAAAATTTAATGTTTAAAGTGAAGCATTGATATTGAAATGATGACTCATGATTTTAGGGAACAAATTGATTCATGTAAATGAAATTTCCCAACCATTTTTCATTCATTGAATTTCTGAAATTTATGTGAATTTATTTTTTATTATTAACAATTCCTTGAGTGATTGTATAATATCCTATATCTCATCCTTGAGAGGATTTCTATAACAAGTACATCATATTTGTCTTGAGAATATTTCTTGGGTGATCTTGGGACATTTAACCGACCAGAACTTGTATTAAAACTTGTCAAAGCTATGACTATGAAGAAACACATTTAAAATGATTGAGTAATCCTTTAAAAAGATACTTTTCCTTAAAATACCACCTTTAAATCAATATTTATTTTAGCCCATAGATACCATGAATGACCTTTATAGGGATGAGCCATGTTTCATTCCATTTTCATCCATTCCTTCCATCCTCTTAGTATTTGAATGATATTTTAAAGTTGAAGTGTGGGGGTAAAGGGAATCATGGTGGAGGAGATGATATACATTGTAAGGAAGACGTGTGGTGGTATTATTATGGGAATTGTAAAAGGATGTAGATTCATTCATTATACTATATTGTTTTCCCATTTTGAAATAAAAAAATGACAAAAATGACAAAAAGATCAAAAAAAAAGAGAAAAATGGATTGTGATTTGGGAGAACCAAAAATCACCATTTTCTAGACCGACGATCTTCTGATCGTATGTCGTTAGGTTATAGATGTGAGGTTTCATCTAATAATAACTTTCAAAAAAAGAAAAAAAGTACAAAATAAAAAAAATTCAAGAGGGTACACAAATCATTCATTAGTCTTACTTGATCATGACCTTACTTTGAGTTTTGGGGAAGTGGGTATTACTACTTTGAAGGGGAGAATTTCATTACATATTTTTATATAATTCATTTTACTTAAGAGATAAACCTACTCCTTGAGACTTAATTTTTAAATCATAAAATCTTACCAACCCTATTCCTTATAATCATTTGAACCTTTATTGTATTTCCTCCTAATTTTACATGTCTTTTGTATTTACAAAGTGGATAAAGTAGTTTATTTACAAGACTATGGATAAGAAGTATGTTATCATGATATGATCATAAATCTACATGAATTTTATCATGAGTGATGAGATAAAAGAATCAAAAGTGAGGTAAATCATGACTTGGCAAGTTTATTAATAATGAATCAAGGATCTTGAATGAAATAAAGGAGTTGTTCCATCATTTTTCATAGGGGAAAAAGTAAAATATGTGATTTATTTGTTTTTTTGAAAAATGGGAAAATAAATTGATATTTTATGTAGATTTTCAAAAGTTTGATTTCACATTGATTTTTTTTATTTTATTGCACTGGAATTTGAATGTTGGTAACATTGGTGTCCTCTGATTTCCATGTTGAGATTTTATGCTTGAGGACATAAATTATTTAAGTATGGGTGTATATGAAAGAGAAAATTTATGTGCATATTTTTTATCAAATAATTAGAATTTTTTTTATTGTTTTCCAATGATAAAAACCATGAATTTCATTTTTTTATTAAAATATTGGGAAATTTGGATTATAGAGTGAAAATGAGAAAAATTGTAAAAGGTGCTTAATTCTGGATTTTTAACAGATTTTTACCGAAAGAATATTTTTGTCCTTATTTTTAAAATATAATTTCAAATTGAGTGATTATTATTTTTTTGGAATCCTTATTTTATTTCCTTCATCTTTATATTATGGACTAGGAGCTTATTTGGGAATCTAATGGCATTAAAAAATCAATGAATTTGAATATATTTCTAGGTAGACAATGTGGACCACACCATGGAAACAGAACCACATCTTGTCCTACAAACCTTAAATTAATGTGATTCCATATTTTATAGCACGAAGACACATAGAGATGACTCTAAAAAAATTTGGGGGAGTTTTTAATTCATTAGTGTTTCCATTGGATGTTATAATTTTGGAGGAGCCTTCCTGGAACCTTTTTCCAGAAAAAGAAACCAACAAAGAAAAAAATCATAACTCATTCATATTGTGTCCAAATGATCTGAAATTTGGAGGGTGAAAGTCCAAAAAATTTATAAAAAACTTTTATGAAGGTTTCCACATGTGAATCGTCCATTTAATAGGCCAAAAACATGGAATGTTTTTGAGGAATAATTATGCCTATAAAAGGAGGCCCTCACCTCCTTCCAAAATCATGAGCGCGACACACACAACCAAGGAGGGATCCTACTTGGGCATGAGCCGCTACTGATCTTCTCTTCCCCCACCATAGTTCTCTATTTTATTTTATTTTCATTTTATTTTTAATTTCAATTGTAATTCAAATCTAATTTTAATCCATGCATTTGTGTTCTCTATCCACTTTTCTTCATTGCTTTCCATCTCTCTGTCTCTCCTCTTCCACCCACTCTACCAAGTAAAATCTTACTCTAGGAAATGAGAATATAACCCTAAAACTTGGCTTGTGGGGAGGTCATGATATTCATGAATTTTCTTTAAATTTTATTTATGTTTATGATATATTTGAGTAGCATGCTTGGGTGAGGCGAATGTCCCAGGTGTGATGATGACCCCTCAATGACATGGAACTCAAACTATTTCTATTCATGAAAAGAATTGTGATTCAAATATGATATTTCATGTTTGGATTATGAAACTAAATCAAACACATGATGGAAAATAATTATTGAATCCTTGATTGAAATCCAAAACCAAGTACTTTCTTCCTAACATCATTTTTTTAGACTTTCATCTTAGTATAAATTTAGAATTCTTATTTTACATGTCATAGTTTTAAAGAATCAAAAAAACAAAAATATTTTTATTGTTTTAATTCAATTAATAAAAAATAAAAAGAAATATTTTAGGTGAATTAGAATAAAGTAAGTGAACACACTGAAAGGATCCTAAAGAGAGATGACCCTGTTCATCCATTGTACTGTACTAGGAAATATTATAGTTGCTTTTGTCCATGCCCCATGAAAGGCGTGCGTCAAAACTGGTTCCGTTTCCAGGGAGCCAATCAATTTTACATTTAATTTTTATATTTTCACATCTTAGTTAGATTTAATTTCTTAAAAAAATCTAAAAAAAACTTTCATTATGTATTTAAATTTAGAATATTATACATGAAAAAATTACTCACAAGTAGAACAACAACAACAATAACCAGAAGATTTTAAAAGGGCTCAGGTGTAAAAACTTAGAGAAAACATTGAACAAATAAAAAGAAAAGATGAAATAGAATTAGATTATGTTCGTGCATTAATATATCAAACCAAACCTAATGAAGATCAAGAACCTAAGGTGGAAAAGGAGGAAGAATAACCTACTGAGTTACAAGTGGGAGATCATCAAAGATTTTATGAATTCTTGATTAAATGTGAGGAACTGATCGATCTCCCCATACAATTAAAAGAAGAAGAGCCAGAACCATTGAAAGAAGAAACCACCCAAGTGGTGGAATTTGAAGTCAAGATCGAGGAGATCGAATACCTACCTCCATCCTCAGAGATTCTACTCCAAGAGGCACTTACCAGTGAGGTAGAGATTGAAGTTGAGCTGACTTAAGGAGTTGATCCATTCTTTGACTCTATCTCTTTTAATTTCATTGAATCTGAATTCTAGATCACTCCTTGTGGTTTTGATTATATATAATCACAATATCTCATCTAATAATTGGAGGACAAAGAAGAAATTGGATGTACACCTGATGAGGAATTTATGGAGCTCCCTAGACACATTTAATATTTGTTGAAGGAAGTTCATTAAGAGATGCTAGGGTATTTTCTTAAAGAAATCATGACAAAACTTTCTTAATTTTATGGGGAAGAATTTGATCTTGATACTTAATGTTTTAATTTTATTCAAAGAGAATTACACTATGACTTTCCCATTGATGTTTCTTTTGATGAATCATACCTTGTGGAACCACTAGAAAGAGAAGAAGAGGTTGCACAAGTAGCAACCAAGAAGGAATATGATTCATACTTCATCCTTCTCCCACCATGAAAGCTATACCTAATTTTGAAGGAAGAGGATATGTTGTACTCTATAAATGGATCATTACTCACCCACAAGGATTAAGCACAATATAGGAAAATCCACATGTGGTGGTTCAAATCAAAGAAGTTTCATCCACCATCAGAATTTGGATAACAACTGGTACTTCCATTTGGAGGTAGTAAAATTTCAGGGTCTAGTTAGGGGATCATACCAAGATTTATCTTTACTTTCGTTCTGGGAATTTAGATTTCAATTTATTTTCTTATAAGTAGTGTATCATGTGGATCACTCCCTCTATCATTTTTGATCTTAAATGAAATGATCCTTATGCTTAATTGATTTGTTTTCTTTTATAGGTTCATAATGATAAAAGGCATACCCAGATAGTGAAGGGGAGTGAATATGTTTCATATAAAAAGGGAGTTCACTTTTAGTATTTTATATTTTAAACTCTATAATTTTTTCCACAAAAAGGTTTTAACTTTAAAGGTAAAATTGCATGCCCTCACATGAATTATGCTTTACTTGAATAATCTAGGAGACATGGGTTTCTTAGAAATTCTGTAATTCCATGTTTTAGATTTCAATGCTGATATGATTGAATGATTTAAATGTAAAATTGAATGTTTAAAGTGAAGCATGGATATTGAAATTATGAATCATGATTTAAGAAAACAAATTGATTCATGTAAATGAAATTTCCCAACCATTTTTTATACTTTAAATTTATAAAATTTATGTGAATTGATTTGTTATTATAAATAATGCCCTGATTGATTGTATAATATAATATATCTCATTCCTGAGAGTATTTCTAGACCATGTAATTATTATTTTTCTTTATCATATTTCTTTTGTGATCTTGGGACATGTAACCAAACAGAACATTTATTGAAACTTGTCAAATCTATGACTGTGCGAAAACAAATTTAAAATGATTGAGGCATCATTTGAAAATATAATTTTCCTCAAAATACCACCATTAAATCAATATTTTTTTTCCATAGATACCATGGATGAAATATATAGGTATGAGACATGTTTCAATCCTTTTTTATCCATTCCTATCATCCTCTTAATATTTGCATTATATTTTAAAGTTGATGTGTGGGGGTATAGGGAATCATGGTAGATGAGATGATATAAATTATAAGGAAGAAGTGTGGGGGTATTATTGTGGTAATTATAAAAGGATTTGGAATAATTAATTATAATCTATTGTTTGCACCTCTTGAAATAAAAACAATTACAAAAAGATCTTGAAAAATAGAAAAATGGGTTGTGGTTTGGGAGAACCGAAAATCACCATTTTCCAGACTGACAATCTTCAGATCGTATGTGGTTAAGATATGGATGTGAGGTTTGATCTAATAATAAGTTTAAAAAGAATAAAAAAAATTAAAAAATTAAAAAATATATTCAAGAGGGTGTACAAATAAGTCATTATGCTTACTTGATCATGACCTTACTTTGAGTTTTGGGGAAGTGGGTGTTGCTACATTGAAGGGGATAATTTCATTAAACATTTTTATATCATACATTATACTTAAGAGATAAACCTCCTCCTTAAGCCATAATTTCTAAAGAATCAAATCCTACCAACTTTAAGTCTCAGAGTCATTTTAACTTTTATTGTAAGTCCTCATGATTTTACATGTCTTTTGTCTTTGCAAAGTGGGGAAAGTAGTTCATTTACAAGACTATGGATAATGAGCATGCTATTGTGATATGAGCATAACTCTACTTGAATTTTATCATGAGTGATGAGATAAATGAATCAAAAGTGAGATAAATCATCACTTGGCATGTTTATTAATAATGAATCAAGGAGGTTGAATGAATGAAAGGAGATGTTCCATAAATTTTCAAAGGAGAAAATTAAAATATGTGAATTTTTAGTTTCTTTGAAAAATGGAAAATTAAATTGATGTTTTATGCCTAAGTTCAAATGTTTAATTTAACATTGATTTTTTTGATTCTTTTTCATTGTAATTTTAATATTGGTAACATTGGAGTCCTATAATTTCCAGGTTGAGATTTTATGCTTTATAAAAGCATGGTTTAAGTGTGGGGGTATTTGACAGAGCTAATTTGTGGGAATATTTTTTATCAAATAATGATGATTTTTTAAATTTTTCTATGATAAAACTCTTGTATTTCATTTTTTTATTAAAATATTTGGAAATTTTTATTATAGAATGAAAATGAGAAAAATTGTAAAAGGTGCTTAATTCTTGATATTTGACAGATTTTTACCACAAGGGTATTTTGGTCATTAATTTTAAATTTTAATTTCAAATCGAGTGATTATTTTTTTTTAGAATCCTTATTTTATTTCATTCATCTTTTTCTTCTGGACCAGGAGCTGATTCAGGCATCAAGAGGCCGTAACAAATCAATGAAGTTGTAGATTTTTCCATGCCGACAGCATGGACCCCACCATCATAATAGAACCACATCTCGGCCTAAACACCTTCATTTGATGGGATTCAACCTAAGAAAGAATGAATACACATATATAGGACTCTAAAACAAATTTGGTGGAGTTTTGAAGTCATTACGTTTTCCATTGGATGTTATAATTTTGGAGGAACCTTCCTGCAACCTTCGTCTAAAAAAAGAAACCAACAATGAAAAAATCATAATTCATTCATCCAGTGTCCAACTGAGCTGAAATTTGGAGGGTGAATGGAAACACATTTAGGAACATCTTTTATGAAGGGGTCTATGAGTGAATAGTTCATTTAATAGGCCAACAATTTGAAATGTTTTAGAGGAACAATTATGCCTATAAAAGGAGGCCCTCGCCTCCTTCCAAAATCATGAGCTCACCACCCACAACCAAAGAGGGATCCCATAGGGGCACGGGCCGCTATTTCTCTTCTCATCCACCCTCATTTATTCTTTTTATTTTATTATCATTTTAGTTTTATTTTAGTTTGAATTTTAATTGTAACTAAAATTTTAGTTTTAATCCATGCATTTGTGTTCTCCATCCACTTTTCTTAATTTTTCTCCACCTCTCTCTCTCTCTCATCTTCCACCCACTCCACAAAGTAATATGTTAATCTAAAAAATGAGAGGCTAATCACAAGACTTTTATTGGGGGGAGGTCATGAAATTATTGAATTTTTTTATAGTTTATTTATGTTTGTGATAGATTTTAGTAGCATGCTTGGGTGAGGCAAATGTCCCAAATGTGGCAACGACCCCTCAATGACATGAAACTCAAACTATTTATATTTTGTAAGAGAATAGGGATTCAAATATGAGATTTCATATTTGGATTATCAAACTAAATCAAACACATGACAAAAAATAATTATTGAATCCCCGACTGAACCCCAAAACCAAGTACTTTCTTCCTAACTTAATTTTTTTAGACTTGCATCTTAGTATAAATTTAGAATTTATATTTTACATTTTATAGTTTTAAATAATCTAAAAAAATATTATTATTGTTTTAATTAAATTTATAAAACAATAAAAATAAATAGTTTAGGTGAATTAGAATAAAGTAATTGAACACACTGAAATGCTCCTCAAGAGAGACAACCCTAGTCAGCCACTATGCTGTACTAGGAAACATTAAAATTACTTTTTTCCATGCCCCGTGACAGGCGTGCTTTAAAACTGGCTTTATTTTCAGGGATCCAATCAATTGTACATTTACCTTTTCTATTTTCACATCTTAGTTAGGTTTCATTTTTTTCAAAAAAACTAAAAAAATCCTTCATGATATATTCAAATTCAGAATATTATACATGAAAAAATTAGTCACAGGTGTAGGGACAACAAAAACAAGAAGAATATTTTAAAAGGGATCAGGTACAAGAACTTAGAGAAAGCATAAAACAACTGAAAAAAAGATGAAATATCATTTGATTATGTTCATGTAATGATGGATCAAC
The DNA here is from genome assembly GCA_963277665.1 of Viscum album. Lineage (NCBI taxonomy): Eukaryota > Viridiplantae > Streptophyta > Magnoliopsida > Santalales > Viscaceae > Viscum > Viscum album. The sequence goes on along the minus strand of OY728159.1, from coordinate 178,830,370 downwards.
CCAAACCAGAGAAAGATCAAGAACCTAAGGTGGAAAAGGAGGAAGAATTACCTACTGAGTTACAAGTGGGAGATCAACAAAGATTTGATGAATTCATGATTAAATGTGAATAAATTCCTGATATCCTCATACAATAAAAAGAATAAGAGCCCTCAACACTAAAGGAAGAAACCATCCAAGTGGTGGAATTTGAAGTCAAGATGGAGGAGACTGACTACCTGCCTCCATCCTCAGAGAGTCTACTCCAAGAGGAATATACCATTGAGGTAGATATTAAAGCTGAACTAACTCAGGGATTTGAACCATTATTTGACTCTAACTCTTCTAATTTAATTGAATATGAATTATAAATCACTCCTTGGGGTTTTGATTATATATAATAAAAAAATCTCAGATATTCCTTGTAAGATGAAGAAGAACATGGATGTGCACCTGATGAGTAATATATGGAGCTCCCTTGACACGTTGAATATTTGTTTAATGAAGTTCATGAAGAGATATTAGTGAATTTTCCTTTGGAAAGCATGACAAAAGATGCTTACATTTATGGGGGAGAATTTTATCTTGATAATTCATATTTTTAATTTTATTCTAATATAATTACACTATGAATTTCCCATTGATTATTCTTTTGATGTAGCATACCTTGAGGAACCACTGAACAGATAAGAAAAGGTTTCACAAGTAGCACTAAGAAGGAGGATGATTCATCCTTCATCCTACCCCCACTATGCAATATATAACTCATTTTAAAGGGGGATGATATGGTTTACTCTATCCATGGATCATTACTCACCCATAATGATGAAGCACAAGCTGGGAAAAGCCACATGGGGTGGTTCCAATCAAAGAAGATTCATCCACCATCAGAATTTGGATAACAGCTAGTACTGCCCTCTGGAGGCAGTAAAATTTCAGTGTCCACTTGGGAGATTATACCAAGATTTATCTTTACTTTATTTCTAGTAATTTAAATGTAAATTTATTTTTTTATAAGTAGTGTATAATGAAACTCAGTCCCTCTATCTTTTTTGAGCTTAAATGAAATGATCCTTATGCTTAATTTAATTGTTTTTTATTGGTTCATAATGATAGAAGGTAGCCCTAGACAGTAAAGGGTAAGTAATATGTTTCATGGAAAAAGTGATTTCACTTTTTTGGTTTTATCTTTTAACTCTCTAAATTTTTTTCCACAAAAAGTTTTGAGCTTTAAAGATAAAATTTCATGCCCACAATTGAATTATGCTTTACTTGAATAATCTAGGAGACATGAGTTTCTTAAGAATCCTATGATTCCATGTTTTAGATTTTAATGTTGATATGATTGAATGATTGAAATGGAAAATTTAATGTTTAATTTGAAGTGTGGATATTGAAATGATGACTCATGATTTAAGGTAACAAATTGATTCCAGTAAATGAAATTTACCAACAATTTTTCATGCTTTGAATTAATGAAATTTATGTGAATTGATTTGTTATTATTAATAATGACTTGAGTTATTGTCTATTATAATATATCTCATTCTCATGAGTAATTATATACCAAGTACTTCCTATTTTTCTTGAGCATATTTCTTGAGTGATCTTGTGACATATAACTGAATAAAACTTGTATTGAAACTTTTCAAAGCTATGACTGTGCAAAAACACATTTAAAATGATTGGGGAATCCTTTAAAAATATAATTTTCCTTAAAATACTATCTTTAAATCAATCCTTATTGTATCCCATAGATACCATGAATGACCTTTATAGGGATGAGCCATGTTTCAAGCCATTTTTATCCATTCCTACTATCCTTTTAGTATTTGCATGATATTTTAAAGTTAAAGTGTAGGGGTAAAGAGAATCATGGTGGACAAGATTATATACATTGTAAAGAATAAGTGTGGGGGTATTATTTTGGTAATTGTAAAAGTATTTGGAATAATTCATTATAATATATTTCTTACCCATATTTAATTAAAAAAATGAAAAAAATGAAAAAAAAGATCCAAAAAAGAGAAAAATGGGTTGTGATTTGAGAGAACAAAAAATCACCATTTTCTAGATAGATGATCTTCTGATCGTATGTGGTTATGTTATTGATATGAGTTTTGATCTAATAAAAACCTTCAAAAAATAAAAAAATGTACAAAATAAAAAAATATATTCAAGAGGGTGCACATATCATTCATTATGATTACTTGATGATGACTTTACTCTGAGTTTTGGGGAAGTTGGTGTTGCTACTTTGAAGGGGAGAATTACATTACAATTTTTTATATCAAGAATTTTACCTAAGAGATTAACCTCATCCTTGAGCCTTAATTTTTAAAGCATAAAATCCTACCAACCTTAAGCCTCAGAGTCATTTGAACCGTTATTGCAAGTCCTTGTGATTTTATGTGTCTTTTGTCTTTACAAAGTGGAGAAAGTAGTTCATTTTCAAACTATAGATAAGGAGCATGTTATCATGATATGAGAATATATATACTTGAATTTTATCATGTGAGATGATAGAAAAGAATAAAAGGTGAGGTAAATCATGACTTTTCATGTTTATTAATAATGAATCAAGGAGCTTGAATGAATGAAAGGAGATGTTCCATCATTTTTCAAAGATGAAAAGTAAAATATGTGACTTATTTTTTTCATTAAAAAATGTGAAATTAAATTGATATTTTATGAATATTTTTGAAATTTTGATTTCACATGGATTTTTTTTGATTTTATTGCATTGGAATTTGAATATTTGTTACATTAGTGTCCTCTGATTTCCATGTTGAGATTTTATGTTTGAGGACAAGCAATTTAAGTGTGGGGGTATTTGATAGAGAAAATTTATGTGTATATTTTTTATCAAATAAAAAGGATTTTTTAATTTTTTTCAATGATAAAACCCATGTATTTCATTATTATATTAAAATATTGGTTAATTTGGATTATAGAATGAAAATGAGAAAAATTGTAAAAGGTGCTTAATTCAGGATTTTTGATAAATTTTTACCACAAGTGTATTTTGGTAATTAATTTTAAAATATAATTACAAAATTGAGTGATTATTATTTTTTAGAGTATTTATGTTATTTCCTTCATATTAGTCTTCTAGACCAGGAGCGGATTGAGGTAGAAAGAGACCTTAAAAAATCAATGAATTTGAAGATTTTCCAGGTGGATAGCGTGGACCCCACCATTATAACAGAACCACATCTCATCCTACACACCTTAAATTGTTGTGATTCCACCTGGGATAGAACTAGTACACATATGGAATACTATAAAACAAATTTGGGGGAGTTTTTATGTCATTAAGCTTTCTATTGTATGTTATACTTTTGGAGGAACTTTTCTAGAACCTTCCTTTAGAAAACGAAACCGACAATGAAAAAATCATAACCCATTAATCTGGTATCCAAATGATCTGAAATTTTAAGGGTGAACATCCAACACATCTATAAAGAACTTTTATGAAGGGGTCTATGCGTGAATATTTCATGTCTTAGGCCAACAATGAAGAAAGTTTTATAGGAAGAATTATTCCTATAAAAGGAGTCCCTCGCCTCTTTCCAAAATCATGAGCTCAACACTCACTACCAAGGATGTATCCCACTAGGGAACGGGCCGCTTCTGCTATTCTATTTTCCCCCTTATTTATTATTTTTATTTTATTTTCATTTTAGTTTTATTTTACTTTTAATTTCAATTGTAATTCAAATTTTAGTTTTAATCCTTGTATTTGTGTTCTCAATCGAGTTTTCTTCATTTATTTCCATCTCTCTCTCTCTCTCTCTCCTCTTCCACCCACTCCACCATGTAAAATCTTACTCTCAGAAATGAAAGGCTAACCCTGAGACTTGTCTTATGGGGAGGTCATGATATTCATGAATTTTCTTTAAAGTTTATTTATGTTTGTGATAGATTTGAGTAGCATGCTTGGGTGAGGAGAATGTCCCTGATGTGGTGACGAACCCTCAATGACATGAAACTAAAACTATTTTTATTCTAGAAATGAATAGTGATTCAAATATGATATTTCATGTTTGGATTATGAAACTAAATCAAACAAATGATGCAAAATAATGATTGAATCCCTGACTGAACCCGAAAACTATGTACTTCCTAACTTTAATTTGTTTATACTTGAATCTTAGTATAAATTTAGAATTCCTATTTTACATGTCATAGTTTTAAATAATCAAAAAAAATATTGTTATTGTTATAATTAAATTAATAAAAAAATAAAAATAAAGAGTTTAGGTGAATTAGAATAAAGTAAGTGAAAACACTGAAAGTCACCTGAAGAGAGACGACCCTAGTCAGCCACTGTGCTATACTAGAAAACATTATAACTAATGTTGTCCACGACCCGTGACATGATTGTGTAAAAAACAACACCATTTATAGGGATCCAATCAACTGTTTGTTTACATTTTCTATTTTCACATCCTTGTTAGATTTAATTTCATAAAAAAAATAATAAAAACTTTAATGATGTATTCAAATTCAGAATATTATGCATGGAAAAATTACACACAGTTGCAGCAGAAAAAAAATCAAGAAGAATATTTTAAAAGGGCTCAGGTGAAAGAACTTAGAGAAATCATTGAACAAATGACAAGAAAAGATAAAAGAATATTTGATTATGTAGGTGCATTAATGGAGAAAACCAATGCTGAGAAGGATCAAGAACCTGAGGTAGAAAAGGAGGAAGACTTACTGGTTGAGTTACAAGTTGGAGACGAATAAGTATTTGATAAATAATTGATTAAATGTGAGGATCTTCCTGATATCACCATACAATAAAAATAAGAAGATACATCACCACTTAAGTAAGAAACCTCCCATGTGGTGGAATTTGAAGTCAATATGGAGGAGAAAAACTACCTGCCTCCATCCTCAGAGAGTCTACTCCAAGAGGACAACATTGAATGTGAACTTACTCATGGAGTTGAAACATTCTTTGACTCTATCTCTTCTAATTTCATTGAATCTGAATTCTACATTTCTCCTTTTGTTTTTGATTATATATAATCAAAAAATCTCAGCTATGACTTAGAGGATGAAGAAGAACCTGGATGTGAACCTGATGAGGAATATATGGAGCTCCCTGGACATGTTGAATATTTGTTGATGGAAGTTCATGAAGAGATACTAGTGGATTTTCCTAAGGAAAACATGAAAAAATATTATTAAATTTATGGGGAAGAATTTGATCTTGATACTTCATATTTTAATTTTATTTAAATAGAATTACACTATGACTTTCCCATTGACTATTCTTTTGATGTAGCATACCTTGATGAACTATTGGACAGAGAAGAATAGGTTTCACATGTATCACCAAGAAGGAGGATGATTCACTCTTCACCCTACTCCCACTATGCAAGCTTTAAATCATTATTAAGGGGGAGGATATAGTTTACTCTATCCATGGTTCATTACTCACCTAGAATTATGAAGCACAAGCTGGGAAAATCCACAAGGGGTGGTTCAAATCAAAGAATCTTCATCCACCATCAGACTTCGGATAATAGTTCGTACTGCCCTCTGGAGGAAGTAAAATTTTAGGGCCCACTTGGCGGATCATAACAAGATTTATATTTACTTTATTTCTAGGAATTTATATTTCAATTTCTTTTATTAGAAGTAGTGTTTCATGCAACTCATTCTCTCTATCTTTTTAGAGATTAAATGAAATGATCCTTATGCTTAATTGAGTCACTTTCTTTTATAGTTTCATAATGGTAGAAGGCAGGCCCAGACAGTGTAGGGGAAGGAATATGTTTCATAGAAAAAGGGTGTTCACTTTTAGTGTTTTATCTTTTAAAATCTCTACATTTTTTTCCACAACAAGTTTTGAGATTTAAAGATAAAATTGCTTGCCCACACTTGAATTATGCTTTACTTGACTAATCTAAGAGACATGAGTTTCTTAAAAATCCTGGGATGCCATGTTTTATCTTTCAATGGTGATATGATTGAATGATTGAAATGGAAAATTGAATTTTTAAATTGAAGCATGGATATTTAAATGACGAATCATGATTTAATGGATCAAATTGATTCATGTAAATGAAATTTCCCTACCATTTTTCATGATTTGTATTTCTGAAATTTATGTGAATTGATTTTTTATTATTAATAATGCCTTGAGTGATTTTCTAATATCATATATCTAATTATTGAGAAGATTTCTAGACCAAGTAATTACTATTTTTCTTGACCATATTTCTTTAGTGATCTTGGGACATGTAACCGACCCGAATTTTATTTGAAACTTGTCAATGCTACGACTGTGAAAAAAAATTAAAATGATTAAGACATCCTTTGAAAATATAATTTTCCTTAAAAGACAACCTTTACATCAATCCTTATTTTAACCAATAGATACCATGAATGACCTTTATTGGGATGATCCATGTTTCAATCCATTTTTATCCATTCTTACCATCCTCTTAGTATTTGCATGATATTTTAAAGTTGAAGTGTGAGGGTAAAGGGAATCATGGTGGATGAGATGATATACATTGTAAAACATAAGTATGGGGGTATTATTGTGAGAATTGTAAAAGGATGTGGAATAATTAATTATAATCTATTGTTTTCCCCTCTTGAATTAAATCAATGAAAAAAATAACAAAATATCCAAAAAAAGAGAAAAATGGGTTGTGATTTGGGGGAACCAAAAATAAAAAATTTTCAGACTGATGATCTTCTAATTGTATGTGGTTATGTGATGGATTTGAGGTTTGATCTAATCATAACTTTCAAAAAAAGAAAAAAAATTACAAAATAAAAAAAATATATTCAAGAGGGTGCACAATCATTTATTATGCTTCATGATCATGACGTTACTTTGAGTTTTGGGGAAGTGGGTGTTGCTACTTTAAAGGGGAGAATTTCATTACACTTTTTTATATCCTTCATTTTACTTAGGAGATAAACCTCCTCATTGAGACTTAATTTTTAATTAATAAAATCCTACCAACCTTAAGCCTGAGAGTCATTTTAACCTTTATTGCAAGTCCTCATGATTTTATGTGTCTTTTGTCTTTACAAAGTGGATAAAGTTGTTCATTTACAAGACTATGGATAAGGATCATGTTATCATGATATGAGAATAACCCTACTTGAATTGTATCATGAGTGATGATAGAAAAGAATAAAAAATGAGGTAAATCATGACTTGTCATGTTTATTAATAATGAATCAAAGATCTTGAATGAATAAAAGGAGATGTTCCATCATTTTTCAAAGCAGAAAAGTAAAATATGTGAATTATTTGTTTTTTTGAAAAATGGGAAATTAAATTTATATTTTATGAAAATTTAAAAATTTTTATTTCACATTGAATTTTTTTTATTTTAATACATTGGAATTTGAATATTGGTAACATGGGTTTCCTCTGATTTCCATGTTGAGATTTTATGCTTGAGGGAAAGCATGATTTATGTGTGGGGGTATTTGACAGAGAAAATTTATGTAGATAGGTTTTATCAAATAATGAGAAGTTTTTTTTAATATTTTTCAATGATAAAACCCATTTATTTCATTGTTTTATTAAAAAATTGGGAAATATGGATTATATAATGAAAATGAGCAAAATTGTAAAAGGTTCTTAATTCTGGATTTTTGACATATTTTTACCCCAATAGTATTTTTGTCATTAAATTTAAAATATAATTAAAAATTGAGTGATTATTATTTTTTTGGAATCCTTATATTATTTAATTCATATTTTACTTCTAGGATAGGATATGATTCATGAATCTAGACTCCTTAAAAAATCAATAAATTTGAAGATTTTTTTAGGAGGATATCGTGGAACAAACCATCGTAATAGAACCACATCTCGGTCTACATAACTTCAATTTATGTTATTCAACATGGTACATCACAAGAGAAAATATAGTCAACTCTAAAATAAATTTGGGGGAGTTTTTAAGTCATTAAGGTTTCTATTGGATGTTTTACTTTTAGAGGAACCTTCCTAGAACCTTTTTCCAGAAAAAGAAACTTACAATTAAAAAATCATAATGCATTCATCCTTTTTCAAAATGAGTTGCAATTTGGAGGGTGAATGGAAAACATGTAAATAAAAAAACATTATTAAGGGGTATATGTGTGAATCATCCATTTATTAGTCCTACAACACGCAATGTTTTGGAGGAGGAATTCTTCCTTTAAAAGGAGGCCCTCACCTCCTTCAAAAATCATGAGCTTGACACCCACAACCAAGGAGGGATCCCACCGGGGCATGATCTACTGCTGCTCTTCTTCCCCCCCTCATTTCTTTTTTAAATTTTATTTTCATTTTATTTTTATTTTAGTTTAAAATTATATTTTAATTCAAATTTTAGTTTTAATCCATGAATTTGTGTTCTCCATCCACGTTTCATAATTTTTTCCATCTCTCTCTCTCCTCTTCCACCAAGTCCACCAAGTAATATATTTCTCTTAGAAATGAGAGGATAACCCCAAGACTTAGATTTGGGGTAGTTCATGATATTCATGAATTTTCTTTAAAGTTTATTTATGTTTATGATATATTTGAGTAGGATTCTTGGTTGAGGTGAATGTCCCCGATGTGGTGATGGCCCCTCAATGACCCGAAACTCAAAAATTTCTATTCTAGAATAGAATAGTGATTCAAATATGAGATTTCATGTTTAGATTATTAAACTAAATCAAACACATGATGGAAAATAATGATTGAATACCTAACTAAACTCCAAAACCAAGTACTTTCTTCCTAACTGCATTTTTTTAGACTTGAATCTTAGTATAAATTTACAATTACTATTGTACATGTCATAGTTTTAAATAATAAAAAAAAACAAAAATATTTGTATTGTTTTAATTAAATTCATAAAACAATAAAAATAAATAGTTTAGGTTAATTAGAATAAAGTAAGTGAACACACTAAAAGGATCCTCAAGAGAGAAGACCTTGGTCAACCACTATGCTGTATTAGGACACATTATAATTGGTTTTGTCCATACCATACGACAGGCATGCATCAAAACTGGTGCCGTTTTCAGGGAGCCAATCAATTGTTCGTTTACATTTTCTTTTTTCACATTTAAGTTAGATTTAATTTCTAAAAAAAACTAAAAAAATATTTCATGATGTATTCAAATTCAGAATAATATGCCTGGAAAAATTACTTAGAGGTACAACAACAACAACAATAAGAAGAATATTTTAAAATGGATCAGGTGCAAGAACATAGAGAAATCATTGAACAACTGACAAGAAAAGCTGAAAGAGAATTTGATTGTGTTCAAGAATTAATGGAGCAACCCAACCCTTAGTAGGATCAAGAACCTGTGGTGGAAAAGGAAGAATACTTACCTACTGAGTTACAAGTTGGAGATCAACAAAGATCTGATGAATTCTTGATTAAATGTAAGAAACTACCTAATATTCCTATACAATACAAAGAAGAAGAGCCAACCCCACTGATGGAAGAAACCACCCATGTGGTGGAATTATAAGTCAAGATTGAGGAGACCAACTACCCACATACATCATCAAAGAGTCTACTCCAAGTGGCACTTACCACTGAGGCAGAGATTGAAACTGAACTAATTCAGGGAGTTAAACCATTCTTTGACTCTACCTCTTCTAATTTAATTAAATCTGAATTTTACATCACTCCTTGGGGTTTTGATTATATATAATAAAACAATATAATATATTCCTTAGAGGATGAAGAAGAATATGGATGTGCACCTGATGAGGAATATATAGAGCTCCCTAGACACGTTGAATATTTTCTGAAGGAAGTTTATGAAGAGATGCTAGTGAATTTTCCTAAGGAAATCATGAAAAAATCTGCTTACTTTTATGGGGACGAATTTGATCTTGATAATTAATGTTTTAGTTTTATTAAAATAGAATTACACTCTGACTTTCCCATTGACTATTATTTTGATGCAACATACCTTGGGGAACCATTGGACAAAGAAGAACAAATTTCACAAGTAGAAATCGAGAAAGTGGACGATTCATACCTCATCCTACCCCCACCATGCAAGCTATACCTCATTGTGAAGGGGCATGATTTGGTGTAATCTATCTGTGGATCATTACTCACCCATAAGGATGAAGAAAAATCTTGGAAAAGTAACATGTGGGGGTTCAAATCAAAGAAGCTTCATCCACCATTAGACTTTAGATAGTAGCTGGTACTGCCCTTTGGAGGTAGTAGAATTTCAGGGCCCACATGGGGGATCATACTAAGATTTATCTTTACTTTATTTCTAAGAATTTATATGTAAATTTATTTTCAAATAATTAGTGTAGCATGCAACTCACCCCCTCTATCTTTTTTGAGATTAAATGAAATGATCCTTATGCTTGATTGAGTTGTTTTATTTTATAGGTTCATAATTGTAGAAGGAAGCCCCAGATACTGAAGGGGAAAGAACATTTTTCATGCAAAAAGGGAGTTCACTTTTAGTGTTTTATCTTTTAAACTCTCTCATTTTTTTCCACAACAATTTTTGAGCTTTAAATATAAAATTGCATGACCACACTTGAATTATGCTTTACTTGACTAATCTTGGAGACATGAGTTTCTTAGGAATCCTATGATTCCATGTTTTATATTTCAATTTTGATATGATTGAATGATTGAAATGGAAAATTAAATGTTTAAAGTGAAGCATGGATACTGAAATTGTTACTAATAATATAAGGGAACAAATTGATTCATGTAAATGAAATTTCCCAACCATTTTTCATACTTTGAATTTCTGAAATTTATGTGAATTGATTTATTATTATTAATAATTCCTTGATTGATTGTCTAATATCATATATCTCATTCATGAGATGATTTCTAGACCAAGTACATCCTATTTTTCTTTAGCATATTTCTTGAGTGATCTTGGGATATGTAACCAACCTGAACTTGGATTGAAACTTGTTAAAGCTACGACTGTGAAAAAAACATTTAAAATGATTGAGGCATCCTTTTAAAAGATAATTTTCCTTAAAAGAACACCTTTACATAAATCCTTATTTTATCCCATAGATACCATGAATAACCTTTATATGGATGCACCATTTTTAATTCATTTTTATCGATTCCTACCATCCTTTTAGTATTTGCATGATATTTTAAAGTTGAAGTGTGGGGGTGAAGGGAATCATGGTGGATGAGATAATATACATTGTAAGTAAGATGTGTGGGGGGTATTATTGTGGGAATTTTAAAAGAATGTGGAATCATTTATTATGCTCTATTGTTTTCCCATCTCGAATTTACAAAATTAAAAAATGACAAAAAGATCAAAAAAAGAAAAAAAGAAAAATGGGTTGTGATTTGGGAGAACCAAAAATCACTATTTTCTAGACTGGTGATCTTCTAATTGTATGTGGTTAGTTGATGGATGTGAGGTTTGATCTAATCATAACTTTAGAAAAAAGAAAAAAAAGTACAAAATAAAAAAATATATTTAAGAGGGTGCACAAATCATTCATTATGCTTACTAGATCAGGACTTTACTTTGAGTTTTTGGGAAGTGGGTGTTGCTACTTTAAAGGGGATAATTTCAATACACTTTTTTATATCATGAATTGTACTTAAGAGATAAACCTCCTCCTTGAGCCTTAATTTTTAAAGAATCAAATCCTACCAACCATAAGCCTTAGAGTCATTGGAACCTTTATTGCAAATCCTCATGATTTTATGTGTCTTTTGTTTTACAAAGTGGAGAAAGTAGTTCATTTATAAGACTATGGATAATGATCATGATATCATGATATGAGTATAAATCTACATGAATTGTATCATGAATGATGAGTGAAAAGAATCAAAAGTGAGGTAAATCATGACCTGGCATGTTTATTAATAATGAATCAAGGAGCTTGAATGAATTAAAAGGGATGTTCCATCATTTTTCAAGGGGGAAAAGTAATATATGTGAATTATTTGTTTCTTTGAAAAATGAGAAATTAAATTTATATTTTTTGCAGATTTTTAAATTTTTTATTTCAAATTGATTTTTTTTGAATTTATTGTATTGGAATTTGAATATTGGTAACATTGGTGTCCTCTGATTTCCTTGTTGATATTTTATGCTTGAGGACAAGCATGATTTAAGTGTGGGGGTGTTTGATAGAGAAGATTTATGTGCATATTCTTTTTCAAATACTGAGGATTTTTTTAATTTTTTTCCACGATATAACCCTTGTATTTCATTATTTTCTTAAAATATCAGGCAATTTGGATTATAGAATGAAAATGAGAAAATTTGTAAAAGGTGCTTAATTATTGATTTTTGATAGATTTTTATCATAAGGGTATTTTGGTCATTAATTTTAAAATATAATTTCAAATTGAGTAATTATTATTTTTTTGGAATTCTTATTTTATTTCCTTCATCTTTGTCTTGTTGTCGAGAATCATATTTGGGAATCTAGAGGCCTTAAAAAATCAATGAAGTTGAAGGTTTTTCTAGGTGGACAACGTGGACCCCACCATCGTAACAAAACCACATCTCAGCCTACATAGCTTAAATTTTTGTGCTTCCACATGGGATGGGAATAGGACACATAAGGATGACTCGAAAACAAATTTGGGGGGAGTTTTGAAGTCATTAAGATTTCCCTTGGATGTTATAATTTTGGAGGAACCATTGTCCAGAAAAAGAAACCCGTGATGGAAAAATAATAACACAATCATCAAGTGTCCAAATGAGATTAAATTTTGAGGGTGAATAAACAAAAAATTTATGAACAAATTTTATGAAGGTATCCACACGTGAACTATCCCTTTATTAGGCCAACAATGTGAAATTTTTTAGAGGAATAATTCTTCCTATAAAAGGTGGCCCTTGCCTCCTTCCAAAATCGTGATCTTGACACCCACAACCAAAGAGGGATCCCACTGGGGAATGGGCCTCTGATCCTCTTCTCTTTCCCCACCTCATTTATTATTATTATTTTATTTTCATATTTGTTTTATTTTAGTTGTAATTTCATTTGAATTTAAAGTTTTAGTTTTAATCCATGCATTTGTGTTCTCCATCCACTTTTTCTTAATTTATTTCCATATATATCTCTCTCTCCTCTTCCAACCACTCCACCAAGTAATATATTACTCTCAGAAATGAGAGGCTAACCCCACGACTTGGCTTGGGGGAGTTAATGATATTCATGAATTTTATTTAATATTTATTTATATTTGTGAATGATTTGAGTAGCATGCTTAGTGAGGCGAATGTCTCTAATGTGGTGATGGCCCCTCAATGACATGAAACTCAAACTATTTCTATTCTGGAAAAGTACAGTGATAAAAATATGTGATTTCATGCTTGTATTATCAAACTAAATGAAAAACATGATGGAAAATAATGATTGAATCCCTGACTGAACCCCAAAACCAAGTACTTTCTTCCCAACTTCATTTTATTTATAATTGTATCTTAGTATAAATTTAGAATTATTATTTTACAAGTCACAATTTTAAATAATCAAAAAAACAAAAATATTGTTATTATTTTAATTAAATTCATAAAAAAATAATAATAAATATTTTAGGTGAATTAGAATAAAGTAAGTGAACACACTGAAAGTCCCCTCAAGAGAGATGACCCTGGACAACAACTGTATTGTACTAGGAAACATTATAATTGATTTTTTTCATGCCCTACGACAAGCATGCGTCTAGTAAACAACCCTATACTTTATTTTATGCATCACTAAAGATCACTAATCTAGATCCACCTATGGGTAGTGTGAGTACATGCGAAGTAATTATCCTCATATTCAAATACTTTAAGATCTCTTCACATTCATTAGTTCATAAAAACTTTACTCCCTTTTAAGTTAACTTGGTTAGATGGATTGAAAATCAAGAGATGTTCTTAAAAAATCATCGATAGTACCCAAGTAATCTATGTATACTAAAAATATCAATTATATATTTTTTTCTAGGACATTCCTTGATTTTATATGTTTTTAAAATACCCATAGGCATTCCATTACTTGAGATAACATTCCCTAAGAATGCTAATTTCTCCCTCTAAAAGTCACATTTACTATACTTTACTTTTAAATTCTCATTCCTCAACGTGTTCAACATAGTAGTCAAATGAAACTCATATTACTCCATATTTTAAAACTATTTTATAATCCCATATATATAAAAGTCCAAAATTTGTTGAGGCAGTCTCTAAATATTCTATTCATTAAGTCCATGAAAATTATCATTGAATTTGTGAGTCTTAAGGTAATTACTATGAACTCATCATCATCATACCTTATATAAAAGGTAGTATTAGAAATATCCTCCTCCTTTACCTTCAAATAATAAAATACTAAATGAAGTTTCACTTAAGAGAAGTACTAGGCCCCTCATATTGATCAAATAAGTCATTATCCATGCTATGTGATCATTTTTCTTTATCATGATTTTGTGGTGTTAATTATGATCAATGCATAAATGTATTGCCCCATACATCTTATTAACAAAGCTGATTGGAGAACCGGATGGTGACAAACTCTATTATATAAAGACCCTTTTAATATTTTCTTATAGTTTCTTCTTCAGTTCTTCTAGTTCAATAGGGTTAATTCTACTTAGAGTCTTGGATATGAGAAGATCTATAGGTATAAGTTCAATTGAGAACACAACCTCATGGTTAGGAGGAATAATGAAAAACAATTTAATGTGTAGATCTATATATTCCTTCATAATGGGAATGTCTTCAAGGGTGATCCTCTATATTTTCTAAATCATTTGAGCTATATATTTTTTCTCATAAGGTTATAATATCCATTATCGAGAATATTTTCGAATAAGAGATTCATTATCCACTATTGACACCATGAAATGTGATCAATGAAATTTTATAAAAAATTGAATATGTGAACCTCAATTTGACACCAAATTTTGAGTTTAAGTAGAAATATGTATTTATGATGGAAGGAGAATATTGTATTTCCATGTGTCACAACCCAAAATTCACTTAAAGGAGCTTGAAAAGTTCATTGTGTGACTCTGAATTTTTCATCAGGGTTAGTGATGGTAGCAAAGGCACCGACCCAAAGGGTCAGGACCGCAGAGTAGTACTGGTCCCATGCAGGGGTGTAGGGGCATAGCCCCTGTGGTATAGAGTAGCTATTTTACCTCATTCCCTACTAAAACTCAATTACATCACATTGAAAAAAAGCGACTAAGGGAAATTCCATTGAAAAAAGAAGAAAAGATAGATGGAAAATTTCAGGATTTACAAATCCAAAAAGTTGAGTTCTCCCAAGGTATCCCAATTCACCGACGGAAAGCAAGAACTTGTAAAACAGATAATTTCCTGCTATCCACTTATACACCATCTTTTCTTCACTCAGGGTCTTATATTTTCTTATAAATATACCCATGGGGTATTCATTTGTATAGAAGAATTTCCCTGAATCCTGATTGCTGCTTTGGTGACCCTAGTGCTTCTCTTAAGTCCTCCAAAACCTCCACGGTTGTTACTTAATAACTAAAGTGATGGAATTATAGGGTAATAATAATAATTAGGTTCTTGATGTGTTAAAATTAAAAACACTTGCATGATAAAATCACCCCCTCGATTTAAGAACACATAAATGAAGAACCTTCCTCAAACAAGAAGTTACGAACCTCACCACTGGGAAAATTTGTGAATATTATTGAAGCCGTGATCCAAGTATCACCCAAGTGTAATCATCTAGTTTTTTCTTCAAATAAGGTGAAACCAATTCACCCAAGATTACTTTTTCACCGCATACCTGCATGCATCTTACACGAGAGCCCCTTTTTTGTTCACCTCACCCCTTCATCCTGTTCGAGCCTTTCATGAAACCTCCTTTAAATCCACTCATAGCAGGGCCTATCCTTTATTAGCTCCCTTTACTAAAACTGATCATTTTGAAACCTCCACCAAGACCACCTGATTTACCAAAAATCAAGGAAAGTAACATCTATGTGTCTCCCATTTGGATTTGGATATCTATGGTCTGAGGTTCCCACACTTGTCATATCAGAGGGTAAGTATCCTCAGAGTATCTATGTATTTAGATCCATGGGTGCTTAGATCCTTACCCTGAGGACAATGTTGAGGTGTTCCCAATATTGGATTCTGGGGATATTACTATATATGTCCCCTATTTTCTATGATATCTGGAGCCTCGGGTTCTTAGTAGGTAGGTTAAAGATCACAAATTCTTTTTCCTTCCACATGGGATGAGATCCTCCATTTCTAAACACCCAAGTTTAGGTCGTCCCTCTTAGAATAATCCCAAGCCTTTCGGGCCCGACCTAACGACCTTCACCATCATTTTACATTGAAAGGTTCATTACTCCATGCCCTCATCCTCCTTTGCCCTAATTTTTTTTTACAGTTAGCCAAAACACTTCCACCCACAGAGGAGCAAAAGTATTTGTATTATTGAATCTTTCACATCCTCTTGTTTCTCACACTGAGCATGACTCACATGGGATTAGAGGTAAGTAAAGGTCACAACAACCATAAAATCCACATGAATTAATGAAATTTGAGAACTCATATTCCCACCATAACTAGGATTTGTAGGAATCCTACTCAAGTCTCATGCTCCACACCATCTCATCCATGAAATGAGAAGTCATAACCCCTTTATCTGGGAATCCTCCTCAAGAGTAAGCCCCAATCATAATTCCATTAATCTAGGCATATTCCTTAGGAGTAAGACCTGAATGAATCCCCCAAATCTCCCTAAGTTAAAACATTCCTCATGGACCCTGTTACTGGGAATCCTCTTTAGGATTAAGCCCCAAATTAAACCCCCATTTCACCATGAATTAATATATTACTTATGGTAACTTTTCCAAGGGAATCCTCTTCTAGAGTGAGACCCCACCTATTCCGATTAAAGGGCCATAATCCCCTATGAGACCCACCAAACTATGTGGGATTTGATTCTCATCCAAGTTGGATATGTAGGAATCCTCCTTGAGGTTCAAACCCAACATAAGAAATCAACCATGTTCTCTTTGGACCACACTTCTAGCAAAGTCTAATATTACTTGGAAGCTCGTATCCTTTCCAAGTTCATTGGGATTCTTCGGTATAAGTCCCACACCAAAATTTGACTAGGCACTATCCACATCAACATACTTACCACATGACATTAAACTGTATGGTTGGGTCCTTATCACCTGACCTTAAAAGAAATGATGTATCCCATTAAGAATCACTAAACTTTGTGGGTTCTGATTCCTTTCACAAGGATATGTAGGTATCCCATATATGGGTTCTATTATAACATCAAAACAACATTCATATCCTTAGATGATGATAAATTCCATAGTAACCTTCCATCTCACTGGATGATGATAAATTATAGAGTAAATTTTATCAACCTAGATGAAAATAAATTCTAGAATGCCCCATTAAGTGGCTTAAAATACAACATCATCATAATAACAACTAAAAAATATCTAAGTAGTATACAAGATAATAACATTGATAGAGAACCTAGGATACATACATATATCTCCATTAATGAAGAACCTCATATACATACAGATGATTCTAAAATTCCATTAATTATGATAACTGATTTCCAATATTTGGATGAACAACCTCATAATTGGGAGTTAATTAAGGATTCATGAACATATCTTAAATATATAAGAGATTTCAGGAGTTGAAAATAATTCCCCCCAAAAAAGGGTGTGATGATTCCTACCTCCCATTCTCTCAACCAATGCGAATTCTTAAGAGTCGTAGGCCAAGATACCAAATGAACGCAAGCCTTTGGAAAGAAGGTTCCTTTGGATGCAGAACCGTTATGTGTTTCTGGTTCCATAAACAAATCTATTTGAAACAGTTCTGAAATAGAGATTCCTAACCATAACATAGATTAATGGGGAAACAAAAAATGGTGAACTCGACATGAATCACTTCACTATATAAATTCCTTCAATAAAGAGGATGTACTGATCAATCTCTGTCAGACCATTCCATTTCCTAATGAATTCATATTTTTAGGGTAAACAATAAATGGTGAAACCAACATGAGTCACTTAATTGTATCATTTCCTTCAATAAATGGATAAACTAAACAGTCTCCACCAGACCATTCTATTTCTTAATGAAGTAGAATTTCTAGGGGAAATAAAAAGTGGTGACCCCATGTGAATCCTTAACCAAGATGATAATGTTACTCATCTTTCAGGACCATATCAATTGATAAAAGTTAGCTAGACAAGGCTATCATTTTTGAATTTTTTCTCTTTAATGAAATAATGGAGTTCACTTTTTTTTCATACATACATGAACTCTTTTACAAGTACACCCAACAATACAAATGGATTACTTCAAATTAACACTTGCGAATTCCCCAATTGTTGCTCATGATAGATCCTAGTCCACTCAAAGAATGCCATCACTGACCTTGCATTTTCAATGATGGGTCTCTAATGCACTTTTCCAAGAGTACCATCATCCCAGTACCATCCCAACCTTTGAGGATATGATATAGTCTCTCTAGATCATGAATCACCCTTGGTCATCTGGTCAATGATGATCGATGGTTAAGAAAAAAACCGTTCCAACTACCACATTCAAAAATTTCAAGTGATTATCCCTAGTTTTCAACCACCAATACCTACCAAATGACAGGGAGGTCAACAAGAGGCCAACTATGGTCTCATCCCAATGAAACTAGGGTTCTTCCCAAGGGATCCAGCCAACAATCACCACCGCTAACACCGTGTTACAGTAAAACCTCAACATGATGAGGGTGTTTCCTTCACTTGTCCTATCTAGGTACCCCAAACCTGAACCCACAAGACGACCCACCGAGGACAAAAACCGGCTAACAGACAGTAGGGTTTTACCTTCACCCCCTTCGATGAAGTCCACCAACCCAGTTTGGTGGAAAATAATGATCGGGAACATACACCCATTCACCATTAATTGGCCTACTAGAAGACTCATTTGACGACACCTAATCAATCCCTACATTCTAATATGGTGGAGTATTGAAAGAAAGAAAATACACCAACCTAAAATCATCAATCCATCCTGCAGACACATATAACAGAATTAAAAGAAACCCACCAATCAAATATGGAGGCAATCCGTAAACAAGAACATACACCTGCCTACAACCACTAAGCCTGCCAAGAGCCTCGTTTGGTATGATATGGATAATTTAGTTAGAAATTACTGACAATAAGCAGAGGGAAGAATCAACTTTGTGCCTCAATATATGAGTACAGTCAGTATCCATTGATAGTAAAGGGAGGACATGGGTAGGAAAATACTCCTACTCCAGACACAAAATTGATTTATATTCCCATTCTGACCACTGAAGTCACCAAGCACATATTGGAAATGGTGAAAGGGTAGAGGAAAATTCCTTCCCCTGTCCTAGAGACATTCCAAGATATCATCCTAGTGAAAAAATAATACCTGAGGTACATAAACATAAATCTATCCCCATAAGTAGGGTGGCTTAGCAACATGTCACCCCAAAGCAGATACAAACCTCTTCCCCTGTTCAGGAGGGTCTTGGGGCCCACTACTCCATATCATACAGACAACCATATTAGGAACATACACCTGTTCCAATTATAGATAATTGGACAATATTAATAGTCACTCCAAAGTAGACACATGCACCTACCCATAATGACCACTTTTCCTAGAAAGTGGCCCCAACTGCTTATAAGATGGTGTTTAAGAAGAAATATCATTAAACATAATTGAAGGATCAAGATCCGATCTATGATATAGCTCCAATCAATGCTGGAGTTCATGAAACCCTTAGAAATTTATCTTTTGTAGCTCAATATCCTACCATCCCATTACCAAATTATGGGAGCAGTAGTGGTGATTCTGATGGACCTCATTGGAAACTTCTTATTTAAGTCTTGATTAATGAAAATATGATTAATCTCAAGATTTTATCTCTTGATGAGAGCCACGAAAACTCTCCATATAACCATAAGACTAAGGATAAAGATGGTTTACCCCTTGCAATAACCCAACATGGTAGTCCTCCCCATGATGATGCTTGCTGCAAAAGTCCTCTCCATAGTAGTGATTCACATTTCCAAGAGAATTACCTAATGGGTATTGCAGTGATGAGAAAGACCTCTTATCTTGAGGCACTTGCAAACACAAGGCCAGTCATGTTTGATTCCTTGTCATTGATAGGTGAAATACTTTCTCATATAGAATATAACCCAAGGTGATGGTCATTATTCAAACCAACCTTGGTCCATTTATCTTCTAATAGAATAAGGAAACTCCCTATTGATATTTCTGATTATGATAAATAGGAAGATAAAAACCAACTTTGGTATGATCAAGTAGAAGAGACTCCAAGAAAATATGAAGAGAATATGTTTAACATGAGGAAAAAACTGGATAAAAATGAAATACCAGTCATGTTTTTTCTATTGGATACTTCGCAAAACAACATTCCAGATATGTTGGCGGAAGATTGTATGCATGACGTCCGCCTCAACATATGAAAAAATCATTGTCACCTGAAATAAATGGAATTACCTTAAGAAGAATATCTAATTCATGTCAAGGTAATATAAAGGTTACAACACCAAATTAACATGGAATCTCTCCTAGATTCCTGACATCCGAAGATCGAGTAGGAACAAGGATCCCTTCAATGTGAATGCCTTGATGCATTAAGGAGGCTATGAAGATTGATCACATATACCTCATTTGGTGTTCATATTTGAGGATGGGGTGCACAAGGAGAATTTCATTTCAATGCACTCCAAATCCAAAAAATAATGCCGAAAGCAGTCTCATGAAATGTTATTTCTCTATGATAGCTACAATAGATGAATTCTGTTCATGACTGAAGAGATGATCAACAAGAATAGGTTGTGATTAGATTTTACCAAAGTCAGTCTAGAAGAGAGTAGTCTATTGAGATAATTCTACATCAAGCATATCAGAATATCGGGCTTGACTTCTGCTTAGAGGATGTCAACCATAATATTGCCTAGATGTATGAAATAGCACAACGTTCATCTGAAATGGATGATTTAAGTGGGTTTCATATGATGTACCCAAACAATTTACAAACTAGACATTATAAAATTAGAAGAGCTAATGTACTGATATTAGCTATAATAGTTCAGAAGCCACCCCAACACGTAGGGCTTGGGGTTTTTTTAAATCAACCTTTGGAGCCAAAAAACAGAACCTAATGGGTTGAGATAGAATAAAGGAAATAAACCTAGCCTGTAAGAATGGAGGATTTTTCACATTCATAATCCCCTACTCAGTGAATGTCAGTTTTCTACCACTTAGGGAAGAACCCACAAAATGAATGCCCAACTGAAATATCAGGGGATTCCCTTTAGGTAACTATCCACCAAAAATTTCTTGGGGAACCAACTAAGAGGATAACGAGGTATTGTGAAGGATGAAAAGGAAGACAATCCCACAATGATACAGACAAAATTCTAGCAATGCATTATGCATCGGTAAATTTCATCAATGCCATTATTGAAGATCCTCCAAAAAATGAGTCTAGTTTAGGGGAATCATATGATGAGGTTCTTGTTCATGATGTGGTCCAAATTGAATCAAATGAAGAAGGTATGAATACCTGAAATCAGAGGATCTCCTGGAATTTGGTCTTCCCCTTAAATAATACACTCCCACCTCTTCAAAAGGAACCTAATAAGGGAAATGTTAAAGGTCAGACTATATCTTGTAGGTTCCGGGCGCAGCGGAAGCGCGTTGGTGGGTTAGACCAACTTTAATTTTAGTGTTAAACAACGTTCAATCCGAGATCTGTCACGATATAAAACGCCGGATATTTGGAATGGATCGAAGAACCAAAAAGAAAAGAAGAGTCCTAGAACCATTGAGGTAGGATCATCATATGTTGGTTATAATTAATTTAATTAATTCACAAGAATTACCTCGGTGGAATTCTTTCTTCGTCGATGTCTCTAGTCACGATCCTATGATCCGTTTTTGCATCTTAGAATCCAAGTATAGGATTCCTCTAGAAGTGATCCACACGTGCTCCATGTATCTCTGGATGTCGCCAAAGGGATCTCCGAGTGCTAGCGCAGAAGAACCTTCGCTTGTGATGTCCGCCTTCGACCGCCTTGATCCGGTGGAGGATCTCACTCTCATAACTTGAGGGCGTTCTTGGTGTAAAGGGAATTATCTCTTGGCTTGAGAGTATTTCCAAATCTGTTGTGCACAACAATGGCTCAACAAAGTGTTGGGGTTGTGAGGATATTTATAATCGTGTTTTAGGTTAATAGAGTTATTACAATAAATAAATGCGTTACACGTTTTATTTATTTCATTAAATCTTATTGAAACCCTATGTTGAATTATTAATTCCTTGACATGCGCCCACGCAGATTATAATTAATATCATTTAATAAAACAATATTATATCCTCAAAATCCCAACTGGAAAACTACACGGCGTGTGATAATTAATACACGGCGTGTACTTGTTTTCCATAAACTACACTGTGTGTATATTTAATATACACGGTGTGTAATTTTATTTTCCATTTTTCTCCACCACATTTATTAGACATTGAGTAATGGATATTTATTTCTTAAATAAATGTAACAGCATTACTCGCTAATAAATATATTATTTCACCCACAATATATTCTCTCGAATAACTAGTGTCGAAATAAATGCGATCAGGCATCATTAAATAATTATTAAACCACAGTCGGGAATAATATTTATTTAACTTGTTAAATTAATATTTAACTGAGATACATGGACACACTTAGTGTGTAACCCTCTAGGCCTCTTTATCAGTGGCATTAGGCAGAGCCTGCCTAAATTCCAAGGTTAGTGTCTAGCAACACGCCAAAGAACCCATAGAGAAAGAAGTTAATGCCACAATGACGTGTCACCTACTACGAATGCTTACTGTGTAATATAATCCCTTTATCTCGATATCTCTAATCAAGAAGGTTGCATACTAGTGCCATCAACCCATGTGCTTGATTATTCTTTCTTTGACTTCCCGGAATTGAACTTGCCCATACCTTACCATGGCCATGGATTTATTTAGGCTATATCAATTCCATCAAAGGGCCTGAGATATCTACTTCCGTTATGGAACAAAAGGGACAAATCCTTTCTCACATTATCTATTAATGCAGTATTACTCGTGACACACCCAACATATCCTACCTCATTGCAAACAATGTGTCGTCACAGTTTTCGTCAATACATCTAAGTGCGCGAGTTGTAATAACCATTAATAATAATCTTAAAGTCTAAGGACCAATACCCAAGTCCTTAGATTGGAACATCCAATGACACTATGAAATGTGGATTTCCTACTGGCGGGTCTCATTCTCATAATATCCTCCTGGATATTACCAAGGTCGCACACCATGAGAAGGTGCCTCAAAGTTTTATGAGTCCTCACCCCTAATGACCTGTATTATTTGTGTCCCTCAAATAATATCATCCGGCCATAGAACATATATTCAAGAATAGTGTTATGGCACTTCTGGGTTCTCATCATAGCAGGGATCCGCTATGACTCTTTAATGCAACAGCTATCTTTATGACATTATCACATGCATTGTCACGCAGAAGAACAATCAAGATGTGATAAGGCTTTTATTAATGAATAAAGTACAAAGTAGTTGGTTCTAGACCACCAACTCCAACAGATCTCACCTTTCCCTAGGATAAGGTTAAATACTATCACTTGAGGAAAGGTTTTCTTAGTAAGAGTATGAGATGAATGAGTTGAGAAGAATCAATGCAGAGTTACTCTATGGTAGTATTCCTACCAGAAATTCTCCACAATAAGATCCTCAACTTGCACTTCTAGTAAAATCACATCATAAAAGAGGGGTTTTTGCAACTACTGATGTAGATAATGAATTAGCTCCATTATAAGAACATACTTACAAGAATATTCCAATGGGTTATCCTAGGAAAATACCAGCAGAACCACCACCAGGGGTCCTTCTAGTCACCGCACCCATCCATGCCCTATTTTATGCACCTATTCAGGTCCCGAATCAGCTAGATGTTTCTTGAATTCTCATAAACACCATTGAGTCATTAAAAAATTGATTGGAATCTATATAAGGATGGAATGCACTGGTATAACAAAAAAATAATGATTATCCCAGATGGGTAGATATGAATCCTCCCCCACTAAACTTTAATAATACCGCATTTCAAATCGTCAATGGATCAGGAGATCCAGATCCACAATTGACACATTTCATCTCTTACTATGATCCAATGATGGGGACCCATGAACAATAGGAAGTAGTGAAACTCAGATTATTTGTATAATCATTGATGGGGACAACCTTTGTATGGTAAAATAGATTGTAGTCTCGATCAATCACTGGATTGGAAGATCTCCATCATATGTTCCTTTTCCAGTTCAACTCAACGATGCAGAAGACAAAAATCTTCGATCTCAAAAATGGAAAGAAAAGGGAGAATGAAAGAGTTTCAGATATCATGGATAGGTGGGAAGGATTAACATAATCCTTGAATATACCTCTCCCTCAAGAAGTGTTTCTGCCCATCTGTGTGTAAAATCTCAATGATGAGCTGAGAAAACCATTGATACCTATGAAATAAAAATGAGGGTTTCAGGATCTATCCTTGATTTCTCAATAGGAGGAAAGCTCCATTTCAAATACTAGAGACAAATCCTAAGCAATCCGATTATATTCGAGAAGAAGAGTAGGAAAAACATAGGCTGCTACCGTCAAACTTAAACAGGCCCTTATACCCATACTACATCAAATCACTCATCATACCATAGGGATCCACTTATTGAGAATCAACAACAATGAATGCCTCATCAAGATGATAAAAAATGTCGAAGGAGGAGACATTTTTAGGATTTGAAAAACAAAGTTTGTTATTTTCCAAATGAATAGGTTCCCAACTACCTTATATCAGCTTTGGAAACCAATATAGTTCAGTTTCCAAGGCCAATGAAGCCTAAAAAAGAAGGAGATGATGACCCCCAAAGTATTCCCCTTCCATTAAATATTGGGGCACCCTATCCAGGATTGTTTTTTTTAAGGAACTCCTACATAAGATGGTGGATTATGGGAAAGTGAAACTGAAGAATTTGATATCCTAGGTAGTACGTGTCATTGCTATTGATCCAGAGGAGGAAGAAGAGTGGAAGGAAGTCAAGAGTAATAATGATCATAAATTTAATGATTGGATGGTCAGGAAAACAATCAACCAAACTCATTCAATTCTACAAACACAGTTAAAAAAATTGACTGTGCCTGCTACCACTTCTGCCATAACAAATCCATCTTCATCAAAAACCCAGTCTTCCAAAGGCCAATCCTAAAATAATAGACATATTCAGAAGGATAAAGAGAAATCAAAAGAATATGAGTTTGTTTTAAGGAGAAAATTTTCCTTTAACTTGGAATATTTCATTCCAACTATCTCCAAATCATGGGCACTTCGCCGCCAAATATCACAACAAGAGTCAATTTGTCAAGAAGAATCTTCATCAGATGAAGAGTTAATCATCGACTTTGTTAATTTTATTAACATAACAGATCCTTATGCACATGATGATTTTAATTATGAACACGATTTCTCTACACTTTATTGGGGAACCAAAGGATAGATTTATCAAGGTTCAAGATACAAGGAAATATGTGGTTGTACTAGAAATAACTACTCCAACCACACCGCTACTCGAACTATTTTTGTATAAGAAACTTGAGGGAGAGCCCTCTAGTAGGCGTAGTAGGAAAATGGGAACTCCCCCACACATGATAGGGTCTTCCCAGACATGATCACCTTGGAAGACCAGTTAGAGGATACAACACCACATCCTCAGTGAGTATGAAAACCAAGTCAGCCTATTCCACCAAGATCAGAAGTAATTCCAACTTATACCCCAAAATATGGTCCATCCACATCAGGAATATGAGCTC
This sequence comes from Viscum album, assembly GCA_963277665.1. NCBI lineage: Eukaryota > Viridiplantae > Streptophyta > Magnoliopsida > Santalales > Viscaceae > Viscum > Viscum album. The sequence goes on along the minus strand of OY728159.1, from coordinate 178,804,433 downwards.
CCAAAACACCTGCAAAAGAACATCACTATGTTGGGAAATTCACACCATTGGATCAAAAGTATGATGTGTTGAAACAACTGGCCCAAGTACCGGCCATGTTATTGATCTTGGATGCCCTATGTTTGTTGAAGGATCTCTGGCAAACACTCATTGAGGCTTTGTCAAGTCCTTAAGAGTTTTAAGCTAAGGTTGGTACTACAGAAGTCTACCATATAGAGAATGAACCAGAATAATCCCATGTGGTCATATCTTTCATGGATAAAGATGAGGATACTAGAATACATGGACAAATCAAGCCCTTGCACATGTTTGGCAAGATTAATGACATTGATGTTCGACAAGCCTTTATTGACAATGGATCAGGAGTCAATCTTATCCCAATCTGAAAACTTTTTCAATTGGGTCTCACTGAATCCAAATTTCCACCATCCACTCCGATGTTACATGGTTACAATAAGAGTGAGAAAGAACCACTTGGAGATATTATGATTAGAAATTAGTTTGGGGATCTCATATTGAATTCAGAGTTCATTGTTATCTAGCAGGACATAGATTTCAACATTTTTTTGGGAAGACCTTGGCTACATTAACATGTGTCCATTCATTCATCTTACAAAAAATTTATTAAGCATCACATCAATGGTTAAATTGGTACATTTCATGGTGACAAGGCCTATTTAAAAACTTCTAAATCTCAATACATTAATGTAGCGTAAAATCACACAATGGGAAAATGATCCATGAAAAATTATGTTACTAGAATAAATGCTCTGAATGGTATGGAGAAGATCTCATCTAACCCGTTCAGGAATATCAGTGAAAATTATGTTCTACCCATTAATAAAATTGAAATGGTAATCCCAAATCCAAGAACACATTCAATGGATTCCATAATTTCAATCAAAAAAACTGTACCTAACAGTGTAGGATAAGTCATTAACTCTCCAAGAAGTGATGAAATCAATGAAGACGACTTTATTTAAACTTCCAAACTTTAGTAAGTATTTTATTAATCAATCATATTATAAGAAGATGATACCATGATGAAAAAAGATAAGGATTCTAATTCTCAACCTATCATCTTCCCTTCAGAGCTTCTGCAAGACCCTACATCATCAGTTGGGTCTAAGGTGTTTTCCTCCTCTTCAGGATGTTCAAAAACTAACTCCTCCCTTAGATATGAAATTCTTGATTTCTCAACTAATCTTCAAGAAGTGGAAGAATAAGTAACAGTTGAGGTTGAGGAAGAATAGGAAGACCTCAGAGATAGCCCTACAACATTTGAGGAAGGCATCTCCCCCATTGTGGATGAACATAGAGAAATAAATCTAGGTATAGAGGAAGATCTACACCCCAATCTGATTAGTGATTCCACAAATTTTGAAGAGAAATAAGTGTATAATTTCTTTATAGAGAAACATCGAGATGTGTTTTCTTATAATTATATAGAAATTATAGGCATTGACTCCAAAGTGTCCACCCATCATTTGGGTTTTTTTAGAAAATAATTGGGGATATAAGCATGAATCAAGAAGAATGCATCGAACTAATGCCTATAAAATTAAGGCAAAAGTAGAAAATATTATCAAATATGACTTCATTATAGAGGTGAAATATCCAAAGTGGTTATCTAATATTTTCCTGGTAAAAATGAAGAATGAAAAAATCATTGTTTTCATTGGTTTCAGATATCTGAACCAGTATTGTCCCAAAGATGACTTCCCAGTTCCAATCATAGAACTCTTGATTGATGCAATAAATGGATACAAAGTTATCTCCTTAATGGATGGATACTCTGGGTATAACCAAATATGGATGGCCTTAGAAGATGAGGAATCTAAATCCTTCAAATATCCTTAAGGAATATTTTTATGTTAGTTAATTCACTTTGGATTTAATAATACTGGTGCAACATACTGATGTAGAAAACATTACATATTAAAACCCTTCATCGGGAAATTTGTTGAATAACATGTTGATGATTTAGTGGTCAAATCTAGAAAATGTTCTAATAACCTAACTGACGTGATGAAAATATTTATTAATCTTTGAAAACATAATTTGAAGATGAACCCCTTGAAATGTGATTTTGGGGAAACCTCATAAAAATTTATTGGTTTTTTTGTTCACCATCATGACATCAAAGTCAATCCCGAGAAGACTAAAGATATCCTTGTCATGTCACTTCCTCAAAACATGAAATAATTGAGAGGAATTCAAGGAATCGTTTCCTACATCTGGTGCTTCATAGAAAATCTGGAAGGAAAGTGTTTTCCCTTAAACAAATTGATGAAGAAGGGGGTCACATATCAATGGAACAATGACTTCCAAGAGGCATTTGACACCCTAAAGAAATAGATCTTGAGTCTATCAGTATTGATGCCACCTATTGAAGGAAAACCTCTCATTATTTATGTGACAACCTTAGAGAGATCACTGGGTTCCTTCCTTGTGAAAATGAATGATTCTAGGAATGAAAACAACCTTTATTATCTCAGTAAAATCATGCTCGATAGAGATAATAATTATTTTGATATTGAGAATAGCTTCTGAGAATTAGTATTTTCAATTTAAAAGATAAATCTCTATCCGAAAAATCATGATTTTTATTTGGTCTCTCATAAAAACTAGCTCAAATTTATCCTCAGTCGGCCTATGCTGATAGGATGTCTAGAAAATTGGGCAGTTATTCTACAATAGTTTTATAAGTAGTTTGTGCCTCAAAAAGTAATAAAAGGCCATGCATTGGAAAACTTCCTTGCTGAGCACCCATCTATAGAAGAGACATCATTGAATACTGAGCTTTCTGATGAATAAATCTTCTCTATTCAAGATGGTCCCCAAAAGTGGTAATTGTACATTGATGGTGCTTCCATAATTCCAACATGGAAGAGAAAGGAAGACCCTAAGCTCTAAAAACTTTAGTTAGGAATTGTGATAATCACCCTAGAAAGGGAAGTATTTCCATACTCCTTACTATTATTAGATGTTGGCACTAAAAATGAGTTAGAATATCAATATTTCAATGTAGGCCGAGAATGGGCACTCCAAGAACCAGTGAACCACATAGAAGTAAAGGATGATTCAGAGTTTGTAATCAAATAGATTAATGGGGATTATTACACTAGAAAGGATGAGTTAATTCTCCTATGTGATTATGTCAATGGGTTAATGGAATAACTTCCATCAAATCCAAAATTATCTTACAACTCTCAATCAAAAAATGATCCAGCTGATGCATTGGAAAATTCAGCCACAACCTTTGAAGAATCGACTTGGGATGAAACAATTATCTACATTTCCCATTGTCATGTGGTTTCACCATTTGTTCAAATCAAAATAGAGGAAATAAATGAAATCAATCTCATTATTGAACCATATGTTCCTACCATGGGATAGATAACAAGAATCATGGAATATCTCCATTACAGAGTACTTCCACCAAATAGAGTTGGAAGAGAGAAGATCTAGAGACAAATAGTTAATTTCAGTATCTACAATGGCCCAAATCACTAGAAGATTCTCTATAGATTGGGATTTAATGGAATTATCCTCAGATGCATTGATGGGGGAAGGAAATATAGCTGTTATGAAAGAAGCACATGAAAGAGCCTGTGGTACCCACCGGTTTGGGTGCTAAATTTATGAACAAATCCAAAGGCTTGGATACATATGGCCTTTGATGGCGCAAGATTTCTCAGATTTCACTAAGAAGTGTCATCCATTCCTTAGGAATTCCAACTTCATTCATCAAACCCTAAAGTTTCTACATACAACCAAATACTCTTGGAAATTTTCTACATAGGGAATACATATAGTGGGGACTTATCCTCCAGCTATATCTAAGCAGTTCAAGTACATACTTACTACTACTGATTTCTTCTCTAAATGGGATGAGGAAAAACCTCTTAATGAAGTCAGGGCCAAAATAATTGTTTGCTTTGTCAAATTTAATATAATTACCAGATTTGGTGTCCCTCATACCATATTAACAGACAATGACACCATTTTCTATTCTACTGAGGTAAAGAAGTTATATCAAGAACAAAATATCAAATCCTAAAATTCATACCGCTATCATGCAATGGCCAATGGATAGATAAAGGCTTTAAATAAGACTTTTTGAAACATACTCTAGAAGATGGTGAATAAATATAGGAAATCATGGCCAGATAACATCTTACATGCCTTATGAGATTATAGAACTACTACCTGCACCATCACACTGTCAACCCTATACTCATTGGTATACGTGATAGAATCATTTCTACCTATTGAAATTTGGATTCCATCACTCAGAGTTTCCATATGTGATCAGTTATCTACTAATGAGAAATCCCAAAAATGGTTGGATGAGTTGGAGAAATTGGATGAAAAGAGATTGAATAATTTTCATCACATGGAAGTATATCAAAACCGAATAGAATAGAACATTAACAAGAAGGTCCACCTTCATCCATTCAATTAACGAGAGCTGGGTTTGATCCTTAGGACTCCAATGATACTAAGAAATAAACCTCCAAAACTTGAGCCAAAGGGAGAAGGACCTTATTCCATACATAAGGCTTATTCTAATGGATCTTATTCTTTAATCTCAATGGATGGAGAAATAGTCACAACTCCAAAAAATGCAAGGTTCCTGAAGAAATACTTTGTGTAATAACACAAAGTTCATCCCAGTTTTATGATGATAAACTTCATAATAGTAATGTCCATGCTGCATGACATTAAACTGCGTAGCATCATCATCCTTGTTGCACGACAATAAATTGCACAACATAATGTACTAGTCACATGACCTAAACTACAAGACATGTTTTTACTTACCACATGATATTAAACTGTATGGTAAGGTATCCTTATTTTGATATTATGGAATCCCCAAAAATACCACATGTTGATATTTATTGTGGTACCTTAAAAAATGGGCAATTTCCATGTGTTAGAATCACCTATTTCAGCACCACTCATTAGTGACACTTGAACCATTTATTACCTATGTGTATGAGTCAGATATTCATAGGTAATATCTTTTTATGAACTATGTATGGAGAGATTCTCATTCTTATAAGATATTCAGTTATTCCTAGATCTCTAATCTTGGGTCCATCAATGATAAAATAAATCCACTTTATTCCATGTGTGTATGATTCAAATATTCCTAGGGAATATCTTTTCAAGAACCACATTTGGAATGATTCTTGCCCTCATAGGATATGTAGTGGTGCCTGAGTCCTATTCCATGGTCCAACTACAATGTTTCTTTCTCATCAGGTGACCTACGTCCTCACCACAAGATGTTAAATTGCATGGTTTAGTAAGAACTACGTTTAGCTTGATTCTCATTCAAATGAGATATGTAGGGATGCCCAGATCTCCAATCATAGGCCCAAACACAACCATAAAGAAACAATTTCTCCTTATCCTTTGAATGAAATAAACCTCTACAGATTACTCTTTTAGAATTTATGGCCTGATTCTCATATCATCTTGTGTCTTAGGCTCAACCATTATTCTGGAAAAAATAAAAAAAACACATTCCTTACATTGAAACATGATTGATGTTGGGAACCATTTTCAAGAAATAACTGTGGCTTTATTCTAATTATAATGAGATACATAGTAACTCCTAGATCTACAATCTTAGGTACAACAATGACAAAAAAATACCCCCTTTATTCCCTTTGTGCATGAATCAAACCTACATGGAGAATGTTTCTAGAACTACGCGTGGCTTTATTCTTTCCCCTACAAGATACATAGTGAAACCTATGTTTTATTTCTTGATCCATCCAAAATGATTCCATATTTTTATGTTGTTTCATATTTATCTATGGTTCATGACATTAAACTGGATGGAAATTAATGAAATACGTATGGATTGATTATCATCTTTTGAGATACATAGTGACTCCCAGATCTCAAATATCAAGTCTAGCCGAAATAAAAATACACCCTTCTCTTTCCCTTATACATGAATCAGATCTGTAAAAGCGAAATTTTCCAGTTTTATGGACTTATTATCATTATAATGAGATACACAGTGATACCTAAACATCATAATTTAGTCCTAACCATATGTCTGAAAATTATCAAAATGGCCTTTTACTAATATCAAAACTTAATCAACGTGGGGAAAATTTATCCAGAAGTACGTGTGTCTTGATTATTTCCCCATAAAGACATATAGATATTTCTAGGTCTTACGCCCTAGTTCAGACATTACATAATCATGATTCCCCTAACTTTCATTTTTGTTACCTTTGTATTATAGAAAAATGATTTTATTACTCCTTCTTTCTCATATAGAGCATAACTCATGTGGGGGCTTAGGGATTTGTTAAAGAAATTTTCTACATAAACAAGGTGTCACAATCCCCATTAGGGTTATCAATGGTTCTGTCTGTAATACCTTAAAATATACAATAGATGTCCTCATCACATGATAATGAAATGCATGATCTTATCGAGAACTACGTGTAGCTTGATTCTCATTTGTGTGAAATATGTTGTGAAACCTAGACTTTACTCTTGGGATCAATGATAATGTTTTCATTAATTCATTTCAATTCACCTATATCCTTCCCATATGAAGTTAAACTATATGGAATATCAAGAACGACATATGGCTTGATTTGAGATATGCAGTGATGCCCAGATATCCTATCTTGGGTCCATACTCAATTTTAAAATTCCCCTCTCCTTGTGTATGGACTAAGCCTATGCAGGGAGACAAATTTCTAGTACTATATATGGATTGATTATTACCATTAGAAGATACATAGTGACACCAAGATCCTACACCTTGTTCTAGTCACAATATTCATTTTCATGTTGGAATCACTCACGTCTTCACCATATGATGATAAACTACATGGTTCTTCAAGAACTACTTGTGGATTGATTCGCACTCATATGAGATACATAGTGACATCCAAAATCTCAATCTTGGTCCCATTTACAACATGATACAGACAATTAAATTTTCCCATGTATGAGTTAGATATACACGAGGGGATTTAATATGAGTTCTTACCTTATTTATGAACCTGTATTCAAAGAAACCCACGTTATCATCCACTTATGAATTCAATCAGGGTGGGGAATCTTTTATTAAAGAACTATGAGTGGCTTGATTCTCACCTATATAAGATACATATTGACATAAAAATGTCCAATCCTAGGCCTAGCTGCATCATGATATAGAAAAGACTATATTCTTCTATGTATGAATTTGATCTACATCAGAAGATCAAATACAAGTTTTCACCTTACAAATGAACTTGTATATAATAGAACTACATGTCGCTTGATTATTTATCTAACAAGATATGTAATGAAACTTCATAACTATACCCTAGTCCAGACACAATACTCAATTTCTCTTCATATCAAAGCCCCTAATATCCTTACTGCATGAATTGAAAATACACATCATAAGGTCCTTTCCACATGACATTAAACTGCATGGTACCCAGAGAACTACATATGGATTGATTCTCATCCAATTTAGATATTTAGTGAAGAATATGACTTATATCTTATTCCCAGCCATGGTTTAAATTAAAATTCCTCCTTTCCCATATAAAATTAAAAATATATACAAGAGCCTTTATTTTGGGAATTCTCCTTACAGATCCCACCAAGGAAACAAGAGATATACCCGTTATATATATTAGTCAGATCTATGTAAGGGACACCAAACTCATGGAAAATATTAGTCAAAATAATTCCCTTGTGCTTTAGACATTTCCCCATTGTCATTTCTTACTCATAATATTGAATAATTTCAGATCTTCATAATTTTTCATTGGTTTTTGGTGGTGGAATGTTTGATACCTAAAATCTATTTTTCCTGACTATGAAGTACATGCCCCTAGGTGGCCTTGAATAAGTCTCCCACATAATGGGCCTATAAGCTAAAATATTCCATTATTTAGATATACAAAGTATTCCCAATTTGGACTCGCATAATACATCCCCCATAATTGGTTTTTCAAATAGAGGTAACTTCATTCTTGATAGAAGCCTCTTCTGTCCCCTTTAATATTTGATGAAGGTATGTAGGAAACTATATTTTAAAGCGGTCATCCGTTGCATATTTGTCACATATCCTTTATACCAACCTAAAATTATCTATGATTTTAGTTTACACTTTTCCCCTTCACTTTTTCAAAGCATATCGAAACAACCTTGGATCGTTTGACCAAATATAATTCAATGTTTCCATAATATTTTGGTCATAGTCGTATGACCTAAAACTAAAGGCACCATACTTCCTATGCTTGGGTTAGACCTTCATTGAAAAAATCTTCCCCAAATTATTTGGAAATTATGACCTGAAATACCCCTTTTATATTCAAATATGTTTCTCCATAAACTAAACAAAGTGCTTGGGAATATCTGAATCTCCATAAACTTATCGGCATTTAGAAATAAAATGTCAGAATTATTGAGTGATCCTTTACCTGAATATATAGTACCTGCCCCCAGTTGGCCATTTATAAAATTTACCTATATAATGGAACTGTTAGCCAAAGGATTCCAATAATTGGATATGCATCACATACCCTAGTTGACCCTGCATAATACAGACCCCATAATGGATTTGTCAATAAATGGTAAATTTTATTAGGAAGAGACCTCTTCTAAGGCCATCTAGCCCTTTTTTCTCATATCAGTCATCAGATTTTGGAATTTCCAAATCATAGTTTACAATTAAACCTTTCCATACCTAAATATGGTAGCACATTTCCAAAAAAATTATCATGAAATTGGAGACCCATTAACATTTGGTCAAATATAAAGACCTTAAAATAAAATCCCCTCTAATTCACTTGCTACATGGCTTGAAACTTCACATCCCCTCTAATGTCCCTGCTTCATGACTTGAAACTTCACAACCCCTCTAATTCCCCTACTACATGAATTTAAACTTCAAAACCCCTCTAATTTCCTTACTGCACGACTTTAAACTACAAATCCTCCCAATGTCCTTGCTAGATGACTTTAAACAAAATAACATAATATCAGAAAGACTCTTTCTAAAAATTATACCCTCCTTTACACATAAAATCTTTGCATAAGTGGTTTCTCATTCCTGGATTATGTCAGCATAGATGGACCCTTTTTATTCTTAGACGTATAACCTTGGAAAATCCACCCACTGTGGTCTTGAAACAACCAAATATTAACCCCATTTGTTTTTAAAATAATAGAATGTCAAAATTCCTATAAATTCATTTACCTCACTATACAGTACGTGCCCCTAGGTTTCCTTACATAAGATGCCAACATAACGGGCCTGTTATCCTAAGGATTCCACTATTTGGCTATGTAACACATACCCCAGTTGGTCTTGTATAATGCAACCCCCATAATGGGGTTTTCAAATTGTGGTAACTTCATTATGGGTAGATACCTCCTCTATTCTTATACATGAAATTTTATATTTGGTGACCATAAAAATCATGACTCAAGATTCCCCTTGGAATTATCTAAAAAAATATCAAGACCTTCGTATCCATCAAGACTTGTTTGGATCATAATTTCAAAATTCATGGTCAAATCTATTCGACCTAAAACACTAGATTTATTAGTCTGATATACATGAAATTAAATTTCCCATTAAAAGAGACAACACTCACTAGATTGAAAAAACCACAAAGGGAACTCTAGACAAACTTCTGTTCTCTACTTGCTAGACTTACACTTTGTATGGTTTAGGTAATATTGAGAAATAAAGAGTTAAATGGAAAAAATTATTTGGCTAAAAACCAAAAAAGGGAAGCCTAAGAAAAATCCAAGTCTCACCAACTAAGTCCCTTACATATTGGTATTAGGAAACAATTAGGGTGATAACATAAAAGACACAATGTTTTTAGGATTTTCCATATAAAACTAGAAATAGTCAAACTATACTCACTAGGACCACTGTCTTAGGTAAGAAATTAAAGCATCCTTCCAAACCTGATGTAGCATAAAATACCAAAAATGATGTTAGAATACGTCAAATTTATCTACTGTTACCTTATAACTAGATTCATTTTTTTGAGCGAATCTAATTCTAGGGGGTCTTTTGTTGACACCCTGAAATGTGATTGATGCACTTTTATGAAAAATTGAATATGTGAACCTCACTTAGACACAAAATTATGAGTTTAAGTAGAAATACGTCTTCATTTCGGAAGAAGGAGAAGATTGGATTTCGATGTGGTGTAACCCAAAACATACTCGACTGAGCTAAAAAAGTTCATGATGCAGATTTTCATTTATCATGGGTTTTGATAATGGCAGAAAAGGCACCAACCAAAGGGCCATGATCGCAGCCTGACACTGATCCAAAGTAAGGGTGCAGGGGCACATTCCATATGGTATGGAGCATTTGTTTCATCTCAGTACCTATTTAAGATCTATTCCATGAAATTGATAAAAAAGTGAAAATGGAAATTCCTTAGAAAAAAGAATAAAATATAGATGTAAAAATTCAATATTTTCATAGCCTAAAACTTGATTTCTCCCATGGTAGACCAATTCACCAGCAGAGCACAAGCACTTGGACACCAGATACTTGTGCACTACCCACTTGAACACCAAGTAACCTTCTCTTAGGGTCTCATATTTTTCTATAAATATACCCATGGGGTTTTTTTTAGTATATATGAATTTCCCTAAAGCCCGATTTCTGCTCTAGTCTCCCTAGTGCTTCAGCCAAGTCCTCCGAAAACCCCAAGGTAGTTTATAGAAAACTAAAGTGAGGAAATTATAGGGGGATAGTAAGACTTTGGCTCCTCAAGTGTTTAAATTAAAAACACATGTAAAATTCAATCACCCAACCCCCATTATTTAAGAACACTTGTGCGAGCACCCTTCCTCAAACAAGAAGTTGTGCACCTCACCTATGTGAATATTTGTGAATATTATTGAAGGAATGAGCCAAGGCTTTCCAAAGTGTAGTCATATATGTTGTTCATCACCTAAGGTGAAACAAATTCTCCCAATCCTACTTGTGCGCCACATACCTATGCGCCTCTTACTTGAGAGCCCCTTTTTGTTTCACCTCACCTCTTCAGCCTACTCGAGACTTTCATAAAGCCTATATCAAAACCACTCATGGCAAGGCCTCTCCTTCATTGGATACCATTCCTAAAAGGGATCATGTTGAAAACTCCACCAAGAACTCTTAATTTACCAAACATTAGGGTAAGACACATCTGCGTGTCTCCAATTTGAATTTGGATATATATGGTTAGAGGTTTCCCGCACTTGTCCTATCAGTGGGTAAGGATCCTCGGAGTGTATATGTATTTAGATACCCATGGTCACATAGGACCTTAACCTATGAAAAATGTTTAGGAGTTCCCAATATCATATTCTGGGGATAGAACTCTGTCTGTCCCCTCTCATATATGAGATTTGGAGACTCAGGTCCTAGTAGGGAGGATAAGGATTACACATGATTTTCCCTTCCACATAGATTTAGATCCACCGTTGTTAAACACCCAATTTTAGGTAATCCTTCCTAGAATAAGACACTATCCTTTAGGGATGAACTTAATGACCATCAAATTCATTTCACATTGAAAGGTTCATTACTCTACAATCTCATCCACCATCACCCCGACCTTTTTTCACTATAGGCCCAACCTCTTCCACTAGAGGAGGAGGAAAAGTTTGTGGATTGTTGAATCTTTTAAATCCTCTTATTTCTCACACTGATCATGAATCACATGTTATTATAGGTAAATGATGGTCACAACACCCATACAATCCACATGAATTAATGAACTACGAGACCTATGATTTCCACCATAACTGGGATATGTAGGAAGCCCACTCAGGGCCTGAGTTGCGCACCATATCATCCCTGAAATGAGAAGTCATACCCCTTAATCTGGGAATCATCCTTAGGAGTAATCCTAAATCCTAATTTCCTTAACATGAACATATTACTTAGGATTAAGCCCTGAATTAAGCCCCCAAATCTCCATTAGTTAAAAAATTTCTCATAAACCCTGTTACTGTGCATCCTCATTACGATTAAGCCCCAAATTAAACCTCCCATGTTACCATGAATTAATATATTACTCATGGTACCTTTTATAAGGGAATCCACTTCATGAGTAAACCCACACCTATTCCTCTTAATGGGACATAATCCCTTGTAAGACTCACCAAACTACATGGTATTTGATTCACATCCAAGTGGGATACGTAGGAATCCTCCTTGATATTCAAAACCAACATCCCAAATAAACCATGTTCTCACTGGACACACTCCCATAAGGTTCTAATCTAACTTTTTAACTCCTATCCTTTCTAGGTTCATTTGTATACTTCATTATAATTCCCACACCAAACATTGACTAGGCACCTTCCACCTAGACCTACTTTCCACATGAGGTTAAAATGTACGGTAGGGTCCTTATCAAAAAAAATTAAAAGGTATGATATGTCCCATTAAGAGGCACCAAACTATGTGGGTTATAATTCATTTCACAAGGATACATAGGTATCCCATCTATGGGTTCACTCCCAATATCAAAACAACATCTGTCTCCCTCGATGATGACAAATTCTAGAGTAACCTTCTACCTCCCTGGATGATAATAAATTACAGAGTAACTTTTATCTACTTAGTTGATAATAAATTTTAGAGTTCACACTAAGTGGATTAAAACCAGCATCATAGTAATAATGACTAAAGAATTTATAAGTAGTATGAAAGATGATACCATTGATGGAGAAAATATGATACATACAGATATATCCATAAATAAAGAACCTCAGATATAAACAGATGATTATTAAATTCCATTCATACTGATAATTGATTTCCAATCTTGGTATTACCTACATCATACTTGGGAATTAATGAAGGATTTATGAACATATCTTAAATCCATAAGAGAGTCTTAGAGTAGACAAAAATTACCCTCAGAAGGGTGTGATGAGTCTGACCTTCCATCCTCTCAACCAATGATATTTCTTATGATTTATAGGACAATATACTAATGAACGCCTACCTTTGTAAAGTAGGACCCTTTGGATAAAAAACTATTGGGTTTTTAGAGTACTATAAACAAATACATTGTAAACCATATGGAAATATAGATTTATAATCAGAACACACATTCTGGGGAAAAATGTTGAACTTGATGTGAATCACTTAATTATAATATTTCATTCAATAAAGAGGATGTAATGATCAGTCTCTATCATACCATTCCATTTCCTAATGAATTTATATTGATGAGGGAAACAAAAAATGGTTAACCTCATGTGAATCACTTAATTATATCATTTCCTTCAATAATGGGATGTATTGACCAGTATCCTTCGAACCATTATATTTCCAAATGAAGTTCCATTTATAAGGGAAACATCCACCTTATACTTTTATAGAATTGAAGTTTGATTTTTGATGTGGAAAGTTATTTACTTTTCTCTAAATTTTATGTTGGATCAATATAAGAACTAATATTCTCTGCAAATTATAACATGAAATTCCTCTAAAAGAAGTATGGAAAGCTTATTTGAGAATTTCATCTCAAAAAAGTTAACTGAGGAATAATAATATACTTGAGATACAACAATTTCATAAATTTTTTTGTTTATTGATAACTCACACTCCCTATATTTTGGTGGTGTTTTAATTGTTATACTAAACTTGCATGATATTAAGGAATGCATAAAATGAGAATCAAATAGCACATTAACTATTCTTGAATGAATAAAAAGTGAAGTTATCACTACTTAATTGTCTAAATCCTCCTTAGTAGTGGTGTTAAAATATAGCCACCCATGATCTCTTAGACTTAGAGGTTTCTATTGCTGATTCCATTTGGAAACCCTTGTGTTTGAGCATTGACTTCTATAATTTCTTAATTTCTTGGATTTGAAACATTTTACGATATATGGAGGGTTGAATAAAACCTAATTTTCTAATATCCTATTTCTTGGATTCCTTATCTCCCTTTGACATTCATTATATTTATATACCTCACTTCCACAATTGAAATATCTTCTTGTTCCCCTGGAAATGTTTCCCAGATTCTTATCCCCACAATAATGACATGTGGGAAATTATATTATATTCCCTCCCTAATATTTATTTGATGTTCCAAAAAATTAAACTACATTATCAATTTTTATCTCTATACCCATGATACATTTGAGAAATGCTAATATCTATATCGAATTTAAGGAAACATCAAACTATTCCATCATAGCTATTAATGTCTCCAATTTATAATTCTTTTTAAATACTCATTTTAGACCACTAAAGACGTAGTCAAACTTACTTAAAGTGTTAGTCAAAAAGTTTGAGGTGTATCATGAATGCCATATGAAGTTTGGTTTATAAGACTGGATTGATTCATCTTCCCAATAATTAAGTCAAATGGACCACTCTCTATTTTAATATAAATAATGTGGGTAAATATAGATTGATAGATATCTTCTTAAATCCCACCCATTCCATGGATTCAATGTCTGCCTTATGCTTCATATTATTGATTTGGGACCACCACTTTTTGAGTTCTCCCTCTATGTGATAAATGGATAGTATGAATTTCTCTCACTCAAATCATTATTGAACATGGAATATCTTCTCAATGGAATTAATCCATTTTTTATGATCAAGGGATCAGAATATCTATTAAATGTGGGTGGCCTTTGTTGCACAAACGACTCAACCCAAAAATTTTCTCTCTTATTATAAGGAGGGAATTCCACACAGATTAAGTAAATATTTATAAATTGAGTTATTTTTCTATGTACTATAATGAGGTTTTCAACTCTTATTCCCTTCATATTAGGAATCTCGTTATGGTAGTCATTAAATTTCCCATTGCATAAGTTTTCAGCATAATTACTCCTATTTACAACTGTTTACTAAAATAAAGGAATGTTAGAAATGATAATACATAAATTAATAACTATAAAAAGGAAAAATATATATAAGAAATAATAAATGTTGTGTATACCCTAACTTATGAATCTCTTGGTTTCAATCTAGGTTATGTATGGTTATTTTCCTATTGGTCTCTCTAACCTAACTAATAATATATTATATCATCAAATTCTATTGCAATATATTAAAATCATTCATAATGGCTCATAAATGGAATGTGAATTAACTAAATCATATGCCCAAGAGTGTCAAAACAGTTCTTATTTAGTCCCACTTTTTGTGCATTGAGTGAAGATAATGTTAATACCAAACCATCCTTTTTCAGGGTTATTACCCCTTGATGCATCTGATCTAGAGACTTCATCCACATGGAGTACTCATACATGGATTTCATTGTTATTAAACTATACAATCTTTACTTTACCAAAATTTTGGATGTTTCCCTATACATAGACCATCCCTAGGGGTTTTATGAATGTTTTCTCATTCTAATACCCAAAATAACTATCCCTTTCACTGAGACCAACTATAAAAACCTGAGTCTTATACACATATTATTACATGATTTTTTTTAAAATTACATAAAAAATACCCATAAATATATAGGTATAGTATATTTGAGAGATTATAAAATAATCACATCAACATAAAAATAAAATATATCATCATTATTTAAAACTCTCTAATGTGTTCTTGAATCCCATTGATCTTATAATAATGATAGGATACCTTAGGGAAACACATAAAGAAAAGGTTTGTATAATGATATTATAGAAGAGAAGGATGTTCATAACATAAAGTGGATGATATCATATTATCATGGAATTATAGTAATTTGGTAACAATATAAAACATGACATCATAAGTATAAGTCAAGGTTCACTGATAAGTTTACTTAACATAGTGTTCCAAGATGACTACTTATACACCATGCATAGTATCTCATGAGATGAAAACATTATCTAAATAATTAAAATGATATATAGTTCTAGTCACACCTATCACATTATAATATTTACACACATATATTTTCTACATAAAGAAATAATACATAAAGAATTACTATAAGAAACCCCCATGGAAAGAAAATGGTTCACATAATCTTATCTCAAAAAATAATATGAGGATATATAATTATGATTAAAAAAAATCAATTAGAATATTCATATTTGAGTTAAAATTTATTTTAATGGATATAGATATCATGTAATGAAAAAATCAAAAGAAAGGAGTGGAGAAGTAGGTATAAAAATAAACCCCTTAAACCCATATTTAAGAACTGAGAAAAGAATATTTAAATAAGATAAATGTATAATTTTTTCCTAAAAACTATAATTTAACCAAAATATATTTTCAAAAAAATATTTATATATTTTATAAATCAAGGAATGCATCATACATTAAATTGACACATGAGAAGGAATAATGAATAGTAAATTTCATGTTAGATGGGTATTGTTCAACGAGAAGATTGAGAAGGGAACCCAAAAAAATGTATAACCCCAATGATGAAAGGAAAATTAAACTATGTATATCTAAAAGGGATATATATACATAATATATAATAAGTAAATGAAAATAATATAGATATAAATTGATGTATAGAGAGATAAATCTTACCCAAAAAGAAAAAGGTGGTTCATAAATTCCCATATTATAGTTCTCGACTATATTGGTACGTGTGACTAACTTACTAAATAATAAAATTTAGTTTTTAAACAATTTCTAGGAACCTTTTTCATATATATTTCATTTATTAAGGTATAATTATTATTATATTTTATTCATTTATTATATAGTTTTTTTATTTTTTCTTCCACTTGAGGTTGTTCAGTCAATTTCCCTATGAATTATTTAGTATAATGATCAAGGAAAAAGGTGTCATAAAATTGTTTTATAATATCCAAAATTTTATAGGTATATTGTATTTATAATTACATTATAAAATCATTTATATAGTTTATCAGGTTCTCTAAAATAGATTCAATTTTAGAAAGGTGTCTTAGTATGATCGTTTTTGAGGTTAAATTTACTATGGAATTTTATTTTTAATATCATGAATATAATGTCCCATGTTATCTTTTCAAGATATTTATTATTTCATAAACATAATTTTTATTCACTAAATAACTTTTCATATATGTTCATGTTTTATGGTAATGTAAAATAAAAAACATCATCCATGAAGGCAGTAAATTGATCATAATATGGGTAATGATTTCATTTTAGAATTAATCAAAGAGAGAGAAACAAAATTAACATTCCATTGATATAATAAAATTTAAATATAAATAAAATATTTATTCATTATATCATCTTGGTTTTAATAGATTTAGAGTAGTTATAACAATAAATAATATGGAAATAACTTGATTAAAATAATTATCTCTTCCTTGGATATCCTCCTTTAGAACACTCCTTAAGTCTTCTTAGGTTGGACTTCTGGTGAGACCAAAACCAATAGGTTATTGGGAAAAAAAATTTGGGAGGGATTTTTATATAATTTGGGTGAGCTATGAGGAATATAATTTCAGGAGAAATGGTGTCGTATTTATAAGGGGAATAGGGTAGTGTTTTAGAATAAAATACTATATCTTTAAATAGTGACCCATCCAATGACTCAATAGTAAGGTGCATGTGAATGAAAAATAAATATGATAAAAAATATTTATATAAATTATATAAATCACAAAAAATCATTCATATATATTATTACCAAATATGATACTTGTAGAATATTTTAATATTCATCTCCATGTTTTACTTTTTTATGAAATATAAAAAAATCTCATCCTAACAAAATTTTGATAGGTTGATTCCATAAATGAAATCCATTTTATAAATTTTTTTTATGAATATGATAAATTTAGTTTTTAAATTAATAATCTTATTTATCATGAAATATTGATTTTTATGACATGATCAAATTTCAAACCCTTATAAAAAGTACTTATCATTTTCTAAAATCATGCTATATTTTTTATAAAAAAATATTTTTTATGAATCAATCCTATTGAATTTAAAATTTTAATTAACATTTTTAGATTTATCATAAAATTTTATTTTCATTAAAATAAAACATATATGTACAACCAAAAATACATTTAGGCTTTTTATATTTTGGAAATTTATTTTACCATATTCGAAAATTTTATTTAATATATTTTCATTTCATTTTTTATTAGGAATCTCAAATATGAAATCCATTTTATCAAATTCACCTTTTAATTATGTTCATTTAAAAATTTGTATTAGAGAGAACAATATTTAATTTCTAAAATAATTTACACTTTAATACCACCAAACCCCTAGATACAAAATCCCTTATCACACTAATTTAATCCCTAAGGGTAAGGAGTGTAATGGTGGTGCTTTCATGGGGTGGTTTGACCAACATTGATCTAGTGGTGATTTCAACTAACTTAAACTTATCTCATATATTATTCCTCTTGTGCCTCAATTATTAAAGTTATTCTTGGGATTGGTTATTAGGGAACCCCTGTGATACTAATTCCTTCTTAATAATTGATAAATGAACTTTATAAGGGATTCCTTTACTTGTTGAGACCATGGTTTCTCTTTTCTACACCATTTAATTGTTATTATTAAACTTAATAAACAAAATTTTTAATGGTCACTTTTTAATTGATACATCATGAAGATTCATATTGCCTAATGATCATAATTTCCAATAATCCTAAAGCCCAAGGTCATAATTCCCAACATTCATATTGTGTACACATTTACTCTTACATTAAATTCATCTGAATCAATCCCCTGAATAATACTTCTCATTTTTATTTCTTTTAATATACCAATTATGTATATTATATTTTTTTCACTGTTACTATTATAACTATGTTGGTGATTCTGGAATACTAACAAGGATACATATAATCTGTACTTTCATTTTTTTTGAATATTTCATTATTAGTTATAATAGTTTTAAATTTTTTTATCTTTAATATCATTTATAATAAAATATAATTATTCATTATTAGAAAATTTTAAATTATTATTGGTTTTTATTATTTATTTCATATATTATATGATATAATAAATTAATATTTATGAAACATATGTTTATTCAAATGTAAAATTCCATAAATAAAAGTTAGTCCTGTTGCAAAGCCTCTCAAGGCTTTGATGATGCATTTAGAGTCTAATTTCATTTTATAGAGAGAATTAACGATATGTATTCTTATGGATTATGATCATGATATGTATGATAAGGGGTTATACATACTAGATATAAAGAGATAGTATCCAAATAGCATAAGTAGAATATGACATCATTTTTGAATCCTATACACTACATAGGTTTGCGCATAAAATGTGATGTCTATAGAGACAAGTGTTAGCATTGCCTATAAATATAAGAATAGAAAAAAACCAAATGGTGGAATAGAAATTATAGTTGATTATAACTACATAAAACAATCATAATAAAATTATATTACCCATTTGAATGAAAATATCAGACTAGTACTATGGTATGCACATGTGTGAGTGTCTTCATATCCCGGTGACATGTTAGCCCGAAAGGTTTTTATGGTGAGTGGGGACTTAGATTAAAAAAAGTAAATGGGGCACTAAGAAGTATTTAAAAGAGGATAAAATATATGAATAATATAATTATATATTGAAAATATACCTGTAGGATTCTCTATATATCACAATTGAATAACCAATGTAGATAGATCCTGTAGTGAGGTGATGAATCTAGATGATATGAAATAATGCCACAAATTAAGATAAGATTATGGAAAAAATAATTAATAATGAAGGAGACTAATTTTTTTTTCTATAATTGTAGTAGAGACTCTAATTTTATTTATAAATTATTTATATAATAAATTTTTCTATTTTTAGGGTAGTTGGCCAGCTTGCGATAGAGATGAAGGCCCATGGTTTGTAATTCATGGTAGTGTACGAATCCCTTGACAAGGGGTTTTGGAAAAAGATTACAACAAAAACTTCTAAAATAATCTTGTGTTGTTTGGTTTGTATACCAATTATCATGAAATTATAATACTTATGATTAACCATAGGGTCATAATCATATGATGAATATATGATAAATTAGATGAAAACATCATCAAAGGGGTGATAAACCAATTAGTTAATAAAGACTGGAATTATCTTATCAACCATGAAGATGTAAAGAAATGATTCTATAAGAATATTTTATTTAATATAAACCCACTAATGATATACCCAACTCAATTCATCTTATAGGGGGAGGAGGTGGTGAAAGAAACAAAAACTTCTTCTCAAGATACCAAGGGAGGCACATCAATAGGCAGTGTAGAAGGGTCAGTGACTCTAGTGGAATAAGAGTCATCACCAGGTCATATAATGATGTTTTTGTTTAGGAGACATGATATATTTTATGACATATATGTTTTGGGACCTTCTGATCAAGAGATGAGACCTAATATCCCACCATCTCTCATCAGAAACTAAAAAATATTTAATATACGAGCCACATATATTTATTCTTGTTGAAGAGGGTGAAGTTGAAAATAAATTATTACTTTATCATTTGGACAATAATATTACATCCCCAAAATTATAAAGTCTCACTTCTCATAAGGGAAACCTTAGGAGGAAAGCTATGAAAATGTGGTAGTGGAATGAGTTCCACTAGGTGATGAATGTTGATACTAAGTGTGTAGTAGAAGAATGAAGGTAAGAGAAATTAATTTTCTTACATCGTATAGACATTGAAAATCTATGTTAAGAATGTTAAAACTTAGTTATTAACCTAATTATCTCATGTAATTAAAATAACTATGAAAAATATAATCGAATATATACCTCCTCTAATTTTTATCCATGGATGTATTCCACTCATTAAAGATGACCATTTCTCATAGGAACTAAATGAAAAACACTAAAGATCATCTAAACACACTTAAAAAATTATTGGTTTGTCGATCATTGAACTGTATGTGCCAATACAAAAAATAAAAGGGGATTTTGACATCCTCATAGTCATGGTAGCTCTATTTCTTCGATATGAGAGGGATTTCTTGGATTGAGGTGCTCAAATATCCTCTTCTCCCACTATATAACTTGATATAGAATATTGAGATACTATAAAATTCATGGGAGGAATATTTTAATCAAATTTTGGAATATTTTAGTTTATATAGGTTTGTTAAACTTATTAAAAATTTCACATTGTCCCTTGAATTAGTTTAACCTTCTAAATATGTCACAAAATAATACTTATGACCTAATAAAAATGTCAAAAGTTTTATAAATATATTATCACTTAATTGTAACATCAAAATTATGTTATGCGATCAAATACGAGTTATTAACTTTACTAGTCTCTCCTATAAATATTTAACATACCTAGAATTAGGAATATTTATTCATAGAAACAATGCTTGTAATAACTTAATAACTAATAAATACTTTCAGTTAATAAATATAATAATTTTTATTCTGAACTTGAATAATATTGAATTTATTTATTTCTAATGATTTTTCAAAATCATGCATTACTCTCCCCCCGTCATGGGGACCACCCCATATTAAACTCAAATTCACTAGAATTGGCCAAACTTAACTAGGCCTGAGATATATCTACATATACAAAATTAGATATAAAGGTATATTACAATTTATGTGTGACCCTATAGGACCTTATCTCGATATTAGTGAGTTTCAATCACATACCAAGTGTGTTATCTACTATCCCAGTAAGTCCCCTAAGGAGATAAGGTTTAGTCATAGTAATGAAAAACTCCTATGAACACAGACTATGTAATATAATCTATTTGTCTCATGATATATTATAAAATAGGGTTCATACTTTATATTATCATCCTCTAATTATTTAATTATTCTTTTAATGACCCAACAAGATAATCTTAACTAGGCATGAGACATCTCTACATATACAAAGGTGAAAAATCCTATCTTGATCATTCAATAAATTACATACCACCAATAACGCACCCGATGCAAGCTACCTCACCAAAAACATAAATTTGATGGTTTTTATCTTGAATCAAAGTACACGATCAAATGATAAACATTGATAATGATCTAAAGTTAAGAGACTAATACACATTCTCATAGACAGGAATGCAAAATTACATTGGATAATTTTGATCACTACCTATGTAGTTCTCCTAGATTTATTTAATATTTTCCTTCCATAATGTATGTATTGGGAATATCATATTTAGTACATGGCATGTCATATGTGATAGATCATTTTTAAGAGTTTATAGAGATCTAATCACCATATTAATATACTCCTATATCTTATACATGTCATTTTATAGAGATTTATGCCATGTGACCTAGGAAACAATTCCATCTTGAATTATTCCTAATTTATTTATCAATCCCTTGTTTGTATATATACTTTGAATTGTTCTTGGAAACCAATAGATCAACCTTAGCAAATATTGTTCCCTAGAACTCGGGTCACTACTTAAATTCATTATTTATAGATATTCTTTCAACTTAGTCTTATCTAACTACATGAATAAAAACTATTTTCATATTTTATCAACATATTATATTTGGAAAACAATAACACTCCCACTTTCCACTTATATACACATGTCAATATTAATATTCAACAACTTAATTCCTACCATGATCTATAACTGGGCCTTTGCATAATTTATGTTATAATCATGATAATCTATATATGGAAATCTGAATTCAAATAGATTTCATCATATCTATTGGTGAAAAGGTTTTGATATAATCAGAAATTTCAATGATCTTAATCCTTAAAAAACCAAAATTAATTTATTGCTAATCTATTCACCATAAATATTAAGATCTCCCCTGAATGACCATTCTGATCCATTAGGCTTTATATTAGCTGGAGATATTAAAAAAATATAGAGTTAATTTTGGTATATGGAATCCATTTTCTAAATTCATATCCACTTATTATTTTTACATATTTTCTATTTACTAATTACTCATAGGAAAAATATTCATCAATATTAATATATAAATTATTTAACTCGATGATTATAAAACCAGTTCAATTTTGTTTTAACTTTCTACACAATATGTATCTCTAGAACATTCCCTTTCCATGTGATCTTGTGTAACTTGTTTCTATGCCAACTATGTATGCATCCAGACCCTTGAACACACCTAAGTTTTTCTTTCTCCCACTATCTCAAATAGGGATTTACATACTCTTAAAGAAATATATTCTTTCACCTGACTGTCACATTTCTATCATAGGTATTTATATAGTATCCTAAGAAAATAATAAGATAATTAAATGAGATTCACTTTGTATTTTTCTTGATGTAATTTATTTTTTTCACCTATCAATGAGAAACTATTTGAATATAAACACATTAATTATTAAATAATGGATTGATTTAATATTATAACCCATATGATATATATTTTTCATTATAGTTGGTATATAGAGGGTTAACAATACTATTCGAAAATAATTTCTTGAAAAGATAATGGAAGAGTTAGTAAATATTATAAGACTAATCAATGATACCTCTTTTACTAATATCACAGCTCTGATTTGTATATGGAATTATAAGTTTAGGAATAACTCCACTCTTTATTTTAATGTTTTACAAATTCTTTGTTATGATATTATTTATCTTATCCACCTGAAGTATCTCTTATCTTCTTACCAAGTATATTTATTACTTCTCTTTTATATTCCTTAAATATTTTAAAGTAATCTCATAAAGTACAAGAATTTACATCTATATTATATATAAAATAGTTTACATGTTTCTTTTTCTACTAATTTAATAACCTTTTTAGATTCATCTTCTTTAATATCAAAAGGTGTCTTGGTAACATTAAACCATATAAACAATCATGTAAAACAACTAAGAGTTTTATGTCAAAGGAGTCTAAACACCCTACTTTTTATATATTTTATATTTTATTTTGTTTTTAAATTACCAAGAAATAACATTCCATAATTGGTTGTTGATTGAGTTTTACATCTTTTTATTCAACATTAATTTCTTATATAGGACATTAGTGATTCAAGTATAATTAAACTATTAAATATATAAGGTATGCCATAAAAAAATTATTTCAAACTTGAAATAAAATTTCATTATTTCTAAACATGATATGAGATACTATTTTTTCATAAAACACATTACATAATAAAAGTTTTCAAATACAATAATCTCTCCTCTAATCACGTGTGGATGTAATCTTCTCTATATGACTTATGATTCAAAATCTATTGGCTACTTAAAGATTCAATCAATATTATAATCTTTATAAACTTCCTTGGTTCTTATATTTAGATAAATTTTTATTTTACATAGGTAATTATAGATGGTATATAGGGCGGTGAATAGAACAACTTAATATTTTTTTAAATAGATTCATTAATTATTCATGTTATTTAAGAGAGTTAATTTACAGTTGAAAATAAAAGAATGAACATAGATATTGTTTAGAGTAGTTTAGTTAAAAATGGAACTATTATACTCTTATACCTCTATACTCTATGAGAGATATGTTTTTCACTATCACTACAATAGATAAGGACTTTCAAAACACTAAAATAGGGCTTTGTCAATACAAAATGCACTGAAAATTAGAGCACCATTAAAATATGAAGGCATTTATTAGTGCTTTTTTCTAACACTTATAAAGGGCTATATTATTAGTACTATTACTAGAACAGATAAAGGGGAACACTACGACAATGTGATATTAAAACTATAATACACTAGTAAAAAATATAGGGAGAAAATATAGTAAGAAAATCTATAATTTAATTAAAATAAAATTTACAACACTAATACAATAAAATGATACTATATTATAGATATTTAAAACATTGGTTGAATAATTTAAGTATAATTAAAATTTATCATAGAAATTGAAAAACATTAATGTTCCTTTGTCTTTATCCCCCGACCCCTAGTCATGCTATTTTTTAGAATAAACCACCCCAGCACAAGAAAAATGAACCTGCATTAGAAAACAATTCTTATGTTTGTAATAATATATAAAAATAAATATAACAAAAAATGTGAATTTTAAACTAAAAATATATCATTTGAGTCATACCAGGAACACTATGTATCATATTGAGTTGTGGTTGATTATTACATATCACACCATTTCTTTTTTTTCTCTCTCAAAATCAGGTGATCTTAAATTGGATCACATATGTGGTGATAAAAAACTATCACTATGGGTGTGAGCCAATTCAAGAGAACTTTTTTTTGAGAACAAACCTTCACATGTCACATCATTTATAATTAATCTTCCAGAATTATCTCTATTAAAACTAACTAAAAAGTACCACATAAAAATGATAAAGAAATTAATTAAGAAATATAAGGTAAAATTATGAGAAAAAATTCGAGATTATTTACTTTGTTTTAGCAATGCGATGCATGATTTAAACTGAAATGGAACATATACATTAGAACCACACACTTTGAGTTATAATGACCACATTGTATATCAAATTGATGTGTGGTTAATTCATACATGTCACAAATGAATTATGGATTGTTTTCCTAATGTTTGAAAATGATCTAAATATCGTTTTCATTATTTTAGCTGTTGACTTGCGTTTAAAACTAAAATGACACATTTATATTGATAACAAAAACTTTGAGATATATCAGACACATAGATATATGGTTTATTCTTACACATCATTAATGAAATTATGGATTTTTTTTCCTAATGTTTGAAAATAATCCAAGATCATTTTCTCTTTTTTGTCAATTTTATGTGTGTTTTAAACAAAATGGAAGTTTTGTATTTAAAACAAGCACTTAGAGTCCTTCCAACCACATCGTGTATCAGATTGATGTCCGATCAATTATTATATGTCAAAAATGAGTTATTTATAATTTTAGTAAATTTTGAAAATAATTTGAGAATTTTTTCTTAGTTTTTGTGATTTGACACACATTTTAAACTAAAATGACACTTTTATATTGAAAATACACACTATGAGTCATATTGACCACACCGTGAATCATTTTTATATGTGGTAAATTCCAATAATTAAAAAATTAATTATTAATTGTTTTCATAAATTTTGAAAACAATCCAATTCATTTGGTAGGATTTGTCTTATGAAACATTTTTTAAACTAAAATTACACCTTTATATTAAAAAATGACACTCTGAGTCAAATTAGATATATCCTCTATAATATTGATGTGCAGTTAATTAATACTTTCCATAAATGAATTATAGATCATTTTCCTAATGTTTGAAAGTAATCCATGATTATTTTCTTGGTTTTTTCTATTAATGTGTATTTAAAATTTTTTTGGAACTTTTGTATTAAAAACACACTTCGATTCATACCAACAATGCAGTGTGTTGTATTGATTTATGGTAAATTTATATAAATCGAAAATAAATTATGGATCATTTTCCTAAATTTTGAAAATGTTATAATATTTTTTTCATGCTTTTGGTGATGTGAAATTTTTTTGAAAATAAAATTACTCTTTTATATTAAAAACACTCATTCTGAGTCATACCAACAACATTGGGTGTCATAGTGATGTGTGGTCGATTCCTACACATGAAAAATGAATTTTGGATTATTATCCTAATTTTTGAAAGAAATCTGATCTTTTATTCTTGGTTTTGGATGTGTGTTATATTTTAAACTTAAATGACACTTTTATATTGAGAACTTGTACTTCACATCATACTGAACACATCACATGTCAGATATGCATGTAGTTAATTCATACATGTGGAAAATGAATTATGGATATTTTTCCTATAGTTTGAAAATAATATAATCTTTTTTAATCATATTTGTCTATGGGAAACATGTTTTAAAGTAAAATGAAACTTTTATATTTAAAACATGTACTTAGATCCATAAAAATCTAATTGGTGTCAGATTGTTGTATGACTGATTCCTATATGTCAAAAATGAATTATGGATTAATGTACTAAAGTTTTAAAACAATATAATCTCATTTTATTGGTTTTTTACACGTGATACATGCTTTAAACTAAAATGGAACTTTTAAAACAAAAACAAACACTTTGAGTCATACCGATCACACTATGCATCAGATTGATGTGAGGTTGATTCCTATATGGAAAAAATGACTTAAGGATCAACATAATAAAGTATCAAGCCAATAATAGCATTATTTCTTTGATTTTAGTGAGTAAATAATGTTTTTGACTAAAATTACATTTTGAAATTGAAAACACACACTTTATTCGTATCTGTGACACCATGTATCCGATTGAGGTGCAGCTAATTACTGCACATTAAAAATGAATTCTAGATCATTAACCTAAAGTATAAATACAATATTAATTTATTTTTCTTGTTTTTGAGCATGTGACATGTTCTTTGAAATAATGTGTAATATTAAACTAGAAATATACAATTTGAGTCATATTGGGCAGAATGTATATTGGATTGAGGTACGAATGATTCTTACTCATCACAAATGACTTATGAATGATTTTTCTATTGTATCAAAACAACATGAATGTGTTTTACTATTTTTGAGTATGTAACATATATTTTGAACTAAAATATTAATTATCAACTAAAAACATAAACTTGGGATTATAACAGGAATACCGTCTTTTGTATTGATGTACGGTTGTTTCCTACACATCACACCATGTCTTTTCATTCTAAAGTGCATTCAAAATTCAAGTTTATCTAAAAATACTATTTTTTGATAACCTATATGTTGAATTCACTAAAAAATAAAAAGAAAAGTTCATCTTCATGAGTGAATCATCCCAATTGAGTGCATGATCGTAGTATATTTGTGCATCATCATTGTTATAGAAAAGAAAATTATATATTGAGTTATTTTCTCAACATCTCTATAAAAATTATCATAAAAAGTATCAGATAAAAATTATAATGAAATTAACTTAAAAAAGTAGATAAAATGATGAGAAAATTGACTAAATAAGTAGTTGGAATTCACCTCTTCATGATGATTATATTATAACACCATTTATTCGACCCATTCATTTCTTAAAAAACTAATTTCTTCTATAATACTTATTCATGATAAATAGATCAAAAATAATATATAAGGATTACAATATTGAGAATTCACATCCCAAATGTATCTTTAAGGCCATAGATTTTACAAGATCACAAAAATAATATCCAATCACCTAAATTTAATTATTGAAAACATTCTGGCACCATTTACTCTTCCCACTAATCTCTAAATAAATTTATTCTTCTTTTGGGTAAATAGATTATCATAAATATTGGTAGTACTAACAAAATATAAAAAACAGATGATTAAAAACTATTTTTAATGAAATTTTAATTACATTTGGAAATTAATTGTTTAGGGATACTAGTATTTTTACAGTATATGAGATATTTCATAAATTTTTAAATTTAATATCCACCATCATTATTGTTATCTTGCTTCAGACACTATAGAAACATTGACAAAAAAAGTAATTTTTTTTGAAATATTATTTTATAGTTAAATATTTCTACATATACCTAAATATATTTAAATTTGATGAAATTCATAGGGCTTTCTATATTCTATGACTGACCTCATACCACAATTCATATAATATTTATAGATCACCCTATCATAACAAAATTATCATTAAAACACAAAGTGAAACATATGACTCAATTTTTATCTATAAAATGTTGATTGAAGTGCATTAACAATTCATAGTACACATTATGTGTGGTTGGTTTGATAGAAATCCATTCATTGGATCCAAAAAATAAACATTTCGGGTATCCAAATTGATTACGATCAGTATCTAGTGCTTCCTAAAAAAGAAAAAAATATATGTAATGGAAAAATAAAAATATATTTTATATGATTAGGTTGCAGAGTTTTACCCCTGTATTGTAGGAATCAAGTAGAGTCAATCATTTTTTAATTTATTCTCAAATGACTCATTTAGTTTATCTTTTTTCATATTAATTTATTTCAATTCCAAATAAATTTCTTATGTATAAATGATACATGGATTAAGGAATCCAAATTGTGCTTTTTAGGATTTTTCATTATATAGTAGTAATATAAAAATTTATAGAAATTATTAATAGGTATTAAATTTAGTGAACATAGTTGATCATATTTTGGATCGACAGATTATGAAAATGTACCTCATGTATATATTCACAACTAAGACACTTAGCCATTCAAACTTGATAATATCATTTATACTCTCCATACCAACCATGTCTATAATGAAATTTCCAAATATTTCTTCTTCATATTAATTGTAGTATATATCTCAATTTTTGACTATGGTTTATTCATTAAATGTTAATGTTAATACATGTTGAAGTGGAACTAGTGTGGTGACGGTAATCCTAGAGGTTCATTTTGTTTTCTTAGTCAATTAAATTGATTGACTTGATATGAACTTCTATTTTCCCATTGTTTTATCCGCATGTAATACCATACCTCATTTTAGACCTTTTCTATTCAACTGTTATAGAATTTTAATTTGAAAAAAATTGTTATGGATTTACCTCATATATCTTTATAATATTATAATTCCATGCTATGAAAGTTATAATATCATCATTAACTATTGTTATATCTAAATCATCAAGTGGAATCGGTAACTCATTCCTCATATATTGAGATAATTCAATCCCTAATCTCATGTGAACTTTTGGGAGTTATTTATTGTGTATCACGTCTCTTGGGATATTATAATATGTACCCATTTCAACAAGGTAGTGCATGAGCATTGATAGATAGAGATCACATGCTACATCACACTATAAAATTTTAGTAATAAGAAGTTATCAAAAGTTGTTTGATTCACACTTAAGAGAAGAGTAATTAAAAAATTTATTACCTTGAG
Organism: Viscum album; assembly: GCA_963277665.1. Taxonomy (NCBI): domain Eukaryota; kingdom Viridiplantae; phylum Streptophyta; class Magnoliopsida; order Santalales; family Viscaceae; genus Viscum; species Viscum album. The sequence goes on along the minus strand of OY728159.1, from coordinate 178,774,681 downwards.
TAAGGTATGTGGTTTAGGGGAATGGATAGCCACAACAATAGAGGGGTTATTTGGCTCTTCATGTGCTGATCTATGTTCTAGTACTGGTTCACTTTGATAATTTCACATATATTGGCATGCTAAACCAAATTATACAATAATATCTTACATTGCATCTATTTTCACCTACATTCCTTTCATAATCTGATATGTATATTCTTGTATCCCTACCTTATCAAAATAAATTTGAGGTGACACCCCAAAAACTACACCTCTAACATGACCATATTGTTACAACCACCTTAAAGATATTAAAATTAGATTTTATTCACATATGTTTAATACGAATTATAATTTATAAACCATATAAAAAACATATAAACATATATAGATTTTTTTGTAATACTATTAAAAATCATAATGAATTACTATTATGTTATACTTACACATTCCTCCCATACTTCTTATGTGTTTTTATAAACTATTTTACCCTCTTTATTTATGTGGACCTCATTTAATAGCACATGATGTGGGATGGAAGTGGCTTTGGACTTTGATTCGTCTATCTGTATATAATTAAGGGAACATATATTGTTTCATATCACATAATTTTTATATATATTCAAAATAAACATAATTTTATTCTATAGTAAACTGTACCTCATATTTGCTATGTGATAGGGGTAGATTGGTTTGATGCATTTTATTTATTATAATAACTCATTTGATGTTTCATAAATTAATAATTTTGAATATAATTAGATAAAATAAATAATTTAAAATAATATTTTATCGAACACAATGCACCTAAAATGACTTTTCATTATAATTAATGATGAAATCATTCAATGTTTCCTAATTTATAATGTGTTCAAACATAACGGGTGGGTGGGGTTTTACTTTCCCCTTAGCATCCCTAAGATGAATCTTAGTTACAATTTTTCAAAAGCCATTATGCTTTTTTTTTTCAGTATCCATTAAGAAATATTTCTTATAGAAGCCATCTAAAATAAATAAACTCTACAAGGTATAATAAAAATTAAATCAATATATAATTATATATATTTTTTGTAAATACAGAGAAATTATATCATAACATTACCTTAATATCTTCCCAATGGGTTTCTTCATTACAAGATGGGCATGGGACTAAGTATCTCTATCAATGAGAAAATTTATTCTCATTTGGACCCCAACATAATTAATGAGCACTAATTTATTAGTCTTAAAAAGTTGTCTTTGTTGATTCAAACGAACCTGAAATTTTATACCATTTCCTCTTTCCATGATAAATTTAGTCAACATAGTGTTGTTGTGTTGTTATTGTATTTTTAATAAACATGGTTATGGTACCCTAATAATTCTATAGTTTCACCATCAACCATCTATTCTTCCTCAATATTGGTAACATCCTCTTGTGCATAAGCAATAGTCTTATTGAGTAGTCAAACATTTAATTTATATAATGTAATTATAGTAGAGAAAAAATAATATTATGAATAAAATAATAGTATATTAAAAAGCACTTTAATATTCTCATTGAAATAACTTTTTTCATTAAATGATGAAGGGATTTGGATCCTCTATCAAGTATCCAAATACCATCTTTTTGGTTCCCTTTAATGTAAAAGACATTGTCTATGGTGGGAACGCCATGAAATTACTGTGATACCCCAATTAAAGAGTCATCCTCAATTGAATTTTCATCTAACCTTGTAGTTATTTTAGTTTCCAATAGGACAATTGACCAATTCTTTTTTAATGGATCTAACAAATAAAATACTATCACTGCTTGTGATACCATTATGAATAACTCATCCTTATACCCTTTGACACTAAAATTCACCTTAATGAATCCCATTTCATCAACTTTCACTTCAATCCTATTTTCAACCCATTTTTTATAGAAAATTTACACTGGGAGTTTTTTATAATTCAAATCATATATCTGTTTGATGATTCCAAAATTTGACATGTCAGCATAAATGAGATTTCTGTCATTCGAACCACATATGTGCATCACTTCCCCCATAAGCATAAATCCACAATTTTTCATCATACTACATCATTATTTTCCTTTGTATATATTTTATAACCATTAATTAAAAAACTGAAGTAAGATATAACATTTTGATTTGGTCCCATAGATAGAGATTGAAGTCATTTAACAATTGAATTTGGGTTTTTAGATAAATCCTTATAAATAAAATTTGAGAACCATCCTATAAACTATTGATTATATGTATTTTATATCCATCTGTCATCATATTATGGGTTCAAATGTTTAATAATTTCGTTTTGGGATTCAATGAATGAATCAACCATTTGACTTTTTTGTAAAATTTAAAAGTGATCTAGATCCTGCTCTTTGATGGTAATTGTAAATACATATGTTTTGAAAATCTCTTTTCCCACAAGTCGCTTATTTTGAAAAGACATTGGGAGATCTATGATAACAGAATATGATAGGTAATCGATAAATAATCTAGTATCTTCTTCAATAATATATCATTCTACAATAAAACCATCTGGATGAATTCTATTATTGATGTACCCTTTTAAAATCATCATATACCATTCAATGGGGGTACATACATCTGTAATAGACAAGAACACATACTTAAACCTATCTAAACAATTAAATCATCAATTGGAAAATTATACTAAAGAATGATGATGAGAAGAACATCTCTCATTCACATAATTTGACTATAATATCCTATTCATGATTGTAAACTTTACCATGTCTCAAAATTTACTACATATGGATTTGGAAATGAAATTGAGTCTGCCTAATATATGTCATACATCTTTAGGTAGAATGAAACATAAAGAGATGGGAAACAAATCTTATATAAAAACAGAACAGTCATGTGATTTTAGACCCTATAACATTAAATTAGTCCTTAACTTGAAGCTCTTGATATTTTAGGAATACACTTATGGAACTTTTACACTATTAAAGAAATTAAAAAATTGAAAATTTTTCTTTTCTAGATAGAGTATAAGATGTAGGTGGAAGGAAATCATCCTTTTACCCATCATTAGTGCCAAAAATTCACTTTACCCATGTAAATCATGTCTTAACTATCCTTGATTCAATATTTTTTTCTAGTAATATTTTATAATGTGACAATAATACTATCAAATAATTATTTTATACATGCATGAAATCAATAAAATTTCTAGCATAAAAACAATTCCAGTACGATAATTAAAAGAAAATTTATATCTTTTTCTAACCTGATTTCATAAGGGTTATCAATAAAGGGTTACAAAAAATAGTGTCAATGCCTTCTACTTTCTTGAATATTAGATCACACATTAGTGAAGATTTTTTTTTACAATTTTATGTATTCCCATCGAATTATATCATCCAAAATCGTTATTTGTCGCATTGGGTTAAAAAATTGTGATTTCATAAAAAGAAATTATTTGAGTAATGTTTCAAATGAACTATGTGTGTGAATTTTTTACAAATCTGACACCCCAACATTCCTTTAATGCTATAGCCTAAAAAATTTCCATAAGAAGAAAATCCATTTATCTTCCCATACAACATGGCTCACAATGTAAATTATTCACTTCTTTCAGAATTATAAAATAAAACACATGTATCACACATCAATTTAAAATATTCAATCAATGAATCCAAATAGACATCAATATCTTTACCAGATTGTTTTTGTCCAAAGATAAGAAGTGGAAACATAATTTATTTGTGCCTCATAAATAACCATGTTGGAAATTAATAATTTACCAGCATAACTAGACATGTACAATGAGTACTAATCTATACACCAAAATGATTTATTCCATCTATAGATAATGCAAGGAGGTTTCTTGACTAATTTTCAAATCCAGAATACTCACAATCAATTTTATTCTATTGAGAGGAGTCTATTTGGTGATGTATTTTCTTGAACCTAAATTCCATGTCAACTGTTTACTAGTTTCTTTGTATCCCTAGAGTCTTTTATATATAGGAATGATAGGAAATTATCATACAAAATTCAAAGGACATGATACATCTTTCTTATATCGACTCATGGAACACTTAGGTAATTTTATGAGTGATTCTTGGTCCCTATGAAATAATATAGAATAATTTAGACATGCATGTATTTATTTCAAAGATCATTCCCATTGAGTATAGAATTCATTCAACATAATATGATTAGAAAAGGAAGTTCATTTTCTTATAGTATCATATCATTTAGGAGACCAAATATTTCTGTAGAGATGGTGTCGCTCTATCCTTTGCCAATATTAAATTTATATAAATTAAATACAACTGATAATTTTTTAAATTTAGTAAAACTGGTATATAATAGTCTCTTTGAATATCTATTTAACTTCTCAAACAACTTTGGAAAATCATGAAGGTCATATTCAATTTACATTTTAATTTTTTTAATACAATATCCATCACAATTCACACTGGTATTCATATCAAATGATCTATAAATCGTAGTATCATCCTAATCATTGTGAACATTCATTTTTCACCAAGTTTAGTCCAACATTTATAGCTCTGATTTATTCTAGGAAAAACTAATTTTTTTACAACTCTTCCGAACTAATTTATCTTGAATAAAGACAATATAAATAGAGACCAAATAATTGAGAAGTGTTGTATGCATGCACTATTCAAAGCATGATGAACTCTTTAACTCACTCTTTGTATTATTTTTTCATATGATTATTGTTCATCCTTTTTTGATTCATATTCATCTTTATAGGTTCAAAAAATATTAATTTTTTATAAAAAATAAATAAATACCATAATATATTTATATTTATCCTAATAAAGGGAACCCATGATTTGAATGTTATTGGTGATGATTCTTGATAAGTTATCATTTGAAATAAGGCAGAAAAGAAAAAACCTAGGGTAAACATGGTTTCATTGGTATGGGTTATCAATTTGATGTTGTGTTGGAAAAAAGTTGTACTTCTAGGATAATTTTTTGTAAATTTCTTGATGGGAGTCCAACAAGATGGGGGATTTTGTGTTAATTCATTTATTCACTTGGTACATGGTGGGCCAGGTAGTGTTTCATTTATATGGTTCTTAGGAACCAAAGTTGATGATATTTTATCAAATGATGAAATAATTAACCTCACGAAAATTTGAAGAAGTTTCCTTGTGTGATCACCAGAATGAATCATATCGAACAAATAATTGGAGTATAAGACCAAGTACTTGGGATCACTTGAAAAAAATCAACCTCAGTGGAACCAACAGGGAGAACCAGCTTGAAAAAAATGTAAGATTTGAAACCGGGAGCAAGGTTTAAAAAAATATAGAAGTAGATGTGGATGTTTTGAATGATTGTCATGATATAAAATTAAATAATGAAGAACAATCTAAGTGGAGATTTAAAGAGAGTTCTTGGAGTCCTCATATAAAACTAATAATAGTTACATTTTTTTTTCTATGGATGTATTTATTCCCACACCTCAATAATATAATATTTATATCAATAACTATACCATTGTTGATATAGTAACCCTAAAATGTTTTTTAACCTTTATAGTGGCTGTAAAAAAATATGTAGGAGTTTATTATAAAATATCCTTGAGGATCCTTTAATATTTTTACTTTCACCTTTTTATTAAAAAGAAAGACCCACTTATTAATTTGAACCAATGTTGAAATAAAGTTGAAGGAATTTTCAATTGGGTCAGTAGGGGTATGTAACTACTTTGAGTGAAAATTTATAGAACTAGGGAACTATGAATGAAAAATATGGTGAATTGACCTACTTAATAAGAATTTGAAACATTCTTAGGAAATTAATCAACATGATTTTAAAAAATAAATTTCATTATAATTAAAAGAGAACTCTTTATAAATAGAAAAAATGAAAAATTTAAAACTATTTATTATAATGTTTGATGGGGTATTCGGTAAATATTTTATCTAGTATAAATTAAATGAATATAATAAATTTAATATTTGGAAATATTTACAAACATGATTAATATTATATATGTTCTTATATGATTTTGGAAAACATTTTTATAAATATATTAATACTTAAAGTAAATATTAAAATATTAAAGAAACTAAAAAAATAAAATCATTAGCTGAATCTCCCTATAGTCAACATTTTTTGGATTTTGGAATAACTAGCAAATTTTAAAGGTGAATTAGAGTCATATAGAGAAATAGAATAGGGATAGAGGGTATGGGGGATTTTAGAGCAAGGATGTAGCATATATGAACCTGTGAAAAGGGGAGTGTTTTGATGTTTAAATAGAAGGAAATAAATAAATTTAAATTTTATTTATTTTGTATAAAAAATTTTATAATATAAAATAAAAAATATATATTTTAATTGGGAGAAATAAGTAGCTTAAATTTGGAAAAGGAAAGCACACACGAGAGGCTAGTGTAGGAGTAAATAGAGGTGAAAAGCTATGCATGAATCAATACTTAAAAATAAATATATTAATAGGCATGCAACATGACCAATAGAAACCAAAGTAGTGAGCTGGTGTTTTGTATTGGCTTAATGACTGTAAGGCAGACATGGAACGAAGATGACATTGGATCATAGAATATTAAGGTAGACTGAGGAAAGTAATTGTGTCTGTGTGTGTGTTAATTTTAATTTTAACATATATTAAATTTTACATTTTTTAATTATCTATATAATTAATAACACCTTTTCATTTTTGTATTTTTTTTTCAATCTACTATTTTATTATTATTAAATTTTACTCTTTTAGGCCATTCATTCACTTATTATTATTTAGTATTGTTTATTCACTAATAATGTTACTTATTTTTTAAATTTTATTTTTAATTTAATCAATTTTAATATTCAGTCTTTTCATATATTTTTTAATTTCTTCATTTTAAATATTAATTTAAACATATTTATTTATTGATATTTAGGGTTTTTTATATGGTTATGATTTATATAGTTATAAATATATTTACATAATTATATATATTAATATTATTATATATATTAATATTATTATATAATTCTATATAATTATATATATTTATTAATATATAGATATAAAAAATATATTTATTATATAAATATAGTTCTTATAATTTTTTAGTAATTTAAATATTTAAATATTTCATTATAATTATATAACAACTTTTTAAAATTGAGTGAAATTACACCCACAAATTCATATTTTATTATTTTCTAGAAAAACTTATTTGGGTTAAGTGTGAACCCCAACACAATTCATACCAGATTAAATAAGTTCAAGTGGGAAATATTAAATGAGTGAAATTTGATAAATAAAAATGAACAGACTTCATTTTTTTAAAAATAAATGACTTTTATTAATCATTTGAATTATTAAAAAACTATAAATGAATACATATAATAAAAAGAAATAAATACATATTCAATATGTAAATCACAACCATAAAAAACACTAAATATCAATGAATAAATATGTTTAAATAAATATTTAAATTGAATAAATTTAAAAATATATGAAAAAACTAAATATTAAAATTGATTAAATTAAAAATAAAATTTAAAAAATAAGTAACATTATTAGTGAATAAACAATACTAAATAATAATAAGTGAATGAATGGACTAAAAGAGTAAAATTTAATAATAAAAAAATAGTAGATTGAAAAAAATTTACAAAAATGAAAAAATGTTATTAAATATATAGATTATTAAAAAATGTAAAATTTAATATATGTTAAAATGAAAATTAAAACACACACAAACACAATTAAATTAAAACCATATTGAAAACAATAAATGGTAATGGATAAACATCTATAAATAAACATTCAAAACCAATAAAATTGTACAAATATTGAACAATGAAAAATTAAAAATGAATAAATTAAAAAAATATTAGATAAAATAAAGATTATTAATGTATAAATAATATTAAAAATGTTTAAATTTAAAAAATAATAAAATTTAATAAATAATAAATATTCAATAAAAATATAAAAAATGTATAAAATTTACCAATTAGAGAAATATTAAATGTTAATAAATAAATATAACTAAATATAAAATATGAATAAATTTTAAAAAATACTAAACAAATAAAACATTAAAACAAATTTAATATATATATATATATAAATAAATTAAAAAGAAAAAAATGTGAATGTATGTATATATATTTATATATATAAAATTGGAATTTAATTATGAATAAAGCATAAAAACAAATAAAATTTATAAAATAAAATAAATTCAAAATTTTAAAAATATATATGTATATTAAATTTAAAATTAATTAATAGAATGTACACACACACACAAACACACACACACACATATCAATATATATTTTATATATGAAATAATAATTAAATTATGTATAAATAGGAAAAATAAATAAATTTTAAATATAGTAAAAAAATAAAAATTGAAAATGAATAAATTTAATATATATAGATATACCAATTTAATTTTAATAAATAATATATATATATATATATATATATATATATATATATATATTATATGAAATAATAATTTAATTACAAAATTCTATTAGAAATTTTCCAAAATTTCTTTACACTTTTTTGTAAAAAAGCGACCAACTCCGATAGCCGTCAACCAGAAGGGAAACCCAACACAGAAGGCCCACTAAGCAACAATAGAAGAGTCAGATGCATAGTATGAAATAAAAATTGTGTGGTCCAAGGCCTATGGGGGTTCATGTATGTCAGCACTGGCCCATTTAGGTTTTTATAGCATGTATGAAGAAGCTCATCCCCCAACAAGCTTCTGATGTGGTCATGTTGTGAGATAATATATAAAAAAGTGGACAAACACCCACAAGTTCGATGTGGGACTTCCTGGTGCATATCGATTTAGTTTTACTATCCCTTTACCTAGAAGTAATAAAGACCACCTTTATCATCACTAGAAAAATCTCAGATAATGGGTCCCCTTATCAGTGTTTTTTATAGCACTGATAAAGGAGATTATCAATTATTTTTTAGCACTAATGAAAGGTACCCCTTATCAGCACATTTTTAGTGCTCATAAAGGTATAATTTATCTGTACTTTTAGCTCGTGTTGATAAAATATAGAGTTGGATAAAACCAAATAATTTTTAGTGTATATTAATTTTTAAAAGGTAATCGTAACCCAATTATAGAGATCCATTTATACAAAGTGGAGGGATTACCACACTAAAACACTGACTTTTGTATGATTAGTCATAACCAAGCTACAAAACTGACTGTAAAATATAGGAGTCACGACCTGAACTATCATAACATTAAAATACGAGTGTCAAAACTTAAGGGAAGGAAGAATTATTTTTAATGGAGAAGCATACAAATATGGTTTGAACTCATGTGTGAGAGATAATAAGTAATTTTACAGAAAAAAGTTTTCAGGATGAAATAGATATAATATGAATAAGAGATTCATAGGTACTGGTTCAGAGGCAATGGATAAAATTGTCTCATCGATGAAATAATATTAAAAAATATGTGGTTCAACACTCGAAAGATATTTTAGAATATTAAACAATTATCTCAAAATACTTTATAAAATCTTATAACACTTTGAAAAAACACAGTTTTTTCTTTAGGGGATGGTAGTGTATTGATGTTTCTTGATGATATTCAACAACATTCCAATCCTACTCAAGCTCCCTTTAAATAGTAGATTTCAAAGATTAATAAACATCTCCATGGGTAAAAAAATTCAAAATAATAATAAGACATCTGAAATGATCACAACAATTAATCAAGGAGATAGAAATTAGTTCCAAAATAATTCTTGAAATAGTAATTCAAAAAAGTTTGAATAAATTCAAAAAAAAGTCCTGAATAATAATTCAACCAATATTTGGAATTATCCATTAAAAAATATCTCCAAATTAAATGATCAAAGATATTCATTAAAATATAGAAGGACAATAATATTTATAATTTGAAAATATAATTCAATTTAATTATAGTGAATTAAACACAATTATGTTTTTTGAATAGATATAAAGTATCTTTGTTAGAAATTTCAAATAATTTATAAATAAATCAACACATAAAATATTCAACAAAAATAAATTTAATGTTTTTATATGAGAAACTAGTAATTATGTCAAAATAAATAGCAATTTAATTTTTAACATAATCATTTTGAAATAATAAAAAATAAATTTTTATCGTCTCAAAATAATTTATATTTGCTTTTTGAGATAAATAAATTTATTAAAATAATTAGTAAAACTTATAATAAAAATATCAGTATACATATAAAATAACATGTCTTAAAAATATTAAATTTATAAAAATATTAAAATTAAATAAAATTAAAATTTATATATTGTAGTAGAATGAAAGAACTTGTACTACTATGTAGAATAAAATTTCACAATTGCATCCCACCGTTAAAGTTCATGGTCAAAGTCCACTGTTGCAGTTCATGGTTAAAGTCTATGGTCATAGAAGATAACATGTGGTCAGACACTTAATCCATGGTTGCTGATCATGATTGCAGAACACAAATCAGGTTCACATATCATAGAAGCGCAAGACCCTCGACCATATGTGTTCCCCTATTATAGTCACATGTGATATTCTTGTGGTCGCAGCTCTCCTCACGATCGAAGCATACATCTTACAGTTGATGAGTAAATGCACATAGTCAAAGTATGGATATTCACTAATGTTTAGAGGAATTGAGAACATATGGATGAGTTTTTATGTAATGGATAAAATTTATTGAAGCAAAATAAACTTCTTCACAACTGTAAAAAATATGTAAAATAATAATATTTATAAAATATAACTTAGAGATGAAAAAAAAGAAATCGATGAATATAATTAATAGCCTTAAATAATAAAAATTATTTTCATTTAAATTAACAAGTAAATAAACAAATAAACAAATAAACCAATAAACCAATAAATAAATATAATTTATAATGGGTGATATTAAAATAATATGAGAAATTATAATTTACCATTTGAAAAACAATAAACATTAATAAAATTAATTAACAATAATAGTAATAATGAAATAATTATAATAAACTTGAGTTTTTATAGTTTTCAAAAAAAACATCAAAATTTGATTGAAAAACACTATATTTTAAAAATATCTCATAACAATTTCTCCCATTTGAAAAATTAAAAAACCAAACATTATTTTTTAAAATTGATATTTTTTAAAATTAACCTACAATTTGAAATTTATAAAAAAGTAAACAAATTGAAATAATTTAATTAAATAAATTAAATTTGTTAAATAATATGCCTTTATAAAATAAATAAAGTATACTTTAAAATAGTAAAATTACCCCTTAATTATATAAATAAAGGAGTTTTTTATTAATAAAAATAAATCATCTATAAACCACACAATATTAAAACCTAGTAAATGGAAACATATTACTTATTAAAAATGATAATGTCTGCCCTATATAAATGAAAATAAAAATGTATAGATATGATAATATATACACTTCTTCATTTATAATATTGTGTCTATATAGTAAGAAAATTATAAACAATTTAACATACCATCTTCAAAATTAAATTTAACAAATCTAGACGAATCCAAAGGTTTATTAAAAATATCAACAAGAAGATTTTCTATAAGAACATATTTTAAAAAAATATTACATTTATTATCATAATATCTACAAAAATGAAAATGCATGTCTATATTCCTAGTTTTAGAATTAATTTAAGGGTAGTTTGAGAGAGAAATGAAATATGAATTATCAAAATAAATAGATGATTTTTCAAAATTAAACCCAAAATCTGATAAAGTACATTTAATCCTTAATAATTTCTAACAACATGATACAAAATAAATATGATCACTTTTATTAATTGATATTGCTATAGTGTTTTTTTATTTAAACTCCAAGAAACTATATTCGTACTAAGAAAGTTTCACATACTTTAGGTTATTTTTATATCAATTCTATATCCTCCAAAATTATTGTCAAATTAACAAATAAAACAAAAACTATTTTATTTATAATAAAACAAACTAGTATTAATAGTTTTTTTAACTTATCTAACAAGAAATCTTCCAACCTTTGTGTGATATTTCTTAAGATATGTTTGGAATCTAGCACATAGAAAAACACAAAACATTATATTAGGTCTAGAAGCAGTGAAATATAAAAACTACCAATCATGCCTCTATAAATTTTAGAATCAAAATAATTTCGAGATTCATCCAAATCTAATTTTCAATAAACACTCATAGATATTTTAAAATATTTTCATGAATTAAGACCAAAGTTCTTGACCAAATATTTCACATATTTTCATTGATTCCAAAATATTCCATTATTTCATTAAGAAATTTAAAGTCCAATAAAGAATTTTAATTTTCCCATAAGACTCATATAAACCCACCTACCATAAAATTTTAAAACTCTTTGAAAAGAAAATCATTTTAAGATCCAAAAAATATCATCAACTTAAATTTGAACAATTAGAATATAATTTTAAATCAATTTAATAAATAAATTAGGATCAAATTTACCTTTAGAAAAATCATTAAGCATGATTTTCTTTCTTAAGAACATATAAATCTTTGTATAACTTAAAAATTTGAATAAGAAATTATTTAATTTCAAATATAGGGGATTTATTTACATAAATTCATTTGAGAACAAAAAAACTTAAAAACGAACTTTTCACATCCATTTAAAATAGCTAAAAATCATGAATAATGGAATAATATAACAAAATTATAATACATAAACTGGAGAAAAAGAATCATCAAAACTGATAACTTCTTATTGAAAATATCTGTGAGAAATAATTCATCCATTATTCTTAAAAACCTATCTATATTCATCCATCTTATTTCTAAAAATTCATTTAGTTCCAATAACATGGTTATTGAAAAGCGGTTCAACTAAATACCAAAAAATTATTTTTAGAAAATTGATTTTGATAATCATGCATAGAAACAATCCAATTAGAATATTTTGAAGCATCATCAACATTTTACAGAATAAAATCCAAAACAAAAGAAGAATTAACATACAGATTCAAAATATAATTTCTTGTTTTAATTAAAGAATAAATATTACCAATACCATTTTAAAGAAGATGATATCTATAAATCTTCAAAGATATAGTATCAGGTCAAGAAGGAATATAATCTCCTCAATTGATTCATCTATATCCTATGGTATTTCTTCACCAAAATTAAAATCTCTAAAATTATTATAAAAAACATCTAAATTAGAATTTAGTTTAACAATATTTTCATCAAACATTACATGAAATGATTATATAAAAACCATATTTATTTTATTACAAACATTATAATCCTTACTATTATTTTAATGACTTTGAAAAATATATTTATCACTCTAATCATTAAATTTTTCTAAATTATCCTTCGAATTCCAAATAAAAAATTTATATAAAAAATCTCTAAAATAATAAAATTTTGGATTTTTAACTTTAATAAATTTAAAAGGAGTTTTATTTAACAATATTCTAATGATAATTATATTTTAAATATAATTAGTAGTAAAAATGAATTCACCCTAAAAATATTTAGGAACTTTTTTAACTTAATATAGTTCAACCCATTTTAATAAGAGTTATATTTTTTAATTCCACTACACCATTTTTCCTTGGTGTTCTAGGTGAAGAACAATTTTTGAATAAGTATTCTGTTAATTTTTTTTTCAAAATATAAATTATGAAATTCACCACCCTTATCAATCTGAATTTAAATAATCACACAACATATTTAGTTTTTAACTAAATTACAAAAAGTAGTAAATTTAGATAAATTATCATTCTTAAGTGAATGAAAATAAACCCATGTAAATCTTCTATAGTCCTAAAAAAACTAAATTATATTTCTTTCCTCGAAGGATATAAATTTTTATAGGACCAAATAAATCAATATGTACTAACTATAGAGGTTTATTAGTTCTTATATGATTAATTGTTTTGAAGGATACTTTTCAATTTTTCAATTTCATGCATGCATCACAAATATAAATTGATTATTTCTTAATGGTACGTAATAATAGTATGTTATCATGTTTAGAGAGATTACATAACATTAAAAAATTAACATGACCTAATCATTGAGGCCAAATAATACTATCAATTTTCACAATAATCAAACAATTTACTTGTTTTACTGTTAGTTCAAAAAAATTAATAGTATAGATATTTTCCTTATGATTAGAATAAATAATATATAATCTCCCCTAGAGACAAAAAAATTATCTCTTTTAAATTTAACTACCATTATATCATCACATAATTAATATATACTTATTAAATTATGTTTTAAACCATCAACATCTGAAATATTATAAGTTAAAGTAAAAGTGAAAATACTAATTTTACTAAAAACATTTACTTTTCCTTTAGAATCATCTCTATTTGAAACAGTGTCTCAATCACATTTTTTATACATGATAAAATTTGATGGTTTTATGGTCACATTCCTAGATTATCCACTATCCATATACCATATTCCATTATTGATATATCTATGGTATTTTTCCTATAAAAATCAATTACGCTACAATTTTGGTACCCAAGCTACTTTGGGTCCAATTAGAGTAGTAAAAAAACAATTAGGCACCCACACCATATTTTAAAATTTATTTTAAGGTACCTTAGATAACAAATATTTAGAAATATGAGTCTTCATAAATGCGAAGAATTATTTAAATCTAAGTGAACAATCACTTTCATAGTGTCCATTCATGCCACACTAAAAACATGTAAAATTAAAAGTAAAACCATTTTTTTTACTTTTATAGAAATTATTGTGATGAATTTGAGGAAATATAATATCATTGTTAATATTATATTTATTTTTAATTGTTTTTTAAGGCATTATTTTATAATATTTTTCATGACCTTGAATAAAATAAAAAAGGATTTTCTATGAATTTTAAAATTTATTTTTCACTTTTTTTTCAAATATAGAGTCTATTTTAAATCATTATAAACTTTGTTATGAGGAGAAGAAGCATTATGTTTGAATTCTCTTGTAAAAGAACTTTATTTTCATAAACAATATTCCCATTATTTTCTTTAAGATTATTTTATAAATCAATACCTTTAAAAACATATTTTCAAAGTCTTTCAATTTCATCATTTATCTCAAAAAAATTAGGATTCTAAGAATCATAATCAGAATAAAAACAACCAAAATAGAATCTCAAATCATTGACCTCATTTAAAGATTCCATAAAACAAATATTATCAGATTCTTTATCATTTCCAAATTCTTATCAAGAGTTAGATTCTTTGGTATAACTCCAACCAATTATCAATTCATTTTTATCCTTTTTTTATTTTATTTGTTATTTAATTTTGGGAAGTCAAACTTGATATTCCCTTTATTTCTATATTCAAAACAATTAACATCTAATGTGTTAGAATTAGTAATACCTTTCTTATCTCAATTGAGTTTTTCCTTTTGAGAGTCCCTTATAAATATATTTCTAGATCCATTTTTTTCATTATATTTTTAACACTAGTCACAATATAGGTCATATATTCCCTTTCACTATTAAGTAGTTTTGAATTAGAATATTCAGTAGAAAAAATAACAAATTTAAATGATACACCTTTCTTTTTAGAACTCTCCTCTTTAGAAAGGTTCTTATATTCAAATTTTTATTGAATAAGTGATCCAATAAATTCATGAATAATATAATCTTTAAATTTTTTTTGTTAATGGAAACCTTCCTTGCATTCCATTTCTTTGGTAGTGATCTTAGGACCCATTAAACAAGTACCATGATGTCTAATTTTTCTATAATTAAATCCATTTCAATCACGATTATTGTAAATTAGTGGAAAATTTGGTTCATGATTTCATCTTCACCCATCCTGAAATATTTATACTAATCCAAAGTTATTCTAATATTAATTCTAATAAGTTTATCAGATCCAAATTGATTAACTTGCAGAATATTACAAATCTTATGAGCTATCTTACGAAAAAAGATGAGAAAACATACTTACATTAATAAAAAATACAAAATATTTACTACCTTGTAATTAAAAAATAATTTTGAAGAATCATTTTAACACATTTCATTCAATTATAGTAAGGATTTTATATCCTTTCCATCCTATATAAAATAAAAACATAACTCATGCATACGTACGACTTAACGTCTCTACATAACAGTATATTTCAACTTTTATCACCACTTTAATTGGATTTTTATAAAGACATAAAAAATGAATAAATTTTATATTTATAATATAACTATGATTATGGAAGTATAAGATATCATTTTATTTTTTACCCTTTCACTCTTTTAGAAAATGAAAACGTCACTCATGCGTATGTGTGGACTGTCACCTCCACGAAGCGATGTGAATCTGTTTTCATGTCTAAATTTCAATGATAATTATAAATATATATTTAACGAATATATATGAAATTAATATCATGATTGAAATTATATATATGATATAAACATGACCAATATGCAATGATCTAAACTATCAAACCAAAACTTACATGAAAAATCAAACAGTAAACACTCATAAACAATGATTTTGATACTTAATTATTAATAAAAGGGTGTTAAAATGTTATAAGTGGATCATATATAATATTATAATTATGTATATGGTTCTGGTATAGTGTTATAATAAATTTAAATTTATTTTATACAAGGCTAAATGTACATAAAAAGAAATTTGAACCTTAAGCAAGGGTTTATTTAACAATTTTATCCTTATTTAGGATTGTTTATATTTAAATTTTAGTTGGGATATATATATGATATATCTATCCCAAATCCCATATTTATTATTATATAATGGTTATTTTTGTTTTTATAAAGTATTATTTCCATTTTTACCTTTTTTTCTCTCAAAAATTCCAAATGAATGTTTTAAATGAAAACCGATTTTGTTTTTCAATTCGATCGGAAATAATTTTCATCCATGTCCATATTTTCATTAAAATGTTTTCACGAATGTTTTTAATATTCTAAAATGATTGATTGAAGTAAATTTTTTCCTATGTTTTTATTTTTATAAAAAAATTTAAAGCGAATCATTTTTTCATTTTCCAAATGCGGCACTTATTACTAAATATTTGAACATAATATTTTTTTTGATATACAATGCATAAATTAATTTTTCCTCCATCAAGGGTACTATTTTATTTGATGAATACTTGACATGTTTTTAGGTATCTTTCCAAATAAAATAATTTTTCTAATATTTTGGAAATTTATTGATTTTAAATGATTTATTTTAAAATGAAAGGAGAATTTTCCTCAAGAAATATTCCAGTGATCTTTTAAAATTATTTTAATCTATGTCAATATGCTTTGATGAATCTTCTTATTTTCTGAGGATATAATCTAATGATACTATCCAACATATTTCTTTGGATGGATTATAATCATTCTAATGAGGGGTATGTATTGATATTTTATATTCTAGTTTTTCTAAAACAAACAATTATTGATTTTATGGAATGTTTATTAAGTTGTATTATTTTTTTATATCATGAATGCATTGGAATTATTAAGTAATGGGTGGAGCCCAAAATTACATACCCCCTCGATAAATAATTTTTTCTAATGATATAAAACATATTTTGTAATTAGATAATAACACACACCTTTATGTAATATGCATTTTCATGAGGTTTCTATGATATGGTCTTGATTTCCGACATTATGCATTTCATCATTATGAAATCATTTATCGTTATCAATGTGATTATTTAAAAAGTTATGTTATCCATGTAAAAATTTCAAGCTCATTTGATTATTTTTATGCAATTATTTAATCATCATTTATTCATTTTATATTATTCATACCTTATTTATTTTATGATATCTTCCTCTACACACATTCCCTTACAGAGTATCTCAACTCAACTTTTTATTTTGTTTCCTTTCCCCAGATGCCTAAAAATGTACTATGATAGATATGTGAGGTTATGATAGAAGTAATAATGATGTTCTCAAAGAAAATACTATGTCTTATTTCATGTTTTCAAATATAATATAGGATTACAGAATCTATATAGTTTACTAAAACTACTAAAACTACTAAACTATTCATTACCTTGGAATGTGATCATTTTTATCTAGTTCCATTAAAATATTGTACTACTAACTCTAGGCTACTAGGGTAAGGGTTGTTATAGTTGGTATCATAGGAAGTTTAATATAAACCTTGGTATTATGACTTATAAAAATATATATTATAGTACATAACCCTATGTATGAACCCAAGGATATGTTTAATTATAGGATAATTTCATAATGTTTTTGGAAAGTTAGAGATTATGTGGTTTTCCTAGAATTGAATACCTATAAAGACACTATAAGTGTATATGGTTTTGGAACAAATGATTCAAGGGAAAATAACCTCAAAAAGAGTTGGTCGAGTATATATCGACCATTATTTTGGTGCACAGTTAATGGGTCTATACTATCAACCTATTTTGACACTCAGAGGGGATATTCATGGGTTAATTAATATATTCTTTACAAACTATTATAAAATATTTGAAAATATTTTTATGATTTGAGAATAATCCCTAAGAAACCTAGAATAAGATTATGAGATTAGCTAGGTATAAATTTTAATTTATGTTATGTCTTTCCCATGTTTCAGAATTATACATTATGATTCATAATGTTATGTTATAATCTAGTGTATTTAATTATTTATAAGTGGATCATAGTGGAAGGAATGAAAATCATATCAGTACACAAAATCTATATATGTATTTCCCTCATAGGAAATAAAATGGTGGTCAAAATAGAACTGACCAAATTTTAACTATATTATAGAAATTAACTCAGGTTATGACTAGTGACCATGCCTATATGGAGGAGCCTACTAATCCAAAATGTGATGTAACATTTTTATACCATTTCATGTGACAAAATACTCATTATTAAATGGATCCAAAAATCTATTATTAGTTGATAAATGAATAAGTTCATTAGAAAAGTTATTTATAAAATTGGGAAGTAATTATATATAGAAGGGTGTTAGGAAACTTTATCATCCCATAATGGATTCAGATCAATGATGGTAATTGATTTAAAACACTAAGTATGTGGAGGAGATGATGAGAATGGAGTGGAATGATTTTATGCTACTTTTTTGGAATTTTTTTTTCCTTGCATGAAATAAGAGGATATGGAAACATAATTCACAAGACTAAGACAAAATTAAGATTATTTTGTTGATAAGTATGAATTGAAATTTACATGGTTAGCAGGACATACTATGGACTATGTACATAATCCAATGATTAAGATTGACTATTTATTTAATGGGATAAATTAAATCATTCAAAGGGAACTAGTATCTCAAAGATTATAATCATATAAGGATATAGTATTATGTACTTTCAAGATATAGAAATAATTCTCAAAGTCTTATAACTTTAAAGGTAAGAAAGATAAGAAGAGGATGACCATGCATCTCATTTGTCAAAAAATGGATAAGGGGAAGAAGAGCAGGGGGGATTTTCAACATGTGATACTTGTGGAAGGAAACAACAAGATAATTTTTTATGGGAATATATATTTACTTCAAGGGTGGATATAAATTACACCATTCTAATAATTTCAAGGGTAAGTAAGAAGACATAAAATTATAGCGATTTAACCATAAGTGGATGGGGCGCTATGCCAACAATTTCCCTAAATGCCAAAGGAACTTACCACAAAAGAGTCCTAGGGGATAATTCAAAGATTATAAAATTAATACATATGATGTTATAGTTCCCAGTGATGTGGTGAAATGTAGTTTGATAATAAAATAAAATTTATCTAATGATTTATTCGATTCTGGATCCAAAAACACTTTTATATCTTCCGTGTTTACTAGTAAAATTAAATATTTTTCTGTACAACAAGGTTGGAGTTATGAACAAATACACCTAGATTAAATATTATTAAAAAAAATATATTCCTGTCAATCCCCATTATGTTTCATGGAAATTTTAATTAACAAATATTTTGTAAATTAAATTCCCTTTTGAATGAATAAATTCTTTATTAAGTAATTTAGTATTAGAAAGAACATGCACTAATTTTGTTATTTTAGACTATTATAGTCTTTCAGATTTAAAATATTGTTAAGAATCAAATTTTTTTATAACATAGTAATTGTACAAGGACCATTAAGATTAGTATATATTAATAGTTATGATAAAATCCAATTAACACTGATGGAAGAAGCGATGAAATTCACCTGTTGTATTATACCATATGAATCCCATTTATTTAAGGTTTTAAGGGAGATTTAATCCATAAAATTTTCCCTTCATAAATACCAAAACAAGAATGAACAACTGAAACATTAGAGAAATAAATTTGTGGGATATGTTCAAACTTATCGAGATCACGAACCAAACCATGTTCATCGAACAACCCTATGAAAGTGTCCCCATCACACACCTTACCCTTAGGGAATATGGAAATGTAATAAGGGGTTAGGTATCTAGAACCTAGTATTCTGAATTAACATATTTTATTTAAAATAATGATTATATTTATCCCATTTTATTATTACATTATAAATGATTATATAATGAGTTTGATAAAAATTAGATTTTCATATAAATAAATCAATTTTTTGGGGAAATATACAATTCCAGTTAAAATACGCTTTTGGTAAATTCAATCATTTTGAAAATAATTTTTATAGAAAATATTCTTGTCAAACAATATTTATTTGAATATAAATGATAATATAATTTAATTAAGTCTAATATAATTTTTATAAGGGTCCGAAAGTGGGTATTATTGTAAAAAATAATATTTTAAAATAAACAAGGATTTTATTTTAAAAGTGAAAATTCTCATATTTAGAAAATTATTTAGTAAAAATAAATATAATTTTTGAAATTATAAATTTTATGTTATTTAATGATGATTTTTTTTCATAATTTTATGAGCCATTTGAATTTTTGGGTAAAAGTTAAATACGATATAAATATACAGTATGTCTTATGACATCATAAAAGCATAAAAGTGATCTAATAAATAATATATAATTCTTCCAAGACCAATTATATATTTACACATTAAAATAATTTCTTTTTATGTTATTTGATTAATTTTATAAATTTTTATTTAATCTACCAAAATATATATTATATTTTATGGTTTTAAAAACAATTCATTATGAACGTGACTCAATTTTACATCATAAATGGTTTTATTTTAAAATATTTGGTTATTATCAAGATAAAATATTTAAACCCACTCCACTCTGAAAGAAAAAACATTTAAAAACATTGGAATGTGTTGTGTTTTTTATTATTTTAATGTATAGAGTTCAAAACCTATGTTTAAAAATTAATAAAGAATTATCCTCTATTTTTCTATGAATACCCACCCTGCCTCCCACTCCTCTTCACTCAAAAAAAATTGATCATGAATTTACTCTCCCTATCCCTCTCAAACTCCCTTCCTAGGTGTTTTCGATATCTTAAGAATCTCTTTTAAAGATTTTAGAATCACCCTCTCAAGGTAAGGTATTTCTTCCTCCTCTTTTTTCAAGATCTTTTTTTGTATTATGCCATTATATTTACAATTTTCCATTTTTAAATATTTTTTACACATTAATTTATATATATTTATGATTTGAAAATAATTTTAGATCAAATTCCACACTCATTAAACCCTCTATTAATCTTTACGTACATCCTTTATGATGTCAAAATTATCCTGAAATTTCCATAACAAAAAATTGTATAGTGAATATGCACCACCAATTTCCACTAAGGGTATTCAATTAGATTTAAAAATCCATAATTTATTTGTTACATCCATGTTTTTGAACCACAATCCTTAGTCATGGTATTAAAATTAATTAACAACATATTTTTTTATATGATCTATATAACACAAAAATGCATGCACATGATATGAATGTGATGGGTGGGCCCAAAATCATATATCCCTAAAATACATTGAGTAATGTTTACATATCACGATATACCATGTATGGTGAATATGATATTATCATAAGTACACTATGTCATGATGTCTTAGCAGTTATCCTTGACTTATTCTTATGATGTCATGTTTTATGTTTTTTACACACTCCCATGTGGCCTTATGATAAAATCCTATTCACCATGAATGTCCATATTTTCATTAAAATGTTTTCCCAAATGTTTTTTACCTATATTTCCATTTTTACCTTTTTGGCACTCAAAAATTAGAAATGAATGTTTTAAATTAAAACTAATTTTATTTATCAATTCGATCGGAAATAATTTTCATCCATGTCCATGTTTTCATTAAAATGTTTTCATGAATTTTTTTTATATTCTACAATGATTTATTGAAGTAATTTTTTACCTATGTTTTTCTTTTTAAATTTTTTTTAAAAGGAATCCTTTTTTTATTTTCCAAATGAGGCACTTTTTACTGAATATTTGAACATAATATTTTTTTGATATACACCACATAAATGAATTTTCCCTCCGTCATGGGTACTATTTTATTTGATGATTCCTTGACATGTTTCTAGGTATCTTTCCAAATAAAATTATTTTTCTAATATTTTGGAAAGTTATTGATTTTAAATGAGTTATTTTAAAATGAAAATAGAATTTTTCGGAAGAAATAGTACAGTGATCTTTTAAAAGTATTTTAATCTATGTCAATATCCTTTTATGAATCTTTTTATATTCTGTGGATATAATCTAATGATACCATCAAACATATTTCTTTGGATGGATTATAATCATTTTAATAGGGGTATGTATTGATATTTTATATTCTAGTTTTTCTAAAACAAACAATTATTTATTTTAAGGAATGTTGATTAAGTTGTATTATTTGTTTATATCATGAATGAATTGGAATTATTAAGTGATTGGTGGAGCCCAAAATTATGTAGACCCTTGATAAATAATTTTTTCCAATGAGACAAAACATGTTATTTAATTAGAAAATAACACACACCTTTATGTAATATGCATTTACATGAGGCCTCTATGATAAGGTTATGATTTCCGACATTATGCATTTCATCATTATATAATCATTTATTGTTGTCATTGTGATTATTTGAAAAGTTATGTTATCCATGTAAAAGTTTCAAGCTCATGTGATTATTTTTATGCAATTATTTGATCACCATTTATTCATTCCATATTATTCAAACCTTATTTATTTTAGGATATCTTATACTTCACACATTCCCTTACAGAGTATCTCAACTCAACCTTTTATTTTGTTTCCCTTCCCAGGATGCCTGAAAATGTACTATGATAGATATGTAAAGTTATGATAGAGGGAATACTGATGTTCTCAAAGAAAAAACTATGTCTTATTTCATGTTTTCAAATATAATATAGGATTATTGAATCTATATAGTTTGCTAAAAATACTAAATTATTCATTACCTTGGGATGTGATCATTTGTATCTAGTTCCATACATATATTTTACTGCTAACTCTATGCTACTAGGGTAAGGGTTGTTATAGTAGGTATCAGAGTAAGTTTAATATTAAACTTGGTATTATGACATAGAAAAACATATATTATAGAACATAACCCTATGTTTAATTATAGGATAATTTCATAATGTTTTTATAAAGTTAGATATTATGTTATTTTCCTATAATTAAATACATATAAAGACACTATAAGTGTATATGGTTTTGGAACAAATGATTCATGGGAAAATAACCCCTAAAAGAGTTGGTCGAGTATATCTCGACCATTATTTTGGTGCACGGTTAATGGGTCCATACTTTCAACCTGTTTTGACACTCACATGGGATATTCATGGGTTAATTGATATATTCTTTACAAACTATTATACAATATTTGAAAATCTTTTTATGATTTGGGAATAATACCTAAGAAACCTAGACTAATATTATGAGATTATCTAGGTATAAATTTCAATTTATGATATATCTTTCCCATGTTTCATAATTATACATTATGATTCATAATGTTATGTTATAATCTAGTGTATTCAGTTATTTATAAGTGGATCATAGTGGAAGGAATCAAAATCTTTTCAATACACGAAATCTATATGTGTATTTCCCTCATAGGAAATAAAATGGAGGTCAATATAGAACTAAACAAATTTTAAATATATTCTAGAAACTAACTCAAGTTATGACTAATAACCATGCCTATATAGATGATCCTACTAATCCGTAAAGTGATTTAACATTTTTATACCATTTATGTGAAAAAAACCTCATTATTCAATGGATACACACATCTATTATTAGTTGATAAAAGAATATGTTCATTAGAAAAGTTATTTATCAAATTGGGAAGTAATTAAATATAGAAGGGTGTTAGGAAAATTTATCATCCCACAATGGATGCAGATCAATGATGGTCATCGATTCAAAACACTAATTATGTGGAGGAAATGATGAGAATGGAGTGGAAGGATTTTATGCTACTTTTTTTTGGAAATTTATTTTCTTTTCATGAAATGAGTGGATATGGAAACATAATTTACAAGCCTAAGACAAAATCAAGATGAATTTTTTGATAAGTATGAATTTAAATTTACATGGTTAGCAGGGAATACTGTGGATTACGTACGTAATCCAATGAGTAAGATTGAATATTTCTTTAATGGAATAAATTAAATCATTCAAAGGGAACTAGTATCTCAAAGATTCTCATCAAATAAGGATATAGTATTATTTAAATTCAAGATATATAAATAATTATCCTTGTATTATAACTTTAAAGGGAAGTAAGAGAAGAAGAGGATGACCATGCATATTATTCATCAAGGGGAAGAAGAGCGGGGGGGAATTTCCAACATTTGATACTTGTGGAAGGAAACAAAAAGATAATTTTTTATGGGAATATATGTTTACTTCAAGGGTGGACATAAATTCCATCATTCTCATGATTTAAATGGTAAGGAAGAAGTCATCAAATTATAGCGATTTAACCATAAGTGGATGGGACACTATGCCAACAATTTCCCCAAATGCCAAAGGAAGTTACCACAAAAGAGTCCTAGGGGAGTATTCAAAGATTATCAAATTAATACATATGATGTTGTAGTTCCTAGTTATGTGGTGAAATGTAGTTTGATAATAAAATAAAATTTATCTAATGATTTATTCATTTCTAGATCCAAAAACACTTTTATATCTTCCATTTTTTCTAGGATAATTAAATATTTTTTTGTACAATAAGAATGGAGTTTTGAACAAATACACCTAGATGAAATCTTATTACATAAAATATTTTCTAGTAAATCCCCATTATTTTTCATGGACATTTTAATTAACCAATCTTTTACAAATTAAATTCCAATTTTAATGAATAAATTCCTTATTAAGTAATTTAGTTTTAGAAAGAACATGCACTACTTTGGTTATTTTAGACTGTTATAGTCTTTCAGATTTAAAATATTGTTAAGAATAATTTTTTTATAACATAGTCATTGTACAAGGACCATTACGATTAGTATATATTAATAGTTATGATAAAATCCAATTAACACTGATGGAAGAAGCGAGGAACTTCACCTGTTGTAGTATACCCTATGAATCCCATTTGTTAGAGGTTTTAAGGCAGATTGAATCACTAAAAGTTTCCCTTAATGAATACCAAAACAAGAATGAACAACTGAAACATGAGAGAAATCAATTTTTGGTAGATGTTCAAATTTATCGAGATCACAAACCAAACCATGTTCATCGAACCACCCTATGAAAGTGTCACCATCACACACCTTACCCTTGGGGAATATGAAAATTTACTAAGGGGTTAGGTATTTAGAACCTAGTATTATGAATTAACATATTTTATTTTAAATAATGATTATATTTATCCACTTTTATTATTATACTATAAATGATTATATAATGAGTTTGATAAAAATTAGATTTTCATATGAAGAAATGAAAATTGTTTTTTGGGGAAATATGCAGTTGCAATTAAAAAATGATTTTGGTAAATCCAACCATTTTAAAAATAATTTTTTATAAAAAATATTCTTGTCAAACAATATTTATTTTAATATAAAAAATAATATAATTTAATTAAGTCTAATATATTTTTTATAAGGGTTTGAAAGTGGGTAGTGTTGTAAAAACTAGAAGTTTACAGTAAACAAGGATTTTATTTTAAAATAGAAAATTCTCATATTTAGAAAATTATTTAGTAAAAATAAATATCATTTTTGAAATTAGCATTTTTTTGTTATTTAATGAATATTTTTTTTCATAATTTCATGATCCATTTGAATTTTTGGGTAAAAAGTAAATATGATATAAATATACAGTATGTCTTATGACATCATAAAAGCATAAAAGTGATGTAACAAGTAATATATAATTCTTCCAAGACCAATTATATACTTACACATTAAAATAATTTATTTTTTTATATTATTTGATTAATTTTATAAATTTTTATTCAATATTCCAAAACATATATTATATTTTATGGTTTTAAAAACAATTCATTACGAACATGACTCAATTTTACATAATAAATGGTATTATTTTAAAATATTTGGTTATTATGAAGATAAAATATTGAAACCCACTCCACTTTGGAAGAAAAAAATGGGAAAAAACATTGGCAAGTCTTGTGTTTTTTATTATTTTAATGTATAGAGTTGAAAACCTATGTTTATAAATTAATAATGAATTATCCTCTATTTTTCTATGAATACCCACCCAGCCTCCCACTCCTCTTCACTCAAAACAAATTGATCATGAATTTACTCTCCCAATCCCTCTATAACTCCTTTACTAGGTGTTTTAAATATCTTAGGAATCTTATTTAAAGATTTTAGAAGCACCCTCCCAAGGTACGGTATTTCTTTCTCCTCTTTTTTGAAGATCATTCTTTGTATTATTCCATCTTATTTACATTTTTTCATTTTTAAATATTTTGTACACATAAATTTCTCTATACTTATGATTTGAAATTAATTTTAGACCAAATTAAACACCCATTAAACCCTCAATTAATATTTACTTACACCCATTATGATATCAAAATTAACCTACAATTTTCATACCAAACCTTTGTATAGTGAATATGCATCCCCAATTTCCACTTTGGGTATTCTAATAGATTTTAAAATCCATAATTTATTTTTTACATCCATGTTGTTGAACCACAATACTTAGTCATGGTATTAAAATTAATGAACAATATTCTTTTTTTGTATGATCTATATAACAAAAAAAAATGCATGCACATGATATGAATGTGATGGGTGGGTCCAAAATCATATAACCCTAAAATGCATTGAGTAATGATTTCATGTAATGATATACCATATATGGTGAATAGGATGTTATCATAAGTACACTATGTCATGATTTCTTAGAAGTTATCCTTGACTTATTCTTATGATGTCAAGTTTTATGTTTTTTCCACACTCCCATGTTTCCATGATAGAGAAAACGTATTATCTTATGTGGATTGATGACTTATTCCCTCATATATGTGGATCCAATTAGTTATCCAAGGATGATATTTGGAAAGGATATTATCAAGTAAAGGTTAATAGGGAGGATATCCCCAAGACTACATTTCATACAAGGTATGGTCACTATGAGTTCATAGTAATTCCATTTGTACTCACTAATGGTCCAACTATCTTCACTGACATAATAAATAGTGTCTTTAGGGATTAACTTAAAAAATATATGATAGTATTTTTATATGACACTCTCATATATTCAAAAATAATATAAGAACATGGGGAAAATTTAAAAGATACACTAAATAACTTGAAAAATAAAAATTTATATGATAAGGACAGTAAATTCATGTTTTGGATGGAGAAAGTATCAATCTTAAGAAATGTTATAACAAAGAAAGTGATATATTTGGATCATTAAAAAGAAATAGAAATTGAAGGATGGCCTAGAAAAATATTTGTAATAAGGATCCATAATTTCCTTGGATTTGTTATATACTATTTCTGTGAAAATTCTCACGATTGTCAATCCAACAAACCAAGATAACTTAGAAGGGAGTTAAGTTTTTCTTGAATGATGAATGCGAGGAATGTTTTGAAGAGTTAAATAAAAGATAATTACAGCCGAGGTTCTCACATTACCCACCATTAGGTAAGGATTTGTGATTTATAGTGATGATTCCAAAATGATCTTGGGTTTTGTACTCACACAT
This sequence comes from Viscum album, assembly GCA_963277665.1. Classification (NCBI taxonomy): domain Eukaryota; kingdom Viridiplantae; phylum Streptophyta; class Magnoliopsida; order Santalales; family Viscaceae; genus Viscum; species Viscum album. The sequence continues at coordinate 178,746,582 of OY728159.1, read as the reverse complement.
GATAAAAAAGTGATAGCCTATGCCTCCTTCCAATTAAGGATCCCTGAGAATATTTACCCAAACCATGATCTAGAATTGGCTGAAGTTATTTTTTTAAAATATAATTTTCATAATAATCTCTATGGGGGAAGTGTGATCATTCAATCCAATACCATCCTAAGAAGTAGAACAATGTAGAACATATTCAAAGTAGAAAGGATCCTATAGCCCTATCAATGGTGATGATTTAAATGGATCCAATATTATTAGACATGCAATGGATTGAAATTATAATCGCAGAAGGATATTTATCCCATATTTATCAAATAAATTCTCAACCATCCATTCTTATGGGGATGAAAGAGGAAAAAAAAGATAATAAGGAGAAACCTAAAATGGTTGTGAATATTCTAGAGTTTAACTTTAATAAATATAGAGTTATAATATTTGTAACCTGAATATGTATCCCATAAAAACCAAATATGAAGAGGGAAATATTATATTTTTCATATAGCCAATCCTTTTCTATTCATCCAGGAATCTCTTTGATGTATATATATTTAAAGTAAAATATCTAGTTGGATAACGTGAAGAGGGAGATTGTATAATTTCTATCTCAATGCTTTGTATGCCAAAAAATAATGGATTAATAATAAATGTATAAGGTTATTCTATAAACATTTCTCATAACACTCTGGAAATGGGAAGACATAACTATGGATTTAATAATAGGTCTTACCAAGACATCTAAAGATAATAATGCCATATGGGTTATAGTCTATCACATTGAAAAGTCACCACATTTTATTACAATAATAGAAGATTTATCTCTTTAACAACTCTCCATGATATACATAAGAGATGTTATAAGACTACCTGGAGTACTACTCTCCATTAAATATGATCGATATAAGAGGTTTACCATGCAGTTCTAGAGAATCTTTAAGATAGAATTCGATATAGCGATGATTTTTAGTACTTATTTTCACCATAAAATATATGTCCAATATAATGGAACCATTCAAACTCTAGAGGATATAGTGAGATATTATTTAATGTATTTAAAATGATATTTGAATCAACACCTTCCCCAAGTATAGTTATCATATAACAATAATTTCCATTATAGTATTCTAGTGGAACATTATAAGGCTCTTTGTGGGAAGAGATGTCAAACTACGACATTGTGGGATGAAGTTAGAGATAAGAGTATTATGGGACCTGATCAAAACCAAGAGATGACATAGAAGGTTCTGAATATTCAACATAATATGAAATACACATAAATACAAAAGAAAAGATATATAGACATTTGTCGGTGAGACCTAGAGTTTGAGGTCAGATATAGGGTGTTCTTTTGTATATCATTATAGAATAAATTCACTTGGTTTTGGTAAAAGGGATAGTATAGTACAAGATACGTTGAACCCTTTTAGATCCAATATTTCATCGAAGCTGTATCCTTTCTACTAGCACTATTACCTAACCTTTTTCATGTACATGATGTGTTCTACGTATCCCTCTTATGAAAGTATATACTAGACCCCACACATGTTCCAAATGTATAGGATGTACCTTTAGATAATGATCTTTCATAAGTGAGGAATATAGTGAAAATATGATATTATAGAGAAAAAGTTCCATGAAATAGGATCACTCACATGATCAATGTACTGTGGATGAACTATAAGTTTAAGGAAGAAACTTGAGAACTCGAATAGGTGGTGAAACATAATCTTTTTTATTATACTAAATAAAATTTTGAGGGTGAAATTTCTAAAGGGGATAATAATGTAATGACCCGTGCTTTTATAAATGAAATTATCTTTCAAATGAATAAATTCCTTATGAAGTAATGTATTTATAGAAAATACATGCACTGCATTGGTTATTTTGGACCATTATAGACTATTATATTTAAAATTCCAATAATCATCATATCCCATGATAATATAGTCATTATATAGAAACTGTTAATATTAGTGTATATTAATGTTTATGATCAAATGAAATTAGTATAGATAAAAGAACTTAAGACCTTGACCCATAGGATTATGCCATATGAAGCCCATTTATCAGATCTTATAAGGGATATGGGATCATTGAGATTTCCCTTGACTAATCCCAAAAAAATATTAAACAAATAAAACTTGAGATATAATGTTTACAATATATGTTCAAGCTTATAAAGATCATGACCCAAACCCTGTTTACTGAACCACCCTAAGAAAGTTTAACCATAATACACCTTACCCTTAGGGAATATATTAGTGTAATAAGGGGTTATGTATATGGATCATAATAGTATGAATATTTATATCTTCCATTCTTTAATGATTATATTCATCACTTTTTATTATTACTTTATAAATTATTATATAATGTGTTTGATAAAAATTAGATTTTTGATATGAATAAATGAAATTTGTATTTTAGGGGAAGCATTTAGTTTAGATTAAAACTCTATATTGATAAATTAAATAATTTTTAAAATAAATTTTATTTTCATAAAATATTCTTATTAAATTATATTTATTTGAATATAAATGATAATATAATTTAATAAAGTCCAATATAATTTTTATAAAAACGAGAAAGTGGTTAGTGTCGTAAAAATTGTATTTTCAAGAAATTTTTTTTTTCATTTAAAAGTGTAAATTATTATATTTAGAAAATTAGTTTGGAAAAATAAATATAATTTTTTAAATCAATACATCAAAATTATCCAATAGTTAGTTTTTCATAATTTTATGAGAACTTATTTCTTGGGTAAAAAATTAAAAGGGTAAACATTTATGATATGAAATATGATATCAAAAATCTCAAAGGTGATGTAATAAATATTATAACAGGAATAAAAGAAAATATATATATTTACCCTTTAAAATTATGAATTTTTTAAGTTATTTGATAAATTTTATAAATTTTTAATGAATTATCTAAAACTTATGTTATATTTTAAGGTTTTCAAATCAATTATTTATGAACATGACTCACTTACACATCCCCAATGGTATTATTTTAATATATTCTATTATTATAATTATAGAATATTTAAATACACTTATTTTTGGTAGAAACCATGGGAAAAAATAATGGGAATATTTGTGGTTTTGATTATTTTATTATATTTTTAAAATTCTATGTTTAGAAATTAATAAATAATTCCCGTTTTTTATATAAATAACCACGGAACCTCCCACTACTATTCACTAAAAAAATATAATATATTTAACCTCGCTATACCTATTTAAAAAAACTCCCAAGGCCTTACAACCAATGATTCTATGATATATTTATTTCTAAATAGATTTAATTTCTCCGATATATAGGAACACGCACAACCTCATGTCTAAATGAAGCATAATATAGAATATCATTATAACCTAGCCATTAAAATTGATGGTATGGTTAATTATAAATAAATTATGAAAAATATATAGTTTAAACATTTTGAAAATAAATTTACTGGTTATAAATTGATTATAAATTTAAATAAAATCATTGGAAAGTAAGAGATATGTTTTTTATAAAACAAATTTTTTTTTATGCACACAATGTATTTTTTATTAATAAATTAATTTAATAACTATTGGTGAATTATTTTAATGAAATTTATATATTATATATTCAATAAAAAAATTTATCATTCCTTTAATTTTTTTTCTAGGAATGGATAAGAATAAATCCAGTTTTATGTTTCAAATGTATTTTTCTAAAAAGATATTTTTTTGCCTTCTAAGTGATTATTTTAAAATGAATTTATTCTTCTTATAGATATTTAATCTAGAAAAATGGATTCTATATTTTAAATAAATAGGATAAAATTTTGTTAATATGTTTCTTTTATATTTTTTCAATATAATTAGTAACCATAGTCATTTTTGGTCACCTTGGTAAGGGTAAAACGGGTGAAACATGGTTAAAAAATTTGGATAAAGAAATAACATTTTTCTAAAACATTCCATTATCCTAATTTATTTGTGTATTTTGGTCAATAAAATAAAATTATTTAAATATGGGTACTTGGTTCCATTTTCCTTTGATTTTGACCATTATATTACTATAATAAAAGAATAAATACAAAATGTCACTTTCTTGACTTTAATATCTCTAGAATTTTTACCAAAGGATAAAAATAATATGATTTTGGTTATTAATATTTATTTGAAATATTAATTAATTAATAGTTAATTACCATTATCCACACTCAATTTCCTCAAATGGGATGTGAAAGTATCACTCTTGTGTACGTGTGGACTACCAAAACCACATAGCGATACAAATAATTTTCCATCACCATATTTCATGTATTTTTATTATTATGATTTAAATGTTTATTAATTACATATATGAGATAATTAATCTTCTATATTTTATAACATAACATCTAAATTCTTACCTTCCAATCCATTGGAAAATGATAACATTCATCGAGTGTATGTATGGACAACCACCTCTACAAAGTGATGTGATTTTTTTGTTTACGTTTTAATTTGATGGTAATAAGAATAAATTTAATTAATTTATTTGTTATATATTTAATAATAATTATTCTAGATAGGTGAATGATTATTTATCTTCTTTCATTATATTTATTGAAAAGTGAAAATAATGTTCATGTGTACATACGATACATTGTCTGTATGGACAATGCAATTCATTTTTCAATCTCTATACTTTAGGGATGACTCTAAATATATATTTAACAGAAATATATGATATATATGTTGCAGGATTATAATTTTTATATCATATCCATGATAAAATTACAACTATAACAACTACCTAGCTGAAATTCTTATGAAAAACAAAATAGTTAACACCTGAAAAGGATGATTTTAACAAATAATTATAAATAAATGGGTATTAAAATGTTATAGTTGGATAATATATGATATTATATGTATGTAACATAATATATTATAAAATTATAAGAAATTTCAATTTATTATACATGATGTTAATGAAATTTTAAGGCATATTGAACTTGTGGTAAGGGTTTTATGTATAATCTCAATGTTTATTAAGAATATTTATGATTAAGTTTCCAATGCTTAAATTTCATGATATAACTCTTAATAAATACATTATATTTATTCTACTATGTTTATTTATATATAATTCATGTTTTACTTTAATTTTCCTCACATTAAGTACTAAAGAGACCAAAATATTTTTTAAGGAGAACTGACTTTATTTTTCTCTTCGTTCAAAAATAACTTTTCGTTTATAACCATGTTTTCTAAAAAATATTTTCAATATTTTTTATTACTTTATTATTATTTTTAAAATTAATTTTCCCATGATTTAATTTTAGAAAAATGGTTTAAAATTAATAATCTTTTTATTTTGTGAATGATGTACTTTTGGTTATTTTTTTAAAAATTATTAAAGGAATGTTTTTTTAACTTATATGACATGAAAATAATTGACCACCATCATAAATGATAAATTATTTGATTATTTAATTTAAATTTTCCAAGTTTCATTTAAAATATAATGTTTTCCTTAATATTTGGGAAATTTTTAGATTTTAAATAAGATATTTCAATGTAAAAGAGTATTTTACTCCAGAAATGTTCTAAGTTATCTTTTAAATAGATTTATCATCTAAGATGACATCATTTTATGTTAATTAATATTTATCGGTGATTTGATCCAATAATTACATATTTATTCATTCTATTAATGTTTTATGTGTACAATTAAAATATTTTTATGAAACTTGTTTATTTTACACAATTTTTATAATGGTTAAATGATGAAATGTTTATGAAACCCTTTTCTTTTACATGGGATATGATATGATGGGATTCTTGTAGAAAGCATATTCTTTTAAAAATTTATGACATGATGAATGATATATGATCATATGGAACACATATATATAGTTTCCATTATGTGATCATTGTTTTTGAAATTATATTACATTCTAATGAAATGGTTATAGATAGATATCTTAGGAGATAATGAAGACTAGAATAGGGAGTGAATCTAGTTTAGTAAGGGAATATGTCCACTATGATAGTCTTGATAGTGAAACCTGACTAATATGATTTAATGGGGACTGTACCCAATCCCCTATGATAGTCTTGGAAGGGATACATGATTACCAAAGAAATTATTTTCTTTAGTTTTGTAAATTATATAAAATTATATCTAATGACGATTTCTATTCTCAAGGATCATGATATTTTATTCCATTGCGATTAATGTCTTATGAATAGTCATTATTTACTCCATGACTCAAGATTATGATCTATGATATACTGGATATGGTTTTAAAATTATAAGCTCATGTTTTCATACCCTTACGCTCATGTTTTGTTTAAGTAATCATTGATATCTACGATGTTTACCCTGACTAAGAATATGAGATCACCCTTTCTTATGTATCCTTTCCCCAGGTTATGAATAAGGGTTTTAGGTTTGATATGTCTATGAAAGGTGGTAGTTATGAATAACTTAGTGGTAGATGATAGAGATCTATCATGATAAATTTGTGTATGTATCTATGTTTCCAAATACAGTAGAACTATATGATTCTTACATGGATAATTATACTATGTAATGAACATTCATGTAATAATATGTAATATCTATGTATAAAAATTATGGTTCACTATAGATAGTGTTAGATAGAGGTTTAATCACCTTTGTAAACTATGATAAGGAAGATTTAGTGAATTCCCTTAGGATAATATTATGTATATACAAATGTTCTATGTTATGGTAAATAAAATAGAGTTATTGTTTTGAAAAAAACATATATGTTTTGGATACTAGAAGTATATTTTTTTTGGAATTTATTCATCTATGGATAATATCCCCAAAAAATAGTTGGTCTATTATATTTCATCCATCATCTTGGTTCACAATTAGTGTTCCTTTACTACGCATCTTGTTTAACACTCCAAGGGGATATGGTTGGGTTAGTTCACATTTTCCTTATGAAGAATTATAAAGGATTTGAATAGTTTATGATCATGGATGAACTAGGTTAAACCTAAGGTGTCATAAATTGAAAATAAGATATCATTATTTATACATCCCATAAATTATTTTTCATGAATATGTGGTTTCCCACTATGATTATTTTTACTCACACTATGTTTTTTGGTTTTAGTCAATGGATGGTACACAGAAGAACCATTTTAACTATGAATGTAATAATAAATGGAATGTTTTTCCTCCCAAGAGATCAAATTTTTCCAGAGATGGAATGAAAACTATCATTGCTATGATTATGAAATTTTATCAAGCCATGAACAATATTGAGTTTCCAATTGAGAAAAGGAGAGAGAAACGTTCTTATTGAGTCCTTCATGTAGAAACAACAACCATATTATAGTAGCTCCATTGATTTAATAGTTTCCTTGGAATGGAACAATACCAATGAAAATATATTTTCATTTCTTAAATATTTATAACATGAAAAAGTTATTTTTGATGTTTATCATTTGGAAGGTGTTGCAGATTAATGACGAATCTTATCAAAAAACAAAATGAAATTGAATGAAATTGAATCCATATAGAGGGAGGAGTTTATGAGTTTATTTTTTGATAATTAATTTCCTCATACTATTATATGAATATGTATAAGGAATTTCTTGAGCTAAGTAAATAAGATGATGAATCTATTATAACATATGGGGAAAATTATACCAAACTAGCGAGCTACTCTTTTGGTATTATCAATAAAACAGAAATTAAGATTGATTGATTCTTTTGTGGCTTAAAACCAAGTCTCAAAAGGGTGTTAACTATAATATAATTCAGTATATATGATTAAATAATTTGATATGATACCATAGTTAAAATTGGTACCGTAGTTACCAATCACTCTCATAGTTTTCGTAAGAAAAGAAACATGAAATTCAAAGGAAATTCTAAAGATTATAGAGATAAGAAGTTGAGTATTCCTTTATTATTCAATTGTGAAAGAAATATAGAATAAATTGGATTAATGGGATTGGTAATTTTTTTAAGTGTGGAGAAGAAGGACATCGGGCAATTGAACTCTAAAGTGACGGGAAGAAGAAGTTAGTTAATAATGGAGAAAAATTTATAAAAAATTCACCACCCAGACTCGAGCGTTTTAAATGCATGGATTATGGTTATTTTTTTAACCATTTATTAAACACGAAGGATAATGATTTTTATCAACATCAACAACATCTAAATCCTAAAGATAAAGGGAAATATCACATTATCACTACTTCCTATGTGAGGTATGATAACGAAGTGGTGGAAGGTAGACATACCGCCTAGTCTTCAAATGATAATGTCTTATTTGATTTTGGATCTACCCACTATTTTATATATTAATACATTTCTATGTTTATCACAATACCACATCAAGAATTATATATTAAATTAGTAGTGAAAACTATTGATGGTAAGATGATTGAATCTAAAGTATATAATTCTTATTTGATTGGTGTTTCTGAGAATGCACTTCTTACAAATCACGTTATTCTCCCTCTAGTTGAATTTGATGTTATATTATGAATGTATTGGAATTATTTACATAAATCCCACAATAATTACCAAGGAAAGTATGTCATTTTCGATATTATAGACCACCCAATGATCATCTATCAGTGAAATGATAGATAAGATATTTTTAGGGAAATTACATCCACTATTTGGGTCATGTTTCCTATTCAAAAGTGGTGTTTGTCTTAGATGGTTTGGGATAAACTAAAAATAAAAGACATAAATGTTATATTAGAGTTTTTTATGTATTTCTATAATAATTTACTATTCTTCCTCCAAATCATAATGTAGATTTTTCAATAGAACTCAGACATGACACTGCACCAATTTCGAAGACTATATATATAATGGCCTTGATTGAGTTGCATGAATTAAAGAAATAACACTATGAGAATATTGAAAAGGGATTCATTCATTCAAGTGTGTAACCATGAGGTGCGCTAATTATTTTTATTAAAAATAAATATTCATCAATACTGCTCTATATTGACTATTGGGAATTGAACAAGATCACGATCAATATTAAGTATCCACTACCCCATATTTATGATTTATTTCACCAATTATGATGTGCTAAATATTGACCCAAGATTGATCTTTGATCTTGATACTATCAATTGAGGGTAAAAAGTGAAGACATTCCCAATAAAATACTTCCTTATAAGGTATGAACACTATGATTTTATAGTGATTTCGTTTAGTCTTATTAATTCCCCCACTATCTTTTTTGATTTAACGAATATAGGCTTTAGATATCACCGTGATGAGTTTTTTGTAGTCTTTTTAGATGAAATTCTTATATATCCAAATAATAATGAAAATAATGATTATCATTTGATGATTTTTCTAAAGACCCTAATGAAGGATAAACTATATTCAAAATATACCATGTGTGAATTTCGGCACCAAAAAGTTTCATTTTTGGGTTATATAATCTCATGCGAAGTTATATCAATGGATACATAAAATATATAATGTAATGCCCCGAACCCAGCTACCTAGAGTCAGTGCATTATTGCGTAACATTGGCATGATCACAAATGATCAAGTATCGAAAGACTGATTAGTTTAACAGCCTTAGAAACACTAGATACATTCATAAGTCGTACATTACATCATAAAGTAAAACAAAACTACAACAACATCTTGTCTTCATATCCCCTAATACTATCCCTGTAGGTCATTCATAATATACTTTTTCACATCCTGGAAAAATTAAAACATTGGAGGGGTGAGCTCAGATTCTCAGTAAGGATAACAATATAGCGGAAGCTTTTATAAATAAACATAAACATTTAAGGCAATGTATAACTAAAACAAAATCCCTTTAAACCTGAACTTCAACATAATATGGAAAAAGTAAAATGAGATAATTCCATTTACTTATTCACATGGATATTCTACTGGTCAAATAATCACATGCAATATCAATAAACAATTTCATAATGTTGGAATGCATAATTCCAGACTATCATAACCACGTATCCAAGGCCTCATGCCAAGAACAAAAATAAGATTTTGTCAAGGCTTCATTCCAAGACACTAGTTTGTCTCATGAGACCTACCGATGCATCGAGGAGAAATAGCGGGCTCCACTCGTCACTTATTAAGTCCAATGCATTCCTCATATGAACATTTTTAAACATATCATAAACCATAACATAATTGTATCACATAAAACATGCATAAAGGAAACATAACATTTCCACACTTCAATCACAATATATTAATACAACACATTGATATAATAAAAACTTTATCGAAACCATTTTCAATACCAAAATAAAATAAAAGTAAAACATGGTATTTATTTTTCTTTTAAAAAAAGTTATGGCTTGTAGAGGAAGACGAAACTCAAATAGTGCTCACGAAGGCAGAGAAGTCGTTGTTGCCGCATACGTATGACAGGAAAAACATTCCTTTTTGTTATTTAGTAAAATTCTTCATATAAAAAAGATCCCTTTTGAATAAACGTAAAAGTTAAAGGGGTTTATACACCGTAGAAAAGAAAGTTGTGTATAAAATAAAATATGCCTCAATGAAAGGAGATTGAGACGAAGTCCTTACCAAGATCATTTTTTAAATAAAATAGATCAATTATGTGTATTCAATATAAGGACACATAAAGAAAGTACAAATACAAGATAGGACATAATAATATCATAACATAATTTGAAATTAGGAGATTAACCCAAAGAATGAAAATTGGGTTAAGAAATTCCCTTACCTCGTGTCCGACTTGACTCGACCACTCTTTAACCTCCTGAATAATAAACTAGAGTTAATATATACCTACTTAAGAACCTTTTTCAAGTTCATTATTCCTTTTATATCACTTATTACCATGTTATGAACATTACGTAATTATTTAAGTTAATAACGGTCGTTTTGTCGATCTTAGGTACTTGAGTCAAAAATAAACTTCTTATAATTACACTTTGTTCATGTGGTAAAATATCCATTATATCCATAATTATATTCATGATTTAGATATCATATAAATCATATATATCCATTATATACATTCATTTATAATATTACATAACATTTAGAGGTAAGAAATGAAATGCACCGTTCATGGAGACGGTAAGCCGTACGTACGCATGAACGCTACTTTCATTTCTATTTCGTATTTAATGGAATGAAGTTATAATTATATAAAGGTATAATATAATTCCAGTATAATATAATGTATAATACCATTTACTCCATCCTTTATACATCCCATATATGGCATTAATGATTCAAATCACTTTGAGGGGGCGGTAGTCCGCACTTCCTAAAATGAAAATATCGTGTTTACCCATAATGGAAATCTTAAAGGTATGCCATAAATGAGAAATACAGAATCATAAGGAAAAAATAAACATAATATATATATCATATATGAAAATAGTGTCATCAAAATGGCCACCATTATAGGTGTTAAAAGAATATTGAACAATCATCGTTTCGTGAGGCAGTATTTCACCACCCAGAGAAACAGTATGTTCTCTAACTATTAGACGAAGGTGTGTGTAAGTGTAAATAAAATACTTATCATAACAACATCCTAGTATATTTTATATACTGGTGTTTTTATAAAGGAAAGGAATAAAAAGAGTTTAAGGGGTTGGAGAAGCAAAATAAAACAAAAGAACATAAAAGAAGACATTACCTTTAAATCTGGTAACTCTTTTTTGATTTGAGCTCAAGGATTCCTTGGGAAGACTTATGACCAATGTGAGGCTTCTAGGAGTAAGATTGGGATGTGGAGAGACAAAATGGGTAGGGGTTGGCCAATCCAAAGGCTTGAGAGGTGTGGGTAAGGTGGTAGAGGTGGGGGCCTTTTATAAGAGGAGAGGAGGGGCACTCTTGGAAAGATTGAAATGTTACTTTATTATGAAATGATTTTAGGATTATAAAGGTCCCACAATGATATATTTCAAGGATAAGGTGATAAGGGTTCGATATATACTCATACAATAGGTTTTTGACAAGTTTAAGCCTTAGATTTTACATTATCTTTTAATTTTATTAAAATCATTAATTAATGAGGTAATCGCTGCATCATCATTGTGTCATAAAACTTTTAATTTATTTAATGTCTAAAAATTATAAAAAAAGTATCATGATGTAGGAAATATTTTTTAGATTTCTATTGAATATTTATAGTCAAAAATATGACTTGTATAACCCCATTTAAAAATTGTTTTAGTAAAAGAACTCATGTTTGTGACATGTTTATTTTAACATTAAATAAAACGTTGTTAATGTCATTTTCCTACCAAAGTGGCTCCATGGGGTCCCCAAGTTGACCCATGGATTTTATTGGTCGGCCATGACTCATACAATAGGGTTAGGACAAGTGTAAACGTATTTTCATATTTTTATAATATCATTTTTACCTTAAATTTCACTAATTAACTTTAATCGCGATTAATTAAACTTAAAAGTTACTATTTACCAAAAATTATTTTAATCCCATTGAACCCCATTTTACTTCCTAATGAAAAAAATGTATGTCAGATTTTTGAAAATCAAATCACAGAAGTGGTAATGTTTCATTTAAATGAAAAATCGATTTTTTAACTACCACTTAGTGGTTTCACTATTCATCAAAAATTGAAGTTTTTCAGAACAATCCCAATATTTCACCCTAAGCTATAATTGATATTCCGAATTCAAAAATGATGTTTATTTTACAAAATTCCAAACATATAGGTTGCATTAATTAATTTTATAACTAATTCCCACTGTCACAACAAATAGCGTGTTTTTAAGAAACAATATATATCAAAATATTGGCAATTGTTTATGTTTAATTTCAAAGTGAAATTAATTATAATGAACAACATTGGATAAAATGGTAAAAATATATTCTAATTATACTTTAAAACCACTCAATAGTATAATTTATCACTATAAATTATTTTTATTAAAAAAGTTGTTTTTAAGTATTTTTCACTATTCTTAAAAAATTGGAAGTTCTCAGAAAATTACAAAAAATTCAACTTAGGATAATTTTGATATTCCGAATACAAAAATGAAGTCCATTTGGGAAGAAAAAATTTATAAAATTTCAAAAATTAGGTATTACTATTCATAACGGCTACTTTGATTGGTTGTGGTGTGTGTTAGAACTCGAAGTTGCGTACAACACAAGCTACTGTATTATTAAAAGAGAAGTGTACCGTGGAAGCTTGGGGTGTTAAATTATCCCCTACTTTAATAAATTGCGTCCTCGCAATTTGAAAATGTTCTTTGAAAATAAAAGGTTGAAAATAGAAAATACCTTTTTGGAAAACCCACATCGGAAATAGGGTTAATAAGAATATAACATTAAAAGAAAGAAAGAGAAGTACAAAGGTCACCCGAGATAGCCCATACTAGGATTCTATGAAAATATGGATATGGAGGAGAAACAAACCATCAAGGTCTGATGGCGAGTTGTAGAAAACTGGATTAGGAGAAAGTTAACCACAAGAAAATCACAAACTTGTGATTGGTAAAATGATCATTGAATCCCCAGTTGGAAAAGTTAACCGACAAAGTTTTTGTTTTAAGTTACCTTTTATAAAGTTGAGGAATTTATTTAAGAGATTTTTTAAGAACGTAAGGAAATATACTTACTTGTCACGTAGGCTTTCATTCTTTAATAAATTTTTACCACGAACCCATCTTTCACTCCAAATGGTAACATAACTCAAAAATATTATATTTATCCTAATTGTATAAGGTTCCAAATATTACCACATACCATTTAGATTAGGAAAACTATTTTGTAATAACCAGGGAATTCCTGTAGGCTAGTGGTAGGTAATAAAGGCCTGTCGCACTATAGTTGTGGGTTCGATTCCTGCAGCGTTGTCCGACACGACGGGTTATCCCCCAACCTCCAGGTTGTCCTTTTCATAAAACTATAATATTATAATATTCCAAAAATAATCTTCAGAAATGTTTTAACCTTACACAATACTATACAAGGTTCAACTTAATCCATTCCAACCTATATAGTTATCCAAAATACCTCTGTCTAGACTTTCTCTAAAAGGTCTCTAAATTCCAAAATCAATTGTAACATCAGATTCCCCAAACAAAGTAAAGTTTCACTTATTATCACATAATAAAAATATGATTACCTTCATCATATTAAAACCTTAATGAAAAAAATAAGTATTGCAGTACAATCCTTATATATATCACATTATTATTATAACCAGAATATAATCCTTGAGTCCAAAAGCACCAGTACATTAATTATTCCACTTCAACTGTAGTAACAGCATAAGATTGTCCATGATCCCTTGGACTTTTCTGAGGTATGTTTCCCTGACACTTAGGACATTCATTTGAATAATGCCTCATTTCCCTACAATTGTAGCATTCAACATTGACAACCTCTTTCTTTCCCTTGCAATCACGAGCCTAGTGACCTTTTTCTCCACATTTATAACAAACTCCCATTCCTTTTAGGCAAGCACTGGGGTGATTCTTCCCACAATTATCACAATGGAAAATCCTTCTTTCCCTTTTCCCTTTTATCCGTCTCTTGTTCCACCGTTCTCTTATTCTCTTGCTTTACTTTGTTGTCATAAGACTTAGAGAATTCCTTTTTTGTCTTGATAGCACACGAGACAATATCTTCGTACGATGAGAAGGACTGTGATACTAAAGCTCGACGGAGAAATGGTTTTAACCCATCAAAGAAACAATAAATCTTACTTCTTGGGTGACATATATAATCTGCAGCATACCTCGCTAACCTTGTTATGTTGGCCTCATACTTTGCGACATTCTCATCCTCCTTTTGTCTCAGACTCAGATATTGCCTTTCAATATCTGCTCGATGGTCCCGAGGAAAGTATTTTTCTAAGAAAAGATCTTTGAACTATCTCCATTCCATACTTGGTACTTCTTCATCTTCCTTTGTATTTTGAATCAATGACCACCATTGATCGGCATCTCCAGTGAGGCGGTAAACTGCCATGATAACCTTCTCCCTTTCACTACTCCCCAATGCATGGAATATTTTCTCTAAGGAGTTTATCCACTGCTCATCTACTAATGGATTTTTACCCCCATTAAATGTTGGCAGTTGTTGCCTCATGAAGCAGTCTAACATTGATCCCCCACGTTGCGGATCAGGGTGATCCATAAGAGTAAGGTTATTATTCATAACCTGAGTGAGTTGTCCCAGTATGGTAATAAGTTGATCAGCACCAGTTGTATCTCCAGCTCCACAATAATTATCTTGAGCAGGAGGGAAATCCCTACATGGAGTGTGTACATTGATACGGTTTCCATTCCTCACACTAGGTGCCATTTCTAAACAATGGCATAAACTAGATTAGTTTATGAATTAAAATACATAAATCCATACTTATAAAACACTTAACATAAATTGAACTATTTATGGATATAATCCATAATCATAAAAAGAAATTTTTTCTTTGAGGAAGTATATACTCATAAACCCTTCATAATGGTTTTTAAAGAAAATGAGAATTATCCTAAGTATATCCCCCAGGAGTGTCGTAACCAAGAGTGCAGCAAGGCCCGTTGTCGTGCACCAGTTCCCGTTCGAGTCTAGCTCAAAGCGGTGTTTTTGGGTTTTACCCCTAGGTACATATGTGCCATAGCCGTCTCTACCTGCTCGTATCCAACAGGGTTGTATTGCTCGGAAGACTCACAAAATCTCTGTAATTCCAAAATTCTAGGAAGTTCTTCTATACTAATCCTCAAAGTCTATCTGCGGGCTATGTGCTCTAATCAGAGTTTATCTAAATCTAGATTCTAAGGTAAGTACTAAACTGCCTCTGATACCAACTGTAACGCCCCGACCACAGCTACCTAGAGTCTGTGCATTATTGCGTAACATTGGCATGATCACAAATGATCAAGTCTCGAAAGACCGATTAGTTGAGTAGCCTTGGAAACACTAGATACATTCATAAGTCGTACATTACATCATAAAGTAAAACAAAACTACAATAACTTCTTGTCTTCATATCCCCTCATACTATCCCTGAAGGTCATTCATAATATAATTCTTCACATCCTGGAAAAATTAAAACATTGGAGGGGTGAGCTCAGATGCTCAGTAAGGATAACAATATAGTGGAAGCTTTTACAAATAAACATAAACATTTAAGGTAATGTATAACTAAAACAAATGCCTTTTAAACATGAACTTCAACATAATATGGAAAAATTAAAATGTGGTAATTCCATTTACTTATTCACATAGATATTCTACTGGTCAAATAATCACATGCAATATCAATAACCACTTTCAGAATGTTGGAATGCATAATGCCAGACTATCATAACCACGTAGCCAAGGACTCGTTCCAAGACCACAAATAAGATTGTGTCAAGGCCTCGTTCCTAGACACTAGTTTGTCTCATGAGACCTACCGATGCATCGAGGAGCTATAACGGGCTCCACTCGTCACTTATTAAGTCCAATGCATTCCTCATATGAATAGGTTTAAACATATCATAAACCATAACATAATTGTATCACATAAAACATGCATAAAGGAAACATAAGATTTTGACACTTCAATCACAAGATATCAATACAAAATATTGATATAATAAAAACTTTATCAAAACCATTTTCAATACCAAAATAAAAGAAAAGTAAAACATGGTATTTATTTTTCTTTAAAAAATAGTTATGGCTTGTAGAGGAAGCTGAAACTCAAATAGTGCTCACGGAGGCGGAGAAGTCGTTGTCGCCGCATACGTACGACAAGAAAAACATTCCTTTTTTTCATTTAGTAAAATGATTTGTATAAAAAATATTCCTTTTGAATAAACGTAAAATTCAAAGGGGTTTATACACCGTATAAAATAAAGTTGTGTATAAAACAAAATATGCCTCAGTGAAAGGAGATTGAGACGAAGTCCTTACCAAGATAATATTTTTTAAATAAAATAGATCTATTATGTGTATTCAATATAAGTACACATAAATAAAGTAAAAATACAAGATAGGACATAATAATATCATAACATAATTTGAAAGTAGGAGATTAACCCAAAGAATGGAAATTGGGTTAAGAAATTCCCTTACCTCGTGTCCGACTTGACTCGACCGCTCTTTAACCTCCTAAATAATAAACTAGAGTTAATCTATACCTGATTAAGAACCTTTTTCAAGTTCATTATTCCTTTTATATCACTTATTACCATGTTATTAACATTATGTAATTATTTAAGTTAATAACGGTCGTTTTGTCGATCTTAGGTACTTGAGTCAAAAATAAACTTCTTATAATTACACTTTGTTCATGTGGTAAAATATCCATTATATCCATAATTATATTCATGATGTAGATATCATATAAATCATATATATCCTGTATATACATTAATTTATAATAATACATAACATTTAGAGGTAAGAAATGAAATGCACCGTTCATGGAGACGGTAAGCCGTACGTACGCATGAACGCTACTTTCAATTCTATTTCGTATTTAATGGAATGAAGTTATAATTATATAAAGGTATAATATAATTACAGTATAATATAATGTATAATATCATTTATTCAATCCTTTATACATCCCACATATGGCATTAACGATTCAAATCACTTTGAGGGGGCGGTAGTCCGCACTTCCTAAAATGAAAATATCGTGTTTACCCATAATGGAAATCTTAAAGGTATGCCATAAATGAGAAATAGAGAATCATAAGGAAAACATAAAAATAATATATATATCATATATGAAAATAGTGTCATCAAAATGGCCACCATTAGAGGTGTTAAAAGAATATTGAACAATCATCGTTTCGTGAGGCATTATTTCGCCACCCACAGAAACAACATGTTCTTTAACCATTAGATGAAGGTGTGTGTAAGTGTAAATAAAATAATTATCATAAAAACATCCTAGTATATTTTAGATACTGGTGTTGTTATAATGGAAAGGAATAAAAAGAGTTTAGGGGGTTGGAGAAGCAAAATAAAACAAAAGAACATAAAAGAAGAAATTACCTTAAAATCGGGTAACTCTTTTTTGATTTGAGCTCAAGGCTTCCTTGGGAAGACTTATGCCCAAAGTGAGGATTATAGGAGTAAGAGTGGGATGTGGAGAGACAAAATGGGAAGGGGTTGGCCGATCCAAAGGCTTGATAGGTGTGGGTAAAGTGGTAGAGGTGGGGGCCTTTTATAAGAGGAGAGGAGGGACACTCTTGGAAAGATTGAAATGTTACTTTATTATGAAATGATTTTCAAATTATAAAGGTCCCACAATGATATATTTCGAGGATAAGGTGATAAGGGTTCGAAATATACTCATCCAATAGGTTTTTTACAAGTTCAAGCCTTATATTTTACATTACCTTTTCATTTTATTTAAATCATTAATTAATGAGGTAATCACTGCATCATCAATGTGTCATAAATTTTTTAATTTTTTTAATGTCTAAAAATTATAAAAAAAGTATCATGATGTATGAAATCTTTTTATCTTTCTAATGAATATTTATAGTAAAAAATATGACTTGTATAACCCCATTTAAAAATTGTTTTAGTAAAAGAACTCATGTTTGTGACATTTTTATTTTAACATTAAATAAAACGTTTTTAATGTCATTTTCCTACCAAAGTGGCTCCATGGGGTCCCCAAGTTGAACCATGGAATGTCTTGGTCGGCCATGACTCATCCAATAGGGGTAGGACAAGTGTAAAAGTATTTTCATTTTTTTATAATATCATTTTTACCTTAAATTTCACTAATTACCTTTAATCGCGATTAATTAAACTTAAAAGTTACTATTCACCAAAAATTATTTTAATCCCATTGAACCACATTTTACTTCCTAATGACAACCATGTATGTCGGATTTTTAAAAATCAAATCACAGAAGTGGTAATGTTTCATTTAAACGAAAAATCGGTTTTTTAACTACCACTTAGTGGTTTCACTATTCATCAAAAATTTAAGTTTTTCAGAACAATCCCAAAATTTCACCCTAAGCTATAATTGATATTCCAAATTCAAAAATAATGTCTATTTTACAAAATTCCGAACATATAAGTTGCATTAATTAATTTTATAACTAATTCCCGCTATCACAACAAATAGCGTGTTTTTAAGAAACAATATATATCAAAAGATTGACAATTGTTTATGTCTAATTTCAAAGTGAAATTAATTCTAATGAACACCATTGGATAAAATGGTAAAAATATATTCTAATTATACTTTAAAACCACTCAATAGTATAATTTATCACTATAAATTATTTTGATTAAAAAAGTTGTTTTTAAGTATTTTTCACTATTCATAAAAAATTGGAAGTTCTCAGAAAATTACAAATAATTCAACTTAGGATAATTTTGATATTCCGAATACAAAAACGAAGTGCATTTGCGAAGACAAAATTTATAAAATTTCAAAAATTAGGTATTACTATTCATAACGGCTACTTTGATTGGTTGTGGTGTGTGTTAGAACTTGAAGTTGCATACAACACACGCTACTGTATTATTCAAAGGGAAGTGTACCGTGGAAGCTTGGGGTGTTACATTCTACCCTCCATTAATAAATTGCGTCCTCGCAATTTGAAAATGTTCTTCGAAAATAAAAGGTTGAAAATAGAAAATACCTTTGTGGAAAACCCACATCGAAAATAGGGTTAATAAGAATATAACATTAAAAGAAAGAAAGAGAAGTACAAAGGTCACCCAAGATAGCCCATACTAGGATTCTATGAAAATATGGATATAGAGGAGAAACAAACCATCAAGGTCTGATGACGAGTTGTAGAAAACAGGATTAGGAGAAAGTTAACCACAAGAAAATCACAAACTTCTGATTGGTTAAACGGTCATTGAATCCCAGTTGGAAAAGTTAACCGATAACATTTTTGTTTTAAGTTACCATTTATAAAGTTGATGAATTTATTTAAGATATTTTCTAAGAATGTAAGGAAATATAATTACTTATCATGTAGGCTTTCATTCTTTAATAAATTTTAACCACGAACCCATCTTTCACTCCAAATGGTAACATAACTCAAAAATATTCTCTTTATCCTAATTTTATAAGGTTCCAAATATTAGAACATACCATTTAGATTAGGAAAACTATTTTTTAATAACCAGGGACTTCCTGTAGGCTAGTGGTAGGTAATAAAGGCCTATCGCACTATGGTTGTGGGTTCGATTCCTGTAGATTTGTCAGACGCGATGGGTTATCCCCCAACCTGCAGGTTGTCCTTTTCCTAAAACTATAGTATTATAATATTCCAAAAATAATTTTCAGAAATGTTTTAACCTTACACAATACTATCCAAGGTTCAACTTAATCCATTCCAACCTATATAGTTATCAAAAATACCTCTGTCCAGACTTTCTTTAAAAGGACTCTAAATTCCAAAATCAATTGTAACATCAGATTCCCCAAACAAAGTAAAGTTTATCTTATTATCATATACTAAAAATATGATTACCTTCATAATATTAAAACCTTAATGAAAAAAACAATTACTGCAGTACAATCCTTATATATATCATATTATTATTATAACCAGAATATAATCCTTGAGTCCAAAATCACCAGTACATTAATTATTCCACTTCAACTATAGTAACAACATAAGATTTTCCTTGATCCCTTGGCCTTTTCTGAGGTAATTTTCCCTGACACTTAGGACATTCATTTAGATAATGCCCCATTTCCCTACAATTGTAGCATTCAACATTGATAGCCTCTTTCTTTCCCTTGCAATCACGAGCCTGATGACCTTTTTCTCCACATTTATAACAAACTCCCATTCCTTTTAGGTAAGCACCGGGGTGATTCTTCCCACAATTATCACAATGGAAAATCCATCTTTCCCTTTTTCCCTTTATCCGTCTCTTGTTCCACCGTTCTCTTCTTCTCTTGCTTTACTTTGTTGTCATAAGACTTAGAGAATTCCTTTTCTGTCTTAATAGCACACGAGACAATATCTTCATATGATGAGAAGGATTGTGATACTAAAGCTCGACGGAGAAATGGTTTTAACCCATCAAAGAAACAATCAATCTTACTTATTGGGTTACGTATATAATCTACAACATACCTTGATATCCTTGTAAAGTTGGCCTCATACTTTGCGACATTCTCATCCTCCTTTTGTCTCAGACTCAGAAATTGCCTTTCCATATCTTCTCGATGGTCCTGAGGAAAGTATTTTTCTACGAAAAGATCTTTGAACTCTCTCCATTCCATACTTGATACTTCTTCATTTTCCTTTGTATTTTGAATCAATGACCACCATTGATCGGCATCTCCAGTGAGGTGGTAAACTGCCATGATAACCTTCTCCCTTTCGCTACTCCCCAAGGCGTGAAATATTTTCTCTAAGGAGTTTATCCATTGCTCAGCAACTAATGGATTTGTACCCCCATTAAATGTCGGCGGTTTTTGCCTCATGAAGTGGTCTAACATTGATCCTCCACGTTGCGGATCAGGGTGCTCCATACGAGTAAGGTTATTATTCATAACCTGAGTGAGTTGTCCCATTATGGTAATAAGTTGATCAGCACCAGTTGTATCTCCAGCTCCACAATAATTATCTTGAGCAGGAGGGAAATCCCTACATGGAGTGCGTGCATTGATACAGTTTCCATTCCTCCCACTAGGCTCCATTTCTAAACAATGACATAAAATAGATTAGTTTATGAATTAAAATACATAATTCCATACTTGTAAAACACTTAACATAAATTTAACTATTTATGGATATAATCCATAATCATAAAAAGAAATGTTTTCTTTGAGGAAGTATATACTCATAAACCCTTCATAATGGTTTGTAAAGAAAACGAGAATTATCCTAAGCATATCCCCCGGTAGTGTCGTAACCAAGAGTGCAAGAAGCCCCGTTGTCGTGCACCAGTTCCCGTTCGAGTCTAGCTCAAAGCGGTGTTTTTCGGTTTTACCCCTAGGTACATCTGTTCCAGATCCGCCTCTACCTACTCGTATCTAGACAGGGATGCATTCCTCGGAAGACTCACAAAATCTCTATAATTCCAAAATTCTAGGATGTTCTTCTATACTAATCCTCAAAGTCTATCTTCGAGCTATGTGCTCTAAATAGAGTTTATCTAAATCTAGATTCCAAGGTTATTACTAAACTTTCTCTGATACCAACTGTAACGCCCCGACCCCAGCTACCCAGAGTTGGTGCATTATTGCGTAACATTGGCACGATCACAAATGATCAAGTCTCGAAAGACCGATTAGTTTAGTAGCCTTGGAAACACTAGATACATTCATAAGTCGTACATTACATCATAAAGTAAAACAGAACTACAACAACATATTGTCTTCATATCCCCTCATACTATCCCTCCAGGTCATTAATAATATATTTCTTCACATCCTGAAAAAATTAAAACATTGGAGGGGTGAGCTCAGATGCTCAGTAAGGATAACAATATAGCATAAGCTTTTATAAATAAACATAAACATTTAAGGCAATGTATAACTAAAACAAAAGTCTTTTAAACAAGAACTTCAACATAATATGGAAAAAGTAAAATGAGATAATTCCATTTACTTATTCACATGGATATTCTACTGGTCGAATAATGACATGCAATATCAATAACCACTTTCCTAATGTTGGAATACATAATTCCAGACTATCATAACCACGTAGCCAAGGCCTCGTTCCAAGACCACAAATAAGATTTTGTCAAGGCCTCGGGCCAAGACAATAGTTTGTCTCATGAGACCTACCGATGCATCGAGGAGCTATAGCGGGCTCCACCCGTCACTTATTAAGTCCAATGCATTCCTCATATGAACAGGTTTAAACATATCATAAACCATAACATAATTGTATCACATAAAACATGCATAAAGGAAACATAAGATTTCAACACTTCAATCACAAGATATCAATACAACACATTGATATAATAAAAACTTTATCAAAACCATTTTCAATACCAAAATAAAAGAAAAGTAAAACATGGTATTTATTTTTCTTTTAAAAAAAGTTATGGCTTGTAGAGGAAGCCGAATCTCAAATAGTGCTCACGGAGGCGGAGAAGTTGTTGTCGCCACATATGTATGACAAGAAAAACATTCCTTTTTGTCGTTTAGTAAAATGCTTCGTATAAAAAAGATTCCTTTTGAATAAACATAAAAGTCAAAGGGGTTTATACACCATATAAAAGAAAGTTGTGTATAAAACAAAATATGCCTCAATGAAAGGAGATTGAGATGAAGTCCTTACCAAGATCATTTTTTTTAAATAAAATAGATCTATTATGTGTATTCAATATAATTACACATAAATAAAGTACAAATACAAGATAGGACATAATAATATCATAACCTAATTTGAAAGTAGAAGATTAACCCAAAGAATGGAAATTGGGTTAAGAAATTCCCTTACCTCGTTTCTGACTTGACTCGACCGCTCTTTAACCACCTGAATAATAAACTAGAGTTAATCTCTACCTGATTAAGAACCTTTTTCAAGTTCATTATTCCTTTTATATCACTTATTACCATGTTATGAACATTATGTAATTATTTAAGTAAATAACAGTCGTTTTGTCGATCTTAGGTACTTGAGTCAAAAATAAACTTCTTATAATTACACTTTGTTCATGTGGTAAATTATCCATTATATCCATAATTATATTCATGATTTAGATATCATATACATCATATATATCCACTATATACATTCATTTATAATATTACGTAACATTTAGAGGTAAGAAATGAAATGCACCGTTCATGGAGATGGTAAGCCGTACGTACGCATGAACGCTACTTTCAATTCTATTTTGTATTTAATGGAATGAAGTTATAATTATATAATGGTATAATATAATTCCAGTATAATATAATGTATAATACCATTTACTATATCCTTTATACATCCCACATATGGCATTAACGATTCAAATCACTTTGAGGGGGCGGTAGTCTGCACTTCCTAAAAAGAAAATATCGTGTTTACCCATAATGGAAATATTAAAGGTATGCCATAAATGAGAAATAAATATTCATAAGGAAAACATAAACATAATATATATATATCATATATGAAAATATTTTCATCAAAATGGCCACCGTTAGAGGTGTTAAAATTATATTGAACAATTATCGTTTCGTGAGGCATTATTTCGCCACCCACAGAAACAGTATGTTCTTTAACAATTAAACGAAGGTGTGTGTAAGTGTAAATCAAATCCTTATAATAAAAAAATCATAGTATATTTTAGATACTTTTGTTTTTATAAAGGAAAGGAATAAAAAGAGTTTACGGGGTTGGAGAAGCAAAATAAAACAAAAGAACATAAAAGAAGAAATCACCTTAAAATCGGGTAACTCTTTTTTGATTTGAGCTCAAGGCTTCCTTGGGAAGACTTATTACCAATGTGAGGTTTCTAGGAGTAATAGTGGGATGTGTAGAGACAAAATGGGCAGGGGTTGGCCGAGCCAAAGGCTTGAGAGGTGTGGGTAAGGTGGTAGAGGTGGGGGCCTTTTATAAGAGGAGAGGAGGGACACTTTTGGAAAGATTGAAATGTTAATTTATTATGAAATGATTTTAAGATTATAAAGGTCCCAAAATGATATATTTCGAGGATAAGGTGATAAGGGTTCGAAATATACTCATCCAATAGGTTTTTGACAAGTGTAAGCCTTAGATTTTACATTATCTTTTCCTTTTATTTAAATCATTAATTAATGAGGTAATCGTTGCATCATCATTGTGTCATAAAATTTTAATTTATTTAATGTCTAAAAATTATAAAAAATGTATCATGATGTAGAAAATCTTTTTATCTTTCTAATTAATATTTATAGTCAAAACTATGACTTGTATAACCCCATTTAAAAATTGTTTTAGTAAAAGAACTCATGTTTGTGACATTTTTATTTTAACATTAAATAAAAGGTTTTTAATGTCATTTTCCTACCAAAGTGGCTCCATGGGGTCCCCAAGTTGACCCATGGATTGTCTTGGTCGGACATGACTAATCCAATAGTGGTAGGACAAGTGTAAAATTATTTTAATATTTTTATAATATCATTTTTAACTTAAATTTCACTAATTACCTTTAATCGCGATTAATTAAACTTAGAAGTTACTATTCACCAAAAATTATATTAATCCCATTGAACCAAATTTTACTTCCTAATGACAAACATGTATGTCGGATTTTTGAAAATCAAATCATAGAAGTGGTAATGTTTCATTTAAATGGAAAATCGGTTTTTTAACTACCACTTAGTGGTTTCACTATTCATAAAAAATTTAAGTTTTTCAGAACAATCCCAAAATTTCACCCTAAGCTATAATTGATATTACGAATTTAAAAATGATGTCTATTTTACAAAATTCCAAAAATATAAGTTGCATTAATTAATATTATAACTAATTCTCGCTGTCACAACAAATAGCGTGTTTTTAAGAAACAATATATATCAAAACGTTGACAATTGTTTATGTCTAATTTCAAAGTGAAATTAATTCTAATGAACACCATTGGATAAAATGGTAAAAATATATTATAATTATACTTTAAAACCACTCAATAGTATAATTTATCACTATAAATTATTTTGACTAAAAAAGTTGTTTTTAAGTATTTTTCACTATTCATAAAAAATTGGAAGTTCTCAGAAAATTACAAAAAATTCAACTTAGGATAATTTTGATGTTCAAAATACAAAAACGAAGTCCATTTGGGAAGAAAAAATTTATAAAATTTCAAAAATTAGGTATTACTATTCATAACGGCTACTTTGATTGGTTGTGGTGTGTGTTAGAACTCGAAGTTGCGTACAGCACACGCTACTGTATTATTCAAAGAGAAGTATACCGTGGAAGCTTGGGGTGTTACATATAAGTTATTAAACATTCTACTAGAACAAATAGTGTGATTAAAATACATATTTTTATCAGATAGAATGGATAGTATTGATGCATTATAGAGAATTTATCATTGATTTCATATCCACTCACCAAGTTAACTCTGAAGGGATCCAAGTTCATTTGGATAGATGAATGTGAGAAAAATTCTAGAGAACTAAGGAGAAATTTAGTCATCACAAATATACTTAAGATACCTTGGGGGTGGTGAAGGTTTTTTGATATATAATGATGCACCAATGAAGGTAAAGGGATGCATCCTCATACAAAATTATATGGTCATAGATTATGCCTCATGATAATTGAAGATTAATGAGAAAATATACCGAATTCATTATTTGGATCTGGATATAGTAATTATTGATTTAATGATATAGAGACATTATATTCACAGTCAAAGGGGTGATATATATAATGATAATAAAATTATAAAGTATATATTCACATAGAAAGAGTTTAATATACACCAGATAATATGGGTTGAATTGATTAAAGATTATGTATGCTCAAAACATTACCACCATGGTAAAGAAAAAAAGGTGGCATATGCTCTGAGTAGAATGTTTTATGATTTATTATCTATGATTATGATAAAAAATGATCCAATATTTATGGATATTAAAAGGACGGATATGGAAAACTACATGGAATAAGGAAAATATTATCTTTACAAAATGAGTGTTCAACCATCTATCTATGTGAAGATTAAATAGGTATGGAAGGAAGATATGGATATGTAAAATAATTTGAGAAATATTCTCAAGTTTATCCTTTATTGTAATGGAATGATATGGTTAAGGAACTATGTATGTGTTCCATAAAAACCATACTTGAGGAAGGATTTTTTGCATGAAGCACATAGTTCATCATTATTTATTCATCCTAGAAGTCAAAAAGATATATAGAAATACGAAAGAGTATTTTTGGTGGAACAAAATACAGAGAGATATTTTAGAGTATGTATCTCAGTTCTTGGTATGTTAGAAATTTAAGGCAAAAATACTGAATTCTAATTGTATGTTATAACCATTATCCATACTAGAATAGATATGAGAAAACATCACCATGTATTTTTTCATCCGAATCCCCAAAATGTCTAAAACCCATAATTACATTTGGGTTATAGTCAATCACCTCATGAAGTCAACACAATTCATTACCATCAAAGAAGATTTCTCTTTTGACCACCTTTCCACAATTCAAATTAAGTAAGTTGTAAGGCTTTTAGAAGTACCTTACTCTATTGTATACATTTAAGATCATTGGTTTACCGTGATTTGGAAACTGAGTGGAGTTTTAGTATAACTTATAATCTTTAGAAATATGGTCATCCTTAGTGAATAATTAAAACCTTATAGGATTTGATGAATTCTTATTCTATGGGTTTTAAAGATGTTTTGGATTAAAACCTTATTCTAGTTTATTTTTCTTAAAAAAATAGCTTTCACTTAAGAATTTAGATGGCTCCTTATGAATCCATATATAGAAGTAAGTGTATAACTATAATGTACTTGAATTAATTTTGTGAAACAAAACTATTTTTACCTAATTTAAAAGATGAAATGGTAGAGAAAGTTAGATCCATTTAACATACATCAATGTAGATTTGAGTTGATAGAAAAATTATAGTGAAAATCATCAACCAGGTCTGGAATTCAATGATGGTTAGAAGGTATTCCTGATAATTTATCCGAAGAATAATTTTATGATTTTTGGAATGAATATAAATCCAATTCATAGGTTTATTATACCCTTTGAGATTCTTGATCGAGTTTGGATGATATCTTATCACTTGGAGCTTACATTGATCCTATCTCAATTTCATGATGTGTTATATGTATCTCTCCAATGGAAGTACATACTTGATCCTCCACATGTACTGAACTCATAGGTTGTATCACTATATAATATCTTTCCATTAATAAATACCATTATAAATCTTGGTTTATATAGGTAAAGAGTAATGGAATAGGTTTACTCACATGGTTAAATTTATCTAGAGGAATGAGAAATTAAAAGAAGCTATATGGGAACCAATGGATGTGATGAAACATAGATATCATAATTTTTTTGTATCACATAGACACAATTTAAATTGTGAAATTATTTTTAAGGGAGGTAGAATATAATGCACTAAGATTTTATGTTACATTTCTTCTTAAATAAATTCAATTTGTTTGATATCATGCGATACCTGTATCCCCGAGACTAAATGAACCATAATATAGTAAACTAATATAACCTATCCATTAATTTAGTGGGTATGAATAAGACTAAATAAATTATAAATAATTTATGGTTTAAACATGTGTAAAATAATTTCATTGGTTATAAATGTATTTGAAATAAGAATAAAATCATTCAAAAGTAAAAGATTTGTTTTTTAGAAATATTATTTTTACGCATGTTATGTGTTTTTATATTAATAAAATAAATTAATCAATGATGGTGAATTATTTTAATGAATTTTATATATTATATATTCATTCAAATGTTTTAAAATTTGTCTATTATTTTTATAGGCATATGATAAGAATAAATCCATTTTTTTTAAAATATTTTTTTAAGAAAAGTGGGTTCCATTGAGTTTTGTGCACATATTTAAAAATAAATTTCTGAAAATTATAGATATTGAATCTTGAAAAATTGATTCCATATTTTGAATCAGTAGGATCAAATTTTCTAAATATGTCACTTTTATTTGTAATTAATATGAGTAGTAAGCATCATAAATTTTTATCACCTTAGTATGGGTAAAATGGGTAAAAATGAGTTTAAAACATTGAGATAAGGCTTTAAAATTTGTCTAACATTTTCTTATATCCTATAGGATGAGTTTAGTTGGGATATTTTCATATAATTATGAAATATAAAGAAACTTAGTTCCTATTTTATTTGATCATGGCCTTTACTTTTTTATGAAAAGAATAAATTCAAAATTTAACTCTCTTGACTTTAATAACTATATGTTTTTTATGTAAGAGTGAAAATAAGATAAATTAATTTATAAATATTTATTTGAAAAATTTATTTATTGTTTTTATAATTTTTTTTAATTTTTAGTGCTTGAATAGTTTAATTAAATTCTTATGCAACACTGACACATTTTTTTCAAGGAATAGAAAAATAAAATAAATGATTTTAAAAATATTAAAAGTAACATAAATTGGATTAATTATTTAATTTAATGAATTTAATATATATATATATATATAACATATTAGGGATTTTTTAAATGTTTTTATTAAAATCACCTAACTATATTTATGACTTTAATGTCAAAGTAAATGAATAGTTCCAAAAATGACAATAACAATTTTTTGTAATAAATAATATTTTATTAAATGATTTAAAATTCATAAAAACACTATCCTCATCTAATTAAATTTTATATGGTTTATAATTTATACCATGTTACATTTATGGATGAATATTTCTTTATGGTAACATTCTTGACCCTTATAGAGTAAAAAACAATGATATTTCGATAATTGTCAAAAGGATTAAAGAGGGGTTAAAACTCAGAGATAAGGGTTAAACAATCACTTAAAATTGTATAAATATTAATGGGTTAGAGTATTTATAATTTTACTCATAAATTAATATAAATATATAATTTTGGATCCATTTTAATTGGAATAATAATTTATATTAATTTAATACTTTAAGTAATTCCAAGAGTGCCCTACCCCTCACTTATAAAAAGGGAACCCCTTTTCTCTTTTCATTACACCATATTTTTAATTATAGATCAATAAAAACCTAAAAAATTACCTTATTAATTTACCTAGACAAAAATTTTAATTTTCGGTCTTCTTAAAATTCTATTCAAAGTATCCTTAAGAAATGATTTAAAGGTGGATAACTTGAGAAGAGGTAATGATCCTACCTAACCTCTTTCATTTTATTTCATCTTATAACTCCTATAATTATATGGTATTCATCATAAAATAAAAAAATATGTACCCTAAATAAACATAAATATTATTATTATTATGTAACCACCACTATACGCACTGTATTCTATCAAATGGGATGTAAATGAATCGCTCATGTGTACGTGTAGACTACCACCTCCACATAGCAATACGATTAATTTTACATAACCATTTTACATGGATGGTTATTATTATGGGTCTAATGATTATAAATAATATTTACAACATAATTTTAGTTATATAATTTTAATATCACATCTAACTTCTTACCTTCCAATCCATTTGAAAATCATAACGTCGCTTGTGCGTATGTGTGGACAACCACCTATATGAAGTGATGTTATTTTTAATTTAAGTTTTAATTATATGTTAATAAAGATAGATTTAATTAATATATATTTTATATATGATATAATAATAATTCTATAATGGTTAATTATTATTTACATTTCTTTCATTCTCTCCATAGAAAAGTGAAAACTGTGTTCATGAGTACGTACGACCCACTATCTGCATGAACGATGTAAATAAATTTTCTATAGCTAAATATTATGGTTGAATATAAATATATATAATGGATATATATTATATTTATATCTTGATTAAAATTATGTATAAGATGCAACCATGATCAAAGTATAAGGGCTAGAACTTCTAAACTAAAATTCTAATGAAAAATGAAATAGTTAACACCTGAAAATGAATTTTTTTACAAGAAATTATTAATAAATGGGTGTTGAATGAATAATATTTGATATTATAAGCATGTACATGAAGATGGTATAGAAGTATAATAAATTTAAATTTATTATAAAATATGTTAAATATCTTTTAAAGAAATTTCAACTTGAGGTAAGATTTTTATGTTACAATCTTATTGTTTATTGAGATTGTTTATGATGATGAATTTTACTGATCTACCTATATAAAAACTCATGAATTTTTTTATAATATGGTTATTTGTAAATAATAAATGTTTTCCATTTATTTTTATCACTTTAAGTACTCAAGTGACTAAAATATTTTTTAAGAAAATCTGAATTGATTTATCTCTTCGATTAAAAAAAATTTCTTCTATATCCATGTTTTCTAAAAATGTTTTCATGAATATTTTTAAAATTTTACAATGATTTTTCTAATTAATTTTTACACATGATTTCTATTTTAGAAAAATGGTTTAAAATGAATCTTCTTATTATTCTCTGAATGAGGAACTCTTAACTTTTTTTTAAAAGACTGAAAGAAATGTTTTCCTTTAAATTATATCGATTGAACTGAATTCATTTTAATAATGAACACTAAATTATTTGATACCTACATTACAACATTACAAAGATATTTTAAAAATAAATTATTTTTCTTAATATTTTGGAAAATCATATATTTTTAATATATGATTTTAAATTTAAAAGAGTATTTTCATAAAGAATCATTCAAAGTGATATTTTAATGTAATTTTTTATCTAAGATGATATACATTGACATTACTTAAGATTTAATTGGGATATGATTCAATGATACCATACTTATTATTTCTCTGGATGGTTGGTGATTATTATGAAAAGATGATTATGAGATCAATTTATTTTTTATGGGTTATTCTATGACGAGATGATGGAATGTTTACGAAACACACTTCTTTTACACATGTTATTCTATGATGAAATGTTTATGAATACCATTTTATTTTCATCGTTTATGATATGATGAATGTTTTATGATATTGTAGAACACATATGGTGATTGATCCCAAAATTATATATCCCTATAATGCATTAGGTAAAGATGGATATCTCATGAGATAATCAGCACTGGAATTGGGAGTGACCCCATTTTAGTAAGGGACTTAGTCCACTATAATAGCATTGGGAGTGAATATTGACTAATATTATTGAATTACGAGAGAAAACAATCTACTATAATAGCCTTGGAAATGATCCTTTATTACTAAGGAAATGATTTTATATTCTTATATATATGCTACAAACTTATGTCTTATGATGATGTTATGATCTCATGGCTCATGTTATTTAATTCTTTATGATTTATGTCTTAGGAAATACGAAAAATTATTCTATGACCTAATATTATAATCTATGATAAGTTGGGTACAATTTTAAAATGTCATAATAATGTTCTCATACCCCTATAACCATGTTATGTTTAAGTGGTCATTGATTTATCCATGTTTTACCCTTACTGATCATTAGAGCTCAACCTTTTTTTTCATTTCACTGGGTTATGAAGAAATGTATTATGTATGATATGTATAAGAAAGGTTCTAGTTATGAATAAATTAGTGGGGTATGATGTCGTTCACTGATGAACTAGGTTTTTATGTATCCATGTTTTCAATGATAATAAATCAATATTATTATAGTGTGAATTTCAATTTTATATATTGAATATTCATATATTAAGATATAAAATCTATGTATGATATATAGGAGTCACTATAGTATGTATTAAAGAAAGGATAAGTTACCTCTGGAAACTAGGATGATATAAAATTCGAAAGAATCCTTAGGATAATCCAATGTATAGCAGAACCTCCTAAGTTATTGTAAAGAAAAGAATGTAGATTTATTATAAAAACATCCTTGTCTAAATACAAAAGTGGACGTGGTTCTAGAACAAATGCATCGAGGGGTAATAACCCTAAGAAAGTTATTCGAGTATATCTCAACTATAATTATAGTTCACAAAGAGGGTTCCATTAGTGTATACCAGGTTTGACACTATTATGGGATACTCTTGGTTTAATTCATATTTTATATATAAACCATTATGAAGGATTTGAATAGATTATGATTTTTAATACCAAGCTTAAACCTAATGTGTCATTTATTTAAAATAAGGCACAATTATTTAGACATGCTATAAATTAGTTTTCATTTTTATGTGGATTCCCACTATTATTATTATTGTTTCTCAAACTATACATTTTGGTTTGTTTGAATGTATGTAACTTGGAGGATTCCGATTAATGAAAAATGTGATGGAAATTTGAATGATTGTCCCCATGAGGTACCAAATAAAATGGGATTAGGAAGCTAAAACATTGTAATTATACCTAATAAACTATCTCATTATATGATTAACAATCATAAATTGGACGAGTTTACTGACACACCTAATAAGAGAAAAATAGAGTTTCAGGACAACCGTAGAGGGAAGAAGATTAATCTTCTTACATGTCAAGTATATGGGAAGAAGCAGACTCAGAAATGTATCATTGGAATGAGTAGATGTTTTATGTGTGTAATTGACGGTCATTGAGAATGTAATTGCTGAGAAAAAAATGACAATTTTAATGGAGGGAAATAATGTTCTTGCTAAGGTACCATTTATAGTTCATTGACTTATGTGTGGGGAATATCAAAATTATCTGAGTCAATTCCCTAATAATAGGGTGAACTCATATACCAAGGAGGACCTATTCTATGATAATCATTAATGTAAAATGATTTAAATGTTTATTTATTAGTATTCAACAATTATGTTATAATAGTGTTATATCCATGATAATCTAGATATAAGATTCATGAAACATCAAAGGATTTATTCATTGAATTTTTTCATTAAGTATTGGAAAAAATATGTTGAATTTTTATAATAACCAAGAAAATTGATTTAGTGGTGAATTGGTATTTTTTTGGAGAGCTTAAGATTAAGGAAATGATAACCCTTAATATGTCCCCAATTTTGAGTAAATAATATTTAGTTGGGATAATGATATGATTTAAATTGATTAAGTAAATGGGACGTTATTGGTGACCTTTAAATTGGTTAGCGACTTGATGAAAATATGATATAGTTCATATTTGATGAATTTTGTTGGATTTTTATATTTTTTGAACATATTCAATAGTCTCTGCTTTTATTTAGGGAATAAGTATTATGTTGATTTTTGGGATCATATATGTTTTCATGCAAGGTTATCATTATAGTTATGGATACCATCATGGGTTTAAATGTTTAAGTTTAATCATAAGTTCAAAGGCATTAATACCCCTTATGATGTTTTAAGTGATGAGATTTTGAGGTGATTTGAAATTGTCAATGGGTTTTAAGAAGAATTCACTATTGAGGATTAAACAAAAATTATTCTAAATAATTATTTGATGTTAATGTAGATTATAGTCTATTGGATAATGTGATATAGATAATATTGACAATTTTGAATTGATTAATTGAAAAGGTGATATTTTCAGAGATATTTATGGTCAAGATACCGATTACCTTTCAAGATAGTATATAAATTTGATTCATGATATTTTGGTGAATTTATATATATTATAAGATTATATAGTAATTTATTATGGTGATTAATGATATTTTTGGAGACGATACTTTAGATTGAGGTATATGCATCCTTCAAGTTTAATATGTGTTTTAACATGAATTATTATTCGAGAATAATGTAACTAAATTTCTAGGTATATAAGATGAAATGTATAAGATCATCTTTGATCATAAAACATTATTCAATGTTGAGGTTATTGAGGTTATTTGGGATGTAGGGTTATTTATTAAATGTTATTAATGGAACCTTTTATATTATTATGGAAATTTTGGAGTTAAAAAGGAAGGTTTATACATTTTGGATATAATCGTACCTGATGATAATAGTTCGGTTTTGGTTAATATATAAAGATAGTGGGAATATGTTAATATCCTTTTGGGGATTAAGAAGTTAATTTTGTTCTTTAGGCATGAAATATTCATCTTTAATACTCATTATTTGGTGAAAATAAGTGACTATAGTGGAAATTGATTAAAGGATGAAATTTTACATGTTAGGTAAGTCTATTTCCTTATGTTATTATTCATTATGGTAAAGTAATTACTCAACTTTTGGAAGATAATCTAGAAACAAAAATTTTATCCTATTATGATCATTTATGATTAATATATGGTCTTTTCACACCTCATTAATTTAAGGTTTTATTGGCATTAACTTTCTCATGAATATGCACATTATTTTTACTAATTTTATTGATCAGTCACAATAATTATTTAGACTTAACTTTTCACCCATGTCCTTATTTTTAATTTACACTAATGTTCTTATATTTATAAACCTAGTTATGTGTTATTTTAAATGACCTTCATATTTCCCTATTAATTTTTTTATGATAAAGATTTATTAACCCTTTTTTTGTTGTGGGTTTTCAACAAATGTCTTTTGTAATATATGAAATTTTATTAAATATTTCATGTTAGAATTTTGAGGGTAAAATTTATTGAAGTTGGGGATGTAACACCCTGATATTTTAAAGAACACGATGTTCGATAGAGTATAAAACATTCACAACCGCACCTAAAGGAACTAAAAAATATTATTATTTTATGACCTTTATAATATAGCCATTGAATTTGAGGGTATAAATTGAAGAAACTGAATTATGATATATATAAAGTTCATAATCAATTAAAATGTATTGATAAATTTGTAGAAAACAAACACTAAATTTTTAGCAGTCTTTATTTTCAAATTATGAATTCTTCAAAAATGTTTTTCATTTTTTTATTTGATAGAATATTATAATTAAATTTTGGATAATTTAAATATTTTATTTTATAAAAATAATATATTTTTATGTCATAATTTCAATATTATCTTAGAGAGTCATTTTTAATTTTTTTTGGAAATTTGTTATTTTTCAATGACTAATGAAAAATACAAAATTTTATTGAAATATATATTTTTGTTTCAAGAATTTACAAAGTTAATTTTTTAAAAGGGTTAAATCTAAAATTATTTATCTTATTTTATGAGTAATCCAATTAAGTTCATTTGAATAAATTTTATTATTGAATTTAGTATAATTTTTTTATAGTTAATAAGGCATTTGATTAAAAAACTGAATTTCGCTGTGTTTTATATATTTATTTCAAAATAATTTATTCCACTTATATATAATGAATATTGAAAATGGAAACTATATCTTGATTTAGTATATTCAAATTTGGTAAATATGATCTTTTTATTTTTTGTCATTATGAATAGTGATTGTGGTATATACTTTTCACCCGAGTAAGGGTAAAATGGGTAAAATAGGGTTAAAACCATGAGATTAGTCTCAAAATCAACCCAACACATAACTACATCCTATTTTATGGGTATATATCTTCCCTCTAGATCCAATTACAAAATATATGTCCACTTGGTTCCATTTTTCTTTGATTATGACATTTATATTAATTTAAGACCAGAATAAATACAAAATATCACTATCTTGAATTTAATTTCTTTAAATTTTTTACATAAGGATAAAAAGAGTATAAGTGTTGTTATAATTTTTTTATTTGAAATATAAGTTTTTTTATCATATTAATTTTATTTTTATTTTTAGTTGTTGAATAATTACATCAAATGCTTAGGAAACACCAATAAAGTATTTATTCAGTTAATAAACAAATAAAATATATGAATTAAATAATATTAAAAGAAATAAAATTTGTGAGAATTATTGTGATAAATGAAATTTTTAGATAAAATAAATATATTAGAAATGTTATAAATTTTTATATTCGAATTCTGTTGGTGTGATGTTGTTTTAAAACTCCAATTATGTGAATAGTGTCAAAAAATACATAAATGATATTGTTTTGTTTAATATTTTGTATTAAATTGTTTATAAAATTAAAAAATATTTAAATTTGACAATTAGGATGATAAAGTTTCTAAAATTTCATCCATTGTAAATTCATGATCCAATTTGTACCTTTTGAGTAAAGTTATAACCCTTTAACACTGAAAAAGGTTATTCTATAGTTAAAGTTAAAATTCGTTAATTGGGGGGTTAATCCAAAAGATAAGTATTAAAATGATATTTAAACCTATATAAATTTTATTCATATATTATATTAATACCATTTTATAATATTATTCACTCCGTGTAATTTTGTAATAATTTTAAATTAGTTAGATACATATAATATTTTAAGATTTTAGGTATTTCTGTAAATGATATTAATAAAATTTAATAATAAATAATAATTTATAAAATTATTTAAATTTTATTAAAATACAAACTTTTTCATAGTTAATTAGATATGGTTTAAAATATCATATATGGTCCACTTGTGGGTTACTTTTCCTTTAACAATAAATTTCTTTACCCCTAAAAAGTAAAGACATCGTTATCGCGGTAATTTTCAAAAGTCTTAACGGGGGATTAAAAAAATGATTATGGTTAAATCATCACATAAAATTGTCAAAATTTTATTGTATGAGAGTATTTTGAATCATAAACATATTTTATTTTAATTTTAAAAACTTGGTTTCCCTTTTCAAAAGTCTTAAGGTGTAAGCTAAAGACAGTTTCCTAACAAAGATTTATTACACTTAACCATGAATTTTCAATTATATTTATTCTTTTACCACTTATAAATCCATGGTATCCATTATAAAATAATTAATTTAGAATATTAAGTACAATAATTTAATATTATTTTGTAAAAATCATTATCCAAGTTCTTGTCCTATGTTTGAAAATAATAACATCACTCGTGCGTATGTGTGGACTACTACCTATATGAAGTGATATTATTCATTTTAAATTTACATTGATTATAATAAGGAATTATTTAATTAATATATAAAATATATATGATAAAAAATGGTCCTTTAATGTTGAATTATTATTATCTTTCTTTTGTTACATCCGTCAAAAAGTGAAAACAACGTTTATGTGTATGTATGACCTACCATCTCCATGAAAGGTGTGATTCAATTTTTATATCTCTATACTTTTTTTTAATTAATATATATATATATATAATTATTATATATATATATATAATTAATATATATATATATATATAATTAATATATATGATATTTTTATAATTATTAACACTATGAATATGATAAAAATAGGATTAGAGTACTTTGATCAGAACTACCGAACCAAAAATATGATGAAAAATGAAACTATTAAATACATAGAAATGACGATTTTAATAAAGAATTATTAATAAATGGGTATTAAATTCTTATAAGGGGTAATATATGATATTATAAGTAATTAAATGATTTATTTATTTAATTATAAATAAATTAAATCAATTATACATGATGTTAGAGAACTTTCAAATCTAGTGGAACTTGATATAAGGGTTTATCATCCCAATTTTTCTTCTTTGGGGAATATGTTATGTTATGAACCTATTATATTTTATTTGGTGTATATACATCCCCTTTGAAATTTTTTATCGTGAATATTTTTACATTAATTAAATTTAATGTTTATTTTAATGTTATTCTTTCTTGGGGACCACTATTTAAAAGTTACCAAAGTAGTAGGGTATTTTTTACAATCCCATTGTCTATCGAGTTTTCTTATGATTAAGATTAAAATAATGAAATTTTATGATCTAACATTAATTAATGAATGGCCCAAATTCCTTTTTATATTGATTTTTGATAACCCCCTATCAAGGGATGAGAGGAAGACCTTACAAGGACTGTAGGCTTAGAGATTACATTTCCTATAGGCCTGGAGACATTACAGGACCTGTAGGTCTTAAGGAAATCATAGAGAATGTGACTACTTGAAACCTCTCCTCCCCATAATATACATCGGGATTATATCTTCACCTTTTCATGGCAGTTTGGCTAGCTGTCTTATGCAGTTATGCACAGGCCCGATACCGATGGCAATGCCATACCCTCTTATTCTTCCAAATCTGTTAGCCCTGCACTATTGAATGTATATTTCTCTTGAATCCTCTTCTAGAGATGGTTCCTTGTAGAATATTTTTGGGCATTTGTATATCATGTGGCCCTGAAGGCCTTTGAGGTGGCCTCAAGTCCTTGAGGTGGCCATAAGGCATTAAAGGTGTTTTGAAAGCCTTACTGACAGATGTCTTGGGTGGCCCGAAGGCCTTAAGGACTCCAAGCCCAAATCGGTGACCCAAGGTGAATAGTCCCAAATTATACAGTACCAAACAACACCTCTTACAATATCTACTACAGTATCTGCTACAGTACCCACCCAGTACTGCTACAGAAAGAATGTTTTTAAGGAAAACAGTCTTTATTTCTCTCTGGTCAAAAATCCTTTCTCTTCCATGTATATATTTTATTTAAAATGTTTTCAATAATGTTTTTAATACCTTAATACAAATGTTTAATGTAATTTTTTACCCATGATTTATTTCTTTAAAAGGTTTTAATAATAATCTTCCAGTCATTTTCAAAACAAGGCTCTTTTGACCTTTTTCAAAAATTATGAAAGGAATATTCATTTTATCATATATAACATGAAAAAATTTTACCACTATCATAACCATTGAATTATTTGAAGATTAATTTTCATGTTTACATAGTTATTTTCAAAGAAAATGTTTTTATAATACTTTGAAATTTTATATATTTTAATGAAGTAATTTCAAAATGGGAAGGTATTTTCTTTAATAATGTTTTTGATGATCTTTTTATGGTATTTATATTTATAAAAATAAAAAAAACTATAACTTTTATTATTATTAATGAAGGATATGGTATAATTATACCATAATTATTCTTTCTATGTACAATATATTATTAATATAATAATATGTTTATGAAATATATTTATTTTTCCCTGGTTACTCTATGATGAAATGATGAAATGTTTATAAAAATTATTCCTATTCCACATGTTTTGATATGATGAATGTTTTATGATTATGTTGAACATATATGTATGAATTCCATTATATGATGGGTGGAAAAAAAATTATATATCCATATAATTCATTGGGTATGATGGATATCTAACGAGATAATAAAGACTAGAATTAAGAGTGAACACAGTTTAATAATGGACCTTTTCCACTATGATAGTATTGAGAGTTAACCTTAAATAATATGATGGAATGGGGAGTGAAAAAAATCCAATATTATAGCCTTTTCATTAATCCTTGAATTATAATGAAATGATTTTATATATTTATGTGTATACCAAAAACCTATTTCTTATGCTAATGTTATTCTCTCATGGCTCATGTTCTTTGATTCCTTTATGATTCAAGTCTTACAAACTGTCATTTTTATTCCATAACTCAAGATTATGATCTATGATATGTATCGTGTGGTTTTAAAATGTTATTATCATGTTCTCATACCCATATGCACATACCATTTTTAATTGATCATTTATATCACCCTTGTTTACACTTACTGGTCATCAGAGCTCAAACTTTCTTATGTTTCCTTTCCTTAGGTCATAAATAATGGTCTTACAAATGATATGTATAAGAAGGGTGATAGTTATGAAGAACTGAGTGGGATATGATATATTTTACTTATGAAATGGTTGTTTATGTATCCATTTTTTCAAAAATACTAAACCCATATGATTTTGGCTTGGTTATATTATTAAGTATTGAATATTCATCTATCAAGATATAATTTCTATATAAGAAAAGTATGGGTTTTTATACCTACAGGTTGGGAGGATCTATTTGGAAGTTAGGGTCTTGAATTGAACCTATATGATTCTCTTAATACCTTCTCTCAGTCTACCTTATTCCATTGGATGATATTAAAATAATATAACTAAAATAAACTAAAAAAAATGTTAAAAACTTATTTAGTGCTTGTGTTCATAAAAAAAATCTGAGGTTCAACAATATCCCCCTTTTTGATGACCAAAAACACTAATTTTAGATTAATGTAAAAGATTAGTGATAAGAAAGAGGTGAATAAGAATGAGGGTAGAAGAATACATAAAATTAGTAAAAGAAAAAAGATTTTTAAATACCATTTCTATGAAGGAAAATGAATCCCCTTGAATCAATATCATTCTCTTCATTTGAAAACATTCTATTTTTAAGAGATATATTACTACTTTGTGATATCACCCTTCATTCAAAGAATCTTCTATCCCCTTTGATGAGGAATAATTTCCCCCCTTTATACATGATAATTTTTTAATCCCATTTCATGATTTTTTTCTCCCTTTAGATGAACACATATTTTTTTTATTTTCTTGAATTTTTACTTTCACATGTATATTTTCATTTTCTCCATTATACATTATAATTTTATACCCCATTGTCATTGGTAAATAAACTTATAAACAAAGAGGGTTATATAGATAAGAGACAAAATAAGAATAAGATAATCATGATCATAAAAACATGATTTTATAAATTTGAAAAAATAATTTAAAATAATAATAAAACAAAATAAATTAAAAAAAATCTATATTTGAAAAGGTAAAAGATCGACAAGAAGAGATAAAAATAATTGAAATCATTTCATTCCTGAAACCCCCTTAATAATATTATAATTTTATAAAGTAATGGGATTATGAAGATATTGTATTGTTAAAGACCTTTTCGAATATATTCAAACATGATATCTTCTTCTCGAAAGTGATCTCTGAAAAAGTGATGCCAAATATCAATATCTTTGTACATGCATGTTGAAAAAGATTTCTAGAGATTCTTATAGCACTATAAATACTACACATAATTATATCATGAAGAAATTTTAGCCTAAAATATAATAGTGTCTATTTTATACATATAATTTGGGGGAAGAAACTCCATGATACTATATATTTTTCTTTAGTAGTAAATAGAGAAAATTAATGTTTCATTTTACTACTCCAAGAGATTGTGGAATGTCGATGAATGTGAAAAGTCCCACTTGTACTTTTACTATATAGTTGACATCTTCCAAAATAGATTTTTGAAAACATGAAATAATAAATGGGGATCTTTTATGATATATAAACCATAATTTTTAGAAACTTTTAAAAAATAAAAAAAAATCCTTTTATGAGATTTTAAATGAGATTATATATAATTTTCCGAAAAATGAAAAAATGAAAAATACTAAACATAATGTCCATATGGGTTATAATGATAAATAATAATCCCAATAACACTTTATGATGCTTATTTCTTGTAAAATTATTGACATCATATATTGTTAGATTACAATAAATAATCATAGGTGTATTAATATTTGTATCTTGATCCAAGGCAAAATGATTTTGTAGTTAATTATAGTAATTCAATTTTCTTAGAAACTTTTCATGATCATTTTGAGATATTTAAAAATCAAAAGGAATTTTAACTCAATAATATAACTCATTAAATGGTTTTTCTCATAATATTTGAACATTCATTATAAAGATATTCATTGGTTGATCAAAAAATTAGATCATGAAAATATATTTGTATAATTAAAATAAAATTTGAAACATTTTTTATACATATATTGAATATAATTTTACAAATTTAGAATCATTTAATAAATAAAAACTTATTAACCTTTCATACCAAGATCGAATGGATTTTTTAAACTATATAAAAATTTATCAACATTAAAACCAATTTTTAATCTTTAGATGTTAAAAATCATGTGGGTTTTCAATGAAAAACATTTTTTAAAATAATACCATTTAATAAATAACTATTTACATCTATTTAGAAATATTTGAAATTAAGAAGGGTAGAAAATGACAACAAGATTATAATGGATTATAGCAGAGCAATGGGTGTGAATGTTTCACCATAATTAATTCCTTAATAATAAGTATAGCCTCTAGTTATGAGTCATGAGTTGTTATACGTGATATTAACTTACTCATCTAAATTATCTTTAAAAGGACCATTTTCTACTAGTAAGAGGATGATCATTAGGTATTTTAAAAAGTGTCTAAACTATATTCTATTGTTATTTTGTTATCTATTCATACACATAAAAACCCAATTTTCATCATTATAGAATAATCAATGATTTGATCTTCAATAAAATAAATTAAATAATGATACCAAACATCATCTATGATAGAACTTATAATATGAGAGCCATATTACAATTCATAAATAATATTTTCCAAGGGTTGTACATTGGATTTTTTCAAAAAATTAAGTAATGTAATAGTAGGATATTCATCATTGAGGGGATATTTAGGAGAAATTGAACCATTAAATGTCATAGGTTCCAGTTTTTACATATCATATTTTAATTGGGATAAAGGTTTAAGATTATTTTCAATGAATTTTATTTGATATATTATTCAATGGTTATGGTTATTGTTTTGATGATTTGGTAGGATTTACTTGAGTTTTAATACCCATGAAATATCCCCTCATCATATTTAGGATGAAATTTATCTAGGTTCTATTTAGTGTTAAGTATATAACATTTACATCTAAAAACTTTTAAAAATAAAATTTTTAGAATTTTATTTTTACAAATATCATAAGGGTTATTTTTGTGTAAGGGTATTACAGCAACACAATTTATAATATAACAAGTGATATTGACCACTAAATCCTAAAATTATAGAGAGAGTTTTAAATAAATCAATATGGATCTTTATATTACTTAGAGAGTTTGATTTTGTCTTTTAAAAAAACTGTTTTTAGGTGTTCTAGGAGTATATAAAGGAATGATTATAACCTTGTAAAGAACAATGTTCATAAAAATTTTTGTTATAAAAATCTTCCCCACGAACACTTATAATGAAAATTATTTTATTCCCTTTTACATTTTTTAACCTCTTGGTAAATATTATAAAGATTATAAAAAACTTATTTTTTTGTTCCATGAAAAATTCCCTTGTGAATCATGTATAATCATTAATAATCCCAAAATAATATGGATTTTCTCTAATATAATCGACTTGAGTTGGTCCAAAAATATCAAGGTGAACAAGCTCAAGTGAATTATAAGTCGATGCATCTTATTTTGGTTTAAAATATGTTTTGTTATTCTTACCACGTTAGAAAGGTTCACAAAAACATTTTGTTTTAGTGATCATTGATATCTCCCTTCTTTAACCTTACTGAAAATATCAGCGTCCTTTCTTATTATCCTTCCCCAAGTTATAAAGAAAGTATTTAAGAATGATATGTCTACGAAGGGTGATAGTTATGAAGAGCATAGTGGGTGATGATATAAATCTCTTATGATCAAGTTGATTATGTATACAAGATTACAAAGGATCTAGAATATATGATTATGGTTATGATTTTAACACTTCAAGATTTTAAAATAATAATATGTTCAATAACAAATTCAACACACAACACTGAACCTAAAAAAACCTTGAAATATTATTAATTAAATATGATTATTTTAATATAGATGTTAAATTGTTTGGAATGAGTAGAATTAAATTATTTAAGAGATATATATAAAGGTCATAATCAATATAAATTTATTGATAACTTCTTAGTAAATAATCATTGAATTTTTAGTAAAGACAATTTATTCTTTAAAAATATGTTTTCTTTAGAAATAGTTTTTGTTCTTTTTTAGGGAAAATAATATAATTAATTTCTGGAACTTTTAAAAAATTTGTTTGAAAAAATGATATCATCTTTTAAATAATTATGTCAAAATTATCTTAGGGTTAATGTTTTGCTTTTTCTTTAATGATTGACTTTTCAGTTAATAGTGAAAACTTCCAACATTTATTGAATGTTTTATTTTTTAGATAAGAATTTTCAAAGTCAAATTTTATTTTAAAATGATTTAAAATTAAAATAATTTATATCATATTTTTAAAAATTCAATTATTTTCATTGGAATCAATTTTATTGTTTAATTTGGTGTAAAAACATTTTTATACTTAAAAAGGCATTTTTTTCCGGGAAACTGTTTTCATTGAGTTTTTCATTTTAATCTTAAATTAGTTACTTCAAATTTTATAAAATTAATCTTGAAAAATGAATTCAATATTTGGAATCATGATTTATAATTTTTTAAAATATTTTCATTT
Source organism: Viscum album (assembly GCA_963277665.1). Classification (NCBI taxonomy): domain Eukaryota; kingdom Viridiplantae; phylum Streptophyta; class Magnoliopsida; order Santalales; family Viscaceae; genus Viscum; species Viscum album. Next base: position 178,702,028 of record OY728159.1, on the reverse strand, counting down.
TATTTTTGGTGATTAAAAATAGAAACCATATTAACTAATGGTCAACATAATAAAGGTAAATAAGATAATTATGGTTTAAAATATTATTAAAATGATAGTAAAATGGAACTAACAGTTTCCATTATCCTATATAATGATTGGAGGTTGTCAATTTCAATGTAAGTTTCAGAAATATTGAATCTTGGTTCCATATTTATTTGTTTTTTACCTTTATATTAATTTTTATGATGAAAAGTAAAAAATAGCATTCCATTTGTTTTATTTTATATATTTTTTAAATTATGATAAACAGATTATTATTTAGCTCTAAATGTTTATTTGAAAGATAAATTATCTTTTATATTATAGTAATTTATTTCTATTTTTAGTGATGAAATAATTACCTAGAATTCTTACCAATACTGACACAATATTTATTCAAATAATAGAAAAATAAAATAAATGACTTTAAAAATGATAAAAGTAATATAATATTAATGATTATTGTTTTCCACTGATCTTTTAGATAAAGATAACATATTATAGAGGTGTGAGTGTATACTATCCAAATTCTATTGTTTTCATACCGTTTTAAAAGTCAAATTAAATGAATAGTTCCAAAAATTAACTTAATGTTATTTTATAATAAATATTTTTTTATTAAATGATTTAAAATTCACAAAAACCTATATTCAGTAATAAATTAGCATATGTTTAATAATATAAAATATGGCCCCTAAAGGGTGAAACTTCATTATCATAAAAATTATCATAAAGGGTTAATACAGGTTAACACAAAGAGATAAGGGTAAATATATAATCTAGAATTTTCGATATTTTTTATTGTATGATATTATTTGGACCCATACTCATCCTATATTTTAATTATATTAGTTTTGATCTTTTTTCCATAAATATTAATTTATATTAAAATAATATTTTATGTAATTCCAAGAGTTCTCCTCCCTTTACTTACAAAAGAGAACATCATATTCTCTTTTATTAAAACTCAAAAAAGCCATTAAAATCTTCCAATACCTTACTAAATACATTAATAACATCCCAAAACATGTTATAAATGTATGCGTTTTTTTTCAAAATACCCACCTTATAGGGTTTACCATGTAAAGAAAAAAAGTTTCCGGAAGAAGATGTACAATATTTAAATGAATGTTTTAATTTTATTTCTTATTCTACCCCCTTAAAATATTATCAAAATGTGATGAAAATGTTAAAAAGGTATCTTAAATATTTTTAGATATTCTTATATTAATGGAATCACCTACATCTATCTCCTCATATATCAAGTGGATAACAAAATCTTCATTCGTGTGTACGGCGGACTACCGCCTCACGAATTGATGTAATTGGTTTTCCATCAACAACCCTCATAGAAAGTTGTAATAATGTATTTAATAAATATATATAATATTAATGATATTATTTTTATTATGTAAATATTAATTATAATTTACCTTTCTTTCATTTCATACATTTAAAATAGAAACAATGTTCATGCGTATGTACGGCCTACCATCTCCATGACCGGTGTAATTCATTTTTGTATCGCTACCTTTTATGAATGACTCTAAATATATATAATAATTATATAAGATACTAATATCATGCTTAAAATCATTTGAATTATTGAACAATGATAAATTTATAAAGACCAAACCAAAACATGCGTGAAAAATTAAGCAGTCATCACCTTAAAAAAATATTAATAAATAATTTCTAATAAACATGTGATAAGATACTGTAATAAAACCATATATAGTATTATATATATATGACTATGGTTTTGGAATAAATTTATAAATAAAAATATATTTTTTATAAAATAGTTTATAACACATATGGAAAAAAATGAAGACTTATTGTATAAGATCCCTTTAAACCACACTTTTTCTTTGGGTTATGACCATTATCTATTTAACTAACTTTTTCTATCTTGATTTAATGTTATTTAGTTACATTAAATTTAGTGTATATGTCTCTAACATATATAACTATATTATTCTCCATTAAATTATGGTGAAATACACACCTTATGTTCATTTATCATATGAGTTATTAATGAAATATTGTTTGATAATGGTATGAGGAAAGTTCATGAAACCCATTTATTTTCATTGGAGATTAATTTTATTAGAATTTTTTATTGATTTCCTTTTGTTTCACACATAATAATGAACAATTTATAATGGGTACATCCAAATAGTGCTCCAATTCATTGGGTATTCTTTTATTCTAATGATATGTTATGTATGGGATTAGTGAGTAAACCTCATGAAGTATAGAGCGAGTGGTTTCCAAGAAATTAAAACCTTGTCTTGATACTATATGTTGATGTGGACCTGGAATAATTATACATAGGGTTAATAAATCCAAAAGGGAACTGTAGGACCCCGGGACACCCTGAGAGGGGAGGGGTGAATCAGGGTGTCAACTTTTTCTTCTTAAAGTTATGGATCTTGTTCCCACGTTGGTAGGAACATGTTAAACCAGTATGATGGATATGATCAGTAATGAAACATTCACATGCAGAGAGACGACACAATTATTTTTACTTGGTTCACCACTAAGGGCTACGTCCAAGGAGCATACGCCGACAGGTCATCGGTCGTACCAAAATCCACTATGCTTCACTAGATATAGATTAAAAATGTTCGGGAAAAATCACTCTGTCCCAGGCTCACTGCCCTTACAAATGTTCAGGGATAGCTCACTGCCATCCTCGGGTCACTCCCATTGACTCCCCCTGGCTCACTGCCTTTGGTGAAGTTCCACTTAGTTTATAGACATGAAGGTCTCTTCAATAGATAGACATGAAGTAATTTTTCTCCTATTCAGCATGAGACTTTGCTTGCATCAGAGTCTTGAGTTGATGCTCTGTTAATGTCCAAATTTCATCCACTGATGAATACCTCTTTTTCCCTTTTCCACTGGGAAAACAACCTTTGGAGAGGGCCTTCGCAAAGTACCCTACTTCGCAAGGCTCCCAATTTTTCAAATCTCAAACAAGGCTTCGCAGAGTCCCTGCCTTTTCACAAAGCTCAATCGCGAAGCACTCTCACGATGCACAAGCCTTCGCAATGCTTGGATATCGTAGAGCTCCTGCCTCTTCGCGAAGCTCACTGAGCCAACGCGGGGCGCACGACTTTCGCGGAGCTTAGAATAGCCGCCGCGAAGCTCCTCTTTCCCGAAGCACACTGCCTTCGCGAGTGACCTTTGCGAACTGAGAGCAAAGTATTTTTGTTGAGAGCTCTTTGTCCTTATCTTGAGGGGGACAACCTGTATTTATAGGATATTTCACCGACCCTTGACCCTTACGCGTGAAGTCAGCGCCATGTCAGCTCAAATCGCGAAGCTCCTAAGTTCCTGCTGAAATTCTCTCAAAATTGTGAAGCACTACGACAATTTTCCATTCGCGGAGCTTGTCGTAATCACAGAGTGTTCCGTCATTTCATTCGCGCCTTCGCCGCGAAGCTCCCTCGCACAGATCTTCATCGCCGCGATGCTCCTCATCCTCTACCGTTCGTGAAGCTTTGACATAATCGTGAAGAATCAACGCCTCCATAATTCTGGTCTTCGCGAATTCCAAACCAATAAGCCACTCTTCACGAAATTCATGCCAGTTCCATATTTAATTATGCTCTTCACGGAAATCCTAATTTCGCGATGGTCACCAACTTCCAAATTTTGGACCCCAAAAATTTGGAAAACACTGGAAAACGGTGCCACCTTTAATACTATTATATGCTTGAACTGTATGATCTCTTTGCTGGTTCACATTCCGAACTTCCATTGAGGATTGACAAAAAACACAAACCATACTCCAAATCATGCATAGAAGACCATGGTTCCAACAATATCCCCCTTTGGGTTTGTTGGAAATCAGAAACTAAATTCAATAGATCTCCATCCATGTGAAAACCAAAAACGCAGGAATCAACTCAGCCAACACTCAAAGTATACGTGAGCAATGCTCGGTGTAGAAAACAAGAGAGGAGGCTTGAATTGGGTTCCACTATTTTACTTATCATTCTTATCATCACAGAAGTTGCCTAAATTTATTCCTTTCTCCTTTCTCCCCAATTGACAATAAATCCAAAGACCTGAAATTTTTTCAACGTTCAGCTCAAACCATACTCCCCCTGGATAGTATCTCCCCCATAAACCAGCATCATAGCCATAAATAGATAAAAACAGTTATCACAAATGGGGAGAGGGGTATTTCGTAACCTCCTTATGCACTGGGAGGTGGCTGAACACCGAGGTTCAACCGATGCCTCTCAAACACAGTCGTAGACAATGTCTTGGTCAGGATATCAGCCACTTTCTCATCAGTTCCCACATGATCCATTCTAATCACCCATTTTCAACTTTTTCTTTGATAAAGTGATACCTGATTTCAATATGTTTCATACGGGAATGTTGAACAGGATTCTTTGTAAGATCAATTGCGCTCTTGTTATCACAGTAAATTACCATTGGTTGCTTTACCTCATCACCAATATCTGTTAATTGTTGCTTCATCCATAGTTGTTGAGTGCATGACTTTGTGGCAGAGATATACTCAGCTTTAGTAGTACTAAGAGAAGTACTTTCTTGTTTCTTGCTCAACCAGCCAACACATTTCTGCCCAATATAGAAAGCTCTACCACTAGTGAAATTTCTGTCTACTACATCACCAGCCCAGTCAGCATCAGAAAACGCTGATAATTCAATGTCCCTACCTATAGCAAAAAATAACCCGAAGTTATGTGTACCTTGAATGTACCTCATGATTCTTTTTACTACCGCCATATGTTCCTCCTTTGGATTACTCTGAAAGCGGGCGGCAAGGCATGTGGCAAAGACAATATCTGGCCATGTCGTTGTCAGGTACAGTAGGCTCCCAATGATCCTCCGGTACATGGTGGGATCAATAGAGTCCCCATCCTCATGCTTTCCAAGTTTAGTTCCAACTTCAATCGGAGTTGACATTGGTTTGGAGTCTTGGATATTAAAATTCTTCAGCAGCTCTCTTGCATATTTTTCCTGAGAAATGAAAGTGTATTCCTTCTTTTGAATCACCTACAGCCCCAAGAAATATGTGTTCTCCCCAATCATAGACATTTCAAATTATGATTTCATGTGGTTGGAAAATTCGTCCACTGATTTCTGCCTACTGCCACCAAATATGATATCATCAACGTAGACTAGAACCATGAATTGATCTTTTGGAGAATTCTTCACATAGAGATTGTGATCAACTCCCCTCTTTTTAATTACAGCTTCTTGAGATATGAATCCAGCCGTGAGTACCACGCTCGTGGTGCCTGCTTCAAACCATATAGAGATTTCTTCAGTTTGCAGACCTTTGTTTCATCAATACCCAAAACAAAGCCCACTGGTTGTTCAATGTAGACTTCTTCTTCGAGTACACCATTCAAGAATGATGTCTTGACATCCATTTGATATACTTTATATCCTCTTTGGAGTGCCATGGCAAGGAAAAGCCTGATTGACTCCAGTCTATCCACTGGAGCAAAGGTTTCTTCAACATCAATGCCTTCAATCTGGGAGTATTCTTTACATGCCAGTCATGCTTTGTTTCTGATGACACTTCCATGCTCATCAAACTTATTTTTGATGATCCATTTAGTACCAATCACATTGTGACCTTTAGGTCTCTGGACAAGATCCCATGTCTGATTCTTGTCAATCTGATATAATTAATCATTCATGGATTTCACCCAAGATTCATCTTTTGCAGATTCTTCGAATGAGGATGGATCTACAACTAATAGAAATGCAGATTTCATGTTATTCCTCATCCTTCTTGTTTGAGTGTGTGTACTCATGTCCCCAATTATGTTGGATGGATCAATCTCGTCTCTTCGATTTCTCCTGTGAGGTTCAGTAGCATTCTCTTCAGCCACAGTTTCTTCTTCAGATTCTTCTTCTGAGTCAACATCATGATCTTACTACTGAGTGTTTAGAACAACTTCCTCTATTTCTGTATTTGTATTTTCTTCACGCTCACTTTCTTCCTGACTTTCTATTACATCATCATATGACATCCTTGAAGCATTTGTGCTTTTCTCTTCTATTATCTTAACATCACTACTTTCCACAATCCTTCCTAAATGCTTGTTGAAACATTTGTAGGCTTTGTTATTCATTGAGTAACTGAGGAAGAATCCTTCATCTGCATTGTCGCCATATTTCCCTTGATTTACTTCTTTGTTCCTGATGAAGCATTTAATTCCAAAGACACGAAATTATTTTAAATAAGGATTCCTTCCATGACACAATTCATATGGTGTCTTCGTCTCACCCATATAAAGTCCTATTCGATTCTGAATGCACACTGCAGCTTGAACAACCTCTTTTCAGTAATGGCGAGAGATACCACTCTCAATCAGCATAGTCCTGGCCATATTGTTGACCTGTCGATTCCGGCGCTCAACAACACCATTTTTTTGAGGAGTTCTCACAACAGCTACCTCATGCTGTATTCCATGTTTTTATAAGTAATTTTCAAACTCGATGGATGTGTATTCCCCTCCATTGTCAAATCGGAGGACTTTTATTGTCCGTCCAGTATCATTCTTGGAAATCCGTTGATAAGTTTTCAGACAATCAAGTACTTGTCGCTTCCTGTGGATCACCATTACACAAGCCATTCTGATATAATCATCAATGAAAAGGAAAAAGTACCTTTCTCCATAGGTTCCAGCAACATTTATTGGGCCACATACGTCTGTATGAATGAGATCAAGAAGATGCGATGCCCTTTTCTTCTTTGGCCGATATGAACTACAAACCAGTTTCCCACGAATACAAGCATCACAACACCTTTCCAATTCACGTTTTAGAATGGGAATATCCATGACTATCTTCAGCTTAGATATCTTTTCCATGTCTTGTTGGTTAATGTTCCCCAGCCTTCGATGCCACAATTTTTTTTCTTCTTCAACAGAAAAATAGCAAGAGTTCACTTTGTTATCAACCTGATATAAGTTTCCATCTGTTCTACATCATTTCATAATAGAATTTCCTATTTTTCCTTTTATAGTGTAGCCTTTTTGATTGAAGGTTACTATGAGCCCTGAGTCACAGAGTTGACTTACACTAAGGAGATTGTGGCATAGACCGTCCACAAAAAGAACTTCAGTCTTCTTCAACTCCCTGTTGGCGAGAGCAGTATTCCCACTGCCTTTAATCTTCAAAGCACCATCATTACCAAAACGTACTATTCCATCAACCTTCTTTTCAATGTTTTTCAAAAGGTCAGAATTTCCCGTCATATGGGAAGAGTATCCACTATCAAGGATCCAGGTGCTGCTGCTCTTTGTAGCTTTGAGTGCCACTTCTGCAAGATTGGATTTCTCGATCTTCTTCTTCTCTTTCCTTGAGATATTGGATTGAGAATAGGATACTAATGGCCTTTTAATACATTCTTCCAAATAATCTGATTCTTCATACCCATAATCTTCTTCCAGAGGGGAAAAACTGTTTGTGAGAACAACATCATCAGGAGGATGAAAACTGGCCAGTCTTTGAGTGTTGTATGAATTTCTCTGGTCGTACCGCTGCCTGCAATACATAGCTTCATGGATAAAGTTAGAACAATTAAAACAGTAACCATAGAAGCTATTTCTTCTATAAGATGGAGGATGTGAAATCGGTCTCCTTTGTTGACTTCTTAGATCTTCTCCATTCAAGTAGCTCCTTGCCTCTTCGTAATATGACATGGTATGGGCTAAATAGCCACAGAACTGACACTTCATGAGAGGAAATGTATTCTCACCTAAATTTATCCTCATACCTTTATCCTTGGGTGAATAGTTGAACTGCCTGTCATTTCTGAATTTTTGAGGATAATTGTCAGTTCTCCTTCTAGTTTGGATTGAGGGTTTATTTTTTAGCACTTCAGGCAATGTTTCAACATTTTCAACCTTTGTTTTATCTTTCTTTTGGCTCTCTTTATTTCCAGAAGTTGATGTCTCAGCTTCACATCCAATTCCACTCTTTCCCATGCAAGCGGGTCTTTGAACACTCAAGATTTTTTCAACCCCATCTGAACCACACTTGGCTCTTGCCAGTAATTCTGCATCTGAGAATCTTCTAAACTGTATTTTCTTCCTTGATTCTTTTGAAAATGATTTAGTCTCAAGTTTACTCCTAAGAGTAACAACTTCCTCCTCAAGACCCTCAGCAGTCTTGGACTTTTCTTCCAGTCTGGACGTGAGGTCATTGATGACCTTTCCCTGCTCTTCAATTCTCAGCTTTAGATCCACTACATCATCATTGCTTTCAAGGATTTTTGACTGAACTTTCTCAAATTCTTCCAGACGTTCAATTTTAGTTTCAATTTCATCAACATATTCTGATGATTCTTCCACCATTTCCTTCAACTTATTACATCTCTTACATTTACTCTCAATCTTGGAGAAAGAATCCTTAATTTGAATCTTTGGATTACCAATAGCAATAATCTGATTATCACTACCTTTATTGATTGAGGATTCTGATATTTTAGTGGTAGCCATCATGGATGCATGGTTTCCGGTTTTAAATTCTGGTTCTTCTTCCTCACAAAATTCAATATCATCATCTTTTTCTTCACAGAAAAAACTCTTCCTCTGCATTTTATTTCCAGATTTGAAGTCACCCTTTTTGAAAAACCTTTTCCAAGGCTTCTCAATGTCATCCGCTTCGATCTCATCATCATATAACTTTCTTTGGAACTAAGAGGCAATGTGCCCAACTCTTCCACAATGGAAACATGCAAGAGGTAGCTTACCTCTAAATTTACCTTTTCCCTTTTTCAGCTTCTTGGCAATGAGAGAAATAATTTCTTTTTCCTAGTCATCTTCACCACAACTGTCTTCTGAAATCTTCAGTTTGTCCATGGATTTGAATGCCATTTCCTTGATCACGCGAGTCGTGGCATCTTCGGGTTTGACTCTCATCTCATATTCCACTAAAATGCTTAACAAATCATCCAGAGATAGTTTAGATAGATCTCTTTCTTCATGGGCTGACACCTTTGCATTGTACATGGGAGGAAGTCTTCTCAAGATTTTCTTTACGATATCAATGTCTTTGATGTATTCTCCAAGACCTCGAATTCCTCCCACTAATTCAGTAATTTGACTGAAAAATGAATCTAAATTCTCATTAGGATGCATCTTTAGATCGTCAAACCTATTGTGTAAAACCTGAAGTTTTGACTCCTTTACCTTGCTATCTCCTTCATAAATGTTTTCAAGTTTATCCCACATAGACTTTGCTGAAGCACGACTCATCAACTTTAGAGAGATTTGATCAGAAAGAGTTGCGGTGAGTGCATTTTGTGCTTTAGCATCTGCATCAAGAATTTTCCTGTCTCTGTCAGTCATAGCCAGACATGTTGGATCAGTGACTTGTATTCCTTGCACAGTAGAAAACATAACTTCCATTCCAAGAGATCTCAGATGAGATCTCATCCTGTTCTTCCAGATCTGAAAATTACTTCCATCTAAGAGAGGAACTCCCCTAACATTAACTACATTCTCCATGGAGACAAAGGATAGATTCAACACCAATAACCTTTACCCTATGATACCACTTGTAGGACCCCGGGACACCCTGAGAGGGGAGGGGTGAATCAGGGTGTCAACTTTTTATTCTTAAAGTTATGGATCTTGTTCCCACGTTGGTAGGAACCCGTTAAACCTGTATGATGGATATGATCAGTAATGAAACATTCACATGTAGAGAGATGACACAACTATTTTTACTTGGTTCACCACTAAGGGCTATGTCCAAGGAGCATACGCCGATAGGTCGTTGGTCGTACCAAAATCAACTATGCTTCACTAGCTGTAGATTACAAATGTTCGGGAACAATCACTCTATCTCAAGTTCACTGCCCTTACAAAGGTTCAGGGATAGCTCACTGCATCCCTCAGGTCACTCCCATTGACTCCCCCTGGCTCACTACCGTAGGTGAAGTCCCACTCAGTTTATAGATGTGAAGGTCTCTTCAATAGATAGACATGAAGTACTTTGTCTCATATTCAACATGAGACTTTTCTTGCATCAGAGTCCTGAGTTGATGATCTGTTAAAGTCCAAATTTCATCCACTGATGAATACCTATTTTTCCCTTGTCCACTGGGCAAACAACCTTTGGAGAGGGCCTTCGCAATGTACCCTACTTCTCATGGCTCCCAATTTTGAAAAGCACAAACAAGGCTTTACAGAGTCCCTTCCTTTTCACGAATCTCAATCGCGAAGCACTCTCGCGATGCAAAAGCCTTCGCAATGCTTGGCTGTTAAGGATCTCCTGCCTCTTCGTGAAGCTCACTAAGCCAACGTGGGGTGCACGACTTTTGCAGAGCTTAGAATAGCCGCCGCGAAGATCCTCTTTCGTGAAGCACACTGCCTTCGCGAGTGACCTTTGCGAACTGAGAGCAAAGGATTTTCATTGAGAGCTCTCTATCCTTCTCTCGAGGGGGTCCAACTATATTTATAGGCGATTTCACCGACCCTCGACCCTTCCGTGTGAAGTCATCCCCATGTCAGCTCAAATCGCGAAGCTCCTAATTTCCCGCTGAAATTCTCTCAAAATCGCGAAGCACTACGGAAATTTTCCATTCGCAGAGCTCATCCTAATCAAGGAATGTTCCGTAATTTCATTCGCGCCTTCGCCACAAAGATCCCTCGCAAAGATCTTCATCTCCGCGATGCTTATTATCCTCTGCCATTCACGAAGCTTTGACATAATCGTGAAGAATCACCGCCTCCATAATTCTGGTCTTCGCAAATTCCAAACCATTAAGCCACTCTTAGTGAAATTCATGCTAGTGCCATATTTAATTATGCTCTTCATGGAAATCCTAATTTCACGATGCTCACCAACTTCCAAATTTTGGAGCCCAAAAATTTGGCAAACACTGGGAAACGACGTCACCTTAAATACTGTTGTCTGCTTGAACTGTATGATCTCTTTGCTGGTACATGTTCCGAACATCCATTGAGGATTGACAACAAACACAAACCATACTCCAAATCATGCATAGAAGACCATGGTTCCAACAGGAACATTGTTAATTTACTCAATCATCACCTAGTGTATAACAAAGAGGCCTCACTACACATGTGGTTTGACACTCTTAGGGGATATTCTTTGGAAAACTCACAAACTCTTTATGAATCATTATGAAAGACTTTAATAGATTTTTAGGTTAGAAAAAATAATAGGGAAATTACCAGGGATAAACTATATTGTAATACTGGAGAAAAATAATCTTGGTTATACTTATCATTCACAATTTATTACTTACAGGTTTATAAGTATTCCATTTGTATGTTTATTAGTGAATGTATTTTCATATTTTTTTTATTTTTTTGTTAATGGTGAGAAATAGAAGAAACCATGCCAAAAACCAATGTTATAGGAAATTTTATGATTTCCCAAATGATATTCCTAAAGGTATGAGGACTGGAGATGGGATATTCATGGTAGTATTGGATTAATTGAATCATATAATGAATAATAACTTGCCTCATAAAGAATTCCTTCATTCCAAGAAATTGAAAGTTGTGGTTGAGTATTTTATGAGAAAAATTACTTGTACCTTGAGTGTATCTTATTATCAAGTCATCATGGAATAATGGATTATATATATTGAGAAGATATTCTATATCCTATGATTCTCAAAGTAGAAGAATGTTGTGATGGATTCTAATCACATGGAAGGGGAAAATGATCAGTGGTGGATTTTGATCATGAACCAGAAGTACGAAGAGGAAATTGATTCCATGAAATGGGAAAAATTGAAGAAAATATTTTTCAATAAATATTTTCCACAAACTCTCAATCTTAAAATGGATAGGGAATTCCCCATATTGAAGAAAATGGAAGATGTACCTATCATGGAATTTGAGGAAACCATCAAATGGCTTACGCGGTATGCCTACATCTTCATCATAAATGCCAAAAGTAAGGTAGAACACTTTTTTATTATATTAAAACCATATATAAAAAACTATTTTGTGTTTTGATAATTTGAAAATTATGAAGATATTTTTCTTTGATCCCTCAAGGTCGAGATGGATATTGGAGACTCTCAGTGGTCTCATGGGTGTCAGGACGGAAAGCGTAAAATAATATTTTCTTCCAAAGGATCAATAGATAATTATCATGGAGGAAAGAAAACCTAACATCCCATGTTTCAAAAGTGGGAGAATAATCATTCTGAAAATTATCTAAAGGGAACGAAGAGACGCTACAAGTGTGAAAAATAAGGGAATCATGCTCATCAATGCCAAAGAGAGATAATGAAGTCCACAAATTGAATAGAAGAAAAGAAGGTTTAGATCATCACTCAGCCTATGGTATAATATTTCAACAATAAGAAACATTGGAATTATACAATCTAATGACCTAAGGTAAGGGTTTTTAGAGACAATAAATGATGACAAACTCTTAGGGAGAAAGAAAATCTATATTTTATCACTATTATTGAGGTGTATCTTGACAGAGATGTGGTTACATGTATGATAGTTATTCATTCATGAATAAGAACATAATTCATATTTTTTTCTATTCATTATTTCATATCATTCATTTTTAAGAGAACTATTCAAATACAACCTCAAAACATGAGGGTTGAGAAATTTGTGAGAATAACGAACATATAAATTATTGCATCCCAATTATATAACTACTCCCTTCCCATTGTTTTTTGATTGAATCTAATAGAAAATATCATCTAAATTACTTTAATGAATTTTGATTATATATTGGTCGTGTATTATATGTAATTATATAAATCCAACATCAACTTTTGGGAGAGGGACATAACTGTTCCCATCCCAAGTCATCCTCCAATTCTTTTCAAGTGTAAGGAGGAATATGAATCTCCTTTGGAATATTCTACTTAAGAGTGGATGTTAACAACCTAGGAGAAATCATATCTGTCTCAAATTGTTGAGACATGGGTGAGAATCATACTCTAAGATATGCCCATTGTAAGAGATTATACTAATGTATTCCCTAAAGAGTAGGATATACTTTCTCTAGAATGAGAGGTTGAGTTCAAAATGAAACTTATAACTAGATCCTTTCCCATATCTAAGAATACTTAGAGAATGTCAACCATTATGTTTGAAGAACTAAAAAAGAAGCTATATGAGAATTTAGAAAATGGGTTTTTACATCCGAGTGTGTCTCCTTAGGATGTGCCGATCCTCTTCATAAAAAAGAAGGATGGTTCAATCAGCCAGTTTATGGATTATATTAAACTCAAAAAAAATGATGATGAAGAATAAATATTCTCTTCCATACATAGATGAATTGTTTGATCAACTATGTGGGGACCATTATTTCTCTAAGGTGGAACTTCAGTAGGGATATCACCAATTAAAGGTGAATAAGGAAGATTCTCCAAAAAAATCTTTTTGAACTAGGTATAGAAACTATGATGCTCTACAGACTCACTAATTATACAAAAATATTTATGGACTGAATAAATATAGCATTTAGAGATTACCATAATGATTTTGTGCTAGTCTTTAAAGATGATATTCTTATATACTCAAAAATCAAGTAGGAGTATGATATGCGTTTAAATACTCTAATAAAGACATTAAGAAAGGATGATATATGTAAAATATATTAAGTGGAAGTTCTAGATGGAGGATGTCCCATTCATGGGGTATGTTGTCACCAAAAAAGGGATATATGTGGACCCCTTTAAGATAAAGGAAAATAAAGAGTTGGCTATACTGACATCTATAACTGAGATCTGTAGATTATTTGGACTAGATGTGTATTATTGATGATTTATGAAAAAATTATTGCAAAAACCAAACATGATAACTAATATGATTTAGAAAGGGTTATAATTTTTCTGGATTAACGAATTCCAGAAGATCTTGATGGAATTAAAAAATAGGTTTATCACAACACCAATACTTACACTTCCATCATTTAGGGAACTTTTTAAGGTATATAATGATGCATCAGAGAAGGGGCTGAGATGTGAAATAATTAATAATGAAAAAATGATGGCATACACCTCAAGAATGATTAAATTTTATTGAAAGAATTGTCCAACACAAGATCTAGAGTTGGTTTTAGTGATCTTTGCATTGAAAATATGATAAATTAACTCTATACATATAGGTGAAAAATATATATGGATAATGAGATCCGAAAATATATATCCACATAGAAGGATATTAATATGCACCAAAAGAGAAGTTTAGATATGATCAAGGATGGTGACTGATCAATTCACTACCATCATGGGAAATAATAAAAGTAGCAGATGCTCTAAGTAAAGAGGATCAAGAAACTTTTTCAATGAACATAATTGAGAAGGATAAAATCATTATAGACTTTAATTGTATGGACATGGGGATCATAAAATAACTAATTTAATCATTTATTTCTCAAATGATTGTTCACCCATCCATTATAGGGAAATGAAAGATGCTCAAAGAGATGATGTGGAAATTCAGAAGAAGGTGAAAGCTATAAGAAAAGGGAAATCCTCATAGTTTATAATTGATGAAGGAGTTGTACTATTTTGGTCATGACTATGTGTAAAATCAAATCCCAGGATAAAGAAATAATTATTGAATGATACACATTTATTTACATTCTTTATCCACCAAGGGATAATGATGATTTTGAGATCTATGAGAGAACTATTGGTGGAGAAATATGTATAAGGTGATCAAAGAATATACATAAAAGTGTTTATTATGGAATCAATTGAATGATGTAAGGGAAAATTATAAGGGGATTTTAATGACATGGACTTAAATATTACATATTCCTAAATTTTAAGTTAAGAATTAATTCTGTTACATTTTAGGTTCTTTCCAGGTTTATAGTTTTAGAGAATTAGATCCTAACTCAACATAATAAAACCATATAACACAAAGAGAAAACATATTAATGGTATCCATTTTATTAATCATATAAAACATTTAAAACAAAAAATGATTTATTTTCTTGAAAAATATTCATGACTTTTAGCTTTACTTCTTCTTTTCCCTTAATCATCCTTAAACCCTGTAAAAAACATTTTAAAACATAGGATGAGCACAAATATATTATCAAGGGACATAAAAAAGAAAGGAAATCATTATTTTAGTGAAACAATGAAAAAACTGTTAAATTTTTAATTTTATCTCAATGTTCATTGATTGAATGAAATAAATCAATTACACATGAAAAACACTAACACTTGTTTCTAAAAGAAAATCATGAAAACCCATAGCAAGAAAAGAAAAACTCTTTTTGTAAACAAAGAGTAACATAATCCTAAACCCATTTCAAATCCCCTTAAGTTGAAATAACTATATGACAATCTTCAAATATAAATCTATATAGAAAATAATAATTTCCAAATTAATAAGAGAGTTATAATGGGGATCACCCATATCATAATATATATCAAGATCATATATTTTTTGTGAGATATAATTAGACTCAACCCTTTTCATAAGCTATATCAGACTCACCCCTGAGCTATAATGGGGATCAATCCTTCTTATAAGTTGCATCAGGCTCTCCCATTTCATATAATTCTCATGTACCATATTATGAATAATATTTTTTCTTAAACCATATCATCATAAAACCCTTTGAAAGACTCTCTTAAACCCATGTGAAAAACACTTCAGAATATAAAAATACCCTTTTATTTTTAAAACATCATTTTCAATACCAAAAAACCTTGAAAATTTAATGGTTTTTTTATTGGAATTAAAAATAGAGACTTTTAAAGGAATACAATATTAAAATAAATGTTATGTTGGTGGGAAATTTCTTTTTCATCATAATTTTTAAAATAGAACATTCCTTTTTTCTTTTTTCCAAAACATTCCACATTAAACACATAAAAATATTCCTTCTAAAACCATTGATATAAGTTCAAAATAGATGAAAATGTCCTTTATAAATATTATATGTCCATATAAAAACATCCTTAAAATAATTTTAGGAGTATTTACATGCAATAAAAATATTTAGATAATAACCCTATGGGTTTTAGTCAAAAAGTTCCTTTCCACTTTGCAGACATCTGAATCCTATGTTCCATGAAATAATACTATTTGAAAAACATTAAATATCATAGTAATGAATTAAATCATTATATAAAATGTTAAATTGGATTTTTATACACCTAATAAAAGAATATAGGTGTGTAGCATCAAAATATTCCCCAATGAAAGGAGATTGAGATGAAGTCCCTTACCTGAAGTCTGAATTGTCACATATGTTATTTCTCTTTTCTAATAATAAACTTAAGTTATTTATTTATTTCATTGAGAAAAAATTTCATGATTATTATTACTTTTATTTCAATAATACCCATATTATATACAATCAATTAATCAATTAAGTTTACATAAGATGTTTCAATGATATTTGTCTTATTTGTCAAAAAAGACTTCGGTAGGTTGAAAATTTGTCTATGAGGTCATTATTCAACATTTATAGAATAATAATCATGAAATAATTATCATATTTACATATCTAATATAGTTTTTAATTTAAATCATTAATGATGGTTATAAAAAAAGAACTAAGTTACGATCAGGGAGACGGTAGGTTGTATACATACATGAGTAATGTTTCCATTTTTTGAAGATAATTATGAAAATATGGTAAGTAAAATTTTATATTTCCCTAATGATTGTCATATAATAAATAACATATTATTTCTGTAAACATACTCATATATATCATCAGTGTGATGTGGTGATGAAAAAAAATCACATCGCTTCGCGGATGGTAGTAGTCTACATGTAACACAAACGACGTTATCATTTTTCAGTGTGAAAATAGAAAATGATATATTATCTTTTCAGAATGATAAATATGTAATTTATTTAATAATTATTTCATTTATATAAAATATATTCGTTAAATTTTTCCTTATTACCATCCATTTAAGGCATTAGTAAAAAATAAATAACATCATGTCATGAGGCAGTAGTTCACTGTACACACAAGCAACATTATCGTATCACCCACAAAATGGAAAGGTAAATGGTATATATGAAATCATCACTAAATAAGTAGAAATATGTTTTAAATATAATATAATTAATTTAAATTTATTATTATAACAATCAATGAGAGTTGATGATGGAAAATGAATGACATCGATTCGCAAGGCGGTAGTCTGCTGTACATACGAATGATGGTTTTGTATCCCATTTAATGGAAGATGACATGGATTTAGGATATAAAATTAAAATAATAAAATAAAAGTATATGGTGGATATATTTTTTATTATATAATCACAATTTCTGAATATTTTAAAGAGTTTGAAAAAGAAATAATACAGAAACGAATGGTTAGGAATTTTACATCTTATTGGACAACCTCTTTAGAATTATACCAATTGTATTCCAATAATGACTTTTTGAACAAATAAAGGAATCTCAGATGAGGGTAGAGAATTTTGGAAGGTGTTTTGTCTAGTATTGGATGATAAAAAATGGATTTGAAGGTATTAAGAGGAGAGGAGAGAGGGTGATCTTTTATAACTGAGGTGAGTGGTACACATGTAATTTTTGAAAAGAAAAGGGCCTACCCATTTTTTCCACACGAAAAGGGTCCAAAATGGACTATTATCCAGAATTATACAATATAAGGTTTATATATGGAAATTAAATATTTTTTTACAAGTTTTTAGTCCATTCTGACCATTATCTTTTTAGTTTAACCCTAGGTAAACCTGTTTTCGCCTAAACTGTGGTAAATATTCATACTAATTTCACTATTCATTATTGTCAAATATTAAGTTGACCTAATTATATAATTCAATTTATTATTATTCTTAATATTGAATCCTTTTTAACTAATTAAATTCACATAATTGGAAAATTTAATTAAAAGAAACAGCTGATGTGATGAAAAATAGTTTTTCAAGAAGTGTATTGTTCAAGTAAAATATAATTTTATATTAAATATATAACTAATAATAATAATTTTATGAATATAAATTATTATTTATGGATATATAATTAATAATTTTCATTTAAAACATTCCTCATTATGTTTTATTTTAATTAATTAAAATGGAGGAACATTATGCACTTTTAAACAGTTTCCAGAAAAACCCGTTTTCAAACAAAAAAAATATCTTACAATAATATCCAATATAAAGTAGATTAAAAAGTAATTAAGTGGAATAAATTAAAATTTATAATAATTATGTTACTTTAAAACATAATGGATAATTAAAATTGATTAATTTATTTAAAATAAATGATAGTTTTACAAAAACCATTATTTTTCACCATTCACTAAAAATCAGTATTTTCCAAAAAATATCAAAATTACATCATAAGTTAATTTTTATATGATGTTTTAATAAATTAATATAATTTTATAAAATATATTTTAAAAAATATCTATAATTTAAGTTTAATATTTTCTCATAAAAACAATAAAAATTATTTTTGAAGAAAACAAATTATTGATGAATATAATTACTTAACTAAAAATTGATTGATTATTCACTAATAATTAATAAATAAATATATATATATATATTGATTAGGTAATTTATCTTTATATTTTATAAATTATTTAATACTTTTCATACCTTTTAATTTAAATACTAAGTTGTGATGACCATATTTAAAATAATATTATTTCTTAGTTCGTTGAATCTCAATGTTGCGTGTCATGCATGCTATTTAATAAACTCATTATTGTGTATAACACAAGATATTATTAGTTCTATGTATAATAAAATCTACAAGAATTTAGATTAATTTGGAAGAAAAAATTTCATAAAATACTTAGATTTTACATTTTACCCCCCTTAAAATAAATTTCACCCTTAAATTTCATCTTTGTCTTTAAAGGTTTAACATTTGAAAATATTTTCATAGTAACCAACATAATATAGATGAATAATAAGAATTCTCCTAAAATGTTAATTTTAAAAACATAAATGTTACCTAAGTAAATCCTAAATATGTTTTTATATAAGGAGAATATTTGCAGGAAGCTAAAATTTGGACATGGAATAGAAAACTAATTCACTAGTACCAATAGAGAGTAATATAAAACATGGTCAGGAGAAGGTTAACCACCATAAAACCATAAATCTATGATGTATCAAAAGGAAATTTATTTCATTGTATGAAAATTAAATGGATAACATTTTTTTAATATTATTTTCCTAAAGTTGAGAAATTTCTAAAAGTAGAAGGAAATAAACTTACTTGATAAGTAGAATTTCATTCATCAATCAATTCCTGTTATATTCCCATTTTTTTTCTAAATCATGAGTTTTCAAGGTAAAAATTTCTTGTAATAAATACTAAAACCAAATTTAATAGATCATAAGGTCCTAGAAAAAGAATAAAAATCTTTCATCCAGTCTTTAGACATTAACTGAAACAAAAATGGTTAGCACAATGTAAGTTAATTCTCAAAATAAAATAATCTCTAAAATTCAAGAGTAATACCAAAATTATAACATAGATCATTTGATAAAAAAGTATTTTTAAAATTACTCAAAATATTAAATAAATCAAAAGTATTTGATCACATAGATCTCTATGATAAATTTAGTATTTATTTACAAATAACACCAACTAATCTTAATGTCTCACACCAAAAACTATATATTCTATAATCATATAATCTCTAAGAAAGGATTATATTTTCTATAAATTATGTAAATCACCATAAAACCTCCCTCAAATAATATTTTATTCCAAAATATATTTCTTCCTTTATTCCTGAAATAATACCCCATATGATTCAAATTTCAATAATCAAATATGGTTCTCAAATCATGAACTTCTTCCAAAATAACATTAATCACCCTATCACAAAACCACTTTTAAATCTCAGATTTATCTATATGATAAAAAATATGTACCAAAAATAAACTTAATCACTATCTATCAAAATATTTTAGAAAAAAACAATGTCATACTAACTAGGATATCACCTAGGCTAGTGGTTGGTGGTATTTATGCATGTGTATCCATTTATCAATGATCATTATGGAAATAAGGTGTGAAATATTTTATCTTTCTAAAATTATAATCTTATAATAAATACTATACTAATAATTTTAATATATATATATATATATCATCCATTCTATGTGGTGATGAAAAAATAATCACATCACTTCATAGAAGGCGATAGTCCACATGTAGCATTAAGGGCATTATTATTTTTTAGTGTAAAAAAGAACTTTATATATTGTATTTTAAGAATGATAAATATTTCATCAATATCATAGTTATTTCATGTATAACCCAAATATTCATTAAATGTATCCTTCTTACCATCTATGTAAAGTGTTAGTGAAAACGAATCACATCACGTTGTGAGGCAGTAGTTCTCCGTACACATGAGCTACATTATTGTATCTCATATGGAAATAAAATTAAACATTTATTTTTGATATATAACTCAATAAGTGTAAATATGTTAAAAATGTCATATATATATATATATATATATTAATTATATCATTACAAAAATCCATGAGATTCAATGATGGATAAATGACATAGATTCGCGAGGTGGTAGTCCACCGTACACACAAATGATGATTTCATATCCCATTTGATGGAATATGAGATCTATTAAGGTAATTAAATTAAAATAATAACATAAAAATATATGGTAGATAATTTTGGTACTATATAGGTATAATTTAATAGTATTTGAATTAGGTGTAAGAATAAACAAAAAAGGCATAGTTAATAATTTTACCTCTTATTGGACCACCTATTTAGAATTGTACATAAAGTGTTGGTAGATTTAATTTATGAGAAAAAAGGATACTTGGATGAGGGGAGTGAATTTGGGAAGTTATTTCAGCTGGTATTGGAGGAATCAAATGTATATGAAGGTGTGAATATGGGAGGATAGGGGGGGATTTTATAAGTGAGGTGAGTGGCACACTTGTAATTTTTGAAAAGAAAAAGGCATAACCACGTTTTTCACATGCTACAAGGGTAAAAAACAAACCATTATCAATCCATATATATTAAAAGGTCTAATTATTTCCATAAAATAGTTTTTGAAAAGAAATTTAGTTAATTTTAACCCTTTTATTTTTAGTTTAATCCCACAGTAAACCGGTTTTCAGTTTAACGTTGATAACTAATTTTTACTAATATCACTATTAATTATAGTAAAAAATTAAGTTGAACTTATTATATAATATAAATTATAATTATTTAAAATATAGAATAAATTTTTCTAAATTTAACTAAAAAATTGGAAAATGACGTTTCAAAACAAAACCTACCAGCATGATGAAAAAACTGGTTTTTTAAGAATTGTAGTTTTCAAGGAAAAGACAACTTTATATTAACTATATAAGTAATAATAATAATTGTATGAATATAAATTATAATTTTTTTAAATATAAAATAAAAATTTAATTTAAAACATTCCCCATTAGGTATTATTTTACGTAATTAAAATGAAGTAATATTATATAATTTAAACCAGTTTTTAAAAACACAATTTTTAGACCTAAAATTAAACTTATATTGAAATGCAATATAAAGTCGATTAAAATGTAATTAATAGGATTAAATGTAACTAAATAATAATTATTCTAGCTGAAAACAAAAAATTTTAATTTAAATTGCCTAATTTATTGAAAAGAAATGATATTATTAAAAAAATCAGTATTTTTCACTATTTACAGAAAAATTAATATTTTCCAAAAAAACAAAAAATTCACCATAAGTTTATTTCATTGTGATTATTTAAAAAATTATGTTCATTATATCAAATAAATTTTACATAATATCTATAAATTATTTAAAATATTTTATCATAAAAGATAATAAAAAATCGTTTTTGAATAAAACATATTTTTATTGAATATAATTATTTTATTAAAAATTGATTTATTATTTACAAAAAATTATAAATAAATTTATATTGAGTAGGAAATTAATATGTATATTTCAAAAATTAGTTAATAATATTCATAAAAATCCATTTAACCACTAGGTTATAACAGTTATATTTAAAATAATATTATTTCAAGGTTTTCTAAAGCTCTATATTGTGTGTCATGCATGCTATTGAAGAAACTCATTATTTCATGTATCGCAATCTAGGCTCAGTGTGGTGTATGATGAAAGATATTAAAATTTAAAATTATTTAGAAGAAAAAATTTCATTAAATTTCAATATTTTATAGGGATGATGCTTCCATTAACAATACATAAATGGAAATTTGAAAACATCACCCTGAACTTTGTCACTGGTATTTCAAATAAATCAAGAGGAAATAATGCTATATGGGTAGTTGAAGATCCACTTACAAATCATTCTAAGATAATTTACATTCAAGAGTATTTATAAAATGATAAATGTTTATGTATATATATCATATAGGCTGTGAGGCTACATGGAAAACCACTATTGATTGTATCTAACTGAGATATGAGATTCTCCTCCTTGTTCTAAAAGAGTCTCCTACATTATCTAAATACTGAATTTAAATTTATTGTGTCTTATCACCCCAAACTGATAGATAATATGGATATAATATCCTAACACTAGATGATATGTTGAGAGCATGATTAATGAATATTAAAGGAGGTTGGGATCAAAATCTTCCACTGGTTGAGTTCTCGTACAAATTTTTTTTTCCACTCAAGTATCAAATTGGCTCCATTTGAATCCCATTATGGGAAGTGATGTAGAACACTTAAGTGTTTAGATTAAGTTAGTTAATTATAAATATTGGGACCTAAAATGGTTAATTAAATGGTAGAGAAGGTTAATTCTATTCGACAATACATCAGGGATACTCAGAGTTAAAAGAAAAACTATACTAAAAATCATTAACAAGGACTAGAGTTTTAGATCAGAGATAAAGTGTTTCTCAACATAACTCCATGGAACAAAGTCATGATATTTGGGAAGAAGGGTAATATAATTCCCATGTACATATACTTCTTTTATATTCTCAATAACATTATAGCTATGGCCTATCGACTATCCCTCCCACCAATCCACTCGTAAGTTCACGATGTATTCGAGATATCCCTCTTGAGGAAGTAAATGCCAGACCCCTCACATGTACTAAATTATGAGGTGGTACAACTGGAAAATGATATCTCTTATGAGGAGAATATATTGAAAATCTTGGACCATATAGATAAATTTCTACATAACAAGACCACTCACCTAGTCAAAGTGTCATAGTGAAACCATAAATATAAGAAGGAAACATGGGGACTTGATAAAGCCCCGAAGTAGAAGTTCCCTCACATGTTTTCATTTTAGAATGTAATAAAAAAATTTAGGGGGAAATTTTATAAGGTTAAATAATGTAACACCTTGATATTTTAAAATAAATCTTTTTTCGATAGTGTATATGACACACAACACTGAGGCTAAAGGAAGCATGGAATATTATTATTTAAAAATGACTGGGATAATCTGGCTATTAAATTGATTGGTATGAATATGATTAGATTAATTAAAATATATATAAAATTTCTACCCAATATAAATTTATTTAAAACTATATAGTAAATAATAATATAAATTTTAGTAATTCAATTTTGTTCTTCTGAAGCACATTTTCTTCAAAAATGGGGTTTTTATATTTTTATGAGAAAATATTATAATAATTTTTTAAAATTTTTAGGAATTTTATTAGCTAAAAACGATATAAATTTTTTAAATAACCATTTCAAAATTATCTTAGATTTAATTTTTTTTATTTGTCTGGGCAGTTTGATTTTTCAGTAAATAATGAAAATACCAATTTTTATTGAAAAATCAATTTTTCATAGAGAATTTACAATATTCCATTTTATTTTAAAATTGTTTAAAAGGAAAATTAGTTATATTATATTATTTATATTTTTATTAAGTTCATTGGAATTAATTTTATTATTTTATTTGATATAAAAACATTTTTATACTTAACAATGATTTTTTTAGAAAAACTGTTTTTCTTTGCATTTTTCATTTTTATATTTTTTAAATTTATTCTAATTATAAAAATAAAATCTTGAAAAATTTATTCCATATTTAAAATAATTATTTCCAAATTTTTTAAACATTACACTTTTATTTTTGATCATCATGAATAGTAACCATATTAAATATTTGTTACTACGTTAAGGGTTAATCAAGAAATGAAGGTTAAAAATAAAATAACGAGGACTAACAAATGTCCATATAACCTTAATTTATCATATTATAAGAGTTATGATAATAAATTTACATAAAATTTTAAAAAAAATGGTGATTTAGTTCTATATTTTTTTTATTTTAAAATTAATACTATTTTTTTTAAAAAAAAGTAAAAGTCTATTTTATTATGTTTAATTTTTTCGGAATTGGTTTTAAAAGAGGATATACCTGATTAGAAATATTTATTTGAAATAAAAATTATATTTTTATCAAATTAATTTATCTCTAATTTTTAGTGAAGAAATAATTACCTTAAATAATTACCCAACATCGACACTTTATTTATTCAACTAAAGGAAAAATAAAGAAAATAATTTTAAAAAAGTTTAAAGTAATAAAATTTGAATGAATTAGTATGACTCTTGAATTTTGAAGATAAAAATATCATATTATAATAGTTTTAATCTTTTATATTCTAATTCCTTTATTTTCTTATTGTTTGAAAGATCAAATTAAATAAATAGTTCCAAAAAATACATTAATGTTATTTTATAAGAAATAATATTTTATTAAATGATTTACAATTCGAAAAAATATAATATTCTTCCAATATATTATTATATATTTTAATTTATCAAATATGGTCTATTTATGGACAAATTTTCTTTTTATAGTAAGTATACTGACCCATAAAGAGTAGAAACTTCATTATCAAGATAATAATCAAAAAGGGTTAATGCGAGTTGAAAAAGATATAAGTGTAAAATCCTAATATAATATTTTTAATAATTTTATTTTATGAAGTAATTTTGACAAATATTTGTCCTACCTTATAATTATATCAGTATGAGACATTTTCCATTGAAATTAATTTATATTTATTTAATATTTTAAGTAATTCCAAGAGTGCCCCTCCCTTCGCTTATAAAATGAAACATACTCTCCTCATTCCTTCATAATAAAAAATACTTTCATTTTATAGTTTTTATACCCAAATACCTTCATAAATTCCCTAAAAAATTCTATAGGTATTTTTTTTTTCAAAATACAAACCTTAGATGGTTTAAGGTGGAATGAAAAAGAAGTTGTATGAAGAAGAGGTATAATCCATACCAAAATTTTTTAGTTCTATTTATTCTCATAAAACCTTCAAATAGTAATCAAATATGATGAAATAGAATTAAAATTATCTTACATATAATTACATATTATTATTTTAATTTGAATCACCTTCATTCGTATCCTTTTCCTTCAAATGGTAAAAAATCATCGTTTGTTTGTACGGTGGACCAACACCTCGTAAACCAATGTAATTCGTAATCCATTACTACCTGTATCAACTGGTTAACATATTGTATTTAATAAATATATATAATATTTATGATATTATTATTATTCTATAAAGTTGAATTAATATTTATCTTTTTTTCTTCATCCATCGAAAATGGAAACAACGTTCTTGCGTATGTACACCTACCGTATCCATGAACAATGTAATTTTTTGTATCCATAACTTTTATGGATAAATAGAAATATGTATATATATAATGAATATATATGATACTAATATCATGGTTAACATTCTATGTATGATTTAACCATGATCAATTTATGAGAACTGAACCAAAACATTCATGAAAAATAAAGCAGTTATCCCCAAGAATAGTGATTTTAATAAAGAATTGTTGATAAATGGGTAGTAAGATGTTGTGAGCAAATAATATATGGAATGATATATAAGAGTATGGTTCCTAAATACATTTATAATAAAACATTATTTATTATATATTATTTTCTAATTCATATGAAGAAAAATGAAACTTAAGGTAAGGGATCTCACTGAATCACCCTTTTCATTTGGGTTATGACCTTTTTCACCCTAACTCAACTTCTATATCTCATTAATATTATGGAATTCAGATATATTATTTATTAATAACTATAAAAAATATAACTATATTATTATTGCTTCATTTATCGGGTAATACATTCCTTATTTTCATATATGAAATTCCTTCTTTAAAAAATCTCATTTGACTATGATATGAGGCAAGATTATGAAATCCATTTATTTACCTAGGTAATTATTATGATTCTTAGTTATTATTGATTTCATTTTATTGCACACATTATAATGAACATGTTATTATGTTTTTTCCTAGATAGAGGTCCAATAAAAATGGGTGATGTTTTAGTATCATGAGTTATTATATATGGGATTATGGAGTAATCCTAATCCATGACGAGACTCTGTACACTATGTTATGTTGTCTTTGAAGTTATAATTGACTTATTATTATTTAATGTTTTGTGTTTCTGCCACATTTACTATATTGGAATGATTTTATGATTATATTTTATTCATGTTATACTTATATGTGATTACCCATGGGACTTCTATTTTATGACATCATGGTATACCTTTGGCTCACATGTTATGTTTTTTTATTATGTTTATTCCATTACTGGGATTTTAGTTCACCCCTTTTTTCTATGTATTACCTAGGTTATACGATGCATTTTTCAATGATTAAAGGGATTTATGATCCCACTATAGAGATTAAAATAATGTTGTTTTTTTTGTGGTTGTTTTATATAACATATCTTCCAAGGACTCTAGGGTTTTCGATCCTCTGGTTGTAATTTAATGTATATTTATGTTATAAATCATGTATTAATCAATGTGAAAGTGTTGGGTCACTACATGTATTGTTATGTTATGTAATGAATATTCATATAATAATATGTAATATCTATGTATGAAATTTATGGTTCATAATACATAGTGTTCTAAAGATCTTAAGAAGCATTATCTAATATTTTAGAAGATCCCTCTCAGGGTAATGGATTCTCTTATCCTCCACTTTATTCAAGAACATTCATTATATTATGCCATTTTATATCCAATTATTAATGTTGGATTGTATTTTTACACATCTCTTTTACAGTCTATATGATTTTTAAGTAATGTGAGACCCCCTTTAACTCTCATTAAAACCTTCTATGAATCTCTATGTACACCAGTTTATCTACTGAGATTATCCTGTGATTTTACATGCTAAACATTCAACTCAAGGGTATTTATCCAGATGTAACTATCATTAATTGATAGAGGAATTCTATGTATGTAACCCACACTCCTTATTAATGGGATTAAAATCGATTAATAGTGTTATTATGTTGTATGATCCATGTGGCACAAAAATTCATATACATGATATGAGTGTGATGGGTTGGACAATAATCATACAACCCTGTAATTAATTGGGAAATATTTTTATCTCATGATATTTCATGGATGGTTCATGTGAGGTTGTCCAAATAACACTACTTTTTTATGAATCAATGGTTAACAATTACTTATGCTTATGATGTCATAATGAATGTTGTTACAACCTTCCTATATTTCCTTAATGTTCTCATCTTATATTATGTTTTCATGTCCATATTTAAGATTCCTACCCCATTTATGTAATCATTAAATGATTCTTAACTCAAATTTATTTACTTTAATAATTTATTATTTTATTATTCCCTAACCGAGCTTCATATCTCACTCTTATCTTATGTATGTCCCCAAGTGACCCCATGTAGTATTATAGGATCAATGAATTTTAATGGAATGTTTTAGAGTCTTTAAATAATGTCGTTGTATCCATATTTCAGGTTATTATGTTATATATATAATTACCCAAGGAAACTTGGCCTCTCGATATTATCCGATAGTATAAAGTGTGTTTTTTGTAATAATTCATGAATTAAAGCCTATAAAAGAAATAGGTTATCATATACATACCCTATTCAACAATTTGATTATTATACCTATGGAAGACTTTGATATAATACTTTGTTTGGATTTAATTTAAATATATAATAGAGAAAATTATTTCCCATAAGAGATTATGATTTATGTTGAAGGTATGGAATTCTATTTCTGTAGAATAGTGACATCACCATTTGAATCATGAATGGATCCACCCCAATAGCCATCCTTAATGAAATTATGGGAGATAAAGAGAATATAAAACCTATGGAAGTGAAATGTAAACGTAATATAAAATATGTTCATATTGGGAAAGAATAAATTTATGTATTTATTGATAATCTATCAACACATCCACCTATACTAGAAGTTGAGAGTTCTATTAAACTAATGCTTAATGAAAAACATATATCTAAGACACCACATAGGATGCATACCATAGATCTAATAGATTTATAGAAAAAACTATAGATGCTGTGTGATAATGGATTCATTTTTACAATTGTTTTTTCTTAGGTATCACCTATTCTTATTGTGAAGAAGAAGGATGTAATTGTGAGTTTTTTCATTTATTATAGGGAAATCAATGCAATTACTAGGAATAAGAAGAACCATCTTCCTCATAATGATAAACTATTTGATCAACAACATGGAGAAATATATTTTTCAAAGATTTATCTTCATTCCTTGTATCATAATTTTTGATTAATGAAGGATGATATTACTATGAAAATATTTTAAATAGTTTATAAACATTATGAGGTTAGAGTAATACCCTTTGGATTAACCAATCCAACCTCCTTTTTTGTGGACCTGAT
Source organism: Viscum album (assembly GCA_963277665.1). NCBI lineage: Eukaryota > Viridiplantae > Streptophyta > Magnoliopsida > Santalales > Viscaceae > Viscum > Viscum album. Next base: position 178,673,293 of record OY728159.1, on the reverse strand, counting down.
GAATAGAGTGTTCAAAAAATATCCTGATAATTTCATTATGATATTTATTAATGATATATTTGTATAATATATAATTTATTAAGATCATAAGAGTCATTTGTGAATTATTCTTGAGACTCTTAGAGAAAAGTTGTTATATGAGAAATTTAGCATGTGTGAATTCTAGCTTCAAGAAGTTCCTTTTCTTAGACACATTTTCGCTAAGTATGTAATATCAATTGATGCGTCAAAGACAACAATAGTAAAATAATGACCTATTATAGAAAACATAATCAAGGTATGTAGTGTCCTTGGGTTAGCAGGTCAATATTGATGATTTGTTGAAATTTTTTCCAGATAAGAAAACAAGTTAACCAAGTTTACATAGAAATAGAATAAGTTCTCATGGATAGGGGAATGTAAATAATGATTTAAATAATTAAATAGTATGTTGATCAATATTCTAGTGTTGAAATTTCCATCAAGAGGGGATGGATTTGGGATATATTTTTAAGCATAAAATAAAGGAACTGGATGTGTCCGTATACATAATCATAATGTTATTTCATACACATGAAAACAGTTAAAGATCCATGAATAGAACTATGCAACCCATTATCTTTAGTTGGATATTGTAATTTTTACATTAATGATATAGAGAAAATATCTATATGGTTAAAAATGTGAGATATATATGGATTACAAGAGTTTGAAATAAATATTTTTTGTAGAAAGAGCTCAACAAGAGGAAAATTATATGTCCTGAGCTACTTAAGGATTATGATTTCTCAATACACTATAAATACAGAAAATTTAATAAGGGATTTGATATATTGAGTATGAAAGATCATGAAGTTATGACTAATATAATGATTGCAAAGGATTATTTATTCATGGATATAGTAAAGTTGGATATGGGATTTATTATGGAAGGGTAAACATCACTCATTTTTTAATTGATTTCCAACCCATATTTTTTAAAAAGGATAAAATGTTCTAATCCTAATGATGAGAATTTTAAATTGAAAATTATACCAATGAATTATTTCTAGTTGAAATACTTCATTTATGAAGATTCTGTTCTTAAATTTGGAAATATATTGTGCCGTCTATCCTTAAATTATTTGAAGATAGAATTACAAGATAAATAATATTGCTAGGATTTATCTATACACCCTAGAATAACCAAAACGAATCGGGATTTGAATGAATATTTTTGGTGGGATAATATTAATTGAGAAATTTTAGACTATTCTCAAGATGTTTGTTTTTTAAATATGTAAAGGTTGAGAGACAAAATCCCAAAGGATTTATGTAATCTCTACCTCTTCCTACGTAAAAATGGGTTTATATTACTATGTAATTTTTCACTAGAATGCCAATGTATACTAGAAATATTGATTATATTTGGGTTATTGTGGATCAAGTTACCAAGTATGCACATTTTCTCTCTATAAGGGATTTTTTTATCTCTTGACTATCTTGCATGTATTTATATTAATGGTGTTGGAAGAATTTATGGTAAACCTATTTCAATTTTGTCGGACCATGATCCCGTATTTACATATAAAATTTTTAAAATTCTGGAGAAGCCTTTGATACCAAGGTTCATTTGAGGATCACATATCACCCTCAAACTGATGGATAATACCATAGGATTATTCAAACATTATAAGACATGTTAAGGTCATTATAACTTGAATTTCAAGGTGGGTGGGATTAATATTTACCTTTGGTGGAGTTTTATTATAATAAAAGCTTCCATTAATGTATTAAAATGATGTCACTTGAAGAAATATATGTAAAGAGATGTTGTACTCAAACTTTTTGTGATGAATTTTTTGATAGAAATCTTTTATAACAAGAACTTTTTGAGGAGACAATGATGAAGGTAAAGTCTATTCGGACCCATAATAAGGTAGCTCAAAGTAGGAAAACGAGACATGATAATCATTGAATAAAGGAAATAAAATATCAAGTATAATACCATTTTTTCTTGAAAGTATCTCCATGGATGGGTGTTATATGGTTTGGAAAGATAGGGAAACTAATTCCTAGTTACATCAGGTATTTTTATATTCTGGAGAGAATTGGATCTGTATCATAATGTTTGTAAATGAAACCAAGCCTCTATATGTTGATTATATGTTATTTATCTATTTATTAAGCAATTACATACTACAACCACCACATGTGATCACCTACAAGGAAATGTAAATGGAACCTGACTTATCTTACCGTGAATATGATATTAAAAATCTTTCCAATAGAGAACTAGTGTTGTAGAATTAGACCACTCGATTAGTGAAAGTAATTTAGTTATAAAATAAAATAGAAGATAATATGTGGAAACCAAAAGTGGTTACAATGAATAAATACCCACACCTATTAATGATGTGATTTTCTATAAATTTGAAGTAAAAATTTTTTGATGGATTGAATGAATGTAACACCCAATATTCAATTATGGAAATCCTTTCTTTCTAGAGAAATAATAGCACAATGTACATAATTTTATTCATGAAATTGATTAAAACAAAAAAATAATTTTTTACAAATTTAATTTTATGAATTAAATTTAGTTTTTGATTGAATAATTTCAAAATTATCTTTGGGTGATTATTTGATATTTTTTAGAAATAATTGATTTTAGACTGAATAGTGATAAATACTAATTTTACCAAAAAGTCACTTTTACGAAGTTATAATGATATAAAAATCAATTGAAATTTTATGAAAATATTTTTATTGAAAACAATATGTTATATATGTACAAAATTAATATAAAAATAATATATTTCACTTACAAATCTATGCTGAACATTTTGGAAATATAAGAAGTGTTTTTATCCAAATAAAAATTATTTTTCATTATTTTTTATTACTGAATTATTCAAATGGTTCCGTTAAATTTCATTTGGTTTTAAAGAAAAATAAGAACAATTTTATTTAATATAATCCAATTAATTAATTTTGGTAAAACATTATATTTTATTTTTCCTTAAAATCCTCTTTATGCTTAAAACACACATTTTTCTAAAAATGGGTTTCATTTAATTTTTCACACATATAATAAAATTAATTCCATCCAATTATATAAATTTAATCATGTTAAATTGATTAATTGTTCTAAATTAGAGTAATTAATATTATGTAATACTTCCAACTAATTATTTGTTAATAATTAAGATAAAAAACAAAAAAATATGTTGTTAAGGTTAATGTTAAAATGAGTTTACTTTGGGGGGGGGGGGGGTTAAACTAATCAATAAGTTTAGTAATTCTACATAAACATGTATAAAAATTAGTGGATTTTTGGATTTATATTATAACTATATCATATTTTTATCTTTGACAATTTGGATCACCTTTCACAAAAAAATACTTTATACTATTGAAATATTTTATGTAATTCCAAGTGTTTCATTTCCTTAAATTATAAAATTAAATCACTTATCCTCTATTATTTAAACCCATTGATAATATTATCTTAATATATAATTACCCAAATGACAACCAAAACTCTCTCCCCATGACCTAGAGTCACTGGTCTCATAAAAGGACTAAAATAGAAGTCTTAGGGTGTAATCAAAAGGTAGTTTTCTAAAGAAGAGGTTTAAATTTTAACTAATCGCTTTCATTTTATTTCTTATTCTACCTCCTTATAATATTATATAACCATAATAATATTATAAAATTAGTATCTTCTTTATATTAAAATTTTATTATGATGGTGGCACAACACATATTTGTAACAACCCATAATGTTATAGTGTTGAAAGACTAAACTTCACTAACCTTATTAGAAAGGTGAACCATTCATTTGAATATCTTACTTGATTGAAACTCCATAGTTAAAGAGGTAGAAGAGGAAATAAAATGAAAAAAATCGGTTAAAATTTATATCTCTTCTTCAAAAAACCACCTTTGGCTTACACCTCAAGCCTGCTTTGTTAGTCCTTTGAAGAGACCAATAACTCTTGGTCATGGGGATATAGTTTTGGGAGGTATTAAGTTTTGCACGGATTACTGATTCCCTTATTATTCATGATTTTTTAACATTTTTATTTTTATTTTACTATTTTTAATCATTTTCCCCATTCAATTAACTAATTTATTAATATATGGGTAATTTTCATTTAAAGTATTAATTTAGAAAAAATGGGATGAAAATAATGAATTATATTACCTAAGGCTAAGATCACCATGGATTTCCCCTAGAGCTTAACACAAACCATGTAATGATTAATGAATCACTATTTGAGAAGAATGATAAAATAGATACGTCGTACATCGGCTATGTAGATTGCCAATATATGAAAAATAACTATGTGGATCGGCTTCGTGAACATTCATTTCACAAATTCAGTAATGTGAATATTAAAAATTCTAGGATTCACTTAAATTAAATCATGATTACACATGGATAATGATTTTATTTTAAAATAAGGATGAATGAATCATTGAAATGAGATATTCCCCAGAACGAAGATAATTTTTTTTTGTGATTCAATTCCATATTCCCTCTCTTCGATAGAAGAAATTTAAAATATATCTTTATGTGGAATGAAAATGAAAAACACTGATTGATTCATAGGATAAATATTTGATGATATGAATAGAATATTTTTGATATTTTAAGAATGGATATTGGAGGTTTAGATTACTATAAACACAAAGGTGAAATGATACTAAAGGGGATCAATAGCTCGACTAGGAGGAGGCAACTTCCTAGTTGTTAGATACTATAGTTCTTAGTTTTATTTCAGGTTTTAATTAAAGTGATTCATTAAAATATCTTTATCTATCTCTCAACCATTCTTCCACTATGATCTTTCACACTCTCAATGTTGAGTGACTAACTGGAGGCTTGGCCTAGGGGGAGCTTTTCACAGTTTTCTTGATTTCTATAATTAAATTATTAATATTTTGATTTAGTTTTTGGTGAATGTGATAGAAGCATAAGAGTGTGGAGTTCTTCCATCCTGACATGCCTCTACAATTCATATTTATTATATAATTTAGTTTCATTCACTCCATTATGTCAAAAAAAACTATTCATATTATAGAGTTGAGTTTATTTAGTGGATAAAATGTCATAAGATGTAGTGTAACGCCCCGACCCCAGCTACCCAGAGTCGGTGCATTACTTCGTAACATTGGCATGATCACAAAAGATCAAGTCTCGAAAGACCGATTAGTTTAGTAGCCTTGGAAACACTAGATACATTTGTAAACGTTACATTATATCATAAAGTAAACCAAAACAACAACAACATATTGTCTTCATATCCCCTCAGACTATCCCTGCAGGTCATTCATAATATACTTCTTCAAATCCTGGAAAACATTAAAACATTGAAAGGGGTGAGCTCAGATGCTCAGTAAGGATAACAATATTGCGGAAGCTTTCATAAATAAACATTAACATTTAAGGCAATGTATAACTAAAACAAAAGCCTTTTAAACTTGAACTTCAACATAATATGGCAAAAGTAAAATGAGATAATGCCATTCACTTCTTCACATGGATATTCTACTGGCCGAATAATCACATGCAATATCAATAACCACTTTCATAATGAGGGAATGTATAATGCCGGACATTCTGAAACATTTTTTCAAGGCCTCGGCCAAGACATCTAAAATGATTAAGGCCTCGGCCAAAACCATAAATCAAATTGGGAAAGGCCTCGGCCAATTCCACGTCTAGTTGTCTCATGAGACCTACCGATGCATCGAGGAGCTATAGCGGGCTCCACCCGTCACATATTAAGTCCAATACATTCCTCATATGAATATGTTTAAACATATCATAAACCATAACATAATCGTATCACATAAAACATGCATAAAGGAAACATAACATTTCCACATTTCAATCACAAGATATCAATACAACACATTGATATAATAAAAACACTTTCAAAACCATTTTCAATACCAAAATAAAAGAATGTTAAAACTTTGTATTTATTTTTCATTAAAAAAGAAAATGATGGCTTGTAGAGGAAGCCGAAACTCAAATAATGGTCACTGCGGCAGAGAAGTCGTTGTCGCCGCATAAGTACGGAAAGAAAAACATTACCTTTTGTCGTTTAGCAAAACGCTTCATATAAAAAAAGATTCCTTTTGAATAAACGTAAAAGTCAAAGGGGTTTATACATCGTATAAAAGAAGGTTGTGTATAAAACCAAATATGCCTCAATGAAAGGAGATTGAGACGAAGTCCTTAAAAAGATCATTTTTAAAATAAAATAGATCTATTATGTGTATTCACTATAGGTACACATAAAGAAAGTAAAAATACAAAACAGGACATAATAACATCATGACATAATTTGAAAGTAGGAGATTAACCCAAAGAATGGAAGTTGGGTTAAGAAATTCCCTTACAAAGAGCATTTTTAAAATAAAATAGATCTATTATGTATATTCACTACAAGTACACATAAATAATGTACAAATACAGGATATGACATAATAATATCATGACATAATTTGAAAGTAGGAGATTAACCCAAAGAATGGAAATTGGGTTAAGAAGTTCCCTTACCTCGTGTCTGACTTGACTCAACCGTTCTTTAACCTCCTGAATAATAAACTAGAGTTAATATATACCTTATTAAGAACCATTTTCAATTTAATTATCCTTATTATATCACTTATTACAATGATATGAACATTATGTAATTATTTAAGTTAATAACGGTCGTTTTGTCGATCTTTGGTACTTGAGTCAACAATAAGCTTCTTATAATTACAAGTTGTTTATGTGGTGAAATATCCATTATATCCAGAATTATATTCATGATTTAGATGTCATATATATATTATATATCCAGTATATACATTCATTTATAATATTACGTAACATTTAGAGGTGAGAAATGAAATGCACCGTTCATGGAGACGGTAAGCCGTACGTACGCATGAACGCTACTTTCATTTCAATTTCATATTTAATGGAACTAAATCATAATGATATAAATTTATAATATAATTCCAGTATAATATATTGTATAATACCATTTACTCCATCCTTTATACATCCCACATATGGCATTAACGATTCAAATCACTTTGAGGGGGCGGTAGTCCGCACTTCCTAAAATGAAATTATCGCGTTTTACCCATAATGGAAATCATAAAGTAAGCCATAAATGAGAAATACAGAAGCATAAGTAAAACATAAACACATTATATATCATATATAAATATAGTGACATCTTAATGGCCACCTTTGAAGGTGTTATATGAGTGTTGAACAATCATCGTTTCGTGAGGCAGAAATTCGCCATCCACAGAAACCATATGTTCTTTAACCATTAGATGTAGGTGTGTGTAAGTGTAGCTCGAATCCTTCTTATAAAAACATCCTAGTATATTGAGTATACTGGTGTTGTTACAAAAGAAATGAATAAAAAGAGTTTAGGGGGTTGGAGAAGAAAAATAAAACAAAACAACATTAGAAAATACATTACCTCAAAATCGGGTAACTCTTTTTGATTTGAGCCAAAGGCTTCCTTGGGAAGAGTTCTGCCCAAAGTGAGGATTCTAGGAGTAAGAGGGGGAAGTTGGGAGAGTATTTTGTCAGAGGTTGGCCGAGCCAAATGGCTTGAAAGTGTAAATGAGGTGGGAGAGGTGGGGGCCTTTTATAAGTGGAGAGGAGGGGCACTTTTGGAAAGATTGAAATGTTACATTATTTCACAATGCTTTTCGGATTCTAAAGGTCCCAAACTTATATAATTCGAGGCTAAGGTGATAAGGGTTCGAAATATCCTCATCCAATTGGCTTTGGAGAAGTGTAAGCCTTGTATGTTGCATTATCTTCCCATTTTATTTAAATCATTAAATAATGAGGTCATCGCTGCATCATAATGATGTCATAAATAATTTAATTTATTTAATGTAAAAAATTATAAGAAAAATACTATGATGTAGGAAATCTTTTTAGCTTTCTAATTAATATTTATAATCAAAATTTGGACTTGTGTAACCCCACTTAAAAATTGTTTTAGTAAAACATTTTATGTTTGTGTCATTTTTTACTTTAACATTAAATAAAAGTTATTTATGTCATTTTCTAACTAAAGTGGCTCCATGGGGTCCCCAAGTTTACCCATGGGTTGTCTTGGTCGGCCATGACTCATCCAATAGGATTAGGACAAGTGTCATGCTCATCTCATATTATTATAACATTATTTGTACCTTAAACTACACTAATTACCTCTAATCGCGATTAAGAACTTAAAAGTTACTATTCACCAAAAAATTATTTTAATCTCATTGAACCACATTTTACTTCTTAATGACAACCATGTATGTCGGATTTTTGAAAATCAAATCACAGAAGTGGTAATATTTCATTTTAACGAAAAATCAGTTTTTAACAACCACTTAGTGGTTTCACTATTCATCAAAAATTGAAGTTTTTCAGAATAAAGCCAAAATTTCACCCTAAGCTATAATTGATATTACGAATTCAAAAATGATTTCTATTTTACAAAATTCCAAACATATTAGTTGCATTAATTAATTTTATAATTAATTCCCGCTGTCACAACAAATAGCGTGTTTTTAAGAAACAATTTATATCAAAAGATTGGCAATTGTTTATGTCCAATTTCAATGTTAAATTAATTCTAATGACCACCATTGGATAAAATGGTAAAAATATATTCTAATTATACTCTAAAACCACTCAATAGTATAATTTATCACTATGAATTATTTTGATTAAAAAAGTTGTTTTAAGTATTTTTCACTATTCATAAAAATATTGAAGTTCTCAGAAAATTACAAAAAATTCAACATAGGCTAATTTCAATATTAGGAATACAAAAATGAAGTCCATTTTGAAATATAAAATTTCTATAATTTTAAAAAGTGGTTATTACTATTCATAACGGCTACTTTGATTTTTCGCGATGTTTTAGAACTCGAAGTTGCGTACAATGCAAGCTATTGTATTATTGAATGAGAAGCGTATCGTGGAAGCTCGGGGTGTTACATGTAGCAGGGTCTAGGAAGGTTCCATACACATAGTTGAGGCATGTCATTAACCATGATTATAGGTGGATGTGAATTTTGGTGTTCTAAGAATTATTCTAGGCATACAAAAATTAACACTCAATAAATTAAATGATCATAAATCAAGAATTATATTTTATAAATATATTATCAAACATAATAATGAATGAACCAGAGTGACCAACTATTGGGCCTAAAACTTTATTAAATTCATTATATTTTGCATCTATCTATTAAGTATGGTTTTTCATTTCCATTATCTTTCCAACGTTTTCAATATTTTCATAAAATAATAAAAAAACCAAAATACAATAAAGTGAATTATGAATAGTAAGTGATCGATTATAATACTCCTTATGTGAGATGTCCCTGGTCAGCCACTGTCTTGTACTAGGAAAGATTTATTATCTTTTTCACCTCAAAAATGGTTGGCGCATCAAAACATTTCACCACTTCTATGGAGTGAGTGACAATCTAACATAGATTTTTTATGACTTAAACTCTAATGAAAAATTATTTCCTTTTGATCATGATATAGAAATAACTTTTCTAACTAGACATAAAAAATTTATTTTAGAGGCCAGTCTTGAATAAATAAATATAGAGGACTTGAGTGATACAGATATTATTCAATCCATTCCTATAATAATAAAAATAAACCCCAATCAAACCTGAAGGGATCTTTGTTCCCCCCAATCTTTCAATCCACAAAACCAATTTTCCAATACTTCCTTTCAAAATTAATTTGAACTATGTGTTAATATGATTCTAGTGCTACCTAATTCCATGGTATTAAAGGTGAAGAATAAAACTAGCATGTTGAAGAATTTTGCTTTATGTGTTCAAGAATTAAACTAAGGGGAGTATATGAAGGTCAAATCAAGTGGAATGAATTCCAATTTTCACCCGAAGAAGTTACTAAGGAGTGGCTGTATAGCCAAAAACCAGAGAGATGAAAAATTGGGATGACCTCCAAAATTAGTTTTAGTTAAATATTATTCCCCTCCCACAAAGTATAGAAATTAAAAATGAGATACGTTCCATCTAACAGTCATCTAGATAAACACTTTATGAATATTGTATATATTAAAGAATATATGTGTGAGTTTATCTCATCAATCTATGGGGAAACATCAATTTGTTGTGTAATTTTATTTATAAATGTTTGGAAATTAAAAGAACCCCTTGGATGAATCATCTGGAATAGATTTTATTTCCATGTCACCAATGTAATATTGGATCCAAATTAAAAAGATAACAAAAAAATTACACCAATTCAAAACAAGAGGTATTAGAAACATGATGAATTTATGAGGTAATAACTCATGATTCATCATCTTCACTTGAAACCAAAGTTTATGAAACAAAAAGTTTAGTAAGACACATGGTTGGGAAGTGAGTGAGTGAGAAACATGACCCATCTTTGAGATATGGTTTATGTTCTCCATCCAACAAATTTATTGATCAATGTGTTAAAGTAAAAAGGTATAGAGAGCTATTTATTCTTATTTAAACCATGTAAATTTGATTAAAATCATTCATGGAAAGAAATATAACATGGGAAAAAGGATTTATAAGCCAACATAACAAGGATGGACCCCCCTTTAGATTCAATACCCATATAATCTAAAATATCAACCACAATTATAAAGAACAACCCATTTCCAAAAACATTACTAATAGTTATAATAGAAACATTATTATCAACCGACTTATTTCAAAAAAAATCCTTATAATCATTCATCAACTTGTGCACCGTTATTTGAGAATCAATATCCATTGTCCAAGGATTTGGGGTTATACGATAAGATAAATAATATATCAAAAAAGTTTGAAAATATTATGGACATGATGACAAAAATTCAAGGTAAACATCAGACCCAAATGTACCAAATTTTAAGGATAGTGTAAGAATGATTATAAAAAGGAATGACAAGGTTATTCAGCCACATGAACCGAAGGCATTTTAAGCCAAACCTGAAGAAATAAAAGTTGAAAATTTTAACTAGATTATTGAAGATAAACTCAACTAACCAAGATAAGAATAAAGGAATAAAGAAATGAATAGAATATAGTTTAAAAAGGAAAGACCCCAAAAAAATTAGCAAAGGAAACACATAGAAAAGAATGAAAATTCACTACCATTCTATTCTATGTTTACTTATTTGAATATTTTATAAGAGAACAAATTCAAGAAGAAACTCATGAATTATTTTAAATGGTTGAAATAAACATCCCTATTTTGGAATCCATATGACATATTCCAAAGTATAACAAAATTACAAAGTATATTTACTCTAATAGTAAGGGACTTGATTGGAATAAGATAATATGATTAGGGTGGATCATACCATTTTTGATAATGCCACAATTGCCTAAAATGTGTCAAGATCATGGGAAATTTTATATTCCATTCTCTATTTTATAATTTAATTTTCATGATGCTCTATATCATCTTAATGCTTCTATAAACGTAATGGCTCAATCTATATTTCCATCTATTCAAATATGAAAATTGAAAACCCTAGAATTTTTGTTATAATTGGAAAATAGATCCATTATTTTTTCTATAGTAGTTTTAAAAGATGTGCTAGTCGGGGTGGAAGGATTGATATTTGCAGAAAATTTATATGTTCTTACTAGGGAGGAAGAAAAAGAATTGGATTGTTCATAAATATAAATGAAGTATCCCTTACCATGTATCTTAGAGATAACATGGCACAATTTAGTATTTTGGACTCCAAGAATAAAAATTCAGGAAATTATTCAATATTTGAAATTTCCCATGAAGATGGTATTGTAACCATTAAAGATGTTGTAATTATACATGAATTATTTTCCTCAGGAGATCAATTTTCCTTTGAAAATACCACAAAATAGGTAAGTGCCCAAAAATATTAAAATTTTGATTTTATGTTAGAAGAAGAGATAACATCTGATTTAATTTATAATTTATTAGAAGTGGATGATTTGGTTGTTTTATGTTGGAGACTCAAGATTTGGAAGTGGCTAATGTAAAATCAATCTCATATATTTAACAACCAGTAATACAGAATTATAACTTATCCATTTTGATTTAAGATAATTATACCTCATGGAAGAAGAAAAATTTCAAATAATTATTTACAATGACCTATCCAAAACCTAATAATAGGCATTGATTGACCTTATGAAAAGAAAAATATGAGCTATATGGATGAGCTTAGGAGAAATCCATGTAATAATCCATAAAATATTCTCACACAAAATATTATTAGAGGGAGACTCTTAACCTATTTCAAATCCACAATGAAGGATAAACCCCACCATAATAGTGGTAGTAATATAAGATATAATTTTTTTTACTAGATACTATCATATATCAAATTTCTTATTCACGCTGGATTATTTATGTCCATGTTGTTCAAAAGAAAACCTGTTTAACCATTGTGGAGAATGAGAATAATGAATAGATTCCCATGATATTTTAGAATATTTGGAGTGTGTATTGGTTATATGAAGATGAATCATGAAAATATAAAATAATATATTCCCATTAAATTCATTTAGCAAATTATATACAGATTAAAATGAAGAAATAATTATTTTTTAGATGAATTATCTTGATATATTTATGTACCCATTGTTCTGGAAGATCATGAAAAGGAAACCTTCACATAAACTTTGGAAAAATTTCCTACAATAGGACCCATTTTGGGTTATAAAAATACCTATGTACATTCTAAAGGTTCATGTTATGTATATTTTCATATCATGATAATAATTTATTATAATTATTTCCTAATGAATTTACTATTTTTGGATATCCTTATGATAATTTCATGAGAAATATGAAAAAATCTTTGAAAACATGGATTGAAAACAATCTTGTTTAAAATTTTGAAAAGTTTAACTTCATGGCTAAGAAAGGTATAGTGTTAGGAAACATATTAAATCATTCTTGGGATATGAATGACTCTATTGAAGAGTCATCAATGATTCCAGTAAGATTGCTCTTCCTATATACATATTACTTATAAAAGAATTTGAATTTGAATTTAATTATGATTTTGGGGAAGTATTTTATGATATGAAGGAAAGGATGATAATCTCATTGATAATGCAACCACCAAATTGGGAACTTCAATTGGAGCTAAATTGTGATGAATTTAACCATGGTGTGGGAGTATCACTATCTTAAATAATTGAAGGAATAACTAAGTGATATCTTTTCATACTAGGAAATTAGATTATTATCATATAAATTACACAACAACTATAAAGGAGTTCCCTGTAGTTGTTTTGGAATTAGATAAATTTTGATCTTACTTGTTGGAACTAAAGTGTTTGTCATTTTTGATCATACAACTCTAGGTACATGACGAAGAAAGAGGATACTGAGACAATTTTGGTATGATGGATGATACTCTTTCAAGAGTTTAACTTAGAGTTCAAATAAAATAAGGGTGAGGAAAATTAGGTGGAAGATCACTTTAGTAGAGTTCCCAAAATCACTGAAGCAAAAATCCTAGAATAGTACCCACTAAATGATCACTTAACTGGAGAACAACTATAAATTATGAAAGGTTAAGAAACATGGTATGAAAAAATAGTGAATAATTTAGTGACTTATTATGTACCATGTAACATCCCACACATCCTCAATGGATTGAGATGATGTGGAATTGCTACTTGGACTTAGGTGACATCCCCAAGATACCAAAGAGAGGAGACACATGCCAAGGGCTTCCTTAAGATATGAGGATGGTTTAAATTTGAAAATAAAGCAATACAAACAAGAATACCATAACCAAAAATACTATATAATTCATGATTACAATGTATTAACACTAAAACAATACCAACTCATATCAAAACCAAACTATAACAGAGTACTAATGTAGAAGACTACTAGAATCAAATTAAAAAGAGGAAGAAAAAACCAAAAATCTCAGATACTCCGATGAAATAAACTCCATAGTTCCAATCAAGATCTAAAATCCAAGATCCAACTCCACAATACAACCCAAAGTATCTTGATTTATCACTAAATAAATGAGATACTTTTGTTTTACTTGTGTCTTGATTATGAACATCTACAAAAGCACCGCAGTGCTAAAGAAGGTATGAGTAATGAAAATTATAAGGTTTTCCCCAAATTATTTCCCTAATCACACCAATAGGATATATATTGTCAAAAAATATATAAAAAACATATATGAAACAATTTTTAAGGAAATAAACCACACAAATCTTTAATACCATTTATTAGTTTTCCATCTTGGAATTCAAATTTAATTCTATATATCCACACATGCATGACCATGAGACAATTCCATACTCATGAGAAATCTCTCAGTGATCTACCAAGTCATCATAAGGTAAGAAATATCTCAGTATCCATTACACATATAATACTGAACAACAAATCATATTTCCACCAAGACCCATATATAATATAAACACACACCACCAAGTATGACCAAAATCCATGCCAATACATTATTCTAAAAACATTTCATTAATAAAATCCTTTCATTTAAATCCTTTAAAATTTTTTCTTCAATGAATCTAACTAATCAACTATTTTAATATAAAAATATTAAAATCATTTATCAATTCACGTTGCACAAAAATTTCAAAATTCTACAAACCACAACCAAAGAGGGTTTCTATCAAGCATTGAATATAAATTTCACAATAAATTTCATGAAATTCATCCAATTTGAATCTTAATACATGATTTTCTAATAATAATAGTTAATAGTGAATCCACACACCTCATAAATTATGGTGAAAATGTAGAACGACGTAAATTATTTAATAAGGCTGGGCCGAATCTCCAAAAAACCACCTTAGATATTGTTCCCTACCATAAAAATAGCCTGATATCATCATGATTAGAATTAACCATTATAGATATATCCCCAATGAACTATATATATGAATCTATGATAGGGTTGAAGAATATATATAATGGACACCACCAAGAATAGAGACTTACCTATAAATCTGGCCTTCAACACACCACAATTTTCCAAAAAAATCACTTCAATATTTATGGGGAGAGATTCCACAAGTTTTTGGTGGAAGAAACCAAGTTAGGGTATAAATGATGTAAAAAAGGTAATTTGGTGATAAAATGAGTTTGATCCACTTTTTTAGGACCCAACTTTTAAACATCCAAGGTTAGTCACACTATTAGGCAAATTGTGTGCTCACTATGAAAGTGCCTCTGTCTTTGAAAGCATGATTTCTTACAGGCGGACACATGATTTGGCCAAATTTTTCACCTAATAATGTGCCTACCCAAATTACACTACCTTAAATTCATGGTTTCTTGAAAATATTTCCTGATTTCGTGAAGCTGTATCATGGTTTCTACTAACAATACTCAAACCATGAATCTATTTAAAAAAAATCATGGAAAATGTCCTCTAAACCCTCTAAAACATCACCCAAAACATCAAATATATAAAATAAATAAATAAAAGGTAACTTAATTGAAACCGAGGGTGATACATTCTTCACACCATTGGAATTTCCACCCATATAAAGTAGATAACCATCATTTACCTGAAAGAGTTTGGACCATTGATCGACCATTTCTTTCTCTCATTCCCAAGTTTCTTCTTAAATCCAACCTTGTTTCTAAAAAAACCCACACTAGACCATTGATTTTACAATTAAATACTTTTTCTTTCCTATCCACAATCTGAACTAGCATGTGCTATAATGATGAATTCAGATCTTGGTCAATGTGATCCCATAGAATCACATGGACTGGATCAGGTTGATACCTTTTCAACTAAGATGCATGAAACACATTATTAACTACACTGAACCATGTTGAAAATTACAACTAATATAACCCCACACCAACTCATTTAGGTTTATCAAAATGACATTTTTATCAGGGAGATAACTTTACCTTCTTCCCAAAATATTGACACCCAAGCACTGGAGATATTCTTAATAACACATGATCACTCACCTCAAATGAAAATGACCATCAAAGATGATCCTCATATGATTTTTTATGACTCTGATCCGCTTATATTATATTACTAATAAATTTAATCACCTCCACTATCTCTTGGAAAAATCTTGGCCCAACCAGTGATGTCTAACCTATTTGCACCTAACAAAGTGGAGAATGATAAGGATTACTATAAAATGCTTCAAAAGGATACATATGTATCGAGGCATGATGACTATTGTTATAAGGGAAATCAAATAAGGTTATGTGCTCCTCATACGAGCCACCAAAATCCCTTAAACAATCCCACATTATGTATTCCAATATTTTTATCATACTTTTGGATTACCCATCCATCTTAAGATGATACACCATACTCATATTCAATTGAGTCCCAAGGGCATGCTGTAAGGATTTCCAAAAAATGAGATGTAAACCACATATCATAGTTGTATACTATTTAGACTTGTATTCCATTCTTCTTTACCACTTCTTAGATATAGTTTTTTGAAAAGTAATCGATCATATAAGATTCATGAATAGGGATGAAATGAGATGAATTTTTGAGCCAATCCACTGTCACCCATATGAAATCATGTTTCTGAACCATCCTTGGGAAACCCATCACAAAAATCCATGGATATAATCTCCCATTTCCCAAAAGGAATAGGTAAATATTGGAACATACCTACTGGTCCTTGATGCTCTTCCAAAACCTGTTGAAAAGTTTAGCATCTCGAAACAAACTTAGCCACCTTCTTTTTCATTCAGACCCACCAAAACTATTCTTTCAAAGAATTATACATCTTGTTTATTCTAGGATTAATATCCCATATCGAATGGTTGTAATCATGAAGTAGTTTTTCTTGACAAGCCATATGTACAACCATCCTATCTCAAAATTAAAAAACTTAATTCCCGTCCAATTTCTATCCATCAATGGTCTCCCAACCATTGTGTTTTGACCTTATCACAACACATTCTGAATCATTTTTCTGGGATTATTTAACCGTATAGACAAAATTATGAACACAATATCTAGAAATAAAACCACTATAATCCCGTGGTCTTCACAATACAAGTCCAAATCATCTATCATCGATATCAACTTCCACTGATCTGAAGCCTCTTTTACCAACTGAGAAGGAAACTTTCTGCTTAATGCATCTACCACCAAATTTCTTTACCTAACGTATACATAAAGTCAAAGTTGATCATTTGTAGATACTCTATCCATATTTTTTTTATTTTGTATAAATACCTTTGTGAAAAAATATGTTTCAAAATATTATGACCTATAACACTGTAAAATTATCACCAAAGAGGTAATGACGCCTATTTTTGAAAGCATGGACTATGAAAGCTAACTCCAAATCATGTGTTGGGTGATTATTATCATAAAAATGTAACTTTCACGATCTATAAGAAACAACAGTATCATCCTACATGAGAGAACATCCCAACCCAGATCCCGAAGCTCACAACACACCATGTACCCTTATCCTGATTTTGACCAGATCTAGATCAGTGTTGATGTAAGGAGAAATTTAAGCTCTTGAAAAGAGTTATGACATTATTCATACCATTTTTATGGAAATTTTTTTCAAGTAAAATATAAAATAGGTGAATCTAGTCATGAAAAATTATGAAAACAATGTCGGTAATAACCATCTAGACCAAGGAAACTTTGTATCTCAAGGGAATTCTTTTGTGGTTACAAGAGATAACAACCTACATCTTTTCAATATATATAGAAGAACATATTTCAAAAATAACACGACCAAGGAAATGTACTTATTGTATCCAAAAATATCAATTTTATAAGTTTTCATAAAAACTATGATCCTTCATTATTTATAACACAATCACCAAGTGTTTTTCATGATCAAACCTTGTCCTTGAATACACAACATGTCATCCACAAACACATCCAAAAAATTATATATATATATATATGAAATATCTAATTAATAAATTCTCTAAATACAATTGGTGCATTTTTAATACCAAAAGGCATAACCACATACTCACAATGGACATATCTACATCTGAAATCTGTCTTTGGAATATCCTCCTTCCAAACTCTCAATTGGTGATATCCTGATCAAATTCAATTTTAGGGAACCACTAGGCTCCCCTCAATTGATCGAATAGAGCATCATAACATGGAAGTGGATACCAATTCATTATCATAACTTGTATATTCTTATCATAATCCAAACACATCCAAATATTTAAATCCTCCTTTTTAAAAAACAAGATCAGTTCTACCCACAGAGATATACTAGGCCAAATGAACCCATTGTTTTCCAGCTCTTCCAAATGAAATTTCAATTCCCTTAACTCTATTCATTCCATCTGATAATATGGAAGGGAAATAGGATGAGTCCTTATATGAAGATCAATTTTAAACTACACTTCTCTTATGTGTGGAAACCTTGAGAGTTTGTTTGGGAAAACATCTGAAAATAGATCTACAACCACTGGTAAAATTATATTATCGATATACTCCACTGATACAAAAGTCAAAAATTACAAATGGTATGAGAAAGTTCGAACTATTGGTTCCAACAAGCCCATTACACTGACCTTTACATTACAGTCTCATTTAAAGAGATTCTTGATTCCATCATTAGTCGTAAAACTAACCTTTTGGGAATAATAGTTGATGTGAGATTTAAACATAGTCAACCAAACCATACCAAATATTATTTTTTATACATCCATCTCAAGTTTATAAAAATACCATATGAACTAAACTCCATAAAAAGTTATATAGAACATGCTCTAAACATATTGGATCAATATTCTCTTTTACCAAGAGGAGTTTGAAGTTTCAAAATTGAAGGAATCATCTCAAAATTTAAACCTAGGAGATAAACAACACAAGAAGAAATAAATTAATGAGATGCACCCATATCAATAAAATCATGAATAAAGGTAAAACTAAAAATTAATTATACCTCTCATCATCAATGGTCATAATTGATCATCCACAATAAATTTCTCAGCTCGATATAACTGCTTAATCACTGCACTTTTTCTTTATTTACCTAATGAGATTTCACTGCCTGAGGACTCATGGTATTCCAGGAATCACTATGGATATCACGATTCTATTTATGAGAATTATTCTGATACCCTCATACCATTAAATCATACGACGTTTTCGGAACATGAGATGTGTCCCGAACACCAAACCTTGAAGAACTAAAACAATAAAGCTAAGGATTACCAATCTGATTGAAATTGTTGCATGATATTGTTGGTGCCATACAACCTCACATCATGTGATCAAAATATCAATATTAAAAACATACATATTTACTATTGGTTCTTGGAGGAATATTCTCCAATCCAACCATATCATTCTGAGTTATTCAACTATCATAGAAATAGGCATCCCTATTCCACTTGTTCCTAGCATTAGAGTTCCCACATTTTCTTTAAGGTGTCAACATGCTTACTCCACCCAAATTTTATTATATGTATCTCTATTCCACCTTCTCTCTATTGACCATTTTTTATAATCCTTTATATAGATCATGTCAATCATTGAGTGAATATCTTACATAAACCTTGATTAAAAAGTGCACGCTTTCAAGGACGCACTTACAAAAAATTTGGGTGAAAAGAAGATTATATTCATAAATTTAGCCGCATACTATATCACTGGGATATTCTCCCACTTTAATCTAAAAAAGTCTACCTCTATTTATATTCTAAATAAATAAGGATAAAATTATTTATTGAATAATTATTCAAAACCTCCTATGAAATTCCTTGTTCCAATTTATCTTGAAATTCTAAATCCCACCACTACAGTGAAATAACATCAATAACATATGTTTCTAACATGACGTTCAACTACACTAGTCTGCTAAAAAAACCAAATATTCATTTCATCCCACTTAGCCACACCTCTACATTCTCTGGTTCTAAATCACCCCAAAATATCAGGGAATTCTTCTTCTAGAATTGAATGGAATGATCTACTTTAATTGGTTAATACCTTCATTTCCCTCTATCCAAAGATTCAAAATCTTTAGCTTTACTCGGAACTAGAAATTGGTTCACCTATATGTTAGGTGCAACCACATTCTCATTATCCTCTTCCAGTTGGTTTATGTGATGCTTAATGGTTCCATTTTCTATAAACATAAAAATAATCCACAAGTCTCACTCTATAGAAACTAAAGTCTTAAAAATTTCAAATTTTACAATATCACAACTATTAGAACAAGGATTTCCCAAAATTCAATAATTTTCATCTTCAAACCAATTTTTAAATTTTCACCATCAATTTCAAAATCAAAATACTTTCAAATTACTAATATCATTGACTTTTCAAATTCTCACATTTGAAAACAATTTAAACATTTTTTGAAAATAAAAATGTTTACAATAAATCATAAATCATTAATAAAAATGAAATAATCACTCCTAGTGGGAAGTCATTTGTACAATTCATTTCGTCCTCTCCTCATTGGATAAACCCATGACAATGAGATTTCAACTCTTATAAGTGTACCAAAACACTTATGTTCTAAAAATACCTAGCAACATTAATTTCATAATAATTAGGTTAGATATGATTCTTTATTCTTTATATTTTATGTTGTGAGGTTCATAATCCTAGTTACCATCCCAACATAACTACTAATCAAGAATGATTTTCAACTCTAAGACAGAAACAAATGAACAAACTAATACCATTTATGTCACAAATATGTTTAGACCGATCCGGACTGATACCACTTTTAACATTACACCCCTCCTTATTATCTTGAGATGAGGTGTAATTTATACTTGGCCTTGGGAGACATCCCCAAGATGCCAAATGCTGGTAATAAATATTAAGGCCTTCATTAACAGATGGGGGGTGATTTTCCCTTTGAGAATAAAACAAGAGAACCAGAAATACCACAACCAAAACCACTATATGATGCATTATAACAATATATTAGCACTCAAGAAATTACCAACTAATATCAAAACTAAAATATAAAAGAGTACCAATGATGAAGACTACAAACATCAAGTAGAAATAGGAAGATAAAACCAAAAATCTCAAAGACTCCTAAGAAAGAAACCATATAACTCCTAAAAATCTCCAATATCCAACACCAAAATACAACCTAATGTATCATGATGAATCAGTAAAGACATGAGATACAATGACTTTACATTTTTCTCGATAAGCAACATCTGAAAAAGCACCAATGTGCCAAATAATGGGTGATTAATGAAACCCAATCAGGTTTCCCAAAATGAATTACCTACTCAGGCCACTAGGATGGAACATGTTAGAAAATTTATATAAAAATATTTATATAATACAATTTAACACATTTTATATCAGAATATAAAAAAATTTACATAAACAAACTATTTTCCCAAACCAAGTCCATTTTGTTGGAAATCATCCACCCAATTGTTTAAACACATTTCTCAGTTTTCTAGTTTGACATACCCATTTCATTCAACATATACACACACGCATGCCAAGGTGACAGTTCCATACTCATGAAAGGTATCTCTTCAATCTAAAAATTCATTATAAGGTAACAAATATCCCATGTATCTTGACACCTTTGGAACCAAGCATGAATACATATTTCAACCATGCCCCATATGCAACATGAATACACCCAACCAAGTATGGACGAAAACCATTACCATTCAATTATTGTAAAACCATTTCAATAAACCAGTATTTTTATTGAATTTTTTTTCTAATACTTTTTCCATGAGTTGAAACAATAAACTATTTTAAAACCAACATTTTAGAATCATTTATCAAATCACTTAGCACAATAATTTCACAATTCCAAAAATGATCACTAAAGAGGGTTTCTATCAAGCATTGGACATAAATTTTACTTTCAATTTCAATCTAATGAGGAGGGGTGAGATATTACATAACATATAATCTTAAACACTATCAAATTTTCAAACTAAAATATGAATCTAGATTCTATATTTCGCTGGATTTAATTATTTAGAAAATTTTCAACAAACAAGTCATAAGAAGGTTCTTACTAATATGTGAAATTGAATCTATTATTGAATTCCATCACACAATTTCTTATGAAGGATACATTTTACATCAAATTATGATAATAAAAGTTTTTCTATTATTAAATATATTGGAAAATTTTGTTTAAATATCCTCATTAATATTGTATGAAATGTGAAAAATGTCATTTTTTGGAAATATTTCAAAAAGGAAAGAGATGCATTAAATACCCATCATTTTCTATGATATATATTAATTATTGAGTATGGATTTTATGGAAACATTTAAAATTTATTTTTTGGAAGTCATACATTATTATTACTATCAATTATGTCTCAAAATAGGTGGAATCCAAGCCCACCGAAAATGACGATTCAGATGTATTGCTTGATTTTTTCGAGTCTAGTATTTTTTATTAGTTTGGAGTGTCGAGATCCATTTTAAGAGGCCAAGGGAATAAATTATGAAAGAAATTATAGATGGTATATAAAAAATTATGGGTTTTATCACAAGATATATACAACCTACCATCACTAAACTAATGGGAAAGCTGAAGCGTCCAAATTGGAAATTAAAGGTACTTTTGAAAAAATAGTTAAATACAACTAGAAGGATTGGAGCCAAATATTGGATAAAAAATTATGGGAATACCATAAATCATATAAGAAACCTATAGGTATGATCCCATACCAGCTTATTTTTGGAAAATGTTATTATCTATCAATTGAGTTGACACACTAAGATTATCAAGCTTTAAATATGATGAATATGGACTTGGAAAGTACTGAAAAAGAAGGTAAACTTCCATTATAATATCTAGAGTAAATAAAAATAGATTAATTTTAAAATTACATAATTTACAAAGAGATAACCCAAGTAGAACATGAAAACATTATTCAAATGAAGACCTTTCAACTTGGATACCAATTTCTTCTCTATAATTCTAGATTGAAGTTAATACCGAGTAAGAATCATTCCATGTTGAAGGGAACTATTGTTGTTAATCATGCCTATCATTTTGGTTTCATTTAGATCAAGGAAAAAGAATAAGAAAAACCATTCACTATCAATATTCGATGGTTTAAAAATTTTCATGGGAATCTACATTACCAACCGGGGGATGAGATCACATTTCTACAACCGATATATTAATCATTAGTCAATATGTTAGGCCAATAAAACAATATTAAACAAAGTCCATTTGGGGAGTAAAATCATGTTTTAATGTTTTCTTATTATTTAGGAGTTTATTATGTAGTCATTTTTTCCCTTTACCCCTCTAAACTTCAATGAAATGGTTCTTACACTTGAATGAGTTTCTTTTTTTGAAGTAACATCTTGAAATAAAGTCATTGTGTAGTCAAAAAACATCAATGAGAGAGAGAGATGAGGGAAACATGATTCATTTATATGGGATTTCACTTTTAATTTTAAAATATTATGAATCTTGGTTTTTTTATATCTATTTAGAGATTTAATCTAGAATTTTCATTCCCATACCTAGACTCTTTAGTTTTACTTGAATAATCTAAGAGATATGTGTTTCTTAGGAACTCTATGATTCCATGCTTCATATTTCAATGATATTGCGATTTAATGTGTAAGATAGAAAAATAAATTATTAGAGTTAATCGTATGTGATAATTTTATGAATAATAATTTGAAGGAATTAGCTGATTCAAGTAGAAGAAATTTCTCTACCATTTTTTATGCTTTGTGAAGTTCCATGTTCAGTGTGAATCAATGAGAGGGGGAGGGGGTGAATCAGTGATCCCTAGAAATATTTTTACTAATTGATTCTTTTAAATTAAACCACTATGGGTAGTTAAAGCCTCGATCTGATCTTCTTGTATCCCTCAGCCTTAGCTCGAATGATGCTGTAAATGTAAATGCACTGAACACAAGGATTTACAAGGTTCAGTTCGAAGACCTACTCCTTTCTATGTTGGTTATTCGCCCCAACATAGATTCTCCATTATAATTCGGTGAGTAATTAAAATGGTCACTAAAGTGTTACACTTTATCTCTCCTGAGTCCCACATGAAGTTCTTTATACTTCTTTACACAGTGTTACCAGAGTCCCACTGGCCTGCTTCAAAGTCCCACTAAAGATTTCTTCTCCTCCCTGAATCTCACAGGGGTCTCCTAGCTCTCGAGTCACATGAGCAACTTCCTTAATTAAGTTATTTCTTGATTCACTTTAGATGATATTTTTCTCTCTCCACAAAGGATTTCCGAATCATACTTTCCTGTGTATCCCTTCAAGAATCTTTAATAACCTTTGTCAAGGTCTATTGGCCTTGGTCAATAATTCTAATCACTTTTCTGATCACTCCTGAGTCTGAACAATGCATAGGAAATTATTTCTTCTTCTGATGAAGACTTGTCCTCCCTAATATGTGTGCAAGTAGTGCACACAACCTCTTCAAGAATACAAGAATTATTCTCCACAATATCATCTTAGTATTCCTTCTTGGACTCTCAATTACTGAAAACTCAAATATAAGCATTTCTTTAATTATGTATGGTTCCAGTCTCAAAACTCACTTACTTCATGCATGGATTTCTTGGGATTCAGTACTTCTTTTATGTGGATATCTCAATTATTTTTCATGCGTTCATGTTTTTCTATATGATTACATGCATGGGTCTGTTGATTTTAAACATGCACTATCTTCTCTTCTTTTCTTAATATTCACATACAATTTTGATTCTTTCTTTACCTGTGCACATGAATGCATGGATTCATTCAATATTCCTTTTGATCTTCCTTGTGTGAACACCTCTATGGGTAAAACACTTTGAGATCACAAACACAGACAATCTATTCTCTTCCTCATTTTCTCTTTATCTTCTTATTTTGGGTCTTATCACACACACACACACACTATCTTCTCTTCTTCATTTTCTATATTTCTTTTTTGGGTATTATCAGACACACACACACACAAACACTTGTTCTTAGGGTTTAAAGGGTGCTTTTTCTTTTTTATTTGTTCCTCCTTCTTCACATGTGAACAAACACATTATTCTTTTGTTTTCTTTACACAAACATGAACCAAAAGTTGTATGTACTCTCCTTTTTCTTTTTTCCTTTTACACATAATCTGAATGGATATATGGGTGGTGTGTGTGTGAGTTTTACTTCTCAAGAGGGAAGTGTATTATGCAGCACCTGAATTCTTGGGTTCCTCTTCCTCTCTAAGGGTATTGTATACACACACTATCCCTTTTTGAAATCTATTTCATTTCTTCATGAAACCAAGATGGTTTATAGGTTCTTCTTCATGTAGGAAGGTACGCATGGATCTTCTTCATAGAACCAAGGAGTGGTTCGTGGGTTCTGTCTTTGCAAAGCAAGGCCAGGGTGTAAGTGCACCAGTTGTGTAACGCCCCGACCCTAGTTACCCAGAGTTGGTGCATTATTACATATCATTGGAATGATCACCAGGAATCATGTCCCGAAGGACCAATCAGTTTAGTATTCTTGGAAACACTAAATATATTCATAAGTCTTACAATTACATCATTAAATGAAAACTACAATAAAATATTGTCTTCATATCCCCTCATACTATCCCTGTAGGTCATTCATAAAATACTTCTTCACATCCTGTGAAAAATAAAACATTGAAAGGGGTGAGCTCAGATGCTCAGTAAGGATAACAATATAGCAGAAACTTTCATAATAAGCATTAACATTTAAGGCAATGTATAACTAAAACAAAATCCTTTTCAACTTTAAATTCAGCATACTATGGTGGAAATAAAATCAAATAATTCCATTTACTTATTCACATGGATATTCTACTAGTCTAATAATGACATGCAATATCAATAACCACTTTCATAATGATGGAATGCATAATGCCAGACTATCATAACCACATAGTCAAGGCCTCATGCCAAGACTACAAATAAGATTTTGTCAAGGCCTTGTGCCAAGACACTTGTTTGTCTCATGAGACATACTGATGCATCGAGGAGCTATAGAGGGCTCCAACCGTGACTTAATAAGTCCAATGAATTCCTCATATGAACAGGTTTAAACATAACATAAACATTAGTATTAAAACTAGCATATGAAATGTCAATACTTTCTCCATAAACCATGAATGGTATAAAAATAACACATCCATAGTCAAACATATCACAAAACCTTCAATACAATATGGAATTTTTTTATCATAATAAATAAACTTCAAATAAGATTAAAATCCATCAAAGGATGTTGACATAGATGAAATCAAAACTATTTGAGAGAAATATCTCTTTTTTTAAATCATTTAAAAGTCACATAGTTATAAAATAAAACATTTACTTTGAAAATATCCTTATAACCTTTTAAGGGGAGCTTTGAATATTTTATAATGGCGGAAAATAGCTGCACCCGCTGTATATGTTAAAAAAAGACATTCTTACCTTAATTCTGTCGAAAAGGTTAAAAAGGACCTTGTTTGGGAAACGACCGAAATATTCCTTTATAAACTTCTTATAAAAATTCAACAAGGTTAAAAATTACTTTAAGCCATATTCTATAAAATATTAAGAATTATTTGAAATACTTTTTTAAGAAACATGGATGTGGATGATAAATAGGTCCCAGTAGATAATTACGTATAAACAACCTCGAATAATGAAGAGATTGTGAAATAAACCCTTACCTTGTACTTTTCCTTGGTTGTGGGTAGGTTAACCTCCTGTATAATGGTGAAATATTTTTTATTAAATTATAAAATAATCATATACATTAATATGATATCATATATGATCTTTTAACATTTCTTTGTTAATAATATTTTAGTATTATCGTTGTTTCAGGTGTTAACTCACTCAATTTCTTTTATATGTTTTGTTAAATAAGCCGTGTTTGTTATGGATAGGTTGTATATTATTCATATAAAGAATGATATCAAGTCCTTAAACATTATTTTTAATCATCAAATGATAATTATACTTGAATGGATTCGATGGTGAATGAATTTAATCGCGTTCGTGGAGAGGGTAGTCCGTACGTACGCACGAGCGACAATATCATTCTTTTGATATTAAAATAATATATAATTGGATGGTATATCATATATAAAGATTCATTATCATTTTATATTTATTATTTACTTCAATTACACATCATTATCATTTCCATAAAAATAATAATGTTTTGAATAACAAGTACACCACGACGTGGAGACGGTAAGCCGTACGTACGCACGTATGATGACATGTCATTAAAAAGATGGATATGATACTGAATATGGTTGTACCATATTTATAATAACATCAAATCATATATAATATAGTGGAGTTATTATTTTATAATGTAAATAACAAATAAAGAAGAAGTTGAAGAAGAAAGGAACTTGAAAGAGGGTGGTGAAAACATTACCTCTTCTTCAGGTTCTTCCTTTTGATTTGATCAAAAAGGATCTTTAGGTTGGATTTATGATCAAAATAAGGCCTCTAGGATGACGTTAGGGAAGTTGGGAGGTCATTTCGGTAGGATTTTGCCGAGCCAAATGGATTTGAAGGTGTGAATTAGAGATAAGTGGGATTTCCCTTTTATAAGCAGGGTGAGGGGATCCTTTGGAAAATCTAGAAATATTTTTTTATAATAAATCCATATTCGGTTTCTAATGGCTCAAAAGTAGATTATTTAGAGGTTAAGGTTGGTATAGGTCGAAAAAAACTCAAACAATAGGATTTAGATAGGTTTGGGTCACATTATTAACCTTATATTTTAGTTTTGACTCTTAGTTAATTAGTTTGACATTTACCATGTCTCTTTGTATTTTTATATTATATGGTTAATAAACTTACCATATACATCCAAGATAACCTGAGGTTGTTCCTTAATGATACACCTATCATTATATAAGTCTCTTGGCCGAACCATAGATTTTTTAGGAATTGAATATCAATTAATAATATAATATTTGTTTTAAAAACACTTTTATGTCAATTTTGACACTATTTGGTATTTGATTTTTGTGAAAATCATAACAGCATGATTACTTCGAAAAAACATAATTAAATCAATACTAACAAGTAATATTAATCTATAAAATTAGTGTAATTCATAAAAAGTCTCAAATTTCCTTTATTGGGGTATTTATATTATCAATTATCTTAATATTTCATTAATACGATAATTACTGCATCATTATTGTGTCATGAATAAATCAAATTATCTAATGTCTAAAAATTATAAATAAAATCCCATTATGTAGGAAATTTATTTATCTTTATAATGAATCTTTATAATCGAATTTATCTTATGTATAACGCTATATGAAATTTTTTTAGTAATTAAACGTTGATTTTAACTCTTTTAACTCTTCTTTGAATTAAATAATAATAAATGTCATAATCTAATCCAAGTGGACCTAAATGATAATATTTTATTCCTAAGGTTGTTTTTGGTCGAGATACATTTGTCCAATAGAATTAGGACATGTGTTAAGGTAATATTAATTTCATTGTTACCCTTAATTACTCTATTTACTTTTAACAGTGGTAAATAAAAGTAAAAAGTTACTATTCACCAAAAATTATTTTTATCTTATTGAACAACATTTTACTCCTTGATATTAACTGTGTCTCTCAGATTTTCGAAATTCCACTCATAGAATTGGTAAAATTAAGTTTTATGTGAATTTCCAAATTCTCCTAGGAGGTGGGAAAAGACGGTGAAAAGTTCAATAAAAGAGTCATATATCTAAAATTATTCTAAAATAACTCCAATTAATTACATTGAACTTATATAGGTATTATGTATATATTTTGACCATAATTAAATTTAAATAAAATAAATAATTATTTAAATAAAATAAATAATTATCTAAATAAAAATTCGATTTTAAACTACAGCTCAGTGTTTTTAACTATTCATAAAAAATTGAATGTTTTCAGAAAAATACCAAAAATTCACCCTAAGCTAATTTCTATATTCTGAATCCAAAAATGAAGTCCATTTTGAAAAATAAAATTTATAAAATTTTAAAAAGTGGGTAGTACTTTTCATAATGGCTAGTTTGACTGGTTGTGGTGTGTGTTAGAACTCGAAGTTACGTACAACACACGCTACTGTATTATTCAAAGAGAAGCGTACTGTGGAAGCTTGGGGTGTTACATTCTCCCCTCCTTCAAATAATTTCATCCTTGAAATTTCTAGAATACTACTGCATGAAAAGACTCAGGTGGTTCTTCATCATAAGTTCCTCAGGTTCCCACGTTGCCTCTTCCATCTTATGGTTCCTCCATAGAACCTTTACCAGAAGAGTCGTCCAGTTTCTCAGCACTTGCTCTCTTGAATCAAGAATCTTGATAGGCTCTTCGCAATAAGATAGATCCAGTTCCATTTATACTTCCTCATAGGTGAGTACATGCGTTGGGTCAGACATGTATTTTCTCAACAGTGATACGTGGAATACATTGTGAACTTTGGAGACACTTGGCGGCATTGCCAAACAGTAAGCTACAGCCCCAATTCGTTCTAGAATTTCGAATGGTCCGATGTACCTTGGACTCAATTTTACCTTCTTACTGAAACGTATAACACCCTTCCATGGAGATACCTTTAAGAAAACATGATCTCCTACTTGAAATTCCAAATCCTTCCTTCAGTTGTCAGCATAGATCTTCTTCCTACTTTGAGCTACTTTGATGTGGTTTTGGAATACCTTCACCTTTTCCATCGTTTCCTCCACCATTTCTGGGCCTACGAGTTTTCTTTCACCAATATCGTCCCAACAGGTTGGTGTGCGACATCTCTTTCTGTATAACACTTCATATGGTTCCATCTGAATACTTGAATGGAAGATATTGTCATAGAAAAATTCTAACAGAGGTAAATATTGATCCCACATACCCTGAAAGTCAAGTGAGCATGATCTCAACATGTCTTCTAAGGTTTGAATAGTCTGTTCTGATTGTCCATCTGTTTGAGGGTGGTAGGCAGTGCTCAAACGAAGTTCAGTATCCAAGGCCTTCTGAAGACTCTTCAGTAATCTTGAAGTAAAATGGGGATCACGATCCGAAACAATTGATAGGGGTACTCCATGAACTCTCACAACTTCATTAATATATAGTATTTCAAGACGTTCAAGTGGTAAATCCTCCCTTATAGCAATAAAATGTGCTGACTTGGTAAGACGATCAATAATGACCCATATTGGATCGTTCCTTCTAGGAGTCTTTGGTAGTCTCATGACAAAGTCTATCATGATATTATCCCATCTCCACTCAGGTATGGGAAGAGGTTGCATGAATCCTCCAGGCTATTTCCTTCTAGATTTCACTTGTTGAAAAACCATACATCTAGACACAAGATCAGAAATCTACCTCTTCATGCTGTCCCACCAAAAATGTTCCTTCAAATCTCTATACATTTTAGTTCTCCCAAGTTGTATAGAGAAATTGGAACTATGAGAATCGGCTAACAATTCCTTTTTTAGATTGGGTATAGCGGGAACACAAAGTCTCCTATCAAATTTCAAAATTTCATCTTCATACACAAAGACACTCAATCTCCCATCATTCACAGCTTTAATCTTCCTTTTAAACTCTTTATCATCGGCTTGAGAACTCTTTATCCTTTCTAGTCAAGATGGTTTGACAAACATTTGAAAACGTATCAATGTTTCACCTTCCATGGTTATTCCCATATCCAACTTTACAAGATCCATGAAAAGAGGATCCTTTTCAACTCTCATCTTATTCAAAACTCCACGATCCTTTCTGCCCAAAGCATATACAACCTTATTTGCCTTCCCCGGGTGGTAGTGTATCGTGCAATCATAATCCTTGAGTAGTTCAAGCCATCTCCTTTACCTCATGTTGAGTTATTTCTGTTAGAAAATATACTTCAAACTCTTATGATCAGTATAAATCTCACATTTTTCACTATAGAGATAATGTCTCCATATCTTCAAAGTAAAGATTACAATAGCTAACTCAAGATCATGAGTAGGATAGTTTTCCTCATGAATTCTCATATGTCGTGATGCATAGGCAATAACTCTATCATTCTGCATAAGGACAAAACCAAGTCATTTCTTCGATGCATCACTATAAATAATGAACCCATCATTACCTGACGGTAGTGTCAATATAAGAGCATTGACTAATCTTCTCTCCAGTTCTTCAAAACGTTCTTCATACTCTTTTTTCCAAACAAATTTGACCCCTTTACGTGTGAGCTTCGTTAATAGTAAAGCTAATCGGGCAAAATTCTGGACGAAATGTCAATAATAACCTGCCAAACCAATAAAACTGCATGTCTGAGTTATACTCATAGGCACTAGCCTTTCTTGGATTTCTATTGTCTTAGAAGGATCAATAGAGATTCCATCTTTGGAGATAATATGGACAAGAAAAGAAATCTCCTAAAGCCAGAATTCACACTTGCTAAACATCCCATATAATTCATGTCTTTTAAGAGTATTCAGGATAATGCGCAAGTGATTTTCATGATCTTTGTAGATTTTGGAGTATACTAATATATCATCAATAAATACCACCACAAAATCATCGATATATTCATTGAAAACTCGATTCATTAGATCGATGAATACAGATGGTGCATTAGTCAATCCAAATGGTATTACTGTAACCTCATAATGCCCGTACCTTGTTCAAAATGCTATCTTTGGAATGTCTTCTTTCTTCACACACAACTGATGGTATCTAGATCGAAGGTCAATCTTAGAAAATTATTGAGCTCCATGAAGTTGGTCGAATAAATCATCAATGTGAGGTAGGGGATACTTGTTCTTTATTATTATAGCATTGATTTCCCTATAGTCAATACATAAACTCATAGATCCATCATTATTCTTAACAAAAAGGAAAGGGGCTCCCCATGGTGAAATATTAGGGAGAATAAATCCCTTATTACTCAATTCCTCTAGTTGTTTCTTTAGTTCCACTAATTCCAGAGTGGCCATTCTATAAGGGGTCTTCAATATGGGCCTTGAACCTGGAATTAAATAAATAGAAAACTCAATTTCTCGTTCTGGAGGATGTCCAGGTAAATCATCCGGAAACACATCTACATATTCTTTCACAATAGGTAAATCCCCTATTTGGACATTATTTTCCTTACCCATAGTTATTTCATTCTATTCCTCCCCTATAATTGAATTTAGTTGAGCTACTGGGGGTGGATCTAGATAATAATTAAGTGGTGACGATTTTTCTCTAAAGATAAGGTGTTCTTTATCATCATCACCATCAAAAATCATAACCTCCTTCTTCTTATAATAAATCTTCACATCGTGGTCCAAAAGACAATCCATACCGAGGATTATATCAAATTCAATCATGGGAATGACGATGAGATTAGCAGATAAAGAACATTTATATGACTTAATGGGGACTGATTGACAAAACATTGTAGCAATGATACTTCCCTTAGGGGTTTTGACTGACAAATACCTTGTTAAATGAAATTGAAAATATTTAATTTTCTTAGAAAACTGGGAAGATATTAAACAATTCAGTGATCTAGAATCAAATAATACATTTTCTAAACTTGATGAAACCATTAAATTACCTCCCACCATGTCTTTCAGAGCTTCTACCTCAGAAGTAGTTATATCATAATCTTGGACTTGATCCCTTGGCCTTTTCTGAGGTAAATTCCCCTAATGCTTAGGAAATTAATTTGCATAATGTCCCATCTCCCTACAATTGTAGCATTGAACATCTGTATCTTCCTTTTTCCCCTTACAATCATGAGCTTGGTGGCCTTTTTCACCACACTTGTAATAGACTCCCATTCCTTTCAAGAATGTACCGGAATGTTTCTTCCCACATTTACTACAGGATGGATATTCAAATTTTCCCTTCTTTAACTTATTTCCATTTCCAGAGTGATCAGCAGATCTCTTATTCTCTTGCTTTGCTTTAAAGTCATAAGACTTCGAGAATTCCTTTTCCGTCTTGATATCACATGAGATAATATCTTCATACGACGAGAAGGTTTGTGAGACTAATGCTCGATGAAGAAATGGTTTTAAACCATCAATGAAATTATCAATCTTACATCCTGGGTTACATATATAATCTGCAGCATACCTCACTAACCTTGTAAAGTTAGCTTCATACTTTGAGACATTCTCATCCTCCTTTTGCCTTAGATTGAGAAATTTCCTTTCCATAACTGCTCGATGGTCACAAGGAAAGTATTTTTCTAAGAAAATATATTTTAACTCCCTCCATTACATATTTGATACTTCATCATATTCCTTTGTGTTTTGAATCAATGACCACCATTGATCAGCATCTCCAGTGAGGCGGTAAACTGCCATGATAACTTTTTCCCTTTCACTACTCCCCAAGGCATGGAATATTTTCTCTAAGGAATTTATCCATTGCTAAGCTACTAAGGGATTTTTACTCCCATTGAATGTTGGTGGTTTTTGACTCATGAAGTGGTCTAACATTTATCCTCCATGCTGCGGATCTGGGTGCTCCATACGGGTAAGGTTATTATTCATAACCTGAGTGAGTTGTCCCAGTATGGTGATTATCTTATCAGCACGAGTTGCATCACCAGCTCCACTATAATTATCTTGAGCAGGAGTGAAATCCTTACATGGAGTGTGTGCATTGATACCATTTCCATTTCTTCCACTAGGATCCATTTCTAAACAATGGCATAAACTAGATCAGTTTATGAATCAAAATACATAATTCCATACTTGTAAAACACTTAACATAAATTGAACTATTTATGGATATAATCCATAATCATAAAAAAAATGTTTTCTTTGAGAAAGTATATACTCATAAACCCAAAATAATGATTTTTAAAGAAAATGAGAATTATCCTAAGCATATCCCTCGGGAGTGTCATAACCAAGAGTACAACAAGGCCTGTTGTCATGCAATAGTTCCCGTTCGAGTCTAGCTCAAAGTGGTGTTTTTGAGTTTTACCCCTAGGTACATCTATGCCAGAGCCGCCTCTACCTACTCGTATCTAGACAGGGATATATTTCTCGGAAAACTCACAAAATCTCTACAATACCAAAGTTCTAGGAAGTTCTTCTATAATAATCCTCAAAGTCTCTCTTATGGATATGTTTTCTAATTAGAGTTTATCTAAATCTAGCTACCAAGGTTTGTACTAAACTTCCTCTGATAGCAACAGTAACACCCCGACCCCAGTTAACCAAAGTTGGTGCATTATTAAATATCATTGGAATGATCACCAAGAATCATGTCCCGAAGGACCAATCAGTTTAGTATTCTTGGAAACACTCGATATATTCATAAGTCTTACAATTACATCATAAAATGAAAACTACAACAACATCTTGTCTTCATATCCCCTCATACTATCCCTGCAGGACATTCATAAAATAATTCTTCACATCCTGGGAAAAATAAAACATTGAAAGGGGTGAGCTCAGATGCTTAGTAAGGATAACAATATATCAGAAACTTTCATAATAAGCATAAACATTTAAGGAAATGTATAACTAAAACAAAAGCCTTTTCAACTTGAACTTCAGAATACTATGGAATAAATAAAATAAAATATTGCCATTTACTTATTCACATGTATATTCTACTAGTCGAATAATCACTTGCAATATCAATTACCACTTTCATAATGATGGAATTCATAATGCCAGACTATCATAACCACATAGTCAAGGCCTCATTCCAAGACTAGAAATAAGATTTTTTCAAGGCCTTGTTCCAAGACACTAGTTTGTCTCGTGAGACCTACTGATGCATTGAGGATCTATAGCGGGCTCCACCTGTCACTTACTAAGTCCAATGCATTCCTCATATGAACAGGTTTAAACATAACATAAACATTCGTATTAAAACTAGCATATGAAATGTCAATACTTTCTATATAAACCATGAATGGTATAAAAATAACATATCCATAGTCAACCATATCACAAAACCTTAAATACAATATGGATGTTTTGTATCATAATAAATCAACTTCAAATAAGATTAAAATCCATCAAAGGATATTGACATAGATGAAATCAAAACTATTTGAGAGAAATATCTCTTTTTTGAAATCATTTAAAAGTAACACAATTATAAAATAAAAAATTTACTTTGAAAATATATTTATAAGCTTGTAAGGGGATCTTTGAAGATTTTATAATGGCAAAAAATAGCCGCACCTGCCGTATAAGTTAAAAAAAAGACATTCTTACCTTAATTCTGTCGACAAGGTTAAAAAGGACCTTGTTTGAAAAACGACGGAACGATTCCTTTATAAAATTCTTATAAAAAGTCAACAAGGGTAAAAATGACTTTAACCCATATTCTATAAAATAGTAAGAATGATTTGAAATACTTTTTTAAGAAACATGGATGTGGATGATAAAGAGGTCCCAGTAGATAATTACGTATAAACAACCTCGGATAATGAAGAGATTGTGAAATAAACCCTTACCTTGAACTTTTCCTTGGTTGTGGGTAGGTTAAACTTTTGTATAATGGTGAAATAATTATTATTAAATTATACAAGAATCATATACATTAATATGATATCATATATGATCTTTTAACATTGCTTTATTAATAATATTTTAGTATTATCGTCGTTTCGGGTGTTAACTTGCTCGTTTTATTTTATATGTTTTGTTACATAAGACGTGTTTGTTATGGATAGGTTGTATCTTATTCATATACAGAATGATATCAAGTCCTTAAACATTATTTTTAATCATCAAATGATAATTAGACTTGAATGGATACAGTGGGGAATGAATCTCATCGCGTTCGTGGAGACGGTAGTCCGTACGTACGCATGAGCGACAATATCATTCTTTTGATATTAAAATAATATATAATTGGATTTTATATCATATATACATAATAATTATCATGTTATATTTATTATTTACTTAAATTACAGATCATTATCATATCCATCAAAATAATAATGTTTTGAATAACAATTACACCACGACGTGGAGACTGTAAGCCGTACGTATGCACGTATGGTGACATGCCATTCACAAGACGGATAGAATACTGAATATGGTTGCACCATATTTATAATAGCATCACATTATATAGAAGATAGTGGAATTGTTATTTTATAATGGAAAAAACAAATAAATAAGAAGTTGATGAAGAAAGGAACTTGAAAGAGGGTGGTGAAAACATTACCTCTTCTTCGGGTTCTTTCTTTTGATTTGATCAAAAGGGATACTTAAGTGGGATTTCTAATCAAAATAAGGCCTCTAGGTTTATTTTAGGTAAGTTGGAAGGATATTTTGGTGGTATTTGGCCGAGCCAAATGGATTTAAAGGTGTGAATTAGTGAGAAGGGGGAGTGCCCTTTTATAAGAGGGGTGAGAGGATCCTTTGGAAAAGCTAGAAATATTATTTTATAATAAATACATATTCGGTTTCAAATGGATAAAAAGTAGATTATTTAAATTTTAAGGTTGGTATAGGTCTAAAAAAACTTAATCAATATGTTTTAGACAGGTTTGGGTCACATTATTAACCTTATCTTTTAGTTTTAACTCTTAGTTAATTAGTTTGACATTTACCATGTCTCTTTGTATTTTTATATTATATGGTTAATAAACTTACCATATACATCCATGAGAACCAAAAGTGGTTCATTAATTATACAACTATCATTATAGAAGTCTTTTGGATGATCCGTAGATTTTTAGGAATTGAATATCAATTAATAATATAATATTTGTTTTAAAAACTCTTTTATATCAATTTTGTCACTATTTGGTATTTGATTTTTTTGAAAATCATAACAGCATGATTACTTCAAAAAAACATAATTAAATTAATACTAACATGTCATATTATCCTATAAAATTAGTGGAATTCATAAAAAGTCTAAAATTACATTTATTTGGGTATTTATTTATCAATTATATTAATATTTCATTAATACCGCAATTACTACATCATTATTGTGTCATAAATAAATTAAATTATTTAATGTCTAAAAATTATAAATAAAATACCATTATGTAGGAAATATTTTTATCTGTATAATTAATATTTATAATCGAATTTATCTTATATATAACCCTATATTAAAAATGTTTTAGTAATTAAACTTTGATTTTAACTCTTTTAACTCTTCTTTGAATTAAATAATAATAAATGTCATAATCTAATCCAAGTGGTCCTAAATGATAATATTCTATTCCTAAGGTTGTTTTTGGTAGTTATACACTTTTCAAATAGAATTAGGACATGTGTTATGGTAATATTAATATCATTTTTACCCTTAATTACCCTATTTACTTTTAACCATGGTATATAAAAGTAAAAAGTTACTATTCACCAAAAATTATTTTTATCTAATTGAACCAAATTTTACTCCTTGATATTAACTGTTTCTCTCAGATTTTCTAAATTCCACTTACAGTAGCGGTAAAATTAAGTTTTATGTGAATTTCTAAATTCTCCTAGGAGGTGGGTAAAAGGCGGTGAAAGGTTCAATAAAATTTTTGTATATCTAAAATTATTATAAACTAACTCAAATGAATTACATTGAACTTATATAGGTATTATGTAAATATTTTGACCTTAATTAAATTTAAATAAAATAAATAATTATTTAAATAAAAGTTCGGTTTTAAACTATAACTTAGTGTTTTTTACTATTAATCAAAAATTGAATGTTTTCAGAAAAATACCCAAAATTCACCCTAAGCTAATTTTGATATTCTGAATCCAAAAATGAAGTCCATTTTGAAAGATAAAATTTATAAAATTTTAAAAAGTGGGTATTACTATTCATAATGGCTAGTTTGATTGGTTGTGGTGTGTGTTAGAACTCGAAGTTGCGTACAACACACGCTAATGTATTATTCAAAGAGAAGTGTACCGTGGAAGCTTG
The DNA here is from genome assembly GCA_963277665.1 of Viscum album. Lineage (NCBI taxonomy): Eukaryota > Viridiplantae > Streptophyta > Magnoliopsida > Santalales > Viscaceae > Viscum > Viscum album. The sequence goes on along the minus strand of OY728159.1, from coordinate 178,635,440 downwards.
GGGTGTTACAAGTTGCATACATGTGGGATGCTTCTCATGATAACACAATGAATGTTGAAATTAAACTATCCCGTGCTCGTGGGTTTCTTTTCATAGGGGGTGAGGATGACTTACTCTTTCGTAAGGACGATTCAAGAGTGCACAACAGTTGTTGAATGCCTTCGGTTCTTCATCTATGCTTAGCAAAGATTTGTGGAAAACTTTTTTTCTTAATGCTCTATTTTTCTAAAAATAAGAGCTCTCTCAAGATTTTAAACCTGAACTCTCAGTTTGGTGATCCTTTATTTATAGGTTAGGTTTGGACCACTTGGGCATTCAAATACATGTGAGATTCCACGGTATTCAAATATTTGAATACCCATGATCTTATTTTTGAATATTTCGAACGCTGGGTAAAAGATATACGTAAATCTCAGTTGTTTCATTTTCAACCATGGGCTCCTCTTTCTCAGTGTCATCCTTTCATGCATGTGAAGAGGAGCATGTCCAACACATATTCCTGAAGGCTTTGAACTCCATGACGTGGCCTTGAAACTCTGTTTGCTTCATCCACATTCGAATTATTTTTATCGATGCATGCATGAAAATGTAGTTTCATGCATGGTATCCTGTAGCTCAGTCGATCATAATGCACAGAAGTACGAGCTTCAATGATGGACGAAGTTCGATCAATGATGTACGGGTGATTCTTCAGTTCATTGGTTCACGTTGGGTGGCCACATGTGTCTAGAGGTTGAAGACAACCTCAATGCCTCTCCTCAGCTGTTGGATTGATCACGGACGACATAGATTAGATTGTGGGACGTGGGATGGAGCATGCACCCAAGATATCATGCGAGATCAGATGAACAACCATGATTACCCCTGCATTATTAAAATTTCATCCCACATGAAAACACGCTGAGCTTTGTGCCTTATTTAAATAACAACTCATGGTGGCTAAGGCTCATAATTCTCCTCCTCCCCTCACAATACTCCCCCGTATCATGTTCACCCTACGGGTATGCTCATGCACCCACTCTACTCCTCGGGGATGCTCCTAGTGCCTACTATGCATCCAAGCGTGAATGGGTTGATCACAGTGCATGATACTATAGTCTTATAGATGGCATGTACTTCTTCCTCATGCGGTGTTGGCCTTGAGGGCTTCCCTCATGCGCAGTTGACCCTCATGTCCCTCATGTTATTGAGGATGAGGCCCTTGGTAGGCCACCATGGTTGGCCCCTTATTTTTAAATGTTAGTCCATATATATACTTGGTTAAAAACCAAGTGTCTAGTACAAAATAATGAATGGACACCTTATTCATTCAAATCCCTTACACGGGCAATACACTTAGTAGATTCCACACTAGACCTTCCTCCACTATTCTTCATATTCAAACATCATACTTATTTTCTTTTTAGAAAAAGAAATACAAAATCTTTAATATTCCTCCTTTGATTCAATAATAGATGATGCGTGGAATAATTCTTCCTTCCTCTAGCATTAAAGCATAATTCATGGTATTCGATGTTTTAATGATTGATATGTTCTCTTTAAACACATGTCTTGGAATTTGAGGACATGCTCAAATAATCATCAGAATTTATTCACAACCATTATCTAATTATAAGTCCTTGGATGGATCTTCAACACTTCATCCACTTAGTGACTATGGATGGATCTTTACTTCTTTCCTCCTGAAATTGAGTTTTTCATGGACTTCTTCAAGTGTTGTAACAATGTATCACCTAGATACAAGTCTTGGAACATTGGACCAGTTCAACAATCATCATATTTTCTATGGATAATGTCCAAGCATGGAATCCATTGTCAAATAGTGATTATCCAAATATCAGTGGAATTTTCTTTAGAAAAACTTCCCATATTCAATCATCATCACCACCACTTTTCCATAAACATATTGATACATGACAATTGACTTATTATTGACAAAAAATACAACAACTCTTATTGAAAAAAATGAAACAAAATTCTATAAAATCTCCCCCATTGTATTTTGTTGTCAATATCACTCAAGCACACTTTGTATGGGTCAATATGCGTGCAAATATTTTCTACCCCTTATTGGAAACCAAATGCAAATATGTGTTGGGGTCTGTTCAAAACACGTTCTACTCCCTTTGAATGATATATTCTTGAATATTTCTTAGAGAGGGATGATGTCACATGGTTCACATAGGAAAGATCCTTTTGTAAATCAAATCTAATACTACTTGGTCTAACCCTATGTAGAAAAAAAGAGAGATGTGACCAAGGTATTTAATGATGTCCAAAAAACAAACGTACATGTAAAATCATGCCCAAAATATTTCAATTCTAAACAAATGGGTTGAAAATAATTAGATTTATCCATTAAATGCTAAATCATACACATAATTCACCAGAAATATTAAAACGTTCATGTGAAAAGATAAATATCCCCCTTTCATCCCAAATTTTCATCAATCAAGCATTCCACCTTAATTAACATGATAAATACAATTTAAAACAAGGGATGAAAGTTTGATTAAAATTCCTAAAATTATACTTCTTTAGATGATATGAATTTCAAGGTTTTTCATGAAATAATATTTGATATCATCTACTTCATATTTTCTCCCCCTAAAGGGGTGAAATCCCATTGATTCATCATGGTGGAAAATATCATCACACATTCTTCAAGATATTCATGTTGATAATCTTCCACTGTGGAACCTTTCATGTTATTATAAAATCATGAATAATGAGTCCAACTTGTTGTTCTACACTTTTCTCATTCAATTATCATTTTGAGAATGACCTTTATCTTCAATTACATGTAATTTAAGCACACATATACAACAAAAATATAAGGGAATAAGATGTAACACTTTTGAGATTTTTAATAGAATCACTAGGGATGAGAATTTTCTCTCAAACCAATAACTCCTTTCCTTGTATCTCTAAAGTGTATGGTACTCTTAATCCTAGTGTTTCCTCTATGTTGGACATTATGATATTTTATTTTTAGCATGAACCTTTTATTTCCATTCACCTTCAACTTGAGTGGATTATTTATCTTTACTTCTCTCAGTAGTGAAGTATCTTCCACTGGTGCATGTTTTTCCATTTTCAACATCTCTAGTTGGCCTATTAAAATAGGTATACATTTATTTTCTTGATGTACAACCTTCTTGAACCTTCCACATAGTATTTGTGTGACACTTGGGTTATCATGTGCTGAAAACCTCTCATGACATTCTAATTCTCCTTTATTTAGAATGAATTGTTTACCTTTTACCTTATGTTTAGCTAATACTCCATTTTTAGCTCTTTCTAGTTCTCTATAAATATAAAATTGATTAGTCCAGATAACTAAACAATTCTTAAAATTTTCTAATTTGGAGCTTCCACATGGATTCTTCATTGTTTTCATGTTACCTTTATTAGTCAACTTATCAAAATTATCTTCAAGAATGTCTTCAATCAATCCTGTCTTCTTCTATATTGATTCTCCTTTCAATTTGATATTTCTTCCATTCATTTACATGGATTGTTTGCAGTGATCCATGTCATGAACTTTCTTTCCAAAATAAAATAATCTTTTCTTGGTTGAAATGAAAATTTTGTAATACATCTTGAACTTCTTCTTGGGAAAAATTTCTTTCATTGGTTTCTTGACTTCATTGTTTTTCATATTCCCAATGGAAGAATTTTCATCTACTAGAGCCTTGTCCCGCCTTTGTTGTAGTCTATGATTCTTATCAACCATTGAATGAGGCATGGTAGGACTAAACCATCACTCATCATAACTATTACCACTTCTATTTCTATTATCACAAATGTCATGAAGATATTCAAATCTATTCTTGATAGTCATATTCTTCATCATCTATGTTTTTTCCTTTGCTTTGCAAGATTATTCAATTATTAACATCAAATTTCCCTAAAATTATTCCTTCCATAATTTTCACATGCTGACATATTATTCCAGAAATTGTTGTCTTGATACCCAAACATCCAACAACACCAACAGTAACCAATAAATATTATTCCTTTTCCTGTAGTATTTTTCTGTCTAGATTCAGTGATTTGTGGTTTCTGGAATTTTCATTCATTCTTTGGAGAATCCATTTGGGAATTGTTCTTCTTAATCATCCTAGCATCCATTCTCGAAATTTTAATGGATGTATCAACATTTTTATCTATGAATATCTTCCCACCTTTTAGCTTTGAACCTATACTTACAGATGCAACTGCATTATTAGAAACAGAAATAAATGGGTTATGGTAAAACTTTGTCTTATAGGATGATTCCATTGTATTAAAGGATTATTTGATATTCCTCTTGGAATCATATTCCTCGATGAAAAATTGAGTGGCATCATCGCTTCATTCAGCTAATTTGGAAGCTTCATCTTTGGGTGATTGCTGATTTTTCAATCTAACCTCCAATTCTAAACATTTAATGTTGAGAGATTTATTCTCATCCTCAACTGATCTCAACTTACTTTACCAATTCTCTTTCCACATTGTTATTTTCTCTTCATGCACATTTATTAATTATTGCAAAAAGATGTCAAGTTCTTTTATATAGTTGGATTTTTCTTCTAGTTGACCAGGTTTGACAACCATAGATACTTTGTTGAACATTTAAAATGCATGGAAAGCTTCTAAAAATACAATTTCAAAGAATTATTTCTCCCAAATTATTCCCTGCAATTGTTCAATAACTTGAGCATGTCTTTTATTGCAAAGAAAAATTGTTTCTTACTTATCCCTCACTAGTCTTGTGAGAGTGTTGGATATACCAACCCTTTATCCAATGGTTCTTCCATCGCATTATCTTCTTCCTACAGCTGTAATTTTTCATCTTGAAGAGAACTAATGCTTGTAGTAATGTGTCTTGCTACTAATCTACGGAATTTATTTTGATAATATTTGAGTGTAGTATGAAGATCACCAGTTGATCTATCATCATCTTAGCTTGATCAGGCTTCATCAAAAGATTAATAATAATAAAATTAATTATCACATGTTGTTCCTTTTAGATTACCTTCAGTAAAAGGTGTCTCCCCATTAGCAGTAAGCTTCTTCTTCATCTTCCTTGCATCTTTCTTCTTTCTGTTATTCTGAGTTAAGGAATATATCTCCATTTTAGGGTTTTCACTCATCTACTCAAATTCTTACTTTATAATAACTCCATTTGATATTTTAGAGGTAACCTCCCTCCGATACCAATTGAAGTTCCCAAATCAGTTTGAATCACTCAGAGGGGGGGGTGAATTAGTGATCCCTTTGAATATTTTTACTAATTGATTCTTTTTAATGAATCCTATATGGAAATTTAGAGCCTAGATATAATCTTATTGTGTCTCTTAGCCTTACCTTGAATGATTCTATAAATGTAAAGGCACTGAACACAAGTATTTACAAGGTTTGGTTCAAAGACCTACTCCTTACTATGTTGGTTATTCGCCGAAACACAGATTATCCACTATAATTTAGTGATTAATTATAATGTTCGATATAGAGAACCATTATATCTCTCATGAATCCCACATGAAGTTCTTTATACTTCTTCACATAGTGTTACCAGAGTCCCAGTGGCCTACTTCAGAGTCCCACTAAAGACTTCTTCTCCTCCCTGAATCTCATAGGGGTCATTTAGCTCTTGAGTCACACAAGTAGATTCACTCTTTAAGTTCTTTCTTTATTAACCGTATATAATATTATTCTCTCTCCACATAAGATTTTTGAATCATATATTTTTTTTGTATCTCTTCAATAATCTTCATCAGCCTTTGGTAAAGTCTGTTGGCCTTTCTCAATAATTCTGATCACTTTTCTGATCAGTACTTAGTATAGACAATTCTCAAGAAATTATTTCTTATTCTAACGAATAAATGGCCTCACTGATACGTGTGGAAGTTTTTCATAAAAACACTTCAAGAATTTAGGAATGATTCTTTACAATATCAGCTCAGTCTGCCTTCTGGGGTGCTCAATTACTGAAAACTCTTATAGAAGAATTTCTTTAATTATGTTTGGTTCCAGTCTCAAAACTCACTTACTTCATTCATGGATTGCATGGGATCTAATACTTATTGTATATGGATATCTCAGGTATTTTTCACATGTGCATGTATTTATGCATGATTTCATGTATGGGACTTTTACTTTTGAACATGCATTGTCTTCTCTTCTTTTCTCAATATGCACATACACTTTTGATTCTTTCTTTACTTGTGCATGTGCATGCATGGATGCATGCATTATTCCTTTTTTTCTTCCTTGTGTGAACACCTCTATGGGTAAAACACTTTAATCACACACACACTATCTCTTATCTTCCTCCTTTTCACTTCCACTTCTTCTTTGGGGTCTTATAACACACAGACTTGTTCTTTTGGTTCAAAGGGTGTGTTTTATTTCTCATTTCTTCTTACTTCTTCACATGTGCACACACACTCTATTATTTTGTTTTCTTTTCATACACATGAACCCAACCATGTATGCACTATCCTTTTTCATTTTCCTTTTCACCCATTAGCTGAATGGATATATGGGTGGTGTGTGTGTTTGAGTTTTACTTCTTAAGAGGGCAGTGTATTATGAAACACCCGATTTATTGGGTTCCAATTCTTCTCCAAGCGAAGTGTATGAGTACACTATCCCTTTATGAACTCTAATTCTTTGCTTAGTGAAACCAAGATGGTTCATGGGTTCTTATTTACGCAAGGAGTTATGCGTGGATCTTATTCACAGAACGAATGAGTGGTTCGTGGATTCTGTCTTCACAGAGTATAGAAAGGGTGAAAGTGCAACAGTTGTGTACATCTGGGATGCTTCTCTAGAAGACACAATGAGGGTTTGAAAGAACCTATTGTGTGCATGAATTTTTCATTTCATAGGGGGTGAATATTCTTTCCTCCTTTGTAAGGACAATTCAAGAGTGAATAACATTTTTTGAATGCATGCATATCTTGTTCTATGCATAACAGAGCTATGCGAAAATTTATTTAGCCCGATGCTCTGTTTTTTTGAAAACAGGAGGTCTCTCAATATTTAAAACCTCAACTCTTGGCTTAGTAATCCTTTATTTATCATGGAGGTTTGTATCACTTGCACGTTCAAATCCACATGAGATTCCATAGTATTCAAATCTTTGAATACTCATGATATTTGCTTTGAATATTTTAAATGTAGGGTAAAAGATATGCACAAATCTCAGTTGTTTCCTTTTCAACCACATGCTCCTCTTTCTCGGTGTCATCCTTTCGTGCATGCGAAGAGGAATGTGTGAAATGCATATTCTCAAAGGCTTCGAGATCTATGATGTGGCCTTGCAACTCCATTTTCTTCTTCCACATTCAGATTATTTTTATCAATGCATGCCTGAAAATGTAGTTGAATGCACGGTATCATGTAGCTTAGTGGATTAGAATGCATGGAAGAACAAGATTCAACGGTGATTGGAGTTTGATAAAGGAGGTACATGGGATCCTCCGATGCACTAGTTCACATCGTGTGACTGCGGGTGTCCAGAGGATAAAGACAACCTCGGTGCCTCTCCTTGTCCATTTTATTGATCACGAGCGGCAGAGATTAGACCGTGGGATGTGGGATGGAGTATGAAACCGAGATATCATGCAAGATCAGATGAATGACCAGGATTACCCCCATGTTTTTAAAATTTCACCCCACATCCAAACACGCCAAGATTTTTTCCTTCTTTAAATAAAAACTCACGGAAGCTAAGCCTCATAATTCTCTTACTCCCCTCATGGTACCACCCCGTACCCTGTTCACCCTGCGGGTGCGCTTATATGCCCACTATGCTCCTCGATTTCACCCCTGACACCTACTATGCATCCTTTCATGCATGGGTTGATCACCGTTCATGATCAAATAGGATTATACACAGTTCGTGCTTCTGTCTCATACGAGGATGTCCTTGAGGACTTCCCTCAAGCACGGTTGACCCTCGCGCCCCACATGTGATTGAGGATGAGGTCCTTGGCTGGTCACCATTGTTGGACCCTTATTTTTTAATGTTAGTCCACATATATAATTTGTTAATAACCAAGTTTCTGGTACAAAATAATTCATGGACACCTTCTTCATTCCAATACCATGAATGTGCAATACACTTAGCAGATTCCACACTAATCCGTTCCTCCTCTCTTCTTCATCTTCAAACATCATCCTTATTTTTTTTGGAATAAAAAATCCAACATCTACAATATTCCACCTTTGATTCAATAATAGATGATGCATGGAATGTTTCTTCATTCATCATATATTAGAACATAATGCATGGTCCTCAATGTTGTAAAGAGTGATGTGTTCTATTTAAACACATGTCTTGGACTTTGATGACTAGATGGAAGAAACATCATAATTTATTCAAAACCTTTATACAATTAGAATTCCTTGGATATATCTTCAACACTTCATCCACTTAGTGGATATGGATGGATCTTTACTTCTTTCCTCATGAAATTCATTGTTTCATGGACTTCTTCAAGTGTTGTAACAATGTATCACCTTGATAGAGGCTTTGGAACTTAGGACCAGTTCAACAATCATTAGATATTCTATGGATAATGTCCAAGTATGACATCCAATTTCAAATAGTGATTCTACAAATATTAGTGGAATTTTCTTTGGAACAACTTACCCTCTTCATCATCACCACCATTTTTCATTCACATATTGACACTTGACATTTGACTTATTATTGACAACAAATGAAACACCTCTTATTGAAAACAAATGAAACACCATGGTCTAAATTCACCCCCTTTTTATTTTTTTGTCAATATCACTTATGTACACTTTTTATGGGTTAATAAGTGTGCCAATATTTTCTCCCCTTTATTGGAAACCAAATGAAAAGGTCTAGTGGGGTTTGTTCAAAACATGTTATCCCCCCATTGAATAATATCTTCTTGAATATTTATGAGAGAGAGAAGATGTCGCATGGTTCACATAGCAAAGATACTTTAGTAAATCAACTATAATTCTAGTTGGGCTAACCTGGCGTAGAAAACAAGAGAGATGTGACCAAGGTATTCAATGTTATCCATTAACAACCATACATGTGAAATCATGCTCAAAATGTTTCAGTTCTTAACCAAGGGGTTGAAAATAATCAAATTTATCCCTAAAATGTTAAATCCTACACATACTTCACCAAACATATTAAAAATTTCATGTACAAAGATAAAGATCCACCTTTCATCCCATCGTGTCTTCAATCAAGAAGTCCCCCTTAATTGACATGATAAATATAATTAAGAACAAGGGATGAAAGTGTGATTGGAATAACTCAACTTCAACTTCTTGAGATGATATGAATTTCAAGGTTTGTCATAATATAATCCTGGATATTATCACCTTCTTATTTTCTCCCCCTCAAGGGGTAAAATCCCCTTGATTCATCATGGTGGAAAATAACATCACATATTGTTCAAGATATTTATGTTGATAATCTTCCACTGTGGAACCTTTAAAGTTATTATCAAATCATGAATAATGAGTCCAACTTGTTGTTCTCCACTTTGGTCATTAAATTATCATTTTGAGAATGAAATTTATCTTCAATTACCTACAATGTATGCACACATATACAGAAAATTATAAGGGAATAAGATGGAACATTTTTGAGCTTCTTAATAGAAGCACTGAGGCTGAGAATTTTCTCTCAACCTAAGAACTCCTTTCCATGTAGCTCTAAAGTGTCTGGTACTATTCATGCTAGTGTTTCCTCTCCATTGGACATTCTAATCTTTCATTGGAAGTTTGGACCATTTATATCTATTCACCTTCAACTTGTGTGGATTATTTGTCTTTACTTCTGTCAGTAGTAAAGTAGCTTCAACTAGTTCATGTTTTTCAATTTTCAACATCTCTAGTTGGCCTTGTAAAACAGCTATACATTTATTTTCATGATGTCCAACCTTCATGAACCTTCAACATAGTTTTTGTAATACACTTGGGTTATTATGTTCTGAAAACCAATCATGAAATTAGAATTCTCCTTTAGGTGGAATGACCTGTTTCCCTTTTTCCTTAGCTTTAGCTAGTACTACATTTTCATATCTTTGTAGTTATCTAGAAATTTTCAATTGATTAGGATAGATAACTAAACACACCTTAACATTTTCTTGATTTGGATATTCCACATGGATTCTTCGAGTGTTTTCAACTTACCTTTCTTAGGAAACTTATCAAAATTATCTTCAATAATGTCTTCAATCAATCCTATCTTTTTCACGACTGATTCTCCTTTCACATTGAGATTTATTCCATTCATTTACATGGATTGTTTATAGTGATCCATGGTATGAACATTCTTTCCACAATAAAATAATATTTTCTTGGTTGAAATGACATTCTTGGAATTCAACTTGAACTTCTTCTTGGGAATAATTTCTTTCACTAGTTTCATGACTTCATTGTTTTTCATATTCCCAATGGAAGAGTTTTCATCTCCTTTTTCTTTCTCCTTCATTTTTTGTAGTCTATGCTTTTTAGCAACACATGAATGAGGTCTGGTAGGACTAAACCAGTACTCATCATAACTGTTACCACTTCTATTGCAATTATCAAAGAAGTCTTCAAGATATACAAATCTATTATTGATAGACAGATTCTTCTTCATCTATGTTTTCTGCCTTTACTTTGCAGGATGCTTCATTTCTTTACATCTACTTTCCTTGAATGTAGGCCTTAAATAATTTTAATATGATGAAATATTATTCTATAAATTATTGTCATGATTCCCAAACTTCCAACAACACCAAAATTAGCCAATAAATATCCTTCTCTTTCTTGTAGTACTTGTTTGGAAAGATTCAGTGCTTTGTTGTTTCTGGAATTGTCTTTCTTTATTTGGAGAATCCATTTGGGAGTTTTTATTCTTAATCATCCTAGAATATATACGTGATATGTTTATATATGTATCAACCTTTTTATCAATTCATATCTTCCCAAATTTTATATTTGAACCCGTACTTGTAGATGTAACTCTATTAGTAGAAACAGAAATAACTAGGTGATGGGATACCTTTGTCTTGGAGAATGTTAGCATTGTATTAGGGGATGATTTCATATTCGTATTATTATAATATTCTTCAATTAAAACATGAGTGGCAGTATCTCTTATTTCAGCTGATTAGGATGTTTCATCTTGGAGTGATTTCTGATTTTTCAATCTCACCTCAAATTCTAAACATTTCATATTGAGAGAGTTCTTCTCATCCTCAACTTATCTTAGCTTACTTTCCCAATAATATTTCATCATTGTTATTTTTTCTTCATGCACATTTCTTAATTGTGGCAATGATATATCAAGATAATTTAGATTTTTGGCTTTTTATTTCTTGTTTAGAAGCTTGGACAACCATAGAAGCTTTGTGAATGTTTTCAAATGTATGGAAAGATTCTATAAATAAAATCTCAAAGAATTGTTTTCTGAAAATACTTCCCTGCAATTCTTCAGCAACTTGAGCATGAATCTCATTAAAAAGAGAAATTATTTCTTCCTTTTACTTCCTTATTTTTGTGAGAGTGTTAGATATGCCAACCCTTTTAGCTAATGCATCTTCCATGGAATTATATTCTTCTTCCAGGTGTAATTTTTCTTCATGATGAGAACTAATGCTTGCAATAATGTTTCTTGACACTTTTCTTAGGACATTCTTCAGATGATATTTGAATTTAGTTTGAAGATCACTAATTGATATATCATGATCACAACTTGAGCATGATTTATTATAAGGTCCATAATAATGAAAGGAATTATCACTTGTTGTACCTTTCAGATTACCATCAAAAGAAATTGTCTCCCCATTAGCAGTAAGCTTCTTCTTCATCTTCCTTTCCTGTTTTTTCTTTCTATTATTATGATTCTTGTAAGATATCTACATTGGAGTTTGTTCACTCATTTCCACAAATTTTCACTTCATAAAGACTCCATTGAATATTTTGGAGATAACCACCCACTAATACCAATTGATGTTCCCAAATCAGTGTGAATCACTGAGAGAGGGAGGGCTGAATCAATTACACCTTTGAATATTTTTACTAATTGATTATTTTCAATTAAACCTCTATGGTTGGTTAAATCCTTGAACCACTCCTATTGTGTCTCTCATCCTTACCTCAAATGATGAGGTAAATGTAAATGTGATGAACACAAGGATTTACAAGGTTCAGTTCAAATACCTACTCCTTCTTGTGTTGGTTATTCACCCCAACACAGATTCTCAACTATAATTCAATGATTAATTACAATGGTCGATACAGAGTCTCACTGTATCTCTATTGAGTCCCACAAGAGGTTCTTTATACCACTTCACACGGTGTTATCCGAGTGCCACTATCCTGTTTCAGAGTCCCACTGAATATTTCTTCTCCTCCCTGAATGTCACTGGGTCTTATAAATCACGAGTCACACAAGAAACTTCTTTATTTAAGTTATTTCTTTATTCAGTAAAGATGATATTCTACTCTCTATAAATAGGATTTCCGAATCACACTTGCATGTGTACCTCTTCAAGAATCTTCAACAGACTTTGGTAAGGTCAGTTGGCCTCACTCAATAATTCTGATCACTTTTCTGATCATTCCCTAGTGTAAAAAATGCTCTGAAAATTCATTATTCTTTTGATTAAGACATGGAATCACTGATATGTGTTCAAGTAGTGCACACAACCTCTTCAAGAATGCAGGAATGATTCTTCACATTATCAGATCAGTCTGCCTTTTTGGACTCTCAATTATTGAAAAATAAAATAGAAGAATTTCTTTAATTATGTCCAGTTCGAGTCACAAAATTCACTTCCTTCATGCTCAGATTTCATGGGATCAAATACTGTATCTGAATATCTCAATGGTTTTTCACATGTGCATGTGTTCATGGATGATTTCATTATTGGGTCTCTTTCTTTTGAACATTCATTTTATTCTCTTCTTTTCTCAATACGCACATACACTTTTGATTATTTCTTTACATGTGCATGTGCATGTGTGGATGCATTCAATCTTCCTTTTTTACTTCCTTGTGTGAAAATAACTATTGGTAAAACACTTTGAGAACACACAAACAATCTCTTATCTTCCTCCTTTTCTCTTTCTCTTCTTATTTTGGGTATTAGAACACATACACACATGTTATTGGGGTTCAAAGGGCCTGTTTTCTTTTAATTTCTTCCTCCTTCTTCACATGTGCACACACACTTTGTTTTTAATTTTTCTTTTCATGCACATAAACCCAACCATATATGCACTCTCCTTTAGATTTTTCATTTCAAACACAACCCAAATGGATATATGGGTGTGTGTGTGTATGTTTGAGTAGTACTTTTCAGGAGGGAAGTGTATTATGAAACAACCAAATGGTTGGGTTCCTCTTCTTCTCCAAGGACAATGTATGCATACTATGTCCCTTTATAAACTCTCCTTCTTTGATTTCTGAAACCAAGATGGTACACGGGTTCTTATTCATGTAAATAGGTACACTTAGATATTCTTCACAGAACCAAGGAGTGGTTCGTGGGTTCTGTCTTCGCGGAGTACAACAGGGGTGCAAGTGCACTAGTTACATACACGTAGGATGCTTCTCACAAAGACACAAAGAGGGTTTGAAAGAACCTACTGCGTGCACATAGGTTTCTCTACCCAGGGGTGTAGATGCCTTCCTACTTTGTAAGGACGATTCCAGAGTGCATAGCACTTGTTTAATACATTCCGTTCTTCTTCTTCGCATAGAAGAACTGTACGGAAAATTTTTAGCCTGATGGACTGTTTTTTTAAAACAAGGGCTCTCTCAAGATTTTCAACTTGAACTCTCGACTTGGTGATCCTATATTTATAGGCGAGTTTTGGACCAATTTCACATTCAAATATTCATGTAATTTCGCGATATTTAATTATTCTAATACCTGTGATCTTCATTTTGAATATTTCAAATTCAGGGTAAAAGATATGCACAATTCCCAGTTGTTTCCTTTTCAACCACGTGCTCCCCTTTCTTGATGTCATCCTTTCATGCATGAAAAGAGGAACACATGCAATGAATATTACCGAAGGCTTCGAGATCCATGACATGGCCTTGAAACTCCATTTTAATTGGCCACGTTCACATTATTTTAATCGACTCATGCATGAAAACATATTTGCATGCATGGTATCGTGTAGCTCAGTAGATCTTAACACATAGAAGTACAAGCTTCAACAGTGGCCAGAGTACGACCAAGTTGGTATGGGGGATTCTCCAGCGCACTGGTTCATGTTAGGTGTCCAGAGGTTGAAGACAACCTTGGTGCCTCTCCTCAGGCATTGGATAGATCACAGATGGCAGAGATTAGATCATGGGATGTGGGGTGGACTGTGCGGCTGAGATCTCTTGCAATATTAGATGAACATCTATGATTTCCCATGCATTTTTAAAATTCTGCACACATCAAAATGCGCCAAGAATTGAAACTTATTTACATAAAAACTTGCGGAAGCTAAGGCCCAGAATTCTCCTCCCCCCCTCATGGTACCACCACGTACCGTGTTCACCCTGCGAGAGCGCTCCTACGCCCACTATTCTCCTCGAGCGCGCTCCTAGAACCTACTATACATCCTTGCATGCACAGGTTGATCACCATGAATGATCTTACAAGATTATACATGGCCCGTGCTTCTACCTCATGCAAGGCTGGCCTTGAGGGCTTCCCTTAGGCACAATTAACCCTCGGGTCCCACATATACTTGAGGATGAGGTCCTCAGCTGGCCTCCATGGTTGGATCCTTATTTTTTAATGTTAGGATAGATATATACTTGGTTAAAAACCAGGTGTCTAGTACAAAATAATGCATGGACACCTTCTTCAATCAAATCCCATGCTTGGGAAATGCACTTAGTAGATTCCACACTAATCCCTTCCTCCTATCTTCTTCATCTCCAAACATCAACCTTCTTTTATTTTTTGAATAACAAATCCAACATCTACAATATTCATCCTTTGATTCAATAATAGATGATGCATGGTACATTTTTTCATTCCTCATGCATTAAAGCATAATGCATGGTATTAAATGATGCAATGATAGATTTGTTCTCTTTAAACACATGTCTAGGACATCAAGGACTAGATCAAACAATCATCATAATTTATTCACTACCTTCATCTAATTAGAATTCCTCAGATGGATCTTCAAAACTGCATCCACTTAGTGACTATGGATGGATATTTTCTTATTTCTTCATGAAATTGAGTGTTTCATGGGATTCTTTAAGTGTTGTAACAATGTATCACGTTGATACAAGTTTTGGAACTTAGGAACAGTTCAAAAATCATTATATTTTCTATGGAGAATATCCAAGCATAAAATCCAATTTAAAAAAGTGATTCTCTAGATATCAGTGGAATTTTAATTGGAACAACATACCCTCTTCAATATTCATCACCAGCAATTTTATATACACATATTGACACTTGGAATTTGACTTTTTATTGAAAACAAATGCAACACCTCTTACTGACAACAAATACAACACCATTCTCTACCTTTGAATATATGAAATTATTATAGATTGATATATAATTATTAATCATTCCATGAGTTATTAACAAATTCCATTTGTTTCATTTCCTATAGTATTTATAAATTTAATAAATCATATTTTCTATCTTGAAAAAATTTCTTCAGTGATCTTGGAGCATGCCACCAACTAGAAATTTCATTGAATGTTGTTGAAGCTATGACTTGGTAATGTCATATTAAATATGATTAAACCATTTTTATAGACTATCCAATAACATTGAGATGAAATTTTACATTAATCCTTGTTTAGATCATATAATCCATCAATTAACTCATTTGTAATGAGACACATTGTAATTAATTTATTTCCATTTCTACCCTACTCTATTTATATTTAATTATATTTTAATGATGAAGTGTGTGAGTTTAAGAAGTCATGGTTAAAGGGATAAAATACATTGTAAGGGATAAGTGTGGTGGTTATCTATTGGGTATTGGGAATGATTCATGTTCATTAATTTTATTACCCCTTATGAATTAAAAAAATGAAAATGAATAAAATAATTAAAAAACAAAAATAATGGGTTCTCACTTGTGAGAATAATAAATCACCATTACCAGAATGATGTTTTTTATCATATGGGGTTAAATGTTCAATGTGAGTTTTTTCCAAGAAAAACTTTCAAAAAAGAAAAGAAATATTTAAAATTTGTTTGAATAATAAAAAATAAGTGAAAAAACTAGAAAATATTTTGGAGGGTGTAAATATTTCATTATTCTTACATTGTGAGGACATTTACTTTGGGTTTTGAAAGAGGGCATTTTTACTTTTTAAGGGGATATTTTCATCCAAATTTACTTTTGATATCAAGTATTATTATTTAGAGTTAACATCCATTTTTAGCCTTAAAGTTTTCACATCTGTATCTACCAACCTTAATTCTCAGATTCATTAGAACCTTTTTTATAAATTCCTCATGATTTAATGTGAATTGTTTCTTTACAATGTGGAGAATGTAGATCCTTTTCTATATTATGGAAAAGATCATTATTCAAGGTATGAAAATAACTATATTTCATTTTTTTAACTTGATTGATGAGAGAAATAAATTAATGTGAGGTAAATAATTAATTAGAATGCTTAATAATAATCAATTTATGAGCTTTAATGAATTAAAGGAGACAACCCATCATTTTTTATGGAAAAATAAAAATACTAGGGTTGATTTTTCTATTTGGAAAATTTTAAGATCAATTGATATTTCAAGTGGAACCTGAAATTTAAGCTTGAAATTAAATTTTTTTTTATTACATTGATATTTAAATATTGGAATAATTGTTTCCCTTTTTAATTTATTGTTGAGATTCAATGCTCGAGGTGAAGCATAGTTCAAGTGTGGGGTATTTGATTCCATTTTTTTCATGAAATAATTTAATCAATTTTATTAATAATTTTATTTTTTAATTAATTTTACACAATTAATCCATCGATTTATTAAATTGCGGGTTATTTTTAAATAAAAAACAAATTTAGAGAAATAAATCTTGAAATTTTAAATATGAAATATTGATATTGAAAATGAAAATTTTGGAAGATTTTGTTTACCCTTAAGCATAACCTAGGGTCTTTGTAAGGGTAACGTTCTCTACCAATACATAGGAGTATTTTTCAGGAACTATGTAAGGGTATCTCTAAAATCCTAATGGCTATGTAATGGTAAATTTGGAGATATGTAAAGGTAGTCCAAGGCTGTTTAAGGTTATAGAATCCAATATATAAGGGTACATGTGGATTTCAATGACCTTGTAAAGGTAAGATCACTACCCTGTAAAGGAGAAGATGGATTGCATAATGGTAATTATAAGCTTCTTAAGGGTTGGAAATATACTCTGTAAATGTACCTTGAGTTTTATGTGTACCATATAATGTACCTCAAAGTTAATATTTTCTACGTAAGGGTCACCTGGTCCAAACTTAAGGGTAACTTGAACTAATCATATGTTGTATAAGGGTTTTTGGACCTCCACTTCTAGGATTCCACACAATTTATACCACTATTATTTTAAAATTATTTCCATGGAAGCTAAAGGGAGATCTAGGATCTACTATAAAATTCACACTAGACACACCACGTGATTTCCTTGCTTTATGGATTCCACTAGTAGATGAACAAGAGATAGAAGTTATGTTGTAGGGTTTTCTTAACACTATAAATGTGATGAAAATAGTAGTAGTGAATTTTTGAATAATATGGAGTCTATATCATGGATAACTTTTGATACATCATAAAAAATAGTTATATCGCACATAGGCAATATAGATTTCCTATGTAGGAAAAAAGACTATATTTATAGGCTTTGAGAATTTTAATTTCACAAAATTAGGGAAATGAAATTGGGAAATTCCTAGATTTATACAAATACAATAAAAACCACTGCAGTTAACCTCTATCCCTTATAAAAAATACTTGTTAGACAACCACTCCCATACATGATACCATGTGGAAAAATATTTTTTTAAAAAAGGATGATGGAAGCATTAAATTGAGATATAACAAAAGTTGAAGATATTAAAATTTAGTTAAGTCAATGACCAGTTCTATATATCTTTGATGAAGTAATTAAATGTATATTTTCATGTGTAATTAAAAGAGGAAACATTGAACAATTTGAAAAAAATAAAAATTCATAGAACTGAAGATGATTTTCTGAGATTCTAAGACTATACAATGGGCTTCCAATGCCTATAAAAGGAGAGGATGAGATTTTATGAAAAGGGGGTAAAACCCCTGATATTTTAAAATAAGATCATTTTTTCGATATAGTATGAGACACAAAACCCCAAGTTTAACTTTTGTTACACACAACAACGATTTTAGCTTGCGTCACACACAATGACGTGTTTCGACGAACCATGAAAAACAATTAAAATATTATTATTATCACATATCCATTGAAATATATGGTTGGAATAGGATTAACTGATGTATGAATTTTTTTATAAATATTTAAAATGAATACATTTATTCTCAATTAGTTAGAAATAAATATTAAGTCCAATTGAAAAGAAAATAAATCTTTTACTGAAATACTATGCTCATAATAGAATTTTGTATTAAATAAGTAAATTAATAACAATTTGTATATAATATTAATTAAATTTATATATTATATATTCAAGAAAATGTTTTTCATTCATTGAATAGGTTTTACAAGCATACTATAAGAAAAAATCCAATTTTATTGTTACAAACTATATTTTTCTAAAAAAGAGTTTTGTCACATTTTGTGAACTTATTTTAAAATTATTTTTTGTAACTTTTAAAAAATTAATTTTAGAAAATAAATCTCATTTTTAAATCATAAAATTTAAATTATTTTAGGATAAAGTTTTAATAATCTTATCAAATAAAATGTTTTTTAGCGAATAATGAAAAATATTGATTTTTATTAAGAGTTTCCATTTCAAGTAAAGATTTTAAAAAAATAAAAAAATTTATATGGTTATAAATGTAAAATCGTTAAAATATATATTAATTAATAAAATTTATTTCATTTTAATGTATTCCATATTGAATTTTTACATTAAAAGTTTCTTAAGTTTTAAACATTTTCTCTTCGAAAACTTGCTTCCTCATCGCGACTGTGAGATTAATTTTAAAATAAAATTTTCCACTTATGTAAATGGAGTTTGGAAAAAAATATTTCTTATTTGGAATAATAATAATTTATATTATATAATTAGTTAACCATAAATTTTTACCATAATTAATTTTTAATATAGTAAAAATTATTCCACAATGATAAAGTTAAAACTGATTTACCCTGGAATTGAACTAAGAATATTATGGTTAAAATGACATACCAACTTGTCAGAAACCCATTTTATGGAACTATTTAGACCCTATAATAAATAAAGGTAATTAATGACCCATTTTTTAATTTTTAATCATGATAAAAATTTGGGTGTAATTTAATCCTTTCCAAAATTAGAAGCGTGTCACTCACCTCACATATAAAAGGCCATTCTATCTCCTCCCATCTTCACACTTCCAAATCCATTTGGTTCAGACAATACATACCCAAATCAATCCCCATGTTCGATAATCCCATCCTTAGTCCTTTTTTGGTTCATAAATCCAACCATGAAAGTCTATTGGGGCAAGCCAAAAGATATTCCCCGAAGAAGAGGTAACATTCTTAAATGAGCGTTGTAATTTTATTTGTTTCTCCATATCCTTCAATTATAATTTAAACATGATTAAATAATATCAAATGTATATAAAATATAAATATATTTTATTATGTTAATTAAATAAAAAAACCCATCTCCTCTTTCATTGAATGGAAAATGATAACATCACCCATGCGTACAACAAATTATCGCACCGTGAACAGATGTGAAACGGTTTTCAGTAAAACCTATTATGGTTGTGTAATATTACAGATTTAATGTATATATATAATTTTTATTATATAATTATAATTATTTAATTTTAAAAAAACATATACTTTCCCATTTTCCATTCCATTTAAGAAACAATAATGGCATCCATGTCTACAAAAGACTACCGCCTCACGAAGCGATGTGACTCGTTTTTCAGTTACAATATACATGGAAAATAATAAAGAAAAAATTTAATAAATATATGTGATATATATGACATGATATTGATCATATAATATTAATATATAACCCACTTCCATAACCTTTCACTCATTAACAAAATGATATTGTCACTCATGCATACGTACGACCTACCGTCTCCACGAAGTGATGTGACTCATTTTCCATGTCCAACATTCAAGAATAGTTATAATAATTTATATAATGCGTAAATATTAAATTTATAATATTATTATAATTTTTTATAAGATTTATATATATACTATGATCAAGAATAAGAACTGTTATGAGAAAACACACATGGGAAAACAAGGCAATTAACACCTGAAACAATAACAATAATGAAATATTTTTAACAAAATGGTGGAAAGATGTTATAATAAGATCATATATGATATTATAATTATTAATATTGTTCTCTAATAAGATAGAAACATGTTTTAATACAATATAAATAAGGTTAAAGAGTGATAAAATAAAGGAAAGTGTAAGGTAAGGTATTTCCATCTAAATTTTACATCTGTGAGATATATTCCATATTCACAACTTCTTCCTTTTGGGTAGTAGATATACTTCCCATAAATGTATTTTATGATGATTATAATGCAAATTAAGGGGTTTTACAAATCCAATTAAGTATATCTCAATAATAGGGTTTAAGATTCAAATGTCTCACTAGTAGTAATGGATTTTTGTCTCAATTTGAATTCTTTTACACATATGTTATATTGTGAACATATCATTTTTATGAGGTGTATATATAGATAATTTCTCATGTAATATCATGAATTAATATATTTTCATGATATTTTTTGTTTTATTTAATGTTAATCTTTCATGGGGATTTTGATTCAAAGTTAAAAAAGTGGTGAGAGTTTTCGTCTCAAAACATCCTTATTTGAGACACTTGTTCTTTTATGTACATAATTTATTTTATATGGTGTATATACTTAAATTTCACATTTAATATCATTAATCCGTCCCATTTAATGGTATTTTATGTTTCAATTTAAATTATTTCATCCAAGGGGATTTTACTTGAAAATTATTAAGAGGTAAAAGTTGTTTTACAATCTCACTTTCTTTTCAGATTGATAAATTTCTCTTGAAACAATCACTTTATTTAGATCATTTTGAATTGGAAAATACAATAATATTAAATATCCATATTAATTTATGATGGATATTATTATTTCATAAACCTCATAAATTTTTTACACACAATGTTTACTTTTAAATCTATTTTATGAACTGAGGAATTATTATTAATCTGTATATTTTATACAATACAGATATTTGTTAATAAGTAATATTGATTACTGAATTAAATAAACAATTTGATATATGATGGATTATTTTTATGTTAAAATAAGGGATATGACTGATTATAGAAACCCCTCAATGCATCGATAGGTCTCATGAGATGAATCTGTTATCATCCTTAGTTAAATGGGTTTCCACCCATCAGTTTAAACTGCCTTTAGGGTAGGTCATGAAAGTAGAGGTATTAGGGGATTGAAAATTAACATCCAATAATTAATAATTTCCTTCCCTAAAAATTCAGTTATCATTATTCATGATATTTTCACAATTACATTATCTATGTATGCATATAATTATGAGTTAATTGATTAAATACCACATATTTCTATTATTTACATTTAAATATTGATTTTGAATTTCCCATTCATGATATTGAAGTTATTTAAATAGATCGTGTATTCATTTATTTACCATTCCATATTTATTATTCATTGACTAATCATGTTAAATCATGTTATCAATTAAATGGCTTGTGTGCTTATTTATTTACCTTGTCATATTTATTGTTAATATGGATTTATGACAACTTCCATTTTATGATTACCCTTACTAAGAATTTTATATCCATGAAAGGTGTGCATCATGTGGTGATTAGGATGGGTGACCTCCTCATATTTCCCTTGGGGTGTGTTCAATTGAGGAAAAAGGAAACTAAAAAAGGAATGTGTTTTCATATAGAGACAATCATTAGTATAATGACTTATTTGGATATGTGGATGGGCCATAAGGACAGGAAAACATGTGTTTGAATGGAAATTGGTGTGCCTATAGGACCAAGTTGTAAAATTGGTATTAGAGAAGGAACCTAGTAATAATGTGGTGGTACTTCCTGGGTTGAGATGTAGAGTCTAAAACGAAGACATTGTTCTCTAAAGGGGGTTGGGTGGGGTTGAGTGTGACACGCCATATAATTAAAGGGCTAAAACTATAAATGTTACTACCCATTTTAATAAGGACCACTGTTCAATTTAGGAGCCTACCTGATTATAACTCCATAGTCAAAGAGTTTTTTTTATTGAGTAGTTATCAAGGTGGGTGACCTTCGGGGAAGCTTCCTAGGGAGTGATAAAGTGAAGAAAAAACACTAAAAAGAGTATATGTTGGCACGTGTGGATAATCATTAGTAGGATGAGCCATTTGGACACATGGGTGGATATTGGGGAGTAGAAGAATTGTTTTTGGGGTAACTTGGGTGCATATAGGGAAGCCTTTTTACAATATTCAACTTTTTTATGTCTTATGGAAAATAAAAACATCGCTCATGTATATGTATCACTTACCATATCAATGTAATAGTGTAGTTAATTTTTCATCACCAATTTAATTATATTTTTATAAATTTGTAAATAATGAATATATAAAATATTTATTTCGTAATTATGATTCCTGAAATATAAGATATTATTTACCTTTATGCTAGGCCACTTGATAAGAAATGATAATGTTGTTTGTACATACATGTGGTCTACCACCTCCATGAAATGATGTGATTCATTTTTCATATCTAACTTTTAATGATAATTATAAAAATGAATGTGATTAATTTATATGAAATTTCTATCATTATTATAATTCTAGTATTTTTGGTACCATGATAATGTTTAAAGGACCAAAACTATTGATCCAAAATTTATATGAAAAATGAAATAGTAAACCCATTGAAATGATGATTTTAATAAATAATGATTAATAAATAGATGTTGAAATGTTATAAGTGGTTAATAGATAATATTTTAAGTAAATATATGGTTATTTTATATAATTATAAAAAAATTAAATTTATTATAAATGGGGATAAAAGAACTTACAAAGAACGTCGGACCTAAGGTAAGAGTTTATTTCATTATCTCATTCTTATTCAAGATTATTTTTTTATGTTTTAATGAAGAGAAATATATGATATTTATATCTTAAAAACCATAATATTTAATCTCTATTGGTTATTTTTTGGGGTTTTCATGTATTTCTTCCATTTTTACCATTTTAGGCACTCAAAAAAACCAAAATCATGTTTTAAAAAAAATCCGAATTTTTATTTCGATTCGGTCAGGAACCATTTACTCCCATGTCCATATTTTATTCAATTTTTTTTGAAGAATGATTATAATATTTTGAAATGATTTTTAGAGTCATTTTTACCCATGTTTGATTTTTATAAAAATGATTGAAAGTAATATTATTATATTTTTCTGAATGAGGAACATTTTACTGAATGTTTTGGAAAACAATTAGATTTAAAATACACTACATGAACAAATATATACAAATGTTATGAATACTATTTTATTTGAATATTCCTTTACAAGTTGACATGATTATTTCCAAGTAATTTTTTTCATAATATTTTTTAATTTTTTAGATTTTAAATAATTGTTTTCCAATTGAAAAGGGTAATTTTCTCATGAAATCTTCTAGTTGTATTTTAAAATTATTTTCATCTATGATAACATAATTTGATGAATCACATGGTTTACAAAGTATGTACTATTATGATATAATCCAATAGATTTCTATGTAATTATTATGGTTTTTTGACTCCAAAAAGTATTTATATTCGGTATGCTATTTCCACTAATACATGTAGTTATTTATTAAGTTGTATTATTTATTTACATGAAGAATGCATAGGACTTATTAGGTGATTGGTGTGGCTGAAAACTACATATCCCCTCATTGAATCAGTATGTCTCATTAGAAAAAATAGGTTGGGTATTTAGAAAATGCATGACCCATTTATGTAATATGTCTAATAATAGGACATTTATGGTATGTTAAAGATGTCTGTGGTTATGAATTCCATCATTATGAAATCAGTTATTAATGACCATGTGATTATTAGAATAATTTTATTTTATGTGGATACATTTTAAGATCATTTTGTTATCAATATGGATTTATTTGATAATAATTGATTCATTCCATAATATTTATGCCTTATATATTTTATCATTGATTCTGTTGTACGCATTCCCTTATTGAGCATGTGAGATCACCCTTTTATTTTTCTTCCATTCCCTAGTTTTATAGGAAAGTTTACTATTGTGGATATTCATGGATATGAAAGAGATAATAATGATGTTCTCAAAGAAAAAAAATGTCATATTTTATGTTTTCAAATCTTAACTATGATTTAAGAATGTATCTAGTTTACTAAGGCAACTAAAATATTTCATCCCTCGAGAGGTGATCATTTTTATCTAGTTCCATTGTAACAATGTACAACCAACTCTGGGATACTTGGTTCGAGGTTATTATAATAATTTCATATATCATAATATGGGTTTTATTTTCTTTAGTTTGTATGATTTTACCATAGTCGACCAGTACTCTATGTCTAATTTCATGAGATATGCCTCAATTTAGTATTATCAGTAACCATAATTACTTCCACATGATAGAGGTGGTTTATAAAGAATATATAAATAATTTACATTTATTCATTCCATCTTACAAATAAATTCTTTCCTTACATTGTAGTGTCTAATTAAAATAGGTTTTCATAATAAAATATAAATAACAGACACAATAACGAAAAGGAATAGTTTCTTAGTACTGGGTTTTGGATATCTAGAAAAGAAATAGTAGAGGTAAAATTTCGTTAATTAGGTCAACCTATGAAACCAATCTTTATGTCATAAAGGTGATGATATATGGTCTATATGGGGTGAATAGAACATCTTAAAAATTATTATATAGATGGATTAATTATAAATGTTTATTAGAAGTGTTAATTTGTAATAGAAAATAAAAAAACGAATAAAAGGAATTTTTGTAGTGGTTTGGTCAAAATTTGACATAATCTACCCTTATACCATTATACTATATAAGAGATATGTTTAGAACTATACTGAATTTTGAAGGGGAATCATAAAAAGATTAGAAATATCCTTTTCTACAATGTGGGGGGATCACCACACTAACACATAGAATTTTTTATGAGGAGTATCAATCCAATTACCTCAATGAATTTATACTTTGAGAGTCACAACCCAAACGTTCTTGAATTTACAATCTAGGAGTTAGAAACTGAATAAATATATAATTATTTTGAATGGAACAACATGTATACAAGGTGAAAGAACCTATATAAGAGATAAAAAGTAGTGTTAGAGTCCCTAGAAATCATAATGAAATTGATAGAAGGAGAACATGAGAATCATGTGTACTAGTTCTTGAGTAATGGATCAAATTGTCTCATTAATTAAATAGAAGTCAAAGAATATGTGGTTAAACACATGAGAAATCATCCAATAGATGAAGTAATGGTCACACATGACTTCATTGAATTGTACAACACATTGAAAAATAACAACCTTGTTCTTGAGGGAATTGAAGTGTGTCAAAGTTGTTTGATGATATTCAATTGCATTCAAAGACTACCTAGCCTCTCATTAAATAGATAACTAAAAAGGATAATAAAAACCACCATGGGAAAAAACTACCACAAAAGTTTATCAGGGAGAGAGAAATTAGTTTCTAGAATAATAATCAAAATAGTTATTCAAATTGTTTTGAATAACTTCAAAACAGTCCCCTTAATAATAGATCAATGAACATTTGGAATTATCAATTAAAAAAACAACTCCAAATTAAATAGTCAATTAAATCCTTAAAAAGATCATAAGAAAATTATATATAAAATTGAAAATATAATTCAAATTAATGAAACTTCATTAAACAATGTTAAATTAAATTTATAATAGATATAAAATATCTTTTTTATAAATTTTTATTAATATATCAATCATTCAAAACATAAAACATTTGACAAAAATAAATATGATGTTTATATAATAACCTATATTACTTACATCAAAATAAAGAACACTTAAATTTTAACCATAAACAATTGAAAATAATTTCTAATGGTATCAAAATAATTAATATAAATTTTTCGAGATAATGTGATTAATAAATAAATTTAATAAAAATTAGAGTAAAATATATCAATATACATGTAAAACAAAGTGTTATAAAAATTTTAGAATTCTAAAAATATTAAAATTAGTTTAAATTAACATCATGAAATGGTTGAATAATGGAATAACCTATAATATGTTATCATACATAAGAACAATTCACAATCACAATTCATGGACAATGTTCATTGTCACAATCCACATTCTTAATCCACAGTCATACAAGACAACATGAGGTTAAAAACTTCATCCAAGGTAGAAGCTCATGATCGTAGAACACAACTCCCGATCAAAACCTAGGTTAGCATGTGGCTCATGGTCATATGTTTTTCCTTATTAGGTCTATAAGTGTTCTTTTTATAGACACATATCTTCTAATGATAAAAGCATAAAATTTACGGTTATTGATTAAATGCACATGGTCTATGTAAAGATGTTCACTTATTGTTGGATGAAAGGAGAGAATATGTGCGATCTACTGTTACATGGTTAGAATTCACATAATAAAAATAATCATTCACATCATCACATGATATATTTAAAATTCATGATCGTTGGTTTATGGTAGTAAGAATATATAACTTTTGAATGAAAAGAAAAAAAATTAAATAGTTTGGGGTGAATATAATTAAAAGTTTTATATACTAAGAATTGTTTAAAATTTAAGTTTACAAAAAAAATAAAGAGGAAAATATATAAATTTACACTGGGTGTGATAAAAATACTATGATAAATTATAATTACCCATTTGAAAAACAACAGTACTTAATAAAATTACTTAACAACAAAAACAATAAAATAATGGTAAACATCATGAGTTTTTGTAATTTTTATGTCAGAACTCAAAATAAAATTGAAAAATAGTCAACATTAATAGTCTCTCTTAATAGAAATATGCAAGTAAAGTATTTCACTTAATACATAATAAAAAAAATAAAAATATTACATATAATGATGAATAATTTAGATGGTGAATATTCAACTTAAGAATTATTTAATTCTTCCAAATTTTCTATGTGACCATTCCTACCACATAAAAAATAAAATAACCTCCCATTCGATGCTCTTCTCATTGCCTTTAGTTTTTTAAAAGGACATTATAATGACGCCTTTA
The DNA here is from genome assembly GCA_963277665.1 of Viscum album. Taxonomy (NCBI): domain Eukaryota; kingdom Viridiplantae; phylum Streptophyta; class Magnoliopsida; order Santalales; family Viscaceae; genus Viscum; species Viscum album. Next base: position 178,607,947 of record OY728159.1, on the reverse strand, counting down.
GCATTGTTCTTTGCACTGGACTTTTCAATTTGTATTTTTTCACTATTATAACAAAATATTTTTATTTCTTTATGTTATTACCATCTTAAAAAACCATACCCAAAATAGATTAAAGTCTGTTCCCCATAATATTCATTTTATAGGTCTCGAAAAAAATTTGAGTAATTGGGTGATAAGGACGAGATAATGAGATCATCAAAAATATCATGATTCTTATTGAATTCTAATTATGTTAATCGATCTATGTACTCGATCATCTTGAGAACATTCATACCATCTTAGATTACAACTTTAAATTTCAATATGTTTAGTGTAATGACAATTTCATTCATTTCATTTTTCACATTCCTCTTATAAACTTCTCAGAGATGAGAAAACATGGTATAACTATCCATGTCCTAATGTTTCTTTCTCAACATATAAAAAATTGATGATAACATAATTATATAAACAAAAAATTTATTATCCATCAGTCTCTAATAATATTCATCTTAACTCTTAGTTTCTTCATGAGGTGGAAAATCTAGTAGTGGGTATACCAATACATACCATCCAAAACAAAGTTTTATTAAAAGATAGAAAAGTAAAAGAAGGAAACAAAGGGTTTAGGGGTGCCTATAATAATAAAAACTGAGGGCATTCCCTCTGATCAAATTAACACCATCTGGCTTCAAGTAGTTAGGGTTAAGAATACAAGTATTGATGGAACTCTGATCTACCAAATAAGTAAGGTAATCCACAAAAATATTTCCCTCACGACACTTATGAGTCACTTTGAAGTTGTTGAAAAGGATGGATTTATATTACCTGACAATATAGGTAATTGACTAGGGGATGAAGCCTTTACCATGCTGGGAGTTGTGTAGAATCAAAGAGTCGGTCTCCTCTTGAGAGATGACAATATTCTACTGAGATCAAAGAGTAAGTCCAGTAATAATTGCTTTGTCCTTGTCTAGAAGAGAGTTGTTCCTGCCAAAGGATGAAGTGAAATCAAGAACCACATTCCCTACAACACCATGCACCACTCCCCCTCCTCTCATGATTCCCATAATATTAGACCCATCAGTGTTCAGCTTAAAACCACTACCTAGATGGTGCCAAAGAACCCACTTGCCCTGCACTCTATCCATGGAGGTTTGAGACAAAGGGTTACTAACCTTCAGAAAGTGTAAAGAAGGGGCGGCGTGCCAGTTATGGAAAAGAAAAACCAAGTTCGCCAACAGGAAATGAGTTCTCGAAATGATGTACCTCTCTGAAGGAATAGACCCCTCAAACATAGCCTAATTTCTGGCATGCCATAAGCTCCAGCTCCCAACACTAAGAATCAAATCTCAAGCCATCCTCTCCATACTAGGGTCGTGAGCACCATGAAACCACCATTACAAAAATTACTTATCCCTCTCTTCGTAAGGTGAAAGATTCATGAAACCACCAATGAATGACCACGTCGCAAGAGACCAATCACTTTCAAAGAATGGGTGATTATTTCTCTCCTACCACCTGATGATACAACAATGGAAGCTCGAGGAAAAGATTATACTTAGTTTTTTGATGTTATCGTCCGTAGCTACAATGAAGTTCTAGATACTTCAGTTGATGAAGTTATATTTGGTTGGGATTATCTTGCACCACACGAAGTCACTCCAATTATCTTGTTGATCTTGAGAAGAATATAGTTTGAGGTAATCCCTGGATGTTAGAGCACTGGAGGTAGAGGGTGTAAACACACACTGATCGGGTTAAGAATTAATCACAATGGATTTATGATAAGCTTGTTTCTCTTTTTTCAAAACCACTGACGTGAACCTGGGATAACTCCATGCCTCTTTAAGGGTGATTATAGGAGTTGAACATCCATAAAAACCGAGAACACAACCTACCTAATTACGATACCAGAAAGAGATATTCCCTATGCCAAAAATCCAATAAGAATGATATTGAAGGACATAGATAGGAGGCGAGATTTTTGACCAGAATGGGGATGAAGAACTGCACATATACTTCTCATTACCCACACAACTAAGAAACATTGACATACCCCATAAGGTGAATTCCTCAATAACTTCCCACGTTATCTTGGCCTGAGAACAATGCAGTGTGTTCTGAAAGCTGCACACCTTAATCCCACCTTCATGGACTAGTTTTCCCAGCCATCCCTACAAGTCCCAATGCTGTTTCCCCTCGTACAGAGCATCCCCTTAGACAGAGAATCAAACTTTTGGAAATTTTTTCCAATTAAGACTTTTCTATAGTGCAATATTATTTGTAGTGTTTAAATTGTATTACTACGAATTTTTTTTCCAAAAAGAAAACATAATCATATTAGAACATTTATCTTTTTTACTAATTATTAGACATTATAAATTTATTAATCTTAAATAGTTTACACTATTTTATTCAAATTCGTGTGTCCATCAACAACTAAACTCATAATACTCAATATATTGAGTATTATAAGAGAATGGATCTTTAAACCTATATTTATATCCCAATCAAAGAAATTTCTACTACTTCAAGCGTCTAATGTAGAATTTTGGTTAAATAACCATGTTAACTCATAGATCCATGATTTCTTTAGTGAAGTACCATCTCCTATGATTCCGTAACTAAGATTCCTTCAAAACATTTACCTAAAATTGAAGCTTGGTAGATATGAATATTTTTATTCTAATTTTAGTTAATTAAACCCAATAATTTCATATGATCTCTCTAATAGTTGAAGTAAACTTTAATTTTGACTAGATATCTCCTCAAACTTATGGGTTTTTTTCAAATTTCATAGGTGGAAGTATTTTATGAATTAATATTTACATTATGGGATTTTTATGTTTTTATTTCTATTAGAGACTAAAATGAGATTCTATTTACCATTATTGTTTATATTTGATGAAATACACAAATAAACAATTCATAAATAGAAAACATTCATCAAACATTAAATAATTTTAATCTATCAATAATTATTTGTTATAATATGTGACCTCATATAAAATATACTTTCACAAATCAATAAACCACACATAAGATAAAATAAATTAAGAGATCATGAGATTTAAAAATGGTTTATCCATCTAATTGTTGATAGACTGACTAATTCCCAAGGGTAAACTACTTGAGTTTCAATCAAAATGAATTTCTATTCTCAACCCATCCAATACATATTACTCATATTTTTTTCTTCGACATGTATTAGCAGAAAACATGTCTCCGTTTTCTCCTTTATTATATAATAATAATCAATCATATGTGAGGGGGTCTTGAGAATTATGGAGACACATAAATAATATCTATCATGGACATGTTATCCCTTAGATATAATAATAATTTTTAGTGATGATACATAGATCATCATTTATTAATTAATTATCCTAAACATCACACTGTGTAATAAATAACAGAATGAATAAATAAAAACCAATCACACATTGGGAAGTACAAATCATGATTATTCAACATGAATTAAACATTAATAATAAATTCACATAGCATTAAATTATTCTCAAGTGAATTTAATAAGAATTAAAATAAATTAAACTTAATTTATTTCAAAATTTTGTAATAACATGGTCCCACAAAAAATTTAACTTAATTACCAATGTTTTAAAATATTTTTGGAAATTTTTCATTATTTTTCAGAACCTCAATCCTTAAAATAATCCCAATAAGGGTTTGAGCCCTAATTAGGACTGAATGGGTTGTGTAGGGCCCTTCTCATCCCAACCAATTTTGGGATGGTTGGATAATTCAGAGGCATAGTGTTCTATATGGAATTATTCTAAAATATCCCAGATAATTATCAGGTGGGTGTTTCTAAAATTTATCTATCCATTAAATATTTAAATGAGTTTCTATATCCCATAAATTCAAAATAAATCTATGCCTTATGAGGGAAAACAAAAATAAAATCATGAAAGAAGTGTGATGTAAATAATTTTAATTAGAAATAAAACAGTTCACTAAAAATAACATACTCTCAGAACATTGATTTTGTAAATTAAAAAATATTTGATAGGGTTCAATATTCTCATAATATCTAATAGATCTCTATAGGTAAAGAATATTTTTTACACTTCAGTTTTTAGAAGGAGAAACAATTTCAAATGGTTAAGGTAGTTAACCAATTTTCCAACTTTTACAACGAAGAATGGTTTTCATAAGGCTAACTTTCTTAAGAATAAATTTCTTAAGTATCTATTTTTGTAAGGATAAATTTATGTTAAGATAATTTTACATAATGATAAATTTCAATACATTATGTAATTCCTTTATGATAAAAATTATAAATATAATTTCATATTGATGATAAATCGGTTTCATAAAGTCTAATAACAACTATAAGGATGATCTGAAAAATGTAATGATGAATTTCAAATATTTAAGGATGGTACCCATTATAAAAATAATATTTTTTCAAAAACATATAAACTTATGAAAATAAATTTATAGAATAGACATTATAAATATAAAATACATAAAAAAAATAAGAAGTAACATTGTTGTAAAAAATTATAATTTTCTAATTTATTAAGAAATATTAATGTGTGGTAATGTAATTATGTAAGATGTAAAAGATTATAATTTTATAATTAATTATGAAATATTAATGTGTGGTAATATAATTATAAAAAAAATAAAAAATCTTACTCCATATCAATCAAAATCAAATAATCATTCATAACACTTACAATCTCCAATCAATATTATCAACATTTTTATCACTTTAAGGTATATTGAATTCGACCACTAAAAATTCCATCATGAAGGAAATAGATGATGTTAAAGATAAAGAAAATAATATCTTATGGACCTCTTGAAAAATAAATTTGATTCTCACCCTACAACGATCAGGGAAACTACGCTTGAAGAAAAATCATAGCTATTCATGATGGTAGTTGAGAACTAACAAATAGGTGATGAAGTGATAAAATTAGAAATATATGTCTATTAAATTTTTTTGAGGTTAATAAATTGAGCAGGAACACTTGGTGTTGGGATAATAGTATTAAAATATTGGAGAAAATACTTCTTCCAGAGCTAAAACTGTTGTTTTAGAAGAGGAGATATATGATTCAATATTAATTGAAAATCATCAGGTTTTTTATGAATCAGATAAATCAGTGATCCAATATATAGAGTTAATAAAAAGAATGTTATAATGTCCCTATAATTATATTATCCTTTTAATTTTGGTTATAATTAGGAAAATACTCTAGGATTGGGGTTACTCAATCACTTTTTTTTTAGTGAATGTAAAATTTCTTATCTCACAGCTGTCAACCATTTCATAATTTTTTGTAGCCTAAATTATTAATACTTGATAATCTATGAACTTAAAATATAGTAAAATTGATATAATTGAATCCAATCTAACATTAGATAATTATATGTCAATTAAATCGTGATATCAAAACTCTTGAGTCAATTGGGGATGAGTTTAAATCAATCAATAATCCTTATAGAATGTGTTCCTGGACATATTTAATCAAGATGGACATGTAGTGTATCTATTCCATCAACATACATTGAGATTAACCTATTGAATGAATTATGTTAGATTGGTATCATCCTAAACATTTACACTTGGATTGATATTGGTTGGATATATGCACAACACATTTACCATCACAATAAGTAATGTTATCTCATGTAGATATTATGGAATAAAGGGAATAGAAAAATTAATTTGATGAAGGAGATTTTTCATAAGAGAATCAATGATCTAGAGTGTTTAAGTACCTGGGAATTATATTTTTTTGTATTCCTTAAAGGTTATATAATACAATATGGGAAACAAACATATTGGTGTTATAAATTTTTCATATATCCCAAGACCCAGCAATCAAAACATGACTTTTGTTTGGGATATATTATGGTTCCCACAAGCATTTTTTATTCTTTATCAATAAATCTTTCTTAATCCAATAGACAAAAGGTATTAGTGGGAAAGAATTATTATTTTTCTCAAGCATCCGTATGTGAGTTTTTAACCTGAAAAGATATATAACTTCTTTTCTTTCAAAATTTTCAAATTATGCCTATGTTATGCAAGGATTAGGCTTAAAAATTAGAGAATGAAAATTTTACAAGGATTATCATTATAGGTTTTTAACCTGATGAGTACTATATTTCTTTCCTTTAGTAGTTTATGGTCATTCAATATGGACTAATGGGGCTAGTGTTTATGGTTGAACTAGTTTGAATAAAACATATATGATGGTTAAGGTTATACAACATTGACCAAATGATTAGGTGCTAAAAATAGAGATAAGGTAAAAGTAAGCCTTATGTAAATGGATGGACGCATAAAAGCATATATAACATTAGGAAGAGTTGCACACTATTTATTGTAATAACACATAGAATAATAGGGAAGTGTGACAACCAGAATTTGGGCTTCAAATCTATATACAATTCAAAGAATTTGAATTTAGGATGAATGTTATGTAAATCATAACATGAGTTAGTTAATTTAGAAAAAAGTGAAATGAAAATAGATACGGTATGATAAAAAATGATCATATTTGAAATAATGGTCCATTACAATATCATTAAGCATGGATACCATGGATGAACACTAACTAAACTCAAATGATAGATTCTATTATAACACTATTGGGAAAAAATGGGGTTACATGATCTTCTTAATTAGGAGGAAAATATTCCTATGGTTTTTTAATTGGTGGGACAAATTCATGATGCATTCAACAACACTAATGAGATTGGGGTTTTAAATATTTGATATACTCATTTCCAGTATCCATGAGGATTTTATAGAGATTAAAATACATAAAGGAAAAAAGTTTGGAATAGGGGAAGAGAATATTTATATAGTAATTAGAACACACCATTATATAACAATCCAATATTGGGCCATTAAGGGATGTTTATGTGAATGAAAAAGGATAAGGGTTTGTGAATGGGTATAGGATATATGGTTCGAATTTCACTATATATCCTCCAATAATAGGAAACAATTAACACACAATTATATAATGAAAATAATCATTTCTCTGTTATATGTTGAAATATATAAATTCCAAACATGAATGAGGATACCATGAATTAAGAGGGGGGTTTATGGTGATGGAATTTGTGGTTGGGCCTATAATGAGGGGTTCGATCATGCTACATATAAAATGATCAAAATAATATATAATTTCACTATTCTTAAAAATGGTCTTTGTTTAGAAATTATATATACACATAGGTGACTAAAACAATTCTATCATAATTTTAAAAAATGGATCGGTGGATTGACATGTATTGAAGAAGGCATGAACAATAAGATGTGGTAGGGAATTAAAGAGGATAAATTTTCTAACTAGTTCCAATAAAATAAGTCTAAACATACATATGTATCCTTTAGGAGTAGTAATAAATACAAAAAAAGTTCCTAGAAATTTTAAGAACATTATCATCATAATATAGTGTTAATAAAGGAATCCCTAATTTGAATTAGAAAACACAAGTGTTAGGATGTAGTGGGAAATTGAAATTGAAGTTAAAGTTTTATTTTTTGATGGGCCTATGATTGATGAACTAGAAATCACTCCATATCATACAATAAAAGGAATCAAGCCAAAAATTATTATCAGTAGGTCTCTACACTAATTTAATACACGTGTTAGAGTAAAATCAAATGATTTTATCCATGTTTGTGTCTCTAGAAGAGAAAACCTAATGTGAACTAAAGAGGGCCCAAACACTAGGATAAAATGAAAGGTTTAAGACAAATGTTATTTTTGGATTAGCATTGGGTGGGATACTCATGAATAAATCCAATCATAATTTTTGGTATGTGGGATTTTTATTCTAGTACAATCTTATTAAAATCCACAAACTATGAAATATTATATATATCAGGCTCTGATGTAAGGAAACAAGATCATACAAGAAAAACCTCTCTATGAAATTGAATGGTCTTGTATAGTGTACCTAGTGTTATGTAGTTTAACACCATTTGACAAGGATGAAATGTTATACCGTTTAAATTCATTCAGTGAGGACTTGGATTCCATATTGTTTAGGGTCATATGATGAGGATATATTATAAGTAGTTTAAATTCATGTGGAGTAGAATTATAGAACCCAATGTGAAGCTATGAAATATATTTATTAAGAAACCTTGAATTAGTTAAAGGGGTGATAAAATATCCATCCATTATGATTAGGGAATAATATTTATTGGATAATTCCTTTTATATGATGTAATTTCCTTCTAATTTTCGATCTAGTTTTGGGGGCTTCTTACAGGGTATCATTTGAATCCTCAAGGTTAATACTATTTCCCCTTGGATAAACGAGTGTATATGGAAATCATTAATGGATTCTTGTGTGATTTAATCTTATGGTCTTCAAGGATATGTATTGTATGATTTTTTAACTGATTCCTTCCAACTCATCATTTCATATTTGAGTCTATTGATCATTGAATGAATAATCATAAATGGAAATATGATGTGAATACAACTAAAAATAAATTAGTAAAACTGGTTTTATCCTGTATACAAGTGAGTGTGGGGTTGAATGTATGGTAGTATGGGTTATGGAGTGATAAAAACCCAAATCATGAAGATGTTTCTTGTGTTAAAGTCTTATCATTATTATCAACTTTATCTTAAAAATATTAAACATAGTTTTATTAAAGGACTATAAAAATCCATCTTTAGTAAAATGATAACATGATTAGGGATTGGAATTTATATTATACTCATGGTATAGTTTCTTATGTTTAGAGGTGAGAAAGTTCACATAAGAACCCATCGGGATTTTATGAGGGACTCCAAATCTTGTGATGATGTTGAATTTCAAAAAATTGATCATATCCATCTTCTTGAACAATTTATAGGGTGAAGCTTCAACCCACTTGGATAATTAGATAGTAATAATAAGAATGAAATTTAATATTCAAGTTTCAGATGATGTTGATGGACCCAATATATTTTTCCCATTTATAGTAAATTCCGTAGACTATTTAGCCATGTGCAATTGATCTGGGGGTTTATGATCAATATTCAAATGAATCTAGTATATATGTAACTTCACGGTAAATTTCATTAAATCCTGCATCATAGATGGATATAAATATCCAAGCCTTTTTTAGATGGGGGATGATCTTGGACTCTAACTGATGATCACCATATACACCAACACAAAATTCTTGTATAATTATAAGGGTCTCTCCACCTTCAATGAACATGAGGAATAACCCATTAAAGTATCACATTAAAATAATTTCCATGATATATCCCAAGATCCTTACACCTATACCTTGTGCTAGACACACATTCTTACCATTTTGGATTTCATACCAACAGATGTGACTCAATTTTAACCATACACAATTTCAACATAAAAAGGAAATATTGAGTCATTTATATACAAAATACCATTTAGGAAAAGAGTTTTAGGGAATTTGGAAAACCATTTATATAAGTAAACCCATATATTTCCATCTAAATGATAATTTTTCATGTTGTAACCAGATTTTATTATTCTTTGATAATTACTTAAAATTTTATATAAAATCAGCCACTCGTAAAACCTTTCTTGGAATAACTTTCATAAAATAACTCTTCATAACTTAGGGAATTGAAAACATAATAAGGTTTATATTAAATTATCAATAAGGTTAAACATATGAATCAATCAAATAACACCAATGAACTTAAGATTTTTATATGTGTAAGATAACATAATCAAAGTGCATGAGAACAACATAAGATAATTTATTCACATCAAAACTTGGAACATAAAACATGTGTCATGGAATAATACATGAGTAATATGAGTTAATAATCATGAAATATAGGAAAATTTATTTTTCAAAGGAACCATTAAAACTTATATAATTCATAGGTAAACTATGTTGGTATCTTGGGAAATTATAATTTCACCATGGAATCACCAAAACTGGATAATTACATAATTGTATTAAGAGTAACATCTTTCTAGTTAAATATTCCATTATTTTAGGAGTTTATTATATTTAATAAACTTCATAATCTCTTATGAATAAATTCTAACTATTAACTGTATCACATCAACCAATGCATTAGAGATCTATATCATGCTAAGTCATCATTATGAGCTATATCAATCCCACTAGTCTCCATCAATAATGTCCAAGATCCATTACATGAATAATGTATATAGATATTTAATTTCATCATAAAACACATATAAAAAACCATCATTCCCTTCAAAACATAATAAAACTATGGAAAATAAATGAGTTTCAAAATCATTTCATCATAACTTAATTAACCAATGGGAATAAAATGGGTTACATAAAGTCATCCTTAAAACATCACTATCATAAGAAATATAGAGAAAGAAAATGGATGGTATGATAAGATAATATCACCATTAAATCATAAAAATACTTAAATTATGTTGATATAAAAGAAAAATACCTTTTAAAGAGCATTATTAAATTTATTTTAAAATATAGATAATATCATTTTATTTTTATATCATTAAAAAATAAAAAATTTCCAAAATATGGGGAAAAATATTTTCTTTGAAAATAACCATGTAAATATGTAAAAAAATAATTTAAATAAAATAATAGTTATGATGGTGGGAAAATCCATTGGAGTGGTAATTATTAAAATAATGGTTCCTTTAACATTTTACAAAAGTAGTCAAAAGTTATTAATCTGTAAAAACCATTAAAAAACTCATTTTAATTATTTTAAATAAAGATAAGGGTTTTAAAAATAAACTTTATAAATCATTTATGTGTAAAAAAACATTCATAAATCATTTCTATGAACATGGACATTGAGGAAAAATATTCTCAACCTAAAAAGAGAAACATGGTCAGGTTTTCCGAATTTTTTTTTAGTTTGAGTACCAAATTGTGTAAAATTGAAAGAAAAAAATGAAAACCAAAAATAATTATTGGAGAAGAAAATATATGGGGTTAAAAGGATAAATACCATATAATTTCTCTCAATAGAAATTTAACATATAGAATACTGAAAAGAAATGAGATTGTATCATAAATCCCTTTCCACTATGTTAACTTTTGAATTATAATCCGATTGAATGAAATAACTTCAAATAAGACTTTAAATATCATGAATATAAATATATTCGTGATATAATATGTCAATGTGGTAGTATATGCACAATACAAAAACAAATAGGTGCATAATATAAAATATGTATCAATGAAACTATATTGAGATGAAGGACCCATGTAATTATTGTAGTTTCAAAACAAAAACCTCATAAAACAGATAAACATATATTTATTTTTAAATAAAAATAATTTAATGATAATATTCATTAAATACATTTATGGTTAGTATATACACCACACAATATATACAAGTGTTTAATATGACATATCTAACAGAAATAAAAGTGAGGAAAAAAAACCATACGAAAAGTCCTATAATGACCCGCCAATTCTCATTTTTCTGAGAGTACAATGAGTCATTACTAGGCCTTAAGAGACATCCCTAAGATTCCAAAGGCTAGCAATAAATGAAAAAGAGTTTCAAATACAAGTGGGGGACAATTTACCATTTAATAAATAAACCAATAAACATACCAACCATAACCAAACATTAACTATATGATGCATGAACAAATGAAAGACAACTCAACAACTTTATATATCTCAAAACCACATCAAAGTAAGCAACAATGGAAGAATAACCAATTATCAAAGTACATAGAAGATAAACTACACAAGACTCTCCAAAGACCTCAAGACTCCATGCTCCACAATCTACAAGCTCCAAAATCTCTGAACAACCCAAACATCATGAGGTAGTTCTAAAAATGTGTGAAACATTACCTTTTCCCTTATCACAAAAGGAAACATATGAAAAAGCACCAAAATTCCAAATTAAGGGTGATTATAAAACTCAGTAGGTTTTCCCCAATGACTTCCCTAATCATGCCACTAGGAGTACAAAAGAGTTAGCAACAATTATATAAAATAGTTTATATAAAAAAATTTCTCCAAAATAGTTTATAACTAAATATAAACAAGTTTCCAAAACCATTCATTACCAAAAGAATACAAGTGCAATTGAAACCAATTTTCCAAGCAAGATATTTTTTCAAAAAAATAACTAAACAATATTTAAAACCATTTCACAATATCCCTTTATCATCATACCCAACCATTAATAAAAACCATGAAACCAACCATGCATGATACTTTATGGTAGTTCCAGACTCATGAACATTTTCTCGTCGATCTACCAGTTCTTCACAAGGTAATTGTTTCGCATGTTCCTTTAATACATTGGCACTGAGCATAAGGTCATATTTCAACCAAGCCCCAGGTATGAAATTCCCATGTGCCATTAACCCTTTAGAACTGAGCACAAGGTCATATTTCAACCTAGTCCCATATATGCAACATGAAAACACACCATGTATGCCCAATGATCAATCCAAAACAAACCTTTCAATAAAAACAACTTTTTATTGAAACCAATTTCCGTCAAAAAAATTTCAATTCCGAACCATTCAAATTACAAACTATTTCAATAAATCTCCATTTTATTGAAAACCATTTCTATTTAAAACCACCTTTTCATCAACCATTTATCGATTCTAGATAATCTATAATTTTAAATCATAATTTTAAATTCATGAAACTAAACATCCTTTTCACAACTATTCACTAAGATCACACAATTTTACAAAAAAATAAATTATCAAAAATGAATATTTTTCGGTGAATTTCAAATTCAATAAACCTATTTTAATATAATATAATAAATTATATCAAGAGGATTCGAGAGAGAAGAAACCTACCTCAAAGGTGTTGGAAAAAAGTTGACAACAGATGAAGAACGCACAAGGAAGTGGGTCGATTCTCCAAGAAGGACCTTAGTTCTCTTATCCTAGAAAGACCATGACTCAAAATTGAATTATTTGGAATCCAGAAACGTAGATCTACCCACTATAGGTTCATATATTGAAAATAATGGAGATCGGAGAAGTATATCAAAGCAGATCTGAAAAACATGACAAATCAAGAAAGAATGGTGACTTACCTCAAGAATCAGACTTGAAATTACCAAGGGAAGGCTCTAGGTTGGTTAAAACTCATGTGGGGAGGGTTATAAAGCCTTCTAGGGAGATAAATATTTAAATAGGTATGTTTTTAAGCCAAAAAGAAATATATAGAGCAGAAACGAGTAAGATTTTAGAAAATAGGATCTAGATTTTACCTCTGCGCAAGGTTTGACCACATGGTTTGGGCTAACCATGTATAGATCGTGCGACCATCATTTTAGTCCCAAAAATCATTATAAAAACCAAATACTCTTCCATACTTAAACTTTACCCTTTTAATGGATATGCATTTTTTATAGAAACATCCCACTTTATGGAAACAACCCACTTTATGAAAACAACCAACATTATTGAAACACTCATCTTTATGGAAACTCTCTATATTATGAAAACTCTCTATTTAATGGAAACTATATATTTTATGAAACTCTCTATTTTATGTAAACTCTCAATTTTATGGAAACTCTCTATTTTATGGAAACTCTCTATTTTATGGAAACCCAATCAAAGACACACCAAGTATGAAAGTACACAACGGATAAACTACACAAGACTCTCCAAAGACCTCAAGACTCCCTACTCCACAAGCTCTAAGATCCAAAATCTATGAACATCCCAAACATCACGAGGAAGTGCTAAACACATGTGAAACATTGCCTTTCCCTTGTCCTGAATGATAGCATCTGCAAAATCACCAAAGTTCCAAAGAAGGGTTGAGTATAAAACTCAGTAGGTATTCCCCAATGACTTCCCTACTCACTCCACCAGGATAGAAGAGTTAACAATAATTATATAAAACATTTTATATAAAACAATTTCTCAAAAATGGTTTATAACTAAATATAAACAAGTTTCCAAAACCATTAATTACCAAAAGCACACAAGTCCAATTGAAATGAATTCTTCTAAGAAGTTATTTTTCATAAAAATAACTAAACAATATTTACAACCATTTCACAATATCCCTTTATAGGCATACCCAACCATTCCTCAAACCCATGAAACTGACCATTCATGATAAATTATTACATTTCCATACTCATGAGCAGTTTCTCATTGATCTACCAAGTCGTCATAGAGTAATTGTTTCCCATGTTCCATTAACCCTTTGGCACCGAGCACAAGTTCATATTTCAACCATGCCCCGTGTATGCAATTACCATGTGCCATTAACCCTTTGGCACCAAGAAGAAGGTCATATTTCAACCAAGACCGATATATGAAACATGAAGACACACCACATATTCCCAATGATCAAGCCAAAAAAACCTTTTAATAAAAACAACTTTTTATTAAAACCAATTATATTAAAACAATTTCAATGCCAAACCATTCTAATTCCAAACCATTTCAATAAATCTAAATTTTTGTGGAAAACCATTTCTAAAGAAAAAAATTTCTATTTAAAACACCTTTCTAATCAACCATTTTTAAATTACATAACATATATACTTTAAAATCATCATTTTAAATTCCCGAAACTAAACCCCCTTTACAGAACTATTCACCAAGATCACACAATTTCACAAAAACCATAAATCATCACAAATGAAGATTTTTCCATGAATTTTACATTCAATAAACCAATTTGAATATAATATAATAAATTCTATCAAGAGGATTCAATAAATAATCCGCCCACCTTGATGGTTTTGAAGAATCTTTGACAACAGACATAGAATACCCAAGAAAGAGGGCTAATTCTCGAAGAACGACCTTAGTTCTCTTATCCTATCAAGATCACGACTCAAAATTGAATTATTTTGCATCAAAATATATATATCTACCCACTATAGGTTCAGATCTGATAAATAATGGATATTAGAGAAGTTTATCTAATCATATCTAAGGAAACATGACAAATCAAAAAAGAATGGTGACATACCTCAAGAACCAGACTCGAAATTACCAAGGGAAGGCTCGAGGTTGAATCCAACTTGTTTGGAGAGGGTTCTCCAGTATTATAGGTATATTAATATATAAATAGTTGATATTTAATCCAAAACGAAATATATAGTGCAAAAACGAGGAAGCTCCAAAAAATAGGATCTAGATTTGACCTCTGCACAAGGTTTGACCACACAGTTTGGGCCAACCGTGTATAGATCGTGCGACCTTACTTTTTGCCCCAACAATACTTTTAAAACCTAATAACTCTCACATCCTTTACCGTTAACCTTATTAGGGAAATCTATTTTTTATGGAAACATCTCACTTTATGGAAACAACCCACTTTATGGAAACAACCAACATTATGGAAACACCCAACTTTATGGAAACTCTCTATATTATGGAAATTCACTATTTTAGGGAAACTGTCTATTTTATGGATACTATATATTTTATGGAAACTATATATTTTATGGAAACTCAATATTTTATGGAAACCCAATCAAAGACACACCAATTTAAAAAACAACTATGAGAAAAGGGGTTATGTACCCGAAACCGGGGGTACTATAAGTCCTAACCTGCTTCTTATATGATCTTAACCTCATATAATATAAATTTAGATTTATTATAAATTTATACCATAACATATTCATTATTAAAAGGACATATATGAATTTTTTATAACATATTATCACATGTTTATTAATAGTTCTTCATTAAAAACATTATTCCTCGTGTTAATTGTTCTTTTTTTCATGCATGTTTTGGTATGGTTGTTCTACTTATTTAACCTTGGTCATGGTTTCATAATCTATATAATATTAATAATTTCATAATTATCCTATTTTTATTCATATACACTTCTATATCCTTTAATATAAGGTGGTGATGAGAAATGAATAACATCACTTCACGGAGATGGTATCCTATAAGTATGAACAAGTGATTTTTTCACCTCTCGATGGGTGGAAAAAAATAAAGACAAATAGTAATTACCCTTTGAAAAATAATAATTATATAATATATATTATATATATTCATGAAATATATCTTTATAATAATCTATATAAATTATAAATAGAAAAATATTCACATTTCTTCATAGAGGTGGTAGTCCACAATTATGCACGAAAAATGTTATAGTCTTACAAAGATTGGACGGGTCAGAAGGTAGATAAAATGTTGTCATTATAGAATCATAATAATTATATAAAAATAATATATGATCACTAAATATTAAAATATAAACAACAATGAAAGGTAATGATTAAAAATAAAAAAACACTAGTTGGAGAAGCGATACTCTGTACGTACTCACGAAAAAATTTTCATTTTCCATTATGATGAATGATAAATATTTAATGGCTACTATATTGAGATAGTAAAATTTTAGTAATATAATTTTACTTATTTCACAATATTAATATGGTTAAATAATAATTACATAAGGTATAAAATAAATAAACTTTAAAGGATTCATTAAAGACAATTACCTCTTCCTTGATAAACCCCCTTTAGATCTCTTATTAAATATCCTTGAGTTGGTATTTTAAGAATAAAAATACCTCCATAATGTTTATAGGAAAATTCGGATTCTTTTTTGGTAGGATTTGGTTTAGTTGAGTGGCTCGATAAGGTGTGTAGAAGAGAGAAGAGTGGGTGACTTTTTATAATTGAGGTGGGTTGAAATCTTGTAAATACAAGAAATATTAATATAAAATATGTTTTTAAATCATGAAAAATAGATCCAAAGTGGAATATATTAAAATATAATGTGAAATGTTTTGATATAAATTAAATAAATATTATTTAGACATGATTATGTGACATTTTGATCATATCTCTTAGTTAAACCCACTCATCAACCCTTTTAACCTTAGTGGGAGTAACAAAATACGTAGTATTTATGGGTAAATAATGTCATTTAGAAGGTTAAGTGGATTGTAAGTGGAAAATGTTTGATATTATAGAACATATACTATTAAATTGAAAAATTAAAAATATTTTAATGATTTTTAAAACAATTTTTTAAATATTTTTTAACAAAAACATTCTTTAAAGTCATTTACCTTACTATTCACATAATTTGACTTTAAAAACATTGGCATTGACATTGAGTTACAATTTTATTATTTAAAACATTAATTAAATTTTTTTGATATATAAATATTTTTGAAGACTCCAAATAATAATAAAATATCACTGTTATTATTTTAAAACTCTTTATGTTGATTTCTCTCTCACTTCTACGGGTGCTGCGTCCACAACGTGTAAGCATTTTAGGTAATTTTAGTGTTACCAAAAATTTAAAAAATTACCACTATAAAAATTATTTATTAATATTATATATACTCATTTATAACTATTTATAACATTTCTTTGTTATTAAAACATTTTTAGATATAAAAAGAACGAGAGTGATATTTTGTACTTAATCATTACATAAAAAAATATAGAAAAAATAATCACAAGAAAATAAAAATTTTCCCATATTTTACAATTTAATAATATTATTAATGAAATAAAAACATACAATGATATTAAGGAAAGTGTTTTAGATATTTTGAATCCTTGTACCATAATTTTAACTCTCTTTAACCAATATTGCCCTTTACCGAGATGTTAAACTTTTACCAAGGGTTATATTCATTATGATAAAAACAATTAGTTAAAATTATATAATAATATTAATTATTATGATTCCAAATATGGAATACATTTTTTAATATTCAAATCCACTAATTTTTTAAAATTAATTCTAATTTCCACTCACAAAATGCGTAAAAACTATTTTTAGAGAAAATTTAATTTTAAGTATAAAAATAATTTTATTTTCCTTACTTTCCTAGTAAAAACCATTTGATGAAAGTTAATATAAATTTTTAAATAAATTATTTTAACAGCACATTATAATAATTCATAAATAGTTATTTAGTTAATTTACTTATATAAAAACACATTTAATGCATACAAGTATTTTTTTTAAAATATCTCTTTTTACCTTCAAATGATTTTTTTCATTTATAACCAATTGATAACCAATGAATTAATTTTATACATGTGTGTTCAACTATTTTTTATTAAGTTTAATAAAAATAATATTTTTTAGTAAAACATATATGAAAAAATAATTCTCATAAAAAAATATTTTAAACTATTCTTTAGGATCAATATTATTTCTTATGTCAATTAGAAATTATTTTGGACAATTTATATTTAATTTAAATACCATATAATGAGATTCATTTTATAATGTATAATAATTATTCATGTGTTTTAAAAATATTGTGTTCTTCACAAGTTATCACAACCAATGAATTTAATAAATAGAATATATATTCTGAAATCTATGAGTGGTACATTCTACCCCTAAAGAAATAGTGCCCTTAAAATTTTATCTAATGTCTGATAAAAAAGGTTTAAAACAATCATAGAATCAATTATAAAGTGTTAAAGATAAATATACATAGTTGAATGGAATTAAATTTTAATCCCCATAAATAAAAGTTTCTTTTGAAATAGACTTTAATGTATACATTAAGACTGGGAAACATATCATTTCCTAAATAATTATTGAACTATCCACTTACCATTGTGTGACTCATACTTGTGAATGTGTTTTTGTGGTAAAAGAATACATTCAAAAATTTATAACCTTAATTTTGAAAATCAAAATACACTTAATTAAAAGTTTATACATTTATACTTGTATATTTCCCAAGTGCTTAAGATGTTTTTTAAAAAAGTTCACTATTTTGATGGAAGGAGATAATATGTTTTTTCTAATGGGATTTCTTAAGTATATTACACAAAAATATACATTGTATATTGGATGGAAATATTCTAATGTCACCTGATGTAATGTTTACATCATCTAATAGACCGAGTATAAATATTTATACTAGATGCATTTATACTAAGGCTATCAGACTGACATCATCATATAGAGACAAACCTGTATACCAGATAAATTTTTATCAACTTACTAGATGAGTAATTTATATAAATTCTACAAGATGAAGAAAATTCATTGTACTATAGAGAGCCTACACATACTCAAGTGGTGAAAATCATGATGAATTTATCATCTAGATCATGTGATGAATTTTCCATATGAAGATGAAGTGCATCAGATGCCACTATAACCGCCCATATGAAAGGAATAACATTATTGTTGGGATTTTTCCAATAAATAAAATCCACATTGAAGGAGAAAGTAGGTTCTTATTTTACATCCAAATAAATATAATTTTGTAATGATTTGAAACATATTTTTATGAGTGAGTCTTCATTATAAACTCTAGAGAGTTTTTATTAAGGAATCCATTTTTGAGGATAACTTTCTTATGGCCATAATTATTTTCTTTTTGAATTTATATTTATAATCATTTTTGATTGAGGGATTCCATTATTTAGAGAGATAAAGGTTATTCTGATTATTATGATCGAGGGTTCCTAGGGCTAAGATAAAGATTTTTGTGTTTGATATTTGTGTTTGAGGGATTCCATGTCTAAGAAAGATATATCTTATTGTATGGTTAATACTTTGGATACCTTGATTCTGGTTGAATTCGTCATTAACACTTACGGAAAAAGTGTGGATATATTCTTATATATATATTTTTAATTTTTCTTACATGTTTATTATAAAGTTTTTTACTATTTTTTATATGTTAAAATTTTACACATTGAATTTAAAGAAAATTTTATGTTGTTTATTACCATATTATTCTTTCTCTGATTATAATTTTAATTGGTACAAATTTTTTTCTAATAAATTTTTTAAAGAAGATGATAAAAATTTCATGATTACTTTTACAAAAAAATTTCACCCCCATTTTAGTTAATTTTATACTCTTTATATCCTATATTTGGTATCACAGTAGGTTTGTACATGTTATAAACTATTAAACTAATATATTATTATAGAAAAGAGTGTATTTTGTTTCAAGGTAAAATATTAAATGATTGAACTTCTAAGAATCTAAATCCATACAGACCATCAGTATTTGATGATGATGATTATGGTACTAGAGATATCATAAGAAAACATTTTTTTATCAACAAAAGTATAGAAAATTATATTTTAATAATAGATACTATCAAATTTCAAATAATGAAATTAGTAATTTTAATAATGAAAAGAAAATATGATATATGTTCAACAATCATATCAGAAATACTTTGTGATCTTTGGAGACTAGAAATATATATTTTTAGATTTCATAGTGTGAAAATGAAAATAATATATAGTAGATACTTGAAGTGTATCATTTTAAAACAATAAGTGTTGTGGTAACTAAAACGGTGATGTTATGATAAGACTATTGAGTTTTTTTCTACAAGAAGGTTCAGTTGTCTAGATACATCAATAATTTTTTACTATTGTAAACAATATAATATCACTTAAATATAAAGATATGATAGATGATCATTTGGTTAATAATATTATAGATATCCTGAAAAATTAATGGGAACCTAAGCAAAAAACTCTTGTTGATATAAAATATATTATAAATTTTACATTATTTTATTTGGTTAGAACTCTCATGAAATATAAGGATATATTAAAACAAGATGCTGAAAAAGAAAAAAAAATAATGGGTTATCCTTTTACTCTACAAAAACTACATATTAGAATGTTTTTTCATGTGAAAAATATTATAAATCATTTATTAATAACAAAGTTAAGGTTATAATAGAAATTATCTCATCAGAAGAAAGTAAGATTGAACCTTTTCATCGTTCTAAAATAACGAATAAAATTAACGAAAATAAGGACATAAGATATAATTATATAAATAATCAAGAAGATAATATTGATAACAAAGATGCTTTTGAGATAGTTTTATATGAGTGTACGGAACCTGGTCATGTCATGTTAGATTTTATAAGACAAAAAAAGAATTATAATAGGAATTATAATTTGAGAATGTTATATTAAAAAAAAGTATGAAAAGATTAAAATATTTAGACACTTAGTATGAAATTAGTGTATATAGTTCTTCAGAATGTTATCTAGATAATAGTTATGATATTCCAAAAGATATTGGGTTTTATATTGTAATTCCTATGACTGACCAATACTTCATGAAAAAGGTATCCATTAAATCCCTTATTAATATAAAATTTATTTTTAACTATCATTATTTTGATGATGAATATTCCACTTCATCAGAAGAAGGGAAATTTTTTACATCTGATGATGAGAATAATATAACTCTATTTTAAGAGGAAACAAGATATGCTTCTTTTATATAGAAAAAAATAAAAAATTTAAGGATTAATGTGAATGTTATTAGGTATAACTTTCCATATGAAATAATTATTTTTAAAATATACCTTATAGATTTAAAATACTACTTCAGAATTATATTATAAGTCTAAAACTATTTCTAAAAAATAAGGTCAGAATTTAGTTGTGAAACTCAATTGTAAAATCCAAATTCTGGGAAGAAAATTTTGAAATTATTCCTAGATAATTGAGACCATGAAGAAATAATTTTAGGATTGGTTATATAATAGTAAATCATTATTTTCAAAATAATTACTTTGTTTTAAAAAGTGAACCATTATGTACTAAATGATTGGGAAGTGGAAATTAGAAGAAACAATGTTCATTGAATAAGTTCCAATCTTTTATATTTCAAAAATAAATTATTTTTAGAGAATCAGAAGCTTTGTAACATAAATATGTTCAATAGATGTGGATTCCCTATGGTTTTTTTCTAATAATTCATGAACTAATAATGTTTGGGTAAAAAAATATTTTTTTTCTATTTTAAGGAATTAATATAATTTCCAATATCCATTATA
Source organism: Viscum album (assembly GCA_963277665.1). Classification (NCBI taxonomy): domain Eukaryota; kingdom Viridiplantae; phylum Streptophyta; class Magnoliopsida; order Santalales; family Viscaceae; genus Viscum; species Viscum album. Next base: position 178,586,188 of record OY728159.1, on the reverse strand, counting down.
TTTAGTACATGGATAGTGGTTGTTTTAGACACATGCTTGACTGTTAATGCATTATTTGGTAAAAAACTGTATGTATTAGAAGAAAATACTATGTATATGTCTTAGTTGAGGAGTACAATAGATATATATGGTTCTATTTTTGACCTAAGAAGTCAAAAGATCATTTCTATTTTAAGAAAATTTTAGAACATGTTAAAAATGATAAGAATTACCTTTGGTTACTATTCATAGTAATCTTTTTGGATAATTTGAAAATTTTGATTTTGAAACTTTTTATGTAGTGAAAGTTGTTATACATAAACTTTATCTCTAAGAACTCCTTTGAGAAATGGTATATTTTAATAAATAATTATAAATATTATAGATATTTCAAAAACCATGTTGAGTTAATACTCAATTGATAGTTTTTATTGGATGAAGTAATTAGTAATACCCATTATACTATAAATTGAGTTTAAAGTTGGCCTTTTCTTAACCAAACACTTTTGGAGATATGGTCAGGAAGAAAGAAAAAAATTTCTTACTTTAGTGTTTTCAGATATAAGGTATTAATACAGAATACTAATATTGATTCACATAGATTTTTTCTAAAGGTTGATGAAAAAATTTCGCTTGGCTATCCCAAAATAAGAAAGGCTTATCATATTTTTAATAAAATAAAAATTACTATTTAGGGAATAATGGATGTAAAATTTGTTGAAATCGATCCTTCTATTTTCAAATTTACTATAAGGAAATCTTCAGATGATTCTTTGAAAACTAATTTTCAACCCATGTTTGAAAATTATTCTTATGAAGGAACAACTTAAGAAACATTTTCTAAAGTTATACCTCTATATGAATCTTTACATGATTTTTAAGAAAAATATTTCATAAATATAATGATTCAAAAAAATATTAATGATTTATCCCACTGATAATATCATTGGTTATGTAGGTCAACAAGACAAAAATATAAGTTCCTTATGAAATGAGTATGAACATTGTTCCACCTTGTCATATTTCAAGCCTAAAACACCTGATGAGGATTTAGGTGAAGGATATTAGAAAAATGAAATGCACGATAATCTTAATGAACTAAATAGGGAAAAAGTTTTGACTATTGTAGAACATCTGAAATTTTTTCCTATGATTAGAGTAAAATTAATATTCTATAATAAATTTTCTAAAAATGGAATAATATTAGGTAATAAAAATGACCTGTTACTGAGGGATATAATCAATAAAAATGAATAGATTATGAATAAAATGTTTCTCTATTGGCTCGACATGAATCTATCTATATAGTTCTGGAAAATGAAACATTATTAAATTTTAATCTTTATTAAATGGATGTAAAATATTATTTTCATAATAAATATGTACAAGAGGAATTTTATGTAGAACAACCACCTAGTTTTAAAAGTATAAAATCTCTAGATATTGTTATCAAATTTAGTAATGAACCCTATAGACTTAACGAATCCCTATGACCCGGGTATAATAAACATACCAGATTTTAACATCAAAATAATTTTCTTAAGAGAAATTCTAATCCAATAATTTTTATTAATTTTTTAAAGATACTAACATTTTTAAAATTTATATTAATGACATTAAATTTGGTTCATCTAAAAAATTTATTTTTGATTCCTTTTCATAACATATTGATTCTATGTTTAAATGAGAATGATGGTTTATCTCATATTCATAATTGGATTTCAAAATTCAAAAAATTCAAAATGAACTTTTTATCTAAAAAATATTTTTAAATGATTAACATAAAAGGTTTTGATATGGTTATGGAAAGTTTATTAGTTCTTCTATCTAAACCAAAAAACTTTATAATCGTGATGAATCCGGGAAACTAGTGGATCACAAACTTTTGATAGGAATGATTGTTAGTTTACTATATCTTACCTATAGTCATACATACATTAACTTTTATATATTCTTATGTGTTAAATTTCATGAAAATCTAAATAATATAAAATTTAATCCCACAAACAATTTTTTTGTCACTTTAAGTGATCTATAGACATTGGAATATTTTATTAATTTAGATAAAAATTTAAAAAAAAATGTTGTTGGAATGATGAATTTGGTGGATGTGAAATGGATAGAAAAATTATATATATATCTTTTTATTTTTTTTGAGAAAATTTAGTTTCTTTTTATTATAAAAAAACAATCAATATCCTTTTACACTAATGAAGAAAAATATATAGTTTTTGGATGGAAGTTACACTCACTAATTTTTTTCTATAATTTTACTAGAAAAATATTATTTTTATAACATGAGTTCCATGTATTTATGTAAAATCAAATAACTACACTAAACATCTAGAACTATATATATAATACAATATTTACTTTGGGATCATATAGAAAAAAATATATTATTTAATAATTTATCATAATGAAAAAGAAACTTACTAATATTTTTAAGAATCCACTCAATTATGATATAATTGAATATATTAAACAGAATCATGGAATGGTCAACATAAAATGATCATTTACATACTTAATGTTCACCTATCTCTATATAATTAAAAACTCTACAAAAAATGGGGAGAAAAATGTTCTTATATAGTTTTTTTATCATTTTCTCTATCTTTTAATTGTTTTTATTAATAATTTTCATACAAATTCTTATTATCTAATTTATGGAAAAATGTTTCTTATTATTTTTTGGAAATTTTTTTTTTCTTGAGAAAGATTTTTTAGAAACATATCAATTTTCACCGGACTAATCATCATTCAATGTTTCATTGAAAAATTCACCACTTTACTTTATTTTTAACCAATATATTAATATTATTGGAATTTTTTTACAATATTTTATATAAATATTATCAAAGAGGTAAATTTATATATTATTTGTTATAAATTTTCCTCTATAGTTTTAAATCCTAATAATTTTTTTTCTCTAAATTTTATTTTACAAACTCTCATGTTTTATCAAATGAATGATTTTTCCGATAAAACATAACATTTTGTAATAAATGATAAAAAACATAAAGAGTTAAGATATTTTATATATTTATAAAGATGAAAAAGTATCATCTTTTGAGATCCTTCAGAGGTTAATTATATTTTTAATGGTTATTTTATTGACCATTGGTTCTGTATGAAAACCAACTCATCTCTCTTAGAGGTCTATGTAATGGAAAAGTGGCACACCACTCCTTCTTCACTACCTATTTTTTGAGAGATAATTACTTTCATAATTTCATTGATCAGATAGTTTTTAAGTCCATCCTTTGGATTTCATAGTCATTAGATCTGGATTCATGAAATCCTGAAGTGTATTCACCAATTGATAAGCAGTGAAAGAATGAATCATAAAAAGAGTTTGTTTAAAAAAAATGATTCCCTATTAAAATCAGTGAATATTTTCCAATGGTGAGAATACATATGTATTTTTAATTAGTATTTCAATTTGAACATTGATGAAATCATGAGATAAATTTATATGAATTTAGTGATCAATGAAGTTGATGGTTTATATAATGTTTCATTTACCTGTTCTGGAAAATCTTATAGTTTGAATATATAATAATTTTCTGAGATCATTAAAATTCAATTAAAAGGAATAGAAAGTCATCTCACAAAGATGTTTCTGAAGAAGATTAGATATTTTGAGAAAGAAAGAGTTTAAAATTTATTAATTCATAACTTATGGGAAAGTTCATAAAGTATCCCATATTTCATAGGATGCTAGAGCATACTCCCTCTAGTTAAAAAATTCTTATCCCAAGATAAAGTAAAAAGGATACATTTAAGGTACAAGACATTTATTTGAAAAAATTTCTATTTAATATGAGAAAGTTCAACTTACTGATGTTTAAAATGAGATGTATTAAAAAATAGAGATCAAAATAATTAGTTTGACGATTATTTCATGTCCAAAATTTATAGAAATGTTTTTGTATAATTTATGAAGGATAAAACATTGATAACAAGGTAGTTATAGTAAGATAAAAGTCATCACATATCTGTTAAGACACCTTTTAAAAGATAAAGCTCAAGAATGTTCCTTCTCTAAAATTGTTTTTTGATATCTTAGAAAAAGGTGCATCCATTTATGATGTTGAAGACATGAAGAAGAAATTTCGAGATAAAAGAAGTTCTATTGAAAAATCACCTCTTATTTCGATAATGAAAACCAAAATAAGTTTTCATGAGGTTTTTTTCATGTTTATTAAGAACAAATAAGAAATGATATATGACAATTCTTAATCTATTTTAGTTTCAACTAAGGATTTAGAATTAAAACAAAAAGATTATAAAAAATAATAGAAGGGGTAAAACAAGTAATCTAAGAATCAAATGAATGAAAATACAAAAAAAAGATTTAAAACAAATCTCATGAGCTCATTAAATTTAAAACGATTTAAAAATAAGTACCAAAAAAATATTTTTATAAAAAAATCAAAAATATTGAATTTCAATACAATATATATATATGTAACTTCCAATCATTAAAATGGTAGAAACTTTACCCATTTTATAGGGCAATGTTAAATAAGTTTTAGCTAATGAAAAAGAATATTCTAACATTGAATTTAGAAATAAATTTATTGAATACAAGACTCTCTAATCTAAAAATGTTTTTGAAAATAAGTGACTCATCCTAAAGAAAAATATAAAGAACCTAGGAATATGTAGCTAAGAAAGAAATATTAAGTATTCCATAGATGAGAAAATGTTTGGACATAGAATATATGTCAGCTCATACATCAATTTTCATATCCTCTCTGTCCGAAAAATATTCTTCTTTTAGATACCATGGAGAAAAGTATTAAAAAATGTAAAGAAAGTGAATGAAAATAAAAATCCTAAGAAAAATATACATTTGATAAAGATATTGATGTCAGGTAGATTTCACAAACCCACTTTATTGAATGAAAATATCTTGAATCCTCAATACCACCAAGGCCCTCCATACTAGAAGTTTCTAATATTTATACTAATTTTTTTCCAATTATAAGTATAAAGAGAATGTACATTATATTTTAATATTTAAATGATGTAAGTAATGATATTGAAATAAATATTTTATTTTTACAGCAATCCAATCTCACTATAATTATATCCAAGGAAAAGTAGATTTGTTGTAAAATTAATTTTACTTAATGAAACTTACATAAATAGTAATCCTAATGAGTCATAGTTCAAAGAATTCAAAAGAAAATCCAATGTAGAATCAAGAAATATCAAAAGATTCATCAAGTGGATTATTAATATAGAAGGAGATATAATATTCTTCGATGAAAAATTTTATGGAATGAATAGTTAAACAAATAAGTCTCAAATATTAAATAGAGCATCAATGTGGATATTCATGAAAGTTTAAGAAAAATTGAGGATATAAAATCTATCACAATGTTGTAAGATGATGTGATTTCTAGGAAAGGTTAAAAGATTGATCTTTTGAGAGAATATATAGTAATGTCGAAGACTATAGTTTCTGAATCCGAAAATAATGAGGAGGATGTTATGAATAATTAGGATGATCTTAAATAGATAAAAGTAATCATAAATATGCTTTTAAAGAATGATTTATTTTTCCCTAAACACTTGAAAATATTTATAATAATAAAACCTAAATTATCTGATGTTTTTTTGAATGTTCCTTATTTTTTTTATTTTTGGATAAATGATATAATCTATTACTTTCAAATATTTTTTTATCTAGAATGTTTTAATAATATTTCATGGAATACTTGAAACCTCTTGAAATTAATTTTAAAAAAACCAAAATAGGGAGAAATTGAGAAAGAATAAAGTTTCAAAGAAAGGTGGAGAAAATAATAAAGTTAAAACTATTATGGATGATAGAGAGAAAGAAAAGTTTTATAATAGTTATAAATGTCAAAGGGGAGGTTTTTCAAAATTTTATTTCAAAGTTGACATTAAAATATTTTGTACTGTGATTTAAAATATGGGGGAGATTGTTGAGTTGAAATAATACTTTGAACACTTTCTATCATTTCTTTTGAAAATTAGAATCCACTTATTCAAAAGAGTACACATTTCTCACTATTATACATCAAAAGTATATAAGATATTTTTTAGAAGAGTTCACTATTTTACTAGATGAATAAAACCAATTGTATTGGATGAAACTTTCTTAAGTATATAAAACTAACATGTAATTTTTATATAAGAAGGAAATAAACTAATGTCACCGAACAGAAGTTATAAATTTCTATTCGACGAAGAATATAAAATTTCACCAAATGATGTTATACTAAGGCTATTAGACTGAAATAATCGGTCAAAAACAAAACAATCCACCGAATAAAATTTTATCGATCTATTAGATGATGTATTTGTAAATATTCTACTAGTTGAAGAATTTATATTTTTCTAGATGAAATCAATATAAAATATAATGGTGAAAATCATGATAACTATTTATAGGATATGTTGTGTTGAACTTTCCAAGATAATAAGAAGTTCATATAATTCCATTTAAAATACATTTGATAAATGCATAATATTTTCATTGGGTGTTTCTTATAAATAAAAGAAACTTTCAAGGAGAAGATAAATTTTTATTTTTCAACCTGAGTGATCTAAAGTTGATGTGAGGAGTTTTTAATATCTTTTTATGAGGGAAAACTTCATTGTAAAAATTAGAGACTGTTTTCTTAAGGCATCTATCTTTGAAGATAAATTTTCAAATACCTTATGCGTTTATTTTTGTAATTAATGTGTCTAATCTTGTTTGATTATGGTATCTCAAGGTTTGGAGAGAAAAATGTAATTCTGATCAGTTTGGTCAATATTTACTAGGCAAATGGGAAAGGGATACGTGTTTGATCATTGTGATTGAGGGTTTCCATGGCTATGGAAGTCAGACCTTTCATTAAGGTTAATACTGTGGATAACTTTAGTCTGTTTAAATATTTCCTTAACATTTAATTATAAAGCGTGCATATCTTATTATAAATAGTTTGTATGTTTTATTATGTGTTCTTTATAATGTTTTTACTTTTATTTACATGTTAATATTTTCCATCATTCTTGTTAAGAAAATTTTATATAGTTTGTTATAAACTAATAATTACTTTGATTATAAATTTAATAAGTCAAAAATATATTTTGATAAAATTATTTTAGTGGCGGGTGAGAATTGTAATTTTAATTTTATAGACCACAATTCAACTCTTATTTTAGATAATTGTATACCCTTCCGATCCTATATGAGTTTCATAAAGAGTAATATAATAATTGAGGAATATTTTCCATATAATACTTTCTAGTTTTATTTTCCTATTTCTTGAGCTGGTTGAATTATTTTACCATCAATACATAGAATGTGATAGAGTGTACTTAATTGTTTAGTCACACAACTCTATCCTTTTTTAGGGATTTGATATGTTTTCCTCCTATATTTTAGGTCCTATGATAAATAACGATGATGAAAGTTTCATGCCTGATGGAATGTTATAACTAGAATTCCACTAATCCAATGCCCCGAGCTGGTTCACACAAGTCATCAAGTGTGCCCCCCATAAACCATAGGTTTATGGCTAGAAGATAGGTCATAACATTTGTTACTAGAGATACTATTCCTTCATAGAAAAGTAAAAAAATAGTGTAAATTACTAGATAACATCGATATTAGTAAATGATAGAGTGAGGAACTAGCTAATATACCTAACAAAAATGTGTTGTAATAATAAATGAGATATAGTAAAGGATAGAATGTTAATGTCAATACAAACAACACTGATCTCCCACTTGGCTGATAAAATATATAGGAGTAAATAAACAAAATAAAAATCAAATTTATAAGGATATATTGCTATCTTTGAGACAAACCACATACCCATTATCCATGTAAATATCTTAACCATCCTACTCGATTGGACCAATGAGTCAGCCCAAACCTGTTCTCACAACCATGTGATCGTCTTCTAGGGTACCTCAGTGGAATGGTGTCTTAAGTTGGGTGTGAGAAAAAAATTAATAGGGATCCACCAATATAGTCCCATATATAGCCATTAATATGTAGTGTATGTAAAAGTGAGATAATCATGAGGATAAAAAAATATAATAACATCTGAAAAAACAAAAAGGAAAATCCCTACAAGGCTTACCTGAGGAAAGTTCTAACCAGAGCCAAGATATAACTGGAAGAAGGTTCATTCATGTATATATATATACACATACATTCTCATAATTATATATATATACATAAATACATATATATGAGTAATGAGAGAGTAACATGACTCAAAACAAAACTAATCCTTGGATCTATAATCCCGATCGTTTGGACATCCTATAAAAAGGGCATTGATCTAGAAGTCACAAAACTAAAGATGTGTATAAAAACGTTTATCCATGGGTCTGAAATCTAGATAAAAATTTATTTCCCTGGCCAACATAATAAATTTCTTTGAGAAAACTATGTCATAATAGTGGAAAATATTAAAAATATGGATGTACATCAACCATGGATTACACCAGATGTATCATGTATCAAACCTATGAGGGTTTGGATGAGGGTCACTAACTAAGGAATCATATTTGAGTCCATGGATCTCATCTATTGAAAACTCAGTATAATATAGACCTACATTGGCCAAGACCCATGTTCACTGAACAATTTAACCTTCTTGAGTCTGTTGAGTGTATCACTAGAAAACTTGGTAAATGGTACCACACCATGAGGCATTGTCAGTTCCATATTAGAATTCACCTCATCCATGCCATAATTTTTTATCTAAATCCATCAATAAGGATTAGAATCCAGATATAGAAAAGTACCTTTAGACATCCCTTTCATGTATCATAATGCATCATTCTCACCAAAAGAAATACTAGGTACCACTTCCGGAAATCCTAGCAGCATAAGCAGTAACCAAGGGAAATCATAACTAAAAGAGTGAGGGTAGATAAACACCTATACCCACCACTACTATCATTTCCTCAGAAGTTTATATATTCAGTACAGGTTCTAGGGTAACACCAGCCACCAATTCTACCCAAACTCCTTACACACTAGCATAGGGTCGGTAAAATATTAGAACACCCACTGGGTACCTCATGTGAAAATGCAAGATAGGAATCATAAAAGGCCACCTATAATCCAACATATATGTAAAGGAATCTATATTTGGGTCTTGGGATGGAGTAATAAAACTAAGGCATCCTATATGGGATCCAATTGGTTAGATTATATTTGGATTCATCCCATTAGGGACCCTTGATCATAGTGATAATTTGAAGTATAAATCTAGAACATAGAGGTTGTTTGTGATCCTTGATGTTCATTAATTTAATTACCAATTTAGATAATTTAATTTAATAGTTCATTAATGGAAAATATAAATAGGGGCATCATCCTTTGGTAAAATCCCAATCATACACATACTATATAAACATGCATAAAAATGTAGGGAAGTAACATCAAACCACATACCTTTCAAATACATTACATTTATTTTTCATTGGCTGAAAGTGGCTTCCAAGTCTTGTCCAAGTTCAACCGAGTCATGTTGGGTCCTATATTGTATAAAAACCACCATAAACAATTAATTATAACAACATTATAATTAATTAAAACCCAATGATTTAGTTTAATGAACCGTTTTATTTAAATTAGGCATAAAACCGAAACTCTTACTGGACGATCCCATCACACCAGAACCACAACCTAGAGATCTATAAAACCCTAAAAAAATTACATTCTCAATCCTAGAATAATCCCTAATAAAATATATCAAAAAAACCATTAAATAAATTTAATTAATTCCCCAAATCATTATAAATTCACAATAGTTTTGTACTTCAATTAAACTACACATGAAAAATTGTATATGACCTCTCAATTTATTCACTTCCTAGGTAGATTGAAAACCCAAAAGTTGGTATCTAAATCCACCATGATCCAGTGGAATCGGGAAGAAAATCCATAGCTTAAGGAACCTTGGTTAGCAGAAGAAGGAAAATAATAGAACCAATACTAATAGATTCAAATACATACCTCAAGGTTTACAATGCACATGACAACATTCGATTCCTTCCAAGAATGAGGGAGAAAACTTTGAGAGGATGGGAGGATGTGGTTTTCACATGTGGGAGATAGAGGGGAAGGAAAAAGTGCTAAAAACATTTCAGGGTCATAAGGGAAAAATGGAAATTTCCCCTTTTAATAAGACACATTTTTTAGTCGCATGGATTTCAAGTCCATGTGCCAACCATGAAATTGGCACTGTCATTTCCCTTCCACCTCATACAATTGTTAAACAAAAAACCCCAAGATTATTTAAATATCCATATAATCTAGTTTCGAGCCTCGAACCCATGGGATGCCCCAAAAACAACAATGATACCTTTCAATCCTCATTCTATATCTTAAATAACTATTTTGAGGCATTATAACCTTTGAATTCCAGTTTGTAATCTCCAATCGGGATTTGACACATATGGTAATTTGAAAATTCAAAATCATTCGGAAGTTTCCATATCATAAAAGAATTGTATCTTAATACCTACACACCTTAAAACTTATCATCCCTATAATGACTTAGTGGGCATAAAAATTAACTTCCCCACTTAATTTGGTAGTTAATTAAGTTATAAGGGCCTTGTTCAATTTCTGAATTCACAACACTCCTCCAAAAACTACTTTAAACACACAATTCCTAACCCAAATAAACTCAACCCAAGGATCATAACCAAAGTCTAAACTATAGGGAGATACTTAATCGAGCCTATTTAATGTGAGACAAGATTATTTCATCATCTCTACCAACCTATGGAACACTATACCATAGGATTTTACTTTCAATGGAAATATTTAAACCATAGTACTTCCACTAATGCCATCGATCCTCAATTATATTTACTGATCAAACTCCAATTGACCAAGCTCAGACTAGTAGCACCAAATTTTCCCTGAAGAGATATGGTTGATCAATTCACTTCACCTATCTCATCCCAAATATGTGCCTCTAGAAGTTTATCACTGACCTCAACTAACTATGAAATAGAATTCTAGAGGAACAACCTCTAGAATAATATACTCATAAATTCTTAGTTCACACAACCGATGCACATTATAAAAAGTAATATGGATTCCATTTTCACAAGTCACATTGATATCATTGTCAAGAAAAATCATCGGAGAATGTACCCAAATTTTGGTGATGTATCCTAGATGATCCTTACCCCATCAATTCTATTTTCACGACACAACATGAACACAAACCTACCATCCACCAAGGAAGATAGTTTTGCACAAATCCATTTATTTAGTGACATAAAAAAGACAAATGACCATCTAATGACTAGTCTCATGGTCCCCAAACCCATCTCTCATGAGGGTCTCCCACCATTGACTAACATCCCAATCACCACCGTAAGTGAATTACTTACACCACTATAATAAAATGAGAACCTGATCCCTACAACCTAGTCCCTATGCCTCCTGAACATAACCACTAACCTAGATTTGAACCCAGTCATCCCAAGCATCAATGTGAACACCACCCCTAACTCATTAACTTTTCCCATGGACAGTTTCCATGGAACTTGTCGTAAATAAAAACAAAATGAGGGTCACCACCCTCAAGAGACCAGAAGTGTACTCCACACCCTATGGTTTACATTATAATTTATCCTACTATTCACTTAAAAGAATATTTTCATCCAACCAGAAAAGATACATAGGTAGCCTGGCATATTGGTAACTCTGTCTCATAATACTATGAATGTTTTCAAGATATTGACATACTCTATTATATCTAAGAGTACACTGTGATTCCATCAATAGAAATGTATTTCTCCACCGATCCATGCTCAAATATAACTAGGTTTCACTTTCCTTATCCAAATCCTAACACCACGTATCCCGATAATGCATGTCCTGGTCAAACCATAGGACTATTTCCTCATTGCAGCTGATTTATTCTCAATGTATCCTCTACCATGGCGAGTCATTCTTCATTTAAGTAATTATTTTTGGGAAATCAGGCCCATATAATTTATTTAAAACCATTGGTCCTCAGCTCTCACACAAACACTAACCATATTGGGATTTAAATGGTACCACATGTATCAGATGTGTATCAAAACATGTAATGGGTTTAGAATATCATACCACCTGATCATCATCAAATGACTCACACTCCTGTGAGTCCTTTATAAAGAAACCATGCCAACCATGATACAAGACACATGAGTCCTAACATGTATGGAGCTCTATTAGAAACCCTCATTAAAATTAGGAACCTCACCTATACAATGATTATTTCAACAACCTTACCTCACAAAGTGTTGGTTGAAAATATATAAGTGTGAAACATGTAACTAAAAGTTAACAGGGGAATGCACTCATACAATACTTCCTATGAAAACTAGACTCACTACACAAGCACCATATTTCCTTACTCAAAAAATTGAAGTAATCAACATGCCCATATTGAAAACCTGCGAACCACCTTGCATAAATATAGACATGAGACCAGAATCAATCTCACTTACTTAACATATTCTATATACCTGGGCTAACCCTACTCATATGTTTCCCATGATCAAACCAAATGTTGACCTGAAAGGGTCTAAGTCAAAACTAAGGGTCCCTAGGTCTTCCACCTAGCCCTACTAATCAAGTCTCATATAAGGGTCACTAGGTCTAACCTCCTAGACCAAAGGTCAAACCTATCAATAAAGTCACATCTCATAGTGCCTCATCAGTACACCCATCTAGGAATAAAGAATCTAACATTCCGGTCACCCCTCACTAAAATAGGTAAAGAAAACATTGATCTATAAGGGTAAAACTATCAATAATCAATCTACCAGGGCTTTGATCATCTTAAATAATTATTATAAGGAACTTATCCCTAGCGGTAATTATGTAATGTTTGAAATAATGATAAACTAACATTCATCAGGAATCCATATACAATAATACCCCATTTAGGTTCTAGTTCTCTATAAATGTTTAGGTTTTTATCATCGGTTTAGAAAGCGACTTGACTAGATCACCTAAAACTAAAGTTTAAACTACTGATATTTATCCACAAGGATAAATTGTATGTGCACAACATTATATCCATGATATTTTTATATCATATGTACAAACATCCATTATGTATAATTTCATTACAATAATTGTATAAAAAACATTGTATATTGTTACTGGAACATTAAGATACATAACCTATAAACAATACCTCATAAGGGGTCTAACAGTAGGGTGCCATGTTCTATATTGACCTACTAGGGTCACTTCACCTCCCATGCATAAAGAATAAGTCATCAACCTCATCGTCAAAACTCTCACCATAGATCTACATGCACATTCATCAGATGGAATTATATATATGAAAGTTGTACCATTGGATTATAATGCCACCAATAACCTATATGGGAAAACACCATTCAGGTTGTTATTTATACTTTAAATTTTTTGAATATTTCATCATTAATAATCACACACTAGTGGACCTATAACCTGTGGACCATATGTTCTAAATATGTTACTTGAGTTAACTATTTCCTTTTCTATCCAAGTTTCAAAATCAATAACTAGCCTCTTTACTACTATCCCAGATCCAAAATCCATAGTAAAGAATAAATGTTGCAAAACATGTGTGTCACTCAAAGATAAAATCTTATACAACTGTAACATCATAGATCAGAACAACAATCTTGTATCCCCAGAAACATAGACTTCTTAGTGTGACAAGTTTCCCTGACGCACCAATATGATGTCCATCACATATTTTGATGAATTCCTAATACTCCAATCTACCATATCCCAAATATTAACACAATAGAAAATTAATAACTCTGATATTTTTTTAATGTCTTGAATGTAATACCAATAATCTGGTGCCCTAAGTTAGTTATCCACAAGGCCTTAAGCAGGCCTCCCTTTATGCCATATGTTTCGGATTGGTATCATGGGACTAGGGTATGATAGTTTGGACACTATGAACTCATATCAGAGTAAGAAATTAGTATAAATAATAATATAACATCCATAGTAGTAAATGATAGACTGAGAAAACAATAAATATACTAAATAGAAACATGTTGTAATAATAAATGGGATGTATTAAAGCCCCGAACGACCATGTCAACACATACAGTTATGGTCACCCACAAGGATGATCACATATACAGGATTAAATGAGAGAAATAGAAAAAAAACATGGTTCTACTTCTATCTCTAAGAAAAACTACATACCCTTACTATGCATAAATATCCTAATCATTATGCCGGATATAACCCAAGCCTTAGCCAAAACCTATGCCTTCAACCAATTGAAAGTCTTCTTGGGTACCCAGGTGCAATAGAGGCCTGAGTAGGATGTGAGTAAAAAACTAAATAGGGAACCGTGAACATGGTAACATTCATATACAGTAATATACAGTGTAAGTAAATTTGTGTTAATCACAAGGATAACAGTTATAATAATAATAACTACTAGAAATAAACAAAAATCCAAAGTCATACAAGGAATGCTCATGGAAAGTGCTCAACCTGGTTGAGATACAACTAGAATAAAGTGTTTTCATATATATATATATATATATATTTACAAATATATATATATATATTCTGATATATATACATAAATATAAATATATATTTGTGTGTGTGTGTGTAAGGTGACAATAACATGAATCAAACCACAAACAATAATTGGGTCCATAATCCAGATATTCTATATATCTTATAAAATGTCATCTATTTGGATGTAATACCACTCAATACATGTAAAATTATGTCGATCGCTAGGTCTGAAATCCTAATAGATGATACCTACTTCATCCAGTGCAAGACATTTCTCTAAGAAAACTACACTTCCAAAGGAGGAAACATGTCATAGCCTTGGGTTTACAGTACCAACCTCCAATAAAAATAAAGAAAGATTTCATGAACCAATGTAAAATCTTCTAAGGATGTAACCACATCAATTGAGCCCTATGTTGGGTGTTTCAAGTATCATACCTATGAAGGCCATGACCCAAGTTCATTGAACCAGTCATCCTGTTTGAGTCCATAAAGTTCATGCATAAGAAAATTTGTTAAGTGTTGACCTACATGGTCTTGGACACAATGCTATTTATGAATAAGTCATCCTCAACTACATGAAGATCATACATAGAAAACATGGTAAATGGTTCCACACCATTAGGCATTGTCGACCCCATACCACACTACCCATCATATGTTCCATATTGTGATATATATATCTATCAATATGGAGAAGATGGATCCAAATAAGTACCTCTAGGAGACCTATAATGTATAATAACATGTCGGGCTCACTGACCAAAAAACCTAGAATTACCTCAATCAATCAAAGATGCACCAACAGTAAATTAATGAAACCATAAAAAAAGTGAGGGTAGATGAACACCTAGACCCACCACTACTTGTATAGCCTCATGAAATTACATGTTCAATATGGGTTTTAGGATGAAACTCACTACTCTCTCTACCCAAACCCCTAACACACTAGCATAAGGATGGTCTAACATCAGGGAACCCACTGGGTCCCTCATGTGAATATACTAGAGAGGCATCCTACTAGGGAACCTCTAATCCAGAACGTAAGTAAAGGTGTCCCTATTTGGGGCCTCAAAAGGTGTAAGGGAAAATATGCATCCGATATGGGATCCTCTAGGTCAGATCATATGCGGAGGCATCCCACATGGGACCCTTGGCCTTAGTGATAAGTCAAAGTAAGAAGCTAAAATAAAGTGTTTATTAGTGATTTATGGCGTTCATCCAATTAATTAAAAAATTAAAAAATTAAATTTAATCATTCATTGGATAAATATTAATAGGGTGTGTATCCCTCAGGGAAAACCTCAAGCATACAAAAACTACATAAAATTTATTAAATTCTCAAGGGAAGGTACATCAAACCACCTATATTTTAGAATATTTAAATTTATTTTACAAATCCAGATAGTAGCTTCCATATCATGTCCAAGCTCAACTAAGTCTTTTTAGGTCATCTATCATAGAAAAACTACCTTAAAATTTTAATTATAAGAACATTATAATTAGTTAATTAAAACCCTCTCATTTAGTTTAGATAATAATTTAATTTAAAATACATATAATGTCCAAATTCTTATTGGTTGATCCCATAGCACTAGAACAACCATATAGAGTTTTCTAACATCCTAAAACATAACACCATCCTCATGATTAGGTAGTGTGAAAACCACAACATTGGAATCTGATTCCACCATGATCTAGTGGAATCTTCACCAATATTACTAACCAAAGGAACCTAGTTTAGAGAAAAAAGAAAAATAACACAACCTCGACTATCAAAGTTGAAGGCTTACCTCAATATTTGTAATGCACCCGATAGAGTCAGATTTTGTCCAAGAATGAGGGAGGACTACCATAAGGGTATGGAGGAAGAAGGTTGTACGTGTGGGGAAGAATAGTGGATGGAAAATGGGGGAAACCTTTTATTTTTTGGATGATAAAACATTTATTTTACCCTTTTGATGAGCCACACGGTTTGGCCATACAGTTTTACAAACTGTAGCAAATAATGCAGTTGAAACTTCCTTGGGACCTCCACCTCACATTGTAGCAATGCATTGTTTAATAGACTATGTTCTAATCATGCACCTCAATGTTCTGAGCAACACTCCACCTTTCATAGTTTTAGTGTCTGGCTAGTCAAACCGTGTTCCAACCATGAGTCATGTTTGTAGAAAATTACAGACACCATGCACGATGTCTTCTTTCCCAATACATAGTTTCTCAAATTGTGATCCTATACAGAATGGACCACACAGTTAGTCTAGATGGTTAACACTAACTATGTGCTAACCATGAACCATTGTCTACACCTATATAAAATACCAGTTTCGATCCCCAAACCCCAAGACTCTCCTAGAACTTCTAATCCACCTTTTGAAACTCGTTCTGTATATAAAAACAATATATAAAGGCATTCCGAACTTTTAATTCCAAAATTAAATATGATATCAAGATTTGAACCATCTATTAATTTAGAAATTCAAAATCCTTTGGAAAATTAAAACTTGGAAAAGCATGGTAATTTACACCTGAATCATTAAAATTAAATTTTAATAGATCATAAGATCCATAAAAGGATGAAATGTTTTTCCTCTAATTTATACCTATTAACCAAAATAGAATTATTAGAACATGTTAATATAACATAAAAATTGAATAAACAATTATAGAAAATCATTAAAACCTCAATAATAACACCAAAATTTCACCATAAATCATTTCATAAATAATTTACATTAGAACTCTTCCAAAATATACTTGACCAAATATAAAACCAAAAATTAGAAATATTTGATCATAAACTCTTCCTAGTTAGAATTAACATTTATCCATAAATAAAATTAATCACTCATAAATTCAAATGCTAAAATGTATATAACAAAATCATATATTATCCAAAATATAAAAATAATTTCCTAAATTAACTTGAATCACACTAAAACCACAATAAAACATATATGCTTCTTCAAGTTCACTAAATATTTATCCCTAAAATAAAATACCCTTTTAGAAAGTAGATTTTTATTTACCTTAATCATTTAATATTCCCAATATGATGAAATTGTTCCGAAAAAAATTTATTAACTTAGACAGAAAATCAATTTTCTATCCCATGGTTATCTAAACACATATTTCCAAAAATATGTTAACCCCTATATCCTTATAAAACATAAATACATTTTAATCAAAGAATGTATTAACCTCTAAGTTTAGGTGTTTCTTTCAAAAAATATCCCCAATGACATTATTTTGGAATAACTTCACACTAAATCACATGTTAAAACCATAGGATACATATAAATCAATGAAATAATAAAACCCAATAAACCATTCCTAAAATGTTATCAGCCATATCAAAGTCCAATAATATAAAAAATCAAAAGGGAGTATATGACTTTAAACACATGATATTCCTTAAAAATTCAACCCATAATGTTTTCCTAAACTCATAAACTATTCTCATCCAATAACATTAAAAAAAATAAATTTGTTTAATCCTAGTTCTGATACCAATTGATATAGCTCTAGATTCATTCACATGGATTATATGAGAAAAATAACTTCTTTCCATTTTTTTATTTGATATCAACAGATAAGTCATAATTTTAACCACCAATAACTGAAAAATCAAAAAGAAATATTGAGTCACTTACATACCCAATACCTTTTAGATTTAGAGTTTTAGAGAATTAGGAAAACCATTTATGTATAGAAACAAAAATATTTCCATTAAAATGTGAATTTTTTCCATTACACCAATAATTTTTAATTAGATGATAAGTCTTAAACATCTCCCATAAAATTCTTCACACATAAAACCCTTCTATACATAACATACATAACATAATTCTTTATTACGAGGTGAAATTTAATGATAATAAGATTTAGATCAAATACTCAGTAAGGTAAAAAATAGCCATCAATCAAATAAAATCATGTAATATAATTCTACCTTAAATTAATTAAAACATAATCAAATTGAATCTGTATAGAATATTATAATTCATTCCCATAAAAAAATAGATCATAAAACAAGATTCATGGTATATGACAAGAGTTAAATGAGTTAAAAATCATGAAACATGTGAAAAAATATTATTAAATCTAATAACGGAAACTCATACAAATCATGGGGAAACTATATTTGAATATTGGGACATTATACATTCATCATGGAACCAATTAAACAAGATAATTACAAAATTATCTTAGGAGAAAGATAAATCTAGTTATCTTCTTCATATCTTAGGAGTTACTTATTTTCAGTAAACTCCATCATCTATTTGGAGTAATTTCTTTCTAGTTAACTCTATCACACTACAAAATGAATTGACTTCCTATATATGGGCCACATTTCATCATAAGATATGTTGGGATCATACATCCATCATAAAAAAATTATAAAAACCGTAATATTAATAAAGTAAATAGAACTTGAATTTCATCATAAAATTCATAGAAATAACCTTCAATCCCCTCATAACATGACTAACCCATGGAAAATAAATAGGTTTCATAATGATTTCATCGTAATTAAATTAACCTGTGGGAATGTAATGAGTTATATAGAATAATAATTAAAGAATCAAAATATTAATCCATCTAGAGAAAGAACATGGATGGTATCATAATATCATTTCCCTAGTAAATCATAAATATCCTATATTATTTTGACATAGATGAAAAATACCTTTTAAAGATTATTTGTACAATTTTTTGAAAATAGAAAAAATTTCTTTTGTTTTCCTTCAATATCTTTATCAACTAGAAATTTATATAATATTGGGAAAAATATTTTATTTGAAAATAATTAAGGAATATTTTGTGTTAATATTCAAAGAGAATATTGGTCATGATGGTGGGAAAGTCTATTGGTGTAGAAAACCTTAAAATAATGTTTCCTTCTCACTTTTCATAAACTGTCAAAAGTGAGTTGTTTGTAAACCCTTTTAAAAGACCCACTTTAATAATTTGTAAGGAAATTAAGAGGTAGTAAAATTTACATTTCTAAAACAACTAATTATTGTAAAAAATATTAATAAAACATTTTTAAGATAATGAGCATGAAAGACAATGATTCCCGACCTAAAAGTAGAAATACAGACAACTATTCATGAAAACACACTTTTTGCCCTTTTGAGTACCAAAGAGTGGATAAATTTAAGAAAAACATGAAAAAACTTTAAGTAATTAAAGGATAATAAAATATATGGGGTTTAAATGCTAATTATTATACACTTCCCACAATTGAAATTCAACATAAAAATCTCAAAAAGAAATGAGATTATATAATAAATCCCTTAATGATTTTCAAACTATTGAATGATAATCCAATTGAAATAATTACATAAATTAAAATTTAAATATCATCAATATATATATATATTAACGATATAAAATTTTACAGTCTCATTATGTACACTATAAATACACAAAAAGCTACATAACATGAAAAATGTCCCAATAAAATAATATTAAGTAAAAGAAACCTTATAATTTTGGTAATCTTTGAATGAAAAACTCATAAAAGAGAGAAAATTATATATATTTGTAAATAAAAATTATATTAACGTGAATAATCAAAAAATAAATTAATGTAAATTATATAAACCACACAAAATAAACTAGTAGTGAATATGGAATATGTCTCATAGAAAAAAAAGTGATAAGACAAACCATTACCTCATGTCCATAATTGCTTTGTACATGCTATTAAAATCATGCATAATGAATTTATATTTATTATAAATTTATAAAATATCCATATTCGTATTTATCATTCCATATATGATTCAATTATAACATCTTATCCTGAATTTAATAAAATTTATTCATTAAAAGAATTGTTCTTGGTGTTAACTATTTCATTTTTCATGCATATTTTGGTATGGTGGTACGAGTCCTTGAATTTTGGTCATAATTTCACATTATTAATAGTATAAATCATTTCATAAGTATAATATTTCTTCATTATATACGGTTTTAAAATAATTAATGTAATATGGCGATGAGACATGAATTTCATCACTTTGTGGAGACAGTATTCCATAAAAATGCTCAAGTGATGTTATTACATTTTAAAGAATGGAACAAAAGAAACTTAAATATAAATTCATATTAATATATCCATAATCACATCATATATATCATTGATATTAATTAAATATATTCTTATGACCAACCACATAAAGTGTAAATGGAAAATGGATCACATCAATTCATGGTGGTGGTAGTCCACAAGTACACACGAGCTACATTATCTTATTAAAAGGAATAATAGGTTAGAAAATAAATAATATATTATGCTTAAATACTAATAATAATGTTATAAAAATCATAAAAAATCCATAAATCCATCTTTACAAACAACCATGATCAAAATTGATGAGAAATAAAATTCATCATTCATGGATATGGTAATCTGTATGTACACACGATGACGTTTTCATTTTCCATTGGGATAGATGATAAATAGATAATTGTTTTCTAATTGAAATAATAGAATATAAATAATATAATTTTACTTATTTTATTATTGTAATATGGTCAAATAATATTTTGAGGATTTATAAGAAGAAATATACTTAAAAGGATTCTATGTAGATGATTACCTCATCTTGGAGAAATCTCCTTTGGATATCTTATTAAGGATTATCGGGTTTTTATTTTAAGAATAAAAACACCTCTATAAAATTTCAAGTGAAATTTTGAAGACGTTTGGGCTTGTTTTTGTACATCAATGTGGCTCAAGAAGGCATTTAGAAGAAAATAGTGGATGTACTCTTTTATATGTGAGGTGGGTGGAAATCATTTAAATAGATGGAATATTAATATAAAATTTATTTACAACTCATTTAAAATCATTACAAAGTTTTACATATTCTAATACAAGGTGTCTACATTCTAAATAAATTCAAACAATAGTATTTAGAAATTTTTATTTTGTATTTGGACCATATCTCTTAGTTTAACCACCCCATTAACCCTTTTAACATTAACTGTGGTGATTAAAGACATGGACTTTAAGGGTTAATAGTTTCATTTTAAACGGTTAAGTGGATAATAAGTGGAAAATGGTTTATATTCTAGAATATTTTACATTAAAGTTATAAAATATATTATTTTATGAATTTTAAAATAATGAAATAAATATTTTTCAACAAAAAATACCCTTAAAGTTATTTTCAGTACAATTCAAAGAATTTGGATTTAAAAACTGAAATATTAATATGGAGTAAAATTTAAATGTTTAGAAAATTAATTAACTTTATTTTTTATCAATAAAATTAATTCAATAATAGAAATTACACAGAACACATATATTTTAATATACTAAAACTATCTACATTTATTTTTGACCGATATGAACAAGCATTGCATCAATGATGTTTAAGCATTTTAGGTCATTATATCACTACAAAAAATTAAAAATAAATTAATATCATTAGAATAATTTATTAATAGTAAAAAAATACTATTATATACATTCATAACATCTCTTTATTCTTCTGAATATATATTAGAGTTATTAAAATAAAGAGAGTGATATTTTGTAGATATCCATTACTTAAAATAATATAAATCTCATAATGACAATAAAAATTCTCTATTTTAGAATTTATGATGATTATGAATGAAGTAAACATATAAAATGAGATTAATTAAATTTTTTGAGGTATGTTGATGTCGTATCCCATAATTTTACCCTGTATAACCCATTTTACCCTTTACCAAGGTGTTTAAATTTTACCATGGTTACTATTCATTATGAACAAAAATTAAGTTGGCATTATTAAATAATATTAATAATGTTTCTTCAAAATATATAATTCAATTTAAAAATTTAATGCCTTGAATTTTTATAAATTAATTCTAATATTTTCATGAAAATCTTATAAAAACCATATATAGAGAAAATGTATTTTTATTCTCACAGATGATTTATTCTCATTACCTCTGTATTAAAAACCATTAGATGAGTGTTATTATATTTTAATTATTAAATTATCTATAAATTACATTAAAATAATTCATCAATAGTTATTAATTTAATTTAATAAGATAAAAATACATTGTTCCCATAAAATCCATTTTTCATAAAAAAAATTCTCTTTTTTTACATTCAAATTATTTTATTTTAATTTCTAAAAAATTCATAACCAACAAATTCATTTTATAAATGTGAAAAAAAATTCCATAAGTTTAATACACTAAATAAATTTTCAAATAATACATATATGAAAAAAATAATTCTTTAAATCAAAATCTATCAAAATAGAACTTTATGATTAATAGTATTTCATAAGTGAATTAGAAATTATTTTTTACAATTTCTATTTCATTCAGATACTATTTAATATGATAAATTTTAAATTATATATATATTTTTCAAATATTTTTCTTATTTTTTGATTCACAAGTTATCACACCCATAGAATTTATTAAAGAGAAAATATATTCTGAAATCTCATGGTATTATATTACATGAATTAAGGCTATCTGAAAGGATGAAATTTGTTTTCCATCAATTCAAATGTTAAATCATGGATTGATCCTACTGGAGATCCCCATTTCAAGGATAAACCATTATGAGAGATATCCAAGTAGATGTGGTTTTAGTATAAAAGGTTGAATTCTTTGTTTCACCGCTGATTGCAATGACTTCATTGATTTTCTCTTTATCATTACTGATAAATAGAGAAAACAACTTGCACGACCAATGAAAACAAATCTGTCATGCAGATTTAGATCTTACATGGTAGTAACTACATTTGAATACTCATCAGATTGATAATTTTGTGAGAATAGAATGCAATATGACACCAGCTCAGAAAGAAACTATGTCAGAAACTCATGTACATTATTAATGAGGTGTATCAGTTCCCCTTTCTTAATGGAATGAACTCCTCTGCCATTTCTGATTTATTCTTTCATGTTGTCTCTTATTTTTATTATATAATTTATAATAGTTTAAAAATATATATTCATATATTATAAAATAATATATAAATAAATAAATTTTCTTTTTATAGTGTGTTGTTTTGATTTTAATGCAATTATGGATGAGAATTTTGTTTTAAGTGATTTATTGATTTTATAGATTTTAATGTTTATGGACATATTTTTAATTTGATATTATGTTTAAAGTTTCAATATCATGTATGAATATAACATGTTTTGGGATTTCTCACAAGATTAAAATGGATATCACATGTGTAGTGTAAGAATAAACTCAAAATTAGCTACTTATATTAGAAAAAACCACCTAGGGAAGATCTTGTATGATTATTTAAGATGATAAAAATGTTATACTAGATTAAATCCTCATAGAATAGAGCTACATAGTAACTCAGGGTGATAAATAAATGTAATAATATTTTTGATAGAATATGAGATATGTAATTGTAAATGTAAGATGTATATGAATAATATTAAAAGAAGTATCCCCTATAACTTCTAAAAAAATTATATGTATGAATAACTTCCTAGAGAAGCCACTACTAGGGATATCTACGCCACATCTCATACAAAAGTTATACCCTATCCCAATTACCCAAAACTCTACCAATCATTTCTAACATATAAATCTAGGTGGAATCCTTCATGAATCCTTGAAAAACAAAATCCTATTCTCCATCATACAATATAGAAAAACCATGAAATGGTTGATAGATATTTACACATGTTTTCCATCTATAAAATGTGTGAGATATTGATCATAGTGATAACTATATATTCAAAGGATCCAAAAAATTGATATGTGGAAGAAGATATCTACTCTATTGTTTCTATGTGGCATTCATCCGTGATTACTATAGACTTACCTCTTAATTATAAATTTTGTGCTTTCCCCTATTTGTACATATCCATGTTCATTGTGATAGATAACCAACAAGTCATATGATCCTTGAGGAAGCTATGGATCTCTATATTCCTAGTCCCTAATTTTGGAAAAGTTTTATCCATTTTCTTAGTATGAAATAGTGTTATGTTTTTTTAAATCCATCTTAATAATATATTTCTACACATTACCTTGATCTGTACTTCATATGGTCAGATTTGTGTGGATAGAGGGATGAATGGAATGTGGTTGAGTTTTTTGTATGGGATGTGAATGACTATGTTACCTAATGTTAACTTCCTATTCAACATAGTGGAGGTAGGGATTGATATGTGTTAAAAGGTTTTTCTATATGTGTTATGTACTATAACACATGTGTAAAGGAGTAATCAAAGATGTGGTACTAAATTTATTAGTGAAATAAATTTAATTTATTTAAATAGAATAATAAATGAACCCTCAACTGACATTGGATCATTCCTTTACCCACTAAATTTGAGTGTTTCTCATTTCTGTGTTTTCATTTTAATTTTTGAATTCCACTTTACATATGTCATGACCCGTCCTCGGGGCCCATGTCGTGACTACCCCAAGCCCGCCTTCCGTAGGCCAGGGGCTAGCGACTAGCACCAAAGGCGTAAATCCCGATAATTGGGAAGGAATTGCCTTTATAAAAGTAAACAAAACACCACAGAGTACAAGAGGAAGTAAAACACCATGTAAAACTAAAACAAGCTGTGCTGAAAGTGAAGGGGCCGGAAATACAAGCCCAACTGTAAAGTACAAGGAAAAAGATAAAACAGCCTGAAGGTGACAAGCAGCTCCTGGATCGTCCACCACGGATCCTACCTGAAGGGTAGGTACAGATAGCGTCCACAACTCTCTTGCCCGTCAACCTCCTCCGAGTGTCGTCTCGTCATGAAGCCCACCACCAGATATTGTCTTCTCACGAGGTCCACCTCCGGGCAACGTCCAGTCCTCGAACACTAGGCCTCTGTTTGCGCTACCCGTCATCTGCAACCAACACAATGAGGTGCGGGAATATCCCATGCAGGGGTGAGTATAACGATACTGAGTAGGGACCCCGAGACCCTCAAGGTCTCACTAAATCCAACAAGGATAACCACAAAGAAGATCTCAACAGATAACCTCTACATAGGTATATGCCCATACATATACCCATGTTTTCAAGTAACCCATCTCAATCATGAGGAAACACATAGATTATGAAATCAATGGATAACCACTACCCAGGTATATTCCCATACATATACCTAAGTAATTAAGTGACCCATCTCAATCATGAGGTAAACAAAAAGGTCATAGACTCAGCTCAAACCAGTATTTTCATTATCGAAACTGTAACTGATGAAGAACCCCGTATCTGGAGATTATAGTGATCCTGTCACATCTCTGGGGTACTGCTCACTAACCTAATACTACTGAGGTACTCCTCCTGTCGAGTACTGCGGGTCAGCCACCCAAACACAGTAGTGCTTCCCACCGGGGTATGCCGCCCAAACACAGTAGTGCACACCCCCAAATGGCCTGCAGAGGTACTCTCCAGACGAGTACCGCGAGTCTGCACCCAAACTCAGTAGTGCTCCATCTGCCATGGGTCTGCACCCAAAAAAAAGTAGTGCTCCGTCCATTGGGTTAGTCAACTCACTCCAAGTCGAGTCAGTCATGCAGTCGTCAGGTCTCTGCCGACTAGACGGTCTCCATAATCCGTACGCTCGTCTCTGGGAGGATCCACTCCAAGAGCTACTGGTCGATACTCCAAGTATCACAAAGTCCCACGAAGAAGTATCTCAAAGGACCGACTCGTCGTAGGGGTCTCAACGCAACAGACGGCGCGTCAATCGGACGCCCGGTCTGTGAGTTATTAGCCTTTTCGTCCCAGGGGCCCGGTTGGTTTCGTGTGCGAACCAACCCGGACGTATCTCAATTTTACCCCGAACTCTCATAGGGTATACTCATAGGAATCGTTTCTCAACGTGACCACCAACGTCGCTGACGGTTCGTCAAACGGACATCCGGTATGAAAGTTATCAGCTTTTCTGTTCCAGGGGTCCGGTTGGATTTTGGGTACAATCTGACCCTTCTATACACTAACTGCGTCCAAATCTCAGTCTAAGTATTCCAAAAGTTCCATCTCATCAAGAGGAATCCAACAAAGTCGACGTCACGTCAATCGGACGTCCGGAGCTCAAGTTATAACCGTTTCCGCTCCGAGGGTCTGGTTTGTTTCAGGTTCGAAACAACCCGGACATACACCAATTGCATCCAAATCTCGTGTGCAATATACCGAAAAGACCGTCTCGATTCAAGGATCGCATCTCAACTGACGGTGCATTGATCAGAGGTCTATATCCCAAGTTATGGGCGTTTGAATGAAAATAGTCCGAAATGGGGGGTCTGGGCCCGGCCCGGCCTGGCCCAACCCCCCCTGGGTCGGCCCGTACTGGGTCGAACCAACCCGGGTCCGAGTCGACCCGACCCGAGTCCGGGTCTGGCCCAGTTGGGCGCGGCCCGACCCGACTGCGTGGCCCGGCCCGACCTGTGCGGCCCGGCCCGGCGTGAGCACACCCGCACGGCTAGCTAGTCGTACCGTTGTGGAAAGGGGGGGGGGGGTTGCCCCCCTTGATTGAAGTCGGGACGCCCCTCACGTGAGGGCCGCTCCCTTGACCGCCGGAGGTTATGACCCCTCTCTCCCTTGGTCCCATACGGCCGCGGGACCAGCCGCTTGCCGTCACGGTCGGCCGGTGCCGGCCGCTACCTCCGGCCACCGGCAGACCCTTCTGCGGACCACCGGAGTTGCTCCGGTGGTCCGTTTTCAATTTAGCCTTCGCCTGAGGTCCTCCCGGGACTTGCCCTTCGCTTCAAAGCCTTCAAATAGCCCCTTCGGACCATTCTTCCATGGACCATCGATCCGCGCGCCAAATAAACAAACGCATCTCTTCGTGGTTTTCTGGCGCAGCACGACGGTGCCACGACTTCGTTCGGCCTCCACGGCATGACACAATGGCACCACGCTTCTTCGCCGACGATCCTCCTTATTTCCGCGCGGTGTCATTGCACCGCGCCACCATTGATCGAGCCGCGACAAACACATTAACGAAGGGGGAAGAGGGTCGGCCGTGTTTGTGCGGTCCGACCTCCTCCCGTTAATCTGATATCATGCAGCTTAAGAAAAATTGATTTTGGACGGTCAAGAAAGATTCATGAACCAAAATAAAACCCCTACAATTTCCCCGTAAAAAAATATTCCCAACACACAAAAGAAATCATTCGCGGATCAACTTGAGATTGAGTTGATCCGAGTTCTTTGTTTTAGAGGGGAAGAACCATGTGAATATAAACTTACACAAAAAATTAACCCCTACCTCGATGAAAACGTTGAGCGGAGGTTCGTCGTGGAATTGATCGTCTTGGAAGAAGGCGTCGCGGAAGGAGAAGGTTGTTGGCGTCGCGGTACACGGCGTTGTGTAGTCGATCTCCGAGGATTCGGCGTTCTTCGTCAGAGATCGATGTGTTCATTGTGTTCTTCGACGAAGAAGAAGAACTTTAGAGTTCTATCTCCTCCCATTCCCCATACAACCATCCAACCCCTAATAAAATAAGAGTCTTCTTATTTTATTACTCATCCCATGCATTTTCAAAACATTTCAAAATGTTGAATTAACTTAACTTAATTAATCTTGAGCTTTTCAAAATTAAATGAAGCAGAGTTGGCATCATTAATGAGAGGGTTTGTCACAAGGGGGCTTGGAGTGAGTTATGGAAGATGAGAGGTCATCCACTTAATGGGGGAGTTAGAGGAGGTTTAAGGAATGTGAAGGGGTGGGGTTCGTGTGGGACCCACCTACCTTTAATCCTCTCATGGGTAGTTAACAACAAGTGGGTCCCACCCCTAACTCCCTTACTTAGGTTATAACCACATAAGAGAGGGATAAAGTGTTGTGACACAACACTTAATCCACTTAACAAGAAATGAAAATATAATTGTAAAACAATTATAATTTTATCCCTCATTTTTTTTAAAAACAACTACTCCTGAGAAAACACAACTCCAGAAAGGGTCTTCTTAAGCAATTATCGGCGATGCGGTTTCATTTGTGCCCCCGGATTTCAATTTCGAGCACCGTTTCAAATGTTAGAAAAACTCACTCGTTCGTTCACTGAACGTACCCGATCTAAACTTCGTAAAATGATTCTGGGCACACTGGGCCTCGGAATCAGGCGCCGTCAGAAACTGCGTTCATGTAAAATTCCAAAGAAATTAAGAATAAATTTTACTTGATATTTCCAGGTCTTTACAACATAACACCTAAAAATTCTCATTTTCATTCAAAAATATTGAAAATAATAAAAATTAAAATAAGTTAATAGGACTTTGAGTAATGTTTTATGCTCACTGGGAAAAGAACCTAGCCAGCCACTGTGCTACCCTGTGATTTTTAAATTTCTATTGATAAAATACCTATAATAGTATTTTCATCACTCATAAACCACTTTGAATCATCCTTAATATTTAACTTGGAAAATGTTATCTTTGGAGCCATTTCAAAGACTACCATAATATCCTAGTATTCATCCTCATCATGGGTCTATCCTTCTTATATGAGTAAAGAATAGGGTAAGACTATCTCTGTTAGGGGTGAATGAAATCCCTAAACTGATATAATTGAGTATCATATCTTCCATCCTTATCTAATTTATACATTGGGAAGCATCAATTTTTTTCCATGTTTGGGATGTATTATTAATGGAGAAAAATTATTCACTAGGGAGTTCCGTGTCCAATGGTATCACCACCATGATTGGGTATACGGTACATGTTCATGTCTCTTTATTTATTTTTGAGAGATAATGGCCACATAAAAAACCATGATATGATATCCTATCTTCATAGTCTACCTGTAAACATGGAAAAATGAAGGATTTATTTCAGTGGTTCTACCTAAGAAATCATGTGGACTTCATGATGCAACTGATAAAACCAAATATATTATATTGAAAATATCAGTTTAATGTAATTATTCTCAATATCAGTGTATTACATGTTAGCTTACAAAATTTTTCTACTGAGGTAGTTGAGACTATCAACCTTACCTACACCATTCTTCTAATAAAGGAGATACCCAATTTATTCTTTTATAGTTTCTATATAGAGGATGAATGGTTTTCTTTCATAGGATTAATTAATAGTAGGGGTTACATAAGATGCATATTGAGATTATCAAAGGACTTCTAGAAATCATCATCCCATTGATAAGTTACATTTTTTTCATCAGTTTCATGATTGGAAATCATTTTACACCTTGGTTTTTTGTAATCTTACTAAATAAGAAAGATTATATTGAAGTTGTCTCATCTCTTGGAGGGATGAAATAGTGGGAATATAAAGTATATCATGAGTTTTGTTAGTTATACTTTGAGGGCATGATGGAATAGAAAAAAACTAAGGAATTTCACTGATATAACCCTGAAAGAACATTTCAACAAATTCATTTTCATGATATACTAGAATAACTAGTCGAATGATTCCTCATAGTTACCAAGGTGACCATATCACCAGTGAGATTTTTATTTTTATTCATTGACATAGAACTATGAAATTTTCTTTAAGCTAAAATTGATTCTATAATTCATATCACATTAAAAATTATCACATGTGTTCTTGAATAAAAATGTAAGCATCATCTAGAAATATACCCCTTGGGGTGCCCGAAAGGTAGTGGATTCTTCATCCTCTGTGAGCATTATGATTTTATTAGGGTTAGAGTTCCCAACCTTGAATCAGAGGACCTGAAAACCTACTATATCATCAATCAGAAACTTTTTAATCAGAACTGAGAAATCATCATTTGGATATAGTTGATTTAAATACCTAGTCAATCTAATAATTGATGTATCCATTCTTATTAATTACAAGTACTTTTTTTGAAATATATTTCAGGAATTGGACTTCATTAGTGAAATTAGCTTTTATTAGATTATTAAAATATATGTACACCTTGGATGTTTGGTCCAAATGCATTCTTCTTATTGCTAGTTTATAACTATAGTGGCTGTTTGGTAAACCCAAATGATGTGTGTCCATTTTGGGATCTAACCGGTGCATCTTTATATATTTTGATAGAAATATATCTTCATATATCTTTAGAGGATTGAATAATTATTATTGTTCACTAAGGGATATAGATGTATTTATTTTTGGACATGGGTTTTTTTATAGAACCTAAATCTGACTATCACAGTTCATAAATAATGGTATAAATACCATATTCAAAGGATGGCATAGAATCCTTAAGTAGTTCCTCTTTTTTATTATCAACATGGGAATATGGAATGATATATTAATATCCTAGGGATAGTTTAAGAGTGTGTTCATTTCCATTTATATCACACCCATATGAAGAGTGTAATGATTTTTCATGGACTACTAACAATATATGATGGGAGGAAAAGTTACACAAACCTCATGTTCTACTTTAAGGGTTCATATCCAACTAGTCAGATATACTGTTCGACATTGACTACATATTATTCATAACAATTCTCATGTAGAGATTCTTAATGGAAAGATTTATTTGTATATAATAAATGGGAAAGTTATCCATTGTTGACAATAGTTGTTCAATTGATTCATTCACTGTGACATCATAAGAGAGGAAAGTGATAGAATGGTCTATTTTATTTTACAAAAATACATGATGACATCTAAATTTTGGTTTCCTCCTAATTTTATTAATGGTTAATACAAAATATTTATTTTCTTCAGTCCACATATTGATTGAATAAACTTTCTAGCTATTAAGGGAAATAATTTTTGTGATATCATTCATAAATAGTTTCTTTCACTCACTATTGTAATATCTCATGTCAATTTATTAGCATTAAATGTATTCAAAATGGTATCTCCCACCATAATTACCCCAATATGATCGAAAAATACACCATTTTGATAATTGGTTAAATTAAAATGGAATTGATATGTATATATAAAACCATATTCTTACAAGAATGGAATTAAAAAGAATTTCTTGGTGGGCCTCCATGAATTCAGATTCAATGAGGACATCTTCAAATTAGGTCCTCAACCTTATCCTATAGAGTATCCTCTTCTAACTCTTATCCTATCTAGAAACAAATGAGGGTTTAATGAGACCTTGTATGACAGTTTCATGGTGTTGTTTTGTGAAAAAATGGGTTTTTGATACTTATTGGATCCTATTTTTGCACAATTTATCTCAGATACAACCACTTCAGTCTTGATGGTTGGATTGAGATGACCTTCCTATATTTCAAGGTTGATTTGATGAATATATTTATACTTTATGGTCCACTAATATGATTATATTAGAATGGAAACAAGAAAAAAATGCTTAAATTCGTATTTTATTTGAGGTCATTGGAGAACCTATCATCAAATCTAAATTTCATACAAGATCACTATGGGAATGAAACCTAAATTTCATGGTCGACCAAAACCTAACTTTCCAAGACCTCTATGGTATGCACCACATTTTATGGTGGGTAATTCTATTTTATAAGAAACTAATTCATTAGTAATATGAATAATCCAATCGATGACACTAACAAAACATTATTGTGGATTCCCATTAGATGAAAATCTCATTTGGTGGGGTGATTCCTATCCTCTAAATATTGGGGGATGAAAGTGTAGTAGGTTCTAGACTGGATTGGGGGACCTTGTGGGATCCTCGTCTAATGATTTCATTCATCGGTATCAGTTACATAAACTTTTGGATAATTTTAAGGATGAATACATTATTGGAGAAGTTTCAAGGGGAATTGAGGTTGTGTCTGACTAATCCAATCATGCCCTGAAGAAAAGATGCTCATGATGGAATAATTTTTGGGTAATCAAATCAGAAAATTTCCTTATGGTACTACAAAATTATTCTTTCCATTTACCTTTTTTGGGTTAATAGTAACATGATTCATTTGATCTGGGAGTGAAAAAACATTATATTTCCAATGTTTATCATTAGTTATATTAAATCCTTAAATATAAGTACACCTTTAATATTTTTTTCTAACATTTATTTGTAAAGGAAGTAAATGGGTTAATTATTTAGACTATCCTAATTCATATTTTGGATTTCTTCTAGAATAATTAGGTTCTTTTTCAATGTTTAAATGTTATACCCTATGACCTATTATTTTTTGATGGAATTAAATTTGTTCTTCCTATCCTCAAAAATTCATTAGTTATGTTTGTTCTTTCTATCTCAATGAGGGTTTTATGAATTCTACCCAGGAGAATGTATTGTATTATTGTTCTCCAAATTTAGAACTTGATCAGGAACCAACATTAGTTTAAGGGTAAATATTTCTATTTTTATGTTACCAAATTTCTTTCCATACATAGTTTATATAGGTTATGATTTATCTATATAACATACAATTACACATTTGAACAATTAAACCACTATTGTAAATTCTCAAAATCATCCACGATACTTCAATGAGATAAGCGATATTTATATCTCATGTCAAACATTCATTATTTATATTTCAAGAAACTAATTTTGTTGTATATTCCTGTATAAGGAATAGGTTAAGTCATTTCACTGGGAAATGAGATCTAAAAATATCTCATTTTCATGCGGTTTATATTTTAAGAGGTCAAGGATGGCCATCCTCCTCAATGTTGAACTAAAATAGTAGATGAACTATCCCTGAATATCTTACCAAATTGAAATGGATCTAACCACTAGATTATTATACAAAAGAAAAGTAGTTCCTTAAAAATTATTGACAAAAATATTTTAGCATCACTACTTCCTATTACTTTGGATTCCCTAACATAGGACCACACTGATAAGAAAAATCATAAGATGTAGTTATATATCTTCAGTGAAATTAAATTATAGGAATGTAAGATTCTCAAATTTCTGTGGTCGATTCAAATGTATCCATTTTGGTAATGGATTCTTTTTTTGGTTTTACTAGTGATCATTAATATTTCATTGTTTTATTTCATCAACATGAGATGTGATGGATTGGATAAGATCTTGATTATTACTACTATAGCTGATGGTAGATTGATAATAGTTGATGATGCTTGATGTGGTCCATTTTTATATAAGCATGGTTAACAACAATCCTATATTTTCCATGGGTAACTTGAACTAATTTGTGGCAGTGGTTATGTTAAATAAGGATACTCCTGATAATAATAAAGTTCTAGGTTCAGATAAACTGGTTGTTTTGTCCTCAGGTTGGACAGATGGATTGGCTATGCACTACCTAGTTAATAAAATTCCTTTTTTTGAAATGTGTCACTTGGGGGAGGCATGATGGATTCTTCCAAATAGTTTCCCTTTGTAGGTATATTTCCTATATATAATTCAATTTTGAGTCATATGAAATTATCTAGATCAATTTCACACTAGGCGATATTTTCCTCAACAGTAGGCTTAACATATTTAGATAGTGGGTGGGCTATGGATGAAAATATTCCCTTAATATTATCCTTGATAAAAAACTCTTGAGTGTGAAATAATTGGATGACCGGTTAATCCCCTAAATTTTGATTATGAAATTGATATCAAGATGTTACACCTTACAATAACCCCTTGGGGTAGATTATATTCCAAAAAAAAATCCTTCTCATTATGTTCTTAAGTATCTATATCACACTTAAAATTATCATTAGGACTTGTATTAGTAAAATTAATTAGCATGAATCAAGTAAACGAAATGAAATCCTTATCTAAATTAAAATAGTAATGAACCTCCTTAGTGTCTCAGTATCATTTAATGAATAAATAATATCTCAATTTGATCTTTACATATTAAAATATTTTATAGAATTATGACCCATTTAATTGTTTGCTTCCCTATTTCGGTGTTCATGATGATATGGAGTAAGAATTCATTGTTGAATGATTATCCTTAAATAAAATCATACAATATTTTTTAAACATTATCCTGATGAATGGGATGAATAATAACATTTTAGTTTGGAAAATTATGAAAGAACTTATTATGGATCTACTCCCATCTTGAAAAATACCAACATTCTCAGAGAAGGGAGAGGTTAACTTATCCCCAAATATCTGGTTTGGGATAAACTATATGGGTTAAGATCAACCCTCATCAACTATAGTTATGACTATACCCTATTGTGGGTTTCATGGTTTTATGGGGAATAATAGAGGTTGAAATTCCCCCAACACTATGGTCTTGGGAAAACCCTATTCATCCATGTTCGTGGCTATTAGATCCTTTATTTATTTTTTTATTCACAATTTGGTCTTATAATGTTTTATTATATAGGTGTAATGTTAATTATAGAAATACTATATGATAGGTTTCAACCATCAAAAGTTATTCTACTTTCATTAAATTTACCCTTTTATGTTGGTTTCCATCATCACCTTTCTAGTAGCTATATATTTGATCCTTTGAAAAGCCCATTCCCAATTATATAATTCTTTTTGATATTTTAGGATGTCATTATTTCATTGGAATGAACAAATAACATATGCAAACCTAGTACCTAAGACCTAACCTAAGGAAATGATGTCACAATCATCCTTACATTAATTATATTATTGGTCCTTAATAGGAGTGATGTGTGGAACTCCATATTCACTCCACCCTATGATATATATATATATATATATATATATAATAAGACATCATCGATCATTTGGTATAGAATATTTACACTATTGAGTCCCAATTACTAGATGTGAAAATACTATTTTGTAACACCCAAGGATTTATAAATTAATTTCATATTGAATTCATAAAACATTGAGTCTTTATAAAACACCATTTTGTTATAACCTATCTAGTAAACATAATTTTTCCACCTCTATGATTTGAATTTCAAATAACTAATATACACGGTTGTCTTCATTAAGATATTTAGAGTCTGATAAGATAGATTTAATTTTTGGTGAATGGAAACATATCCTTATAAATTATAATATGAATAGTAATATGACCCTTATGAATAGTATATCATATTATTATTTTATTCTCTTAAATTTATAAGATAATGAGATCTTGATTAATATTTCATGGTGATATAAAACAAATTATAGTTATAAAATTGTTAATTTTTGAATAAATTAATATTTTATTTAAAAATTAAATTGATCATATTTATAATATTATTTTCAAAAAAAGGAATTCATTTTTTAACTCTACACATCAAAATAATTTTTGGGTGAATTTTTGGGATTTTTATGAAATACTCACTTTTTTGATGAATATTAAAATATTGTAATTTACCATATCTATACATTATCAGTTAAAATAACTATTCCCAGGGTAGTGGATTATATAAGAACACTTGTTTAGAACTCATAAGAACTTATTACTATTATGGGTCACACAAATCAATTCTATTGGCTGTCTTGAGTGAAATAATAAAATAATGAATAAGATATTCAAAAAATCACCCCTCTCCTCCACTATAAAACCACCACACTCCCTCATATATTCACTCATCTCAAGACTTTTTCACTTTTATAGATTATGCTCAAATATCCTCCAAATTTCCGAACACATGTCTATCATCCCTTGGTCTCATGAAAATACTGAAACCTCTTCCCTAAAGAGGCTCTCAAGGAAGATAACGTCAAAAGGTAAATTCATCTTTTCATTTCTTTTATTTTCGATTTTATTTATTTTATATTTATTTCCCCACATACTTTTATCCCAATATTATTATAACTCCAATACCTTACATGTAATGTAATTTGGTTATGATAATGGAATAATTCATCATCATCTCTCCTCTCTCCTTGTTTTATAGTAGAAATGAAAACACCATATGAGATGTGTTAATTTATCACATTCAAGGACGACAGGTTTTCAATCTCTATTACCCTCTTCAATTATGGTCATTAATATTTTTTAATGGTTGAACCATATCATAATATATATAATATATCTTATTTAATTTTCTAGAATCATTTTATACACATGGGATTAATTTATAAAACAAAATGAGTTCGTTGTAATAAAAAATAGCCAATTAATCCAAACAATTACCATTAATGATTTATATATGGATCTATATTCACTCCCAAAAACCAAATGAATTTTATAAAAATGTAATCTTATAAGTGAATAAATAAAATAAAACTTCTATTCTAGACAACTATTGTCATATTTAATGTTTATCCTTACATATATATAAGTAAACCGGTTATGAATATGAAAGAAGAAATCACTCCCAAACAATAAAATTGAACCTCTTAAACCCATCAAGAAGGACTTGAATGAACTTAATAAGGATATAAAAAATAAATTACATATAGAATAGGTTCTAAAAATATTAATTAATGAATTTAATTTTGTTATCCAGGATACTAGATCAAGTGAATAATACCATCAGACTCAAGGTATGGGTTTTCAACTCGAACCTCCATTTTCATTTGGGTTACTCTTATTCTCTAATTATCTCAATTAAATTATTATTTATTCATATTTAATAATAATATTTTTTTTGATAATGTTCTATATATTTGTACCAACCAAAATACTACTTTCACGTATGGATAGTTATATGTTTTAAAAGGATCTTTCAAAAATTCTTCCCAAAATAGAAACCTGATTCAAGGGAATTTCTCAAATTCATACCTATTTTCACGGGAACTCTATAATATTTTATGGAAACCATTATATTTATAAAATGAAGAATTTTATTTTTAAAATTCTATCTTATTTCACTTCTTGTTTTATAGAATTATATTTCTAAAATAACTCTTCTTTTCAAAGTAAAAGATTATTTTTCTCATGAATTACTCGATGATTTTTAAGAGTATCTTATTCTATTTCAACACTCTTATCGGTTGTTATGTATTATTGGGATTAATATTTTATGATATAATCTACCATATTTAATTTAATGGTTTATGATTATTTTGAATGTGGATGTGCTATCTTAAAACAATTCACCAATTTCCATTGAATGGTTAGTATCTATGAAAAATTATAGGGGAAAGTTATGTAAATTTTATATGATAGTTTCAATATGAATGTATATGTTGTTTATGTTTATTACCAATCATATGAGTAATTACTTGGACTTATTAAGAGATGGGTGGGTCCCTATATATCCCCTTGATGCATCAGTAGGTCTTATGAGACAAACTACTATGGTCTTAGCTTGAGGACTTGGTAAAATAATTATTAACGGTCTTGAAACGAGGCCTTGAAGGTATGGTTAGGATGTTCAGAATTATATACTCACTCATTATGAAACTAGTAATTTAATGTTCATGTGGTTATAAAACTAGTATAATACCCATTATTAGACTTCATTATGAATTTATTTATTTATCTCTTATTCCTACTATAATGTGTTCAAGTATATTTTTAATGGAATGCGTTTTTAGTTATTAACCACGACTAATATTAATTTTTATTCTATCTTCCACTATATTACTTACCCGTACTGAGCATTTGAGATCAATATTTTCTTATTATTCATTTTTTGAGGACATGAAGAGGTATGTTATGAATGACATGCAAGGATGACCTAGGAGTTATGGATTTTTTCAAAAGAATTTCTATATTGTATTTACTTTTATGTTGTAATCTTGTACTTATGATTGTATCCAGTTTTCCAAATCTACTAAACTATTCATTTCTTCAGGATATGAATTTATTGTAATCATACCAATGTAATGAATTAAGGAATTGGTTCTAGGAAACTAAGGTCAGGTCTTTATAATTGTTATCAAATTAATTTTAATAGAAAACATGGAAAATAGATTTTAAAAACATAGATTAGAGTACAAAACCCTAAGATAGACCTTGACGATAAAAAACAAGAATGTTCTTGAATTTTGGTAAGGAATAGATTATGTGGATATTTCTATAAAATACAACCCTGTCTGGATACTACTTGTGGACACGGTTCTGGCATAGAAGTATCTAGGAGTAACAACTCATATAAAGAGTTTCGAGCTTGACCTGGGGTATCCTAATACATGACAACTAGTCTTACTGCACATTTAGTTTGCCAATACAGGGGGAAATGTTTAGGATATTTCACATTTTCTTTACAAACCATTATAATGGATTTTAATTTAAATTTTTCCTCAAATAAACCATATTTATGATTATTATATTATCTTTGTATAGGAATTCAATTTATGCTAAGTATTTTTCTAAGTTGATATTATACGTTATGATTCATAACCTAATATAGTGTATGCAATTATTTAGAAATGTTTCTTAGTGTATGGAATAGATATCGCTAGAATGCACATGTCATTTTTAGGGATTTACTTTTTATTAAAGATAATGATGTTGGTTCTAGTGCTGTGACTGGTTCTGATTAACTTATAACTATACCAGGATAGTTGAATCGGGTTATGAACAATAACCTTACCTGTATTGAGCATCCAGATCCACAATGTGAAGGAGATATGTTAGAAATATTTATGCGACAACATACTCCATCATTCAATGGGACTAAAAATCATTCGTTATGGGGCATTGGATACATTCTTTAGAGAATATATTTTTTACTTTGGGATGTAATGATAGAGAGAAGGTTTTCATGGAGGTTTATCATCGATTGGTAGATGCAGATCAATGGTGGTATTTAATTAAAAAACAAAGGAGGAGGAAGAAATAGAATAAATCGAATGGAGGGATTTTAAAGAAATATTCCTAGAAAAATACTTCCCTCGTGAACAATTATAAGATATGGAAAGGTAGTTTATGAATCTATGGAAAACGGAGGATAAGAATGTTTCAATGTATAAAGATATCCTCAAAAGTATAACAAGGCATGCCACAGATTTCAAACGCAATCCAAGGAGCAAGGTTTATTGATTCATTGATGGTTTAAAACTCTTACAGTGAAGGGATATAGTATCCCAACGTTTCTCATCATATGAAGATATAGTCTCATATGATATAAATATTGAAAAGGAATTATCTAAGTATTATGGTTTCAAGAGAAAGCAAGAGAAGAAGAGGGTTTCTGAAAACTCTGGAAAAGGAAATAAGGAAATGGGGAAGAAGGGAAGAGTTGACCTTCCACCCTATGATAATTGTAGGAAGAGATACCCTAGTACTTTCCTAAAGGGTATGCATGTTTGTTACAAGTGTGGATAAAAAAACCACCTATCTAAGGATTTTAAAGGGAAGAAATAAGAAACCAATGTTCAATGTGAAAATTAAAATGATTGAGAAATCATGAAAATGATTTTCCAAGGCATAAAGGAAACAATCCCCAAATATGGACAAGGGATCAAGGCCATGCTTATGAGATAAAAAATTATAATATTTAAGTCCTTGATGATTTGGTGGCATGTACTTTAATTGTTTCCTCAAACTTAGCCAATGCTTTATTAGATTATGGATAATTTCATTTTTTATATCTTCTAATTTTTTCCCAAGAAATTATATATTTCCAATTTGATTTATTAAGGGAGTTGTCAGTAAAAACTGACAAGGGAAGTATCATTGCAACAAATATGTGTCAAGATTTCCCCATTATATCATCTGAACAAGCTTTATTTTCCGAATTTATCATTATACCCGTGATTGAATTTGATATAATCCTCGATATGGATTGGATTTCAAATTAGGATTCCAAAATATATTGTAAGAATAAGGAAGACACAATTTTTTAGGACGATGTGGAATCCATTATCTTTAGGGTAGAAACATCACCATTTGATTCTCATCTAGATCCACCCTCAAACGCTGTACTAAATTATATTCTTGGGGAGTATGAGAACTTGATATCTATGAGTGTGGCAAGAAATGTTCAAATTGAGGATGTACATATTATTAAGGAATATATTGATTTTTTTCCAAAGTATTTCCCTTGAAATCCTTCAGAGCATTATGTTGAATTCTAAATTGATTTAATTCCATGTCCAAGACCTATATCAAATACACTTTATAGAATAGAAACTATAGAATTCGTATAAATAACGAAACAACTAGAAGAATTGAGTGATAAAGGATTTATTCTCCCTTGTGTTTCTCCATAGGGATCCCATGTTCTTTACGTAAAAAATAAATACGGATCTATGATGATTTTCATTGACTATAGAGAGATTAATGCTATAAAAATAAATAACAAGTATCCCCTACC
Organism: Viscum album; assembly: GCA_963277665.1. Classification (NCBI taxonomy): domain Eukaryota; kingdom Viridiplantae; phylum Streptophyta; class Magnoliopsida; order Santalales; family Viscaceae; genus Viscum; species Viscum album. The sequence goes on along the minus strand of OY728159.1, from coordinate 178,545,691 downwards.
TCACATTGATGATTTTTTGGTCAAATTTATGGAGGAAAGTGTTGTTCGAAGATTGAACTTCAATATGGATATCATTAGTTGTGAGTGAGGAAGGAGTATATTCCAAAGACAACATTTCAACCAAGGTATGGGCATTACAAGTTTTCATTAATTCCTTTTGGACTGACTAATACACTACCTGTTTTCATGGATATGATGAATAGATATTTCAAGGAATATCTTGATGAATTTTTGGTGGTATTTATTGATGATATCTTAGTATAATCTAAAATCTACATAGATCATGAAAATCACTTGCGCACTATTATGAATACTCTTAGAAGAAATTAATTATATGGTAGGTTTAAGAAGTGTGAATTTTGGCATCAATTGGTTGCCTTACTTGGCCACATTATATCTAAGGATGGTATGTCTGTTGATCCTATGAAGACAAATGTTGTTCAAGAATGGCCAACTACAACAAACATAATTGAGTTACATAGTTTTATTTGTTTATCAGGTTATTATCCAAATTTCATTAAGAACTTCACCCATTTATCCAACCCGTTAACCAATATTACTCATAATGGGGTTAGGTTCTTATGTAAAAAATAATGTGGGGAATGTTGCGAAGAATTAAAGAAGAGATATGTGAATGCTCCGATCCAGACTCTACCATCGGGGAATGGTAGATTTGTGATCAACATCAAAGAAAGGATGTGGTTGTGTCCTTATGATTAATGATAGAGTTATTTTATATGCTTCAAGGAAGTTAAAAATTAATGGAAAAAACTATCCTACTCATGATATTGAGTTAGATGATGTGATATTTGCCTTAAAAATATGGTGATATTGTCCCTATGGTGAAAGATGTGAGATATATATGGATAAAAAGAGTCTAAAATATATCTTCTCACAAAAATAACTCAACATGAGACAAAGTAAATGGATCAACCTACTCATGGGTTATGATTGTTAAATACACTTCCACATAGGAATGTGAAATAAGGTAGCAGATGCATTGTGGAGGAAGGATCATGGTGTTTCAATCAAAATGAAGATTAAAAAGGATCTTGTATTCTTGGAACTATTAAGGATGGACATGAGGATTATCAATGAACATGAAACATAATAAATTTTTTAATTGGTGTTCCAAACATCTTTATTAGAAATAATTATAATTTCTTAGGCTGATGATGAGAATATTCAAAAGAAAATTAGTGTCGTTGATGATGGGAAGTTGCAAGACATCGTATATGAAGATGAAATTATGATATATGGCAAGAGGATTTGTGTTCCATATATACCTGAGATAAAAATGGAGTTATTGGATGATTCCTATACTTTGAATTTCTCTGTACACCCTAGTAGCACTAAAATGTATATAAATCTGTTGGAACATTTCTGGTGGTACTACATAAAGCGGGAAATATATGATTATGTACAAGATGTTTAGTCTATCAATAGGTGAAGGATGAAAGACCGCATCCTAGAGTAGTCATGAAACCTCTATGTATTCCTACAAGGAAATTGGATGACATCACTAGGGACGTGGTCACTATATTTCCCAAAACTCCAAGAATGAATGATGCAATATGGGTAATTATGGATCGACTTATGAAATATGCACATTTCTTCACCATGAGGGAGGATTTTTCACTATATATCCTTGCACGAAATTGTATCAATGAAGTTTTATGACTTTATAGATAACCTATTTCAATAGTGTTTGATCATAAACCTCAATTAAAATCAAAATTCTGGAAAATTCTTAAAAAATCCTTGGATACAGAGCATTGATTGAGTACTATTTATCCCCCTAAAAATTATGGGAAATCAGAATGGATGATAAAAACATTAAGGACATGTTGAGATCATTCTCACATGATTTTCACAGTATGTAGGATCAGTATTTAATTTTTTTGGAGTTTTCCTACAACAATAGTTTCCATTCAATCATTTAAATGGCTCCATATGAAGCATTGTATGGAAAGAGATGTCGTACACTGACATGTTGTGATGAAGTCGGGGAAAAGAAGATTTTCAGTCCACAACTTATGAAGGAAACAACAATGAAGGTAAAGAATAATCAAACCCATTTCATAAAAGATTTAAGTAGAAATAAGAGAAATGTTAATAATAGAAGGAAGGATTTGGAATTTCAAGTGGGAGATCATGTTTTCATAAATGTATCTTCATGGAAGGGTGTTATAAGATTTGGGAAGAAAGGGAAACCAATCCCTAGGTATAATGGCCCTTTTGAAATTTTGTAGAGAGTTGGGGTTGTGGATTATCATTTAGAAATTTTTTCTAGCCTATCTAAAGTACAGAATGTGTTCCATGCCTTATTGTAGAGGAAGTACATTTCTGACCCAATGCATGTCCTCACGTATGAAGGTATAGAATTGGAACCTGACTTATTTTAATGTGAACTGCCTATCTAAATTCTAGACACTAATGAACATGTGTTGAGGAATTAAATGACATAAATTTTAAAGGTTCATTTAAAAAATATTACATTTGAAGAAGCAACATAGGAGCCTGAGGATCTTATGATGAATAACTACCCAAATCTTTTTGTGAGGTAACATTCTGGTAATTTTGAAGAAATTTTTTTTGTAGGGGGGATAAAGTAACACCGCAAGGATTTATAAATAAATTAAATATTAAATTCATAAAACACTAAGTCTCTACAAAACACCAATTTGTTATAACCTATCCAATAAACATAATTTTCTACCTCTATGATTTGAATTTTTTAAAACTGACAAACATAGTTGCATTCAGTAAGATATTGAGAGTCTCATAAGGCGAACTTAATTTTTGGTGAATAGTAACATACACTTATGAATATTAATATGATACTTATGAATAGTAAATCATATTATTATTTTATAGTCTTATGGTTAAAAGATAATGAAATCTTGAATAATTTCTCAAGGTGATATAAAAGGAATTATAACTTTAAAATTTCTATTTTTATAATAAATTATTACTTTTTTAAAAAATATTGAATTCATCAAATTTAGAAAATTAATTTCAAAAAATGTACTTCATATTTGAATTCTACACATCAAAAAATTGTTTGGGTGATTTTTTTTAGATTTTTCTGAAATAATCGAATTTGTGATGAATAGTAAAATACGACAATTTACCATATATATACATTATCAGTTAAGTTCATTATTCCTAGAATCATGGAAGATGCAAGGAAAATTTGTTTGAACTCACATGAACTTATTACTATTACGAGCCATATGAATCAACACTACTGGTTGTGTTATGGGAAATAATAAAATATTGAATAGGATATTAAAAAATCACCCCTCTCCACCACTATAAACCCACCATAACTCCCTTTTCTCTTCACTCCATTGAAGCCATGTTACTTATCTACATTATGATCAAATATCCTCCCAATATCATCCCCCAAAAACAGAATCCCTTGGTCTCTTAAAAATACGAAAAAATCTCCCCTAAAGGGGCTCTCAAGCAAGATAACTTCAAGAGGTAAATTCCTCTTTTCATTTCTTTTATTTGGAGTTCCTTTATTTTATTTTTCTTTCCTCACCTCATTTAATAATAATTTTATGATAAATATAGTACCATAAATTTACTATAATTTTTTTATTATAATGTGATAATTCATCATTAACTCTTCTTTCCTCTTCTTTTATACTAGAAATGTAAACACCCTCCGAGAGGTGTTAATTTGTCGCATTCAAGGATGATGGGTTTTAAATTTCAATTACCATCTTAAATTATAGTCATGAAATCATTTTTATAGTTTAACCAGATAATTTTATATGTAATATATCATATTTAAGGTTCTAGAATAATTTTTTACACATTTTATGAATTTATATAACAAAATGAGTTCGTTGTGATAAAAAACCGCCAATTAACCCAAAAATTACCATTAATGTTTTATATAACGATTCATCATCAGTCCTATTAAAAAAATGAATTTTATAACCATGTAATACTATTTATTATTGAAAATAAAATACAACTTCTATTCTGAACTATAAATTCTCATATTTCATGTTTATCCGTACTTATATAAAAGTAAACCTGTCATGAATACCCTAGAAGAAAATGTCCCCATACAATAAAATTATGCATCTTAAAACCATCAATAAGGCCATGAATGAACTTAATAAGGCTATAATAAATCAATTACATAAATAACTAGATATATAAATATTAATGGAGGAATTTAATTAGGTTATCTAGGACACCAGATCAAGTGAAGAACACCATCGAACTAAAGGTAAGGGTTTTCTACACGAGCATCCATTTTCATTTGGGTTACTCTTATTCTATAAAAACCATAATTAAATTATTATTTAATCATATTTACTTGTAATATATTCATTAATAATGTTCTATATATTTTCAACAGCCAGAATACTACTTTACTTTATGGAGAGCTATATGTTTTAAAAGGATATTTCAAAAATTCTTCCTGAAATACATGCCCAATTCAAGGGAATTTCTCAAATTCATACATATTTTATAGATCTCATAATATGTTTTTAGAAACCATTATAATTCTAAAATCAGTCATTTCATTATAAAAATAATATATTTCTTAGCATATGGTTTTATACCAAGATTTTTCCAAAATAATTCTTCTTTTCAAAGTAAAAGATTATTTATCTCAAGAATTAATCGATGATTTTATAAGAGTATCTTCATCAATTTAAGCAGTCTTTTTGATTATTATGAATTATTGGGATTGATATTTTATTATATCATATACCATATTTAATTTAATGGTTTATTATTAGTTTGATTATGGATGTTATATCTTAAAACCATTCACCAATTTACTCAGAATGGTTAGTGTTTATACTTAATGTTTGTGAAAAGTTATATATATTTCATATGTTAGTTTCAATATTAATTTATATGTTGTATATGTTTACCCCATTTTATATGATGAATTCATTAGACTTAGTAGTTTATGGTTGGGGCCCACTAGCTCTCCACAATGCGTCGATATGTCTCATGAGACAAACTACGGTCTTAGCACAATGCCTTGACAAAATAGTTATTTATGGTCCTAGCATGAGGCATTTATGGTATGGTTATGATGTCCATAATTATGCATTACCTCATTATGAAATTAGTAATTCAATGTTTATGTGGTTATTCTACTAGTAGAATACCAACAATTATTCTTTATTATTGAATTATTTATTCAGCTCTTATTCTGAACATAATGTGTTCGAGTATATTTTTAAAGGAATGTGTTTTTAGTTATTAACCATTCCTAATGTTTATGTTTATGATATATTTCATTGTATTTCTGACCCTTACTGGGCATTTGATTCCACCCCTTTCTTATGTTTAATCTTCCAAGAACATGACGAGGTATATTATAAATGACATGTTGGTATAACCTAAGAGAATGGATGTTGTCAAAGGAATTTATATATAGTATTTCCTTTAAAGTTATAATGCTGAACTTATGTATGTATCTGGTTTTCCAAATCTACAAAATTGTTCATTCCTTTGGGATTTGACTTTCTTATAATCTTTCCAATGAAATGAATTAAGGCACTAACTTAGGGAAATAGGGGTAGGGTCTTTATAATTTTCTTGATTTTTTATTTCGATCCATCGAGAGGTAAGCTAGATCAATAAAATAGTAAAACTCATCAAACACCTTTAGGTTATCAATAAATTCATTATAGGGAAGGTTTATAGATTTTAGGTGGGAGAGTGTATCCCATATTTTGTGATAGAGATGAGGGATATAATCATCTTTAATTCTATATATAATATCACATCAATGTTTTAAATAGGATAGGACATGATTGATATCTTATCTTCATCTAGACCCTTCCAGGTCATGTTGTAATTTTCTTCATCCTCAATCAAAAATTCCTCAACAAACTCTCACTATAAATAACTTTATCCTATTATTTCCTAAAATGGACTAGAATTGTTATCTATATCCTCAGTTAAATATAAATTTTAATGTTTTAGTGTAGGCACCTATGATTATTGCTTCCTTGATTTTTCTATCTGTTGGGATAGAACAGTACTAGATGTTTATAGAGTGCATGTTATAGATAATATTAGTTTTCAAATGAATATTGGTATAAGGGAATATTTATAATAATTGTGAAATTGGGGGCGAATTCATGATAATGAAACATTTCATTATGAGGATATACTTCTAGTGAGTTCCATGTGGAGGATGTCTATGATTGTTCAATTTAGATTAACCATTTTTAGGGATGACCTCCACTTTAGCTACTTATTTTGTCAGCATAAAGTGAAATTTCATGTTTATGGATTTTCTTTTTTCCTTCAAGATGAATGTCTTTGATTTATTCATATATATCATCATAGGTAAAACCACTATAATATATACCCATGAGAGGGCCTCAATATCTATTGACTTGATCACTATAGGGATGACCTCTTTAGTTACATGTTTTTTGTCACTAAGATGTATATGACCTCTATTTTGGATGTCTAATTCTTGAACTCCACATAATGGGATGTCCTATTCAATTGGGATCATAGGGTGGATCTTTATAGTAAATGTATTATGTTTCATTATTGGTAGGAAATCCCTAAATAGTCTTCACATGGATGAAGAAGGTAATTTACAATAAAGAAACGATGGGGGACCCCAAGGCTTCACTAATTTTGTCTGACCATGGGGAGGAACTCTATGGTTAGTCAGTTATTGATTATTTCCATATAGAAGACCTATGTGCTTATAATTTATATTTTCACATTTAGGAACTTTACTATGGGTTCTATGGGGATAAATTCTAGAGCTATTGATAGCAGTACAAATATGAAGAGGCCTACTATATAGGTTTTTCTATTTCTTCATTAGTGTGGGGATTGCTGAATCCTCAACTAGTGTATACATGGTACTGATATAAAGGTTATTTTAAATGGTGATTTGGAATTTTACTGAAGCCACTATAGGTATCTGCTAGTGGGTTCCAGGGAAATTGATAGCCATTAGATCAGGAGCATAATCTTAGTCCTTGATTATGTAAATCCATTAGTAGGTCCTCCTCCTTAAAATACTATCATGGAAAATTGAAATAGTTATAGCCACTAATACACCCTACTAAGGGGTCTTGGACGAGTAAAAAATACAATGGACATAGAGAATGATTGATTGGATCCCTCCTAGGTGGCTCCAGGACATCATCAAAATAAAGTGAATGGTATCCTCCACCTCCTTATGAAAAATTAGATGGGTGTCTCTTCACTTCGGTGAGACAAATATAATGTTATTTGATATCGAAATAAGGGAAACTTATTTCCCACCAGCTTGTATTTAATGTGATGAAAAATATGAATTTATCTCTTAATAAATTTCACAAGCTACATCTTGGGTTTTGATGTAATTATTTATGTTATAATCTCTAATAATGGAATTCATAATGTGGTGTCGGTGACACTGAGTGCATGATATAAAATGTTATGGTTAGTAGGATATAAAATCATTTTAGTTGAGTAACACATATAAGAATCTATATTTTAGAGTTTCATAGGACCTTAGGATGATCTGGTATTATCCCCATCATTTATGAAGAATTTTATTTTTGAAGATTCAATGAGTGATGAAACCATTTGGATTTGAAAATATGGAGAGAAAGAGATAAATATAAAATTAGAAACCCATTCATGATGCATCACAAGTAAGAGTCCATGGTAAATTAATATCTTTCAAAAGTAAATGATTTTAGGTCAGATTCAAAAATTGGTATTCGATAATTTTTTATCTAGTATTATTTGTTTGTATGGGGAACCAATTTCTAAAGGAGGGGTTTTTTAGGATGATCAAATGAAAATTTGAATTATGCATTCAATCTTGGGAGATGTGATGTTGGATCATCCCATGAATGGTCTTATTATCTACTTTTAGAATCTATCATATATTTAAGATAGATTTATGAAATATTTTATGATAACAATACCATTTACCCTTGAAGTAAAATAGATTTTATCAACACCATGTATATATGTGAATGTATGTGTTTATCAAAGATTCTCTATCATTACGAAAGATAGGTTCTTGTTGTTTCTACTCTTTCATTGGTTACTCACTTGTTTAAATCCAAAAAACTTGACACACATGAATTTATCATAGTCTAGGGTGATGGTAAGTGTGGAGTATTTTGGATTTCAACCATTAAATTGGAATACTTTGTTTGGTTACTCTTAGTAAGACATGTTTTACATTTTATAGACTTTTTATAAGGACCATTGTGGTGCCTTTTGATGTCATATTGACATGTATAAAAATGTTCATATTAATTTAATGCATAAAAGAAAATTTTGGTTACTTTAAAGGTTATACAATGATGACCAAATTAAGTTATATTTGAGGTCATACACCCTATAAAAAATGAAGTTCCTTTTTAAGGTCATGCATCTAGAACTATAATGGTTCATTTTCAGTTCATTTTTAGAAGACCATCCTAATGTATTGTTTAATTTAATATAACTAGAACATATTAAAAGTAGTTTTAAGTCATGAAAATAGACTAATATATGAAAGGGAACATGAAATGGGTTTTGTGGGACTTACATATGGGTAATCCAATCTAGTTCAGTATGATAGACGAGTCAGGTGAAGGTAGGATGGGAATTACATCATGTAATAGGACCATTAATTCTAATGAATCATTTATTTGAATAAACAAGATTAATAAAACATTTATTGGGTTCTTGGTAGACCTGGAGCTAGTTTAAAACATCCATGTAGGTTGATCCTAGAGGGCTGAGTTGAAGAAGCTTCCACTGAACCTATAAATGTGAACATACTTATTATCAAGGGGATACATGTCTGGATATATCCCAAGGAGTTTTTCTTATGGGTGTAAAATTGGTGTATATCACTTGATAGATACCATATTCCAATTATCATAGGAATACATGATTAAAGATAAGTATTTTTGTGTTCATAAATCTATCATGTAAATGACGATTATATAGAGGAGGCCGAACTCGGTTAAGATCTTGGAAGGTTTGACCATGGAAAAAGAGTTTTAGAAAGGTCTTTTGGGAAACCAATTTATCCCATGTAATTGAATCTAGAGAATGTGGTATCTTCATACTCTTCATATATTATGGATATTTCCTTTTAGTTGAGGAAAACCTGGATATTATAATGGATGAACATTAGACTCTAGGTGTGATCAACGACAAGGTACTTTGGTGAATGAGTTCCAAATTTGCTGATATCTTCTCATGAGATCACAATTATAATAAATGGGTATAAATTAAAATATGAAGATGTAAGAATCATATTGTAGTGACCCTAAAGTCTAAGAGTAATCTTAAATAAAAAATATGACTGAAAGGATTCTTATTTATAACCTATGAGAGATAGGAATGTGTCTATTTATGGTCAGATTAGGCATTGTGATACAACACCTTGTTTACATGGAACACCAATTTTGAGAACGTTCCTATTCCCTATTATATATAATAACTTAGAAGAAGTGGTATATTAAATGATTATAGTCATCAGAATAAATTGATACCCTTTATTATCATTATTTACCCATAGATTTTGTTATAAAAATAACTTGAGAATAAGTTTATAATGATTAGGTATTGATGAAAGTCCCTTTTTTCAGTCATATGTTATCCAGATTTCTTCATTGGGTGTGAAAATGTGAGGTTATAGGATCCTTATATAATCAAGGGTAGTTGGGTACCATGTAACTACTAGTAACCACCTTGGGTTCCCATTTCATTTGATTGGAGGACACACAATGTGGTCATGATGGGAGAAAGGCATGCGATGCAGGCACAAGAAAAATAGTTTATGAAACCTGTGTTATGGAAAGTGAGGGGTAGGATATGACATGTATCAATATAGAATTGTAAAGAACCTGACACCAGTAGCCCAAAACTGGTGCCTCAATTTATTATATTTCAATAGATACATGACTTGAATCCCAAAAGACCAGTCAGTTTACTAGTTTTGGAAGATATATTACATTCATGAACTTTACATTAAAATTTTAAACATAAAGTATAACATATATAATCCTTTGAGGAACACTATTATTATCTTAGAATAACCCTACATATCAGTCATAATATACATCTTGGAATCTTGGGAAAAGTAAAATGTAATGAAGGGGTGAGTTCAGATGCTCAGTAAAGGTAATAATACAATGGAATCTATTTTGAATAAATTAGTATAAACATTAATTATATGTGTATAATAGAAACACAATCAATTTAAATATATTCTTCAGCATAATATGGAAAGAAAAAAATGAAAATACCATAATTACATATAAATAATGAAATGAATATACTACCAATCGAGTAATCACATGGAATATCAATAACTAATTTCTTAATGAGGGAATGCATAATGTAGAACATCATAAACATACGGTCAAGGTTTTTACCAAGACACCATACATAAACGAGTAAGAAATTAGTCAATACCCAAACTAGTTAGTCACATGATACCCACCAATGAATAGAGGGGCTATAGTGGGACACAACTATCACTTACTAAGCCCAATTTATTCCTTGTACGAAAAGGGTGAAACATAAACCATCATAAACATTCTTATCGATAAAACTAGCATACAAAATGTGAATACATAAACCATTAACCATTAATGGTATCAAAATAGCACATGCATAATAAAAATTATCAAAAAAACATAAATAATATATTGAAATTTGTATTATAATAGATCATCCTCAATCAATCATATGATCCAACAAAGGGTTTTGATTTGGATGATAATAATATAACAAAATCATTGTGAAATTCTTAGGATAAATACCTTTTCACTTTTCAAAAGAAGAGTTCTTTTCAGAAATAATTTTTATTTGTCATAAAATCATATTATAAAAATGTATTTCCTAGAAAATAAAAATTTGGGACAATAAAATTATGTTTGATGAATAAATGATTTCCAGCTAAAATGAAAACATGTAAAAAGAGTTTTTAAGAAACTTTAGAAATGGGCCACTTTAGGGGGGTTTAAGGGAAAATATGAAAGATTTGTTAAATTGAAAAAATGATTAATTATTTGCATAAAACCATAAAATAACTAAGATAGTTTTTATTGGTAAACATTTAGATTTTTGAAATATATTTTTCACTTAAAACATATTAGAGACTGTACTTAAAATGGGTAAGAAATTGGGAAGTTACCCTTAATCGGGCATGTTTATCGAGTAGAATTAAAAAGTAATCCTTTTAAAACATGTATTACCACATTAAGAAATATGAAATGATATATATGTATGAGTTTGGAACACATATATATAATTTAAAAGGATTATATAAAAATAACTAATAATTACATTAGGTTAAAGAGAGATAATACATAAACCGAAAAAAAACTGGTGGTTCAAGGAGAATCCCTTTCCTTATGTCTGAAAGTATTTTTCACTTTCACTTAATATACTGAATAATGAAATTTTATTCATAAATAATTTAATTGAAAACTTATTAAAAATTTATCTAATTTATTATAAGTTTATTATGTTCATTTGTTTCCTTATTTATGAGTTAAAATATACAATTTTGTTGTTCGAGAGTGTTTGTTTCCATGGGTTTCATGATTTATATGAATGAAAGATCATGTAAAATGGGAATAGTTATAGATGAATTTAAATTATATGTTATTTATGATAATCCTAAATATTAATGGAATTTATCTCATTTTTTCGATATATGAAGATAATTTATTAGATAAAATTTTATTCATAACCATTTAGATTATTTTGGCATTATTTTGATCATCAAGAACTAGTTTTGTTTTTATTAATTAATATTATGTATATATACTAGTTACTAAACACTAAATATGTCGTAATATACATTTTTTAATCTTTTTTAACCATAATTTTTTATGATCATACTTGAATGATGTATTTGAAAACAAAAAATCATCTTCCACGTAGGTGGTGAATTGACACCTCACGGGTGGCGTTTTCATTTTTAGAAAAAAAGGGAAGTGGAAGGAATTGATAGTGGATATACCATTAACATAATAAAAGTAAGTTATATATAAGATTCTAGAGTTATCATGAATTTTTGGATAGATGTGTCAATAAAATGATAAGAAAATAAATTAAATTGAAATAAAATTAAAAGAAAAAAATGGGATTTTATCTCCCGAATTCCACTCCTTGAGAACCTTCTCATGAAAATTTGAAATGATATTTTGTGTGTGACCAGTAAGACTAGAACTTCATAAATATGTTTTTAGAGGTATTGGTAAAACATTTATCAAGATTTATGGTTTTTGATGTCTTAGGAGAATAGGTGGCGAGGGGTGGTATTTATTGTGCTGGAGAGAGAGGCATTTTTTGATTATTGTATTCATTAGTTTATTATTTTGGATTAATAATATCATTAGTATTGATTATTGTAACTAAATACCGTAACTAGAGAATCTGATTTCTAAATAATAGTGCCTACAATAGCCATATATAATAAATAAATCAATAATTCATGTATTTAGCTAATACAAAAAATTACCATATTTCTCTATTCACACAAAATTCAACTATTTTTGAAAAATCCCAAAAATTAACCCAAATAATTTTTTGATGCGTTGAATTTAAAAATTAAGTCCATTTTATTAGAATAATTTTCTAAATATGAGAAATTTAATTTTTAATTAAAATCAACATTTATTCTAAAAATAATGATTTTAAATATATAACCAATTTTATGAGAATAAAATATGAATTTATGGATAAATTTTATGAGAATAAATATTTATATAAATAATTATTAAAATTATAAAATTGTAAATAAATATTTATGTTTCAAAAAAATATCAACAAATAATTTATTGTTTTTAAAACATTTATTTACTTATTCCATGATATAGATATACAATATTTTAATTTATAAGAGCCCCAAATTTTATATATAAGTTTACAGGTGAAGTTAATATTCTATCAATCATATAACTTTTCCTAATGGTCACATTCATATTCCAATGGACATATTTATTTGCATATTATGGTTTTAAACTCTATGTTGCATTAAACATAAAATATAGAAGATATTAAAATTTAAAAGAGACATACCATAAAATATTGGGGTGTTTCATACCCCCTTATTTGAAAATTGAATCCTTGAGATTTTGAGTATGTCACCACATTAAAAGAATTGGGTATTTTTTCGTCATAATTTTCTCTGGTTCAAACATCACCTATTCAATTTTATGATTTTTCCAAAGCACCTTTACCAGCCGAGTCATCTGATTTCTCAACACCAATTCTTTGGATTCCATAATCTATATGGGCTTATCATAGTATGATAAATTAGGTTACAATTCTATTAATCCATAAGTGAGTAAATTCATTGGGTATGGAATATACTTCCCACAAAAAATATATGTGGAAGACCTTTTGTACATTATGAAGGCTAAGTGGAATTGTGAAACGATAAGCCAGAACTCCAATTATCTCCAAGATTTCAAAAGGTATGATCTGCCTATGCATCGATTTCCTTCTCCTTTGAAATCTTATAAAATACTTACATGGAGACACATTCAAAAAAATATGATCTCCAACTTGAAATGACAAATCCTTTCTTCGATTACTGGGAAATTTCTTTTTACTACAATGAGATGCTTTGATATGGGTTTGAATAGTCAATACATTGGTTTCTATTTCCTCCAAAATTTATGGGCCTAAAAGATTATTTTGGATAACTTCATCCAAACAAGTTTGTGTACAAAATCTCATTCTATATAACGCTTCATATGGTTCCATTTGAATATTTGAATGGTAAATATTAATGTAGAAAAACTAAAATAAAGGTAAATACTGATCCTAAATACCACAAAAATCATGTGACTAGGACCTCAATATGTATTCTAAAGATAGAATAGTATTTTTAGGCTATACATCAATTTGATGGTGATATAAAGTACTCAAATGAAGCTCAATGACTGAATGTTTTGGAATAATTTTCTATAATTAAAATGTAAATCATGGATCAATATTAGACACAATTGAAAGAGTTTATACATGAAGTCTTACAACATCATTAATATAGAGTTGTGAAAAGCACTCCAGTGGAAAATCCTCCCTTATAGTGAGGAAATGTAAATATTTTCTAAGTTAGTCAACAATTACCCATATTTCATCATTATTTCTGGGAGTCTATGTTAATCCAATGAAAAAATCCATAGTAATTTCATCCCATTTCGTTTTAAGAATAGACAGATGATGCATGACTCCTCTAGGATGTTGTCTTTTATCCCTCACCTATGGAAAAAATAAACATCTTGATATATAATCAGAAATTTTACACTTTATATTATACAACCATAAATGTTCCTTCAAAAATATATACATATTAGTGTTAATAGGTTTCATAGATAAATTAGAGCTATGAGAATCATGAAATACCTCCCTTTTTAGATTTGGTTAGGAGGGAACACAAATCCTATTTGAAAATTTCAAAATTTTATATTTATATAACATGTCTACCAATTTCCCGTAATTTAGAGTTTTAAATTTCCTTTGAAAATTATCTTTATCAGACAAAGAACTTTTATTCCTTTTCAACAAAGATTAATGGGCCACTAATTGAAAAAGGGGTGATGTTTCATCTTACTTGATAATTCTCTTATCCATAATTACTGGATCCCTGTACAAAGGATACATTTTCGCCCATATTTGTTTTAGAACTCCATGATCCTTCCAGCTCAATGCATATACTACCTTATTCCCTTTCCTTGGATGGTAGTGTATTAAAAAATCATAATATTTTAGTAGCTCATGCCATCATCTTTAACTAATATTGATTTATTTGTGTGAAAGATATATGTGCATCTCTTATGTTCTATATATATCACATATCATTCACTATAGAGATAGTGTCTCCATGTCTTTATAGAAAATATTATGAATTCTAATTCAATATCATGAGTTAGATATTTTTTTCAATCATTTTAATTTTCATTTATGCATATGAAATAACTCTATCATTCTTCACAAGGACACAACCAATTCCTTTCTTTGAAGCATCACTATAAGTAAAAAATCCACCATTTCCCAATAACAGGGTAAAGATCAGAGAATTCACTAATCTATACTTTAATTCATAAAATAATTATTCATATTCATTCCTGAAAATTAACTAAACCCCTTTATGAGTAATCTTGGTTAACATGTTAGATAATTAGTAAAAATTCTGAATGGAAGGACGATAGTAACCTATTAAACCAATTAAACTATATAACTCAGTTATTTTCATTGGTGTAGGATATTCATGACCTTACTTTGTTTTTATATGATCAACTAAGATTCCATCCTTATAGATAATATTGCTAACAAAAGAAAATATTTAAATCTAAAATTCACATTTTCTAAACATCCCATATAACTCTTTTCTTCCACCTCCATCATATTTGCAATTAATGTCCATTATTGATCATAATATCCTAAGAGATGATAAATTCCCATAAAAAACTTATCCCATTCATTAATTCCCTAAGAAAGAAGTATATTCTCTAAGGAACATATGCATCACTCACCTACAAATGGATTTTTAGTCCCATTGAATGATTGAGGTTGTGGCCTCATGAAGTAGTCTGACATTTTTCTTCCACATTGTGGATCAAGATGCTCCATACAGGTAAAGTTATTTTTCATAACCAATATTAGCTATCCCAGTATAGTTAAAGTTGTTTAACACCAGTTGTCGCTCCAATTGTAACATCATTATCATTCATATTGTTCAATCCCTATATATATTTCACGCATCGATAAGGGTACAATTCTTTCCACTAGGTTCCATTTCTAAAAAATGGCATAAACATGATTCGGTTATGAATCATAATAAATAATTTTGAACTAGAAAAATAGTTAACCTAAATTGGAAATTTGTGAAAATATAATATCATAATCATAAACATGGTAACTCTGTGAAATATTTACTTCTAAATCCTTAATAATTGTTTGCAATGAAAATGTGAAATATCCTAAGAATATGCCCAAAGGGTGTTAAACCCAGTGAACAATAAGTCTCATTGTCATGTAGAGGTTATGCTGCGCCCGACCTGATGAACCTTGTGTGATTTATAACCCCTAGGTACATCTCTTTCAGAACTCGATCCACTTGTAGTATCCATATAGGGATATATTTCTAGGAATAACCACTCAATCTATATCTTACTATAATTATTAAATGTTTATTTATGTTTATCCTCAAAATTTATGTTATGGATATGTACCCTAATCTATGTTTTCTAAATCTAGTTTCCAAGGTTTCTACTAAACTTTCTCTAATACCATCTATAAAGTCCTTGAACTCAGTAGCCTAGAGTCGGTGCCTCACTTTATTACATTAGTATATATAAAAAATTGAAATCCCAATGGAATAATCAGATTATCAGTTTTGGAATCCAGATTACATACATGAACATTATATTAAAATTTAAAGTAAAACATATATAATCCTTTTAGAAACACCATTATTCTCGTATATTAACCCTGCATATTAGTCATAATATACATCTTGGAATCTTGGGAAAAGAAAAACATAATAAAGGGATAACATTAGATGCCCAGTAAGGGTAATCTTATATTGGAAGATATTATGAATAAATGTGCACAAACATTATGTCCATGTGTATAATTGAAACACGATTCATTAAAATAGAATCTTGATCATAATAAGGAAATAATAAATGAAAATATCATAATTCTATATAAATAATTACATGAAAATTCTACTAATAGAATAATCATAGGGAATATCAATAACTAATTTCATAATGAGTGAATGCATAATTCCTGACTTCCTAAACATACTTTTAAGGATTCATCCAAGAAACATAGTTAAAATGGTAATACATTATCCAATACACAAACTAGCTTTTCACATGGGAACTATTGATACATCTAGGGTCTATATCATGCCATTCCCATCACTTACTATGTATAATTCAATTCTAATATGTAAAGGGTGAAGAATAAACAATTATAAACATTATTATTGAAAACCTAGTGTAGAAAATGTGAATACATTGGCCATAAACAATAAATGGTATCCAAGTAGAACATCTACAGTCAAAATGATCATAAACTGTTTAATAAAATATAGAAGATAGTATTATAATAGATTAAACTTAATCAAGAGTAATACCCCACAAAGGGTGTTGATTTAGATGAAAAAAATCTAATAAAATCATTGAGAAATTCATGAGAGAAATTAAATTTTACAAGGATTATATACAAATTAAGAAAAATTACATTGGTGAAAAGAGAGAGAAAATGTATCTTGAATGAAAAATGGAGGTTTGGGGAGAATCCCTTACCATATATTCAAAAGTGTTATGAACTTTAACTTAATGTCAAGTGTAATGAAATTATATTCATTAATAATTTATGTCATAAGCTATTAAACAATTATTTGATTTACAATAATTTTGTTAAGTTCATTATTGTATTTTTTGATGAGTTATGAGATTAAATTTCATTGTTTGGGAGTGTTTTTTTGGGTTTAATGATTAAGTCACTTGTATATATGTATGGAAGATATTGTAAAATGGGAATAGTAATCTAGAACTAAAATTACATGTTATTAATGAACACACAGAATATATAATATACTTTATATAATTTTTTCTGGATATTAATATTATTCATTAGATAAAACATTACTGATAACCAATTAGATTATTTTGGCATTTTTTCGTTCAGAAATAACCTGTTTTGTTTTATTAATTAATATTATGTATATATACTTGTTCCAGAACACTAAATAAGTTGTAATATAAATTTAAAATATTTTTTGACCATAAAATGGGTTTATGACCATCCTTTAAGGTGGTATTAGAAATAAAATCATCATCTATGACGCTGATGAATCAACACCTCAGGGATGACATTTTCATTTTTAGCACAAAAAATGGGAATAGAAAATAATTGATAGTGGATATACAATTAACATAATAAAATTATAGTAAATATAAGATACTATAGTTATCATGAAACTTTTATATATGAGGTAGGTAAAGGATAATAAAATAAAATAAATTGTATGAAAATTAAAATAATTAAAGGGAATTTTACCTCTTGAATTCCTCTCCTTGAGAACGTCCTTAAAAAACATCAAAATTGTTTTTTTGGTTAGACCAACAATACTAGAATGTGACAGAGAGGTTTGGGAGAGATATTTGAAAAACAAATGGACATGCATTAAGGCATTGGAGGTGTGAGGAGAAGAGGTGGTGAGGGGTGATATTTATAGTGGAGGAGAGAGGTGTTTTTATTATTATTTTATTAATTAGTTTGTTATTTTGGATGAAGACAATCATTATTATTGACATTTGTGAATAAATATATTAAACAGTTCATTTTAACTCTAACTAAAGGTTCCTACATCATCCATACATCATTCATCACTCAATAATTCATGTATTTAGCTAATATTGTAAATTACCGTATTTTACTATTCACCAATATTTAAATATTTAAGAAAAATCCCAAAAATTAACCCTACCAATTTTTCATCATTTAGATTTCAAAAATGGAATCCAATTTATGAAAATAATATTATAAATATGAGAAATTTAATTTTTAGTTATGATAATAATTTATTCAAAAAATACTGATTTCATTAATATAACTGATTTTTAACACTTTGAAAAATTAATTAAGGTCTCATAAAATAATATTATAATCATTTGATAGAAAAATATTAATTTATTAATCTATTTAATGAAAAGAATTATTATTTTTTATCATTATTGTAATTTTAAAATTTTAAATAAATATATATGTTTCACAAAAATATCAACACATAATTTATATTTTTAAAAAAATTGATTAATTATTCTATGAAATAAATATACCATATTTTCATTTATAAGATACCAAAAATTTATTTATACTTTTATAGGTGAGGTTACTATTTAATTGGTCATATTACTATTCTGAGTGGTTACATTACCATTCCAATGGTCATATTTAATTGTATAGTATGGTTTTATATTTAGTGTTTTATGAATCATAATCTATCAAAGATGATAAATTTTTAAAGATAATACCATAAAATCATGGGATATTACATTCTCCCCCTTCAAAAAACTTTTCCCTCAAAATTTCTAGAATTTCCTCTTATAAAAATATTTGGGTATTTCTTTGTCATAATTTTTTCCAGTTCAAACATTTCCTCATTAATTATATAATTTTTTCAAAGTACCTTTACCATTAGAGTCATCTGATTACTCAACAACCGTTCTCTAGTGTCCAAATCTTGATAGGTTGTTCACATTAAGATAAATAAGTTCTAAATTGTATTCCTTTAGAAGTGAGGAAATGCATTGGGTTTGGCATGTACTTACTTAACAAATAGATTTGGAACACATTGTGTACTACAGATAGGATATGTGGCATCACCAAATGATAAGACACAACCAAAATTCTATCAAATATTTCAAAAGGTCGGATATACAAGGGGATCATTTTCCTTTTAATTCCAAATCTTATAACACCCCTCCATTGAGATACTTTCAAGAAATCATGATCCATTACTTGAAATTACAAATCCTTCCTTCAATGATATTCATAGATATTTTTCATACATTGAGGTACTTTAATATAGATTTGAATAGTATTTACCTTTATTATTGTTTCCTCCACAAGTCTTGGGAGTACACGATTCCTTTCACCGACTTCATCCCAACAAGTTGGTGTATGAAATCTAGTTCCAAATAATGCTTCAGATGGTTATATTTGAATACTAGAATGAAAACTATTATTTATGGAAGACTCTACCAAAGGTAAATAATGATCCGAAATAACATGAAATTCACATAAAAAAGACCTTAACATGTCTTATAATGTTTTAATAGTCCTTTAACACAATCCATCAGTTTGATGGTGACATGAAATACTCAAATGAAGCTTAGTGTCTAAATATTTATTAATATTTTTTCTAAAATATTGATGTAAATCATGGATCTCATTTAGACATAATTGAAATAGGTGCTCTATGAGGTCTTAATACTTCACTAATACAGAGTCGTGCAAGGTTCCCCAGTGGAAAATTATCCCTTATATCAGGGAAACATGAAGATTTGGTAAGTTAATAAAAAATTAACAATATTGTATCATTAATTCATGGAGTCTTTGGTAACATAGTAAAAAAATACATAGTAATGTTATCCAATTTCCATGTAGGAATAGTCATAGGTTCCATGAATCCACTATGATGTTGTATTTCAGATGTGAGTTGTTGATAGAATAAATATATTGATACATAATCAGCAATTTCGCACATCATATTATCCCACCATAAAGGTTCCTTTAAATCTATATACATCTTAGTGATACTAGGGTTTATATATAAATTCAATCTATGGATATCATCCAATAACTCATTTTTTAGATTAATTATGGATGTAACACAATGCCTCTTCCCAAATATCAAAATTCCATCTTCATATACAAAGCCAACCAATTTCAAGAATAAAGGTCAAACTTTGAAAAATATTGAGCTCTATGAAGTTGATAAAAAATACCATCAATGTGAGGTAGATGATACATTTTCTTCATTATAATAACATTGATTTCTCTATATTTAGTGAATAGCCTCATGGAGCCATCTATCTTCTTAACAATGAAAACATGGGATCCCATGGAGAAGCACTAGTGATAATAAATACAATATTACTCAACTCATCTAGGTTTTTATTCATATCCACTATTTCTACAGTGTCCATTATATAAGGATTATTTGATATTGGCCTCTCTTTAAGGACCAAATAAATAGAAAACTCAACTTCCCGCACTAGAGGATGACCAAAAAAGTCTTCTGGAAATACATCAATGTATTCTCATAGAATAGGTACATCCTCAATTTGAAGATTTATTTCCTATTCCTTTTATGATGTTTTCCCTTCCACCATAGGAATTGAATTATTTTTGATACTAGGGTATATATATAAATTCGATCTATGGATATCATCCTATAACTCATTATTTAGATTGAGTATGGATGGAACACAATGCCTCTTTCCAAATTTCAAAATTTCATCTCCTTATACGGAGCCTACCAATTTCCAAAATGAAGGTCAAACATTGAAAAATATTGAGCTCTATGAAGTTGATAAAAAATATCATCAATGAGAGGTATATGATACATTTTATTCATTATAATAACATCGATATCTCTATATTTAGTGAATAGCCTCTTGGATCTATCTATCTTCTTAACAATGGCAATAGTGGCTCCCATAGAGAAGCACTAGTTGTAATAAATACCCTATTACTCAACTCCTCCAGTTTTTTATTCATATCCACTATTTCAACTGTGTCTATTCTATAAGGATTATTTGATATCGTCCTTGCTTCGGGGACCAAATCAATAGAAAAATCAACTTCCCCCTCTAGAGGATGACCAAAAAATTCTTCTGGAAATACATTAATGTATTCTCATAGAATAGGTACATCCTCAATTTGAATATTTATTTCCTAATCCATAGATGATGTTTTCTCTTGCACCCTAGGAATTGCATTATGTAGAGATACTAGGGGTGTATAGAGATAAGAATCAGATGATGAGGTTTCTACACTAAAGTTAATGCATTTAAGATCTTCCTCCAAAATTATAATATCCTTATTCTTGAAATATATTTTTCCTATAATATTTTTAAATCTAGTACATATTGATGATTATATCAAAGTAAATGATATGTATGATGAAAAGGATAGAAACTGAAGCACGTATATGTTTCAGAATGGGGATTGAATGAAACATCTTTGTTATAATGAGACTTCCCTTTGGAGTTTGACTAACAACTCATTTATTAAATCAAAAGGTAACTATATAACTTTATTAGAAATCTATAAAGATATAAAATAATGTTATGATATAGAATAAAATAAATCATTGTATATGTTTGAGGAAATGATTAATGTACATACCACAACATCATTAAGAACTTCAACCTCAATAGTTCTGAACTTATAAGCTTGTCCTTTCTCATAAGGCATTTTCGGGGGATTTTTTTCCTGACTCTTAGGAAAAATATTTGGATAATTTCCCATATCTTTACAATTGTATCTTGAAAGATTTATATCTTCTTTCCTTCCCTTGAAAGCTCGATCTTCATGGCATTTTTATCATCACTTGTAACAAACTTTGTCCCAAAAAGTCATTTTCTGTGATTTTCTTTATACATTTATTACAGGATGGAAAGTCAAACCTTCCCTTATTCCCCATTTTCTTATTTCCTTTTTACAGAGTGTTATATAACCCATCTATTCTCTTTTATTCCTGTAAATTCCTGGGACCAGTATAATTCTTTCTCTTTCTTTATAGAACACGAGACTATATATTAGTATGATGAGAAAGTTTAGGATATCATTTCCCTTTGGAGGAATGATTATAACCCATCAAATAATTGATCAATCTTGCACTTTTTATTGTGTATATTATTCTCAACATGCCATACTAACCCTATAATGTTTTCTTCTTTCATAGTAACATTTTCATCTTCATTTTTCTTCATATTCAAGAATTGTCTCTCTATATCCACTCACAATTCACAAGGGAAATATTTTTTCCAATAAAAGTTCAATAAAATACTTCACCTCCAAGTTTTCTATTTATTTAAACTATTTCATGTTTGGAATCATCGACCAAAATTGATCCAGATCTCCTTAGAGATGATAAATTTACATGAAAAACTTATCCCGTTTGTTACTTCCCAAAGTAAGAAATATATTTTCTAAGGAACTTATCCATTTCTCTTCTAATAATGGATTTTTAGTCCCATTTAATGATGGAATTTTTTGTCTCTTAAGTAGTATAACATTTTTCCTCCATGTCATGGATCAGGATGCTCCATACAGAGAAGGTTATTGTTAATAACATGAGTCAGTTGTCTTAGTATAATTATAAGTTGATCAACATAAGTTATATCTCTAGTTAAATCATTATTATATTATATAGTAAGGGAATCCATACATAGATTATGTGCATTGATACAATTTTTATTCCTTCAACTAGGAACTATTTATAAGAAATGACATAATGTAAATTATGTCATGAATCGTAATGCATAATTTAAAACTTGAAAAGCACTTTACATAAATTGGAAATTTTTTCTTAGCTAATCTCTAAATCATAAATATTGTTTCTTTGGGGAGATACTTTTAAATCCTTCAAAATGGTATTTAAAGATAATTTTAATTTTCTTATGCATATCCCCTAGGAGTGTTAAACCAGGTGGCTAATATGGACTAATTTTGGGTACCCATTTATGCTGAGTTAGGCCTGACACACCTTATCAGTGTTTTTACATCTAGATACATCCCTACCAAAACCACGTCTAGTTTTAGTATCCAGAAATGGATGTTTTTCTTCAAAGAACCACAAAATATCCATCTTATCAAAATTTAAGTATTTTCTTGTATGCTTATCCTCAAATTAAATTTTAGGGTTATGTTCCAAAATCTATGTTTTCTAAATATAGTTTCCAATATTTCTACTAAACATGATCTGATACCAACTATAAAGACCCAAAACCTAGTAACCTGGAGCCGGTGTCTCACTTTAGTACATTGGCATAAATACAAGACTCAAATTCCAAAGGGCCGATAAGTTTAGACAATTTTTAAGCTATATTACATACATGAACATTACATTATAATTTAAAACATAAAAAAAGAAAGACAATCCTTTTAGAAAAAAATTATTCACCTAGAATTACCTTGAATATCTATCATAATATACATCTTAGAATCCCAAGAAAAGTTAAACACAAGAAAGTGGTGTACTCAGATGATCAATAAGGGTCATCTTATAGTTGAATCTATTTTTAATAAATGAGAATAAACATTAAGGATATGTGTATACGTAAAACAAAATCAATTTAAACATAGTCTTGAGCATAATATGGAAAGAATAAAAGAAAACATCATAATACCATATAAATAATCTCATGAATATTCTAATAATAAAATAATCATAAGGAATATCAATAACTGATATAGATAATATTTCAACTATTTTTCATGTCTATTTAAATGATTTAAACCCCACCAATTTATAAATTTGAGCTTATTTGTAACAATTTTGGATTTAGAGTGTGTTTTGGGATAAAAAGTTTAAATTGCATAATTCTGGATTTTTAACAGTTTTTTTATCAAAGGGGTATTTTGGTCATTTATCATAAAATATATTTCCAAATTTTGTGACTCAATTTTTTTAAAATCTTTATTTTATTTTCTTCAACTTTTTTTTCTGGACCAGGGGATGATTTGAACATCTAGAGGCCTAGAAAATCAATGAAGTTGAAGATTTTTTCAGGCAGACAGCGTGGACCCCACCTCTGTAACAGAATCACAATTAGGTCTATAACCTCAAAAATAGGTGATTATGCTTTTAAATGAAAGATTACTCCTAGGGGAATTCAAACATTAAATTTTATGGATTTTGGCATAAATTATTGTGGCCATTGAATGTAACAAATTGAAGGAAGCTTCCTGGAAACTTCTTCCAACAAAAGTCATAGACAATAAATAATTTATAACTCCTTATAGGAGGGTCCAATGAAGCTAAAATTTGGAGGCTGAAGGGAAAACGGATTTTGGAACAACATTTATGAAGGATACAATGCGTCAATCATCTAGTTAATGGTTCAAAAACTTAGTCACTTTCAAAGAACAAAAATATGGTCCATAAAAGGAGGGGGTATCCTCCCTCTCAACTCGTTCCATTCATCGCCACACCATTAATCACAATGGGGGTTGGCTTGAGAGATAAAATGGGAATGTGGTTATTGGTATCCTTAATAATATTCCATTCTATGAGGAGACAATAAATATGATGAATGGTTCTCAAGTGAGGCATGACTAAGCGGAAAGTGGTTACTGACGAAGACACCTGACGAACACTCTCTTCCATGTTTCAATCTTAATGTGTAATCTATTTTTGAATTTCTATTAGACCAATGTTTTTGAATGAATATGGTTGTTTTATTTGTTCTATATATTTTCAACAAACTTTTTTGGATCATTGTTCCATCTATTAAGTAAATCAATTGATTTCTCTATTTAAAATTCTTCGGTGAGGTCATGCCACTGGGCATAGAGAATTAAATTAGGTTCAATTACTTGGAGGCCTTCAGGTAATTGATTCACTTATGTTGGGGGTAAAACAACCATATTGATGTCTTTATATTATGTCTATTCATATTTGAGTGTACACCTGGGGGTCCATGGGGGTACATTTAGGAATTTAAATTATGGTATATTTTTATATACAATGAAGAGGGGAGTGTCCGAGAGGGTGAAGTTTGTCTGCGACTACTATTTTAAATAGGATTTTAAATCCCATTTTATTCTATCAATTTTCTTCCTTGTTATTCAATTTTATTTAAATTTAGTATTTAATTCCAATTATATTTTCAAACTGTTAATCAAATCCCCATTTTCATTTCTCCAAAAATAAGAAAAGTGATAGTTTTGCAACTCGATCTGAAACCTTCTCAAGAGACAACCTTGTGGTCACCACTGTGCTAAATTATAAGGGGAAAATATTGATTGATATTTTTTTAACACAAAAATGCTCACATCAATAGTTGTCATTTCTAGGGAAGTTACTATAGTTGAATTTACTTTTTTTCTTTCATTACCCAAACATCGTACCCAAACTTGTTACTTGTGGATTCTAAAATCGATAGAACATTTCACACTAGGGTTAGAGATACTAACCCTCTAGTTGAAAGGTGTGAACATTTCAAAAAACACACCTAGAAGGTACTTAGTAAAAACTGAAATTCAAATGGATGAAAATAGAACTTTGAAATAATTGGCTTCTTCTTATGAATAAAATCAAGGGAATCATTTAGAATACCCTCATGATCTACTGTATTAGAAATCAAGTTTGGTTTCATCCACCAGCTTCCAAAATTAAATGAGTTTCTTCGTAAAGACCCACACAAACACTTCCAAGAATTCAGATACCAATGTGTCAACATTAAACCTCATGGAGTTGATGCCAAAAAATAGAATCTTAGGTCATTTCCTTTTTCTTAAAGAGTTTATATGGAATTGGTTTTCTATTCTCACTCATCCTTGATTAGAATTTGGAATGAATTAAAAAAGTTATTCCTTGAAGTTTTTCCCTGTGTCAAGAACAACCTCCCTTTGAAAGAAGATTTGTGGAATTAGGAAAACTCAAGGAGAAACAAGGCATGAATACTGGAAGTAGTTTTAACGTATCTATTTTAGTAGTCCCATCATCAAATCGGAAACCATCTTCTCATCCAATACTTTTATTAAGGATTTTATCTCACTGATTGAAGCATGATTGATGTTGCTGTAGGAGGAGCATTGGTAGACAAGACACCAGCTACTGTGAAGATCTTGATTGAAAACATGTCCCAAAGTGCTCAAACACTTGGAACAAGAGGCCCTCTATGTGTCAAAGATGCATAATAATTCCCGACTGCTCGTCTTGAAAACAACACCATTGTATGTCAACTGTCTGATCATACCACCATGGTGAGGTCAATGATGTTTTCAAATAACCCATTGACCCAACCAAAAAATGAAGAAACATTCCAAATGCTTGTGCATTGTATAATTTTCTCTTAAAATGAACATTTTAGTGTTCAATTCCCCCAAATGCATGATCCATCGGATGATTAAAATTAATTTTTTCATGGAAAACCCTTTCGAGAAAGGACTCTTCAAAACAACCAAATATTCAATCAAGGTTGGAACAACCATCCAAATGAAAGACTTTGACAACCCAAAAAACCAAGAAACTTCTTTAAATGACAATTGAGTAATTAAAAACAAAGGTATTTCAATGAGAAAGCCAATGCTCATTTCAAAATAAACATTTAGCCTACCCCTCCTACTCGTAATTCGGAGGTTAAACTTTAAGAGTTTATGAGGGGGAAAAAAGTCTCCAAACAACAATAGAACATGATTAATACCTTTATGACTCAAGTGGGTCAACTTTCCTCTAGTATTAGTTTTATAATAAATTAAATGAGTTTTCTTATTCCCTCGTAACCTCAAGTGAATACAAGGGATAATAGAAAGGAAAATGTGAGTTCCATTGAACTTAGGAGTGTAACAAAATTGAATAGCCCTCTAACAAAGAACACCCACACTGCTACTGATACTACTAATAAAAATCCCACCCCTGATGAAAAATTTGAAAAATTTGAAGTTGATAGAAAAAAAAAGTCAAGAGAGGAAATCTTGTTTGAATGAAAAATGAATGATTGTAAGAGGATGTCTGGTCCTTATGTTTGTCTGAACCATGTGCAGATTACCCCAAAAACATTCAAACCTTTGTTACCTTATCTAATGTGAGAACCACCTCTGAATTCAAGTGCTAAAAATAGTTGGATAAAAAGATTTTGGAAACTTTCAAGAAATTGAAATTCAACATTCCATTTCTCGATTCTGGGAACCAAATTCCAAGGTATGCTAATTTTCTAAAAGACATGTGTACCAACAAGAAGAAGTTAAAAAGAGGAGAAAAAGTAAACATAGTAAGGAATGTTTCATCCATGATTTAACATGCCCTTCATGTCCAGTGTAAAGACCTAGAAACCTTCACTATTCTCTATACCATTGGGAAATTCAAATTCAAGGATGTCAAGCTTGATTTATGGGCCTCCATCAATGTCATGCCACATTCTGTCCACTCATCTCTTCATATTGGAGAATTGAAACCATTTGGAACTATCATTCAAATTTCCAACCAAAGTACCACCAAACCTTATAGAGTTATAGAGGATGTTCTCATTCAAGTGAGATACATGATTTTTACTGTTGACAGTATGTTTTGGATATGGAAGATGATTGGTTCTACGAACATGCTCCCCTCATCCAGGGGAGAACATTTTTGAAATTAGAAAAATCAATCATCAATGTTAAAAAATGGAAAATTTCACTATAATTTGGAGGAGATATTATTCATTTCAATATTTTACATTCAATGAAACACCCATTTGAGGATCATTCACCCTCCCAAGTGAACATGATCAATTGGTTTTCCTCTAATATACTACCCGATTTTTCTTGCAATGAAATACCAACTAATGAGGTTAAAGATGTAAATTTTTATAATACCAAATCTGACCAGGTACTAAAGATATTAGTTGGGAAAATCAACTATTTTTTTCTTGATGGATTCTCTAGATATTTTCAAATTAACATATCACCAGAGGATCAAGAGATAAAAAAATTCACATTCCCCTTTGGAACCTTTACATACAGGGGGATGCCATTCAGTTTATGTTATTCTCCTATAACATTTCAAAGGTGTATGATGAGTATCTTCTCTTATTTTCTGGAAACCTACATGGATGTTTTTTTGGATGAATTCACTGTGTATGGATTATCTTTTGAAAGTTGTTTGAAAATCTGGTCACGTGTCCTTAAAACATGCATCGAAAAGAACCTTCTTATAAATTATGAAAATTTTCATTTTATGGTTGTCAAGGGGATATTTCCTGAACATGATGTGTCCCATGATGGAATTAAATATGATCAATCTAATATTGAGGTCATTTCTTCATTACCATATGCAAAAAAATTTAGAGAAGTGAGATCTTTCTTTGGTCATGCTGGCATTTATAGGTGATTCATTAAATATTTCAGTATGATTGCACTTCCAATTTTCAAGTTTCTCACAAAATATTCCCCATTTTCCTTTGATGAGAATTGTAGGAACTCCTTTAATGAGTGAAACAAATACTCATAAACCCTTCCATTGTTCAACCACCCAAATGGGTCTTTCCCTTTGAAATCATGACAGATGCTTCTGACTTTTCTCTTGGGGTAGTGTAGAGTCAAACTATGGAAAATAAATCTCATGTAATTTCATATACCTCCCAAACTATAGCTCTATCCCAATCAAAAAACACAATAACTGAGAAAGAACTTCTAGTTGTTTTATTTTTTGTTGAAAAAATTATATGTTATCTTCTATGTTCGAAGGTAATATTTTCACATATCAATCTCTAATAATATTTTTGATGAAGAAACATGATTTTAAACCAAGACTTATGGGATGGATTTTTCTGTTATAAGAGTTTGATATTGAAATAAAAGATAATAAAAGCTGTGAGAACCTTGTTGCTGATAATTTGAGAAGGATACCATTTGTTGAGAATGGAAAACTTCAGATTTATCCACTAATTTATAAAACCTTTTCGGATGAGGAGTTATTTTCCGCTCAAAGTGAAAGAACATGGTTTTCTAATCTTGTGAACTATTTGGATTTTTATGAACTTCCCCACTAGTTTTCCAAACAATAAATTGATAAACTTGTGAGTGATTCAAAGAAATACATTTGGGATGATCCTTACTTATGACACATTATTATTGATCAAACGATACAGAGAAAAATTTTGAACTATGAATTTCAAACCATCCTACATTTCTATAACACTTTGAACTGTGGAGGAATCTTTGGACCATATATAATAGAAATAAATGTTTTTGATTCTAGAATGTATTGGCATAGAATTTTTAGAGATACTTTCATATTCTACAGAACCTGTAAAAATTTTCAATTCCAAGGAAACATTTCCAAGCGAATGAGATGCCACACTAACCACTTTTGTTTTGTGATTTCATCAAAGTATGGGGAATGGATTTCATAGGGCCTTTTACCAATTATTTCCGATATATATAAATCTTGCAGGTTGTTGATTGTGTGTCTAAGTGGGTAGAGGCTATCCCCACCCAAACTATTGATGAAAATACTATGTCCAAATTTGTGAAAGGAAAATTTTTTCATGGTTTGGATTTACAAATTTTTTTATTACAGATCAAGGTACCCATTTTTGTAATAGGACATTGTAATATATTTTGAATAAATATGGTGTTCATCATAGGGAAACTATGCCCTATCATCCATAATAAAACATCATGTATGAGTTTTCCAATAGATTTATTAACTAAATTATTGGAAAAAAGTGAACTCAAACCGAAAGGATTGGAGTTTGAGAAATGATGATGCTCTCTGGCCCTACAGAACATCTCTAAAAATCCCAATTGGAATGTCACCATTTATATTAGTGTATGGGAGATCTTGTCACCTTAAAGTTGAGTTAGAACACAAATCATTCTAGGATGTCAAATCATGTAACAAGAATCATTTTTCTGCTGGGAAAGAAAAGAAACATTTTGTTTCCAAGAACTGGAAGAGATTAGAAATAATTCATACAAAAGCTCCAAGTTATATAAATAGAGAACCAAATCATTTCATTATGGGATGATCCTCAATAAAAAATTAAAGGACGGAGGAAAAAGTTTTCTGTTTGACACCAGACTGAAGCTATTCCAAGGTAAATTTCATTCCAAATGGTCTATTACATTCACTGTTATTCATGTCTTTGATTTTAGTATTATAAAAATAAAAGAACCAGCCAATGGGATCCCATATAATGTCAGAGGTCACATGCTAAGTTTGTTTTGAGAGAATTTTCTAGATCCTCCAGTGAAGGAGATTCAACTTCATGATGCAAAATATAATTGATTCCAAGTTGTGTCTTTCCTTCACATTTATTTTTGTTATGTATTTAATTACATGAATATCATTCTCACATAAATTTTCTATATAATGAGAAAATTACAAAAAATATGTGTGAGTATAGGCATAATGCTAGGTAGATTAGGAATGTGTTCTTTCCTTTGATTTGTTTTTCAATTTGTTTTTTTTCATTTTGGGTGTGTTTATTTTCATCTTTTAAAAATTCTAAAAAATTTATTTCAGATTTTGTGTGATTTATTTCAAATTATGTTTTTCAAATTTCATGAAGACATTTTAAAGCTCATACCAAGGAGTGGAAAAATTGACCCTTTGAACTAAACATAAATGAATGCTGAAATTGACATTGTTTTACGATAAAAAATTGAAAAGACCTAGGAGTTTTTGAATCTCATTCCACATATCACTGTAATTATTTTTGAAATTATAATTTATGTGAGGCCTCTGAACCCAATTTTGACATATTCTTCAAATTCACCTCTTTTATGAGAGAACCAATTCATGCATGTTTGAACCAGAACTTGACCTATTTCAGTCTAATCATGAGTGCTAGGATACTTGTGATTAAAATGATTGAGGCATTTGATTCGATTTTGAAGCCCCCATCTTTATGTTCATCTTTTTTATTTTTTCTTTCCTTGAATATTTGATCTCTCTTGAGCCCTTAGTATCCATTTACATCTAGTTAGGATAGCCACATTACATGCTAGTTTCCCTATCCAACTTGCTCGGGAAGTATAATTTCATAATATAGTTGACCTTATGTGTCGGGGGAAAGATAAATTATGATTTTCTACCTCATTTGGTGTTGATTTGGGATGAAATTCAAACATTGAAGACATGTTTGTGATGCTAGAATATATTTTCCTGAGAGTTGTGCCCATCTAGAGCTCTCATTTGAAATGGATTTGTGCCTATTTGGAGCTCACAATGGAAATAAGTTGTTCCAAATCTTGAGCATTTTGGAAATCAAATAAGAAAAACTGGAACATATGCTACTAAAATATTGATGGAATGGGATGAAAAAGAGATGATCAGAGCTGATTTTCTTCAAAAGAGATTATAGAGGAGACCATAATTGAGTGAAAATTAGAATCATGCATTTCTACTTCAAAAAGAGAAAAACCCACCTTATTCATCCTCATAATTTTTCACATTTGAATCATACCAACTCCAAGACACATAAAGTCCTTGTAAATTACTCATGATAATCACATGTTCTTGGATCACATCGGGTAGAGATGTATAAATTTATCAATCCTTTGATAATTCTGGCATGAGTTAGATGATAAAATCCTTATTTCAAATCTATATTATGTTCTGAGGGAAAATTAAGGTGAGGTAAGTGTGAGGTGTAAATGGGAAGAGAAAAGATGTGGAATTGGATTTAATAATATTAATTGAGAATTTGAAATATTTTTTTTAATGAGTTATTATTTCTTTTTCATTCATTATGATAAATTGGTAAACTCCATTGGTATGTGTTTTTAATTTTCCTAGATTCAGTGCTCAACTTCACAGGTGACCAACTGCCAAGTGTGGGTGAATTAATATAGATAATATTTAAACCATTTTTATGTATATTTAAATGATTTAAACCCCAGAAATTTACCAATTAGTGCTTATTTGTAACATTTTTGGATTTAGAGTGTGCTTTGGGATAAAAAGTTTAAATTTCATAATTCTAGATTATTAACATATTTTTATCCTAGGGTTATTTTAGTCATTTAACATAAAATATATTTCAAAATATTGTGTTTATAATTTTTTTAATCTTTATTTCATTTCCTTAAACATTGTCTTCAGGACTAGGGGCTGATTCGAGCATCTAGTGGCCTAAAAAATCAATAAATCTGTTGATTTTTCTGGGTAGATAGCATGTACCTCACCTTCATAATGGAAGAAAAATTAGGTATACACACCTAAAAATGAGGTGATACCACTTGGAGATAAAATATGACTCCAAATAACACTGTAAAATTAAATTTCATGGAGTTTGGAATCAATTATTATGGCCATTTAATGAAACAAATTGAATGAATCTTCCTGGAACCTTCATCCAACAAAAGTAATAGAAAATAAAAAATTTAAAACTGCTTTTAGGCGCGTCCAATAAAGCTGACATTTAGAGGGTTAACAGAAAAGTGATTTTTTAACAACATTTATGAAGGATACACTGCATGAATCATCCATTTATTTGGTGGATTCAATAAATATGATTAAGGCTTCTCAAGTGATCCATGTCTAAGCGACAAGTGGTTGCGGACAACGACACCCGATGGGCACTCTCTTTCGAGTTTCTATCTTAATGTGAAATCTCTTTTTAAATTTCTCTTAAACCTATATTTTTGAATGAATCTAGTTGTTTTATTTCTTATATACATTTTCAAAAAACTTTTTTGTATTTTTCTTCTATCTGTAAAGTAAATAAATTTATTTCTTTATTTAATATTTTTTGGCGAGGTCTTGCAATTGAGCATAGCGAATTCAATTAGGTTCAATTACATGGTGGTCTTTAAGTAATTAAGTAACATATATTGGTAGGAAAAAAAATCATATTAAATTATTAATATGATGTATATTGAAATTTGAGTGTACACCTAGGGGTCATTGGGGGTACATTTAAGAATTTAAATTAAGGGATATTTTTATATACAAGGATGAGGGGTGTGTCCGAGAGGTGATGTTTGTCCACAAATACTATTTTAAATATTATTTTTAAAACCCATTTTATTCTATCAATTTTATTCCCTGTTCTTAAATTTTATTTTACATTAGTATTTAATTAAAATTCTATTTTAAAACTGTTAATCAAATCCCAATTTTCATTTCTAAAAAATAACAAAAGCAATAGTTTTGTAACTCAATCTGCCACCTTCTCAAGAGACAACCCTATGGTCACCACTATACTACATTATAAGGGGAAAATGTTGATTGAGGTTTTCCTGACACAAAAACGCTCACATCAATAACTAATTTCATAATGATGTAATCCACAATGCCAGACATCATAAATATACCTTCAAGGATTATTCCCAGACACCATTCATAAACTGGTAAGACATCATCCAATAAACAAACTAGTCTATCTCATGAGACTTATTGATGAATCATGGTGATATATAATTCCTCATACATCTCTCAGTAAGTCTATTTTATTCCTCATAAGAAAATTTTGAAATATAAACAGTCATAAACATTCATTTTCAAAAACTAAAATAATAAATTTGAATACTTCAACCATAAACCATGAATTATATCAAAATGGATCATCCATAGTCAAACTAATAATAATAACATCAATAAAATATGGAATATGGTATTATAATATATGAACCTAAATCAACAATAATATCCAACAAATGGTTTTTATTTAGAGGAAAATACACTAAAGAAATAATTGAAATTTTTTTGGGAGAAATGCCTTTTTATTTTTGGAAAGAAGAGTTATTTTTTAAAATCATTTATATTTTTCAAAAAATCATATTATAATAATTTATATAATGGAAAATAAAAGTTAATTTCAATGAAATTATGTTTAATGCATAAATTATGTCAAAATTTAGTGAAAAATTTATAGATTTTTGAAGAAACATTAGAAATGAGCCACTTTAGTGCGGTTTAAGGGAAAATATAAAAGAGATTTTAATGTGAAAAAAGAAAAATTGTTTGAATAAAACCAAAGAATAACTAAGATTGTTTTTTAGGATAAAATTGGTAATTTTATAAAAATATTGGTTTCCTAAAATAGATTATGGTGTGCACTTAAAATGGGTAAGAAATTGGGAAGTTCCCCTTAATTAGGATTGCTTTTCTGGAATAATTAAAAAGAAACCATATCAAACATGTATTTCCCCATAAAAGAAAGATTAAATTATCTAGATAAATGATTTTAGTACATAGGAACAGAATTTATAATTGTTATATAAAAATAAATAAGAATTCAATTGGTGTAAATAGAGAGAAAATGTATCCTGAATGAAAAATTGAGGTTTGAGGAAAATCCCTTACCTTCTATCCTTAAGTGTTGTACACTTGAACTAAATGTCCTTGATAATGAAATTATATTCATTAATAAATTAATTCATAACCAATTTAACAAGTATTTTATTTATTATAATTTTACTATATTTATTTATAGACATTTTGATGAGTTATAAGATTTAATTTCGTTGTTCAGGAGTGTTTGTTTCCTTTTGTTTATGATTGATTCACTTATATATATTTATGAATGATCATGTTAAATATGAAAAGTTATCCATAATTGAAATTATATTTTATTAACGAACATCTATAATATTAAATGGCCTTTATAATATTTTGTTTCTAGATATGAGGATGACACATTAGATACAACAATAATGATAACCACTTAGATTTTTTTTCATTTTTTGATCATCCAACACGTGTTTTATTTTAATAATTATTAATATGTATATATACAAGTTAAAAAAAACTAAATATGTTATAATAGACATTTTACAATCATCTTTAACAATATAAATGGTTTTATGACCATCCATAAAGGCCATTTTAGAAAAATAATTTTCTTAAGGAACTTTGAAATGGGATTTTTTGGTGAGAGCAGCAAGAATATAACATATAAGAGAGTTTTTGGAGAGGTATTGGGAAGAAATTGGAAATTATTGAAGGCTTTGAGGGTGTGAGGAGTATTGGTGGTGTGTGGTGGTATTTATAGTGGAGGGGAGGGGTGTTTTTGATTATTTTATTTATTAGGTTATTATTTTGGATCAAGAATATCAAGAATATTGGTTATTATGAATAAATAAAGTAACCAGTGCATATGAGTTCTAACTAATGGTACATATATCATCCATACATCATCTATAACTCAAAAATTCACGTATTTATACAATACCTTAAATTACCGTATTTCATAATTCATTAAAAAATTAACTATTTTATAAAAATATAAATAAATCAACCTAACTATTTTTTGATGTATAGATTTTAAAAATAGACTCTATTTTATAAAAATAAGTTTCTACATATGAGAAATATAATTTTTAATTAAAATAATAATTTATTTAAAAACTACCGATTTTATAATTATAACCAGTTCTATGACACTTTGAAAAACTAATCGAGGTCTTATAAAATTATCCTATAATTATAAGAACGAAAAATATTAATTTATGAATGTATTTTATTATAATAAATAATCTTTTAAATCATTATTTTAATTAAAAAATTGTTAATAATCTTTTAGGTTTCACAAAAAATAGAAACACTTAATTTATCATTTTTGAAACATTAATTTACATTTTCCCTGATATAAATATAACATATATCCATTTATATGACACCCAAAATTTATTAATACTTTTATATGTGATGTTATTATTCTATTGTTCATATTACTATTCTTAATGGTCAAATTTCCTTTCCAATGGTCATATTTAATAGTATATTATAGTTTTAAATTTCGTGTTGTGTGAATATAAAACTATCAAAGATATTAAATTTTAAAAGAAATGTACAATAAAATCTTGGGGTTTAAAGGCATGACATAAGATGCACCCTACTACTCTTCATCATTTAAATAATTCTATCAATTTCTATATACTCTTTATGAGGTTATTTTTTTAATCAAATTCAAGCACTTACAATCACTAAGGGGGTTATCAACACCATAAGAAATCCAAACATATCACATTTACCTCTTCATCATCTTTATTAATCCAATGAAAATTAATTACTTAAAAAACCTATAAAATTACTCTATATGATAAGGGATACAAACCATTATTTTTTTAAAATGTGGGGCCGAAGCCTCAATTTTTTATTTAAAGCAAAGACATATTTTTAGTGTGGGTAGAGGGAGACCCATTACATAGCCTGAAGGTCCTAGGTCAAGTGGCCTGAATACAAGGCTTGAAATCCCATTTTTGGCCCAAAGGACCCCTCAGTGAATAGTACTACAACAATACCCCTGCTGCTACAGTACCCGTCGCCGCTACAGTACCCTACAATAGTGACTCTTCTACTACAGTGTCACCGCTGCTATAATTCTTCCACTGCTACAGTATCCTGCTACAGTACTGCTACATTACCCCCGGAAATTCTTCCTTTCCCGGATTTGATCCCGGGTCTTTCGGATGCCAAGCAGGAGCTTGTACCACTTGGGTACAAGCTTGTTGACACAAACCATTATATTATATATATGGAGAAATATATAATGGAATACTCAAAATTCTGATTCTTACACATAAGAAAGAAGATGTTTAAAACACAAAAAGTCACACATTACACTTCATGTACTAATGTGGAAATATAAAAAATCCTTGGGAAATAGTTGAGTGAGTACTAAAATTGTCCATATGGGTAAATTCCACTTATACAAAATGTTTTCAAGGAATATGTGTTGTGTGGGACTCAATGGAAATTTTTTTCATATAATGTTAGTGAATCCCAAGTCATGTCATATACTAAAGTTTGTCATGTAAAATATATACTCAAATTGTGTAACCAAAATGTATGGAAGCTGGTATGAATCACCAAACCCAGAGTTTCCATTTCCATAAACATGGAATGTAGTCCAACTACATAATTATGGAGTCCAGAAAAATAATGTATACACTACCATGTGATATACAGAGTGCTCCCAAGCTGATACAGTGTGTGAAGATCAATT
This sequence comes from Viscum album, assembly GCA_963277665.1. Classification (NCBI taxonomy): domain Eukaryota; kingdom Viridiplantae; phylum Streptophyta; class Magnoliopsida; order Santalales; family Viscaceae; genus Viscum; species Viscum album. The sequence goes on along the minus strand of OY728159.1, from coordinate 178,508,510 downwards.
CTAAAAAGGTGTGTTCTATAATACACCAGGTTGTTTGTGGTTATGTCAAACATAATGCATTATTTATCCCCATCCATAAATCCTAACATCTAAAGAAAGGAGGTGAATTAAATATGTTGATTATTAATGCATCATATGATATTTAATATCCATGGAAACCCTAGATCAAAATAGTAAAAAGACATCACATGTTTATGGAGTAATACACATCATGTGATCTATAATTCTAGATCTCGAACCCATCAGAAGCCATGATTTTTTACATGGCCATCACTATAGCCTACACCGCCAATCATCCCCTCATTTTTTACTAAGAAAAATAGAACCATTGGGAACCTAACCACCTTTTTAAAATTAATTTCTCATCATCCAACCATTACATAATTATTTTTCCCCCAAAAAAATATATGGATCCACAATAGACCAATCTAATACCATCATATAACCATTAAATATCTTATCGCATAGCCATTGAATGTGATTGAACCTTCATGCTATCACTTATGAATCTTTACTTGTAACCCTCCCCTTCAACAAGTTTCCATTTAATATTTTCATTCATTAAACCACACCTTGAAGTATGGGGAGGAGTATAATATAAACAATGTGTGGTGGGTGACCTGACTAAAGAAATTATTTTTTGAAACCACATGTTCCAATGGATTTTGAAGCTATATATTTTTCAAATAAAATTGATTTGATGATTATTGAGGAATCATTCATGGGTAATTAATATGAGAAATAGTCCAATTACCATTTAGTGATATTTATCCATAGTGGATAACTAATTTTTTAGTATAAATAATTCCAAAAAATTCTTTAAAATAACGAATAATCAAATGATATTTAGATTATTATAAACCACATGATAATGATTTTGATGTAAATAAAAGAAAAATTAATGTGGCATCAATTTTAATAATAATTCCTTACCTCAATTGAAAATTTTTCATCACTTTAATTGTTATACTATGATCCATAATCTAATAAATACCCCACCAATATCTTTTTCTCTCATACCTTCCTCCTCCCTAGGATTCATTGTAGGACCTCAGAGCACCGTGAGAGGGGAGGAGTGAATCGTGGTGTCAAAATTTTCTTTTAAATTGATGGATATTGTTCCCACATTGGTAAGAACTTGTTAAAATTTAATGAAGGATAATAACTACTATCAGATAATCACATATAAAGAGACCACACATCACTTTTACATGGTTCACCGCTAAGGGCTACATCCAAGGAGAATACATCGATCGTGTCTTTATCGTACGTGAATCCACTAACCTTTATAAGATTGGGAATACAAGAGTTTATCATAATCACTATGTTCCAGGAACACTACCATTATATGGTTTTAGGGATAGCACACTGCGTCCCTTGGATTATTTCTACTAACTCCCCCATGTTCACTATGTTTGAATAATCTTAACTCAGTTTATCGACTTGAAGGTTGTTTCAATGGTTTAACATTTATTCATGAATGATCAACTACAAATGGATTCCCTATTTAAGTATTGATTTCATCCAAATATATATATCATTTTCCCCTCACTAGCAGGCTATGGAAAATACTATTGAAAACTGATTTGGTCACTTTGCAGGCCTCCTTGAGCATTTTTCATACCACTCTCCTCTTCCACACACTGTGTTCCGGGTATGCTATGTGGATTACCTCTGCAGCATGCCACTTCTGTTTGCACATACCATCCATCACCACCGCATAAATCTATACTCCTCCGCATACCTCCCTATTCCGCTGCATACCAGCTCCGTATACTTCCTTCTCAAACTGCCTTTCACAAATAGCTCATGCTTCATGTACTGCATCTGATTTCTATGTGTACAAATCTACTTACTCTACATACTTCCTTGATCCATCGCATATCGCGAGAGCTTCCTTCGTAAACCAAAATCTCTTCCATAGACTATTTTCTCCTCTATAGATCACTTATTCTTATGTAGAGTTGCCTTCCCATGAACTGCTCTATACTTCTCCGAATTCATCCCATATTTTTTAATCTTTGTTTCATCCCCAAAATGGAGAGGGTTAATACTCCTTATAAAGAAAAAACAGATCTGAAAAATATGCTAATCCAAGATTTTCCAAATCATTTATTTAGTATAGCCTCCATCACGTACCTCTCCTATCCCATAAACCATAGAAATCCCACGAACCTCTAGCCTTTCACGTACCAGATGCCTCCACCTACATACCTTTGGAAAAAACTGATTTCAGTTCCACAAACCATTCTTCATACCATTTCCCATGATCTATACGCGATCCTGAAACCATTCAAAGACATGGTACATAGTCCATGTCCTAAGCTAGGAAGTTCTATTTCTTTACTGAATTCCTTCGCTGTTCTTAATTCCATACATTCCTATGAACATATTCCCCATTTTGAGGCCCCAAAAATTGTAAAACACTAGAAAAAACACCACCTTCAATACTTTTTTTAACCTCAATTGTAAAACCAAATTCCTTGAAAACTCCCTTGTCATCCATGTGTAGATTGAAAACAAACACAAACCAAACTCCATTGTAACGAATGTACAACCCTTGGTCCAACAATACCCCATTTGGGTTTTTTGTAAATATCCAGATAAATTCATTAAAGCACCAGACATAATAAAAAAATAATCACAATCCACAATAAAAAAACTAAAACCTCAATAATGAACTCATCCATCACTCTATGTCTATGTGATCAGTGCTCGATGTAGAAAACAAGAGAGAGGACATGAATTGAGTTCTCAAGTTTTTCTTTTATCCCCTATAGTTTTATTTTTGAATTTCTATTTCTTTGAGACATTAAAAAAACAGTTAATTTATCCATTCTCCCCCATAGAAAATAAAACTAGAAAAAAAAATTTTGATTAAGAGATCAATGAATACATTCCCAAGATTGTATCTCTCCCATAGACATACATCACTTCAACAAATAGATTATAACATCTCAAAAAACTAGGGAGAGGGGAGTTATGTAACCTCCTCATGCATTGGGAGGTGGTTGAACACCCATGTTCAAAAGATGATTCTCAAATAGAGCCACTACTAGGGGCTTGGTCATAATATCAGCCACTTTCTCATCAATTCTGACATGATCCATTTTAATCACACCTTTTTCAACTTTTTTACTTGATGAAGTGATATATGATTTCAATATGTTTTGTATGTGAGTACTGAACATGATGCTTCATCAAATCAATTACACTCTTATTGTCAAAGTGAATCATCATGGGTGGTATCACCTCATCACCAAAATCAGTCAGTTGTTGCATCATAAAAAGTAGCTGAGTTCCAGACATTGTGGTAGATATATATTCAGCCTCTACAGTACTGATATAAGTACTTTCTTGTTTCATATTAAACATCCAACACATTTATTTCTAATGATGAAGGCTCCACCACTTTTGTACATTCTATAAATCACATCTCCAACCTATCTTGTGTATAAAAATGTAGAAAATTAATTATCCTTCCTTCAAATAAATCTGAAGGAAGAACATATGGAGGCAGTTAAATGAATCATGGGATCCATAGTAGTCTCATCCTCATGTTTTCCCTATTTAGTTCCAACTGTAATCGAAGTTGAAATTGGTTTGGAATCAGGAGTATTTTTTTTTTCAGAAACTCTCTTTCATACTCATCTAGTGAAATGAATGTGTAATACTTCTTCTGAATCACCAACGTCCCCAAGAAATATGTGAGTTCACCACTAATGAACATTTCAAATTCTAATTTCATGTGACTGGAAAATTCTTCCACTGATCCCTTCCTACTACTACTATGTATGATATCATCCTTATACTCTAACACTATAAATTGATCTTATAATGAATTATTCTTGTAGATATTATGATCCAAACATACTCCTTTGAATTGGATATTCTGTAGATATGAATCTAGACAAGAATACCATTCTCATGGTGTGATTAATTCATATTAAATATTTTCAAGAATGATGTTATGGAATGTTCTCCTCAACATCTATCTGGTAGAATCCTATATCACCACTAGAGAAACTCTCTCTTCAATACCAATTCCTTACACCTAGGCATAGTATTTTCACACTATGTATTCCTTATTTCTGATCACATTGCAATATTCTAGTCAAGTAACACGATCCCATGGTTGGTTCTTGTCAATCTGATCAAAATTTTCATTCCTGTCTTTAGCTCATGATTCAACTTCCACAGCTTCTTCAAATAAGGTTGGTTACAAAATTTAAAGGAAAGAATATTGTGCATAATTACTCATTCCTCTTATAAGTTTGGTTTTGAACCAATCCTAAATGAATTTGGATTGATGAATTTCATCTCTCAGATTTCTCTATCATATATGTATTTGAATATCAAATTGAGGAATTATTCAAATATGGTAAATTATTCATTTGGGATATCAAGAATTGAGAGCCCTATCTACTTTCTAGGTTTATCCCCAAAATATCATTATTCATATTTAATTCCCTCCATTTTAAGATAAAATACGACACACACAAAATAAGGGATTAATGGGGATCCACTTTATAACAACCCTGCTCTTTATTACACACTTAAACATGATTTATTACATAAACCTACACTTAAGACAACTCTGAGGATCCATAGGTCTAGTGTATTGTGAAATTAGGAAAATTAAATGAAAAATTTGGACATAAAATAAAACATATTTATTAAAATATTTTTTTACATGACCACAACATTCCTTTGTACTTACCAGAATGGGATAACCTGGGGACATAAATAAGAAAAGGGGGAGCTATAAAGCTCAGTAAATGAGTAAATAAGGAATAACATGAGGAATACAATACATGTTAGGAAATAGGTATATCTATAGATCATAAGAGAAGAATGAGCATAAAGGCATGGTATAGAACGATTATTATAAAATGGAAATGTGGCAATAAAATTTAACATGATATTAGCATGAACCAAGAGTAATTGCACATGAAGCATGAGTAAACCCTCATTACACTTGAATTAGTATGAGTAAACCATCATTGCACATGAATTAGCATGAGTAAACCGTCATTGCACATGGCGTATCATGATATTATTCTTTACCTAATGATTTGGAAAGCTATCAGGGAACACACTTCTTACTCATTTCATTCCATGGATATGTGTGCCACATAGATCATACAACATGGATTCATTAAACATTATAATTTATTCCACAAACAAAAGATATGGAATAAATAAATATAGGTCCTCAATCAACAATTACATGTGAATAAAGGTGAATAATCTTTATTTAGAAATTTGTATGGTATTCACTTACAAAATGATTTTGGCATGAGAAATTTTGGTGTAACTTCGGGAGAATAATGAAATCAAATAGAAATAGTAAAATGGGTTAATCACAGAAAAAGAGATCTCTCATAATTTATAAATTAAATGGAAATTAATGGGGTCTTGGAACATAATATCCCAACATATGTAATGAAATTTAGATTCTTAACTTAAAATAATTACATGAAAGTAGATGAGGAGAGAGAAACCCCTTACAGAGTTTCTGCATAGTGTCAGGTGTACATGAGAGGCATTAATGAGAGAGAAATGGGTCTATCATCATTCAAACATAAGTAGGTAACTATAAGGGTGGTGTAAATTATAATCCATCATTTTTATTTTACAATATAAGGGGCATAAAAATATACTAAAACACGGAAATAAATAAGGGCAGAAGGAATGTGGGGATCCCTTACTTGATTGTGTGACTTCAAGAGCTTGAGGAGGGGCTTCTTGAGAGATTGAGGCGCCTTGGTAGGACTATAGTGGGAGGAGGAAAGCTTAGGGATGTTATAGAAGGGTTTTTAGTGAATATTTGTGGGATCTTGGGTGGGTTTATATATAAAAAGAGAAGGGAATTCTCTAATATTTCACAAACTTAGGTTTTGGAATCTATATAATTAAATATTTAAAACCACAAACCAAACCATGGTTTTTTCCAACGGTTTTCACCAAAGGAGAGTGGAAAATATTATTTTATAAGGCTAATGGCTGATCTTATTGAAATATTAGGCTTGATTATGTGGAGTTGAGTCACACTCTCAAGGAATTCACTTTAAAAAGTGGAATGTTTTTATAAGTATTGGGGGGTCCACTAAGGAACCATAAAATTAATCAAACAAATTTAAAATCCCCTTATTTTTAAGGTAAAACATATATTGGCAGAAGAAACCTTTTATAGTATTTTATTACATCACTATTTGGTCATTATAATTTCATAAAACACATTATATCTTTAAACAATATTTAATTTTTCCCCAAAAATTTGGATGTCTTAGAAAATTATGAAAAATTAACCATTAGATAATTTAGACATCATGAATCAAAAAATAATATTAATTTTATCTAAATAAATTTCTAAATATTTGAATTTTTACTTTTAAAATAAAATACCGATATTTATCGAAAATTCATGGGTTTTGATAAAAACAGCTTTCAAACCTTAATAAAAATTACTTTTGTATAAAAATTATATATCCATTTATATTTAATAAAAATTAAATAGTAATAATATTTTATTAAAATATTATTTAATTCAAGAATCCATTAATTCATCAACGTATATTTCCTTATTGAATATTAACTAGAAATACTATTTGTGCTTTAAAACCCATTTACAAAGTAACAATAATAAAATGAACTTATATTCTTTATAAAAAATAATTCACATAATCATAGTGATAGGGACCTGTTACAAAACCCCTTATAACATCAGTATAAGACCTAAGGTTTAGGTGTGCGATGGTGATAGAATTTTGGGGTGGCTCGGATAACATCGCTCTGGTAGTAATCTCAATTAACTTCCACTTCTACCGTAGGTGGTTCCTTTCAAAATTACTGTGTTGAATCTTGGCTAGGGCTTGGTCAAGAGAGAAGCCTAGTGAAACTACCTACTTTCTGAGCTCTGAAAAATTGGATTCGTATGGAGCCATTCAACTGGATGAGGCCATCACTTACTTTGTCTGGGTAAATTTGATTTGTTAAAGCCCTATATTTATACTAATCATGTGATCACTATTCAAAATATATATTTGAAATGGTAACAATTATTAATGGTATTTTAAAATCAACTAACATAAAACCAATGAAGTGAATATGTTTTATAAAATTATTTAACATAAGAAGACATTTAATTAGATCAAGAGGAATTTAGTTCAATAAATGTTTGGGTCATTACAATGTTCCCCCTTAAGAAATTTCACCATCAAAATTTCATTTTCCCACAAGAAGATAGATGAGGGTAACTCTGATTTATCACTTCCTCCGATTCCCACATTGTCTCTTCAAAATTATGGTTTCTCCACAATACCTTGATGAGAGGAATTGTCTTATTTTGTTGAACTTTTTCCCTACAGTCTAAGATCTTCATCGATTTCTCTTAATAGGAGAGTTAATTCTCCAGTGGACCACATATGGATTGAGTACATGCAATGGGTTAGGAATGCACTTCCTTAAGAGTGATACATGGAATACATCATGTACTTGAGATAGGTTCGGTAAGAGTGCTAGTCGATATTCCACTGCTCTAATGTGATCAAGGATCTCAAAAGGGGTGATGTAACTTGGAATAATCTTCCCCTTCATCGCAAATATCATAAATATTTTCCACAGTGATATGCGGAGGAATACCATATATCCAACATCAAACTCTAGGTCACATTAACGATTATGAGCACATCTCATTTGTCGACTCTAAAGAGCTTTATCGTGCTGGTGGATGGTCTTAATATTCCCCACCATTTCATTGACCATTTTTGGACATAGGAGTTTTGAATCCCCAATATCATCTCGAAATTCTGGTGTTCTACACCTCTTCCCATAAATGGATTCACAAGGATCTATTTAGATTCTTGAGTGGAAACTATTATTGTAAGGAAAACCAGCCAGAGGAAGATATTGATCCCATACTCCTTTAAAGTCCATTGAGGATTCTCTCAAAATGTCATCAAGTGTTTGGATAGTCTTTTTGGATTGTCCATTAGTTTGAGGATGATAACTTGTACTGAATTTCAGCATAGTATTCAGAGCGTTTTGGAGACTCTTCCAGAACATAGAGGTGAATCATGGATATCGATTGGATACAATCAAATTTGGTAATCCCTGCATCCTTACCCATTCTTTGATGTATATCTGTGCCAATTGAGCCAATGGGAAGTCCTCTCAAATTTTAATGAAGTGTGCACTCTTTGTAAGATGATCCACAATAACCCAAATAGCATTTCTTCCTTTGGATGCCTTAGGATGTCCGGTGACAAAGTCCAGGGTGATGTTCTACCATTTTCATGTTGGTATGGGTAATGGTTGCAACATCCCCTTAAACGTATTCTTATCAGCCTTCACTTTCTGACATACCATGCACTTATATGTATAATCAATGATCTCTTTTCTTCATGTTATCCCATCAATAATTCTCTCGAAGATCTCGATACTTCTTTATGTTTCTTGGGTGAATGGAGAAATTTGGACTATGTGCATCATCCCAAAGTTTATTCTTTAACTCTGGATTTGATGGAACACATATTCATGACCCAAATATCACAATTCCTTCTTCATTAACAATGAGCTCTGAGGATTTCCATTTTTTTTATAGTTTCCACTTTCTTCTAAATTCTAACATCATCCTTTTGAGCATTCTTCAACCTTTCCAAAAGAGACAATTGATCAATCATTTGTGAAAGGATTGATGATGTTCCATTCTTTATGATTCCCATTTCCGTCTTCCTGAAATATATGAATATTGGATCCTGTTTAATTCTCATCAATGATAGAGTTGTTTGGTCCTTTTTCCTTAGAGAATCCTCCACTTTGTCTGATTTCCTAGGGTGGTAAGGGATTGATCAGTTATAGTCTTTGATAAGCTCTAACCATATTCATTGGAGAAGGTTCAACTCTTTCTGTTTGAATATATAGTTGAGGATTTTGTGATCTATAAATATTTCACACTTCTAAAAACATAGATAATGTCACCAAAATTTTAAAGCGAAGATTACTGCATCCAAATATAGATCATGTGTTGGATAGTTTTTCTCATGAAATTTTAATTTTCTTCAAGCATGGGCAATGCCTTTGTAATTTTTCATCAACACACAACCCATGACCTTTATCAAAGCATCTATGAATACCAATAAAAGTTCTACACTTGTGGGTAGTGTGAGAACATGTATGATAAGCCTCCTTTTCAACACCTTGAAGATTTATTTTCATTCTTCACTCAAAGAAAACATGAATCCCTTCCATGTTATCTTGGTAAGTGGGTTTTACAATTGTGAGAAATTTCTCACAAATAGGTGATAATATGTAGCTAACCCAAGGAAGCTACAGATATCCATCACTAATGTTGTCCTCAACCATGCCACAATAGCATTTTTCTTGAAGGGATCCACAAATATCCCATTGTTTATGATGATATGACTTAAGAATGAGGCTTCCTTAAACCAAAACTCACAATTTCTATACTTCTAATATAGCTTCTCCTTTCACAAGGTATCTAGTACTGTGCTTAGATACTCCTCATGCCCCTCCTTTGTTTTAGAGTATATAAGAATATCATCTATAAATACTACCTAAAATTGGTTGAGGTAATATATAATGACTCTATTAATCAATTCCATGAATATTTATATATAATTAGTGAGTACAAAAGGCATTACTATGGATTCATAGTGCCCATACCTAGAACAAAAAGAAGTCTTGGGGATATCCTCCTTCTTCACACTTACTTGGTAATATCACGACTGCATATCCTCCTTAGAGAAGTATTGTTCTACATGTAGATTATCAAACATGTAATCAATTAATGGAAGAGGATACTTGTTTTTAATCAGGATTTTTTTGAGTTCACGATAATAAATTCAAAGGTGAATTGACCCATCCTTCTTCTTGGAAAAGAGGACTGGTGCCCCCATGGTGAAGCACTTGGGCGTATAAAACCTTTATCCAGATTCTCCTTTAGTTGTTTCTTTAGATTCTAAAGCTCTAAAAAATCCATTCTATATGGATTATTGGATATTGGCAAGCCCCAGGTATAAAGTCAATCGAGAATTCAATATCTCTTCAAGGAGGAAGACTTGGAAATTCCTCAGGTAACACATCAATGAATTCCCTCAAAATAGGCATGTTTTCGAGAATGGTTCCTACCTTAGACTCAATCATCTGAGAAAGATATGTGTGATCATAGGGTAGTACTATCCACACTTGAGATGATAGTGCTAAAGAATATTCATCCTCCACCTTGCACTTGTTTAGAAATGGGGGTTGATTCGCCATATGAAGACTCATTTCCCTCTCACGCCAACTTATGTTGGATCAATATAGGGAAAGACAATACATTCAATGAATTGAATCAAATTCCACCATATGGAGTATGGAAAGGATCGTCGGGAAGTTCAATCCCCAAATTGTGATAGCAGAGGAGTTATATTCCTGGGATGTAATGATTTCCCCATTTTTCATTCTCACCGACATCTCTACTTCCATGATTTTTGGTGGTGTTGGGAATTGTTCTACTAAAAATTTGGGATATAAAAGAATGAATATAACTATAATAAAAAGTATTTTAATTATTATTTAATGAATAAATTGCATACTTATCACCAATTCGTTGTCAGGGTTTGTTTTGGTGGTAGTGATGGAAAAAGCTCACCCTTCTTCCTTGGAGGTTGTTGGTTGCCTATGAAAACCCTTAGCTTAGTGAACCTGTATATAGAGGGTCCTAGTTTTTTAAAGTTGAAGTAATGAACAATGTGTTGATGGTTGAATGGATAATTCCTTTCCTCTATAGTAGTAGTGGGTTTTTCATTTCAGAAAATAATGGCTAGGTACCCTTCTTATCCACAACTAAATTATTTCCTCACCCATTCATGAAATTTCTAGGGTTCTTCTTTCCAAAACATTAGCAAGTGGGGTGCTGGAATTTTATTGCACCATTGGATTTATCCATCAGACCATTTGAATAAAAGTACACATTCCAATTCTTATACCTATGATACCCCTAAGATTCGTTGATCTCCATTTTGATGCTGAGAGCACATCAAACAGTTTCCTCGTAGATATCAAAGTCACAGATCACTAGGCCTTTCCATTATCCCACCAAAGAAGTATTCAACCTTGTATTCGAGGGTAAGGACAAATCCAGATGCGTATCATGCATGCCTTGTGACGTTTTCCACATACGCTCCAATGGATTTCCATCTTTTTTCTTGAGGGAAAGGAATTCCCTTTCAGCCTTAAGTTGGAGGGTGCGAGGAAAATATTTATTGTTTTTTTTTTCCTTAAATACTTCCATTCCAACACCATGATATCTTTTTCAGGATTCGTATTTTTGATCCATGTCCACCATTGATCAGCTTCACCCTCTATACAATAAGAATCCAGAAGAACATTTATCTAGTTCGAAAGATTTAAGGAGGGATAATATCTTCTCAATGGAGTTGATCCACTATTCTTAGATTGAGGTATTAGATGATCAATTAAAAGTTGGAGGCCTTTGTCTCATGAATCCCTTGATTGGAGCTTGTTATTTAATGGGGGGGGGGGTCGGATGTTCTTCTTGACACATTTATATATTCAAAACATGAGATACTTGAGAGAGTTTTGTGATAAAGTTTTCGATTTCGGCTCTAATCAGATTGAGCATCTCATTAGAATAGTCATCAAATTGATCTTCACATTAGTTAGTAGGATGAGTCCCCCTATTACTAATCATTGTATAGAATAAAAGAAAATTTAGGGGCAACACATAAAGGGGAATCCAATGATAAAAGGGGATAACTTTTAAATTACATTTATTTCCTTAACTTATGAATTTTTAGGCTTCAATCTATGTTATCTAGGATATAATTCCCAACATATATTATTAGGCTATTTTTTTATTCCCTTAATAATGGTTCATAATAAGCTTATGAATTTACCAAATCATATCCCCAAAGAGTGTTGAACCAATAGTATAGTAAGGCCCACTGTAGAGAACCAATTCCCATTCGATCCTAACTCAAAGTAGTGTTTTCGGGATTTACCCCTAGATGCATCTGTGCCGTAGCCACCTCTACATGTTTGTATCCAGATAGAGATTTATTTTCTTGATAAACCACTTACTCTATAATAACCAAAATTTAGGTATGTTTTTATTATACTTAGTCTTATCCCTATGGATTTCAATAGGGTTTTCTAATCTTAATCCTAGAAATAACTAAACCTATTCTATGATACAAACTATAACAACCCTACTCTTTATTACACACTTAAACATGATTTATTTCTTAAAAATTAACTGAAGACAACTATGCGGATTGATATTTATAGTGTATTCAGAAATTAGGAACATTAAATGAAAACTTATGACATAAAATACAACATCTTTATTGAATACTTATTTTACATGACCATAATATTCCTTCATACATAGCATTTCTTGGAATAACATGAGGACATACATAAGAAAAGGGTGAGCTATAAAGCTTAGTAAGGGAGTAAACAAGGAATAAAACGAAGAATAAAATAAATTTTAGAAAATAGGAATATCTATGGAGTATAAGAGAAACATGAACATAAAGTCATGATATATCATGATTATCATAACATGGAAATGTGGCAACAAAATTTAACATGATATTAGCATGATCCAAGGATCATTGCACATGGAGAATGAGTAAACCCTCATTGAACTAGAATTAGAATTAGTAAACCCTCATTGAACTTTAATTATCATGAATAACCCCTCATTACAAATGACGTATCATGATACTATTCATTACCCTATGCATTGGAGTTGTATCCGGGCACACCCTTTTTAATCATTTCATTTCATGCATAAGTGTGCCACATAGATCATACAACATGGATTAATTAAACACAATAATTTATTCCATAGTTAAGAGATGTGGAATACATAAATATAGGTCCTAAATCAACAAGTACGTTTTAATAAATTTGAATACCCTTAGTAGAGAAATGAGTATGGTATTCACTTACATTATTATTTTGGCACGAGAAATTTTGGTGTAACTTCGGCAGCATAACGATGTCAAATAGAAATCATAAAATGGGTTGACGAGATAGTAGTTGGTATCTTGTAATTTATAAATTAAATGGATAAAAAGGGGGTTATGTAACATTATATATCAACATATTTAATGGAATTTACATGCATAATATAAAATAATTTTTTGAAAGTAAATGAGGAGAGAAATATTTTATGGATTTTCAGCATGGTAATAGGTGTACATGGGAGGAATTAATGAGAGATAAAGGGGTCTATAATCATTAAAACATAAGGAAGGATGTATAGGGGATGTGTGAAATCATACCTTAAAATTTCTAATTCAAAATAAAAGGGGCATTACAATATAAGGAAAAATGGACATAAATAAGGAAGGAAGGTGAGGATCCCTTACTTGAGTGTGTGACTTCAAGAGCTTGAGGTGGGGTTTCTTGAGAGCTTGGGGATCCTTGAGAGGATTCTAGAGATAGGAGGTAAGAGTAGTGACATTATACAAGGGGTTTTAGTGAAGAGAAGTGGGAAAATTGGTTTTTTTATATAGGAAAATAGAGGGGAATTATTTAATATGTCATAAACATAGGTTTTGGAATCAATATAATTTAAATTCGAAACCAAAAACCAAACCATGGTTTTTTCAATGGTTTTTTACAAATAGGAGTATAAAAAATTATTTTATAAGGCCAATGGATGATCTTATTAAAATATTAGGCTTGCTTATGTGGAGGTGAGTCACACTCTAAAAGAAATCATTTTAAAAAGATAAAATATTTTATAAGCCTTAGAGGGTCACCTAAGGAACCATAAAATTAATCAAACAAATATAAAATAACATTATTTTAAAGATAAAACATATATTGGACAAATAAAAATTTTATTGTATTTTATAAAATAACTATTGGCTCATTATGATGTCATAAAACCCAATATACATTTAAAAGGTATTTAATTTTTACAAAAAAAAATCGACTGTCTCATTAAATTATGAAAAATTCACTGTCAGATAATTTTGACATGGGAGTCCAAAAATTATATTCATTTTATTAAAATAACTTTGAAAATATTTTAATTGATAATTTTAAAATAAAAATTGATATTTATAAAAAATTCATGGGTTTTGACAAAAAGATTTTTCAAACCATAATAAAAATTACAATTGTAAAAAAAGGATACGATCATTTATTTTTTAATTAAAACAAATTTTGTAATAATATTTTATTAAAATAATATTTAATTAAAAAATAAATTTATTAATCAAAATTTATTTACTAATTGAATATTAACTAAAAGTACTATTGGTGCTTTTAAAACAATTTACAATGTAACAATAATAAAATGATTGTATATTCTTTATAAAAAAATAATGAACATAATCTTAGTGCTAGGGTATTGTTACAAAACCCCTTATAACAATAACATAATACATAAGGGTAAGGTGTGGGAAGGTGAAAAACTCTTGGAGGTTCTTGAATTAAATCACTTGTTAGGTAATCTCTATTAACATCCACTTATCCCATAGGCAGTTATGTTCAAGCTTAATTTGTTGAAGCTTGGCTTGGGATTGGTCAATAGCGAAGCCCGGTAATGATACCTCCTTTCCAATCTCCAAAAAATGGAATTTTTCTGGATAAATTTTGTTGGATGAGGCCATCAATTCCATTTTATGTGGAAATTGGATTTTAAGTCCCTGTATTTATACTAATCATGTGATCAATGTTCAACATCTATATTAGAAATGGTAACAATTATTAACGGTATTTCAAAATCAAAAAACATAAAAACAATGAAGTGAATATGTTTTATATAACCATTTTTCATAATAATATATTTAATTATATCAAGAATAATTTTCAGTAATAAATGTTTGGGTCATTACACTCTTTTTATCATCGATTCGAATAGTACAGTTGATATGATTTTCTCAAAAAAATTCCTCTATTTACTCTAGTCTTGATTATTTCACATATGAACATAAGTTATGTTCTCTATTTATGGGGAATGGATCTATTTTCATTCTCTTATTCTTTGTGTTGAGAATCATTCCTCTTGATAGCCATCATTAATGATGCATTTGTACTCTTCTTAAGGGAATCTTCATGCTATGGTATTAAGGTCAAACATCCTTTTCCAATTTGACCAAATTTCATGTATCTCTCACATGGAACTTCATTGGAATGAGATATGAATTTTCTTAACAAGCACTCATGAAGTTTATCCTCATTATATGAGGCCTTTTCTTTTCCATTTTCACTATCCTTAGCCTGTGCATTTTCATGTTTGATCATTCTTTTCAAATCTTCTGGCCGAAAAACTATTATTTCATTAGGAATTGTTTCAGAATGTTTGGATCTTCCACACGAGTTTATCTGAGTTTCATCCCTCTTGAAATCCCTTTTTGATGAACTAACCTCCAACTTACTAAATTTAAACTCCAAGGTCTTATTTGATTCTTTACTTGAGATCTTCTTGGGAAAATTTGTGTTCGTAGTATTCTTCTGATTTCTTCTAAAGGATGCTTCTTCATAGCATGCTGATATTAGTTGTCCTATATTGTTATCAACAGTGAATTAATGTTGAGATTATCTTGTACCAACAATGTTACCACTACCATTTAATACGTGAAATGTTTTATCAAGAATTCCAAATCTGTTTGCAGCAAAATGATGTTTCTAGACCTATAGATGTTTTTTATTCATCTATGGCTTGACCTCACTTAAAATAGGATTCCTTTGTGATTATTCATTAAGTGGATTTTACCAACAATAAAATACACAATACACAAAGTGTTGGAGCACCAACATTGATGAAGTAATATTGATTTATTTGTATCTATTGTATAAGGTTATTGGCTTCTATTCATGAATTTTTGATCTCTCTATGGGAAAAAGATTTTATACTCATTTTCTTATCCACCATAGTCATGGTGGTCAGTTTCTTATCCTCTTTATTTATCTATAATTGTCCAAGATTTTTCTTGTATCATACACTCTTCGTGATAAAAGGTTTAGAGACACTAGAAAAAGTTCATTTGGATTTTACCTATTTCTCGTATGCTTCTTGAGATTGATCATCAAAATATGTCATGATCTTTTTATCTCATGTTGGAGGTCTTTTAGATTGAGAATCTTCCTATGAGAACTGAGTGGAAATAGAAACTATTTCTTGAGATAGATAATCAAGGGATGTGTTAATCTTATCATCACATATTGGAGGTCTTTCAACTTTTGAGTCCTCTAATAAGCATTGAGTAGTAACAAAAATAGTTTCCTTCTTTTGTGAAGTTTCAATATATGTCTTCCAATGATTGACCAACTATGTTTCCAAATCTAGATATTTCATATTGAGGATGATTTTATGTTCTTTAATCATAATTGTCTTTTCTTCATAAGCCTTATTTGTTCTACCAAATTCTTCTTCATACATCTTCACTTTTTTCTAAATCAAAGAGTCATGTTCCTTGATATTCTTGGATATTACATCCAATTGTACACCCTTGAAATCAGTTCTATTTTTCAGTTTCTCTTCAAGTATAGGGATGTTTTCTTTAAGAGCCTTTTTGATCACCTCTTTCTCTTAAACTTCTATGTGGTATTTTTAGAAAATTATTTCATATTCCCTATTGGTTTATTTAAATAATCCAACCTATTTGGAGATCATATAACATTATAAAACTTTTATTTCTAAGCCTTATTTTATCGAATCTACCTCTTTTCTCAATCAGTTTATTTCCTCGTGCATACATTTAAATATTCAACACAAACTCCCAAATATTTCTTCCGGAATATCATGAAAATAATTTCTAAATCTTTTAATTTAAAATTAATTTGAGATTGTAGATTGATCAACTTCCTCACTTTTTCAAGGAACTTTTTTTTGAGGAAATCTTTAAAAGTTTATAATGCATACCTTCTGATCAATTAATAATTTTTATTTATGTGCGGTGGAAAGGTTGTCCTTCTATTCAATTGTAATTGGAGATACCTATTATTTACCATTCTAGCATGATATATCTTTATTTTCAGAAAGGCATGGAGAACTAGATAATTCCACTTCTTTAAATAAGATACACTTCTTCAATTGTCTCTTTCTATTCTTTTTCCTATTCTTCATGGTCTTGTTGGATATATAATTATGCTCAGAGATAACTAGATCATCATCAAAACTGAACTTCATTATTGACTCAAGAATTCAACAAAAACATTCAACATATATTATATTTAATATAGAGTATCCATCATACGTGAACCCTTACCATTTATACCACTTGTAGGACTTTAGAACACCATGAGAGTAGAGGGGTGAATCAGGGTGTCAACGTTTTCTTTAAAGTGGTGGATCTTGTTCCCATGTTGCGAGGAACTCGTTAAACCTGTATGATGGATACGAATATAAATTATAAAATAACATGAAAATATACCACACAACACGTTTACTTGGTTCACCACAAAAGTATAAATCCAAATATTATACACCGATAGTGTGGCGATCATACAAAAATCTACCAATCATCAATAGCTATAGAATACAAGAGTTTAGCACAATCACTCTATACCAGGAACAATACCCTTACAAGGTTATCGGGATAGAAAACTATTCCCCTTGGGGATCATAAACACCATCATATCATAACATAATCTATTCACAACCTATGGAAAGAGACATGTTTCATAATCATTTCATCATAAACTTAACTCATGAAAAGAAGCGGGTTTTAAAATCATATAACCTGTGAATGATAATCGGGTATCATAAACATAAATCCATCAAAACATAATCTATTACGATATAGAATATGAATGGAAACGTTGAATAATTTATCCTTAAAGTAATGGGTAACATCAAAGGATGTTATATATGATGGAAAATAATTTTGAAATATGTTTTAAAAACATTTCTTGAGGAAAATATCCTTTCTTATTTGAAATATAAATCCTTTTATTTTAAAATAGATTTTAAAACTTATAAATGATGATTTTAAAACAATAAAATATTTTTATCATAATTGTTCCTTGAAATTGACCTTCATAGATCCTTTGAAAACATTTTTGAAAACAATATTTTTTAATATTACAAATTTCTGACCGAAGAGAGAGAGAGACGACCATATTTTACTTGAAAACATTATATTAATACCAAAAAGATTAAAAACGGTACTAACACATGTTTATATATTTAATAAATAGAGGATAATTAAACCCATGAATATTATTGAGTTATGGATCATAATATATCATCAAAGACACATAATGATTAACAATCTGAAAAACAATGATATTGTCTAAAAAAACTCATACCACTTGGTTACATGGGATAATACTATCCATGTAAGAAAAGGAAATTAAATGAATCTTATAATATCATTAAAATATATTTATTTATGATATAATACAAAAAATGGATGTATATACACAATAGAAAAGAATTTAGGTGCATACAAAGAATTAGTCTCAATGAAGGCAAATTAAGACAGAAATATTTTACCGATTTGGTAACAGATGAAAAGTAAACACCATGAAATAAGGGTCTTGTAAATACCCATAAATTTATGTACAAGAAACATATAATAAAATCATGGGTAGTATATACAAAACAAAAACTAAATAGTGGTAAACATAGCATATATCTCAGAGAAATAAAAAGTGGGATGAAATCCCATTACTTTAAGTCTTGACTGTCACCATTCTCGTTCAAACCACCTATATAAAATATATAAATTTATCACTAATACTTTAAAGAACCATATTATTATATATTATACAATATATGGTTTGACTATAACCTTATATTACCCACTTGTAACCATCATATGTTAATGTTTCACTCTAGATAATATTCCCTTTGTTTTTCGAATATGTCTTAATTTATTATATCGTTGGTCCTTATAATAATATCATTATTTTAGAATTTAATCAATGATATAAATATAATGTATATAAATTATATGTTTACTAAAATTATCATTATGATATTTAATTATCAAAAGGAATACATCATTCATGGAGACGGTATGTCCTACATATGCATGAACATTATTTCTGTTTAATTGTCATGTTGAAAGAATTAAAGTAACAGAAAGACACAGACACACAAAAACACACACATATATATCATTATTAAATTATATTAAATATATCATATATATCATATATATTCACTAAAATTATCATTAATACATTATTTGTAGTGTATGAATGAACCACATTACTTTGAGGGGGCGATGGTCCACAGGTCCTAAAATGAAATGAATGTATTAAAACCAAATGGAAAGTATAAAGATCTATGTTTTAAAATAATTATAGAAGCATAAATAAATAATAAATATTATATATGACCTATATAAACAAAATTTAATTCATAATGGAAACCATGTTATGTGTTAAAGGAAAATTGAACTACCATTTTTAGTGAGGCTATAATCCACCACACATGTAAACATTATGTTCATTACCCACTAGATGGAAGTGTGTGTATTTTAAGGTAAAATAATTAGCATAAAAAATACTAGTATAATTTAGATACTAGTGTTTTTATACATTAATGTAATAATAATATTGCAGGGAGTGGATAAAGGAAATAAAAGAAAGCACTTTGAGGGAGGGTGTTACCTCTTAATCATGTAACTCCTTTTGGTTTGAGATAAAAGGATTCCTTGGATTGATTTAATTCCAATGGGAGGTTTCAAGGTATAATGGAGGGAACATAGGGATCTATTGGGTAATATTTTTTTTGATCATAAGTTGATTGAGAAGGGTGAGGAAGTGGAAGGAGAGGATGCCCTAAATAATGGAGGAAGGGTGGAATCTCTTGTATTATTTTAAAGGAAAAGAACCCCACCCGAATATATTTATTTATAGTGGCTAAATAATGGTTAAAAGTATAGAAAAGGGGGTATGGGGTCTAAATATGGGTAGTAAATATATTTAGAAAAAGTTTATAGGACGTTTTGGGCCATGACGTAATGGTTTGGTCCCTTATTAGGCTTAATTTAACCCTAATCATTCTAATTAATTTTAATTACTTCACAAATATATATTTCAAAAAATAAGTTGAAATTATTAGAAATTAAAAATTACAATGATTAAAAATATTGAATCATTATTTCCAAATCCCAAAAACTGAATTGGTAGAATTTAAATTAAATTTAATCCCACAGTCGGGTAGACAATGTAGGTTTCTAATGTAAAAATGATCAAAGGTTTTTTGTGTTTTTATAGTCAGTTACAAAATTAAATTTATTTAAATGACATATATTAGATTATTTTAAAAAAATATTATCTAATTTAACTTTTAATCGAATTAAAAATATAATTTAACCTTATAAATAAGTTAGACGAAAAAACAGTTTTGAACAAAATCTAGTATATTGAACAATTCATTAAAGAATGAAACCATACAGAAAAAGACAAAAAATTTATCCTAACCTCATTTTTATGTTTATCTCCCAAATATGAAATTTATTTTTTAAATATTAAATTTATATAAGTTCCAAAAAATGGATTTAAAATGCGTTCTCCCTTAAAAGGTGGTAAAAATAACTTAATAAAAATATTGGGTTTATGTGTTAAATTGTTTTTATTCTTATATTAGGATTATAAAATACATTGGATGATTATTACAAATATATACATGGAAATATAAAATATATGTTAAATTAAAATGACTTATTAATTTTAATTAATTTAATTTACTAGTATTAAAACAACTTTGTGAGAATAATAATAGTTTTATACCAAAATAATCCCTTTATATTCAATTGGTTCTTATATTTATATCTAAAAAATATGTAACTAATTAATTCATTTTATATTTTTTTTGAAAAATATCTATTTACATAAGTTATTTAATAATATTAATAAAATCTAATTTAACATCAATGATGTATTTTATTAACAAAATATTATTGTTCTATAACACCCGGTCTTGTGTGATACTAAAGTCATTGAGAAAAGTAATTGTTTCACATAACACAAGATTTCCTCAGTGTTCTATGTAGAGAAATATAATATTTATATAGATTTTAGTGTATGATTAACTTGGAATTACGTATAATTCAATCCACGCTTAGATTATTAATATATATAAAATAATCATTTTTAGTGTTGTGTGAAATTCAATACTTGAGATTTCTCTATGTTATTAAAAAATTATTAATTGAGATTTTCTTTTATAGAAACCCACATCTTAAAAATTAACACTAAAACACACTTTAAAAAGGGAAAGTTGGAACCATAATGGTTACCCAAAAGTAATATGTAGCTAGGTTTCCTCATAAAGGGAACATAGGTTGGGAGTAAAGATTAGATGTGGAAGAACAACATAAATATTTATATGGAGTGATTGAGGCCATCAATCACAAAAAAATTAATAGTCAAAGAAATTTTGAGGGACTCAAATTCATAAATCAATGATGATTTTAATGGCTATCAATTCAAAAACAATTAATGTACTAGGTCATCATTTTTTTATCACATTCAGAAAACTGATTTTTATCATGATATTTTTCTATAAATTGAATTTTCATACTTTGGTTTTTCTTTAATAAAGTTATAATACATAAATTAACTCAAGGAATTAATGCCTAAAAATTATCTTTGACACACTTTTAATAGATTTTAAGGACTATAAAATAATGAAAATTCTAACTATTTGTCTCTTCAAATTCAATATGCCTTAACATATACACATAAAGAGTAAAAATATTGATTCATAATTAATATTTATTCATTAAAAATAATTTTACATTAATTAGGAAATTTCATAGGCTTGTGGTAGGCATGAAAACCTTATCATTTTTGGGTTATGGGTTTAAGACCCATGACATTTCCAGACGTGATTAGCTATCACCCAACACATATGATGACCTCTTCTAAAATAACACTAATATAATTTAAAAAATAAATAAGATGAAAATTCTATAATTAATTTCAATCGCATAATTTCCTTTTAAAAATGGTTTTCCAATAGAATCTCAATTCATAAATACTTCCTATGACGTTTAACATAATCTTTTTAGGAATTGTTAACATTATAACCCTTATGAAAGAGGGAAATCCAAAGCATTAAAAACAATGTAACAAAATCAACATAACATTTATTTCTCATATATCCCAATATATATCTTGTTTTTCACATTCCAAACATGAGAATTCCATCATCATATATTCTCTTTAAACGTGATAATAATATGAATTACCATAAATAATTTTGGAAAACTTTCACGCTCCATTATTCGAAAGGTTATTAGATATATTCCTTAAATCAAAGATATTGTAAACTTTATAGAATACATTTTAATTATATCCTTTATAATTTTTAAAGTAATCAATACCATCCAATTATACTTATCCATGTACCACATATCTTTATCCAAAGCCCATTAACATAACAGAAAGAATATATTAAGGGTTACCCTCCCTTAATCAAAATATCACCTTATCCTTAAATCATTTCACCACTCCATTGGAAACATTCAACATAAACTTGTAAATACTGAGTAAAAAAGTTGAACAATACTTGTATATTTCATTATTCATATAATTTTTGAATCCAAATACATATAATCTTTGATTACTTTATCCTTATGCCATTAACACAGCTACCTCATCAGGTTCCGTAATACCTTATTCCTTTCACCTTTCTTTATTAGCCTCTTTATCATAAAAAATGTATCCATCACCCACACAACCTTACCGGTTCCATTCAGGAGAAATCATATTGGGACATTGAGTTCCATAATGACCATTTACTCCACACGTAAAACACTTATCCATCAATGATGCCTTAGGGAGGCTAATATTCTCATCCATTTCAACAACTGAACTCTTCATTTTTAACTTTACAGTTACATGATTTGGGTCCTTATTTACCATAGTAAACACCCCTTCTAATTCCTCTATAAATTTTACATAGGTGATTCATTCCACAATCATGACACAAAGGAAACTGAATCATCTTTCCCCCACAGTCTCCATTTCCAGAAGTCTTAGCAAATTCATTCATTCTTTTCTTGGGTGAGTCTGAGAGTTGGTTAAGGTACATGTGACTGATCATTTTCCATGGAAAATGATTAAAAATGATCTTAACATCGTTTACTCCAATGATCATCCCACTTGAATTATCATTAACAAATCGTCCATCAGAGTCAACATTAATCCATTTCTTGTTGGTTGTTTCCTTTGACTAAAACCAGAATCATAGTGTGATAATTTCTTATCATAAAATAAAATCACGTAGTAAAGAAAATAATTAATTATAAGATTTCAAAATAAAGAAACCTTATTTAATATTTGAC
Source organism: Viscum album (assembly GCA_963277665.1). Classification (NCBI taxonomy): domain Eukaryota; kingdom Viridiplantae; phylum Streptophyta; class Magnoliopsida; order Santalales; family Viscaceae; genus Viscum; species Viscum album. The sequence continues at coordinate 178,485,210 of OY728159.1, read as the reverse complement.
ACCATAGGATCATCCGAGGTTATTCATAGGAAAATTATATTTGAATCATTCATAATGGTTTTTTAATAGTTTGTGAATTTTTAGAGCATATCCTTGGGGAGTGTCAAACCAGGTGTACAGGAAGGCATGTTTGCACATTCCAGATTACCTTGATCCAGGCACAAAACATCTTTTCAAAGTTGTTACTCCTAGGTTAATCTGTTCTAGAGCCACATATTCTTGTTGTATCGAGAAAAGGATGTATTTTTAGGAAATAATTCACTCTATCCTTTACCAATATTCCAGGACATTTTTCTAATCATTAACTCATCCTTATACTTATCCTTAGATACATCCCTAGACATATCCTTTAAAATATACCTAGAGATCTCTGAAAAGTTTTCTCATCATATTTTCTAATTATTAAATAATCCTTTACTATGATACCAAATATAACAACCCTAATGTTGACATAAATTAACATTACATCACTTGTGTGGAATACATAAAACATTACACAAAAAAATGCAAGAATACCATACTAGTCTAGTGCCTCTAGAAAAATTGAAACATAAACATAGGTACATAAATGAGGTACATCATCTCCCACTAGGTTCTTATTGAATAGAGACCTAATTTGAAACATCAAACACAATACATTTCTTTATAACTTGGGGGAAATGAAACCTAAAATGGGTGAGCTCAGATGTTCAGAAAGGGTAAAAAGGGAGATATATAAGAAAAATCTTGAGCATAAGGGTATGAAATATTATCATGGAAATAGAATATCATACCTTGCATGTCAAAGGTCATATACAAGAATCATGGAATAAATCATGGTAGTTTATAAGACAGGAATTATAAGGAAATAAGGAACATAATCCATGAAAGTATAACATAAGAAAAAACATGGAATTGTGAGAGATACCTAAGCATATAAGGATTTCCATAGTAGCCAAGGAATCACTTCCAATACCATATTAATATTATGGGTTCACTCCCAATACCATCATGGTAGTCATGGATTACTCCCACAACCATCTTAGTAGAATTAGTCCACCCCTCATATGATCTTGGTATTCACGGTTCACTCCCACGACCAACATAGTAGTGAAAGTTCACTCCCAAGACCACATTAGTTTATCTCATGGAATTTATATCTTTACCTAATGAATTAGAGGGATATAAAGGTCTCACTCATCTCATAATTAAATCATACATACATGTTCCACATGATAATAAATAATCATATCATAACCTATAAAATTAAATGGGTATTATAAACATGTAATCATATCATAACCTATGGAAAGAAATATGTTTCATAATCATTTCATCATTAACATAACACTTGAAAATAAGTGGGTTTCAAAATCATATCACCCATGAAGTATTTTTAATAACATCATTAGATGTAATCTAATATGGGAATTTGTTTTGGATGACTTTTTAAAAAAATCTTGAGGAAAATATTCTTTCTTCTTTGAAAAATTCTTTTTATAACATCAATTATTTTGAAAACCTTTTCATTGAAAATTGTATTGAAAAATTATAAGAAAATTATTTTAAAATAATAAAACATTTTAAAATCATTTTTCCACGAAAATAACATTGAAAGCTACTTTGAAAAAGAATTTATTTTTCTAAAAACATGTTTATTTTAATACAATATGTTTCCGAACGAAGAGGGAGAGACGACCATATTTCACATTAAAACAGCATCTTATGTACCAAAGAGTGTAAAAATGGCACTAAATCATATTTTTATGTTGAATAAATATAGGATAATGAAACTCAATAGTTTTTTTAAGAGATTAATCATAATATTTCATTAAAGACACAAAATCATTAACAAACTCGAAAAGCAATGAGATTGTTTCAACAAACTCTTACGATGTGGTTTCACGGGATCATATTATACATACATGAAAATGAAATTAAAATAAGCTTAAAATATCCTGAAAATATTTATATTCATGATATAACACGTAAAATGGAATTAAATACACCTCAAAAAATAATTTAGGTGAATAACAAAGCATCAGTCTCAAAGAAGGCAAATTGAGATAAAAATATTTTTTCGATTTGATAACTTCTAAACATTAAACCCGATAAATTAAGGATCATTTTAATACCTATAAATTTAAGTACAATACACATATAATATAATAATGTGAAGTATATACACCGCAAAAATGGAAATAGTGGAGAACATAGCATATATCTCACAAAAATAAAAAGTGAGATGAAATCTTATAACTCCGAGTATTAACTCTCATCGTAATCATTAAAAACAACTTTATAATAAACATTAAGATATTATAAATCTTTTAAATAACTATATTATTATATATTATACCATATATGGTTTTATTATGACCTTATATTAACCACTTGTTAACCATCCTTTGTTAATGCTTCACTTCAGATAATATTCGCTTTGTTTTTCACATGTGTCTTAGTTTGTTATATCATTGGTACTTATACTTATATCATGATTAAAAAAATTTAAACCATTATATAAATATCATGTATATTCAGTATATTTTTATTATAATAATCTGTATAATATAGAACTATCAAATTGAATACACTGTTCATGGAGACAGTAAGTCGATCGAATGCATGAATGCTATTTATATTTAAGTATCATGTTGGAAGAAATAAATTACAAAATATATATATATATATATATATATGTAACTATTAATTGAGCTTTTTTATATCATATATATCAAATTTACTCACTAAAACCATCCTTAATACATTCTATGTTGTGTATGAACGAATCACATCACTTTGGGGGGCGGTAGTCCACACTTCCTCAAACAAAACTATCGTATTAAAATAAAATGGAATGAATAAAGATATGTGTTGTAAGATAATTAAGGATTATTAAAGACATAGTAAATATTATGTATAACATATATAGACAATTATTTCACCCTAATTTCCACCATGAGAGGTTTTAATGTAAAATTGAACAGTCATCATTAAGTTAGGCGGTATTCCGCAATACAAGTATACATTATGTTCGTTACCCACTGGATAGAAGTGTGATTAATTGTAGGTATAATACATATAATAATAAAATACTAGAATATTTAAGTTACTGGTGTTTTTATAAAATCTTGGAATAAAATATTTGAGGGAGTGGAGAAAGGAAATAAAAAATGGACTTTGAGGGAAGGAGTTACCTATTAATCAGGTAACACCTTTTGGTATGAGCCCAAAGGATTTCATGGATTGATTTATGAACTATGGGAGGATTAAAGGTAGAATATAGTGATGTTAGGGATATATTTGAGTATATTTAGGCCTAGATTTGGTGGTTGGAGAGGTGCGAGGTAGTGGAAGGAGAGGAAGCCTTTTATAATGGAGGAGGGGTGGAATCTCTTGTATTATTTTAAAGGAACAGAACCCAGCCCATGTTTTTTATTAAAATCTATTATCTAATGGTTGAAAGTAGAAAAAATATTGTATTGGGTCGAAATATTTCCATAAAATGACTTTTGGAGAAGTGTATTATTCGTTTTGGGACATAATGTTATGGTTTAGTCCCTTATTATGCTAAATTTAACCATAATTGTTGTAATTAATTATAATTACTTCAACAATTTTTTTGGGTCATAAAATAAGTTAAAATTATTATAAATCATAAATTGTGGTGATTAAAAATATTTAATCTATTTTTAAAAATTATATTCACATAAGTGGTAGAAATTAATTTCAATTTAATCCCACAGTTGGGTCGACAATGTGGGTTTCTAATGATAAAACATTCAAAAATATGTTATGTTTTTTGTAGTAGATTTCAAAATTAAAATGATTATAATGAACAAAATTTTATTATTTTATTAAAAAATTATATAATTAAACTTTTTAACTAATAATAAATATAATTTTACCTTATTAATAAATTAGATGAAAAAGCAGTTTTCAATAAAAATATAGTATTTTTAACAATTCATTAAAAAAATGAAACCTTACATAAATTACAAAGACATTTGTCATAACATAATTTTTGTGTTCATCTTCCAAATATGAAGTTTATGTTGACATATTTAATTTATAAATGTTCAAAAAATTGGATTTAAAACGAGTTCTCCATTAAAAGATGGTACAATTACCTTAATAAAAATATTGGGTTTTTGTTTTAAATTGGTTTTATTCATGTTTTTTTCTTATAAAATCTATTGGATGTTTATAAAAAGTATTTACATGGACATATAAAATTATTATTAAATTAAAATTACTTATTAATTTTAATTTATTTAATTTATTAGGATTAAAACCACATTGTTAGCATAATAATAAATTCCTATAAAAGTATTGCCTTTATATTCAAATGAATGTTATATTTATTTATAAATAATATGTAACTAATTAATTAATTTTATAATTTATTAAATATATATTTACATAAGTTAATTAATAATATTCAGAAAATATAATTTAACAACTAGGTTATATTTTATTAATAATATATTATTATTCAGTAACACTCGGTCTTGTGTGTAATGCAAGCCACCGAGGAAGATTATTTTTGTGTGTAATGCAAGATATCCTTGGTGTTCCTTATAGAGAATTCTATAATTTATGTTGTCTGTAGTGATTTATTAACTTAATATTTCATATAATGAAATCCAAAATTATTACATTAATAAACATATATAAAATAACTATTTTCAGTGTTGTTTGAAATGAAAAATATTAGAAAGAAATAATTTGTTTTAAAAAAATAATTCTCAAAAATCTTAGGGTGTTACAAAAAATAACCAGGTATAAGAACTCAAAGGGTAAAAAATGCATCTTGATTAGACTGGATCATTGTATTTGAAAATTTTAAGGCATGTATTCCTTCCCATAGATGATAGTTACAGACCTTACAAGATTACCATCATACCATCCTCCTTTGGTGGTATATATAAAGAGGGATAAAATAAGACAAGAACATTTCATATACCCTAGTTGCTAGTCAAAGATTTAGGGTTTTCTATAAATAAATAATTAATTACCAGAATCAGCCTATTTCGGGTAACCCATGGGCTGTATTGGAAATGAAGCTTAAAAGGTTGAGAAAATATCTTCCAAAGTGAAATGAGAGCTGACCATCAATGATAATAGTTTTGTAGGTATTGAAGAGAAAATTGAAAGGCTTGAGCCATGGCTTCACCAGTCTTGAGATAATGACTTTTTTGTAGTCGTGAATTATAATAAAAGTGATTTGGTATTGAAAATGTGAGAGATTGAAAGAGTATTTAGGGTTAAATTAATGGAAAATTGTATTAGGGTGGGATATTGAAACATTGCATACTTTCAAGAATGCATCATGGAAAGGAAGGTGTAGCGAAGAATGCACTTGAAGCATCAAGATGGGTCAATCATGAATAATATTTGTGTTTCCGGAAATATTTAATTAGATAATTTTTAGAGTATTCTAGAGGGATCTTAAAACTTAAATGGTCAGATAGTTGAGGAGGCAGAAGGAGTGGAGTGTTTTATGAAATGAATTCCTAGACTAGTGTATTATATGTATAATGAATAGATGGAAGATTTTTCAGTTGAGAAGGAGACTAAGAAATATATGTTTAGTATGAATCCAGATATCACACTAGGTAAAGAAGTGTTTCAAGGTTATTTTAATGTGGATTCTTGGGATATACTTATAGAATAGGTTTTGGCTGTAGTTTGGTCTTCTTTTAAAGGTGGTCCAGTCTCAAAGGAGGTTTGTTCATCTTGAGTGGTTCTGATTTTGAGTGTGAAACTACCTAATTCCATTAATTAATATCACCTTATTTTTCTATGTAATTATTATTATAATATACTTTCTAGTCATATGAACATGAGACTTAGGAATGTTTTTATGAGAATTTGGTCTGAGGGGAAGCATGGATTCATTCTAGGGAGTGGTATTCATGGAGTGATGGGGATTATTCAGGAGATGGTGGATGACATTAATAAGAATAACCTAGGATCCAAAATTATTATTAAATTGGACATTAACAAGGTGTATGACTAGATAAAATAGAGATTTATTATAGAAGTTGTGATGAATTTTTTTTAAATAATGGGATTGAGACCTTTTTTTTAGATGTTATTCGTGTTCATGAGTTTTCATTAATTTCATAGGGAAGATTTTTGGTTTTTTAATAATAGTGCATGGTCTTAGGATGGGATATCCTTTATCTCCAAGTGTTTTAATCTTGGATTAGGAGGAACTAACAAGGAATATGAAATGATATCTAGAGTAAGGGTTTATTATTCTATAAAATAATAGGTCTTAAGAATGTATTATCCCCCATTTGATGTTTAATGATGATATAATTTTCTTTATAAATGAAGGAAATAGGTATATTTGTGTCCTGAATAATATGTTAGAGGAGAATGGTAATTACCTTGGGAAAATTTTTAAATTAGGGAAGATAAATTTCTATATTTCAAGAATATTCTAGGATCATCATATAAGGGATATTCTATAATAGATTAGGTATGAAAAGGAAACAACTATCAATGGTTTAGATGGGGGACCCCATTTTGAATGGCATAGTAAAGAAGTGAATGTTTCAAGGTATATAGAATAGATTTTTTTGGACATATATGTAACCATAATAATAGGTTTCTATCACGTGATGGTCACATTACAGTTTTCAGAAACATCATATCTTCTAGGGATATATATGTGTTATTGATTTTTAATACTATCATAGGGACCATAAAATGTCCAGAAAAAATAATGAAAATTTTAATTTGGGATGAAAATGAGACAATAAGATGTCACTGTGCTGATTATAAGAGAATGATAAGGTTGATAGATGAAAGGGGAATCAATCTATATGATGTTTATGAAGGCATTCAGGATATACAAGAAAAAATTGCGTGAAAAATTATCAAGTAGAAACTTTATGGATGAGGTTCCTGAAAAATAGGTATGGAAATTATAGGTATGAGTGTGATGATAGAATTAGAAATACGTCAAGAATAACAAGGGGTATGATATATATTTTGGAGGTATTAGAGGATCCGGTTCTGTGGGCAATGGGGCATGGATAGATTGATTTTTTTAGGTATGGCTAGATAGGTTAGATCTTGTTATTTTTGGGTTTACAAGTCTTAGAGATTAAATTCATGGAGCATCAGTTTTCCAATATTTTATCGACACGAGTCTTGCTAATGTGCAACCGATAGATTTTGATAATATTATTCTTATTGATGATCATGACAGTTGTTATTTTTATGAATCTATTTTTTGGTGATTTAATGGATGCTACTTTCATGAGATAATTCATGTTAGAAGTGGGAATAATTATTGTGAGAAATAGCTCTTGTGAAAAGGTATCCGTTGAAGATGGAATTCCTAATATAGAGGTTAAGGGATATATCCACGCCGATAGAAGATAATATATAGAAGAGGGGGAGTTATTTGGCTTCTTGCTACTATTAAAAAACCTCTCTATGTAAATAATCAACCTGGAATCAATTTTTCATAGGTGATTGGGTGCGCAGGATTTGTAGTATTGTTGGAAACTACATAGGAGTGATAGGTCACTTGGAATATATCTTGGATTTTTTAGTGTTCTATATCTAGGTTACTAATCATGTTAATGTGGATTACAATACTCATAACATGATCTTTTCATTTATTTTTTATATCAATAGGGAGGCAAGAAATAAGGTGACATAAGGCTAAAATGTTTCACAATTATTTATCAAGGTTAGAGTGAAATTTTTGGTCAAAGTTGTTGGAGTTATTCATCCTCAAGTGTACTTATCATCTTTTCTCTATAGGATTATTCAAATGGTGGTTATAAACATAGGGGGAAATGAAAGAAGAAATAATGGGAAATGGGTGTGTTTTATGCATCCTATGAGAGGACTAAAATTAAATGTTGATGGATATTGTGCGTCAGGGAAAATGAGAGGTGGTGGGTATGCTCATGATGGTTGACGATAAGCCTTATTTGGTTTTATCTCCTTCTATAGAATATGTAAACCCATTGGAACTTATGTGAGGGAGATGTTCAGTGTCCTCCTATTATGTAGACTATACAAAATTATTATTATGTAGGTTGAAACTAATTCCAAAGTGTTGCTAGGGTTGGTTTGTGGAAATTATAGTTCCCCATGAGAGTTTTCTTATATCTTTAGGAAGTGTAGGATGATTCAATATTAAGGTATTGTGGTTGGTCCAACATGGAGGTAAGGAAGCTTTACTACTCATTATTTGGCTTGAAAATGGGATCATGTTGATGACATTATCTTATATTTTTCTATGATAACCCAACCAAATTATTGTAAACTCATTATTAGTATTGGTTCCCTTAGTCTTCATCATTTCCATTCTTCATGATGGTAGTGATTATTTTTATCAATTTAAAAATATTATAATTTTTAGTCAGTCAACTACTAAGGTGGATCCTGAAAAAAGGGGTGATAGGTATTCTAGTTATTCATTCAAGGATAGAGAATGAATTTTTTGATTTTGATTCTACACATTTTTTCATATCGCACATGTTTAGTATAACTTTTCAAGAACCACCTCATGACATTGACATTGAGTTATTATTGAATATGGAAAATTAGGAAATTACTACACTCCAAGCATAAAACTCCTCCCCTATAAAAATATGTGGGTTTAATTTTTGAAAAAACATCATGATACTACTTTTAGAGAAATATGATGATATTCTAAAATGGAATTAATTTCATTGTATAGATCTAACATTAATTTCCATGAGAATGAAATCACCCTATGTTCCACAAATTACCCTCTAATTCTATATAAGTACAAGGAGGAGGATAAATATAATTGGGAATCATCATCACAATATTGGATATTATCGCCTTATGAGAAAGTGTATCTATCTCAAATGATTGAGACTATGGAAAATATCACCATTGATGGCATTCCATTATAATGGAATACATTGATGTGTTTCCTAAAAAATTCCATGACCTTCCTCCAAGTTTATATGTTGTGTTATAGATCAAACATATAGCCAAATATTATCTAATATCCATGAACCCCTATATAATTTCCATTTCTTAACTTTATGAGAAGAAGAATAAACTATAATAGAATCTACATCAAGGGGTTATATGCCCAAAATACTTCACCATGGGTTGGACCGGTCCTTTTATTTAACAAAAGGATCGATCAATGAACCTATTTATTGATTATCTTGAGCTCAATAAGATCGTGATAAAAAAAGTATCCCCTTCCAAAAATTGATAACTTGGGTGATCAACTACGTGGATCCCAGAACTTCTCTAAGGTGGATTTTCTTCTATGATATTATCATGTATATGTGAAGAAGGTGGATATCCTCAAGTTTGATTTTTATACAATGTAATAGAACTATGAGCTCATAGTGATTCCATTTGGACTCCCTAATTATACTTTTATCTTTGTAGACTTAATTAATAAAGTATTTTGGGATTAACTTGACTAATATTTGGTACAATTTATAGGTGTTATTCTTATACACTTCAAAATAAAGGAGGAATATTAGTAAAATTTCAAATATATACAAAATAACTTGTGAAAGTAAAAGTTTTATGAAAAGTATATAAAATGAGATTTTTGGATGGATAGGCTAATATTCTTATCAAATGTTGTTACCAACAAAGGGATATATTTGGATCTTTAAAAATAGAGGCAATTTAATAATAAAACATATAAACATCTGTGACAAATATCTATGGTTTACTTGGATCATAAGGGTTCTATCATTGTTTTTTTGAGATAATTATAATAATTTTTAAAACCACTGATAAGATAACTCATAATGGAGTGATTTTTTCTAGACCGAGGAATGTGGGGTGAGATTTCAAGAGTTAAAGATGAGTATAATAATTACACTTGGGGTCACATTTCCAACCAGTGGTTAAGGATTTGGGATCTACATCAAGGCCTCTAAAAAGATATTGGGTTGTGCCCTCCAGCAAGATGAAAAAGTGACAGTCTATACCTCCTTAAAATTAAATATCCTTTACCATAACAACCAACCCATGATTTATAATTGGTTGTAGTGATCATAAAATTAATGGTTTGGTGACATTATCTCTATATGAAGAATTGTGACATATATATGAATTATAAAATCCTGAATTATATATTTACACAAAAGGAGATCAATATGATCTAATAAAGGTGGTTAGACCTGATCAAAGATTGTGATTGTTTAATCTATTAACAACATGGGAAGGTGAACAATGTGGAAGATTCTCTGAGTATACATGATCCTATAACCCTATCCATGATAAAAATTGAAAGGGATCCAATCTTTGTGGACATGCTAAGGATGGGGATGGAAATAATAAAAGGATATTTATCCAACCATGCTGATATGACTTATGAACCATCCATTCTTGAGAGAATCATGGATGTACAAAAAGACGATGGAGAGTTATAGTGAATGGAAGTGAATAATCCACACTTCAACTTACTAAAGATGGAGTTAAAAGTTTTGGAACCTTGATATGTGGAAAATTAAAACAAAAAATTAAAAGGGAACTTTTGGAGAATAAAAATAGATCATCATTATCTATTCATCCCAAAATCACTAATACACATAAATATATGAACCAAAGCTTCTGGTGGGATAATATGAAGAGGGATATTGCATAATTTGTTTCTTAATGCTTTGTATGACAAGATTTCATGAATGAATGAAAAAAGTATAAGTCTATGATGAAAAAATTACCCATAACATCATTAAAATTGTAAAAAGTAACCATTGAATTCATCATAGGACACCCAAGACATCTAAAAGAAATTATACCATTGTGGTGATATTGTCTCACTGTAAAAATTCATCACATTCTATTATTATCACGGAATATTTATCTCTTGACAAACTTTCAATGATATACATAAGATAGGTGGTAAGACTACATGGAGTACCACACTCTATTGTATCTAATTAAGATATGAGGTTTACCTCGAGGTTCTATAGAATCCTTCAGAATGTATAGGATAAAAAAATAATTTTTAGTACTAATTAAAAAAACTCAAAAGGATGTACAGTTTGAAATATATATTAAAACCCTTGAGGATATTATGAGATCATGTTCATGGGATTTCCAATGATGTTGGGATCAACAACTTTTCGTAGTGGAGTTCTCATATAAAAATAGTTCCCATTCCAACATTCAAATGGAAAATTATGAGGCAATGTATGGGAATATGTGTTAGACAAGGATTTCCTAGGATGGAGTTAAAGATAAGAATATTATGGGGAATGATATTATCCTGGAGATGATAGATAAAGTTCCAACCATTCAATGTTTTATCAAATATGGGAAATGTTTACAAAAAATACATAGAGATAATAATCGAGGTGACCTAGTGTTTGAGGTAGGTGATAAAGTGTTCATTCATATATCACCATGGAAGAAAGTCACGATGTTTTTTAAGAAGGAAAACATTAGTTAAAGATACATCGTCCCCTCTGATATCCTTGATCTCATCAAAGATGTGGCTTATAAACTAGCACTCCCACATAACCTATGTCAAGTGCATGAGGTGTTCTATGTATTCCTCTTGAGAAAGTACATACAGTAACCCTAAAATGTATTGAATATAGAGGTGGTATCCTTGGATAATGATATTTAACATAAATAGTAGTATATGAAGATCATAGATCACATGGACAATGATTTACAAAACAAGACCACACACCCAGTCAACGTACTATGATAAAATCACAGGTTTATGGAAGAAAATTGAAAACCAGAATTGGCAATGAAATATAAGTACCCTCATCTATTTTGGTGTAAAAAATGAACTTTTGAGGTCTAAATTTTTTATATGTGGAAGAATATAAAGACCTAAAAATTTATAAATGAAATCAAAATTTTAAATGATGAAATTACTTACTAAGTAATGTATTTATCAAAAACACATGCATTAATTTGGTTATTTTGGACCATTATTTATTGTCATATTTTAAATACCATTATGAATCATATACACTAATAATATATCCATTATTAATTGACCATTATGATTAGAATATTTTATCGGTTATGATAAAATGTCATTGATACAGAATAAAGAAGCGATGGCCTCGACCAGTATGATCGTACACTATGAAACCCATTTATCATAGATTATGAAGGAGATATAATCAATGTGAATTATCTATGAATAAATACAGATTGTGGTTCAACAATTGAAACATGAGAAAACCCATTTATGGGATAAGTTCAATCATATTGAGATAATGATCCAAACCATGTTTTTCGAACAACCAAAATAACGTTTCACAATCACAAAACTTACACATAGGGTGCACACTAGTGTAATAAGGGGTTATGTATCAAGAAAAAAAGTATGATTTTTTATATTTTAATTTAATTTAATTAATTATTATATTTATCCAACAATATTATTATATTATAAATTATTCATTACTTTGATAAAAATTAGATTTTGATATGAGTAAATATAAATTTCATTTTTGGAAGTATATATATTTTAAATTAAAACACTCTTTTCAATAATTCAATAATTTTTTAAATAAAAGATATTTTTTATAATATATTTTTAATGAATAATATTTATTTAAACAAAAAATATAACATAATTTAATGAAGTCCAATGTAATTTTCAAAAGGGTAAGAAAGGGGTTAGTGTCATAAAAACTATTATATTCTTAAAAATAAGGATTTATTATTTTAAAGTGTAATTTTTAATATTTATAAAATTATTTTGTATGTCAAATATCATTTTTAAAATCATCACATCAAAATTATCTAATAAATAATTTTACATAATTTTTTGAGATAGTCGAAATTCTGGATAAAAATTAAATATGGTATGTATTATGATATCATAGTAGCTCAAAAGTGATATAATAAATTATAGAAAAGTGATACATGTAAAAATATAGATTTAAACTTTAAAAAAATAAGTTTTTATGTTATTTTGTTAATTTTTAAATACTTTAATGAATTCTACAGTTCCTATATTATATTATAAGGTTTTAAAATCAATTCATTATGAACATTAATCACTTCTACATAACCATCAGTATTATATTAAAATATTTGGTTCATTACCTTATAAAATATTTATATCCAATCAAAATTGGAATAAAACATATAAAAAACCTTGTAAAGTTTTTTTGTTTTGATTATTTTATTATAAAGTGTCTGAAACCTATGTTTATGAATTAATAAATAATTCCACTATCATTTGATCTAAATAAACACCCAAAATCTCAATCCTATTAAAAAACCAATTTATCATGAATTTCATCTCCATATACCTCTTTAAATCCCACATAATGTTTTCCCATTCACCTAAGAGTGTCCTTCTAATCTTTTTAAAGTGGCCTCTCAAGGTAAGTGAATCTATCCTCCTCTATTCATTCAATTTATTTGTATTATTCTATTTTATTTCTAAATTTTCATGTTTTAATATGTGTTTATAAATAAATTTTACTATCCTTATGATTTAAATGTAATGATAAACCACCTTTCACTATCATTAAACCCTAATATGAATCTCTATATACACCCGTTATACATCCAAAATTATCCAGTGATTTTTCATGCCAAAAATTTGTGTAGTGAATACAAATCACCATTTCTACTCATGGGTATTCACCTAGATATACCTACCCTTAATTTATTGGGGACTTACATTTATATAACCCAAAATCCTTGGTTGTTGGATTAAAAGTGATGAAAGGAATTATTATTTTGTTTGATATATGTAAAACAGAAATGCATGTACATGATATGAATGTTATGGGTGAGACCATAATTATATATCCCATTGATTCATTGGGTATTGTTTTTATCACATGAGATACCATATATAGTGATTATGAGGATATCCTATGTATTCTATGTTATTATTACTTAGTAGTTATACTTGGAATATTCTTATGTTGTTAAGTATTATATCATTCCCACATTCCTATGATTCCTTGATGTTATCATCTTATATCATGATTTGATGTCCATGTATATGTTTATCACCCATTTTATGTCACCTTTATTTGACTATTTAATTAAATGAATTTACTTTCATCATTTTATACTATGATTATTCCCTTACTGAGATTTATAGATCACCCATTTCTTATATATTTTCTAGGTTATCCCATTAATTATTAGAATATCAATGGATTTTAAGTACATGTCATAGAGTTTATAAATAATTTCATGGTATCCTCATTTCAGGTTAAAATGTTATGTATCTAATTACCCAAATATAGGAGTCCTATAATTATTCTAGGATTGTATGAAGGGTATTTTATTATTAAATCATTATTTAATGTGTATAAAATATATTTCTTGTTATACCATGTTGATCCATAAATGTTACACCTGAGTACCACTTTGACTAAGCCTCATACTTAGTCTCCCATTCGTTAAGGTCCCCTAACTGGGTTTTTATTCACCAAGGTTACCTACATAGGTTCTAGTTCATCCAAGATTCCTAACCAGAAATATAACTATACTATTCCAGTCTATATGAATGATATTCAACCCCATACTCTTGGCTAGGATCAGTTTAGGGTTACGATCTTAGGAATTTTTCCCAATCTATAGGTTTCCACCAGTCACCCCAATGAAAAATTAAGAGTTGAACTATTATATTATTAGAATGGGTGAAACCTAATTTTTGCAGTGATACCTACTACCAAAACATCTATTACATATAACACCTTACATTAAGATACTAATCTTAGTTTCTCATACACCTTGAGTAAAAAATTCATCTTTGATTACTCGTATTCCTCGATTCAAGTAACTTCTATGTGTTTCCTCATATGTCAATATTCAAAGAAATTCCATTGGTTTCCCCAAGATCATTAAGTCAAGATCCTCCTCTTTTCTTCCATAAAATTCCTTTAGTTAGGATGCTACTCATGGTTTCAAAATAATACCTTCACCAAGATCATCTTATAGAATAGCCCAGGAAAGAACACATTGGAATAAGTCCCACACAAAATCATTATTAGGCTCCATTAACATAGTTTTTGTATCTATATAAAGTAAACCTAAATAGAATTAAATATATTCCACATGATGTTAAACTACTCCAAATAGATCCCCTTTTCATGACCTTAATCTATAAGATGTCACAATCAATGATACTCGACCACAAAAGGAACTTTATTTGGTCATGGTTTCATGAACTTAAAATTCATCATAATGGTACATGTCACTTTTCCATAAAAGGTTTGACATGTCCAATTAAGTGGAAATAAATTATGTAGTTCTTAGTTCCCTTCACAATGATACATAGAAATCTAATCTCATGGGCCTCATCTTAATTCCATAGCCCCTCCTACCTCCTTTTATAAGAGCACAATACCTATGGACGGCTATAAATTCCACAATTCTTTATAATATGGCCATAAACACTAGAGTGGCTCAATACATATATCAAATGAGAGATAGTGTAATCAACATGTGTAATTTCGTTTTAAAAACATGTTGTCTGTCAATAAATATCTTAAGGGTAACCAATATTGTTATTTGAAAGGATTTATACACATATCTTATATAGATAAACAAGAGTCTCAAACTTGGAAGTAACTCCCATTAAGTTATGACCCTACCTATGACAATTTAATCTAAAACAATTTTTTATCACCACATTAGATGATTGAGAGGCCACCAACCTTTAAAAATCAGGAGTGTTTCATGAGACCTGAAACAACTAAAAAAAAATTCAAGTGATTGTAAAATCATTAAAAACACACATTATATGTTATTTATTTCTATAACTAAACCCTAGATTCCAACTAGAGGGGGGGCATAATGTGTGTTCAGGTTTCACATTCCATGTGACAATTAACTTTCATAGAAACCCTAGTTCAATATTGAAAATGTGACATGTCATGTGTGGTCAGCACTAAAAACCATGTGAATGGGAATCTCGAACCCAAAAAACTTAACCACCAATGATTTAATCCAACACCACCATCGTAACCTCCATCATTGGTTACAAATCCACTGTTGAAAAATCATGGCACTACCATATGTCACTGCCTCCTATTTTTAGAGATTTTTTATTGATATTCATCTATCACATTACTTTTTATCCATAAATCTTACACCTAATGCCTCACCAAACCATGAGAATGTTAATGATACTATTATAAGGCTCACAACACCAAGTAATTTCTCACCATTGTGGTTTCCTAATACACTACTAATCCAACATTTTTCCTCTCCTCACTCACCATCAATATATCACTATTTCAAATTTTCTACATTAAACCAAACAATGATTAGATGGGGGAGATATTTTTTGGTCGGAGGGTGATCAGAATGCCCAAATTTGATTTAGAAACCACATTGTTCAAATGAGATGAAAGAGAGAAATTTTATGAAGGGGATCAATTTTATGATAAAAAAGGAATCATTTGTAAGGATTTTATGAATAAACAATCTAAATGTTTTGTATAAATTTAATAAATAATTTTTATATGTAAATATAAAATAATGTATTAGTGTGAAAATAATGAAAATTATCCATAATAAAGAATTATAAAAATATATTTGAAAAACTAATAACCCTATAGAAATGAAGTTGATATAACCAAATTTAAGATGAACATGGAATAGATCTTAATAATATTTCCCTTCCATGATGGTGAATTCACCATAACCTCAATGGTTACTATGATGGAATAAGGTATGATGGAGGTTCACTACGAGTGGGTGAATTGGGGAATAATTTTTTCATTTCCATCTTGGGATTTATTATAAAATGAACTTCCTCACTTATTTGAGTGATATTTTAAACTTATTAACTCACCCACACTAAAGAAAGTAATAAACAATGGGAACTCAATGTACAAGATTCAATACTCAAAATGATCAAATAATCATTGGAATGGTCAATATTGTCCCAGGGCCATATGATCCACTAAAATCACTACTAAGGATATAACAAGAATAGAATGTCCCAAAAAAAGGTAATAAGAAAATTTACAATGTCATATCTTGAAATGTCACGACCCATCCTCGGGGCCAATGCCGTGACTACCCCAAGCCCGCCTTCCATAGGACAGGGGCTGGCGACTAGCACCCATGGTGTAAATCCTTATAAAAAGGGAAGGCATTGCCTTTATGAAATGTAAACACACACAACAAGAGTACAAGCAGAAGCAAAAACTAAGTAAACACTATATAACAAAATATGTGCTGGAAAGTAAAGGGGCCAAAAATACAAGCCCAATAGTAAAGTACAAGGAAAAGGCAAATCAGCTGGATGGTGTCAAGATGCTCCGGGATCGTCCTCCAGAGTTCCTACCTGAAGGGTAGGTACAGATGGACACCACAGCTCTCCACGTCTGTCTATCACCTCCGGGTACCGTCTCTTCGTGAAGTCCACCTCCGGGTACCGTCTCATCATGAAGTCCACCTCCGGGTACCATCCAGCTCTACAAGCCTCAACCACGATCAGGGCTGCCCATCGTCTGCATCCAACACAATGAGGTACGGGCATAGCCTGTGTAGGGGTGAGTACAACGATACTTAGTAGGGACCCCGAGACCCTCAAGGTCTCACTAAATCCAATAAGGATAAACCACAAAGAAAGATCTCAATATTTAACCTTTACTTAGGTATATGCCCATAAATATACCTAAGTTATCAAGTAACCCATCTCAATCATGAGGTAAACACAAATGTCATTGACTCAACTCAAACCAGGATTTTCATTATCGAAACCACAACTGCTGGAGAAATCCTCCTCTGTTGAGTACAGTGGCCCTGTCACGACTCTGAGGCACTACTCACTAATCTCAGACTTCTGAGGTACTCCTCCTATCAAGTACCCTGGGTCTGCTGCCAAATACCGGGTGCTCGGTCCGCTGAGGGTATCCCGCCAAATACTGGGTGCTCTCCCTAATAGCCTATAGAGGTACCCCTCCTATCGAGTACCACGGGTCTGCTACCAACTACCAGGTGCTCTGTCCACCTTGGCTCTGCCTCCAAATACCGGGCGCTCTATCCACTGGGCTAATCGAATCACTCCGAGTAGAATCGGTCAAGCAGTCGTTTGGTCTACAGCTACTAGGTCTCTGCACTACATACGATCGTCTCCGGGAGGGTATGCTCCATGAGCTACTGGTCATTACTTTTAAGTGTCATTAAGTTTCATGTAGAAGTAACACAAAGGACCTCCTTTTCATAGGGGTCTCAACACAACAGACGGCGCGTCAATCGGACGCCCGGTCTGTGAGTTATTAACTTTTCTGTTCCAGGGGCCTGGTTGGTTTTTAAGCTAAAACCAACCGAACCATACTCCAATATCATATGAATCCCATGAAGAGTATGCCAAAATAAGTGTCTCATCAAGAGGAATCCAACATAGTTGATGGCACCTCAATCGGACGTCCTGTTCTCAAGTTCTAAGCGTTTCCGCTCCGAGGGCCCGGTTGGTTTCAGGTTCGATCCAACTCGGACGTACCCAAACTTCATTGAAACCTTGAGTTTAATATACCTAAATGACCATATCGATCCGAGAAATCCTATGCAACTGACAGTGCGTCGATCAGAGGTCCACAACTCAAGTTATGGGTGTTTAACTGAAAAAGGTCGGAAAATAGGGGGTCTGGGCCTGGTCCGACCCGCCCCAGTGGGGCCCGCCCTAGCCGCTGGTTTGGGGGGGGGGGGGGTTACACCCCCCAGTTTCTTCAAAACGGTCATCCATGAAGGTCCACCCTTGGGTAACCGCGGTACCCCCTTGGATCCCGCCTCTTGATGGCATCAGCGGCCGGCACAGCCAGCCGCCCTTCCAGATCTGCCATGGCCTTAAGTCGCAGCTCTATTCAACCGGCACGACATGACGACACCGTGCCCCATTGCCGCCGCCCGCCCCGGCCATGGCCCCTGTAGTTCCTCGCGCCCCTCCGCTGTGGCCTGCCCCGGCCGCGGTCCGGCTCTACCCCGCACGGCACGACGGTGCCGCGCCTTTGTAGCGACCTGAAAATCATGCGTTGACGATCCGCTCGTGGTCGGCCCATCGTCGGTCGGTTCATCACAGTCCTCCTCCATCGTTCACAAACAACAAACGAGAGGGGAAGGGTCCGACCGTGTTCGTGCGGTCTGAGCCCTTCCTCGTCAAGATGGTATCATGCAGCCAAACGAAACTCAAGAATTGAATAACGATGATGAATGGTATTAAAACAAGAACATAACAACCCCTACCTTAATTATGATTCGTTCTTCGTAGATGCGGAATGCGTCGTTGCTCCGTCAACGCCGGGAAAGAACCATCGTCGAGCCACGGAAGACGAGCATTCTGGGGTGAGGATTCGATGACGACGTCGGAGCGTGACCGAGGAGGAAACCACGTCTCCTCACTTGTTGCGAAGATAAGGAAAGCACGTCGTTCTTCGTGGAACCAGCGTTCTTCGTCGAAGAAGACTTCGTTCTTCGTGGAAGGTTAAATCTCTCTTAATTCTCCATGGATTCTCTACACAATATTTGCCCCGCCAAATATTAAAATGAGATTTTCCCCATCTTATCAAACTTTCCATCTCTATTCAATTTAATTCAAACTCATTAACTAATTGAATAGTTGGAAAAAGTTAAATAATGAGAGAGAGAGATGGAAAGTGGAGTGGCTCCACTCCAATAAATGAGTGGAGTTGTAATGTATTAAACAAAATGGTGAGTTATGGGGATTTTAGGGAGTTGAGGGGGAGGTGGGGAGTAAGGGTATCGTGTGGGCCCCACCACACTAAACCCTCCAATGGGAGGTTAGGAGGGTGTGGGACCCACCTCTAACTCCCCCATTGTAGGATAATAACCACCCTTTGCAAATAAAAATATTAAACACATATTTTTATTTATTCCTTAAAAACAAACCGAAAATTAACATCTTCTCCCGTCAAAATGAAACTACGATAAAGGTACCCTTAAGAAATTACCAGCACTGTGAGCTCATCAGTGCCCTCAGATTTCAATTCTGAGCACCGGATCAAAAGACAGAAAAACTCCCTCATTCGTTTACTGAGCGTACCCGAGCTAAAATTTGGAAATTGATTCCGGACACACCGAGCCTCGGAATCAAGTGCTGTCAGAAGCCACAGACTCGTAAAATTCCAAAGAAATTAAGAAAAAAAATTTCCTTGAAATTTCTGGTTATTTACATTACAACCACCTCAGGGCTTTACGTCCCCGTAAAGCTATAACACAAAGTAGGGAAACTAAAGGAGGTACCGAGCACGCATCAGAGCCTCCTGCTCCCATGTGCTCTCCTAGAGGTTCCTGTGCTGCCAGCGAAAGCGCACAAGAGGAATAGACCAACCTCATAGGACCCACTCCTGTCGATCCTCAACCTCTAATGGAACCCCTTTAAAGCCTCCCCATCATCGATGTACAGCTCTCCATGGTTGATGATGACGGATAGGTCGTGCACACATCTCCTCAGCTGTGATACGTAGAAGACGTCATGCACCCTGTGCAACTGAGGTGGAAAGGCCAACGGTAAGCCACCTCTCCTACTCTACTGAGGACATGGTAAGGTCCGAAGAATCGTGGAGATAACTTACTACCCTAGCCAAATCTATGTAGACCTCATTAAGGTGAGACCCGTAAGAAAATGTGGTCATCACCCTCGAACTACATTGGTATCCATCTCCTATCATCTTAGGACTTCTGTCCGCTCTGTGTAGTCTTTATCTGCTCTTGGATGATATGCACCTTCTCCGGTAGCCTCAAAATGAGCGCACTGGTCAACCTCTTCCTCAGCTCTTGAAAATATCTTCTGGCATCTCTCTGACCACACAAAGGGTTTCCCCTTATTTGTCAATTCTAAAAGCGATGCTGCAACTCTGGAGAACTCTGGCACAACGATAAGTCTGGACGACTCCTGAGTGATCAACTACAACTTCTTATTCATGATTCCATCCTGTGCTGCCAGGGGTTTCCATTTCTCCGACCACAGAAAACCCTTCTGAACATTTTATGTAAACCACAACCTTTTTTCCTAATACAGTCAATCTGTGTATGAACTGTAGTTGCCCAATCCATACCCAAACTAACGTCATAAGGCCTCGACGCTGCCACCAAGAGGTTCCAACCGAAACTCTTGACTCAAGGGTCAGATCACACCGTCGACGTAAGCATGATTATCGAGTCTACTTTCAAAGGTATCTCCAGACGTGAGGGTCAAGTCAACGGCTTAACCGGAAACTTTAGGTCTGGGAAAAGATTTGTGGAAAGAAGGAATGATTCGTATCAATGTCTATTGTTACGACAGCTAGTAGTAGAGACAGACCATACCTTGAATCATTCCTAGAGCCCTTGGGTCACACTCCTTGAATGAATGCAGCTACTCTCTTCCCCTGTCCTCCTGCTCCCTAGTCGTTGCAGGGACCTCAAAGGCGGGTGGTTGTAACATGTCAAAATGTACACCACCTCATGTTGCTCTCCCAGCTCTACTTCCACGTCTGCTGCTCTGCAGATTCATCTGTCCTTAACACTTCCTCTTCTTGAAACATTTTACACGCCCAAGTCTCTGAGACTGGCACTAGTTTCCTGTTTTCCCACTGCTAACATTCCCTTGCTATATCCATTCTACCAAAGAACATTCAACCACAAAGGTTCTCTCTAGCACCCTAGCATAAGTAGGAATGCATAGAGGAAAGGTTCTGGATCAGATGTCCTAAAAACACACCTCGCTCTGAGGTCTGAGGTCTAAAGAACCGATAAAATCGTATTCATCAAGTACCAGGAATGATCAGTACACCTCGATGAATACTCAGTTACTGACATGTCGTCCCGCCGATGCTGTACATACACTAGAAAAACTCTTAGCCAACTCCTCAAGCCAGTCCTCAGCCGCCTATGAGTCGGGCTCGCCTCAGAACCTGAGGGGTATCTGATGATAAAACACGTGTAAGGCGCTAAGCCTACTTGTGCCATCTACCGGTATTGCTGGTTGTAACTGCTGACCATCAGGTAGTGATATAGCTAGAACACTACCCAAAGGTACTATCTCAGGCATCGATCCACGTATCTAAGCCTCATCTCTAAGCGGACCAACCTCATGGTCACTCAATGGGAAACACTAGTATCAATGATCACAATTCGTTCTAGTAGTGTCTAAAATAGGTGTGGAACTGTAGCAATCGCCTCCAGTCTATCCACTGCT
Organism: Viscum album; assembly: GCA_963277665.1. Classification (NCBI taxonomy): domain Eukaryota; kingdom Viridiplantae; phylum Streptophyta; class Magnoliopsida; order Santalales; family Viscaceae; genus Viscum; species Viscum album. Next base: position 178,463,090 of record OY728159.1, on the reverse strand, counting down.
GCCTAGGAATCTGTCTTGCCTCGTAACATTGAAGGCATCTGCTACTGGAACTCATACAACGTGCACTACCAGTGTGCACTGTCCGCTAGTATGGCTAGTGGAATCTGCTTCCCAATAGGTGGTGGTGCTGCTGGTACACCAACCGAAGGTGAAAACATTGAAAATGGCTCTGCACCGGAGCCTCGTCGCTTGGTGGGCCATCATCGGGTACTCTCTCAGAACTCCAACTGACTCTCTGCGTGGAGGCATCCTAAACAGATGCGACATGGTCAAACGATTTAAACATGGTGAGCTAACCTGGTTTGATCTGACTGAAAGAAAACTTTCGGAAACCCACACACAATCAGTTTTTTCGTACACTGAGTCGGAAATCAGTAGTCAGGGTCCTGGTGTATGGATACGTCAGCTGCCGCACCAACACTGGACTCCATGAACTGAAAACCACACTCGGTACCCTTAACACTATTTCTTCACAGAAAGGAAATATCAGAGTCCTATGTTCTGCGGTAGAACCAACTCCTCTGATACCAATTTGTCACGACCCATCCTCGGGGCCCATTCTGTGACTACCCCAAGCCCGCCTTCCATAGGCCAGGGGTTGGCGACTAGCACCCCAGGCTTAAATCCCGATAAAAAGGGAAGGAATTGCCATTATGAAACAAAAACACACACAACCAGAGTACAAGCGGAAGCAAACACTAAGTAAACACTATATAACAAAAGATGTGCTGGAAAGTAAAGGGACAATAAATACAAGCCCAACAGTAAAGTACAAGGAAAAGACAAAACAACAGGATGGTGTCAAGCTGCTTGTGGATCGTCCTCCGGAGTTCCTACATGAAGGGTAGGTACATATGGCCACCACAACTCTCCACGTCCATCTGTCACCTCCGGGTACCGTCTCATCTTGAAGTCCACCACTGGGTACACTCTCGTCGTGAAGTCCACCTCCGAGTACCATCCAGCTCTACAAGCCTCAACCATGATCAGTTCTGTCCAATGTCTGCATCCAACACAATGAGGTGCGGACATAACCCGTGCAGCGGTGAGTATAACGATACTCAGTAGGGACCCCGAGACCCTCAAGGTCTCACTAAATCCAACAAGGATAAAACACAAAAAAAGATCTCAACAGATAACCTTTACTTAGGTATATGCCCATACATATACCTAAGTTATCAATTAACCTATAACAATCATGAGGTAAACACAAAGGTCATTGACTCAGCTCAAACCGGGAATTTCATTATAGAAACCACAACTGCTGGAGAACTCCTCCTTTATCGAGTACAGTGGCCCTATGACGACTCCGAGGCACTACTCAATAACCTTAGACTACTGAGGTACTCCTCCTGTCGAGTACCGTGGGTCTGCTGCCAAATACCGGGTGCACTATCCGCTGAGGGTCTCCCGCCAAATACCGGGCACTCTCCCTAATAGCCTACAGAGGTACTCCTACTATCGAGTACCGCAAGTCTACTGCCAACTACCAGGTGCTCCGTCCACTCTGGGTCTGCTTCCAAATACCGAGCACTCTGTCCACTTGGCTAATCGAATCACTCCGAGTCGAATCGGTCAAGCAGTTGTCAGGTCTACAGCTACTAGGTCTCCGAACTCCATACGCTCGTCTCTATGAGGGTCCGCTCCACGAGAAACTGGTCGTTACTTACAATTGTCATAAACTCTAATGTAAAAGTAACACGAAGGACATCCTCGTCATAGGGGTCTCCACACAACAGATGGCGCGTCAATCGGCCACCCGGTCTGTGAGTTATTAGCTTTTCCGTTCCAGGGGCCCGATTGGTTTTTAAGCTAAAACAAATCCAACCATACTCCAATATCATCTGAATCCCACTAAGAGTATTCCAAAAAAACCATCTCATGAAGAGGAATCCAACATAGTTGACAGCACGTCAATTGGACGTCCAGTTCTAAAGTTATAAGCGTTTCCGCTCTGAGGGCCCAGTTGGTTTCGGTTTCGAACATACCCGGCCGTACCCAAACTTCGCCAAAACCTTAAGTGTAATATACCGAAACGACCGTCTCGATCCGAGATATCCTACGCAATTGATGGTACATCGATCAGATGTCCACAACTCATGTTATGAGCGTTTAATTGAACAAGGTCTGAAAATAGGGGGGCTGGGCTCGGTCTGACCCAGCCCAACACCCCCTTGGTCGGCCCGAACCGAGGCGACCCGACTCGGGTCTGGGTTCAGCCCGGTTGGGCGCGTCCTGCGTGGACCACGTGGTTGGCTGCATGGTTGGCCGACCAGGGGGCTGGCGGCGCCCAGTGGGGCCCACCCTAGCCGCTGGTCTGGGGGGGGGGGGGGGGTTACACCCCCCGGTTTCTTCGAAACGGCCGGCTATGATGGTCGACCCTTGGGTAACCACAGGACCCCCTCGGGTCCCGCATCTTGATTCCACTGGCGGCCGACACAGCCGGCCCCTTTATAGATCTGCCACGGCGTTAGGCCGCGGCTCGGTTCAACCAGCATCGCGCGACGGCCCCGCGCCCCACTGTCGCGGCCTGCCCCAGCCGCAGCCCCTGTAGCTCCGGCGCTGTGCGACGGCACCGCACCCCTTCCCCGCGGCCCGCCCCGGCCGCAGTCTGGCTCTACCCCTCGAAAAAAGATGGTTCCATACCTTTTCAGCAACCCGAAAATCATTCGCTGACGATCCGCTCGTGGTCGGCCCGTCGTCGGTCGGTTCATCGCAGTCCGCCTCCATCGTCCACAAACAACAAATGAGAGGGGAATGGTCGGACCATGTTCGTGCGGTCCAAGCCCTTCCTTGTCAATATGGTATCATGCAACCAAACGAAACTCAAGAATTGAAGAACAATGATGCATGGTATTAAAACATGAACATAACAACCCCTACCTTAATTATGATTCATTCGTCGTAGACGCGGAAAGCATCGCCGCTCTGTCAACGCCGGGAAGGAATCGCCGTTGAGCCACAGAAGACGAGCATCGTGGGGTGAGGATTCGATGACGATGTCAGAGCATGACCAAGGAGGAAACAAAATCTCCTCACTTCTTGCGAAGATAAGGAAAGCACGTTGTTCTTCATGGAACCGAAGTTCTTCATCGAAGAAGACTTCGTTCTTCACGGAAGGTTAAAGCTCTCTTAATTCTCCCTGGATTCTCCACACAATATTTGCCTAGCCAAATATTAAAATGAGATTTTTCCCCATCTTACCAAACTTTCCATCTCCCTTAAATTTAATTCAAAATCATTAACTAATTGAATATTTGAAAAAAATTAAATTATGGGAGAGAGATGGAAAGTGGAGTGGTTCCACTCCAATGAATGAGTGGAGTTGTCCGGTATTAAACAAGGGGTGAGTTATGGGGAGTTTAGGGAGTTGAGGGGGAGGTGAGGATTTAGGGTATCATTTGGGCCCCACCACAATAAACCCTCCAATGGTAGGTTAGGTGGGTGTGGGCCCCACCTCTAACTCCCCCTTTGTAGGATAATAACGACCCTTCGCAAATAAAAATATCAAACACATATTTTTATTTATTCCTTAAAAACAAAACGAAAATTAACCTCTTCTCCCATCAAAACACAACTATGGTAAAGGTACCCTTAAGAAATTACCAGAACTATGATCTCATCAGTGCCCTCAGATTTCATTTCCGAGCACCAGATCAAAAGATAGAAAAACTCTCTCATTTGTTTACTGAACGTACCTGAGTTCCGGGCACACCGTGCCTCGGAATCAAGTGCCGTAAGAAACCACAGACACGTAAAATTCCAAAGAAATTAAGAAAACAATTTACCTTGAAATTTCCAGGTCTTTACATGAAAAGTACCTTGAATTTTTTTATTATCCTATTTTTTAACAAATCAGGAACTATCCTTACCCTATGGGAATATTATATCAGGACAATATTATAGATCCCATGAACTGATTAACTAGATATAATAAGTGTGACTACTTATTCCCCAACACACAATATAGATGTCACAATTACACACAAACTAGTGAGTACAATACTACAAGTTGTCTTCATATGCGTACTTCACTACATAGATCTCTTTATTCCACTTGAATCATTATCTATCTCCCTTGAATAATTCACTCTATTATATTATACAATCAAAACAATCTATATACAAGACTGTTTTAATTTTATCATGTACAAAAAATAATTTATTCATGTTTGATTTTGAATTTAAAATTCATATTCAGAAAAATAACTTCATTTAACTGCTATTAACTTCTATTCTTCTCCTCCTACTTCTTATTCAATAATTAAAACTATCTAGGTCCTCATAGAGTAATTGTATGTATTACAATGTCACTAACCAGATACTTTAAATGCTATTTTTACATGGGGGGAATCATTCTTCACTAAGTGAGCACGCCATTATTTTTCTCTAGGCATTAATTACGTAGCATTAAATATTTCATCATGGTGTTACTCTTCTTTCTTCTGCAACACAGTGTGAAGAATAATTCTCACGGATGGTCATAATGTTGTAATTATCCTATCAACATGAATTATACTATAGTATATTATCCCTTAATCATTTTATGATGGAACCATTTTATAGGACCATGAAATTATCCATGGTGTAGAACATTATGCTTCTATGATTGGATAAAAACTGGGCCATTTTACTACTCCTAGACTAAACATCCATGATATATTAGTGACTTCTCAAAATGTATACCATAGGTTAACCATAGAATGGTCATCACCGTTTTATTTCCCAGAAAATAACCATCATGGTATGATTAAAAGTCTCCAACTATTTTTATCATAACATCCCATCATGATTTGTAATACATAAAACAACATATTTTCTATCATCATGTTTATATTGCTTCTAAATAGTAATAGGAAGTTTTCTATAACTTCATTTTTTTTCAAAAACTCCTCTGATAATTTCTTTAAAAGTTTGTTAAATTCAAAAAAAATACTTTTTAACTATGTCAAATATCTTATGAATTAATGAAAATGCATAAAAATTAGATATAAAAACTATGCACAAGGAATTTCTCACATATGAAAATATTAAATATTAAAAAACATTATCTCAAGGAGACATTTATCATCACAACATTTCTATTCACATAGGAAATATTTCAGATAGAATATAAAAAATTACATATCAGACTAAGTTATGTATTGATTACTGAGTCGAACATAAGAACCATATTAACATATTATCATCTATAAAACTTGTTACCTAGATAAATACCATAATCCTATTGGAATATTCTTTGAAATACATATCTAATAACCTTCTTCATGTATAGGATCAATAGTCACCCCAAAACATCTCTTAGACTAAATAATCATCCTCTTTGGATTTTACAATAAGACAAGGAACTCAAATCACATTTAAACTCAACACACTATTAAATGAATCATCACCCAATAATTATAAGAATATGTAGGAGAAATTATTGTAGGAAATAGGAATTATAAATAATAATTTCATATTGTCAATAATATGACGTGCATCAACTTCTTCATAACCCTTGATTCCATTTGATACCAACTAAGAAAAATTGTTCTTAATTTTTCCAAAACATTCACACTAACTCAATATATAAAAATTTTAAGTATAAACACTCACAAAACATGATAAAGAGTTCATATTATGACTTCACATATTACCCCATTTTAAAAAATGCCTTTAAATAAAAACTCTCCTAAATAAGAGATCTCTCCCCATTATGTTAAATACATATATTTAGATTCTCCCATATATTGTTTTTTTTCTTTCAAAAATACATAAATTGATAAAACATAAAGATATTTTTGTTATGTTTATCCCACTTGGACAACAATAATCCAATGAAAAATTGAGAGAGGGGAAAAATTCATTATACCTTAGCCTTTAATTAAGAAAGGATGAGATTTAATCTTTAGCATCCATGAATTATTATTTAAATAACCCTTTGACTGAAAAAAACATTTATCCAACCAATTTTTATTCAAATACCATTTAATATTTATAAAACTCATAATCTTCATTACTATATCAATATAAAAAGCCGAAGATTTTTTTTCTCATCTCCTCTTATTTAATTTTAGAAATTTCAAATTATTGTAATAAAATAGTAATAACTTCTTCATCCTTCTTTTTTCTGATTTCTGTAATAGAAGATCAAAGTTTCAGACTTATTTTTTATTAGACTTTTTATACACCCTTTTTTGGAGTCAACGGTCTCAAAAGGATTCTCATAATATTATTTATAATTTTTACAGGGCATATTCTTCATCAATATTTTCTTTCTCATATATCTGACCTAAAATTTATTATTCTATTATTATTGAAACTATTGAACTAATAATATCATTAAAAATTATTATGTGATATTTTCTTATTGATCACATATCCAATACACCTCATTTATTTCTTCAGAATGATTCTTCAACCCCAAACATTGTTCTTGAATACAATTATTCTTGATTTTTTTGAAAGTGTTGTGTCCCCGTATATATGTTCCTTCTATCACTCTTCATGGACAAAAATATGTTTCATATAAACCATAAAAACTTCATCATTTTAATATATACTCCACATAACCATCAATTTCTAAAAAAATCAATCTTCTTCCTGAACAACTAGTCATTCCAATAGTAGTACTCTTTCAAAATTCATCATTTTATTGGCATTCTAAAACCTTACATGATGAGTTGGAATATTGATATATACTAAAAATGTTCTTATTTTTCATTGATAGTTTTTAAATATATTTATTTTTCACACACATTAGTATATTTCCTTTTAAACTTATACTTTCTAGAATAATTTATTTTCTAAATAATCATCTATGGGGTTCCTTTCTTTACTTTTCTCAACATTGGTTTGAATTTAACCTTTTAAAATTTAATATAAGATATATATGGTTAATTAGTTGAGTTATCTATTGATTGGAACAATATTTAATTTTAACTTCACCCATAACACTATTCTATTTCATTGAGAAATATCATACAATTATATTCTTGGAATTTGATTAATTATATCTGAATTTTATTTATAGAATTTTATTTCACAAGAAAATCCATCTTGAGAGATTAAATATAAGTATTTTATACATTGATTTTACCTTTCACTAAATAACTATTATTCTTATTCTTCTAGGTGGGTATTTCTCTTACTTTTTTAAAAATTGGGAGCAAATTGACTTCTTTCTTTCTAAATCCAGCATTATTTAATTGAAACAAATGGATGCATTCTCCAATATCCTATTTTCTTTAAAAAAACCCATTTTACTATATTTATCAATTTTTATTCATCATGAACTTCATTTTATATTCCAATACCTCTTCATCACATCTTTATGACACCACTTCTTCTTTATTTTATTCAAATTCACTATTTGACTCATTAGCATACACTAAATCAATAAATTCCTTCTATCACCTACCAGTTAAGGAATACCAACTCTTTTTTTCATCACTTGGTCTCTTATAATTCATAGATAAAAAAATTCTCTTTTCAGTAAGGAAGATTTATTTCTTGAACTCATTGACACATCTTCTAAAATTATTATAGTTCTTCCTTAAAACATTATAAGGGGGATACTCTTCATATTCACATTCATCTTCTTTTTCTTTGGATATTTTTTTTAAAATGACCGATAACTCCATATATAAAATATTTTTAAGGTATTTCCCATGATATTTACCATTTATTATTCATAAATCTCTTGAGATGAGTGACATGATCTTATCAAACATTCAAACAACATCTTCATCTGAATATAAACTTCGAAATTTATTTTTGTATTATACATCAAATTTATTTAGGGAAATCAGTCATTTATATATTTGAATTAGATCTCATTATCAATCAGACTATTATTATTTTAGATACATTCCTTTATTATCTTGTATACTACCAAGATATTATATAAGTCATCCAGTAGATGTATGTAAATATCATGACACTTTAGAGTCAAAACATTGGAATCAAATATATTTACTAATATATTTGGTATCTTTTTGAATAAAATGAAATCTTTAATAGTCTCACTATTTTCTCAAAAAGTTCTTACCATCTTATTGACCCCAATAAAGAATTTATCACAAACATGCATTAAATCATACACATATCATCATACATCAATCAAAAATATATATATTTAATTTATACATTTTGACTTTAACATTGAATTCATAGATATTTTGTTTCTTTTCCTAAATGTCTAATAAACTATATATCCCCATGATATTTATAATATTTTTTCCAAAATTGTGGAAAAAATGGAATTTCAAGCATGCCCATTAATCTCCAAATTCCTCCCACTATCCTGAGTCAAAGTTGGTCCTCGTGGAATACTCACAAAAACCATCAGTTAAAATACCTAGTACAACCATTCCATATGAATGTAAGTAGTAGGGATTTTTTATTTCCATATGTTTTAATTCTTTATTTTGAATGTGAGAACTCATTTTTTTCATGAAATTAAACTATCTATAATAGATATAAAAATATATTTGAAAGAAACATTACTGAACAAATTTAACAAACTAACTTATAAACTACCTTAATTATGAAAGAGTGAAATAATAAAATATAAACTAATTTAAAAATTATTTAGTGTAGAAAAATCCAAACTTCATGATGTTCAATGGAATATTGAATGCTCTGATTCCACTTATGATGACCACAAGCATGGGGTTGGTTCACTAAGAGGGTGGGGGTGGGGTGGGTGAATCAGTAATTAATTACACAATTTTTAATTTTATTATTAATTAAGTAATTAACCTTAATTACCTATTAGATTTAGTGAGATATGTTATTAATTCACACAACATTCTTTATGTGACATAGGTATCCCATCTATATTGTATCTTCTAATCCAATCATCTCAAAATAATGGATTAACTCCATTGAGAAGATATTATATGTCCTCTAGTTATCATGAGAAAATAATGTTGTGCTGGTTGTAAAATGTTTTTATGGGGAAGTTGATCAGTGGTGGATACTAATCAAGAACGTAAATTCCAAGGATTAAATTTATTCCATTGAATATGATAATTAATGAAAATATTTATCAATAAATATTTTCCATAAAAACATTATCATGAGATGGAAAGGGAGTTCAATGGATTGGGGAAAAAGGAATACGATTCTATTGGAGAGTATAAGGAAACAATTACAAGGAATTCACTATATGCTACTGGTTTTCTCATGAAAACTGAAAGAAAGGTGGATCTATGATTTAGAGGACTAAATTGGAGCCTATAAAAAGAATTGGAGATTCGATACTAAGAATGTTATGAGTAGATTTTCAATTATTCCATTAATTTCGAAATGGAGATAAGAGTCTCTCAATAGTCTCATGGACCTAATGGAAAAAAGAATAAAATGGAGTTTAATAAGGTTGGACCAATAGATGAATCCCATGATCGAAAGAAAACCCAACATCCCACGGGTCAAAACTGTGGGAGGAATCATCCTGGGAACAACTGAAAGGGAACCGGGAAACACTTCAAATGTGGAAGAATAAAGAATATGGATAATAATTACAAATGGTATATGAAAATACTAATAATTTAGAAGAATAAGGGATGATTTAGATCAATGCTCAGCCTATAGAGTAGTATTTCAACATAAATAAACATAGGAATTATGCGAACCATTGACCTAAGACTTGGATTTTTTGAGGAATCTAAAACAACATACTCTAAGGAAAAAATAAAGGGATTATTCTATCACTAATTATAAGTGGATCCTAACAATTATGTCCTGATAGGTACCCTAGTTATTTATTTATGAATATCAAAGATACTATTTGATTCTGTTTTTATGCATTCATGCATATCTTGTATGTTTAGTAGAACCATCCAAACACCACCTCAAAATATGGAGATTGATATATCTATGAAATGAAAAATTGAGAAATTATTGACTCAAAAGAATATAAATCCTCCTCCATTAATATTTGTGGAATATACCTCCCAGAAAATATTGTCTTAATTCATTTTGTAGAGTTTCAATCAATATTATACATGAATTATATATCTTTATACAAAGAAAACAATCACTATCAAGAAAGGGAGATGAATCTTCACATCCCTAAGTATCCTATAATATTAAAAAAAATTAATGACGAGGATGAATGTCCATCAGTATTATTTTCTCAGTTATGGATATTATTTTCTTATAAAAAAGAACATCTAGATCAAATGATTGAGACAAAGGGGAGGATCTTGCTCGAGGATATGCCCATTATGAGGGACTACACTAATGTGTTCCCCAAAGAGTTTCCTTTTATTACTCCTAAATAACAACTTGAGTTATCAATTAAACATATTCCTAGATCGTTATCTATTTCAACAAATCCTTATATAAGGGACACTATTTATCTAGAAGAACTAAAGAAGCGGTTACATGAGAATTTAGATAAGCGTTTTATATGCCCAAATTCTTAATTGTGGGGTACGCCAGTTCTCTTCATCAGGAATAAGGGTATATCAATGTGAAAATGTATTTATTATTGTGAGGTTAACAAAATCATGATAAATATCAAGTATCCCCTTCCATGGATAAATGAATTGTTTGATCAACTATGTGGGGCCATAAATTTCTATAAGGTGGGTTTTCAGTCAATATATCATCAATTAAAGGTGAGGAAGGAATATATTCCCAAAACTACATTTTAAATGAGTTATATACAATATGAGTCATATTGAATCCTTTAAGACTAACTAATACTCTACTAATTTTCATTTATTTAATGAATGGAGTCTTTAGTGATTACCTCAAACAATCTGTGGTATTCTTTATTGGCAATATTTTGATATACTCCATGATAAAGGAAGAAAAATTGGAGCATTTGAATACTGTGATAAAACCATTATGAAGTGAAAAAATATATTAAAATTATAGTAAATGTGAGTTTTGGATGTAGTAAGTTTCCCTCTTGGGTTATATTATTTGAAGCAAAGGAATATCTATAGACCCTTCCAAACCAACTGCAATCAAAGCGTGGCCACGACAACATCTTTAATGTATATATGAAGTCTCTTTGGTCTATATGGGTACTACCAATGATTTTTTTGGAACTTCTTATGAATTTAAAACCTACTAAAAAAATTTCTTGTAAGGGTTAATGTATATTTTTTTGCAATAATGTGAAGAAAACATGAAGGTGCTCAAAAAGAGGTTTATCACTGCACCAATACTCACACTTCTGAAAAGTGGGGAACAATTTGTGGTGGATAATAATGATTAAATGAAGTGATTAGGTATCTTAATAATGAAAAATTATAATGTGATATCCTACTCCTCAATGATGTTTAAAATTCCGGAGAAAAACTATCCCACAACTAATCCAGATTTTGCAGTTGTGGTCCTTGCATAAAAATTCTGGTGGGCTTATCTATATGGAGAGAAGTGTGGAATATATACTGATAAGTACATTATAAAATATATATTTACAAGGAAATAGATTAATATGAATCAGATAATATGGTTATATATCATCAAGGATTATGACTACTCAATACACTACCATCATGTTAAGGAAAATAAGCTGACCGATTATGTAAGTAGATAGGATCCTGCATCTTTATAAATGATGATAATTGATATGGATCCAATATTATTAGAAATTAAAAGGATGGAAATGGAATAATTAATTAATGATTATCATAAATTCATTCTAAAATTATTTATCAACCATACCCTATAGAGAAAATAAAGGATTCTCAAAGAAATGATGAGGAAATTCTGAAAATAGAGAAAGCTATGAGAAATGGGTAATCCTATGACTTCAAAATTGATTAGGAAGGGGTCATAATATTGGGTTCATTATTATTTGTACCATAAAATAAATATATAATGAAAGAGTCTCTTAATGATGCACAAAACTAAACCTTTTCTATTCACTCATGGAGCACTAAGATGACTCAAGATCTCAAAGAAATTTATTGTTGAGAAAATATTAAGAACGAGATCGCAGAGTTTACATCTTGGTGCCTAGTATATTAGAAAGTGAAGTCTTAAAAGAAATATTTTAGGATAATGATGATACCATTACCCATACCAACATAGAAATGGGAAAACCTAACAATGGACATTGTCACTGGACTTCCAAGGAATCTAGAGGAAACAATGCATTATGGGTTGTTCTGGATTGTCTTATAAAGACAACTCACATTATCATAATACAAGAAGACTAGTCACTAAATAATCTTGAATAGATGTACGTATAAGTAGTGGTATGGTTTCATGAATTTCCACTATCTATTTTATCTGATCAGGATCTATGATTCACCTCCACATTCTAGATAAGTCTCCAATATGCTCTAAAAATTGAGATGAACATCAGTATGAATCATCGTCCTCAAAATAATGTGAAATAAAATAAAACTATTAAGACATTCGAAGACATGTTTATAGTGTGTTATATGGAATTAATGGGAGTATGAGACCAACATCTTCCTTTGGTCAAGTTCTCCTACAATAATAGATTCCACTTGAGCATCCAAATGACTCCATATGAATCCCTTTAAGGAAACGTATACAGAAAACCAAAATGATGTCATGAATTATATGAAAGTAAGCTACTAGGACCTAAAATGGTCAAATAAATAGTGGAAAAGTTGAAAACCATTTAGAAACATATCTAGGCTATCTAAATTCGATGTAATAGTTATAAAGAAAGTCATTGATGGGACTTGGAGTTTAAAGTTGGAGAGATGGTATTCCTCTACCTATCTCTATGGAAGAGGACCATGAGGGTTGGAAAGAAAGTAAATCCAAGACATAGGTACACTGAAACCTTCTAAATTATTGATCATGTTAGAGATGTGGCCTACCAACTATCATATCCACTACCATGTCTCTTGTACATTAAGTATTCCACGTATCCCTCTTGAGGAATTACATACCGAATCCCACATTTGTACTGAATTCAGATGTGGTATAGTTAGAAAATGATCTCTCATATGAGGAGCATCAAGTGAAGATCATATAATGAAGATATAAATTTCTATAAAACAAGACCACTCACTTGGTTAAATTACTATCGGAGAACAAAAGTAAGAAGAGGAAACATGGGAACTAAATGTATCAATGAAGGATAATTACCACAACCTCTTTCCCCCTTACCTTGTTGAACAAAATTTTGATGGAGAAATTTAATAATATTGAATAATGTAATGACACAAAATTTTATTAACGGAAAATTACCTTCTTATATTTAATTTACATATTATAAATGACATAAAACCATATAAATAAAAAAAATTCAAACATTATAAATGAATAATGATTTATATAATAGGTTTTTTCAAAAATTAAGGAACCCAAACTAATTGAATTGTGACTCGACCATTGAAATAGTAATATTATCCTTATGAATAGAAAACTGGCCAATAGAATAGTAACCTCTACTATTAAAATATAAATAAAATTTGGGTATCTTATAAAAAATATTATATATATATATCTTGGAATATGTAAATAAATGTATTTATAAATGGTAAATTATGTGTTCGTATTTTTGTAAGATATAAATATTTAATTAAAATTTTATAAATAATATAATTATTTAAAAGAAAATATATTTTCATAAAATTTATTCATAAATAAATATTATATTCTTACGATTATATGATAATTTAATGGGACCCTAATTAATTTTTCAATGCGTTATAAAATCAGTTAGAATATTTAAATTGTTATTTTTAAAAAATGATGATTTTACTAAAAAAATAAATTTATCATATTTAGAAAAATATGTTAATAAAATGGAGTCCATATTTTAATTTTAGATGTTGAAAAATTGTTATGGTAAATTTTTTGATTTTTCTAAAATAGTTTTATTTTTTATTTAATAGTGAATTACAATATTTTATAGCATTTAAAAGAAACATGAATTATTGAGTCATAGATGATTTATAACAGATATAATCCCATAATTTTAATTTATCTTTCTCCTTTTACTATATGTAGTCATGGGAATCAAAACTATTCATATTTTTGGTGGAAAATAAGAATCTAATAAATAAAATAAACAAAAAACCCCCTCTCTTCCACTATAAATACCACCCCTCACCACCTCTTCTCCTCACACCAATTAAGCCTTAAAGATTTTAAAAATTATTTCCAAACCTCTCCCAAAATATCTTCCCCATTTCTATGAGCCTTGGTTCTCAATAAATGACTAAATTGAAGTGCCTCAAAAAGGTTCTCAAAGAGAATAAATCAAGAGGTAAAAACATTTTCCTTTTCTTTGAATTTATTTTCAATTTTTCTTTTATTTAATTATTTTCTTCTCACTTACCCTAATACAAGTGAAATGATTAATCTAGTATCATTTATATACTATAATTGTTTTGTGTTAATGTAACGATCCATCATCATCTATCTTACCGTCTCCATTTATTCTAAAAATGAAAACATTGTCTGCGAGGTTCCCATTTAAGGCCTTCATGGATGACGTGTTTCCATTTTCCAATTCATCCATCAAGGTTGTATGTAAAACCATTTTATGGATAAAACATATTATAATAAATATATTACATATTATTTAATGTCTTGGAAATTGTGTTTATACACTACATTAATTAATAAAATAAAAGTAGTTCATAATGATAAAAAATTCAACGAAAATAAAAGTATCATTACTAATGTTTTATCTAATCATTCATCCACATACCATATAATAATAGATAAAAAGAACATTTATGGTTATTTAAGTTAATTAATAAAATATAATTTAAATTATGGAAAATAATTCTCAATTTATATGATTTTCCACACATGTATACAAGTGAACCGATCATGGAAACCATGAAAACGAATTCTCTTGAATGATAAAAATATATTTTTTAACTCTTCAAAAGGGCCATAAATGAAAATAATAAAATTATAATAAATACAATAAATTTATAAATGGTTCTTAATTAATTAATTAATGTATTTAATTTTATTATATATAACATTATGTTCATGTGCAGAACACATTAGGACATTAGGTAAGGAATTCCTTCCAAATATGTATTTTTTCATCCGGGTTACGATTTCTCTCTCTTTACCCTAATGAACCTCTTTTTTATTTCTATATAATCTTATAAATTATATTTATATGTTCCAAAAATCAGGTATATAGATCATTTCATCATTCTTTTAGGGAAATATATGTTTTAAAAATTATCCCTTCTCAATTCATCCCGATAAGAATGCCTGATTCAAGGTAATTTCCCGATTTCTTACCCATTTTCATGTTACCACTATAATATATTTTAATCCACCATTATTTTTATAAAATAATTCATTTTATCCAGAAAAAATATTTTGATGTATTTATTGTTTTATACAAATAATTTGTTTTTTCTGTTTTAAAGAATCTTGAATATTTTACTTAAACCACACTAAAATGTTTTATTTATAAATATTATTAACCACTATTTTTACATGTTTTAGCTTAAATTTGACATCAATTATCATGATATATTCCAATATTACCTTATTAATTTCTATTTATGACTTTAATAAATTATTTAACGAACATATTTATGATATTCCCATTTATTATTCCTCATGACATTTTTATGATACCCATTCCTTTCTATGGGTAAACCTATTGTTTATTCCTTATGTATGATTATTCATGTAGAACACATATTCATGAATACATTATGATGGGTGTTCCCATATAAAATTTCAATTCATTGGGTAATGTTTAGTCTCATGAGACATCATCTGTAACAGTCTTGGTTGTTAGCCTTGACTCTTGCTCCATGTGCAATGATCTTGGTTGTTATCCATGACTACTTCCCCTCCATGTGAAATGAGCATTGACCCATGATTATGTCATTTTTTATGTTTCTTAAAAATTAGTAAGATACCATGATTGAATTATATTAAGTTCTATATGTTCTTATTCCAAATTTTTATTCATGTTCCATACCTTTTAATGTTCTTCCTTCAAACCCATGTGCTAAGATTTATTCAAATGCTTATACCATTATTCGGGTTTTCTCATCCGTTTGTTCATGTATTCCCTGTTTTATCCCATATATATTTAAGTTCTTAAAGGCAGATAGAAGAAGATTATCAAGAATAAGTAAACTATGTTTTTATTTGGGATTCTTGGGGTTTTATTTTGTACCTACTATTCTAAACACAATAGACTTTATGATAGTTTTATTTTAATTGTTGGTTAATTATTCTTAATATCATGTAATAATATGTGTAAAGGCTATGACCATTATATTCTATCATTGTGAGTTATTTTAATTTCATGGAGAACTTTCTCTTCACGAGCTCCCTAACCTTCATAAACTAATCCTTTATGAAACACATCACCCAAGACTCTCTATGGTGCCTCTTTTTAGAATATATACTTTCATGAATATTGAGTTCTAGGTACCCCAATTCCATTCAATCTTGGTACATCAGTGCATCGATATTCCATGTGACCGGTATCATCATCCATTGTGTTCAACCCTTTTTCACATTTCATTCCCTAGAAATCTGTAATACTTTTTGATCCTTTATACAGGAACCATAATGCCACTTTCTTCTAAGAATGCATACCCTAACATTGGGACCCATAATTTCCACTCCTCTGTGAACATGCTTATGCCATGAACCAGCAAGCGGTTCTTGTGAAGTAGACACATAAGTCTCAAATATGGAATCATCAATGGAAAAATCCAAATTTCATAGTAGAGAGGCCTTATACCCAATCATCCTCTCTTATATTGAAATGGTCTCCCTAGTTATAACCCCTACCACCTCCCCCCCCCCACACATCCGAACTACATGATGTAAAGATACATAACCCCACATCCTAGTCATTTAATTTCAAACTGCATGACAACGTCCTCATAGCATGAAATTAAACTATATTATTACCTTATGCAATGAACAAGGGATGGACTATTTACGATCATTATGGATGAAACCTCCTCCTCTACCATAGGATGATCCTCCTACTTTGGGTGACTTACATGCCTAAGCCCCACAAAATCCTTCTCCACATTGGGATGATCCAAATACTTCTATAATCTCACATATGTATTCCCCACACCATCCTTCCCCACCATTTATTGACCCTCCTACTACAAGAAAATCACATGCATAAGCCCCATACCATCTATCATTGCCACTGCTTCTACGACACAAGATACCTTACCAAATGATGATAAAATTTATAGACTAATCCTACAATAAAGCCAAATAAAATGGCATAGAACTACATGAATATTGATCAATGTTACCAAACATGGAATTTAGGATTCCCTCTTAAGGTTCAATACTGAAATACATGGGATACCTATCTGAGGTTCAATCCTAAAACACTAACACATATGGGGTACCTCCCCAAGGTTCAATCCTATTGTACCAACATTCCCACTATATATGAATATCTTCCTCATAAGAGGTAGTGACTCCAAATTCTGATCATCTTCCCCTTGGGAACACACTATTATTCACCTAATTATCAACACAAGTTGCTACACCTTTGAAAAATCTATACCAAAAATACATTAAACCTATAAACCATTTGTCCCAATATGATGTTAAGCCTATGAAAAATCTCTATTAAAAACATTTTAAACTTATGACTGATCTATCCCCAAAAGATGTTAAACCTTTGACTATTATATCCTCATAAGATGTTAAACCGTTGACCCATTTTTTCCAGCATGATTTCAATCCTATGAACAATTTATACCCAAAATAAATTAAAACTATGACCAATATTTCCCCTCAATATGTTAAACTGTGGTCAATCTATCCTCATAAGACATTGAACCATTGACCTATCTGTCCCCAAAATATAATAAAACTGTGATCAATATTTTCTCATAATACGTTAATCTATGGCCTATCAGTCCCCACAAGATGTAAAACCTATAACTAATCTATCGCCACATCATTTAAAACATGTCACCAATATGTCCCCATCTGAAGTTAAAAATGTGACCAAATTGTCCCCAAAAAACATTAAACCTGTGACCAATATAACCCCACTTGATGTTAAACCTATGACCAATATATCCACATAAGACATTAAAAATGTGACCCATTTATCCCTACAAGATGTTAAACATGCAAATCATTCACACAAGACATTAAACATGTGACCAACCTCTCCCCATAATAAATTAAACATGTGACGTGATCCAAAATCATTACCCCATATAATAAACATGGGATGAATAGGGTAAAAAAACCTCTGATGTCTTACACCCCTGACTTCAACTACCCCATGGCCAACACGAGATACCTTCAATTCTACACCAATTATACCATATATGAGAGATTCTTCAAAATTAAAAAGGGTAATATTTTATAGATTCCCAAGATGTCCAATTTCCAGAGCTTCCTCGACATGAACAATGTTACTATATACTCTCATATAAGGTGGATACCCTGTTGAGATAGAAGTAGCATAATTAACTTGCACGTCCACCTTCAAATAGAATCAACAATAAGATTCACGGAAATGACTCAAATCAATTAGGGGGACCCATAATAGTTTATTATCTCCAAGGATGAATCCATGGAATGTGTAATCAAAATACCATCATTCAGTTTCAATCAAGGAGCTTACATCACAGACCTAGGTATTAGAGCCCATTTTCCTTTGGAAAAATCTGGAAAGTGGGAAAAAAGCAGCACATCGCTTCCGAGAAATGCACATCCTTGTTGTGAAAGGGTTATAAACAATGTCCATATAACATATGTTGATACTTATCAATCTATATTCATGATATAAATTGAAACAAAGGGGGCCATGTTTCTGGTTGTATGTCAAGAGTGCCACCACAATACTGCCTCCAATATGGTAGGGTTTGCTGACCAATATTGAGTAAGGATCTTAAAAATAGGGGAGGCTCAACATAATGTACCTATACCCAAGAATACATATGAACACACACCTAAGTAGTGTCAAAAAATAGAAACTCGAAACATTAATGCAATCCAACCTCTAACAAACCATAAAAGTGTACGCCATAACATATCCAAAGTATAAGGAAAAAAATATTGGTCAATCAACTAGAATGCAGGTCCATCCTAAAAGTCAATGAGAATATTGTCTCAACAACCAAGATCCAAATCCACTCTATCAAACAAATACTATAAAAAATAGTATCAACAAGGGACCACCAATACTAGATCAACATAGCTGGATTTTGATCAACATGTCATATACATTTGATATGATACATATATGGAGAGTCTATGTATGGGTGAGTATATACATACCCAAAAGGACACCCAAAAATCACCAAGAAGTAAAGCATCAAAAGTGAGTCATATATTAACAAGAAACTAGAGGGTAATGAAGGGAGAAATAATATATACTCATAGAAGGATAGAATTCATCCAGTAAGGTCTCAGACCTCAGAGCCCACAAAATGAAAAAATTTCCACACATGGATCTATGAATTCCTACTATCGAAAAATTGATCTGGGAGGCCCCTCAAGGGGAAAAAGGAATAAAAAACACACCTCACTAGAAGACACCTTTGAGGAGGGAATTCACCTCATAGTAGAGGATCACGCCCTTGGAAATTGGCAGATACCCGAATCCATATGTATTACCCCTTTTAAGGGTATCATGCACCTTATATGAAAGTGATGAGATACCTAACCTTATGTAAGGAGAATTAATAGAGGATCACTACTCAGGGCCCAATAAGGGGATAACAGATCCTATACACAATCAAACAATAGTCATGAGATCGTGAAACAATGTAGTAGGGTGGGATAATTTCATTTACATAGGGAGATCTGATACTTTTCCCTCATGTCCCATGTGGAATGTGACATAAAAATGATGCTCTAGGGTCTAAATCTAAGAAAAATAAAGGAACATGATGTGCCCAATGGGGTATGTGGTGTACCACAATAATTAAAAAACATAGATGTGTTCTTATATTAATCATGGATTGTCAATAACAAACTACATGGTGTGTGAATATGCTAGTCACAAGGAATGTGGGTTCTTCTTCAGTTATCATGAGTGTGTGCCTCACTACCTAAGTTATCTTCCACCATTGATACATAAGGTGAAGCCTAGGAATACATGATGTGTTAGTTACCCAAGCTCATTGTGCATGTACTTATTATGGAAATTTATATATACATCTAGGGTCACAAAGATTATGAGATCAACCATATGGATATATGATATTTAACTCATTTGGAAACCCTATATCCATATCCCCCTTGAAATATAACATGTGTTCTTATAAACTACAAGAAATTTATTTAAGAATTTCCCAAAACCCACATGTTACTCTATAATATTTACATATGGAATCTCATTTTTCCATTATTACACATAAAAAACATGAGTTGGTTTAGATCAATGTCATGCTGGAAAAATGATTCCAAGCACCCTTCATTGGAAAATCAAACGCTTGACACATATTTGATACTTCAGTGTGTGAAATATCCATCACTCATCTACCAACCAGATTTCCCAAACATTACCAAACATTCACTATAACAAAATCCTTGATGTAAAATCCCAAATGACAAACCAGATGTCCAAAAATTATTTTAAAGCAATATTCTTCATAGTTTTTTGTGAATCGATCATCTATTAAGTCTG
This sequence comes from Viscum album, assembly GCA_963277665.1. Taxonomy (NCBI): domain Eukaryota; kingdom Viridiplantae; phylum Streptophyta; class Magnoliopsida; order Santalales; family Viscaceae; genus Viscum; species Viscum album. Next base: position 178,442,521 of record OY728159.1, on the reverse strand, counting down.
TGGGAAAGGTATAATCCCCAACTAAATCTAATACCATTTATGAGCTCAAAATGAATAGAGGGTAAAAAAACAAACCAAAAACCTGAGTAATAAATTATAACCATGTGTGACTTGTCCATTGTTGATCAGTAAAAATCAATGAATCAATGAGGCAACACAAATTACAGTGCTGAAAAAATTTAAAATTTCCAATTCATTGAAAATAGTCGATTAATAGGGTCATTTAAGGTCTAAACATGAATAAAATTTAAGATTAATTTATCAATTTTTACTAAAAAATAATAAATGGGATAAATACATTAAAATAATTCCTAACCTTATAATTGGATCAATTACCGACAGAGAATAAGATTACATTATTGTCATAGAAGACATGGATGACCTCTTACATGTTTGAGATTGATCCTCAATTCCAAGATCATTTGCCAATGTGTTACACTAATGATCTACTCTTTGTAATACCTATAGGACATGAGGATAACCCTAGAGGAGTCACTAATGAGGGAATTAATAGATAAATATTTGTGTTGACTAATTAAATATTACAATATTTAATTAATTAATCTCTTATTTATTTTTTTCTATTACTACACATTGAGATGATACTTGATGTGAATGAAACTCATTTTTTTGCTATGGTAAAATACATTTTTTAATATAATAGTTTCCTCAATTATCCCATACAATACTTCAATTGAGAGGAAATCCATTATTTCTAAAATTTTACATGGATTTGATTAAAATTTTAAAATATTGATATCAAGGTTATAAGATCCATGAAACTCTATGAAAAATCCCGTAACAGATTTAAAAATATAATTTAAAATATTTAGAGTGACAAATACCAAATACTATAGCTATTAAATTCTCTCCACAGTCATCAATTTTCATTCCAAAAGGTATGATATATAAAAACATGTGAGCGTACTGGGCCAGAATTTATTTCTACCACAGCCACATGCTCTCCTATAGATTCTTATGCAGCCAATAAATATGCACAAATGGGAATCTTCTACCAACAAATGATATTCTCCATACAATATTGGAACAACACTAGATACTCTAAAAATTTCTTTATCTTAGATTTCAAGATCACCCCATTCAATAATTTGTGATGGGTTGTGCATATACCTCTTCAGTTGTGGAACATGAAGAAGATGATGAAATTTTTCTAACTATAATGGTAAATCTAGTTGGTATTCTACCTCTGTAATCTGGTAAAATATCTTAAATAAACTGATGAACCATAGAGATAAATTTTCACCCTGGACAAGTCTCTACAAACCATGCTGATGTGAAACCTTCATGATCACATGATATCCTTTACTGTACATTAATGGAATCTATCATCAGTCTGAATATGACTTCTAAGTGCTCTATATTTCCCTCATCCACTCCCAGAGGTTTTTGAATTTCTATATCATCACATTCACCAATTATTCTCTAATAAAGGATGAATCTCCCAACTCTGAACAATATAATTGTGACGTGAATGTTATTATATATATGCCCTTGAAAGTATTCATACTGATAGTTTAGTAACAAATATTAGTGTATAAAAACTCTATAAAGGGTAGGTAATCCTCCCAGATTTGGCCAAATTCCAACCTGTAAGCCTTCAATATCTCCCCCAGGGCATAGATGGTTCATTCAACCTAGTCTTCCATCTAGTGGTAGAACATTATAAAAATCCACAATTATGTCCTAAAATCCAACATTAATCCTTTACCGAAATGATATGTTCTAATTTTTTGAAATTTAATACTAAATTTTTCCTTGAAATAAAGAGTAAGTTTTATAGCTCTCCTCTCACACAATGTTGAACTGAAAAACTAGTTAAACATTGTATAACCATTAAAATGTGTCCATTGTTTTCATGGATAAAAATATAGGAAAAAATATTATATAGATGAATAAATAAAAAAATTGACATTATTAATTCTAAAATATTTATAAAATCAATTTTTTAGTTAAATAATGAATAAGATTGATTTATGATTTAAAATGAATCCTTTGAATTTTTTTTATTTTCTTTAAAAATAATTAATTTAAAAAATAGTTGGATTTTAATTTTAGAAAATAATTTTTTTTTGTATTCAGGATAACTATATTATCTTAATATGAATTTTTACACTTTTTTGAAATAGTTAATGTTTAGGTGAACTGTGAACAATATAGTTTTTACTAAAATGTTTGCGTTTATGATGATAGTAAGAAGTAACTATAACATAAAAAATGTATAAAAACTTTCTGATGATCAGTAAAGTATTTGTAGAGTGAAATTAAACATTTAAAAATATTAATTTGATTTTATAAAACACATGTTTAATATTTTTTAAAATTTTGAAATATTTTTCTCGTAAAAAATATTTTTAGTCTTAACATTTTACTTATATTTTCACTTAGATAAATTTTGTTCTGGGTTTATTTTAAAGTCATATAGCTCTAATTTGGATAATAATAATAATCTAAATAATTTATATAAATCACCAAATATTTAAAATTATATCCTAAACAAAATTATCATTCTTAAAGAAACATTTTTTTTTCTAAAAACATGTTTTTATCCATTATATGCACAAATATTGAAATTTATTATTCATACACATATAAATATTACATTCTAAAATGGATTTAATATCTGGAATTATTAGTTATAAATTTTAAGAATAATTCCCACATTATTATTTTTAGAATAACTAAATTACTTAGGTAAAAATTAATTACCACAGTAAAATAAAAAATGGTTACGTGAAAAATATAAGAGTAATATACTAAACAAACCTCGTCAAGACACGCATAAAATTGTATTTTTATGGTATTATTGAGATTAACTTAGACCAACTTCATTATTTTCCAATTTGGATAAAATTCCCTTATGAAATATTTTCTCACGTTATATTAAGAAGTTATATTTTAATTGAATGTAATCCCCTCTACTAATAAAAAGTTCCCTCACCACAACAATTATAATAACATACAGAGCCGTTTGGTTTTACCCAAACTAAAAAAATCCACACCAACACTCATTTACACTTCTTAGAGGTTGTGGTTATCTCAAACTACTAACCAACATGGGATTAACATATGTTTCAATGGAGTTTTCTAAGGAGCAAGGTAAGACGTCCTAATTACTCCTCAATTTCAAATCCTTTATTATTATACAAAAATAATATCCATTTTATAGTGAAATTAATATTATTAATATAAAAAAAATTTATTATGATCATGTAATAATTTTTAACCACCCTTCATTTTTTAGTTAAAAAAACTAAAAACATCATCATGCATATGTGTAGATTACCTCCCTCTATGATTGGTATGTTAAATTTTTCATGACCACCTTACATAGAAAATTAAAAAGGGTAATTTAATGGATTAATATGACATTTATAACATATTTTTTTAATAATATTAACCATTATATTCTTTCATCATTATCCATATAAAATGAACGTGTCATCCGTGTATAAGTGTAGACTACCACCTCTAGAAAAGTGATATATTTCATTTCTTAATATATTATTATATTAATTATCAAAATCTATTATAATATAATTCACTAACTAGATAACATAAAAAAATATCATTATTCTTATATATCAATGATATTATTCTAAAAGTATCATTTTCTAAAACATACTCACCTAACAATTATAAGACGTTCTTATTTGGGTCAGTTTAACCTCCTACGGGAAAAAGGATAAAAATTTATATCATGGATGACTATGTAAATTTAACTAATGGTGTTGTTAGATAATAATGAAAAAATAGTAACTGGTTTATTGTTATATATATTTTATATTAATTTTTAAATTATTATTAACATACCTCCTTTCATTCCTTAACAATTACCTGAAATAATCACGTTTAAGATTTTGCTCTCATGAACTATGCCCATGTTCCATGAAAATGAACATGAGAATACATAAATAATTTTAAAATAATATTTCAATTAACTTTTTTAGGTATGATGGAAAATTTAACAAATAATGACGTTTGACGTCTCAATTATAAAACATATACAAAACAATCAAAATTACTGATATCTAATAATGAAAAAAAAACATTTACTAGATAGGGAAAATATAATGAATGATTATAATTAAAGATTTAAAATTTTAATGGATATGAATAATTTTATTAAATAGGTGATTAATATGGTTTTTTATACGAGAGATTTAAACACTTTTGGGAAAGTTAAGAGTAATGTTTATGAGTTTTCTTGACTAAACTTTTTTTCTTGAGTTGTAGATATTATTCTTTGGCTAGGTTTTTACAATATCGTTTTCTTATAAAATGTGCTAATATTATATTCACTTTACTCCTTCAATGTGTAATTATATTACCACATAAAAAACAAATTATTTTTATATTTCCGTCTTCTTAAAATATGATGACCTTAAGAATAATTCCCATCCACACAAAATAAATTCTTTCTCTTTCATGTATGTGTTCCCAATTCCTTCCAATATAATCCTGACTTATTTTTAAATAAAAATATATTTTATATAAAGTGATATCAAAATTTTTCTAATTTTTTTTTCAAATAGAATATTTATCACCCTTTTTAGGATGTGGGTTTTTAGTAACGTTTTTTAAAATATTCAATGTTTTTTCCATTAGTGATTTTTTGATATTATATTTCCTAAAAATTTAATTTATATAAAGTTTTTTGGTATTTCAAGGAATCATTATCAATGAATATATTAAAATTTAACACTTTTTAATTATTCTTTATTTACCTTTTCAAAAATTAATTTTGAAAGTGACCTGTAACATTATCTTTTTGACAATGTTAAAAATGGTTTCAATTAAATTTTATATTTTCCCAAACATTTTACTATTTATATCAAAAGTATTAATTTCTATAGAAATTATTTTTCATGAATAATAAATTAAATAACTTTATGAAATTCTATTTTTGGTTGATTGAAGTTTTTTAATCCACTTCTCTACTTTCGATATCATGTTATGGAAAACAATTTGGAATGTATATGGAATCTATTTTCATTCCATGGGTTCTTTAGGGGATAATTAATGATCAATTTTAAGAGAAAAATCTATATATGGATAATGATGGATGATGTTTTATATTTACCTATAATTAATTAGTTAAAGTTATATATATCATTAGATATAATAAACTATGAGTTATGATACTCAAGTCACTAATGTGATGTCAGTTATGATGCTTGAGTAACTAATGAGTTGAAATAAGTAATTCTCAGGGAACCATATACTGGGTCCTAGAATTTTAGTTCATGATTCACCATATAATGTTTATCTATGCTTATACTTGTTTTATACTTCTTTTTAATGTTATGTTTTCCTGATAAGCCACATTTTTTATGTTATATGCATATAATTATGACCCATGGATCATGATTATTATCTCATGCTTCGAAACATTTGGACTATTGCACATGTTTCTTCATATAATATTTAATGTCTATATATCACATCTTATATAATATTATTATTGTTTTATTCTGTTATTAATCATATTTTTCTCCACTACTCATGTTATCTCAAATGCTTATGATCAGACCCTTGATGACATATTGATATGTTTTCCTTAATCAAAATTCCAGCTCACCCTTTTCTAGTTTTCCTATTCACGAATTTACGAAGATGGTTATATCTTATGAGAATTTTATAATGGGTTCTAGTGTGGGTTTATTATATTGAATGTTATAGAAGTATTGTAAAATAACACTCTTATTTTGCTAGTCCCCAATGACACTAAACCTTCAAATCTTGGTATTGTGAGGTTATTATGAGATTTAATGTATATGTTATGAAAATGATATGAAATATATGTATATTTATCTTGTTTAATCTGACATGGCATCAAAGAAGGTATGTAAAGTATTTTTTTAGCCCCGAACCCATGAGGGAGGGTCTAGGTCACCTCAATTGGTATTGGAGCAGGGTTTTGTTTTTTTTCGGACATGTTTTGAGGTATTTAGTGAAAACCATAGGGATAAGTCTAATTTATAAGTTTATGTGTAGGATAATACCATGATATTTTGGATAAGTAGATATTATATGGTTTCATAGAAATTAGATCCCTAAATGGATATTGGGAAGTGAATATGGTTATAGAAGAGATTCACATAGGGGTAATCAATCCAAAAAATATTAGTTTTTTATAAAATCGATATTCATTTGGTGAATGATGAGTGGGAATAATACAACACACCTAGAATAAAACTCATTGGGGGATATGATTTGGTTAAACACATTTTCTTTATGGGCCATTATAAAGGATGTATTATGTAAAGAACATTGGTTAAGGTGTACTATAGAACCCATATTAAATAAAAAAACTAAACCTAGATTGATCTCGCTTGAACTAAAATACAACATGATTTAATAGAAGGGTAAAAAATTTCAACATTGGGTATTTTATGTAATTATTTCAGATAATTAATTTATGATGTTAATTTTTCATCACCTATGTTAACCCCCTTCTGTTTTAGTAATGTTTGGAGTTAGGTGAAATTGTGTTAACAATGGATTCAATAGAAAATTAAATGATATTTCTAAAAAGAAACGTAATGGGATGTAAAATGGGGTGAAAAAAATCATGAAATGATACTTGAGTTTTATAAATAATTACATGAACCATGTTCATTTCCTCAATACACCAAGGAAGTAGAAAATTGTAATTGTGTATTTCAGGAAACAATGTTGACCCTCCATTAGTGGATCTTATAATCCACTTATTACTGATCCATGAATCAATAATATAGAAAATATATTTTCTATTATCTAGTGATCAAAATGATAGAAATGTTTTTTGACCATTTTTCATTTGTATAGATAGGCTGACCAATAGTGGACTCTCTTGAATAATACCCCAAAAAAGGATAAAGTAGACTCCATGGAATTGGAGGAGTTAAATAAATTCTTTATGACCATGTATTTTTCTAAAACACCTCACATAAATATAGAGAGATAATTCATGGAATATAAAAAAGGAGAAATATTCCATTGGTATATATAAATAAAACATTATAAGTATGTAAATGCATGCCTCTAGTTTTATCTCTAACCATTAGAGTAGAATCGATCATTTTTTATATATTAAATGAAATACTATGAAAGACATCAGTTATAAGTGATTTTATTATCTACAAAGAAATTGTTCGATGTTCACTAAAAGAGGAAAAATAAATTGTGTTATATCATTATTTCATAGAAATGAACCGAAAAATAAAGACTCGTGAACATTTAAGAGAAAAAATGGGGGAAGAAATATCAACCACCTACTTACTAAATGTGATGGAATAAGAACCCAAAAATTGCCTCAATGAATCCGGAAGATGTTTTTCTAATGGTAGTATAGGACATCAAGCACATAATTTCCTAAAATTGGTAAATATGTTTGATAATGGAATAAAAGAAAATATAGTGCCTAAAATTCCACACCCACACTCCCATGCTCCAAATGTAAGGAGTTTTGGACATTATGCGAATTAATGACATAAATCAATGGTTGATAGAAATAAACAACTTCAGCAACCTCCTAAGACAAGGGAACAAGGGAAATCATATTCTATCACAACTATGGAAGTAGGTCAAGAAAATGTTGTTGAATAAGGCATAATGATCATCCACACTAGAAATATGAGTGTTGTAATTATGAATTCTTCATCCTACTACTTTGTTCCAAGAATGTTTTCTAGGAACATAATATCACTTCCTCTATAAATAGATGCCAAATTAGTAATAAAAAATTATAGTGTAATGATTATTACATCATATTTCAATAACTCCACTCGAGTATAAAATTATGTGAATTAGTTCCCTATAAATAATATTTACCATCACTTGGTGAATGTTTATGTCATATATGGAATGGGTTCGATATCACTACATATAGGATATGATAATTTCCAAGATAGGGAAATGATATTTAACATCATAAATCAACAGTTGATTAACTATTAACCAAATATTAACTATAAACTCCACATAAAAATTACTCTAGTTATATAGGAATTTTAACCCAACCATAAAGGTTATTTCATGAAAATTTTAAATGAAAATTCAATATTAGGGAGAAGCCTATTATGAGGAAAATGATATATTTACTAGGTTTTTAATATTTATATCTCTCAAGAAATTATATATTTAGTCATGTATATCTTTTAGATATGATTAAATATTTTAAATAGTGATTGAAAAATAAAATTATGAGGATTCAATTTATTTAATTGGGAAAATTTAAATCCTTTAGATTTTAGTCTCAATTTTTCTTTTAAATAAATACTATGTTCTGTAGATTTCTTCACACACAACACCAAACTAAAATGAACCATGAAAAATTGTATAAAAATTAATATGTAATTGTTAATTGGTGGGTAGAAACAAAGGTAAACATGTTTTGAAATATATTTATAAGCAACAATAACGTTTATTATTAATACTAAGGTATTGATAAAATTCAATTAGTATAGCTAAATATCTAATAAGACTAATTAAAGATTTAAAAAGTAACCTTTCTAAGAATTACATTTTCACGTGATTTATTTTAAGAAGCTAAATATAATATAGGCAAAATATTTTTTATATAAATAAAATATTAACACAAATTTAATTATTGATTAATAGAAAATGAGAATAAGAATAGTTATTAGTTTAAAATTTTATTTTTCATATGAACAATGTTTTTTATATTTTTTTAAAATTTTAATTGTCAAATTTTATAATTTTAATTTTAAAAAATAACTTTAATTTTAAATTAAACATAGAAATATTATCTTAGGATTATTTTTGGTATCTTTTCTAAAATTGTTGATTTTTAAGTGAATACTAAAAATTTAGTTGTTTCTAAAATTGTAGCATTTAGAGACATTTCAAGAAGTAAGTATAACATAAAAAAATAAAAAAATTTAAAGATAAAATATATATTTAATAATATAAATTATGAATTTAAAAATACTATTTTTAATTTATAAAACCCTTGTTTATCATTTTTGAAAATGATACAACATTTTCTTATAAAAATAGTTTTTTATCTTGTTTTTTAATTATGTTCTATAGAAATTAGGTATTTGATATTTTTAAAGTCACATAACTCTCCTTTAGTTAATAATTAACCAATTAGTTTTACTAAAATAAAAAAATTTGAATTTTTATCTAAAATATAATTTTCATTCTTAAAAATTTAATTTTTGAAAAAATATGTTTTTACATGTTAGTGAGCTAATGTTAAAAATATTTTTTTAAAAAAATATAAATAATATTTGATAAAAATAAATTAATATTTTATATTCAAGGAAAAAAATTATTTAATAAGGTCTATTTTACTTATATTAATTAAAATAAAATAACTTAATTACCTTTGTTAAAAATGGTGAAGTGAAAAAAATTAAAGAGTATAAAAATTTAAAAAAATGTTTAAATCTAGAGTGAAAATGAATGGTTAATGTATTATCTAATATAAATCACACCCAACTCTATTATTTTTTTAATTTTTATCCACTTTCTAGGTGAATCAAATTATTTTTTATGAAGAGGATATATTTACAAAAATACCACTCCCTCCACTTATAAAATGATTCCTCACCACACCACTTCTCCTCACATCCAATGACTTTTGGTTTAATAAAAATCTATAAAAATAAGTAAAAAGCACTCTTAGAATCTCCCTATATGTTTATTTAACTCTCAATTAACCAAAATTAAAATGATTAACCTAGGTTGAAATGGTGTTCTCCAAAAAGCAAGGTAAAATGTCGGAATTTCCCCTTGATTTTAATTATTTTTCTTTATTTCACCTCTTTATTATCTATTTTATCTATTATTTTAAAAATAATAATAATTACTGTTATAGTTAAATTTTATTATGATGATATAAATATAATTAACTTCTCTTCCATTTTATTTAAAAAATGAAAACATTATCGTGTATATGTGCAGATTACCACTTCCTAGAACAACATGTTTTCTTTTTCATAACCACCTTACAGAGAATGTAAAAGGGGTATTTAATGTATTAATGTGATATTCATAACATTATTATGATTATATAAAATATAAACCATCCCTTACCTTCATCCATATCAATAGGAGATGAACGTGTCACGTATTCATACGTGCATACTACCACCTCCATGAAAGGGACATATTTCATTATTTCAATATAGTGTTTTACTATTTATCAAATCTCCTATAATATAATTAAAAAAATTAAAAAAAATATAAATTATATTATTATTGCTCTGTAATAATTATATTATGCCAATATATTAACGTTCAAAAACATACTCACCCATTGATTATACATGTTATTGTTTGGATCATCTTAACTGCCTATATGAACCATGCTATAAATTTAAATAATGAGTTTCTATGGAAACATAACTACTAAAGTTATTACATATTAGTTATCAAATAATATTTGGTTTATGGTTTTGGAAATTTTATATTAATATTTACGTTATTATTGAGATACCACATTTCATTTGTTAAAAACTACATGAAATAAGCTTATTATGGATTATGTTCGCATGAACCATTCCCATAGTTAACATCGAATGAACATGGGGATGAATAAATAATTGAAAAATAATAATTAATATTTTTTTAAGCTGGATATGATCATATTTGTAACTAATAATAGGTTTTTATGTCTCTACTATAAAACTTGTATGAAAAAATAGAAATTACTAACATTTGATAATGAAAATAAACATTAAATAACTAGGGAACATATAATGAGTGATAATAATTAAATTATAGATATATTATTGGATGAATTTTTTTTATTAAATAGGTGGTTAATATAGTAATGTTAATGAGATAGGAGAATGAATCACTTCATGTAAGTCATGAGTAAAGGTAAGGGGATTTCTCGACTAAATTTTTTTTCTTTAGTCATAATTATTCATCTTTTACAAGATTATCTTCTTATAAAATATGATGATATTGTATTTATCTTCCTACATAATCTCTAGGTAATTATATTATCCCATTAAAAATATCATCTTTGATGGATTTAATTCTTCTAAAAATTTGACCTTGTTAATAATAATTCTCATCCACAGAGAATAATCTCTTTCTCTTCAATATCCATGTTCCCCTTTCCTTTCAAGGTTTTACTTACTAATTTTAAAATAAAAATATTTTTTATTTATAGTTAACATTAAATTTAACTTTAAATATTTTCAAATGGAATATTTATCTTCCTTTTTACACCGTCTATTTTCAATAAAGGTATTTTAAGATATTAAAATGGTTTCCCCTTCCTTTATTTTAAATCCAAGAAATTATAATGTATGTACATTGTATTCAATAGCTTGTATGACACGCAACACCAAACACATAAAGGAATATAATATCCTAATACTTTATAATGTAATTACTATTTTATATAAATTCATCATAACATATATCTTGAAATCCACCCAATACTGAGTTATCTTACACCACACACAACAATGAGTTTCTTCGATAGAATATGTTACACCCAAGACCATGTTTTCCCGAACAACAATATATTATTAAAATATTAATATTTAAAATAATAAGATATAAACTAGCCATTAAAATAGAGGTTGTGAATAAAATTGAATAACTTTTGAAAATATATTGTTTACATAAATATAAGATGAATTCTTAGGTTACTAATTAATTAAAAATGAATTTTAAACTAATTGACTATAAAAGATTTTTTTTTATTCTCAGAACATTTTTATCCTAATTAATTAAATTAATTAAATATATTGAATGATATTAAAGAAAATATACATTTTATATATTCAATAAAATAATTTTTATATTTATCACAAAGATTTGATAGGCATATGATATGAATTAATCATATTGTATGCTTAAAAATTGTACTTTTATAAAATGAAATTTTACCATCTTTTAATGGAAAATGTATTTTAAATAATTTTTTTGAAATTTTATATATTTTATTCCTAAAAATTAAATTCTTTTTTGAAATATAAACCTAAAAATTTGTTTTGGGTGAATATGTTTTATTTTTTGTGAGCTTTAATTCTATGATGAGTAGTGAAAAATAATAAATTTTAGTTCAAAACTAGTTTTTCAACTAATTTATTTATAAGGATATATTATATTTTCAATTTTTTGAGTGTCACATTAGATAAAGTATAAATAAATTAATCCAATTAAGGTAATTTTAGTCAATTTTATTATGAAATTATATGAAAAAAATTGTAAATTTTTGAACACTTTTACATTAATTCATAAATTGTCATCCCATGTGTGGGATTAATTTTATATTACATTCTTCCACTTCTGCAATTGATATTTGTAAAAATTTATTCCATATGTGGAATAAGAATAATTTCTAATTTATAATAATCTTAAATTAGTTTTTGGTGAAAAATATTATGGAATGCGACTAAAAATAATTATAACGATTAAGTGAAAAATTAGTTTAACAAAGGACTAAACCATATTCTTAAGAACCAAAATGACCTATACACCTATAAAACATCTCCCAGATGGCCATATTAAGACCCCATAATACATTTTATCTACATTTTTCCATTATATAATCCAAATTTCATAGGTGAAATGGGTGGTGTAATTACCTTTTAAAAATTCACAATAATTCCACTCCTCCACCATAAAAAGGCACTAAACCCTCCACTTCATCACACCTCTCAACACAATTTGGATCAACCAAAAACTAGCCATATAGATCATTAAATTACATACCCTCAAACTATCAACATAAAATTGGGAATAAATCCATCCATGGTAGCCCTTTGGTGAAAACCAAAAGGAGTTACTTGAATAATAGGTAACATCATTTCTCAAGCTCTTTTGTTTAATTTTTATCCTCCACCCCATAAATTCTAATTATAAATTTCTTATATAAAAAACATATTATACTAAATATAATGAAATGTTTTCATTATAATGGTTTTACCTAGAATCAAACACACTTCCATCTAATGGGTAATGAACTTACCATTCATGAACGGGGAACTACTGCCTCATGAAACGATGATTGTTGGTTTTTTTGCTTTACCACCATTCATTGTTCATAATTGTAATGGAAAATAAATTTATATAAGATATATCTAATATTTATAAGTACTTTATTATTATTTAATAATTATATAACACATACATTTATGATTTACATTTTGTGGTAATATGATAGCATCATTTTTGTAAGTGTGGACTACCACCTCCTCAAAGCGATGTGATTCGTTCACACTATACATCGATACATAATGGATGGTTTTAATAAAACTATGTAAAATATATGATATAGATGTTATAATTTAATTATAATATGAATATAAATATATATAATTTAATTTTCATTCTTTTAAAGTATGACAAGAAAATGAAAGTACCCTTCAGGCGTACGTACGACCGGCTATCTCCATGAAAGGTGCATTTCATTTCTTATCTCAAAACATTATTGATTATTATAATTACTTATATACTGAATATATGATTATTAAATAATTTTTTAAATTCTTTATATGATTAAATAAGGATCTATGTAATAGGAACAACAAATAACATGCCAAAAATAACTCGAGAAACTAGGTAATTATCATTCAAAATAGTAAAAATAATGAAAGACTAATAACAAAAGGGAAATAAGATATTATAATAGTATCATATATGATATCATAAATATTAATATAGTTCTTGAATAAGTTATATACATATTTAAAACTCTTATATGAGGGTTTAAATGATGTTCATCCAAAAGTAAACACAAGGTAAGGGATCCTGATCTCACTTTTCACTCTGTGAGGAATACACCATATTCACCACTTAAATAATTATTTTGTGCATATATTTATAATTTTTGATATACTATATCATGAATTATTTTATTTAATGGTTTTTAACAGTTTCATTTAATGTTATTCCTCATATATTATAATGATTACAAGGTTTCAATGTGGTATGGGACACTTTGGAATGTTTAAAGATTATTTTCCCCAAGAATAATTGTAATGATATTTCAATGGTATTTTTATTATTTGGGTAATAATTTATTTTGTTTCACATAATGTCTTATATATGGATTACATACTACCAAATTGAAATATAATAACATGATTCATTCATTATTTATTATATTTTTAGTTATATTTTTAATTATTTCATCCAAGGGCATTTACACTTGAAGTTTCCAAGTTGAAAAGAAATTTCATAACACAATTCTATTTAATTGATTTATATTACACCATTATTGTCATTAATATTCTTTGGTTTTGTGTATAAATACTTTTGATTCACTTTTTATGTATTTTCACTTCTCTTATGTTGATTTATAGTTTAATCACTTAATCTCTTCGTCGATTGATTCTAATTTCAACATTATAATCTTTTTAAGGGTTTAATTCAAAATCCCATTTTATTCGAGATAATTTAGACAAGTATTTATATTAGAGGAACTAATTTGATCACAGTTTAATAAAACCTTTCATTTTATTCTCTTATAGTCATTAATGACCCTTTTTAATTAATAGTAACATTTTTAAAATATTTTGTACTCAAAATGTTTGAAAGAAAACCCAACTTAATTTTTCTCTATAATATGAGTACCTTTTTTATTCTAAAAACACAGTTTTCTAAAATGGTTCTAAAATTTATTTATACTTTCATAAATGAGTTGTTAAATAAATTTTTACATTTTTTCTTTTACAAATTTCTTTAAAATAATCTTGTTTTCGTTTTTTAATAAATTACTTTTCTTACCTATTGACCATGAAAAATTAATGTTTTTTATACCTTTTATGACATGAGAAAAATTACCCTCCATCATTTCGTAGAAGCTTCATTTTCAAGTATAAACAATTAATTTTTAAATAATTGTTTTTTAAAAAATGTTTTTCAAATAAAACTATTTTCAAATTTTTTTTCTAAATAAAAAGGATATTTTCCTTAATAATGTTTTAAAAATATATTTTATCGTATTTGTATTCAACAATAACAACAAAAAAATTTTTACTCCACTTTTGAAATGTTTTATTGATACTATACTTATTCTTTATTTTGATGGTTCATGATTGATTTTGTTATATATTTTATTGACCCTCACTTCCTTGGTTCCCTTGTAAGATCCCTTGAAATATTCAAATTACTATGATCAATAGACATAGAATTTCCCCAAATTATCCACATAATTAATCATGGATTCGTTTATTTCATAAACCACATATCATTTTTACATAAGGTGTTTACTTTGAGGGTTTTACGACTTTCTGGTAAAATATTTGATATATTTATAACCATTATTCAATAAATATATTTGATATAGAATATTCTTTATTAATTAATTTTATTACTCGATATGAGGAATGATATGAGCAGGAAATAATTGACGGGGAATAAAATTTTTATAGCCCCTAAATGCATCAATAAGTATTAATGAGACAAATTTTTTTGTGCAAATTAAATAGGATTATACCTATAGTTTTAAACAATGTGGAGGATAGATCTTGAAAGTTTAGGATTTCATGTTCTTAGGAAACGACTTTTAATAATTAAGCATTACCTTAAATTGGACTCAGTTATTATTTATTCATTAGAGTTTTCTTCAACATATCTAGGGACTCATTTCATTTTGAGTTCATTGATTAAGGGGAACACATTTTTAGTTTCTTACCTTTCCATATTGATTTTACCTTATCCAATTATTTTAATGGATCATGTTTCCATTTATTACCTTTCAAAACTGATTATACACTTATTTCTCAGGTTATTGATATCATGGGATGCATGTTTAGTTATTTACCTTTCCATAATGATTAATCTCATTGAGTCATTATATATTCCATTGTACTTACCCTCAATGATCATTTTATCCCACCGTTATTTTATTTCCATTCACCAGGTTTCCTTGAAGTTTACTAAGAAAGATATTAAAGGATACATTATTTGGAATGATTTTATACAAGTAAAAAGTTATTTTTTAATATTGAACTGTGTATGTATTTAGATTTAAATGTATCTAATTCCAATGTAATGATAACATTACACCATCTACGAGATTTATGGGGTCAGGTCATTATATTTGGTATCATAGAAATTTGACCAGTAACCATGGGAATAAGATTTAGAAAACATAGATTAGAGAATATATCCATAAATTATAATTTTAGGATATTTATAGAAGAATATTATAAAATTTTGGTAAGGTAGAGATCATGAGAGTATTCTTAGAAACAGATCATGGAATGGATACTACAAGTGGAACTAGTTGTGGAACCGATTTTCCTAGGGGTGACCACTACGACAAGGTGTGTCGAGCCTAAATCGAGTGTATCCTGGTACAAGAAAAACGGGCCTTATTGGGCCTTTAGTTTGACACACATAAATGGTATTTTTAGGATAATTCACATTTTCATTACAATCCATTGTTATAGATTTGAATAGATAAGGAAAATAAAATTCCCAAGATAAAACATAGACTAAGGAAGGACCTATGTTTGAATGAAACAGATAAAGTATATATGTATTTAGTTTGAATTGAAAACCTTAGTTAAAATGATATTTAATTATTAACCTTATTTCAAGGATTTCTATCATATTTCTTTGGGAAATTATATAAATATGGTTTTAGAAAAGGACAACCTATATACTGGGAGAAAACTCATCATGTCAGGAATGGTCATGGGACTTGAACCCATGATCAAAGGATGACAAGATTTTATCACCTACCACTGCCTACAAGATGTCCTGGTTAATGTGTCATTATTTTTTGTTAAAAAATTTGAAGAATAAGTAATAATGATAAACCCATAGTGTTACTTTTTAGGTTTAGATATTAATGTATTAACCATACTAGATTTATAGAATAGTTAGAGGAAAATTGAAAGGATTTTCATTGTTTTTTGGGCCTTACAATCCATTACACGTTTATTTTAGTGCTTCAGGAATCAAAGATAATTTTTACATATCCATTTCTTGAAGTAATGGATGAAGTAGAAATTGATCAAATCAAAACAAAATGATGAAAATGTGCTTATATAAATATTTTATGTTAATATATTTCTTTATATCTTTAGGAAGTATATGAATTACCATATATTTGGAAAATCATATTAAAACAATTGTTTTTTTCTAATAACTTCATTATTGTTTAACTGATGTTATTTTGATCATCATAGATTTATAAATTTGAGGTCCTCAAAATTCAAATAACAATTCACTTGTTCATGAATTTTGAACCCAATAACTCCCTATAAATATTTATGAATTTCCTCCATGAACATATCTATAGTTTACACTACTTTTCTTCTACATAGAGACTTAGTTATATGTCCCTCCACGTAGAAATTTTACCTCCAATTCTGCATTATCTAGAGGATTTTTTATGAAACCTTCTCATGATGTGGGATTTGAACATAGAAAATATCAAAATATTTATTACAAATGATGATCTTAAATTATGAGGATTAAATTTAATTAAGGGAGAATGTAACACCCCTAAATTCAAAAGTAAGGACATTTTATTCAATGGCGTGTTTGACAAGCAGCACTAAGCACATAAGGGAATATAATATATCATTAATTTATAATATAATTACTATTTTAAATTAATTAAATCTATAATATATCATGAAATACACTCAATAAATATTTATCTTGAGTTTTATCCAAGAAAGAGTCTACTCGATAGCTTGTGTTACAAACAAGACTGAGTTTTACCAAACAACAACATATTATTAAAATATTATTATTTAATGTTAAATGATATAACATATAAATTAAATTACAGGTCATGAATATAATTAAATAGGTTATGAAAATATATTTTTTTACAAAAATATAAGATGAATTCATAGATTACCAATTAATTAGAAATGAGAATAAAAACCAATTGAATATAATGAATTTTTTATTATCACGATGATGTTTAATCCCAATAAATTAATTTAATTAAAAATAATGAATGATATTAATGAAATATATATGTTATATATTCGGTAATGTTTTTTTGATATTCATCCAATATATTTTATTTTCATAAGATAAGAATAATTAGAATTGTATGCTTAAAAATTATATTTTTCTAAAAATGAATGTTTTTTGTATTTTAATGGAGAAACAGTTTTAAATCCAATTTTTTGAAATTTTCAAAATTTATATGTCAATATAAACTCCATTTTTGAATGAGAAACATCAAAATTAGGTTATGTTGAATATCTAGTATTTTTTGTGAAGTTTCATTTTTTGATTAATAGTGAAAAAAACTAAATTTTAATTCAAAAATGGATTTTTTATAATTTATTTATAAGAATAGATTATAATTTATATTTGTTTTAAAGTAAAATTAGATAAATTATACATTATTTAATCAAACTAAGTTAATTGGAATCAATTTAAATTTGGAATTATGTATAAAAATTTGACACACATTTGAACTGTTTTAATTTATAAACCTGCATGGTCATCCTCTCTATTGGATAATTATAAGTTAAATTATGAAATTTATGTGATTGGAATTTTGAAAAATGAATTAAATATTTTGAATAATAATATTTTATAATTTATAATTTGGTGAATTTACTTTTTTACAATCAATATTAGGGAATGTGATTAAAATTGATAACAATGATTAAGATAAAAATTAGCATAAAAATGGATAAATGTTAAACTTAAGAGAAAAAATTACATAAGAACATGTCTAGAATCCATTATCTGACCATATTTAGATCATATAATCCCTTTTATATACATTTTATGGTTATTTGAGCCACTTTTTATTGGAAAAACGTGGGTGGAATTTACTTTTCAGAAATGTACAATAATGCCACTTCTCCTCCACTATTAAAAGGCACAAACCCCTACCATTTACTCTCACCTAACAAAAAAATTTGGATGGACCAATACCAGAAAGTATGGAATACAACCTCCTCTATATGATTTGATTCAATCACGCTATACATGGAGTGTATAAAGTATGTTTTTAATAATGATATGTCACATATATGACATATATATGGAATTTTAGTTATAATATAGATATATATATATATATATAATTTACTTTTAATATATTTAAAATACAAAAATGAATGGAATGTAGAGTTCGTGTGTAAGTACAACCTACAATCTCCACTAACGATGTGTTCCATTTATTATCTCCAAACATTATGGATTTTTATAATTACACATATACTAAATATATATGATAATTAAATATTTTTTGAAATTTTTGAGATGATTAAATAATTATATAATTAATAGTTACATCAAATAGAAAGTCTAAACATACTCAATAAACTAGGAAATTAACATGAGAAATAGTGAAAATAAAGAATGATTACTAACAAATGGGTAATAAGATATCATAAGAGGATTATATAGGATATCATAAATATTAATATGGATCTGTAATAAGTTAGTGAAATGTTTAAAACTATTATATAGGAGTTTCGAGGACTCTCACCTGAAATGAAATAGAAAGTAATAGATTATTGTCTCACTTTTCTTTTTGTAAGGAATACACCATTTCCACCACATACTTCTTTTTTTAGGGGTATTTAATACCCCTTATGATAAGTTATATAATGAATTATTTTATATTTATGGTATTGGAAACATTAATTTAATGTTATACCATCATTAGGCTTATGATTCAAATGTTTCAAAGTGGTATGGGAAATATTGGAATGTCTTCAGATTATGGTCCTCAAGAATAATTTTAATTATCATTAACAATGATAATTTCTTGTTAAAGAATAATTGTTTTTGTAAATCAAATTTATTATATATGGTTTACATAATTCCAAATTGACATGTAATATCATGATTTATTATTTCTTTATTATATTATGAGATTCTATTTGAATTATTTCATCTATGATTGTTTTCACTTAATGCTACCAATTGGTAAAGAAATATCTTAACTGAAGTCTTTTTCATTGAGTTATATCACTTATTCATTATTTTTAGTATTATATGATAATGTGTTTAATGAATTTTTAATTTCTATTTATTTATATCAACTTTTCTTATTTGAATTTACATTAGATACACATAATATATTTGGTTGGTTAGAGTAGATCACTCAAGAGGGGGGGGGGGTAAATTGAGTGTCTATAAAAATTTCTGTTAAAATTGGTTATTTAAAATAACACCCCCTTTAAAAATAAAATCAAAGTCAGTTTTTAGTGAATTTATAAGTGTTCTAAATGTTCAATTAATTTCTCAAAAGATTGATTAGTTCTCATCTTTAACAATCTAAAGATTAGTCAAAATTTTGAAACTAATATACTGAATCAAAATAGATATAAAAACTTGTTAAAATTACTATCAAAGTTTAGTTTATATTAATGTGAAAAATAAATATTAGATTAAAACACCAGAAAAATAACTTATCAAGTAAAACAAGCGGTTTAGTCAAAAGATGAGATATAGTCCTCACCACTTGGTGATCAACTTCCACCAAGTAATTTATATTAATAAACTTTTTATCTACACCTTAGATCAGTGTTCACAATAGCACATAGGGCTGTCGAGGTCACAATTGACCTCCACCACAGTTAGTCATGGGAAAACTATCAAACAGACCACACATGATATCTTCCATAGTTCTACATGGGATGCAAGAGTAGAAAGGGATTGAGTGTGAGGATATTTTAATATCCCTCTGTTATGCTCAGGAGACAGTGTGTGACACAAATAGATACACACACCGATCAACTAGTAAACACAAGATCACACTAGAGTTATAAATGAAGAATAGAGTTTTTAAATCTCTGTGTGTTATGCAGTAAAACACTGGACTCAATGGATGTAGAGAAAACGATATTCGAGTCCTGTTTTGGATGTTGGCTCCAAAACAGAGTTTCGTAGTCTCTGTAATCTAGCTTCCTGGTGTGTAAAGGATTAGTTCTTCGATGTTAGGATATTCAACATGATTTAGTACGATGCATCTTGTAATATTAAATTTCTTGTATACTGGACCTTTGAGTTCTTCTATTTGCAATATCTTGTATATTCGCACAGTCAGCCTTTTTGTTTTCTCTAGCGAGTTATGTGTCTCTCTTTTTAGGTTGATCTTGTTATCCTTTTGTACTTCAAGGTCTCGTAGGTATGAAGATCTCCCCATGTTCATATACCTAGTACTGTCTACAAATAGTCCTATAGACAACATTAAATAATGTCAGAAACATTAATTTTGTCTAAATATGACTATTAGAAATAAATTTCAATTAATAAATTTGAAACTGTTATTTATGACTCTCAGTGAGTCATAATTATTACTCTTTCATCATCGTCCTATTAAACTCAGTGTGTCATCATCGACATGTCATCTTTGGAATGTAAACTTCAGTGTATCATCTTCAGTGCATCATCTTCGATGTGTCATCTTTGGTGTGTCATCTTCGGTGTGTCATCTTTGGTGTGTCATCTTCGGTGTGTCGAACATCCGTGTGTAGAACATCGGTGTGTCGAACATTGGTTGCAAGACTAGGCCTTCTCTCTAACAACATGAAACTGTGATATTGCTCTATAATGACTGGTTGAATTTGTGAAGGAGTCTGAGATACAGTCGTTGGAGCAGGAGGACGAGAGTGAGTACCAATGGAAGCATTAGGAGGGACCACAATTTCTTCAGCCTGGACATGAAAATATGGAATAAGGAGGATGATAAAATCATTGATGATTTCACCACTAAATAGCATAGATTTTTTGAAGTCATCCTTATTCTCCATGAATTTATTCAGCAGAGGGGTAAAATCCTTCAATTGAGAATCTTGTTTCTTGAACACTTCTATGTCTGGGGGTATTCTGAGATTTTTTTTTCTAGAATCTTGAAGCTATCTATTAGATCATTCTTGGTATAAATATTAGTAAAGTACTTATCCACTTTCTCTCTAATCTATTTCTGAGCAGTAAAGGCTTCATTTGTGCACTTCCTGACCATAATTTACACAAGGTCTGTATTTCAATAGACCTTTTCGAGAGTTTCTTTGTTTGAAACACTCTAAATTTTTTGGATTTCCTCTCTCATCACATCCATGAGAGATTCCAAATCAGCAACAGCTTTGGTCCTACTCCTAGAGATAGAAGGGTCCGTAATCATTTTTCCAACATGCTCTTTTAATTTCTTCAAATCTACACTAAGTAGATGAGTCACCAAGTTCCTATGAACATCCAGTACACTACTAAAGGAGGTCATGAAATCAGAGGTTAGAGAATTTAAATCATTTATCAACTTCCTTAATTCTTCTCTCAACAAGGTATTATGTCGAATGATGGTTTCAGCTGTAGTAATGAGATTTTGATGAATCTATTGGATTACCATCCTTGCAATCTTTGTTTCATCAACATTTGAGATACCTATCGAAGTAGAGGCTTCACTTCTGGATCCAACTAAGTCTTTCCCTGACTCACATATATCATTTTTTAATTGCTCCAAATCAGCCTTAGTGACATAGTCACTAGGAACTGTCTATGATACTGGGTATACCACTGCAGATGCAACTGGTGGAATAGGTTCTGCTTCAGCTTGGGTTAGTGGAACAGGAGGAGGAGGCACCCTCTCTTCATCTAGGTTATATTCCAACCCAAACAGAATGTACCCTGGATCATTATTCCATTCTCATGTACATGTAAAGTCTCTTGGTTCAACAATGTCAATCCTGATCCTTCTTCCTTGAGGCTCATGAAAAACTTCAACTTCATCAGCTTCTTTATCCTGTCCTATAGCCATAATGACATTTCTGGGTACTGGTATCAGCTGTGCTTGAGGTTCTGAATGTGCTCTTCCCACTTCAACTTCTCCAAGTACTTCCTCAATTTGAGGAACATGATCCTCAACTTCTTCTGCATGGACACAGCTATATGTTCATTTAATTGCAGAATGATTTATTGATTTTTAGCATTAGGATGGATTGATCAGTCCTCATGACTAGAATCTCTATGATCAACATCTTCCTATTCAATAGGCTTAGCACCATTACCAGCTCCATGTACAGATTCCTCATTGGATCTATCAACTACTTGTTGTCCCTCTTTTAAAGAATCAATTACATGCTCACCATTTCCTCCTTCATCCTCATCACTATCATCCTTATCAAAATCCTCATGTGATTTACTTACATAACCTTCAACATCAGTAACCTCGGTCTCTTCCTCATCCTCATCACCTAACAAGAATTATCTTGAGGGTAAGTCTAAAGTTGGACTAGTAGGTTCATAAGACTTTTCCTTGGGACTTTAAACAATATCATGATCACTTCTATCATCAAAAGGAGATCCTTCTTCCCTTGGAACTTCAATTTCAGCTTCCTCATCAGAATAAATAGGTTCTTCTTCTAGTTTGATTCCTCGATCAACTTGATCCTTTGAGCTGTTAAGATGTTCAATTTGATTGAAATCCTCATACAACCATTCCTCATCACCTACCTGACATTTCATCCATAGATTCTAGAAGATCTTCATTATTTTACAAAAAAACTTTTTGAAGGAAGAAACCAATACATGCACTTATCACTTCATCTCCATCTTCCACCCAACCTATCCTTTTTAACATGGCAGAAACCATCCTCGGATAGTAAAAACATGTTTCCTTCATGGATGGATATATCAAATCAGATACATGCACCATTAGATACCTACACAAGTTCACTTTTATCCCATTTTTTCAACATATATATCAGGAATAAATCTTGATACTTCATAGAAGAGAAATCTCCCTTCCTTGGGTAGATTTGATGTTGTAAAAACTTAAAAAGAAACCTTACCTCTCCTTCAAACTCACTTGCAATAGTCGTCATAGATTCTCCATTACTAGTCAGCTCCTTCAGAGCATCTTCTTAAGAGAATAAATCAGAGTAATGTGGAATATTAACTTGATAATTAGCATAGAAACCTTGATGAGGCATCTCCAAGAACTCATCCCATTCCTTAGATGAAAAAGATATTTATTTTCCCCTTTCCATTGACTTCATCTTAGATTCCTTAGCTTCATCTAGGGATATCTTCAAATGTTGATAAAATTCATGTACTAGTTGGGGATAATAAGGCCTTTAATTACTAGAGAACTAGCTCAGCCATCCTTGAGATTCTAGCACTCTCAATAAAAATGAGTTTCTTGACAGAAGGAACTCAAAAGATACTTCTTTTTCATTCGTAGCCACTCATCTTTCCAAACTCGGTTTTTAGTCCCACTAGACTCACCATTATGACGCTTAGTAGATGGAGATTTTCTTGGATCCTCTATAGCGTTCTTGGTCCATTACATTTCTAGGTTTCATATTTCAAATGAGTTGAGAGGTCACAGGTCAAGAGATAGAGTGAAAAATGGTATAAGGATTTACAATAGTGGGAAGGTGAATGGTTGGGATGGATCAAACATTGTATATCATTTATGGATTGTCAATCGTAAAGCATAAAATTTCAATGCGTCAAAGAGAATACCAAAACAATGACACTTTATTTAAAATAGATAAAAATAAAAAATAAACCTTACATTTATCAGTGTTATTGAATCAGTTTTACAAAATTGGTTTCCCAAGATCGGTTTCAAAGATCGGTTTGAAATGATAGGTTTTAAGGATCAGTTTGACAATATCAGTTTCAAGGATCAGTTTTACAAGATTGGTTTCAAGGATCGGTTTTACAATATCGGTTTCAAGGATCGGTTTCACAAGATCGGATTCAAGGATCAGTTTCACATGATCGGTTTCAAGGATCAGTTTAACTAGATCTATTTCATGGATCAGTTTCACAAGATTGGTTTAAAGGATCTGTTTTACAAGATCGGTTTCAAGGATTGGTTTCACAAGATCAGTTTGACAGGAATTTTGAGATTTATCATTCCTAGTTCATGTTTGATGTAGTTCATTCTATCATAGTTTAGGGTTTTAGTGAATATATCAGCAAGCTGATGCTCTTTCCCAGTAAACTCAAGAGTTACATCACCTTTTTGACAATGATCTCTCAAAAAGTGATGTATTACATCAATATGATTTGTTATTTATTGAGAAATTAGATTATTATAAATTATAAAAGCACTTGCGTTATCAGTATTTATGGGGATATGTATGAATTGAATTCCGTAGTCTAATAAGGTGTTCTTCTCCCACAAAATTTGTGCACAACAACTTCCACCAGCAATGTATTCTGCTTCAGCAGTTGATAATGCAACTGAGTTTTTCTTTTTACCACACCATGATATTAGAGACATTACCAAAAAAAATAACATGTTCTAGATGTACTCTTTCAATCTAACTTACATCCACCAAATTCAGCTTCTGAATATCTAATTAAATCAACAGGTTTTACTTTAGGATAAAACAATCCAAAATTAGTTATATACTTGAGGTATTTGAAAATTCTTTTAACTACATTTAAATGTGAATCTATTGGGGTTTCTTGAAATCTCACACACATACACACACTGAAAATAATATAATTCCTACTATAAGTTAATTACAACAAACTCCCAATCATTCTACTATAAGGAGTTTGATGAACTAATTTTTCATTATCATTAAGATCAAACATACATGTACAACTCATAGGAGTTTCACTACTCTAAATTCTATCAAATCCATACATTTTCAATAGATATTTTGTATACATACATTGATTTAAAATAATACCTTTTTTATTTTGAAATATTTGAAATCCAAGAAAATATTTAAGTTCATTCATTAAACTCATTTCATAATTTCTTTGCATTATTTTTGAAAAATAAGTACATAAAGAATGTTTAGTAGATCCAAAAATAATATAATGTCCATATATTTGGGCTATTAAAATATCTTTTGAAATTATTTTTATAAATAATGTAGGGTCTTCATGTCCTTTTGTAAAGAATTTAAAAATAAGAAAATTACTCAACCTTTCATACCAATATCTTGGAGATTGTTTCAAACCATATAATGCATTAGATAATTTGAACACATGATTTGGAAAATGAGGATTTGTATAACCTAGGGGTTGTTCAACAAAAAAAGCATCAACTATATAACCATTTAAGAATGAACATTTATCACCCATTTGATAATGTTTAAAATCTAAGTGTGCTGCATATGAAAGTAAGATCCTAATTGATTCAAGTCTAGCTAGTGGTGAAAAATTTTCTTCATAACCAGTTCCCTCTTCTTAATTATATCCTTGTGAAAATATTCTAGCTTTATTTTTTGACTATATTTCTAGCTTCATATACTTTATTTCTAAACACCCATTTGGTTCCTATGGTCAATGTATCCATCAGTCTATCTAGAAGATTCCAAACTTTATTTATTTTAAACTGATTAAGTTATTTTTGTATGGACATTACCCAAAATTCATCTATGATCGCATTATTGATATTTTTAGGTTCAAGCTATGCCAGGAAGGCTTAATGTTCAACCTAATTTCTCAAATAAGATCTCATTTGTGTTCCTATATCTAAATCTATAACAACAACATCTAGGGGATGATTTTTAAGGGCCTTAGTTGGTCTAGATAAGGTAGGACTTTATATTTCAAGTTATTCAGGTTGATATGGTTCACTATTTTTAGGATATGAAGAATTTCCAGAACTGGATGTTTTCACAGATTCCATCATATGACGATTTTAGGATTTATCATTAATGTCCAGATTGGACATATCCTCCTCAATATTTTCTAGTGAGGTCTTGGGCTCATGTGGATCTGCTTCATCAAACTTGATATCTACAGATTATTCCACTCATTTGGTTTTCTTATTAAGGACTCTATATGCCTTTCTTGATGTAAAATATCCAGGAAATGTTCCTTCATCACTTTTATAGGAGAATTAATCTAAATTATCAATAGTGTTCAGAATATAAACTTTACATCCAAACACTTTTAAATAACTTACTTTGGGTTTCCTATTATTCCATAACTCATAAAGAGTTTTATTAAGGATGGTTATGATTAAGACTCTGTTTATTATTTAACAAGATATATTAACAGCTTCAACCCATAAATAATTATGTGGGTCCTATTCATTGAACATAGTTCGGGCAATTTCATGTAGAGTTTTATTTCTTATTTCTACAACACCATACTATTGAGGTGTCTTAACCGTAGATAAATTATGATAATAGCCATTTAGTGAGAAAAAAGATTCTAAATCTTGATTCTCAAACTCATGACCAAGATCACTTCTTAAGGATTTAATCTTAAGTCCACTAATATTTTCTACAGTCCTAGCATACTTGGTAAAGTGTGAAAAAGCTTTACTTTTGTGAGCTAGGAAAAAGGTCCAGGTGAACCTAGAGAAATAATCTACAAGAAAATAAACATAGTGCTTCCCATTGAGTCTCAAAACTATATATGGTACAAACAAGTCCAAGTGAACCGATTAAAGAGGTTGAGAAGTAGTTACTTCCTTCTTTGGGTTGAAAGTGATTTTAGGTTGCTTTACTTTTTTACTAGGATTACATATTTTATTGTTTGGAATCTCTAATTTGTGTAAGTCCTTAACTAAACATTTTTCTATTTAACATCCTAAGAGAGTGTATGTTGTAATTTCATAGTCTTCTATGCCCTATCCAAGACTCTTTATGAAATAAATTTATACAAGAGACATTCTATGATGCTAGTGTTTCTAGATTTATAGAATATACATTATCATTTCTAAAAGCAGTAAATACTATGTTATTATTGGAATAAAAACATGGCATGAATCATTTTTGAATTTAACTTTAAACCCATCATCACAAAATTGAGTTATACTGAGCCGGTTATACTTTAACCCATCAACATACAATACATTTGAAATTGAAATAGAGTTAGGGTTACTAATCTGGCCTAGGACGATGATTTTTTCTTTACCATTACCACCAAATGTGACATATCCTCTATCAATCTTGATAAGAATTTTAAAGATTGAAAAATACCCTATAACATTTCTTGAACACCCATTGTCCATGTACCACAACTTTTTAGAGGATCACTTTAGGCAGTTTATGTACAAAATAGTTCATCTAAGAAACAACATTGGTACCCATATTTTTATGTGTCCACTTACATTAGTGATATAAGCTTTAGGAACCCACAACTGTCTCATGGGTTTTCTATAAGTATAATATAATGTGTTTGAAAATTAATCTTTGTTTGGTTCTGAAAAATTAGATGCAATAAAAGAACTCTTGAAACTAGAACATGCAGTAATATTCTAGTTCTTGAAAAAGGTAGAAAATTTTCCAGATCTAGTTACAAAAATGTGATTTGGATATATTCCTTTGACCTGGTTAATATCCTATTCTTGATGCATACTTAGGATCTATTTGTTTTACCAAGAATTTGAGTAAGATTATTTTTCCCAGTGGCGAATTTTTTCAAGTCTTTCTTCAATTGGTCATTATTGAATTTTAAATCATTGTTTTCCTTGAGCAGTTGATAATTTTTCCCTTTTTTAGTTGTAAGTTCAAAGTTAACAGTCACTGTAAGAGCATGATGTTTATTCAATTATTTATACTTATCTTTCAACTCATTACATGTTTCTTCTAGAATATTTCAATATTCTAATAATTCAACATTTTTCATATTCTAAGATTTACTTTCATAATAATAATAATTATGCATAGAAGATTCTAAGGTTACCTTAGCTGTGTTTCTCATAAAACACATATTATCCATATCATCTTTCTCATTTTGAGAAGAGGAATATTCACTTGAGCTATCCTTCGAGGCACTCCAGGTGGCCTTCATTGATTTCTTATACCTTTTATCCTTATTTTCAAAATTGTTCTTGTATTTCATCTTGGGACAATGTGCCTTGACATGTCCCTTCCATTTAAATTCACTGCATATTATCTCTTCTAATTTATCATTTCCCTTCCAATCCTTTTTTCCAATTTCCATTGTTATCATACTTTCCATTATAATTGGGTTTTTTTTGAAAAAAAATTTTCCTATATAATTTCTTGAATCTTTAAGCCAATTGTTCCCTTTCTTCAGCATTATCTGAAGCTACTTCATCACTGGTTGAGCTTTTAATAGTAGAATGAACTTTCTCCTTGTCTTTTCTTTTAGAAGCAATTATCTTGAAAGCTACAAACTTTCATTTTGTTTCATCCTCTTCTTAATTTACCATCAATTACTCTTCATACATCATTAATTTTCCAATCAATTCCTTCACTGGAATCTTATCAATATCACATGATTCTCTGATTGATACAGACCTTCCACGCCATCTTTCTGGTAAGCATAACTGAATCCACATAATTTTCTCTTTGGCTATTACTTCTTTTCCTAATGAAATAATGGTATTCACAATTTCATTGAACTTGAGATACATATCAAAAATAGACTCATCAGGCTTCATTATGAAGTTTTCATATTTAAATATATAAGTATTTAATATCATTTATTTACATTAGATGTTTCTTCATGAGAAACAGACAGAGTGTCCCAAATATCATGGGTAGCTTTAAAAGTAGGGATATAGTTAAATTCTTTATCTCCTAGGGAATAGTAAAGAGAATTAATTTATTTACAATTATTCTTATAGGTAGTCTTGGTAGGTTCATCCCATGTGTTTCTAGCAGTTTTAGGAACTGTATATTTACTTTCAATAACAGTCCAGATTTCAAATCCCATGATTTCTAGAAGTATTTTCATCTTATTCTCCCATTGAGCATAATTTGTTCATTTAAACAATGGTGATCTATTAGTAAAAACCCCTTCTAATATATTTTCTATAATACATATTTTAAAATAATTTCAAAGAGGTAAAAATTCAGAAATAATAGAAATTTTTAGATCTTGGAAAAAAACTATAATTACAGTTGAAAAGATTTGAAAAATGACAATAACTTTTAAATACCTCTCATACCAAATATTGGTCAGAGTAGATCACTCAAGAGGGGGTGAATTGATGGTATATAAAAATTTCTTTTAAAATTGGTTTCTTAAAATAACATCCCGTATTAAAATAAAATCAAAGTTAGTTTCTTGTGAATTTATAAAAGTCATGAATGTTGAATTAATTTCTTAAAATATTGATTAGTTATCAGCTTTTCCAATCTAAAGATTAGTAAAACTTTTGAAACTAATCTACTGATTCAAAATAGATATAAAAACATGCTAATATAACTATCAAATTTCTATTTATCTTAATGTGAAAATAAACATCAGATTAAAATACATGACAAACAACACATCAGTTAAAATAAGTGGTTCAGTCTCAAGATGAGACTTAGTCCTCTACACTTGGTGATCACCTGTTAATAAACTTTTGATTCACACCATGGATTGAGGTTCGCAATAGCACACTGGGTTGTCTAGGTCACACTTGACCTCTACCACAGTTATTTGTGGGAAAAACATTAAATAGATCACATAGGATCTCTTCCACAGTTCTACGCGGGATACAAGGGTAGAAAGGGATTAAGTGTGAGGATATTTTAGTATCCTTCAGTTATGCTCAAGAGACAGTGTGTGTGACAAAAACTTATACACACACTACGCAAACAGTAAACACAATATAAAAACCGAGTTATAAAAGAAGATTATTGTTTAGAAATCTCTGTTTGTTGTACAGTAAAGCTCTGGACTTAATGGATGTAGTGAAAATGTTATTCGATTCATCTTCTAGAAGTTGGATCCAAAACAGAGTATCGTAGTCTCTATAATCTAGCATCCAAGTTTGTAAAGGTTCGGCTCTTAAATGTCAACATGTTAAGAGAGCTTCAATAGGATGAAACTTGTAATATTAAACTTTATGTATACTCAAACTTTGAGTTATTCTATTTAAAATATCTTGCATATTCGCATAGCCAGCCTTTTTGTTTTTCTAGTGGTTTCAAAGTCTATCATGTTAGGTTGAGCATGTAATCCATTTATACTTCAAGGTCCAGTACACATGAAGATCTCCCCATGTGTGTGTACCTCGTACTGTCTATTGAAATTCCTACCAACAACATTAAATAATGTCAGAAACATTAATTTGTCTAAATATTTCCATTAGAAATAAATTTGAATTAAAAATTATGAAATATTTATTTATGACTATCGGTGAGTCATAATTATCGGTCTATCATCATTGGTTTGCTAACATCGGTGTTCCATCATCGGTGTGTCATCTTCGGTGTGTCAACATCTGTGTGTCATCTTCGGTGTGTCATCTTCGGTGTGTCATCTTCAGTGTGTCAACTTCGGTGAGTCATATTCTATGTGTTATATTTGATGTGTCAAGCATCGGTGTGTCAAGCATCGGTGTGTCGCACATCGGTGTGTCGAACATCGGTGTGTTGAAAATCGGTGTGTCGAACATCGGTTTGTCGAACATTGGTGTGTCGAACATTGGTGTCTCGAACATCGGTGTGTCAAACACCGGGGTGTCGAACATCGGGTTATAGTGACTCTGAAAATCTTATGAAGTGTCTTTATTACACATAACATTACTTGATTAAGTGGAATCCAAAAATATATGTAAAAATACAGTTGTAAACATATTGATTCATATATATATTTTGGGTATTGACTTATTTATGTATATTGTTCTGTATGAAATATTTGTTTTACTTAGATATATTAAATGGATTGAAATATTAGTATATGCAGGTTTAAATATATATATATATATATATATATTTGTGATTATGAAAACTATTATAGCATTGGGGGTCCAACATATCCACTAGTTTATTATCACCTCAACGTTATAATCTTTTCAAGGATTTACTTCATAATCCCATTTTATTTGGGATTGTTTACAATTGAATTTAAATTAGAGGAAATTATATGATCATATTTTAATAATAATTTCATTTTATTCCCCTCTATTTATTAATGACCCATTTTACATTATAGTACACATTTCCCACTATTTGGTGCTCAAAAGTTTTTAGCAAACGTTTTTTATAAAACTTGAATTCATTAATCTCTTTAGTCGAAGAACCTATTTTTTTTACAACAATAATTTATGAAAATGTTTTCTAAAATGTTTTACCCTTTCAATATTGATTTATTAAATACCTTTTTACCATTTTTGCTTTTTACAAATGTTTTTTAAGGAATATACAAATCATTTTCCAAAAAGGGCACTTTTCTTTACTTTTTTACCATGTAAATGGAATTTTTTACCTTCTGTGACATGTACAAAATTACCAACCACCTTTTCATTGATTCATCCCTTGGATGTCTAAAATGTTGATTTTTACATAAAATGTTTTCAAAATTGAATTTAAAAAATAAAACTATTTTCAAACTTTTTATCAAAATAAATATAATATTTTCCACAAGAATGTTTTTAAAATATATTTTTATAGTACTTTTATTCATAAATGACTAGAACCCTTTATTTTTACTCTACATGGGATATTTTGTATTGACACAATACTTATTCTTATGATGGACGGTTCATTATTGATTTGGCCAAGTATATTTTTGACACTCACTTCTTTGATTGCTTTGTTATTCCCCATGAAATATTCAATTTCCTATAATCACTATACATTGAATTTCCCCTAATTATGTATATCATTTTTCATGGATATGTTTATTTATGAAATCGTATATAATTTTTACATATGGTTTCTACTTTGATAGTTTTCTGATTTTCTAGAGAAATATTGATAAATAAGTATCCTTTAATCAATAAGGATATTTGATATAGAATTTTGTTTTTTAATTAAATATATTAATCGATATGAGGAATGCACTGAACCCAAAAATACAGCTAGACCTCGGAATTTATATTTCCTCTCGATGCATCGACGGGTACTGATGAGAAAACTTAGTTTCACAAATTAAATAGGTATCTACCTATAGTTTTTAACTTTCCTGGGGATTGAAATTGACTATAGATTTTTTAATATGCCTGAGACAATAAGTTATATAAATAATATTTTCCTTCATTTTTACTCTGTTATTATTTATCCAATATATTTTGTAATAACATTTTTATGGATGCATTTAATTCTCAATTCATTGATTAAATAAAACATGTCTTCAATTTTTTACCTTTCCATACCGATCTTTCCATATCTCGTAATTTTAATGGAATTTTTTTTCTTTTATTACATTCTAATATTTATTTTTATCCTAATTATTAGTTTATTGTTATAATTATTTTTGTTTTTTATGTTTATATTTTCATAACGATTATTCTAATTGAATCATTATTCTTTCCATTATACTTACCCATACTGAGAATTTTATCTTACTATTATTTTATTTCATTTTCCTAGGATTCCCTAAAGTGTTATCAGAAATATAAGAAAGGATACACTATATGGAATGAATTTATCCTTGAAAGAAATCAAGTTACAATTTAGACTCTTGTATATATCTAGTTTACTATGACTACTAAATTGTTTTTTTTACTTTAGGATGTAATTTACTTGTATTTTATGCCAATGTAATGGTATCAGGACATTGGATATGGGATTTATGGGTTCAGTTCACTAAATTTAGTATCAGATCCAGTTAATAAGTAACCTTGAGTATAAGTATTTGGAAAAATAGATTGCAGAACATAGCCCTAAGGTAGAATTTGGAGATAAGTATAGAAGTACATTCTAGAATATTTTTAAGGTAGAGAATATGTGGTTATTCTTATAAATATATCCTTTCATAGATACTACAGTTGGATGTGGTTTTGGAATAGATGAACGTAGGTTTAAAAACTCCTACAAGGTTTATTGGCCCTAACTCGAGCATAACATGGTACATGAAAATGGGTCTTACTTCACACCTTGTTTGAGACTCATGGGGAATATGCTTAGGATAATACACAATTACCTTAAAAATTTATGATGGATTTGAATAAAAAATGAAAATAAATAACCTTGGATAAACTATAGACATACTAAGGACTTATTTTGTAATAATAAAAAAGTATTTATGAATAGAGGTTGTAATGAAAAATTTATTTAAAATCATATTTAGTTATTAACCTTATTTCATGTATTTCATTCAAATTTATTTTGTAAATTATATTAATATGGTTTTAAAACATGACATCCCATATGTCGTGTGACAACCCATCATGTATGGAAAGGTCGTGGGACTTGAACCTGGAACTAATGGATGATTAGATTTTGTTGCCTAGCACTGGCCAAAGTGATGAACTGGTTAATGTATCATTATTTTTTAGTAAACAATTTGATTAATACATATTAATGATGAACAAATAGTGTTAATTATTATGTTCAGAGAATATTGTATTAACCATATTGGCTATGGAGAATAGTTAGAGATAAATTGAAATACATTTTACACCTTTATGGACTGTACGATCTTTTAAAATTCTATTTTATATCTTCATGAATCACCGTTGTTTTTTGAATTTTTTTTGAAGTAATGGTTGAATTATATATTTTTATAATCACGAAAAAGGATGAAAATGTGTTTATATAAACAAATTAAGTAAGTATATTTCCTTATATCCTTAGGATGTAAATGACTTAACCAACATTAGGAAAAGTATATTAAAAAATATGTTTACCAAATAACTTAATTGTTGTTGAACCAATGGTATTTTAATCATCAATGATTTATGACATTGAGGTCCTAAAAATTCCAGTAATCCTTCACATGTTTGTAATTATTGACCTCAATCACTCCCTAAAAATATTTATTCTTTTCCTCCATATACGTATCTATACTTCCTAGTAATGTTTTCACACATATAGACCTAGTAATATGTTAGTCCAAGTGACCTTTGTACCTCAAAATATCTCTTTTCTAGAAGAAATTTTGTAAATCCTTCTCTTGATATGCGATTTCAACATAGGAAATATCAGACAATTTATTAACAATTCTGAGTTAAAATTTGGATGAGACAACATAACTGAGGTGGGGGTAATGTAACTCCCTAAAATTCTAAATCAAGAACATTATATTCTATAGTGTGTAGGAAATGAAACACCAATCACAAAGGGGAATATAATATCTCGACACTTTATAATATAATTATTTTTTAAAATAAATTCAACCTATGATATACTATCAAATAATGAAATATTGAGTTATCTTACAATGCATGAAAAAACTATTTGCTTAGATATTTTTCCTTGTACAGAAGAATTATTTTTACAAAAAACATTTTTTTAACATATTATTATTTATTAAAATATGATATAACCTAGTAGTTAAATTAGTAAGAAAGTTTTTCTCATTATTTCATATTAATAAATGGTTTAATACATAAGATTATACTTAATAAAACATGTAAGATCAAGAACTATTGTGTATTTGAGAATTAGGAACATAACATAAAATTTTAAAACATGAAATACATCATCTTTATTGAAGACATTCTTCACATGTCCGTACTTAAAACTGCATGTGATAACCTGGGGACATACATAAGAAATAAATGATCTATAAAGCCGAGCAATATAATAGACAAGTCATAACATAAAGAATATAAAAAAATGTTTGATAATAGGCATATAAATGGGGAATAAATGGAACAATGATAATAAGGTGTGATGTAGCATGATAATCATAAAGGAAACATGCGAAATGTCGCTACAACATAACAAACTGCACCATAAACATAGGTCCAGGCTAACTGCCAAGAAATCATAATGAAAAATATCCCATAAATGAATCAGGTTAACTCTCTATCCTAATATTACATATTATGATATTAAACTTTACCTAATGCATTGGAGTGCAATATAATACCATGTTCACCCTTCACATTCATTTCATTTTCATGATTATGTGTTCGATATAGATCATACAACATGGATTCATTCATCATATTATTTTATTCCATGATTAAAAATTGTAGAATAAATACATTTAAGTCCCATTTTAAGGAGCTAAATACTTATAAAGGTGAATAAACTTTATAAGAATTGGCTATGGTATTCACTAAAGAATTTTTCTAGCATTGAAAATCATGGTGAAAATTCAGCAGTATAACAGCATTGATTAAAAGTTTATAAAAATGGGTTGATGTGTCTGAAAGGGGTATTTCAGAATTTGGAGATTAAATATAAAGTAATTGGGTCTTGTAAATACATATCACTACATAAGGAATTGTAAATTTAAGGCTTAATAAAATAATGAATCTTTAATAAAGAAGATAAGGCGAGGATGCATTACCAAAATTCAAAATGGTAACAGATGTACATAAAGGATCATGAGAAGGGTTAGTGAGAGTGAAAGGGTGGGTATCATCAATTATAAATTAAATTTATATTATGGTGGATATGGAATAGCACATACCAACGTATGAAAATGGAATTTAAGAGACAAAACATAAATGATGTGCTTGAATGGAAATGATAAGTGGTAAATCTATTACATGAGTGTGTGACTCTAAATGCCTGGGAGGGGATTATCGTTTTCTTGGGGGTGCCTTGGTAGGAATATAGAGAGTGTATTAAAGATTAGTTAAATTATATAGGGATATTTAATGAATAGAAATGTGAGTTTGGGTGGGTTTATATAGGAAATGAGGGGGATTTCTGTATTATTTATGTTTTGGACTCTACATAATAAAACAACCACAACCACATGCCACCCCATAATCTTTGAACATGGTTTATACCAATTGGGAATGTTTATAATTATTTTATATGTCTAATGTCCCAAAAATATAAATATTTTAACATTATTATGTGTAGGAGAGTCATACTCTTTAATAAATGATTTTTAAACATTAAAATATATTAACCGTTTTTGAGGATTCATAATAGATTTATAAAATTAATCAAATAAATATAATATCACATTATTTTAAATTTAAAGCCAACATTTTTTTCATGTATAAACTTTATAGTATTTATTACCTTACTTTTAGGCAATTATGATTTCATAATACACCAAGTATATTTATATGATATTTATTTTTTACCCAAAATTTGACTATTTCAGAAAATTATAAAAAATTCACAATTGGATAATATCTAAAATATAATACAAAAAATAATATTAAATTTTCATAAATAATTTGTTTACTATATTTATTTTCACTTTTAAAATAATAATTTACATTAATTGAAAATAATGGGCTTTTTTTGAGAATAAAAATTTTCGAACCCCCATAAAAATTACATATGAAATCCAAAAAAATATATGATCATTTATATTTATTAAATAATTTTTAATAATCACATATTATTAAAATAATATTTATCTAAAAAATCCAACAATTCAGCAAAATAAATTCCTTAATAGAATTTGAATATTACAGAAAAATAATTTATGTTTTATTGTAGCCAAATATAATTTTTATCAAGTTAATTAAACAATCATTTATAAAGTAAAGACAATTTGGATTAAATATAATCATAATTATAATGTAAATGAAATTTAAATATTAGGTTTTTGTTGTTCCTTTTATTTAATAATTGTTAACCTTAATTAACCATTTTCCTTTTACCATTTTAATTTTTTTACTATAGTTACTATTTATATTGTTCAAAAATTAAGTTGATATTATTACTTAATATTAATTATGATGATTAAAAATATGGATTCCATTTTATCAAAATAAATTCATATTAGTGAAACAATTTAATTTATTATAAAACTTGAATGCAGGATGGAAAATTGTTTTTCAAAAAATAATAGTTTTAACTTAAAAAATATTTCAATTTAACTATATTACTAGTAATCTGAATAATATTAATTCAAAAACATAACTGTTGATATATAATATAAAAATTTCATTTCTATAATTTCAATTTTTTTATCTTTATTAATTATAATAGAGATACATTTTTCTTTTTTAAGAGATTTCAGAAAAAAAATATTTCTAATTCTAAAAATAATCTTATTCTAAAATCCATTATAAAGAGTATTTAAATGTAATTAAATAAATTAAATATATTATAAAGAATAATTTTTTTACTTTTAAATAAAATTATAAGACTAATATTTATTTAAATTAAATTATCAAATGAACTGACAATTTTAAATTAAAACCAAATTTTTCACTGTTCCCTAAAAATTTTATATTTTCCAAAAAAATATAAACTTTTCACCTTCAATTAATTTTGATATGGTGATATAAAATATGGAGTTAATTTTATCTAATAATTTTATCAATTTTTTATAAAATAATTATTTTTTTTCATAAAAACAAATAAAAATAATATTTAAAGAAAACATATTTTGAAGAACAAGAAGACATTACCAGAAATTGATTGATTATTAACTAAGAATTATAAGTATATATAGTATATATTTATATATAAAAAAGTATTAAAATATATACATATATAAAATTTAATTGGCATATTAAAATGGTTAAAATTAAATAATCATTTTTAGTTTGGGCTTGGTGTTGTGTATCACATGCACTAAGGGCATTACATTCTTCCCCCTTTAATAAATTGATTCCTCGTAATTTAAAATTGAACTCAGTATACAATTTTTTGACCCCTGAAAATGTATTTTTTTATAATTTTAAGACTATTATAGACATAAACTAGAATTTTACTTTGAAAGGATAACTAGTAAATTACAAGTATTTCCATAACTTATTGTTTTATATGATTTAATATATGCTATCTTTGATCTTTTTACTAACATAAAATCCTATGAATTTTTTTGGATTCCATAATAATGGTTCATAAATTAATTTTGAATTTTAAAAATTATATCCCTTAGTATTTTTAAACTAGGTGTGTATTAAATATAGTTATCGTGTCCCGGGTTACGTCTAGTCAGGCCTAACGTTCCATGTCAGAGTTGTTACCCCAAGGTATATCTGTTCCATAAAAAACTCCCTTTGTGGTATCAAAACGAGGATTTATTTTACTCATAAACCACTTACCCTATACTTACAAAAATATAGTTATGTTTTCATATACTTAGTCTTATATCTAAGGCTTTTTATGGAGTTTTCTAATCCAAATCACAAAAAATTAAATTTTCATTGATACCAACTATGATAACATTGCTATTTACATCAAAATAATAAATGGTTTAATAAAAATGGTTACACTTAATACAACCCATAAAATAGGTATTTATACTGTATTTGAAAATTTGTTACGTAGAATAAGAATTTAAAATAGGAAATACATCATCTTTATTTTAAACTTCCTTAACATGATTGTAATTAAAACTACATGAGATAACCTTGGGACATACATAAGAAAGGGGTGAGTTATAAAGCCTGGTAAGGGAATAAATAAGGGACAAAAAAAATAATATTATATAAGTTATAAAATTTGAATATCAATGGGTCATAAAATAAACATGAATAATAAGGAGTGATATAGAATGATAATCATAATGAAAACATGGGAAATGTGACAACAACTGAAAACACTACATCATAAACATCGGCTAGGGATAACTTCAATGAAATCATGACAGAAAAAGTCCCATAAAGTAATTAGGTTCAATCCATATACCAACATTGAATATCGTGATACTAAAAAATATCCAATGTGTTGGGGGCACTATATAATTCTGGTAGAATCCATCACACTCATTTCACACATATGCTTTAGTGTGCCACATAGTTCCTACAACATGGATTAATTCTTCATAATATTTTATTCAACTATTAAAGAGTGTGGAATAAATCCATGTAAGTCCCATGTAAAATAATTATATGTGTATAATATTTAATATAGTTAATAGTAAATGGGTATGGTATTCAGTACACAATTATTTTGGCCTTGATAATCGTGGTAAAATGTTGGTTGCATAACGACATCACTTAAAAATTATTAAAAATTGGTTAATGAGAGAGAAATTGGTATATATTAAATTATAAACTAAATATTAAGTAATTCAAACATTTAAATACACATCACATAATGATTAATTTTAAATAAAAGGCATAATATAATAAAGAAAATTTAACAAAGAAGGGAAGGTGAGGATCCCTTACTAAAATTCAGATTATTAACGAGTGTACATAAAGGTCCCTAAGAGGAATTAATGAGAGTTAAATTAGGATATATTAATTGATACATTAATTGGAAATTAAAGGGGGATTTAAGAACATATCCCAAAATAAGAAAATGGAAATTAAGATACATAACATAAAAGAAGTGCTTGAATGGAAATGAGAAGAGATAAATCCCATACTTGAGTTTGTGACTCCAAATACATGAGATGGGAATTTTGAGAGATTATGGAGCCTTTTGAGGTCTCTATAGACTTGAGGAATGAGTATGGACGTTCTCCATGGAGTTTTACTGAATGTAAATGGGTTTGTGTGTGTGTGTGGGGGGGTTATATAGGATGTGAGGGGGATTTCATTATTATTTAGGTTTTGGACTATATATAATAAAATAACAAAAAATAGAAACAATCCCATGGTTTTTAAAAATTGTTTCTAAAAAATGGAGGTGGTTCTAATTATTTTATATGGTCAAGGTACAAATATAAAAAAATAATTCCCTTTATTATTTATTAGTGAGTCATAGTGATAATGAAATGAATTTTAAATTAGAAAATATATTAATGGTTTTGGAGGATTCAAAATGGGTTTTAAAAATTAATCAAACAAACATAAAATAAAATTATATTAAAGGTAACATCTATATTTGGTTGTGTGTACCCATTATGGTATTTATTAAATCAACTTTGGGTCATTATTATTGAATAATACACAAAGTATATTTATACGGTATTAATTTTTTACACAAAAAATAAACTGTCTCAGAAAATAATGAAAAATTAACAATTGGACAATTTATACACTTTGATTCCAAAAATAATATCAATTTTATCCAAATTATTTTCAAAATATGTTTATTTTATCTTTTAAACTATGAAAAAACATCTAATGATAAATGTAGGGTTTTTTTTGACAACAATAGGTTCCAAACCCATATAAAAAATACATTTGACATCATAACAATTATATGATCATTTAAATTTAATAAAAATTATTTTATAATGATATTTTATTAGAATTTAATTTATTACAAAATCCATTAATTCATCAAAATAATTTTCTAATGGAATTTGAATATTACGAAAAACATTTTTTGTTTTATTATATAAAAACACAATTATTATCAAACTAATCACTTAATAATTTATAAA
The DNA here is from genome assembly GCA_963277665.1 of Viscum album. NCBI lineage: Eukaryota > Viridiplantae > Streptophyta > Magnoliopsida > Santalales > Viscaceae > Viscum > Viscum album. Next base: position 178,401,589 of record OY728159.1, on the reverse strand, counting down.
TTAAAACCAATATGGAATAATTATAATTATAATTTTAATTAAAATGAAATATAAATTATAGGGTAACATTGTTTCTATTATTTTATAAATTATTTTTACCCTTAATTAACCTATTTTTTTTTTACTGTGGTAATAAATCTTTATAAAGTTACTATTCATATTTTCCAAAAAATAAGTTTATCTTATTACATAATAATAATTATGTGATTCAAAATATGTAATAAATTTTATCAAAATAAATTAATAGAGAAGGAATAATTTAATTTAAAATAAAACATACAATCATGATGAAAAGTTGTTTTTCAAATAATATATTTTCTAAGGAAAACTTGATTTCAATTTAACTGTATCTCTATTAATATCAGTTATATTAATTTCAAATTATAACGATGGATATATAACAAAACAATTTAGTTTATATTATTTCTCATTATAGGATATTTTAATCCCTTAAATGGTGATTAATTATGGATTTTAAAATAGACTATTGAAAAATGCATTTTAATCCTAAAAATAAAATAATACGAAATGCCATTTTAGAGATGATTTAAATATAATTAAATAAATTATATATAGTCTAAAAAATAACTTTCTTACCAAAACATTATTGATTATCTACTAGGAAACTATCAATATATATAGGACAATATCATAATTTTTTTAATAATATTAATAACTAAAATTTAATGGCTATCTTAAAATGGCTATATTAATATAATAATTTTTTTTGTTTGGTTTTTGTGTTGTGTATCACATAGGCTATTGAAAATTGTTTTTCAATTAAAAAACTCAAGGAATTTAAATTATAATTTGTGAATAGAATTAAATAAATTAATAAAATATATATTCTAAAAAAATATAATATTAATTCATAATTTACCAATTAATTTCAAATGAATATAAAATCCAATCGAATATAAATGAAATGTTTTTATGCCCACAAATGTGTTTTATCGAAATAAATTAAATTAATTACAAATACTGAATGGTGTTCATGAAATATATATGTTATATAATCAATAAAATATGTTTTATATTCATCTAATAGATTTTACAAACATAAAATCTGAATAAATTGAGTTTTACGCTAAAAATTGTATTTTTCTAAAAAGGAAATTTTACCACTTTTTAATAGAAAACTTATTTTTAATAATTTTTTTGATTATTTATATACTTAATATGTAAATATGTATTTAAATTTTAAAAATAATAATATCAAAATTATTTAGGGGTGAATATTTGGTATTTTTTTGTGAAGATTCATTTTTTGACAAATAGTGAAAATATATTGAATTTTAATTGAAAATAGATTTTTATAATAATTTATATATAAGGCTATATTATATTAAAAATTAGTTTTAAAATCATTTTGGATCCATTATAAATAAATTAATCCAATTCCTTTCATTTTAGTCATTTTTAATTTGAAATTAGACATAATAACATAGCAAGCTTTTAAACATTTTTAATTTAAAAACATACATTATATTTAAGTATGCGAGATAAATTTTAAATTAATTTATACCACTTATGTGATTTGAATTTTTAAAAATGGATTCTATATTTAGAATAATAATAAAATATAATTTAAATGAATGTGAACTTAGTTTTTAACCAAAAATACTAATGAATGTCATTAGAAATAATTATAATGATTACGAAAAGAATTAGCATAACAAGGTAGTTAACCTTAAAATTAATAGCCCAAATAAATGGGAAAATTGTCCAAAATCTACTTTTTAGACATATTTGGACACCATAAACATTTTTATGTAATTTTTATGATTATTTTAGACTCCTTTTATAGGGAAAACATTGGTGTAATTCCTTTTTCAAAAACTTAATAGAATTCCAGTCCTACTCTACTATAAAATAGAACTCACCCCTCCCACTTCTTTACAACACTCAAGAAATTTTTTTTGACCAAAATCATCCCAAATATCTCCAAAAAATACCCTCCCTAATTCTAAAATATTCACCTTGGGATGAAATCGATCCATGGAATCCCTTTGGTGCAACCCAAAAGGAGTTGGCTGAATAAGAGGCAACACCCTTCCTCAATATATGTTGTTTTATTTTCATTATACACCCATTAAAATATTATTATTTAATAATTATATAAGGTCATAAATTTCCTAAATATACTGATTTTTTACAAGGGTTATACCTAAACTTGAAAACATACTTCCATTTAATGGGTAATGAATATAAAGTTCGTGTACGGTAAACTACCGGGTCACAAAATGATGATTGTTCGTTGTTTCTTTACAACAATTCATGGTTGGGAATTATGATGTAAAATATTTTTTTATATGATATTTATAATAGTTATAATCTATTGATTCTAATTTAATCCTTATATAAAAAACCTTTTTTCTTTCGATTTTTTGGGAATACGATAACTTCATTTGTGGAAATGTGGACGACTAACTCCTCAAAGATATGCGATTCGTTCAGGATATATATGGAATTTATAAAGGATGGTTTTACTAAATATATGTAACATATATGAAATATATATGAGAAATTAATTACAATATTAATTCAATTATATTTTATTTATATTTAATTCTTTTAAAATATTACTAGGAATTGAATATAGTGTTTATACGTACGTACGACCTACCATCTCCATGAACGATGCATATCATTTTTATCTATAACTACATGGATTGTTATAAATACATATATAATGATTATATATGACAATTAAATCATGGATTAAATTTTTTATGTGATAAAATCATGATCTATGAAATATGAACAACAAATAACAAGTCAAAATATTCTTGAGAAATTAGGAAATTAACAACCATAATAGTGAAAACAATGAATGATTACTAACAAACAGGTAATAAGATATTATAAGAGGATTATAAATGATATAATAAATCTTAATACGGTTATGTAATAACATTGTGACATGTTTACAACCCTTATTCAGGATGTTAATGTATTTTCACCCAAAAGGAAACACAAGGTAAGGGATTCTTGTCTCTCTTTTCTTTTCATGAGGCATATGCTATTTTCACAACTTCCTTATTTGTGTGGTGCATCTATAGTCTTTTTTTATATATTATATATATAATTATTTTATCTTAATGGTATTTAAGACATTTATTTAATTGTATTCCTTCACAAGGTATATGAATCAAATTTTTCTAAGGGTTTGGTACATTTTAGAATGTTTATAGATTATTTTCCTCAAGAATAAATTTAATGATATTTCAATGGTATTTTTATTATTTGAGACATACTTAATTTTATTTAGAATAATTTATTATATATTGTGTAAATAATACTAAATTGAGATGTAATATCATAATTTGTTCATTATTCATGATATTTGGAGTTTAAATTTGAATTATATCTTCTAAATGGATGTACTCCTCATGTTATCAGGTGGTAAAAATATTTCATAACTCAATTACTTTTTATTTAGATATATTATGTTATATTTGTCGTTAATATTCTATGATTATTTGTATAATTAATTTATAATATATATTTACGTTTTGAAACTTCTCTTATGTGGATTTATAGTTGATATAGATAATCTATTCATCAATTGATTCTCCCGTTAATGTTATAATCTTTTTAAGGGTTTACTTTACAATTACATTTTATTCGGTAATTTTTTTGACATGAATTTTAATTAGAATAAATTATTTGATCATAATTAAAAAACATTTATTTTTATTCTATTTTTTTTAATCATGACCATTTTTAAGTAGTAATACATTTTCCAACTTTTTGTAGTCAAGACGTTTTGGAAACTATTTTTCATAAAACCCAACTCCTTTTTTCTCATTAGTTAGATAACCTATTTTATTCTAAAAAAATGTTTTCAATAAATGATTTCAAAAATGTTTTACCCTTTCAAAAAATAATTTATTAAATAAATTTTTAAACCTTTTTTCAATAATAAATGTTTTCAACATAATACTCTTGTCATTTTTCAATTAAGACACTTTTATTACCCTTTTTACAATAAAAAGGAGTGTTCTTTTTACCTTATACATCATGTATGGAATGACCTACCGTAGTTTGTTTGAATCTTCCTTATCATGTTTAGAAGATTACCATTTAAATAAATTGTTTTTAAAATTGAATTTCAATGAAACTATATTTCAAAATGCTTTTCAAAATAAAATGAATATTATCCTAAATAAATGTTTACTCATCTTTTTATTTTATTTATATTCATAAATGAATAAAAACATTTATTTTTACTAAAATTGGGATATTTTGTATTGATACCATCCTTATTATTACTCTAAATAGTTCATCATTTATTTTGAAAACTATAATATTGACACTCCCTTCCTTGATTCGTTTGGTAGTCCCCTTGAAATATTCAACTTCCTATGATCACTATAAATTAAATTTAAAAAAATTATACATATCATTAATCATGGGTATGTTTATTTCTTAAACCATATATAATATTTACATACGATGATGGATTTGAGAGTTTTCAAATTTATTGGAGAAATATTGATAAATATGAATCCTTTATTCAATACAGATATTTTATTTGAAATATTGTTTATAAATTAAATCGATTACTCAATATAAAGAATGATTCATATATAAAATAATTATTGGGCACTAATAATTATATATCCCCTTGAATAATTGATAGGTATTTTTGAGAAACATTAGTTGCACAAATTAAACATGTTTCTACCTATAGATTTAAACTGTTTGTAGGATAGATCTTGGTAGTATAGTTTTTAATGTTCCCAATACATGACATCAAATAAGGTGGCGGATTGTCTAAGTAGAAATGGTCTTACATCTCTATCAAAGATGATAATTGAAAAGGATAGAATCTTATTAGATTTATAGAGTATGGAAATTGGAATCATTAAGGGAGGAATTTAATCAATCCTTTCTCAAATTATTGATCAACCATCCCTTATAGAGAAAATAAAGGGTGCTCAAAGAAATGATGTGAAAATTGAAAGAAGGGTGGAAGATATCATAAATGGGAAATCCTCTGAGTTCAATATTTACAAGGATGGATTCATAATATTTGGGTCATGATTATGTGTACTATTTGATCCAAATTATATATCCCCTTGAATAATTGATAGGTATTTTTGAGAAACATTAGTTGCACAAATTAAACATGTTTCTACCTATAGATTTAAACTGTTTGTAGGATAGATCTTGGTAGTATAGTTTTTAATGTTCCCAATACATGACATCCAATATTTAAGAATTTACATCATTTTGACTCATCACCATCCAATATTGGATGGTGATGACTGAAACTCATATCCACTAAATGTGATAATAGAGTATTTATGAACATAAAAAAACTATCTATATATACTCATTATATGTATCCTATTGTGTTTGAAACATGTAATATCCTTATGGTATTTATTATTTACATTAAAATATAAGTTTTTATGGTATTTTTTATTAACATATATATGGATTAATTTCATTATATGTTCATTGATTAAATGTAATATGTTTTCATTTTCTTAACTTACAATATTGATTTTTCCTTATCCAATTATTTGAATGGAAAGTGTTTCTAATTATTAATTTTTACATGTTTATTAAAAAATGTATTTATCTTATAATCATGTTATCTGACATGAATATGATTTAAACTATAGTCAAATGGTGATATATTTTCCCTTACTAATATATGAGCTCAACCCTTTTTGATATCTCCATTCCCCAATTTATAAAGATTAGTATATCTTATGAGAAGTATATAAGGGGTACTAGGGAAGTTTTATTTTATAGAAATATTCACTAGTATTGAAAAATGAGTATCTTATGTATTTGGTCCTTAGTAATACTTGACATTCAGTTCATGGGATTGTGAGATTATTCTGAGTTTTAATGTTTATGTTGTAAAAATAAAGTGACTTATATATATATATATATATATTTGTAAATAGATCCATAAGTCTTGGTTTGGGTCTTAATAGATGTTAATTGAGAATTATCATGTAATATAATCCTCGATGGGTCACTAGCAATCCATAAAATCATATTCACACACATGCATCCAAAACATTCCACTAAACACTACTATTTGATAAAGAGGATGTTTTCCAACATAGTGAGTTGATTCTTGATCACCCATATAGAATCATTAACTCTCACCATTCATGGGAATATCACCATAAAGTCAATAGATATACCATGCCTCTTCCATTCCAATACCTCAAGGGGTTTGTCCAAACCCACTTGAACATCGTGACTGGTCTTCAGCTATTAACCATTGAGGCAGGGAGAGATCATTTATTCAATATTATTCTTCATCTATAGCCCCCAAATATAAAACCTATGGTCTTGGTACATATTTTCCACTCCAAGATGTACTACTAATGGATACATATGGATGTATCTCACCACATCATTTGAAGCATGAAAAGAATCACAATCGATACTTGAAATATAGTGACATGTTCCACACCTTCATAGAATCCATCAGGAGAATCTCCAATGAATATATAGTCATATAAGACCCCATAATAGATAAAACATAGAATTTCATTTCACAAATTCTGTAGAAGTAAAGAGGATACAACTACTGATCAAAGATATTCTTCTCCACCCTGACCCACCAAGGATAAATACAATAGGTCCAACTACTATGATGTCTTTCTTTGAAACCAGAAATGATATTTACTGCTAAGAGGATCTACTACCTCCTTACCTTTCCAAAGAGTATGATTGTTTGAAAGACATTTAACTTTTGGAAATCTATCAATCACCTCTATCTCAAGTAGATATCTACCTATTTTAAGATTTACCTATTACTATTTAGGTTATAATAGACAATAAACCTATCTTTAAGAAGTTAGTTTCACCAAATATTTAAGGTGAATATCATAACTATTGTCTCTAAATCATGGGTTGTGTTATTATACTCATGGAGTATCAATAACCAAGAACCATAAACTATAATAACATAAATTTGCATAAAAAAACACATGATAATAGATCTAATAGAATCACAAAAAACCATGTTTACAACACCCTATTATGTAAATATAGTATTAGAGGGCTTTTCAAACACTTGTGCATATCCTCAAAAGAATTATGGAGATTTTCTAACCAATGAAATGGCATCACCTATTAGTATTATTTTATTCAAGGGAGTATTAATCCTCAAGAAATATGGAATGAATATCTAGTGATTTCCATCCATACTAATGAAGCTCCACACCACCATCATTCCTTTGGGTGTCTCCCAATCTAGCATTGACTTGACAATCAATTGGTCATTACATACCCACTCCTCTAAGATAAAATATCTAAAAAATTAGAACTTTACATTCCATAACTGATAGTTATAGAATTTACTATACAACCAATGTACTCAAAGAATGTTCGGGTCATCCTCAGATGATCTGAATTATTATCATTTTATGTTGAGTAAATGAGAATTTCACATATTAATACCGCCAAAAACCAGTCTAGTTATGTCTATATAATCTGGTTAATGAGTTTCATAAGCACCATTGGTCTAATAAATAAGATTAAATTATAGTAAGTGCCCATTTAATATTAATAAAACTATAATTTATTCACAATTTAATATATGGTGTAAGAAAAATTATAATTTTATAGGTTGAATATCGATTTTAAACTTACAAGATCTTTGTAATCCTAGAGTGAGCTTTTTAAATTTTCCTATGGAAAGACAATTTTATAAAGGATTGAAAATGAAGTAAATAACTATTCACTATTTTAGTTATATTAATGTGTTATAATATGTATAATAAACCATGTATTGGTTATCAATTTTATAGAAATAAATATAAGAACACTGAGAGGTAAACGAGTTATTTTTCTATGTTTTTTAAAATGAATAAAGTATTTTATTTTTAATTAATTAAAATAACATTTAATAATTAATGGTTATATGAAAATATTATATAATATATATGACTATATAAATTTATTTCCATATAATTATGATTTCTAGTAACCTATTTAATTTAACTCTATATTATGCATGAAAAATACATTTCATGAAAAATAGTTTTCCACCATGTTTTTTAGGTTTATTTTTAAAATAATATTTTCTTTTTTTTGAATTGAATTTGATATAATTTATTAAATATTTATAAATAATATTTATAATTTTTTTAATGAGGTCACATTAATTTTTTGTCATAATTAATATAAAAAAAATAAAAAAAATCACCTCGACTAATGTTAAAATGAGTTTACCAAGTGTTTAGCCAAAAAAGTTAAGGGTTAAAATAACATAAAAATATCATAGAACTCTATTTTATGGTTTTATTTATACCATAACCTTATAAATGTTTAATATGAGTCATTTTAGATCCATTTTCCATGAACATTTCTTAATAATATTATAAAACATTGAAAATTTCAAGTGTTCCTCTCACCTCAATTATAAAAGGTAACCTCCTTCGCTCAATCAATCACAAATATTGAGCCATTTATCTCAATTAAAAACTAAAAATATAACTTTCACACGTTCTTATTCACTTTCTATGTGTTCTGGTCTACCCAAAATAACCACCTTGGGATCCTTAAGAAGAGATCCAAAAGAGGTTTCTCTAAGTGAATGCAATCATCTTAAAGAAACTGTTTCTTTTTTACTCATTATTTTACCACATTCAATTGATTTTATAAAAAATATAACATAATAACCAAATTATTACCCATAAACTTATTTTTTATTATTTTTATGGTATAATAATTATCCAGATCATTCTTCATTAAATGGGATACAAAATTATCGCTCCTGTGTACAGTAGTCTACTACCTTATAAACCAATGTAAATTATTTTACATCACTATTTGACATGGATAGTGATAATTATAGAACTAATAAATATATATTTTATACTTAAGAAATAATATTGATTCTAAAAAATTATTATATCATCCATTTCCTTATGCAATCATCCATTAAGAAATGGTAACCTCCCTATTGTGTGCGTCTGACCTACAATCTCCATGAAGCGATACAAATCATTTTCCATGTCCAATTTTCAATAATTATTCGAAAAATGCATCTAATTAATAAATATTACCTTTATATCAATAATATAATTCTTATGATTATGGAAATATATCTTATTCATATGAATAAGAACTTTTACGACATAACATGCATGACAATGTGAAGTAGTTAACACCCAAATTAATGGTAGTAATGAAAGATTTTTAATGAATGAAAAAGATGTAATAAGGGGATCATATATGATATTATAAAATTGAATATGGTAGTATTGTAATTTAATAATAAGTATAAAAACATTATACATGAGTTCAATTAATTTTCAACTAAGCTGAAATGCATGGTTGGAGATTTCGTCTAAATTTACACTCTATTGAGAAATATTTGGTATTATGAACCTTTTTTTATCTTAGGTTGTTTTTATAACAACCTTTGATATATTTAATGTAAGTACATGTTTATTCATGATGATTAATGTTTCAATTCAATTTTACTCTTCAAGTCATGCCAATTGATAATTTACCAAAATAGGTAAGAAGTTATTTTACAATCTCATTGTTGGATTTCTCTAATTTTTATTAAAGTAATAGAATAATACGGCCTTCATTAAATCATTTTTTCCAATATTATGTATAGTTAAGGAGTTAAAAAAATTTCTTCCAAATATTAGTCTCTTTGTTACTTGACTCATAAAAATAAATTTTTAAAATAAAAACCAATCTTATTTTTGTTTTTGATCAGTTATATTTTTCTTCCAAGAAAATATTTTAATGATTTCTATTAATAAAGTCCTTTTTATTAATCCAAAATTTATTAAGGAAAATTTATGTTATCATTTCATTTTCACAAGGATTGAAATAAGTCATTACAATTTGTTCTGAAAGGGTCATTTTTAACCTCTTTAAAAAATTTATAAAGGAATGTTTTCTTTTTAATGTACACGACAATAACAGTCTTTCTTGCTAACATTACCATTTTACAATATCTAGATTTATCTACATGTTATAAATGGTTTTAAAAAGAAAATTAACTAATTAAATATTATTTTAATATACTTATTCTATTTTATTTATTTCTCTAATGGACAAGATTCTATTACAAAACCTATATTTTGGCTCAATTGATGATCATATATTATTTCTTATTAATTCCATGATTTTTAAATTTATCTTGGAATAATATGTTTATTGTGATCATTTTCAATAAAAGTTATATTTTTATTAAATATATGTATTATTTTTATCATGGATAATATTATTTCCTAAATATTATACCATTTATAAATATGGTGTTTTATTATGAATGTTATTTGATTGACTGGGGAATCCTTGATATCTCATATCCTTTACTCAATATATATATATATATATATTTATAAGGGATTTTTTTATAAATAAAATTTATTATTCAATATATATGGAATGAATTAGACATGCAGTGATGGGTTGGGCCTAGTCATAGATATCCCCTCAATGCATCAATAAGTCTCATGAAACAAAGGTTAACCAAACATAATAAATTAGTTTTTGGTGTATACCTACACATCAATAAAATTATTTGGGATAAGGATTTTATGGTAAATATATCATGGTTACTGAGAACATGAAATCAAATATTGTTAATTTCTATCATTGAATATTATGTTTTTTATCTATGATATTACAGTATTGTTATTAAACAAGAATGGATTTCATGTTCAAATTATTGATTAATGGGAAAGAGTTTTAAGTAATTTACATTATCATACAATTTTTTTATTTATCTAATCTTGATAAGTTATATTGTTTGTAACCCATATTGGGTATTTTAGCACACCCTTATTTGGTTTCCTTTGACTGAGATATAAATAATAATTCTTTGAATGAGTTCAATGATTTTGAATAAGTTCTATAACTACGTTTTCTATTTTATTTCCTATGTAAAAATGAGAATCATGTATGTCTATAGTTCTTAAAGATATATAAACTGTTCAAAACTTCAGGATAATATCTCTTATATATTATGATTTTAATATATTCCAAAACAACCCCAGTTTATAATTCCATTATTAATAGTACATACATTTTAAATTTATGTTAAGTGTTACACCAAATTTAGAACTATATTTTGTTATAATTTAAAATTTATATTGGTATGAAATAACACAATATATTATATTATTTAAAAATGGTACCTAGTAGAAATAATTTTATCAATACACATCGATAATGTAGAAATTTACCTTCAGATAATACAAATACAACTTGTGTTGGAGTTGAGTAGTTCATGGCCATATTAATGAATTTAACCACAGTTATTACAAATAATCTTAAAAATATAGAGAAAAATGATATTCCATGGCATAATACACCTCTGTTGGATTATTTTATTCTGTAAAATTCATTATATTTTATTGTAACATCTTATCCCTTGGTATTAAAAAAATATATTAAGCCCCTTGAAAATAAATCTTTTCCCTTGGGATATATTAATAGAGAAAAGGATATGATGGAGGTTTATTGTATTTATTATGAAGCCGGTCAAAGGTGGATTTTGATCTATAATACTAGGGAGGAAGAAGAAATAGAACATATGATATAGAGATATTTTATATTAACATTATTAGATAAATATTTACCTCATGAGAAATAAATTTAAATGAATAGAAAGTACCTCATCTTAAATCCAAAGGAAAATGAAATTTGTTTGGAGTATGAGGCTACCATTAAAAGACAATTCAGTTATTATATGGACTATATAAATAGTATGGAAAGAAATATTTACCATTTCGTTGATGTATTTAAGATATGTCTCTAAAGTTTACTCATTTCTCATAAAGTTTCATCATATGATGAAATAGTATTATATTCCACAAAAAAAGAATTTTATAGATCTTATATATTCAAGGGAAATCAAGAAAAATAAGAGTCTATATGAATGACAAGAAAAATGGAAATAATTAATTATAAAGAATAAAACGAATAAATTTCCATCATGTGAATATTGTGTAAGGATACATCAACAAAAATTAATGATGATTATGGGATTTTATTAAAATTATAGATATAAGGTTCATCTAGATAATGAATGTAAGGAGAAGAAAGAGACCAAAAATGTCTACTAATGTAACTTTAATGAAATAGGGCATTATTCAAACTAATTTCCCAACTATCAAGGGAATATACTATAGAAGTGTCTAAGGGGAGCAGCTAAGCTAATTTCATTACTATAGTTGGGGTTGAATTTCCTAAAGATAATGTGGAAGATACTATAATCAAATCCTTAATGTTTTCTATTTCTTTATTTGATTTTGGATCCTCACACTCTTTTATATCTTCCATTTTCTATGAAAATTAGATAATTCCATAAAACGTTATGAATGGAGTTGTCATCCAAAACCCATAGTGGAAATCCCACCATGAAAAGGATGTGCTACCTAATTCCCATTATTACTAATAAACATGCCCACTTTTCCAACTTTATTATTATACTTACAGTGGAATTTTATTTAATCATATGTGTGGTATGAATTCCAAAATATAGTGAAACAATATTATAAAGAGAAGAAAATTATGATTTATGATGAAGATATATAAAACCTTATCATTAGATGTGATACTTTATCAACATGGTTATTTTACGATACACCCCCAAGAGCTCTTTATAATGGGATTTATAAAGAATAAGATAAGATAAAATCTACATATGGAAATGAAGATCATAAAATTGAGGATGTATCTATTGTGTAAGAATAAATTGATATACTTTCTAAATAATTACCTCAAAATTCATCAGAATGTGAAGTTGAGTTTTCTATTTGTTTAATATATGATGAATGACCTCTATAAATGAATCCCTATAGAATTGAAACTCAAGAATTAGTCTAGATAATGAAATGACTAGAGTATTTGTGTGAGAAGGGATTTTTATTCCCATGTGTTTCACTATGGAGAGTCCATATTCATTTCCTTAAGAAGCAAGATGGAACTATGAGGTTGTGTATTAATTTCTAGTAAATCAATGTTACGATGATAAGGAACATATATCATATACCTCGTATTGATGACTTACTAGATCTACTTCATATAGATCAATATTTTTTAATGATTGAACGTTTTTATAGGTATAAATATTTATGAGTAATGAAGGAATATGTTATGAATATAGTATTTCATATGAAGAATGGATATTATGAGTATACGGTAAGGTATATTTTATTGACTGTTGCAACCTCTATTTTTATAGATCTAATGTAAAGAGTATTCATGAAATATCTTGATATTTTTTTGTAGTGTTATTTATTGGTCATATCTTGGTGTAATATAAAATCTACATGGAACATACAAATCAGTTGAGGATCATTCTTGTGGATCTTAGAGTAAAGTGTTATATTGTAAATTTATGAAGCATTATTTTTATCCAAATGTTACATTTATTGGCTATATTGTATACAACGATGGAATTTAAGTTGATTCTACAAAGACAAAGGACTCATAGAATATAATACACCTATGAAAATAACTGTGGTTTGTATTATCATTTTTTGGAAGGTTACTATCACTGATTTGTTCAAAATTTTCCTAAATTCTAAAACCCATTATCCAAGATTACACATATTGGGTTTAGTTGACATGATAAAACGAATGAAAATATTTCTTTGAACAATTGAATAGGATATTGGTAAATTACCTGATTTGGAATCTACCATTAAGAAATGATGGATTTGTGATGTATAGTGATGCATCAAAGAATGTAATGTGTTGTGTCATTTTACACAATGATAAAATTATTGTATATGAATAAAGGTAGATAAATATTCTTGAAAAACATTGTCCAACCCATTACTTGAGATGGAAACTATAATATTTTCTTTGAATATATAGAGACATATCTTAATGGTGAAATTTGTGAGATATTCCCAGAACATAAGAGTATGAAATATATATTTTTATATAAAGATGTTAACATAAATAAAAGACGATGGATATAACTATACATGTATTTTTATTGAACAATATAGCACCACCCAGGGAAGTAAAATATGGTTGCAAATACATTGAGCTGTAACAATCAAGGAGTTCTGACCAAAATGATGACTGAAATAAACTCTATGATCATGAATATAGTGAAGATGGATATGGTAATTATTAAGGAAGGGAAATAATAACTTATTTTTCAAATTAATACCAAAATATAGTTATTTTAAAATATAAAAAGCTCTCGACCTGATAATGAGAATTTTCAAAATAAAATCCAAGCCGTGTATAATGAAAAATTTGAAGTCTTTATATACGATGATTATATTCTAAAATATGAAAAATTATATATGATCCTTCTACACATGTGCTGATAAGTTAATTATTGGATGGTACAAATATATATAATTCATGTACACACCCAAATAGCACCATGATCTATAATTATTTGAGGGAGAATTTTTGGTGGCATATTATTAAGTGGGAAATTTATGATTATATATCAAGATTCTTGGTTTGAAAACATTTAATGTAAAAGATTAAAAATACTAAATTTTTCATGTAGTCTTTAATTATTTCAAAGTTGGAATGGGATGAAAATTCAATAGAATATGTCATTGAATTACCAAAGACTCCTATAAAGAATGGTGTAGTATGGGTTATTGTTGTTTGACTAAATAAATATACACATTTTATTTCAATAATAGAGGATTTACCTCATGATTTCCTTTCATGAATCAATATTAATGTAGTATTAAGACTACATGTTGCACCCATTCAATTGTTTCTGATAATTATCCATGATTTACATCAACATTCTAGAAAACATTTTAGAATGATCTTGATACTAAGATTTATTTGAGAACTACATACGATTCTCAAATTGAGGGCTACTCTAATAAGAATATTAAAACATTAGAATTCAAGAATTGATTATAATCAATTGAAATTCAAGGTATATTGGGAAATTATTTACAATTGGTAGAGATTCCCAATATAAATTTCATCCATTCATGTATTTAAATGGTGTCTTATAAAGCGTTATATAGAAAGAGATGTTTTAATCAAACTTCATAAAATAAAGTCAGTAAAAGAAATATTTTAGTCCCATAACTAGTTGAGGAGAAATTAAAAAAGATAAATACTATTTAGAATCATATTAAAGGTTCTCAAAGTAGTAAAAAGTCTTTTGCTGATAACTAGATGAAATATTTTTAATTCTATGTGGGGGGTCATGTAGTCTTCAATGTATCTCAATGGAAGGGTATTATGTGTTTAGGTAAGAATAGGAAACAAATCCCCACATATATCAAGCCCTTTTAAATTCACGAAATTATTGGAAATGATGATTACAAATTGGAAATTCAACTAAGATTATATAAAGTACATGATACGTTCCATATCTCTTTGTTATGAAATTAAATACCAGACCTAATGCATGTTCTATCATATGATGAAATAGAATTACAACATGATCTATCTTAATGTGATGTTCTTATCTATATATTTATCATTAGAGAGTGGGTGTGGAAGATTCCGATGACACTACTTGAAAAGGTACATTAGAGAAATCATGAAAATGTGGCAGCAAAATGGGATCCAAAGGATGTTATAAAGAATAATAAAGCTCATTTTTTAGAAATAAATAACCATGAAGCAAATATTTCATCCTTTGTCAGACATGTTCATAGTGGTCATCATCAACAATATCATAGTGTACTATGTGTCTGAGTAAGAACACATGAGACTCTTGAGGATGGTTATAGAAGAACATTGGGAGAACCATATTTTTTGGAAGCTCTCAAAGTTTCATTTCTAGATTCAGGAGGTCAAATTTCAAGGACATATCATCTTGGGTGATGGTGTTGTATTGTATCCACTAAAGGTTCAGGTATTGTTACCTTTGGATCCACCCAACATCACGATGAAGGGGTAGAGATTTCTTGGTATAATATGCTATTACAATATTTTCATTCCATATTTCTCTAGGATATTGAAACATTTGTATTCTTTGACCAAGATGTTGTGGCCTTTCATTTAGACGGAAACGTTCTTGTAGGATTTTTAGTAGTGGATATATATGTTGATGAGTAACCATATCTCTAGATTTAGATTAGAGAGTTTTGAGTCGTTATTGTTCTGTGATGCCTTAGGGATTGACTTGGTTTTGTTTTGAGGAAGAGTTAGGAAGTGATTGCCTATGGTTCCCGAAAGATGAGACGAAATGAGTAGAACTATGTGACCCAAAATCTAGAGTTTGTTGTGGTAGTATTTTCCATAAATATGTGGTCAAACTACCTTATGAACGAGTTGTTTATAATCTACTCTAATGATAATAGTCCCAAGTATATATTCTTTTAGAAAAATATTAACTTGATATAGAGGCAATGGATATAGTTCCTCAGGGAATATGACTTCATGTATATATTCATTGAACCATGAATGCACCCTCAATCACAAATCAAACCAATGGTATTGATCTATTTCACTGAATAATGTTTTTAAAATTATCAAATACCTAATATTCATCAAACTGCAAGCCATAGAAGATACCCATGATAAACATTCAATGAAAAGGGGGAGAAAAATAGAAAAAATAAACATGAGGAATGAACCCTATCTTTTTTTCATTTGATTCTTGATATATTCTGGTATAATAGATGAATAAAGGGAAATAATAAACAATGAAAAATAAATCAACTATAAAATAAATCATCCATGAATGCACAAATTGATTCTTGTATGTGGAATTGATTTGTGTTAGACATGGGATAAATAAATGGAATGAAATCAGATAAATAAAATATCCTTCCAAGATTTTTGATCAACCACTAATGAATAATGATCATGTTTTTATGTTGTTAGTGAGATCCATGAACTTAATTGGTGTAGAAAATCCATGCAGTACTGACATAATCCCCTGATTAGATTTCATCCACCAATGTCTCTCCAACTTATCCTCTCTTATTATATAGGGTTATGAGGCTAACTCTTAGATTTGCCCATAATGAAATATTTATTGTAGAGGGATCTGTGTTTTTTCATCAATAAAATAAATAAAAAACTAAATTTATTTATTTATTATTTGTACCTATGAAAACTATTTAAAAAAATTATAATGCAAACAAATATTATATCATGCCTAGGGTAAATCTAGCATTGAAGAAACAATGGAAGTCTCATATGTCTAATCTGATACAATATGTTTTTACAAAAACTATGTGTTCATGATATTAATATATTTCATGTTTTTTAGATATCAATTCCACACACACTGGCACTTGTAATTTCACACCTTTTTAGTTCCTCTATCTACGAATATTACAAGATATATTTAAATAAAATACATGGAAAAAAATAAAGACATTTCATTCTCCCCATCATAGAGATGTTATTCCCGAAATGTAAAAGTGACACTCAAAATGATGTAGGTACTGAGCTCAAATCTTGATCTCTTTCTCCCTGTGGCTCTCCTAAGGATTTTCAAGCTACCACCTAACACACAATAAAGAAATTTCCTTACCATGAAGGATCTTCTCTTACTAATCCTTAATATTTAATATATACTCTATAATGGTAGATAAATCCTTGATTTCTAGATCACCCCATTCGGTAACATGTGATGGTTTTTGTTCATTCCCTATCAGTTGTGACAATGGAATATTTCATGCACTTTTTCTAACTGAAGTGGTAAAGTGGTGAAATATTAAACCTTTATGATTCTATGTAGTATCTAAAAAGGTCTAATGAATATCATAAATAGCTTATCACACTAGAAAAATATCCACAATCCATTTCAAGGTGATACCTTTAGAAACACATGGTCTCCCCTCATTTACTATAAAGGCCTATGTCATGAGACTGTATATAGTTCTGATGGATTTTTGTAGTCCTCATTTAGTCCCAGATGACCTGCACCTTCTTTATTTTAGCTCACACTAATTTTGGGCCTTCAGTTCTAACTCAACTAGATTAGTTCAAAAAAAATGGTGACCTATAGGATATCCCATACAAGGCCTTTAATGATTCCATTCCAATGGTGGAGTGGTATGTGAAATTATACAAAACATACAACATGGGTAGAAGATCCTCCCAACTACAGTCAGATCCCAACCTGAATGCCCATAACATATCCTCCAGAGCATTAATAGTCTAGTCAGTCTGGCTATCAGTCTGGGGGTGAATCATTTTCTTAAAATGCAACTTATTCGGATAGTCCTACTGAAATACTCTCTAAAATCATGACATCAAGAAAGCATCATGGTGCGAAAATATAATTGAGAGAACTCCATAGAGATAGACTATCTCATGCACATAAATGCATTTCAAGATATACACTAAACTCTTCCTTCATATAACAAGGAATTTGAATGAATTAATGAGTCCATCTACGATCACATATATGGTATCATTTCCTCTAGACATACATAGTAACCCCATAATGATGTCCAAAAAAATCCTATCCCACTTCCACTTTGGAACCTCAAGGGGTTTATCTTAATGCATTGGAATTAGGGGATCAATCTTCACCTACTTCCATCTGAGGCATAAAGAGAGAAACACTACTACTAACTTCTTCAAGGTTTTCCACCACAAATAAATCCAGATATCTTGATACATCTTCGCAAAACCATGATAGACCACTAAGGGGGTGTATGAAACTCACTCATCACCTTGTCCTAGAACATTAACATTGTCAGATGTTTAACACCATTTTATTGAAAATATACTTTAAACTTTTATGATCATTATATATATCACACCTTTCTCCATATAGATAATTACTATATATCTTTTATGAAAATATTACCATATCTAAATTCAAATCTGTAGTTGGGTAATTTTTCTCATGGATATTCAGTTGTTATGAGTCATGACCAATTGCGATATCATTTTGCCTAAGAACACATCACATCATCTTCTTGGATGAATAACTGAAGATCAAAATCCTTTCTTTACTATAGGGTAGTGTAAGCACAAGTGCATCAACTAACCACCTTTTCAACTCCTTGAACTTCTATTCACATTCTTCTATCCATATGAACTTAACTCTTTTTTGAGTCATCTTGGTTTGTGGATTAGGAAATCTTGATAAATAATTCAAAAACATTGATAATATCAAGAAAAAACAAGACAACTTTTGATCTCAGTTACCATTGTTGCTCTAGGGAAACGTTCAATAACATCTGTATTTTCTTGATACAAGAATATCCCCTCACTTGAGATTATGTGACCCAAAAAGTATACAATCTGAAGTCAAATTGACACATGAGAAATTTTTCATAAACTTATCTTTTCTTGGGTCATCAGTATAGTCCTCATGTGATATTAATGTTCTTCCATACTCTTAGAAAATACATTTATATCGTCTTTATAGACTCCGATAAATTGATCAATATAGTTTCTAAAGACTCTATTAATTAGATTCATGATGATAACATAGGAATTAACATGACCAAAAATCCTCACTATAAATTCTTTATGTCCATACCATTTATGGAATTCTGCCTTAGGTATATCCTCCTTTATAACCCTTTATTTGTGATATCTATAATGAATATCAATCTTGGAAATGTATTTATATCCACATATTTGGTTCAATAAGTCATAAATACAAGGGAGAGGATATTTTTACATGATTGTGATCTAATTAAGTTCTCGATAATCAGTGTAGTGTCCCATTGATCTATCTTTATTCTGAAAAAACGGTACACTGTATTTGATGCACTAGGTCATATGGATCCCTTTTCAATTTTTTTTTGTAGTTTCTGCTTTATTTACATCAACTCAATTGGGGACATTCTATAAGGAGTCTTTCAAATAGGCAGATCACACTATATTAGTCCTATTGAAAACCCAACATCATGAATTTGTGGAAGGCCTATAAATGCTTGTTAAGAGACATAATATAATTTCTATTCTATATTTGTATCTTTAATATTGAGTTTCTCTATTACCATCTGATATAGATAACCATTATTTATAGGAATGATGACCTATAAGATGGAAAAAATTTCCCCTAGAAGTTCATATTCATCCTTTAATCGATATATGATCATATATTATTTTGGAAAATGAATTGTGAAATCCATTCCTCGGAATTTGATATGATATTAAAATAGATAAAGTCAATCCATGTGAACAATCACATCAAATCCCACTAAAGGATGGATTAGATCACTACTAGAAAAACAGGTATTTGCAATGGGTCATTTGAGATGGGATCCCGTCGCAAATGGATTGTTGCGATGGGGGCCCGTCGCAAATGACCCGTTGCTGAAAACAGTGTCACAATAACAATTTTTTGCGACGGGCCCCGTCGCAAATACCTTTTGCGACGGGACCCGTCGCAAAAACTATTTTTAAAAAAATAATAATACTATTTGCGACGGGAATAGTATCCCGTCGCAAATAATATAAAAAAAATAAAAAAAATAAATTGTTAATAAATTATTTTAATTAATATAATAATAATTCAATTATAATTCAAAAATAATAAAATAATAAAATATTAATAAATGATTTTAATTAATATAATAATATAATTATAATTCACAAATAAAAATAATAAATTATTTTAATTAATATAATTATAATTCAAAAATAAAAAATAATAGAATATTAATAAATATTTTATAATGAGACAGAAACTACGAATAGAAAAAAAATCATATTTTGATTTCAAAAATTTTATAACATAAATACAAAATCTAATCTGAAGGAGGGGAGAGGGGGAGATCTACAGATGGTGGTGGAGGAAACTCCATCCCTAAATCATGAGTGAGTCGGCGCATGTACTCCATCTGCTCCTGATTCTGCTGCTGCCACCGACTCGTCTGCT
This sequence comes from Viscum album, assembly GCA_963277665.1. Classification (NCBI taxonomy): domain Eukaryota; kingdom Viridiplantae; phylum Streptophyta; class Magnoliopsida; order Santalales; family Viscaceae; genus Viscum; species Viscum album. Next base: position 178,380,816 of record OY728159.1, on the reverse strand, counting down.
CCTCGTACAGCTGCTGCGGGCGTCGACGCTCCTCCTCATGCTGCTGACGCATCTGCTCCTGCTCCTGTCGGAGACTCTCTATCAGTGCAGTCTGAGATCGCAGCTGATCCTCATACTGTGTAGCAGAAGAATATGCACGAGCTCCTCTCGAGCTGGACGCCGACATCGCAGCACTGCCATAATAATCTCCGGGAGTCAGTTGAGAGCTGATACCAACTACCCGGCCCTTCTCGAAGGCATACTGGGTAGCCTGCATCCATGCCGCCTCATCAAACTGACGGCCAGTGTTCTGATCTGATGACTCGACCTGACTCTCAGGCCGGGCCTGTGACGCTGCGGCCTCATATGACTCATGTAGATGCAATTTAAAATTAAAATTGTGAATATATTATATACAGTTAATTTTTAAACTTGAAAACAAATAATACTAACTACGATGTGATGCTGAAGATCACCTCTGAGCTCCCCAGTAGCAGGATCACTATACATCCTCCGATATACGTCGTACTCCGTAATATCAGGGTGCTCGGCAGCCTATAAGAATAAAAAATAAACTGTTAATATTTATAGTTATATAAAATATTTATAAATAATGTACGTACCAGATACTGTCTATGAGTACTGAAAGAACGACTCCTAGCTCGATGAGTCACCTCCTGTCTCCCCTGATTCTGCCTCTCCACCGATGATCTCCTCTGAAAGGCACCACTCAACCAGTGCACACATAATCCATCCCATACATGGGATGAAATGTACTCTGGTCGGTGTGCTCTACATGACTCATCAAAATCTGACACTCCTGCTTTCTTCATCACAGCTTTTCTTAAATTGTGCAAAAACTGACGAAGGCAATCACGCATGGCCACCTCCCATGCCTCGTGGATGGTGTCACGCATGGTATCCTCGATCAGATACCATAAACCCTAAAAATAAATCAAAATATCAAGTTAGAAATGAAATAATTTCCAAATAAAAATTATTTATTTACGTATGTACCAACCAATGGCCGAACATGGCCTGCTGCACATCAATGGGAATCTGCTCCCATGTGGTCCACAGCTGAGAGAAATAGTTGCATAAAATAGCGATTCCCTGTCCGACTACTATATGCGAAAAACTGTAAAAATAATAAACATTCATTATGTGAATAGATTAATGAAATCTTAGTCAAATCCACAGGTTATCACACAGGTTATCACACCTCCGTGTGCGTAGATCAAACCGAAGACGTGGACGTTGCTCAGGGACGGGGTCAGGAATCATCAATCGTGCAAGACCGCGCCCCCTCCACGTAATCCCTGGAGCGCCTACAGGCTGAGGGTCATCTGCCAGCAACTCATCCGCATCGAAAGGCAGATCAGCATCTGCCAACTCACGAAATGTGGCGTCGTCCATCTGAAACAGAAAATGTTAATGTTGTTAGCAAATAATTGATAATTACTATTATATATACATATATACATATTATGATTGTATATAAATACCATGGAATTCTATCAGTTTTCATCTTCATCATCATCTTCATATATGTCAATGTTATCTTCATATTCCTCCTCAACATCATCGATATCCATTCGAGTTACAGTTGCTTCATCTCTTACCATTTCAAATTCATATGTGACATCATTAACATCATCGTCATCACCGACTCTTAAATGTGGGGTGTCGTCATCGATACTCATGTCTCTTTGTAAAAAAGATTGATTTTGAGTACTCTCTTGAAAAACTTCAATTATTTGCACATCAGTGAAAGCACATTCACTTTGACTAAACTGATTGTCTCGAATTTTGATTTTTAGTACACTCCACCAATCAGTCAAGTCTCTTGATGTAGCACAGTACTTTGCGTAATAAACTTCATGTGCCTGTTGAGCCAATAAGAATGGTTCATTTACTGCGAGAACACTTTTACATTTAATATCGATGATTCCATGAGTCGGATGAACACGCACGCCTCTCTCTGTATCCAACCACCGACATTTGAACATGGTTATGTAATGTTGTCCAAGATAACAGAGTTCAATGATTTCATCAAGTATGACATAAAAATCAACTTCATTTTATCGATGATGAGATCCTCTCAAGAGAACTCCACTGTTCATTGTTTTTTTTTGATTCTCCATATGCATGTGTGTGGAATCGAAATCCATTCACCACATATGCATTATAAGTTTTAACAAGTTTGGAAGGTGGGTCACTTAATACACACAGTCGTTTGTCAATTTTATCAGCATGTCGAGACACCTGAAAATTTGTGAAATAATTATCAATATAGTAAACTATACATTGAATGAGTTGCTAAAAGATAAAGAATTTATGTTACCAGTTTTTGAAACCACTGAGAGAAATTTTTCAGTCGACGTTCTTTGAGAGTAGCTGCTGTAATTTGTGGAATTTTTTTCTTGATATGATTATCATACAACCTATAAAAACCAAAGTTATTTACTGTAACATAAATGATAGAATAAGTGATATAAACACTTACAGTACAACTGATGTCATCTCTTCACATTTGAGCAGAACATATGTATGAGCTCTATGATGTTCATCATCTGAAAGCCAGCGTTCATAAACTCCACCAAAACCAAGCTCTGACAGGTTGAAAACAGATAATTGATTGTAAATTTCATCAATATTCCTCTCGTTTCGTCCCATTCAATTGTGTTTTGAAGGATACTCAGATTCAAAATAATGGGAGCAGAAAAAAGATATTTCATCTTGCAAATAAGCTTCTGCAATAGATCCTTCAACAGATGCTTTGTTACGTAATTTTCTTTTCAATTTTGGCATGCATCTTTCAAATGGGTACATCCATCGAAACTGTACTGGACCTCCATATTTGGCTTCATATGGCAAATGTAACATCAAATGTTCCATTGAGTCGAAGAAAGACAGCGGAAATATTTTTTCCAGTTTACATATAATTACAACAACATCTTTTTCAAGTTTGCCTAGAGCATCATAATCTGCTGTAGCCGCACAAATTTCCCGAGAAAAATGAGACATGTCTGTTATGGTATCCCAAATCACAGAATTCAATAGACCTCTTAATCCAATGGGTAGAATTCTTTCCATTATAACATGACAATCATGACTTTTTAATCCAGTAATATGACCATTCTTTACACATCTACCCAAATTGGATGCACAACCATCTGGAAGTCTCAAATATGCAATCCACTGACAAAATAATAAACGGTTTTCTTTAGACAGTGTATAAGCTGATTTTGGTTTCAGTAACCTTTCTGTTCTGACATTCTCAAACAGTTCCAATTCTGGACGCCTACAAATTTGGGCAAGATCTAAACGTGCATTTACATTGTCTTTGCTCTTTCCTGGCGTATCCAAATCTGTATGAAACAAATTATCAAAACAGTTCTTCTCAATATGCATGACATCTAACATGTGTCGGACAAACAAATCAGAAAAATATGGAAAATCCCAAAATATGCTACGTTTAATCCAATTGTGTTCTTTCCCAAAACCAGAAATTTTCTGTTGGTTTATTGTGGGACCAAAAGTGATGGGAGGTAATGAAAATACAACTGATTTTAACTCCGAACCAAATAGCATTTTTGGAGGTCCATCCCTTTCAACTGTTCCTTTTCTGAAATGAGATCTGTCTTTGTGAAAAGGATGATCAGCTGGAAGAAATCTGTGATGACAGTCAAAATAACACGGTTTCTTTCCATGAATGAGCATAAATGCTTTGTTCTCTCCCATACAGTAAGGACATGATTTCTGACCATGTGTACTCCAGCCAGATAACATCCCATAAGCCGGGAAGTCACTTATTGTCCACATCAATGCTGCTCTCAGTATGAAATTCTGTTTCGTTGTAACATCATATGTACTGACACCAGTACTCCACAATAAATTTAATTCATAAATCAATGGTTTCAAATAAACATCAATATTTTTCTTCAGATGTCCTGGAATTAGTAAAGTCAAAAAGATATATGGCTCCTTCATCAACATACATGGAGGTAAATTGTACGGAGTTAAAAAAAAGGCCAACATGAATATTGACTACCATAAGATCCAAACGGACAGAAACCATCAGTGGAAAGGCCTATTCGAACATTTTTAGCTTCTAAAGAAAAGGATGGATGCACTCTATCAAAATGTTTCCATGAATCACCATCGGCTGGATGATTCAAGATTTTATCGGTTGAAATATTCTCTTTATGCCATGAAATCATTGTCGCTGTATTCTTAGACATGAATAAACGCTGGAGTCTGGATGTAAGCGGAAAATATCTCAACTGTTTTACAGGAATCAAACCAGACTTCCCGTGTTGTCCTTCTTTATATCTCAGTTGCCCACATGTGGGACAACTATCCAACGACTCATTTTCTCCGGAATATAAAATGTAGTCATTTGAAAATGCATGAATCTTTTGAAAAGTAAGTCCCAAATTTCGAACCAGCCTCTTACTCTCATAGTAATTTGCAGGTAAAACATTTCCTTCGGGTAACAGTGTTTTAAGCAAAGAAAATATCTGGTCAAAACAGGTGTTTGACATTCCGTTATCTGATTTGATAGCCATAAATTTTGAAACTGCTTCTAATTTGCTCATCTTGCAGCCAGGATATAATGCATCCTCAGCAGACTTCAACAACTCATAAAATTCAGATGGTGCCAACTCAGGATTTGAAGCTATATCAGCTGGAGTTTCCGTATGTTGAACAGATGAACCTGCAACATCATGTACTAAATCTTGAAACTGGGATGGATCCGGAATCAAGTTGGTATCACCTGCTCTGGAACTACGTTCACCGTGTTGATACCAAAAAACATAATCTGGTTGAAAACCAAAATGCAAGAGATGTTCTCCCACTTTGTCAAACGTGTCAAACGTTCTCAATGCACATTTTCTGCAAGGGCATTTTATTTTGTCTTCTGAAACAAATTCTAGATTTGATGCCGCAAATGATAAAAAAGTCTCCACACCCTCTACATATACTGGATTTAAACCAGAACCATTTGGATTTCTATGTTGATTTATCCATATGCGGTCACCTAATAATGATTGTTGACGGCCTCGTTGTTCCATATTTCTCTATAAAATATAAAAGCATTACTGGTTTTGAATAATTTGTTAGAAAAAACACTCAAGCTAGGATAATTATAGAGGTTAGATCATACACAACTGACGCAAACTTTTTATTGAGATAGACCTAAAAATTGACCCTTTAAGAATTAAATATGTTGAGAATAAAACAAAACATGTTACAAATATTGATAATTTTAATATTATATAACTTTTTTATTATTTTCTTAGTACTAATATTATTGGTAATTTTTACTAATTATTACTAATTATTACTAATTATTGGTAATTATTACTAATTATTACCAATTAGTGGTAATTATTACTAATTAATACTAATTATTGGTAATTATTACTAATTATTTGTAATTATTGGTAATTATTGGTAATTATCGGTAATTATTACTAATTATTGGTAATTATTACTAATTATTGGTAATTATTATTTATTATTGGTAATTATTACTAATTATTGGTAATTATTACTAATTATTACTAATTATTACTAATTATTACTAATTATTGGTAATTATTACTAATTATTACTAATTATTACTAATTATTTGTAATTATTGGTAATTATTACTAATTATTACTAATTAATAATAATTATTGGTAATTATTGGTAATTATTACTAATTATTGGTAATTATTATTAATTATTACTAATTATTGCTAATTATTACAAATTATTACAAATTATTGGTAATTATTACTAATTATTACTAATTATTGGTAATTATTACTAATTATTACTAATTATTACTAATTATTGGTAATTATTTCTAATTATTACTAATTATTACTATTTACCGGTAATTATTCCTAATTATTGGTAAGTATTACTAATTATTGTTAAGTATTACTAATTATTACTAATTAATACTAATTATTGGTAATTATTGGTAATTATTACTAATTATTGGTAATTATTATTAATTATTACTAATTATTACTAATTATTACTAATTATTACTAATTATTGGTAATTATTACTAATTATTACTAATTATTGGTAATTATTACTAATTATTACTAATTATTACTAATTATTGGTAATTATTTCTAATTATTACTAACTATTACTATTTACCAGTAATTATTCCTAATTATTGGTAAGTATTACTAATTATTGTTAAGTATTACTAATTATTGGTAATTATTACTAATTATTGGTAATTATTATTAATTATTACTAATTACTACTAATTATTATTAATTATTACTAATTATTGGTAATTACTACTAATTATTGGTAATTATTACTAATTATTACTAATTATTACTAATTATTCCTAATTATTGGTAATTATTACTAATTATTTCTAATTATTACTAATTATTGGTAATTATTACTAATTATTACTAATTATTGGTAATTATTGGTAATTATTACTAATTATTGTTAATTATTGCTAATTATTGTTAATTATTACTAATTATTGGTAAATTATTACTAATTATTACTAATTATTGGTAATTATTGGTAATTATTACTAATTATTGGTAATTATTGGTAATTATTACTAATTATTGTTAACTATTGCTAATTATTGTTAATTATTACTAATTATTGGTAATTATTACTAATTATTGGTAATTATTACTAATTATTACTAATTATTACTAATTATTACTAATTATTGGTAATTATTGGTAATTATTACTAATTATTACTAATTATTACTAATTATTACTAATTATTGGTAATTATTGTTAATTATTACTAATTATTACTAATTATTACTAATTATTGGTAATTATTGGTAATTATTACTAATTATTGGTAATTAATACTAATTATTGGTAATTATTGGTAATTATTACTAATTATTGGTAATTATTACTAATTATTGGTAAGTATTACTAATTATTGTTAAGTATTACTAATTATTGGTAATTATTACTAATTATTGGTAATTATTTCTAATTATTACTAATTATTACTAATTATTGTTAATTATTACTAATTGTTGGTAATTATTACTAATTATTGGTAATTATTACTAATTATTGGTAATTATTACTAATTATTGGTAATTATTAATAATTATTACTAATTATTACTAATTATTACTAATTATTACTAATTATTACTAATTATTAGTAATTATTACTAATTATTACTAATTATTGGTAATTATTACTAATTATTACTAATTATTGGTAATTATTGGTAATTATTACTAATTATTGGTAATTATTGGTAATTATTACTAATTATTGGTAATTATTACTAATTATTGTTAATTATTACTAACTATTGGTAATTATTACTAATTATTGGTAATTATTACTAATTATTACTAATTATTACTAATTATTACTAATTATTGGTAATTATTACTAATTATTACTAATTATTACTAATTATTGGTAATTATTGGTAATTATTGGTAATTATTGGTAATTATTGGTAATTATTGGTAATTATTGGTAATTATTACTAATTATTGGTAATTATTACTAATTATTGGTAATTATTACTGATTATTGGTAATTATTACTAATTATTACTAATTATTGGTAATTATTACTAATTATTACTAATTATTACTAATTATTACTAATTATTGGTAATTATTACTAAATATTACTAATTATTACTAATTATTACTAATTATTACTAATTATTACTAATTATTACTAATTATTGGTAATTATTACTAATTATTACTAATTATTGGTAATTATTGGTAATTATTACTAATTATTACTAATTATTGGTAATTATTCCTAATTATTACTAATTATTACTAATTATTACTAATTATTCCTAATTATTACTAATTATTACTAATTATTAGTAATTATTAGTAATTATTACTAATTATTGGTAATTATTGTTAATTACTACTAATTATTAGTAATTATTGTTAATTATTACTAATTATTGGTAATTATTACTAATTATTGTTAATTATTACTAATTATTGGTAATTATTACTAATTATTGGTAATTATTACTAACTATTACTAATTATTACTAATTATTACTAATTATTGGTAATTATTGGTAATTATTACTAATTATTACTAATTATTACTAATTATTACTAATTATTGGTAATTATTGGTAATTATTACTAATTATAACTAATTATTACTAATTATTGGTAATTATTGGTAATTATTACGAATTATTGGTAATTAATACCAATTATTGGTAATTATTGGTAATTATTACTAATTATTGGTAATTATTGGTAATTATTACTAATTATTGGTAATTAATACCAATTATTGGTAATTATTGGTAATTATTACTAATTATTGGTAATTATTACTAATTATTGGTAAGTATTACTAATTATTGTTAAGTATTACTAATTATTGGTAATTATTACTAATTATTGGTAATTATTTCTAATTATTACTAATTATTACTAATTATTGTTAATTATTACTAATTATTGGTAATTATTACTAATTATTGGTAATTATTACTAATTATTACTAATTATTACTAATTATTACTAATTATTGGTAATTATTACTAATTATTACTAATTATTGGTATTTATTACTAATTATTACTAATTATTGGTAATTATTGGTAATTATTACAAATTATTGGTAACTATTGTAATTATTACTAATCATTGGTAATTATTACTAATTATTGTTAGTTATTACTAATTATTGGTAATTATTACTAATTATTACTAATTATTACTAATTATTACTAATTATTACTAATTATTACGAATTATTGGTATTTATTACTAATTATTGGTAATTATTACTAATTATTGGTAATTATTGGTAATTATTGGTAATTATTGGTAATTATTGGTAATTATTGGTAATTATTGGTAATTATTGGTAATTATTACTAATTATTGGTAATTATTACTAATTATTGGTAATTATTACTAATTATTGGTAATTATTACTAATTATTGGTAATTATTACTAATTATTGGTAATTATTTCTAATTATTGGTAATTATTACTAATTATTGGTAATTATTTCTAATTATTGGTAATTATTGGTAATTACCGGTAATTATTGGTAATTATTGGTAATTATTACTAATTATTGTTAATTATTACTAATTATTACTAATTATTACTAATTATTACTAATTATTACTAATTATTACTAATTATTACTAATTATTACTAATTATTACTAATTATTACTAATTATTACTAATTATTACTAATTATTACTAATTATTACTAATTATTACTAATTATTACTAATTATTACTAATTATTCCTAATTATTGGTCATTGTTGGTAATTATTGGTAATTATTCCTAATTATTACTAATTAGTGGTAATTATTAGTAATTATTACTAATTATTACTAATTATTGATAATTATTAATAATTATTACTAATTAGTGGTAATTATTACTAATTATTGGTAAGTATTACTAATTATTGGTAAGTATTACTAATTATTGGAAATTATTACTAATTATTGGTAATTATTACAAATTATCGGTAATTATTACTAATTATTAATAATTATTCCTAATTATTGATAATTATTGGTTATTGTTCCTAATTATGAGTAATTAAATGAATAATTACCAATAATTAGGAATAATTACCAATAATTAGGAATAAAAAATTATTAGTATATTTTATTATTAATATTAAAATAATATAATTTTCTAATTTATATACAATTCTCCTTTCATCTGTGTGTTTTCTATCTCCATATACAAATAATACATGTGGAGACAGCAAACACACAGATGAAAAGAGAATTGTATATATATAAAAAATTATATTATTTTAATATTAATAATAAAATATACTAATAATGTAATAATGTTATTATTCCTAATTATTGGTATTTATTACTAATTATTAAGTAATAAAACAATGTAAATAAAATTAAATTACAACTAATTAAGAATAATTGAAACTAATAAAACATTAAAAATAAATATTAAATTAAAATGAATATAAATACCTTGAAAATTGATCTGAGGTTGATCTCTGATCGTTCTTCAAAACTTCAATATCAACTCCGGAGAAAAAAATTAAACTTGAGAAAAACTGAACTTTAGAAATAAAATTTTGAGAGAAGAAGAAGATGGAGTTTGAGAATGATTTGAAAAAAACGGATGAGGGTATTTATAGGTTAGATTATTTGCGACGGGTATCCCGTCGCAAATACCTTAGCCATCATTTATTACGGTCAACGGTTAAATAGTTATTTGCGATGGGACCCGTCGCAAATAACCACCTGCCGACATACTATTTGCGACGGGGGAAAATTCTCGTCACAAATACCTTTTACCGCCGCCGGTTATTTGTGACGGGAATATTCCCCCGTCGCAAATATGTTTCCCGCGATTTGGCGCGCAAAGGGCGCCAGTCCTTTTGCGACGGGGAAAGCTATCCCGTCGCAAAAGGCTACTTATTTGCGACGGGCAAATACCCCCGTTGCAAATAAGTTTTTAACAGGGCTATTTGTGACGGGAATAAATCTCGCCGCAAATACCCATTTTTCCCGTAGTGGATGATTTGTAGGAAGAACTTTCCCACAAGCGTCAACTAGAGCAGAATTATAAACTTGTGATGTGACTGTGGTTCCATTAGAAGTTTTCACAGAAAACTATACATCTAATTGTTGAGGTAATATGATGGTACTAATAAAAAATAATTTATTAACAAAACAGTGAAAGGATAAAGAATAAGATAAAACATTTGAAGCTTTATAGTGGATGGTATGTGTACCTCTGACCACTTTATTATTGTACTCCACATCACCAATAGTGATCACATGTGATTTTTCATTGTCTTTGGAATTATGAGGTTGCAGACATCAATTTTTATTAATAACCCTTGGATTAGGGCATTGGATAACATAATGCTCCATTGCCTTTCACTTGTGTCATTGATGCGTGGGAGGTGCATTTTGTGTATCATTTTCTCCATTTGCTTAATAATATTTATTTTTCCCATCACTACAGCTATCAATATCCTTCTATCATTCTTTCCCATACTTAAAACATTTACTAGTCCCTTTAAGATAATTTCATTCACGTTTCTTTCCACACATTGATCATAAAGGAAAGCTCATATTCATTTCACTATTGTTTTTATATTTTCCACTAAATTTTATTTTTCTCTTATTAACAAAACCATAAGATTGATTGGATTCTCAAATATTCATCTTAAGCATGAGGTAAAATTGAACGGTTCCTCATTTCCATTGAAGTACCATATATATAATTCCTATTACAGATATGGTTTTAAGCCACTGAAAATATGATCAATCTTACTCTTCGGTTTAATGATAAATCAATAAGTGTACCTTTCAAGTGTTGAGAAATTTAATTCATAGGTATCATCAGATTCATCAACCATTTTATTAAGATATTTGGACCCCTTATCCATTTTTATTCAAAGAATAATAGGAATGTAAATATTGAAAAATAATTTTTTGAACTCATCCCATTCCATGGATTCAATTTCATTTGGTTGCCTCGTATTATTGAAGAGATTCCACCATTGGTAAATATCAAATTCCAAATGATAGAATACCAATATGACTATTAATTTTTCCTAACAATGGAGAACTGAAAATATATTTCTAGTGGTATTAATACATTGTTCAAGCACTAGTGGATTAGAAGACTCACTGAAATACAGTGGACACGGTATCATGAATCAGTCAACAAAAATTTATTCCCTGCTTTTCTTGTTTGGAATCCTAGCAAGATTCATAGCTTGAGAATGTTTTGTGAGAATATAAACAATATTATTCATTCAATCTAAAAAACATTGCATTTATCAGGTTGACAATCATTTCATTTCCCAACACTTTCATCAATAACACATTTCTTTTTCGTTTTATCAATTATCTAAATCCAAGAAATATAGTGTGCAAAACAGTAATCATAATGTCAAAATCCCATAATCAAGGGAAACTACTTATAAAATTTCAATTAAGGAGACCATAGGTTTTATACTGGGTTATTATTTATTGTTATCAAATCACTAGAATTGTAACCTATACCTAGACTTGTGATGAGTTTCTTACTATTATTTTATCATTCTAGTTTCCAAAGGCTTACTAAAACTAGATATGACACTAACTATAACATCTGAAACATTTCATACATAAAAATTACTTAAAAATAAAAAATTTATTAAAAAACTAAAAAAACCACACTAAGACCGAATATGGTTTGTTGTCTTTAGAAACTTGGAAACATAAATAACTAGTTTATAAAACATCTACATCATCTCACACTTGTTCTTTATTTTCTAGAACCATTTTTGACACAACTTACATAAAATAGTTCTTCATATACTAGGGAGAAGAAACATAAAAAGGGTGATCTCAAAATCTCAGTATGGAAGATAAAAAGCATAGCATAATCATACTACATAAGAACATAAATATAACCTTTGAAAATCTAATCTTTCATATCCAAGATCATGATATCATGTCATGGAATAAATCATAGAATTTCACCAAAGAACATATTCCTAGAGAGCATAACATAAGACATGGAATTTTTAGAATACACATAAAAATAGAAAATCATTTCCATATTATTCAATGCATATTTCCCAAACCATTATAGTGGACAAATACCATTACTAAAACATGATCACTCTAGGTTCTAGCACTATATTACGGAACCAACATCATTTCCCATTCTACTCCATTATTAATGAAATGAAATCATTCCCTATTCAAGTACTATTTATCTTATGAGATATAAATATTTACACAATTCATTGGAATGCGTTATATGTCCCACCAATCATATAATTAAAACCATACAAATGTAATTCATGAGAACAAATTTCATTCATCATAATAGATTCTATGAAATGAAATGGGTTTCAAAAACATCAGTCAATCAAAACCTAACCCATAGAAAGAAATGAGTTTTGTAAAGATAAAACACCATATGAATAATAGGTATAAAATCCTTTAAAAATATTCCCATTAAAACATATGTAACATTTGAGATATCACATCAAAATAATACTTTTGGAAATATACTTTCTTCTTCGATTTTTTTTTCTTTATGTAAAATGGAACATAAATTCAAAAAAAAATTTAAAAATAATATTATAAGCCTATAAGTGAAACTGAAAAGAATTAGGTAATGCAAGAAGATGAAAATTACATTCATGACATATAATATAAAAAACACTCATCACATACTTTTCACAAAAAATACACAAAAGGACCTCGTATGGAAAACGATAACAGATTACATTCAGACCTTTTAGTAAAAAGTCATAAATGGGTAAAAATGAAATGAAAAAATTGTAGAATAACTATAAGAATATTTTGGAATTAATTTTTAAGAATAAATTATGTGGTAAATAAATATAAAACAATAAATAGTAACATATAAACAATCTCAGATAATAATCAGATTGTGAAAATAATTCTTACCTTAGGTAAAATTACCTTCATAAGTATCCAAAAATCCTATAAAATAGTTTAAATAATTTAATTAATTTTTTAATGAATAATATCTATATTAATAATTTCATACATGATCATATTATCACCTTTTTTGTAATTACATTTCATTATTACCCTTCTTTCAGGTGTTAACTGCTTCATTTTCTTATTCATTTTTGTCGTATAAGTACCAGTTCATTCACGTAAAATATAGTTCTGTAATTTTTATAATGCTATTATAGCAATATATATCATATTATTTATTCTATTAATTTATATAATCATTCTTTAATGGTGATCATGCAAAATGAATCACATTGCATTATGGATACGGTAGGTCGTACGTATGCACATGTGACAATATCATTCCCTTAATTTTGAAATTACATTGAAGTGAATGTTGTGTATATTATTTCAGAATAAATATAATTTTATAATCATATATATTTATTATTTCCATCATTACAACCATCCACATTACATGATTCCAAAAAACTAGATTACAACACTGTGTGGAGATGATAGGTCGTACATACGCACGTATGGTGATTTCAATTTTTATAGGATAGATAAATGGTTAAACATGTTTGTTCCATAATCATATTGAAATCTATGTATATATGTGATATTTGAATTATTACATTATAATGGAAACAAGGCATTATGAGGATATAGAAGAAGAAAAACTCTTGAGAATTTTGGTAAAGAAGATTACCAATTCTTCAACGTGATCCCTCTAGATACACTCTTTTGGACTCCAGAGTTGATCCTCTGAGAAAACAATAACCTATAGAATGTGGTGAGGGAAGCTTAAAATAGAAATTTTCAAGGTATATTTGAGCTTGAAGGCTCAATTTGGTGTGATTAAGTGAGGGATGATATTCCCTTTTATAATAGAGGTTAGGTGCACTTTTAAAATTTCAAAAAATATTAATTAATAATAAACTCAATCTCATTTAAAATGTCACCAAAATGAAAATTATTCAAATATTAGATGATAAATTTTTGTAATTTAATAAACCAATATATTTTATACTTGTTTTGTATTAATTTAAACCTTATATGTTTTAATTATACCTTGATAACACTTTTAATTTTAATTTTGGTGACAAATTATTTTAAATTAATAGTGTAATTTATGATTAATTAATTTGAATTAGACCATAAATAAATAATTTTTAACCTTTTCTTCCATTTTATAAATATATCTAATTTTTTATTATGTTTTTTATTTTTAAATAATTTAATAAAATATTATTTTTATAAAATATCAAAAAGTTAAATTTTGATATTATTTACTTCCTCGATTTTTAAAAATATGGAAAAAAATTAACATTGAAAAGAATATTTTATTATATCCAAAAATCATTAATGTAACATAAAAAATTATTTTGCAACATTAATTATCTAAAATTATATTTATTTGAATATTTTTAATCATATTTCTTTGATATTTCCATTAATAAAATAATTACAACCGTACTGTTGGGTAATCATTTAATATACCATTTTTCAATAAAAATTAACAAAAATTACTATGATGAAATAACTCTTTTATATTTTATAATAATATTTAAAGTAGAATATATCTATTTTATATAACTATATTAGAAATAATATATTATTTAAATGATTAATGTGATATGTTTATGGTTTTATTAAATAAAATATTATAATTATCAAAATTTCATCCATGTAGCTCAAAATTTCCAAAATAAATCTATATCACAAAAATATAATTATTAATTTATAAATTTAAATTGATATTTGTTCATTAAACTCAAATTTTCTCCTATGGAAACATAAGATATATTAAATTAAAAAAATGACATTTGCATCCTTTATTGATTTACATATTATATAAGTCATTTTAATTGAAAAGTGTCCATTAAATGACTTAATTTTGATCCTTAAATTTTAAGAGTCAAATTTAATTCGTAAAATAAATTTTTTTAATTTTTTTGGTGTCAATTTATAGTCTTTATTATTATATTTCTAACCTAAATTACCAAATTTACTCTTTATTATGGTAATTTGTTTTACCATGCGTACTATTCATATTTGAGAAAACAAAAAGGTACCTATTTAATAAATTTGGACCTTATGAATACATTTTTGGAATCCATTTTTTAAAATTCCAAGAACATATGTTGAAAAATTAAATTTCAAATAAAGCTGTTTAAATGCAATGGAAACAGTTTTAAAAAAATGTCCTTTTAAAACAATAAATATTTTTCAGAAACCATAATTTAGCTATTTTAAATTAAAATTAACTAATTTAAAATTAAAATTAATTGAAAACATAATTTTACCTTGTTAATACTTTAAATGAAACAAGAGTTTCTTTAATAAAAATTTGTACTTCACTATCCATCAAAAAATGAAACATAGCAGAAAAATATTTTTTTACAAAAGAAAATTTTTATATCCAAATATTAAATATGTTTAATTTTTTATATAAAAATTATAAAATATTCAAAATTATATTTAAAATAGTTTCTCTCTTAAAAAGCGGTGCAATTATTATTTTGAAATATATTTTTTTTTTCATAGAATTGGATTTATTCTTATCCTGTTCTTATAAAATATATTGGATCGATATAAAAATTATTTTATTGAATATATAACATATATAAATATATATATCATTATGAAATTTCACTAATTGTAATTAATTTAATTAACTAAGAAAAACGACTTTAGGAGCATAAAAATTGGAATAGTTTTTTTACATTCAATTAATTTATATTTTTATTTCTTTTTTACCAATGAATTCACATCATATTTTAATAATATAGTTATTCATATTTATTCACTGTATTTTAACTGCAAAGTTATAATGGTCATTTTTTAATATATCGTGGTTGAATTAAACTCACAATTACATGGAATCGAAGCTATTAAAGAATTAATATTATTTAAAGGGAAATATTTATTAAAATATTACGGTGTTATAGTTATACTAGTAAAAGGTTATGCATGATGTATGATTTTCTCATGAAATAAAAAGTTGTTCTGTGTGCTTATATTGTAAAACATAATAAAATTTTATTGGTTAAAAAGAGATCCATAAATAAATGAAGTGCTTTTTCTAAGTCATTACATTCTTTCCTATTAAAGAAATTAAGTCCCCACAATTTTGTCTTATTATATTTTTTTATATTATGAATATTATAATTATAATGGCTTTTTTGTTCTTAAAACATCATTATTAAATATGTTATTCTCTATCAACAATTACATTTTTTGTATATCATTCCAAATGGTTCATAAAAAGCTTATGAATAACCAGACAAATCTACTGAGAGCATCAAATCAAGAGTGCCACAACTCCCACTCTCTTGCACAAATTCTTGATCAATCCTCGATCAATATGGTGTTCTTGAATGGTATACCAAGATATATATGTTATATATCCACATCCTCTTGTTCATATCTAGATAGAGATTTATTTTCTGGGAAAACACTTACTTAATAATTACAAAATACAAGGTTGTTTTCATATATATATACTTTTCTCTAGTGTTCTTTATAATGTTTTCAGGTAATAACTTCCACAAATAACTAATCTATACTTTGATAAAAACTATGGTATCCCTTATTTTTATAATAGAAATCATTCTTTTCATAATACACATTTAATAAATTAAAAAGATATTTTGGGTCTAGTTTCTTGGAAATTAGGTAAATATTAGATTAATTACATAAAGATAATATAAAAATAAAGAATAATAAATTATTTTCAGAGATTACATTGGCATTGCATCTATTTCATCTCACAACATCTCATGTATTGGGAAAAAATGTCAATAAAAGTGGTGAACATAAATCTCAAAAAGGGAATAAAGAAACACTTAGCATGCGAGAAGGAAGCATATAACTAGGAATGATGATTTGAAAATGGGGAATAATATACATAAATTAACATGAATCATAACATGTAAATTCAAAAAAACATAACAATAAGGCATTTATAAGAATATCACTAAGGTCCATCCCCAAGGTGTCAAAAATCATAATTATCAAGGTTATTCACCCAAGCATCATGAAACATGTCATCTATAGATATTAAATTACTCAACCAATACATTGGAACCATATTAGGGTGCACCATTAATATTTAAAAATTATTGAGAGCCACATATATCATAATAAAACATTTCTTAAATAACCCATGGATTAAAAAATGGTTTTCTTATCAAAATCATCGCATTTCAAATGTTGCTAAAAACATGATCATTATTTCATTTTCTACACACAGAAAGGGAATGCAAGAATCATTTATGTTGATCCCCAATTCAAAATAATATATTTTTTCATATAGATGAATATATTTGGAAAATAAAGAGTCTTGGTTATTCACAAAAAAAAAAGATAATTTCTTGAGAAGAAGAGGGAAATTTTGAAAAGAAAATTCGGCAGCATTTTGGGTATAAAACATGGTTGTGGAAAAATGTAAAATGAGAGGGGAAAATGGTTTAACATTGATAAAAAATTATTTTTATATAATGTTATGATAAAAGGGGTAATATAATAGTGTAACCATAACATTTATAAGACCAATACAAAAAGAGGTTCTTTAAAATAAAATAAGGATAATTCCTTTACCTCAAATAGTTACTCCAAAATCATGAGGAATGGAACCTTGGGGAATTGAGGACACCTTGGGAGGACACCTCGGGAAGAAAAAATACCAAAAAATAGCATAATTTGGATTTTAAGAGAATATAAATGATGACATGGGTGGATATTTATAGTAAAAGTGGAGGGTTTGTTTAATAATTTCCAAATATAGGCCTTGGAAATCTATGATTTATAAAAACAAAAATTCTTTTTATTAACCGTAGGTTTTCCCCATAGTTTTTGGATATTTGGGTAAAATATTATGATATTTCAACCCACATGAACCAAGAATCACATTAAATTACATTTTTGGATTAGAAAAGTTGCATTTCCACAAAACAATGTTTTTAAAGACAAAGTTTCTGTTTTATACTTTGAAATGTATCTTATAGGTTTGGAAATTGATAAAAATAAATTAAAACTATTAATATTAATAAAATAACACATTTTATGTCATGTAATGTTGTTAATTAATTACTACATAATTATTAAATAATTATTAAGTCATTAAACATATAAAAAAACCCAAATTGTATTTTTTCTATTTACAAAAAATAATGAATTTTAGAAAATTTTCATAAATTCATATTGCCTAATTTTAACATGATGATTTAAAAAATGATGTTTTTTTATCATAATAACTCTTTGAATATTTTAATTTTATCTTTTAAAAATAAAAATCATTATTTTTTTAAAAAAAGATGGTTAAAATGAATAGTCAAATTTCAGACAATTAAAAATTTTCAAGAACATAATAATATTATTTTCTATTTTATATTTAAATAATAGTGGTTTAATCATACTATTTAATTATAATTAATATTATTCATAATACGTTAGTTTATTGTAAAAATTTATATCCTTTCTTAAAAGTACAATTTCTATCTGAAAATCCATTTATCAAAATCATCTCAATTCAAAATATATTTCATTATTAAAAACTACTCTAAAATGTGTATATCACATTGTTGTTCATAGTTTTACTAGTACAAATTTATTCATTATGTGTGATGATCTCAGGGAAAAAGAAGTCATTCTATGAGCTTATATTGTAAAACATAATAAAATGTTAATGGGAGGAAAGAGATCCATAAATAAAAGAAGTTCATTTTTTGTGTCATTACAATGAATGTGATTCTATACATAGTACGTTTGGGTTTGGGTTTGATACTCATTGTTTTCCTCACTACCCGAGTTGTGCTCCACCTGATATGCATGGGATGTAACTTAGTAATACATGACCTATTAGAAAAATGATCTCCCAATTCATGTATGTCATATACACTCAGATCTATTCATCTAAGGTCACATGATGTGTAGGACTCACCACATGACTATATGATATTTAACTCGATCGGAATACCTAGAAACACATCCCCCGAGAAACAAGGCATGTATTTTTCTAATAAAAATCATTTTGATAGGAATTTAATATAACATTGATCTTTTTCCACAAGCTTCATCTCTTGGATAGACATTACCATGATTTCCATTGAAAAACATGAACATAATGTTGACCGAGATCAATGCTAATTCATAAATTCTATTATAAACACTCTTCATCAAAAAATACTAAGCTCCTTGCTTCCTAGATTATTTTCTGTCTGAAACAACCATATCCAATATCCTTTTCATATTTCTACAACATCATAAATCAAACATTATGCTTCAATCCTATATATTTAATACAAAAAGAAAATATGAGAGGCCAAAAATTATCAAAAAAAAATTCCATGTTACCAACTGTGAATCAATCATATATTCAGTACAATGGAATGTCCCAATCACCGACCAAATCAAATTCTGATGATAAATTCATGAATAAAGGAGGGGAAATCTATATAACCCCAAAAATGAAAGAATCTATTTATTTTTACACATGAATTTCCCATTATTGAATAGTAGATGTCGAATGATTGGGAAGATATGAAAATTCCAACACTATTTTTTTCTAATTCCTAACTCTAGGATAATATTAAACTAATAAGGTTGTGAAACCTATAAAATAGAGTCAATCCTAGAATAATTATTACATATTAACCAAAAATAATAAATGTGACAAAAGGAAAAAATCACTACATCATAATTGGATCGATCACTACTGGTGAATAATATTGTATTGTTGTTATCTAAGACACTAGAAACCTCCAATGTGTTTAAGAACGATCCTCAATTCCAAGACTATATGCCAACATACTCCACCATATATATCCTCCCAAAACCCACTCTTGGTTTTGAGGATAAACCTATAGAAGCCTCTAATGAGGGAATATATAGAGAAGATATAGTGTTATACTATTAATTTAATAATTAACTAACTACTTAACTAATTCAGTATTTTTTCCACATATTACTACACACTAACACCAATCCCAATGAAAAAATAACTTCTATCTGAACTTGGATAGAACCCATGTTTTAGATTCAAATGAGATATTTATTTTACCATATGAAAAACTATTTTGGAGAAAATATATTATTTTTAAAATTATGAATCTTCCTATGTAAATATATTTAACATTTAAAATATATCAATATGAGGGAGTTTCAATTCATGAAACTCACAAAATCTATGACTAGATAATAAAATGTTATTTAAAATATTCAAGTTCTGTAGTTAAAAAAACCAAATCTATTATTTTTCATGTTATAAAAATAAAATTATTTCATACGTAGTGACAATTCATATCATTGTATAGGGTATATCATCCCATGTGATTCAGTACATGTAAATGATTTATAGTCTTCTCGATAATAAAACCATATATTAAAGATTATTTTAAAAAATTTATTCCTTGAAAATAATTTTTATTTTATATATTTAAACATGTGAAATAATAAATCATATATAAAATTTGATTCAATTGAATGAATAACATGTTAAAAAATATCTGTAAAGAGTCTCACATATCATAAAAATATAATTAAGATCAATAATACAATAAAGAATAAATCATCAAGACTCTCCAAAAATATTTATCATTTCTTAATGATTAAAATTGGAAAAAAATTCAATTGTAACAATAAGATAGTATAAAATACTATTATTAATTTTTTGAATATAAAATAAAAAAATTGAGTTAATTTATTAGAGAAATTTCTAATTAACTTGAGCCACATAAACAGGTACTTTTAAATATTTCAATTAAACTTTCATAAATATTTATATTCATTTATGATAAATAGAAATTGTACCCTAAATATAGTAAAATGTTTTATTTCATATAAAAACCCATAAATAAGTTATATTTCTCATCAAATCACCATGTCAAGTGTTTTAAAATGTGTAAAGATTATATGTTCATGGTAAATAAGGTCTATTAGGAATCAAATGTGCGTGTCATGAAAAATCTTGAGAGATTCTTGAGGGGTGTTCTTCCCTCACAATGGAATGAGTTTGTTTTTTTTCAAGTCGAGTGAAGTTGAAAAGGTTAAAATATTTATTATACTTTAAATATTTAGTTTTTTATATATATATTTGATAAATATGGAATGTAGGTATGTTAAAGAATATTTTCATTTTCATAACTTCTTATTTTAGGGACCTCTCGATAAACATGGAAATCATTTTTCATCACATATTCAACATAATTCGGCTATTTTAAATTCATTGGTTTGTATTTTCTTGTTATATATATATATATATATGAAATTGTTATTGGTGTTGTGATTATGTAGTCATATCAGTTTTGTGTTTCCATTGATCGAATTCTAGTGTGGATGATTACTCTCTGACTTAATAATCCTCAAAAATTTGTATTGTGGAAAGTAAATATAGTTTCTAAAAAATAAATTTATTTTATTACAAAATATATTAAATAAATATTAAATAATTTTACATATTATATAGACCAATTTTTTAATTTCAGTTGCAAAAACATCTAGAGAAATAATAACAGACCACCACTCAATTAGATGAAATATTTCATAGAGTTTAAGGTTTTGATGGACATGGATATATGATTCTGTATGTACCATGGATTTTATATCTATAATTAAAATTATTGAGTTCGAGAGTTTAGTTGGAACTATAGATATGTGGTCATTAGATGAGGAGGATGTGATGTTTTTGTCAATGAATAGATTAATAAATGCGATGGTGAAGCTGCTTCAAGCAGAATTAAAAGAATATATTATATACATAACTAGAGGACTTCCTAGAGGATATCCAATATAGTTTTCTAACAAATCTCAATGGATTGTGATGTATAAGACCTAGTTCTACAAGTTAAAATTTGAATAATTTAAATGTAATATGAATATCATTATTATAGGCATTGTAAGATTATTTATTAGAGGCCTGGAATGTAGAGACCCAAAGCTTGACGTACATGGACATTACATTACTTTTGAGAAATACTTAATACATAAAAAAACAGACTCCAAAGGACCGTAATAGTTTAGTGTCTTGGGAAACTCGGGATATAATCTTCTAATCGGGGTGAAAGATCTTCAACATCTCCCATAAAGATCTTCCCCTTTTATTCTCTTACCTAAAATCTTTCATTATATCCTGGGGAAAATAAAACATATAAAGGGTGAGCTCAAATTCTCATTAAGGGTATGAATTTAGAAAATAAAACAAACCATATAAATTTGAACTTAAAAACAAGAACATAATGTTTAAACATCAAATTCTTGAGCAATGACATAAAACATGGCAGTATGTAGGGCATAGATCATAATGGAACATCAATCATCATAAAATAGCATGAGAATAAAACTTCTAATTGTGGAAACACATTAATCACATGATATTATTTCCATAGTAGTCAAAGTATTGTTGCCAAGACAATCTTAGTGGAGAAAGTCCCTTACTGAACCAGGTTTACTTGCCATTCCAGCCCTATATTACTGAACCAGATTTACTTGTCGTTTCAGCCATTTCTATCTCATGATATGTAAATATTTACCCAATTAATTTGAGGGAGATATAAGTCCCACCCATCTCAAAATGAAATCATTCTTACTTGTGCCACAAAATAAACATACATCATTCATAATAACCCAATGAATAAAATGGGTTTCATAAACATCATCCTGTCATAACATAATCCATATAAAAGAAATGGTTATCATTTCATCATAAGAAAATTCAAACCTTGTAAATTAAAGAGACATTATACTTTAAACATAAACATACTAAATAATGTCATCTTATATGGAAAATATTTTTGATAAAACACGTGAAATGACTTCTTGAGGAAAATATCCTTTCTTCTTCAAAATCATTTTCTTTTCACAAAATTCCAAACAATTTTAAAAGAAAATGATTTTATTGAAAATAACCATGAAAACTTTTAGATGATGCTTCATGAAAATTATGAGTCATGTAACCATAAAAATCTGTTCATTCCGTATAAGTTAAAAAAACATTCTTCTCGTACTTTTGCTGGAAAAGTCAAAAAGTACCACGTATGGTAAGAAAAAGAAAGATTCCTTCCATAACACAAATTAAAAGTCAATTAAGGGTAAACATGAAATTAAAAATACATGTAATAATATTAAACACTTTATTAAAAACATTTTATGGACATGGGAGAAAAATATAACCCTAGTAAATACTTACGTATAAGCAATCTCGGATAAAAATGAGATTTGAAAAATTATCCCTTACCTTAGGTCCGATATGCTTCATATGTATCCAAGACTCCTGTATATTGATTTGAATAATGTCATTGAATTATTATAGAATCATATTCATTGTTATGATATCATATATGGTTCACTTATAATTTATATTACCCGTTCTTTTGTAAATTCATGTTAAAGTTGCGTTTTGGGTAAAATCGTTTCATTTATCGTCTGTATTTTGACTTGTAATTATTAATATGATTAATTAGATCATTATTACATAATTCTAGAATATAAAACATTATTTATATATAATATATATTCAGAATATATATATATATATATATAATAGGACGATAAATGGAAAGAAATACACCGTTCATGGAGACGGTAGGCCATACATACACATGAACGTTGTTTTCGTTTCCTTATTGAATTGAATGGAATTAAGTAGATGACATACATACATATATATATATATATATATACGTAAATCCAGTATCATTATTATGTCACATATTTCATGATCACTTATTATATATACTTTATAATCATTCTTGAATTGTTAACATGGAAAATGAATCTCATCGCGTCGTGGAGACGGTAACCCGTACGTACGCATGAGCGATGATATCGTTCTCATATTTATTGAATGGAATTGGAGTGAATGATATAATATCTTAGAATCGGTATTATGTTATAATAATCATATGTAGTTATTATTTACACCATTATACCCATCCAAGTAAGTTGGTGGTGGAAAAACATATTACACCACGGCGTGGAGATGGTATTCTATACATACGCACGCGTGGTGATTCTGTTTTCATTAGGATGGATAGAAGGTGGAATAGGGTTGTTTCATATTTATAATAAAATATTAGTATTTGAGTGATACTTATGTTATTACTTCATAATGAAACCACTAAATAAGAGGAAGTATAAAAAGAAAGAAACTTGAATGAATCGGTCGAAGGTATTACCTCTTCCTCAAAGTGCCTCCTTTGAACTTCCACTTAGGGCACTAGAGTTGGTATTTTGAGAAGACCGGTACCTCTATAAGGTTTCTATGGAATTGGGGAAGTGAAATGGGAAGAGTTTGGCTGAGATTCAAGGCTCAAAACTGTGTGAGGAGGAGAGGGAGTAGGTGCCCTTTTATAAGGGAGGAGAGGGGCACCTTTGGGATTATAAGAAATATTAATTTATAATAAATTCCAACCCCACTTAAAAACCCCCAAAATGACTCAAATCCGAATATTAGATGATATAGGGTTGTAATATAATCAAAAAATGAAATTTAGACATGTTGGAAATTTATTCGAAACATTATAAACTTGATTTATCCTTATATAATCAATTTAATTTTATTTGTGGTAATAATATTCTAAATTTTAAATCATTATAAATAATTACTTATATGTTTTTAATTGTCCATAATTTTATTATTTATTACATTTTAGACCATATAAAAATTAATTTATAATTTTTAAGTATTTTTTGTATTTTTAAACAATTTTATAATATGTAATATTTATAAAATAACCGTAGTGTCAATTTTTACACTATTCATTTATTTGAATTTAAATAAAATATATACAGAAGATATATTCTAACTAAAAGATTTAATAGATTTATAACATGTAATTTTTGTCTATAAAATTAGTGGAGCACATTAAATAGTTCATATAATATTTATTTTAATACTTTTAAAATCATTTATTTGATGTTTCTCTTAATAAAACAATTACTACATCATTTTTGTATAATACTTTAATATACTTATTAGTTGTATAAAAATTAAAACAAAAATCCTATGATGAATATAAATATAATAAAATTTATAATAATATTTTACTCGAATTTATCATCTTAAAATCACAACATTTAAATTGTATATTTATTAAATTATGTAGGTGACATATTTGACATCATTTAAAATAAAATAATATAAATGTCCTAATCTGTCTTGTAAGGCTCCAAATGGTCCACAAATCGACCCTTGGATTATTAGGGTCTTTATATACTCGAAAAATAAGGTTGTTTCAGGTTTATGGTCCTTTTGATAGGTATTATTATTTTAATAAAAAATATACTATTGATTTTTCGCTAAATAAACAATTTGTGCATCACTATTGTGTCACCATTAATGACAATTATTTAATCCCTAAAAATTCTAAATAAATTTAAATTATGTAGATAATTTTATTATATTTCTGGAGACTATTTATGTTCAAATTTTAAAGAAGTTTATCACTAAATTAAAATTTGTATACTTATAAGATTTTAGGGAGTGACAAGTTGTCACTTTCTTTGGTTTTAATAATAATTAAATTATTTTCATGGTGAAAAGTCCATAAAATGAATCTAATCTGACTGTTAGGTGGTATGCGTCTACCTTTAGTCATAAAATAGATTTTTTTCACGTGTTAGGGTAATTTTATAATCTTATATTTACCATTAATTACCCGATTAACCTTTAACTGGAGTAAATAAAAATTACCATAGTTACTATTCATAATATCAAAAAAAAAAGTAACCTATTAACATAATTTGGACCCATTGAATTAAAATATGAAATCCATTTTTCGAAATTCAAAACACATAAGTTGCATTAATTAATTTAATATTAATCCTGTTGTTATGAAAACATGATTTAAAAGTTAAAACATTGCAAAAGATTGAAATGATTTTACCTATGAATTCAATGTGATATCAATGATAATGACATAAATTATGTTAAATGGTAAAAATAAATTCTATTTATACTTTAAAATAAATCAATATTATAATTTAACCATATAAATTATTACGATGAAAAAAGTTGTTTTTAATTAAAATATAGCGTTTTTTACTATTCATTAAAATATGAATGTTATCAAAATAATATGAAAATTTTATCCAAAGTAAATTTTTATATCATGATTCTAAATAATAATTTTATTTTGCCAAATTGAACTTATAAAACCATCAAAAACTATATTTAATGTAGGTGCTCCATCAAAAGGCGGCAAAACTGCATTTTTTTAAAAATACTTATTTCACCCGAAAAAATTATTTTGTTCTCATACCTTGTTCTAGAAAATGTTTTAGATGAATAATAATGTTATAGAATTCAAAATTTAGTTAATAATATTCATAACAGCTAGTCCAGAATATTATTATAACAATATATCATTGTTTAGTGAAACCTGGTATTGCGTACAACACACACTATTTAGGAATGTTGTGATGGCATGTAATGCAAGACAAGCCAGAGATGCGTGTAGGTCAAGACTCCTTTGTCATTGCGTATAATATAATCCAACCATATTTCATTTATACATTGAATATATATATATACACTCAATGTTGCGTAGAATAACTACTATCAAACGAACTTGAAATTTTGTGTAACACGATCTAAGAATAGTATTGCGTATACTGCAAGCTAATACAGTGTTTCATATTGTGCATGATAATCTTGGTGTAGTGTATAATATATGATATGAAAGAAATTAAAAAGAATATGTCTCATAAAATCTTGGGGTGTTACATTCTACCCCCCTTAAAAGGAATTTCACCCTCGAAATTCGTCGGGGTTATAAATGGTTTACTAATTGACAGTTTCTTTCGTAGAAACCCACATCGTAAAAAGGAATAGCAAAACTTATCTTTAAAAAATAATATATGAAATTTAACAATTAACCAAATTAACTAATCACTGGGTTTCCGCATAAGAGAACATATGGGAAAATATGGATATGGAAGAGAAATCTAATTATCAAATTCTGATGGAGAGTGGTAGAGAACATGGATATGAAAAATCCAACAATCACAAAGCCATAAATTTGTGATGATATAAGGTACCATCCAATTCATCAGATATAAGAGCACTAGGACAACATTTTTGGTTTTCAAGATCATTTCCATAAAGTTGATGAATTACAAGAAATACTTACATGATTTTGGTACAATGTCACTATTGTTCGTGCCTTGAACAATTTCCACTTCATCTCCTAAAGAAATGAAGTTGAATTTGTTATTCTTGAAATATTAGCAGATCATGTTATAGAACGATGGTTCATTCCATCTATTTCAAACAATAAGTTAGAAAAAGTTGTCAAATATACATAAGTCCATCTATGTTGAGGTTAATCATATATGATTCCAAATATGAACTCATACTTCATCTATCATACCACTTAATAAAATAAAACTAGTTTCTACTAACTAGGGACTTCTTGTAGGCCAGTGGTAGGCGATAAAGGCCTGTCACACTTCAGTTGTGGGTTCGATTCTCGCAACCTTATCCGACACGACGGGTTGCCGCCCGTTCTGCAGGTTGTCCCTTTTATTAAACTACACTATTACAACATTCTATCAATAATATCAAATAATTTATAGCCTTAAACAATACTAACTTATTTTCAACATAATCCATTCCAATATTTAGTCTTTTCCAAAATACATCTTTCAAACTCATAGTATGAAGAGAATGATTACTACAAAGGTCATACAACAAGCACATGAATACTATCATTTATCCCTCATATATCACAATATATATCTTCATGATCGCATTCCAAACATGTGAATACCTTAATCATATATTCTCTTGAAAAATGAATACCCATTGAACCTTGGTGGAAACATGAATTCTGTCAAAAGTTAACTCTTTCCACATAGCAAAATCCAAAAAATTCTATATACTCAAACCATGATATAACATTGTCCTTATATCAGTCATGAGCTCATGAATACTGTCAAACATTTCATTTTATCCTTATCCCTTAATTATGTGCATATCATCTTCTTTACAAAAATATCTCAATCACTTTCCAGGGTTATCGGTTCCACAAAATTATTGAAAACCACAATAGACCAATACATAAATATTCCAATATTACACGGTACTATATACAACATTATTTTGGAATCCCATTACATAAACACTTACTCATTCCACTACATCGTTTCCATATTAAACATTTCCAATAGTGATCGCATGTGACTTCCCTCTGTCCTTTGCCTTAAGAGGTTGCTCACGTCGATCATCATTAACCCTTGGATTAGGGAATTGGTTAGCATAATGCCCAATTTCCTTAAACTTTAAGCATTGAATTGTTGGTGGAGCATTCTCTACAATCTTTTCTTTATTCACATAATTATCAACCCTTTTTCTATTACTTCGACACTCAGTTGCTCGATGAAATTCTCTTCCAAACTTAAAACATTTTCTAGTTCCTTTAAGACTATCTCCACCGTGCTTCTTTCCACACTTTGAGCATAAAGAAACATTCATCTTCTTTTCACCATTATTCTGAGATTTCTCCTTGAACTCCATCTTTCGTTTCTTGTCAGAACCATGATATGGATATGTTACACCAACTTCCATTTATACCTTGATAGCACAACGCACAATTTTTTCATAGCTACTAAAGTCTCTTATAGCTAATTCCCTTCAAAGAATTGGTTTTAAGCCACTGAATAATCAATCAACTTTACTTTCAGGTTGGATGATAAAGCCAGATGCATACCTTAAAAGTCTTGTAAAATTTGGTTTGTATATACCAACAGATTCATCATCCTTTGGCTTAAGCTCAAGGAACTCATTTTCCATATTTGTTTGATGAATACGAGGGAAGTACTTACTGAAAAACAAGTTCTTGAACTCACCCCATTCCATAGATTCAATTTCACCTTGGGGCCTTGTATTCTTAATTAAAGTACACCATTGATCTTCTTCGCCTTCTAATTGGTAAATAGCCAGAATGACTTTTTCATGTTCTGAACAACGAAGTATGGAAAATATCTTTTCAATGGTACTGATCCATTGTTCAGCAACAAGTGGATCAGAAGACCCATTGAAAGACGGTGGACGTTGCCTCATGAAGGAATCAATAGAATATTGATCCCTTATCTGCTCATTTGGAAGTCCAGAATGATTCATAGCTTGTGTAAGTATAGCAAAAGAATTTTGCACTCCATCTCCCATAACATTGGTTTTTTCAGAAGGACAATCATTGCATTGTCCATTACATTGATCGACATGGTTTCTTCGGGTTCCAGCCATCGTCTAAAACCCAAAAATAATAGTGTGAGAGGAAAAAATCATGATAGGAAAAAAAAACATAATAAAGGGGGTGTAACTTCAATATATAAAATCTTAGGGTCAATTCTAATATCATGAACATAATTCTAGAACTATATGAAATACTTATACTTAACCTTTGGGACATCCCTAGACATATCTTAGAAATATATCCAGGGATCTCACTAAACTTCTCTCATCCTAGTTTATAAAGGTTTACTAAACCTTTCCTCTGATACCAACTGTAGAGACCCAAATCTTGACGTACATGGACATTACATTACTTTTTCAGAATACTTAATACATAACAAAAACAAACACCAAAGGACCATAATAGTTTAGTGTCTTTGGAAACTCAGGATATAATCTTCTAATCGTGGTGAAAGATGTTCAACATCTCCCATAAAGATCTTCCCCCCTTTTTTTCTCTTACCTCAAAACATTAATTATATCCTAGGGAAAAGAAAACATATAAAGCGTGAGCTCAAATTCTCATTAAGGGTATGAATGGAGAAAATAAAACAAACCATTTAGATTTGAACTTAAAAACATGAACATA
This sequence comes from Viscum album, assembly GCA_963277665.1. Classification (NCBI taxonomy): domain Eukaryota; kingdom Viridiplantae; phylum Streptophyta; class Magnoliopsida; order Santalales; family Viscaceae; genus Viscum; species Viscum album. The sequence goes on along the minus strand of OY728159.1, from coordinate 178,350,532 downwards.
ATGTTTAAACATCAAATTCATGAGCAATGACATAAAACATGGCATTACGTAGGGAATAGATCATAATGGAACATAAATCATCATAAAATAGCATGGGAATAAAACTTTTAATTTTGGAAAAACATTAAGAACATGATATTATTTCCATAGTAGTCAAGGCATTGCTGCCAAGACCATCTCAGTGGACAAAGTCCCTTACTGAACCAGGTTTACTTGTCCTTCCAGCCCTGTATTACTGAACCGGATTTACTTTCCATTTCAGCCATGTCTATATCATGAGATATAAATATTTACCAAATTCATTGGAGGGAGATATAGGTACCACCCATATCATAATGAAATCATTCTTACTTGTGCCAAAAAATAAACATATATCACTCATAATAACCCAACGAATAAAATGGGTTTCATAAACATCATCCCATCATAACATAATCCATATAAAAGAAATGGTTATAATTTCATCATAAGAAAAGTCAAACCTTGTAAATTATAGAGACATTATAATTAAAACATAAAAATACTAAATAATGTCATCTTAGATGGAAAATAGTTTTGATAAAACACTTGAAATGACTTCTTGAGGAAAATATCCTTTCTTCTTCAAAATCATTTTCTTATCAAAAAATGCCACACAATTTTAAAAAGAAAATTATTTTATTGAATATAACCATGAAAAATTTTAGATGATGCTTCAGGGAAATTAGGAGTTATGTAACCGTAAATATCTGTTTGTTCCGTATAAGTTAAAAAAACTTTTTCCTCGTAATTTTTCTAGAAAAGTCAAAAAGTGCCACATATGGTAACCAAAGAAAGATTCATTCCATAACACAAATTAAAAGTCAATGAATGGTAAACATGACTTTAAAAATACATTCAAAAATATTAAACACTTTATTAAAAACATTTTATGGACATGGGTGAAAAATTTAACTCAAGTAAATACTTACGTATAAGCAATCTCGGATAAAAATGAGATTTCCCAAATTATCCCTTACCATAGGTCCGATATGCTTCGTATGTTTCTGAAACTCTTTTATAATGATTTAAATAATGTTTTTGAATTATTCCTGAATCATATTCATTGTTATTATATCATATATAGTTCACTTATGACTTTATATTACTCGTTATTTTGTAAATTCATGTTAATGTAGCGTTTTGGGTAAAATCATTTCATTTATCATCCGTGTTTTGACTTGTAATTATTAATATGATTACTTAGATCATGATTACATAATTCCATAATATAAAACATGATTTATATATAATATATATTCAGAATATACATATATATAATAGGTCGATAAATGGAAAGAAATACACCGTTCATGGAGACTGTAGGTCGTACGTACGCATGAACGTTGTTTTCGTTTCCTTATTGAATTGAATGGAATGAAGTAGATGACATAAATATATATATAATTAAATATAGTAGAATTATTATGTCATATATTTCATGATCACTTATTATATATAATTTATAATCATTCTTGAATTGTTAACATGGAAAATTAATATCATCGCGTCGTGGAGATGGTAATACGTACATACGCACGAGCGATGATATCATTCCCACATTTATTTAATGGAATTGGAGTGAATGATATAATATCTTAGAATCATTGTGATTTTATAATAATCATATGTAGTTATTATTTACACCATTATAACCATCCAAGTAAGGTGGTGGTGGAAAAACAGATTACACCACGGCGTGGAGACGGTATTCCGTACGTACGCACGCGTGGTGATTTAGTTTTCCTTAGGCTGGATAGAAGGTGGAATAAGGTTGTTTCATATTTATAATCACATATAAGTATATGAGGGATACTTATTTTATTACTTCATAATTAAACCACTAAATAATAAGAAGTATAAAAAGAAAGAAACTTGAATGAATTGGTCGACGGTATTACCTCTTCCCCGAAGTGCCTTCTTTGAACTTCCTCTTAGGGAACTAGAGTTGGGATTTTGAGAATACCAGTACCTCTATAAGGTTTCTAGGGAAGTGGGGAAGTTAAATGGGTAGAGTTTGGCAGATTTTGAAGGCTCAAAATGGTGTGAGGATGAGAGGGAAGAGGTTCCCTTTTATAAGGGAGGAGAGGGGTACCATTGGGATTATATGAAATATTAATTTATAATAAATTCCAACCCCACTTAAAAACCTCCAAAATGACTCAAATACGATGATTGTATGAGATAGGGTTGTAATATAATCATCTAATAAAATTTATACAATTTGGGAATATATTTTAAACATTATCAACTTGATTTATCCTTATATAATCTATTTAATTTAATTTGTGGTAATAATATTCTAAATTTTAAATCATTATAAATAATTACTTATATGTTGTGAATTGTCCATAATTGTATTATTTATTACATTTTAGAACATATAAATTTTAATTTATAATTTTTAAATATTTTTTTGATTTTTAAACAATTTTATAATATGTAATGTTTATAAAATAACAATATTGTCAATTTTGACACTATTCATTTATTTGAATTTAAATAAAATTTATACAGAAAATATGTTATAAATAAAAGCTTTAATAGATTCATAACATGTCATTTTTATGAATAAAATTGGTGTAGCACATTAAATAGTTCATATAATATATATTTTAATACTTTTAATATCAATTATTTGATGTTTCTCTTAATAAAACAATTACTACATTATTTGTTTATAATAATTTAATATACTTATTAGTTATATAAAAATTAAAAATAAACTCCTATGATTAATATAAATATAATAAAATTAAGAATAATATTTTTACTCGAATTTATCATCTTAAAATCATAACATTTAAATTGTTATTTTTATTAAATTATGAAGGTGACATCTTTGACATCATTTAATATAAAATAATATAAATGTCCTAATCTATTTTATAAGGCTCCAAATGGTCCACAAATCTACCCTTGGATTATTAGGGTCTATATATACTCTACAAATAAGGTTTGGTCATGTTCCTGGTCCTTTTGATAGGTATTATTATTTTAATAAAAACTATATTATTGATTTTTCGATAAATAAACAATTTATGTATCACTATTGTGTCACCATTAATGACAATTATTTAATCACTAAAAATTCTAAATAAATTTACATGATGTATATAATTTTATTATCTTTCTGTATGCTATTCATTTTCGATGTTGTAAGAAGTTTATCACTAAATTAAATTTATTATACTTATAAGAGTTTTGAGAGTGACATGTTGTCACTTTCTTTGGTTTTAATAATAATTAAATTATTTTCATGGTCAAAAGTCCATAAAATGAATCTAATCTGACCCTTAGGTGATATGGGTCTCCCTTCAGTCATTTAATATAATTTTTGAATGTGTTAGGGTAATTTTATAATCTTATGTTTAACCTTAATTACCCGATATACCTTTAACTGCAGTAAATAAAAATTACCGTAGTTACTATTCATAATATCAAAAAAAAATAAAAGTAACCTATTAACATAATTTTGACCCACTGAATTCAAATATGGAATCCAGTTTTCAAAATTTAAAACACAATAGTTGCAGTAATTAATTTAAAATTAATCACGGTGTTAAGAAAACGGGTTTTAAAAGTTAAAACATTGCAAAAGATTGAAATGATTTTACCTATGAATTCAATGTGAAATCAATGATAATGACATAAATTATGATAAATGGTAAAAATATATTCTATTTATACTTTAAAATCATTAAATATTATAATTTAACCATATAAATTATTACGATAAAAAAGTTATTTTAAATTAAAAAATAGCATGTTTTTACTATTCATTAAAATATGAATGTTATCAAAATAATATGAAAATTTTATCCAAAGTAAATTTTTATATCCTGATTCCAAATAATAAATTTATTTTGTAAAATTGAACTTACTAAACAATCAAAAACTATATTTAAAGTGGGTGCGCCATCAAAAGGTGGCAAAACTGCATTTTTTGAAAAATACTTATTTTACCTGAAAAAATTATTTTGTTCTCATACCATGTTCTAGAAAATGTGTAAGATGAATAATAATGTTATAAAAGTCAAAATGTAGTTAATACTATTCATAACGGCTAGTCCATAATAATATTATAATAATATATCATTGTTTAGTGAAACCCGATATTGCGTACAACACACGCTATCAAAGAAGGTTGTGATGGTGTGTAATGCAAGACAAGTCAGAGATGCATGTAGTTCAAGACTCCTTTTTCATTGTTCATAACAAAATCCAACCCTATTTCATTTATACATTGAATATATATATATATATATATACTCAATGTTGCGTAGAATAACTACTATCAAACGAACTTTAAATTGTGTGTAACACGATCCAAGAATAGTATTCTGTATACTGAAATCTAATATGGTGTTGCGTATAGTGAAAGGCAATCTTGGTGTAGTGTATAATAGAAGATATGAAATAAATTAAAAATAATATATATCATAAAATCTTGGGGTGTTACATGGAATATAAAAAGTTTTCATCAACATAAATTCTTTGGTGAGAAAATACATGATGTTTAAGATGCATGTGGTGTGTTTATTTATAGTTATCCTAAAATATAATTTAAGATTTAATTTGAAATTTATATACTAAATTGTGAAAAATAATACCTACATTCACTCCATGATGTTGGGTATTACATATCAATCAATAGATGTTAATTCTTTTTGAGAAATATATTAGGAATAAGGAATCCATGAGGGTAAATAAACAATAATAATGGAACCCTTGAGGTAGTTGGATACTAAATACACATGACACTATACATTACAACCCAGTGGTGTCATGATACCACTTCTTGTCATGCCCAAGATGGTGGTACTAAGGGTGATTAGGATGCACTTAAAGTGCATGGATTAATTAATTTAAAAGATACCCTTATGGAGGTTGGTTTGGTAGTTTTTTAGAACACCAAAATTAACATTAGTTTCTAAAGTATTTTTGTTATTACATTTTAGGAGGAAACTAATAAATTCCTGTTGGGTCTCATGAAATATATCAAAAAAATTTCCATCAATGTTAAGAGAATCACTATCATTCCAAAAAATAGTAAAATCAAACATTGGATTTTCACATAGAGAGACTAAAGGAAATATGAAATCATGTTTTAATAATATGAAATTGTTTAATACTAATTTATATTATTTATTCACACTTCAAAAAATATAAAAACTACGTTTAAGATAGTAAAAATGTAAAAATAATTTTTTTCGATTTTTGAATCATACCACAATCTATTAAATTGTTTTTTGTTCTTCTTTCCTAAAGAACGAGTTATTGGGACTTAAAAAAACAAAATGGTTTCATATAAAATCAAGGGGATAGGATCTCAGGAACATTATAACCATTTTAAGGGGATTTATTACCTACAACCAAGCTCTCTTAAATATTTATGACTAGTTTATTAATCCTTCCCAAAAATCATCAATAAAAATATCTGTTAGCATTAATAAATAGGTTCAAAATAGAATCAGAGAGGTAACAGTAAATGGGAATAATAAAAACCATCATTTAATCCATTTTTAGTTCGTATATAGTATAGATCTATATTTAAAGATACTTTGAAGCTTATCACTATCCAAGAATTTATTTGACTCTTGTAAAAAAAATATGTAGGTCGGAGTTATTTGGTTGGTATTAGTCCCATGAAAGGGGATACTTATGCACCCCTTTTAATGGAATCAAAACACACATATTTAATTTACATTTAATGGGAAACATAAAATCTTTTATGTTCTTGTGAAAAGGACCCATGAGGTGACATTTATTTTTGTGCATCCATGACTGCTTTCAAATAGTATAAATTAAACCTGAGTAGACTATTAGGTGAAAAGTAACTATAAATTTCATGGTGTAGGGGTTACAATGAAATGACCCTTTCTATTTGAACCATGTGTATGTGAAACTCAATGGAATTGTAGGAATACCCAAATAATTATTTCAGCTCAAGGTATTCAAAGAAACATAGAGAAGTATTTCAATTAAAGGTGAATATGATTAATCAAAAAGGAGTTTCTAACCCCATAAAGATAAGAGGAACTAAGATGCACATCTGAACCTATACTACATTAAGAATCTAAGAGGATAATATGAAATCAATTTATGTAAATAATATATGAAGAAAATCTCAACTCATGGTATAGGGGTAAACATAGTTCATCTTATGCTTTTTACACAAGGAATCATATTATCATCATAGAAGGAAAAGTATGCTTGAGGGTGTTGTTATAGAACCTTAAATAGGAATCATATGTATCCTATAAGAGTAAAAATAAAAAACTATGTATTTATTATTGTATGTTTTATGGTCATGTGACATTAATAATATATGTATGTTAACTTCATGTGGTAAGGATTCTTGTTTTATGAAAAAAAAGATGGCAAAGGATTGAGTAGAGATTATGAATTAGACTACCCTTTTTGGTTCGAATGGAATTTAGGAAACTAGGAGGAGTATCTTGACTCATGGTGTAGACAATGTAATAATGTGGCATATCTCAACTGAAGTTGTATATAAGGAAACCAAGAAGTATATCTCAAGTCAATGATTATAGAGTAATTTATGATACTTAGGTAGATGGCTATATGAGTTGGATACCAATTATGGTACAAGAGTGAAATATATCCCTAGTATAGGACTAGGGTGAAGTGGGGACTTGGTATGGGACTAGGGTGAATCATATCTCTAATATGGAAATAGAGATAATTAGATCCCTAGTATTGGGCTAAGGATAATGGTTATCAATTTACGAGACTTTGGAGAATGGGAATAATTGTATAGAATCATAGGTAAAGGTTAAATCAAGTTCTAGGGACTGGGTGATGTTTACCCCCAGTTAGAGGCTAGAGAAAAGGGTCAATGTGGTTCAGTGCCTATGTGACAAGCCACCCTTGTCTGATGGAAGGAGTAAAGGATCAACAAGTTATGGGGTTCTAGGAAATTGAGTTCCTAGGTGTGATGTCATGAGTGAAGTTTCACAATATTTTAGAGCCTTGGGTAAAGGCTCTCCCTAGTTGGGAGTTCTGGTTGAAGTGTTTACCAATTGTGGGGAAATAGGTGAATGGTTTCCCAACAGTTTCATCCTTTTAAGGTTCTTGGAGGACTTGGAATGTCACTAACTAAAAGGATACATAGTCCCATGTGTCACATTATAGTTTTATATCCCTCTACCTCTTAGGTTTTAACGCTCATATCACAATTTAAGGGTCCATGGATATCTTATGTGAGTAGATTTAGGGACTATTATATGAGATAAAATATAATTCATCCATCTACATGGTGTCAAAAATGGGGACCCGTGGTTTTTATTTATTTGAAAATATAGGGATTAGAGAACATGATGGTTAATCAATGATGTTGGTTCACATTATTTTTAGGTGTAATGAGTGACAAGTCCAAAAAGAATATTGGAATATAGAGATGGGCATGTGGAATTGAGTTTGTAGAGATGGTGACATATGTTTCCTAATGCTAGTGGGGGGAGGGGGTTCTCACCACCATATCCCCAATGTTGGAATTGTCTTTTAGGATTCACTATCCCTCAAAGACTTAGTAATCATACAGTATAAGTGGATATCATTTTCTTCATTTTTGGTTATGTAGATTCTATAGATCAAAACTCAACTTACATTTTTTGAGAGATTATCATAACATTTATTTTATGGAAAAGTCTGTTGAACACTATTTTTAATACCAAAAAATAACCCATGTAAGAATTGGATTTATTCAGAATGAAAATAAATTAATTATATGGTAATATATGAAACTTTTATGTATTGTACGAACATACGGTATTATTCTATATCAAACCTACCAAATGTAGAATTTTTTCTAATAGGGATATCTCAACTAAATAATAATGGTTTTCAAAAACAAGGGACTAAAATCAAGTAATTTTGAATACTAAGTGTAGTATCCTGATTCATGTTTGTTTTCATATCAAAAATGAATCCACAAATATAAAAAGTTACAAAATAGTATGATTTAATAATCCTACTTTGGAAATGGGTATGATGAATTTTTTTAACATTGAAGGTATTTGAATCATCTTGAATAATCATGTTATGGAATTTTAAAATCATAACATTATAGTGTCTAAATCAATTGGAAATGGATAGAGGTGGGAGTACAACATCATCAAGAAATATCATATGAGGTTATGGGGGAACTTTAACTTGGGACTAAAAAATATCATAAAAGATACATAATGCCTCAAAGGAAATTATTATATTCACCATTAACTTCTATGAAAGCCCTTTTAGATCACTCACTCACCCTCCTAATTACAACCCTTTGAATGAGAAAACTAAGAAAAATAATTGACTCCTGGTTGTCAGTTTCAAATAGGAGTATCTCAACTCAAGGTACTGAGTTGATGACACATCACAAATAAAATGTATATGATACATTTATTTAGAAAATTATATCCAAGAAGGGTTTGAGTATGTTAAAGGTTACAATACTGTGTATTAAACACACTCTAAAAGAGAAGGTATATGACATGAAATTTCTTGAGTACATTATCATATAAAAGGGTTTCCTACTCAATGTGTAGAAGTGGACATACCATAAAAAAAATTATTCCATGGAACAACATAATCTCATATACTAGGGGAAAAAAGATATGGTATGAATTTTCCTAAGACCAATGGTTCTAGTGAGAAAAGCTTGTCTATTTCTAGGATGATGTGATAATCCCTAAAATATTAGTATCATTTTCATTTGGATTTAACTATTTCCTATTCCATGAATTAGGAAGTATTTTTGAGTGAATTCTTGAATTTTTCTTTGTCTACCATCATGGGTATTCAACTTGATAAGACATTGTGTCTCTTTCATTTCTTTTAAAAGATCTGACTCTATCTTGTCTATAATATGTTTATGCATAGTGTGTGGAGTATCAAATATTTCCTAGCATCCCCATTATGAGTTTTTAACCTAGAGAGTACCATGTATATTTATTTTATATTTTTAATGTATTTCAATTTAGATAAAGGATCCTTGACTAGGGTTTTTGTTTTTAAATCCTTTAGTAGAAATTTACTTATGTCTTAAGGTCATGAAACTCTGATCAAAAAATAAAATGGGTAACTATGACATGATGTGCATGATGTATTCATACTTATTAGAAGCCAAATCTACCCCCTGTATAGATCTAGATCAAATGTATGTGACAATGGTGTAAGATGGAATTTATGGTTTGGGATGGAATTGAATATCCAGAATTACTATATATCTCATATAAATGGGAATAAATCCCCATATAGTTCTTAGAAATGAATCCCCTATATTTTCAAAGAATAGGGGAATTGTCAAATTTTATTATAGGCTAGGAGATAAAAAATCATGCACTATGTGTTATTATAGTTATCTATCCCTTATATATGTTGGTGATTAGGTTTGATAAATTAGTAAAATCTAATAATTTTTTTACTTCCATGTAAAAAAACTATATATCATGTATTTTACTGTCATGTGAGAAGGATATAGGTGTTATGAAGATTAGTGTCATGGAATGAGGACCTTGACATCAATATTTTGGGTGAGATACATGTCAATAATTGAAACTGAAGAAAACAAAGAAATCATTTATGGTCACATGAGGTATTATTAGTTTGATAAAAAAGAGAAACTATAGGATTAATCACATCAAATGATAGCATATAATAAGAATAAATGTAAATTATGAATTCTTACATCTTATTGTTGTGATATAATGCTTGTGACTAGGCTCATGAGACATGATATGTGTTTTACTCGTACCCTCAAATGGATGGAATACAAACAAAGATTGTTTTAGAAAGGGTTCTCCATGTAAATATATCTAATACATAGAATTAAATGGCCTCATTCTGGTTAAATTCAATTAGAGAGGAAACAATGTACATAAATAAAATCCATGCTTGGAATAAGGGAACATTTTTATTATATTTCATTCAAAAGATAAATATGTGGGCCCATATTAATGTTCATTTTCTAATAAGATCGGGGCTGATAAGGGGAATCCCGACCTTCATAATAGAAAAACGTTTTATAGGGAATTTTCATATATAATCTACCATGTAGAGTCCATTTTAGGAAGATCCACTATGAATTAAGGGGGGAAAACTAGAAAGAGGTAAAGGATATTATGGGAGATAATATCCCTTAACAAAAACATTTATAGATCATGGTGTCACTATATATCCCATGATTATAGGAATTGAGACATATATAGTTTACATGAATCCATGCACTGATCTGGATCTTACAAAGTGAGATATACAATATGCTCACATATTTGTGTATGGTTGTTGAATAAAAACCCAAATTGAATGAGAATGATGAAATAATATGATAGAGAATGAACTTTGTGATAATTTTAGTCATAATATATGACTTTGTATGAGAAACTATATACTAGGAATTCTAACATGAATCTAATGTTCATGTATGTAAATCCGACTATATTAAATGAAACACCTTGGGTTTCATAATTGTCCTGAGATATAAACCATTAGTTTTATAGTTTAACATAATTAAAAAAGGATGTGTATGTATTATAGTTTAAGGTGTTACAATGAGGACCTATATATAAGGCATTTCATAGATATGACTAATACACCAAAAAATAAGCTCTATCAAAATACTCTATCATAGGGGATAATTTAACATGAATTGATGAAGTCAAAGACACTGAAATAAAAGATGGATTTTATGGTTGGGATTAAAATTTGAATATAGAGTTGGGTTAATAACTATAGTAATCACTATATATCCTAATATTATAAAAATAAATACACTTGTAATTATAAATGAGGGATAATTATCCCTATAGATCTAACTCATGCATAGAGGAAAGTCATAATGATACCATCTTAGTGGAAGGATGTAGAAGGGGAGACAAACAAAAAATTAGAAAATAAAAATAATAGGAAATAGTCCTTTGTGATGGGGAATTTTATTATCTATTGAGTATATAATTACATATGAGAAGGCATATAAAGGCACATCCATAAATATATCCTACAATGGAGAAAATCTACGTTGATTGATCTCATATATAAGAAGGAATTCTATAATTTTAAGTCATATGGAAAATACCACTCTTAATCATTTTATGGTCATGAGAGATGAACTATTTATGATTATAATTTAATTTTGTAATGATTTAACCGATGTTTCATGAAATTAATACTCATGAAAATTTAAGGATCCTCAATAGCATATATAATGCATAACGGTCTAAATCCTATAAATATTATTGATTTGTTTAGTAACAATGGCTACAAATAATGTAAATCATATCTTTAAATTTATGAGTCAGTGATGATTCAATACTGATTAGTGGGAATAGGTAATCTACTAGTAATGACGAATCTAATGCCACACTATTTAGGTTTCATATTGGAATGCACCATTTTTCTATTAAAAATTTCAAGACTGGTTTATTCAGTTCAGTCAATTACCCTATTACAAATTACTATTATAGGGGAAACCAAGAGGAGTATCTCAAATCATGATTTTGGGATTCTAATAAGAGAAACTCAAATCAGTAAATTTGGGTCACCAAGAGAAGTATCTCTACTCAAGGAATTCAGTTGGTGGTGATTCCGACATCAAAGGTATGATGTAGGAAGGGTGAAACAAGGGATATCCAGAAGTTTTTAGAATACACATCAATTACACAATCATATTCTTGACATGCTATTTGGGAAATTGAAATAGACCATAACTGTAGAAGAATATATACTAAACCTCATGAAAAATGGGGTGATAACTAATGATTTTATAGTGGGAATCTAAGTAATTGGCTGTACAAACTATAAAGGAGAAGGAATGAAATTTAAAAGCACAATTCATTGATGAATATTATGTAGTTTAAATTCATGAAAATCGGAATTTAGTCATCATTTAAGAGCTAAAAAATTGAAATAATATAATAGGGATTAATGTGAATTAGAGAGTTAACTCAAAAACCAAAATTGAATATGGATAAAATTTGTAGATGGGTATATGATAGGTGATCCAGACGTCACTATATATCCTGTGAAATAGGAATCCATCCAAATATAGTTTTTCTATAGTCTCTACACATATCTAGATTGTGTGTGTGAGAATAATTTAAATATCTTATCCAAGTGATAATACGTGAGAGGGAAAACCATACATGAATTAATAAGTTAAAACAATATATTGGGATTATTGTAGGGGTTTCTTATTTTTTGCTTGTGTTCATAAATATGGAATCATACATTGTAAATACTTACATAGATTTATCTGTCATATAAGAAGAATATGTTATATATATAAACCACTTTGTTCAATTTAGCATGATGTATAATAGATATTCCTCTATGTTTTTTAGTGTTCTAATATAATGGATTGTGTCATGTAGTTTAACATCACAATATATTAAAGACGAATCCATGTTTGGAATGATTTTTTTGGTGAGGATGATTTTTTTGGTCCCATTATTGGATATCCAAGAATCACTATTTAACCTTGGTTCACAAGAATCAATCCACACATTTTTCTCAATATAGAATCCCTATATATATCTCACTTATAAGTAGATAAGAGAGGAATTTTTATATTTTCATTGCTGGTTACCAGGTGGAAAATCTATACACTAAGAGTTATTACATGGGTATGGCCCTTGGATAAGATAAAGATCAATCCCAATAAGGTATCCCAATCTAAGATGAATTAATTTAATGGTGGGTAGACTAGTCAACATAATATTTATGTTTTTGTTTCAAGGGTATAATGTAGTATAATTTAATGTCTAGTGACTAAGACCTACTCGGGGTAATTTAATGTCTTATGGAATATGATTTTTTTAATTGACAAGATAATATATTCATGCTTTAATCCTAAGTTTCAATGATTTAAAACCCACCATTAATTTTAATTATTTTATTAATATTAGATCTATTATTTTTATGGATAATCTATAAAATCATAAATAAAAGTATTAAATTTGAAGGTTTAAGTGTTTTTATTAGATTTGAAATTAAGGATCCATGCATGGATTTGAAGTATTTGAAATCAATTATTTAACGGTTGTTTAATTATCATCTGCATTTCCTTAATTTATTATGATAATTATATTATAAAATCCTATAGTTAGTGTGATTTCCATGTTTACAGGCCTGAGATGAATAAAATTAGTGATATAAAAAATTACGCATCATAAATGTATACACATCCATTTGGTCGACAATAGATGTTTGAAAAAAGAATGTGATTTGATAAAATGTGTATCCCAATCATCTATGAACTGATTTGATCGACTATGTGATTATCGACTATGAAAATAGATCCAATCGATTTTACCTTTCCTGAATTGATCACATGAAGATCTCAATCAACCACACATTGAACCTTTCATACAATCACTTCTCTTCTACTTGGCTAATCCATTGAGCCAAACCTCATGGTTAATCAATTGAGTTGATATATGTAAAGGTAATATGTAAGTAGAAATAACAACATAAAGGTAAAATGTGGTTGTGTAAATGTCACCACATATTTACTGATTCTACATATGGGTGTATTCCACACTACATGACCCATGTAACGGCCCAAGGCATGTTTCTACAGATTCATAAAAAGTAAATGGTATATAAGAAATATTACATAATGGTCCTTCATGACCTGTGTATGAGTTCACAAGAGATATGTAAAAGTGGATCAAAAATCTTTAAGGTTATGTAATGTTCATTTGGACCTATGTAAGGGAAATAAAATAGTTTTACACTACAAAAAGGATGTTCCCCATGGAAAGTATGCATGAGGTAATACATGGGGTGATTTATATATAATCATTGAATCTTTTTTATGATAATCAAAAGAATAAAATATTGATAAATGAGGAGAATTAAACAAGTATGTTTAAATGATGATTTTATTGGATGTCCATTGAATGTTGTAATTAAGATGGATTCATGTATCTGAATATCATGGAGTTTCCATGTTTTGAATATGGAAGATATTATTCATGATGTTACATTTTGAATATATATGATGGGAAGAAAATAGGAGAGGGATGACCCTAGAATTTTTTTGTTCGTATGTTACAGAAGAATTTTTTATTATCTTTGTTAAGTTTTATTTTCTTCTTTCTTAGTTTTTTTAATTTTATCTTATTCCCCATTCATTATGACTACCTTTTAATGGGGGGGGGGTAATTATTTAGTGATTGGGGAAGGGAATCGTTTCCCGGGTAATTCTCGAGTCATCTATATTTATTGATTAAAACATTTTTATATTGGTTGATTTAGTTTTCAATTATTAATTAACAGTTTTAATTCAATTTTATTTTTTGTTTTGAATGAATTTATTATTTCCCACTGACGTTGAAAATCTATTATACCTCCAAACATAGTGTATTTTTTGTTAAAGGATAAGGATTTGTTATTTGGTGAGTGCCTGAAAATTTTAGTCATGTGTTTAGATGTAGTGAGTTACTTCTAACTAGCTCTGGAACACCAATACCTAATTTGGTGATTCCTAGGTACGATAATATTTTCTTACAACCTCTACACTAACACGGGAAGGGGGGATAGCCAATCAGTAATAATGTGAGGAAAATATCTATTGTAATATTAAACAAATTGTGAATAAGGATTCTATCAATAAGTCTATCATTTATCAATTATCAAGAGGAGAATAATAATCAATTGTAAGGATTGTTAGGGCATTGGAAAAGGAAAACCCAACCCTTGCCTAATCACTCTTCTCATGTACCCTTTCAAATTCTATACATCATTACTTTCTTTTTCTTTCAAAATTAGAAACATTTAAGAAAACCTATTTAGTTTAACTAATCAATAATATAAAATTGGTTTTTTTGTACTCCTCTCTATGGGAAATCCATATGTTTGCACTAATACTACATTTAATCTCAATAATAAATGATTTTACCACTCCTCATGTTAGTTGTTTGTTTAAAACATTTATATGTTATTGGGGAACAATTTCCAAAAAAAAATATCATCCTTAATTTATATGAACATATCTCCAACTAAATAAATTATACCTATAGACCATAAGATAGAAAGAAACATACTAAAAATAATTAAAAATAAAAACATACAATATATCTTCTAAGAAGTTCCCCTAAAAGAATAACATGAGACTTTTAGTGTTTACTTAGAACCATCCCCAATGAAAACTAATCCTAACCAGACATAGAGAGATATGTTTGTTCCACAATTCATGAATCAAACCAATAAACTAGTAAAGTCTAAGTATAAAAATGTCATTTAATTATAAACTAAATTAGTAAAACTATTGAAAAAGTTCCATGGTCATGTAGGTGAATACCCCAATAAAGACATAAAATGATTTATGCTGTTGTGATCAACTTTAAATCCCCAATTAGTAGTTTAGGATCGAGTAAATTTGAGGTCATTCCCCTATTCACATTGAGGTCCTTCTAAGAACTGGATGTAATGTATATAAAAAGAAGAGATCAGTAAATGGGATATCCTGTATAAAATATTCTTATAAAATATTTTCCACACCTCTAAGATAACAAAAAATTCGAAAGGGATATATTCCATTAGAATAGAAACTAGAAAGACCCTCTTTGAGTACTTGGATAAGTTTAAGAAGCTCTATGATATCAACCCACTTCAAGAGGTAGAGGATCACAACATCCTTGAATTATTTTATCATGGTACACTCAGTAATGATAGAAATACATTAGATGCATCATCTAGAAGTGATTGAATTGACAAGTTAGCAGAATAATCCATGGTCTTGAATTAGAATATTTCACAAAACTCAGAGTAGTTTTTCACATGATCTATAAACCCAATTGGAATCCCTGAGGTATGAAATTTCGATTCATCACATTTTAAAGAATCTAATATTTAAGAGGTAATTGGTTCCCTGATAAAGAAGAATATAAGGAAATAAAGTAAACAATAAAACCTATTTAAGGTATGTGGTTTATTCTTATCTCCTAATAATCTCACTATCTAGTGTGTTGAAGTACATGGAATGGAGATATGTGCAGTAGGATTTTAGCTAAGTAAATTTGAAAAACTCATTTTTGGGGAATATTTTTATCAATTTTCAATTGGCCGTGAAGGATTTTTAGTGTATAATTCCAGGTATTTTAATGTTTTTATCAATTGTTCAAATTTATATTTAAAAGAATAAAAATTATGTTAAAATATGAAAATAAGGAAAATTATGAATTTGAATCTTTTATTTATGAATATTTGGAAATTTTTATGAATGTCATGAAATTTTGCAAACTTGTTTTAAGTAATTTATATTAAAATATGTTGATATTGAGCTAGACCATCAAACTTGGAAACCTTCAACTAATCCATCCCATAAGGGGTAGCCAGCTAGACTAGACTGAGAGGGTCTACTCGAGTCAGGTACATGAGTGATGAAATCCCATTCAATTGGACCACCGTTGGTGAAACCTACGGGTGCATTGTGAGCCCATTGGCTTGCATAGGCTATATATATGTGTGTTATATATGTCATTTGTGCAGGTTTAATCCGAAATAAAATCCATGGTGTGGTATTTTGAGAATTGGAACATATGATAGACTTGTAAAGGCCCACACTCAACACATCCATTTTGATGTAGAATCATCAATCCACCATGCTCCACTGCTACCGCTTGATTCTTACACTATCCATCTTAATTTTTATCTCCCATAATAGGTGTACATGCCTGAAAATAGCTATAGATCTCCTATAGACACTCTAACGATACCCATGAATTCACATTTCATCCTCCACTTTCCACTTTCAAGGCTATAAGTGAAGAAGTGTGTCATTGATACATCGCGGCTCTGCTCGATCCACCACCCACCAACTTCAACACTCACCAGACATCCACTGCTTGACCGAAACTCTATGTCCACCACTTCCAAATATTGGACTTGAGACAATTTATTCTAATAAGGCTCGGATGGACCACATATCACATAAGGGGTCCTAACTGACCACAATGAGTCCATTTTGATTTCCCTCTCTCCACTCTTATTGAAGGTGGTATTGAGGGAGGAAGAGCCACAATTGATGTTCCCAAGTGGCTCCTCTACCCCTTGGAATTACTACCAGATCTCCATACTAGACATTCCCCCCATGTAATTCCTTACAAAAGATGACGAATACACCTTCCCCATGTGATCTATATCCACACTGAGCATCAGACCTCTACTAAAACATAAACACCCATGAACTGCAGGTGTTTTATTTTTCTACTGCAGATATCACACAAAAATCATAATTTTTGAATGACTTGATGGTCCCCACTAGATCTGGGGGACTCATTCAAGGATTCGAAAATCCACAAGAGGCTCACATACTGTATATATAATGAGAAGGAT
This sequence comes from Viscum album, assembly GCA_963277665.1. Taxonomy (NCBI): domain Eukaryota; kingdom Viridiplantae; phylum Streptophyta; class Magnoliopsida; order Santalales; family Viscaceae; genus Viscum; species Viscum album. Next base: position 178,333,165 of record OY728159.1, on the reverse strand, counting down.
GGATAAACCAATCGATATTGGTCAACACCAATGGGAGGGGATCCACCTCATAGAGCTTCTACTATACTCTATTATTATATATTTCTTTTCATTATTTTCATTTCCTTTATCTCTTTATTTTATTTTAAATGTAATATTAAATTCTATTTTAGTTTTAAATAAAAAAATCATGAATTTTTCTCAACCAAGCGTTTTCATCCATTTCATAAATCTTATTCCTATTCTAAAATTGTCTTCTTCATATAATAAAAACATTAATAATAATAATAATAATTATTATATATATATTATTTTTATTTTATTTTGTTGTCTAATATTATTCTTTATCTCTCTCTCTCTCATCACAATTCTTTTTATTTTCTTATTTTTAGTTTATTTTCCTCATCCATGGTTCTTATTTTTATTTTTATTCTCGATATTATTTTCATTTTTTTTATTTCTTTTATCCTTTCTCCCACTCCACTAAAGTGATCTTTTACTCTCATTAATTGGAGGATAACCTGAGACTTATTCTGTGGGAGGTTAAGGTGTTATTGAATTTTTCTTAAAGTTTATTTTATGTTTGTGGAAGATTTGAGTATTATGAATGTGTGAGGAGAATGTGTCTAGTGTGGTGACTACCTGTAATGACATGAAACTCAATCTATTTATATTCTTTCATTCTAACACTTTTAATTCACTTCATTATATAAATCATCACACAATATATTTGATTAATTGAAAGGATGCCATGAAATTGATAGAGTCGTGTCCTGGATGACATCACACCTTATACCAAGTCATGTCATCAAACTTGATTAAAGTAGGAAGTGTAATTAATATTTCCTAGGAATTAAAATATTTCCAAATTTCTCAACAAAAATATTAATAATTCAACATGAGATTTCATGTTGGTATTATCAAACTAAAATCAAACATATAAAGGATAATGATGATTGAACCCCAAAACCAAACCCAAAATGATGTTATTTATTCCATAAATCATTTTGTTTTGAATTACATGTTAGTTTAAATTATAATACCTATTTTTCATGTCATTTAATTATTTTATAAACTAAAAAAACAAAAAATAATTGTTTTCATAAAATAATTAATAAAACAAAAAGAATAGTTTTGGTGATTTAGAATAAGTAGATGAAAAAAATATATCCTCAAGTGAGATGACTCAGTTCATCCATTGTGCTGTAATAGGTAAATAAATTACATTTTCCACACCTTATGACAATTGTGCATCAAAACTAGCACCGTTTCAAGGGATCCAATCAGTGTTTACTTATAATTTTGTATTTTAAAATATTATATAAATTTTCATTTTTTATTAAAAACCATTATTTTTTCGATGATGTATCCAAACAACAATTATTATACATTAGAAGATTAATTATAGGTGTAATATCATGAATAATAAGATAATCATTGTGATATAAATGATTAAGTGAAATTTATGGGTGATAATCTAGTTGACTAGGGGGAGAAATGAAAATAACATTTGGTTATTTTTGTGAATTAATTGATTAGCTATAACCTGATATAAATATGGGAGATCAATAATGTTTGAATGACTTCTTAAATGTGTGAGGAAAAACATGATATAACCAATGAAGAAGAACCACTAGATCTTCTCAATTTTAGTGATGAAATAAAATTCATTGAGGAAACACCCAAAGAATGTTAATAGACCAACCATTTTTAGAATAATATCCAAGATGACCATGATAGGTTATAGTGTATTCATGATGGGGAAAAAGTTTCTAATGAGAAACAGGTGGGAGATAAACAAGATCTCGATGAATTATAAAATGAATATGAGGTAAAATATGATATCTCTAGTTATTAAAAAGTATAAGATATATTAAAATTTCTTGTCGCTAAAAACATCGAAGAGGATGAAGCCATCAAAATGATGTAATTTTAAGAAAATATTGAGAAACCCAACTACCAACATCTACTTTCCACCATACAACTTCAAGAGTCACTTACCACTAAGGAACTGGTTGATCCAGAAATGATTTAGGGAGATGATATTTATTTAAAATCTTTATTTTATGAATTTATTCAATCTGAATTGGGTATCACTCCTTTTTTATTTTGAATGTACAGATTTTTTCAATTATTTCCATGATTTGGAGAAAGTTTAAGCAACTAGACATGAACCTATCGAGGAAAACATGGATCTTCTTAATGTAAATAAACATTCATTTAATGAGACCCATGAAGATATCAATGTAGTTGAGCCAAAGTAAATTAAAAAAGTTGATTATAATATTAAAGGGGATATATAGTTTTTAAAAAATTCAAATTAAAATTTTATTCAATTAAATTTTTTTTACTTCCCCTATAAAAATTGAATTCATGAAGCCCTTACGGAGCCAATAATGGATAATAATGAAACTATTTCACAAGTAAGCAGTAAAGAGGAGGATGATTCATACTTTATCCAACTATCACCATTCAAGCTATACTTAATTATGAAGGGGGTGGATCTTGTATAATATTTACATAGATCATTATCCTCTAACAATGATAATGCATAATCTAGGAAAAGAAACATGTGGTGGTTCTAATCAAAGAAGATTTATCCACCACTATACTTTGGATAAAAGCTGGTACAACCCTCTGGAGGAATTAAAAATTCAGGTCCCACTTGTGGGATTATACATGGAATTATACATTTAATTTTATTTCTAGGAATTTATATTTAAATTTCATTTCATATAAATTACTCTAGAATGAATCCAATTACATCTTATATTGTTGATCATCAATTACATAATACTTGTGGTTAATTGAGTAATTTTATTTTTCATGTTAATGATATGAAAAGTTATCCCCAAGTAATGGGGGAAGAATAATAAGATTCATGACAAAGGGAGTTAAATTTTAATAGTTATCTTTTAAACAAGTAGTATTTTTTTTCCAAAACATGTTTTCATCATTAAATTAAAATTACATGCCCACATTTGAATTATTCATTAATTGAAATATCAAAGAGACATGAGTTTCTTAGTAATAATATGATTCAATGTTTTTGACTTCAATGTAAATAATATTGAATGTGTGAAAATGATAATTGGATGATTAAATTTAATCATTGATATTAAAATGAGGACCCATGATTTAACTTAATTAGTTGATTTAATAAAAGAAAATTTCCCTCTATTTTTCATTTATTTAATTTATAAAATTCAATTGAATTGATTTGTTATTATTAATAGTGACTTGAGTGATTTTCCAATGTAATAATTTCTATTCCCAAGAAGATATCCTGACCACGTACTTTCTATTTTATTCTTAATCATATTTATTTAGTGATATTGGTACATGTCACCAACTAGAACATTCATTTTAAATTTTCAAAAGTATGACTCTTCAAAAACACATTTGAAATGATTGAGGTATATTTTGAAAATCCCATATCCTAAAATACCACCTTTTAATAAATCCTTTTTTATCACATACATACCATAATTGACCTTGTGTGGAATGATGCAAATTTGAATCCATTTTTATCCTGTATTACCCTCCACATAGTTATTGTATGATATTTTAATGTTTAAGTGGGGGTGGGGGTGAATAAAATCATGGTGGAAGGGATGATTTACATTGTAAGGAAGAGGTTTGGGGGTCATTCTTGTGGGAATAAAGTAAGGTTGTTTATTCATTCATGATACTTTATTATTTTTTCCTTCTTGATAAAAAAATAAGGAAAATGAAAAAAAGAACCTAAAAATGAGAACAAATGGGTTTTTTTGAAAAAAAACCAAAAAAAACCATTACTAGACCACACATTTTTATTATATGTGGTTAGGTGGTAGATATGGGTTTTATTATAAGAATAAATTTAAAAAAGAAAAATGATAACAATAAGGTTCTTTGAAAAATAAAAAAGGAGTAAGGAAATAGTGTAAATTTCAAGAGGGTGCGAAAATAATCAACTAAGCTCAAATTAATCAGGATCTTTAAATTGATATTTAGGGGAAATTGGAACTGTTACAAATTGTAGGGGATAATTTCATGAAACTTTCATATTTAATATCATACGCTATACTTAAGAGATAAATCACCTCATTAAACCGTAATTTTAAACATCAATTCCTACCAACCATAAGCATTAGAGACATTTGAACATCAATTGGAAGCCCTCATGATTTTATGTAATTTTTTTCATTATAATGTAGAGATAGTATTTAATTTAAAATCTTAGGGATATGGAGCATGTATTCATTATTTGAACATAAATCTACTTGAATTTTTATCGTGAGTGATGAGTAAAAAGATTATAAATTGAGATAAATCAGGATTTGAATTATTTTATAATAATTAAATGAGGAACATGATTTAATGAGTAGAGGTGTTTTACTAATTTAAATTGGCGAAAATAAAGATTATTAAATTGATTATTTCTTTATAAAATGATAAATTTAATTAATATTTTTTTTGAAATTTGAAATTTTTATTTTTTTTAGTTTGAAATTTGAATATTGATGACCGTGGTGAACTTTGATATTTCATGTTGAGATTTTATACTTGAGGAAAAGAATAGTTTAACTATGGGGGTATTTTATAGACTCATTTTTAGGAATATGTTTATCAATTATCAATGGTTTGTGAAGGATTATTGATGATAGATTCTATAAATTTAAATATTTTAATGAATTGTTGGAATTTATAATTAAAGAACAATAAATGGTGTTAAAAGATTAAAAAATGGTTCATTTTGAATTTAAAACTTTTATTTATGAATCCTATGATTTTTTAGCAATCTCATGATATTTTTATAACTCTTTTAAGGTAAATTATTCAAAAAATTGTAGAGCTTGAGCTATCCCATCAACTAGGAGAGCCTACCAAATGGTCATCCCATAAAAGGCAGCTGACCATGCCAACTTGGGGGGGGAGTGCTTGAGTCAGGTTCATATGTGATGAAATATCGTGTGGGTGGACCGCAAGTGGTGAACCATAAATGTGCAAAGTGATCCCAATGGCTCATATGGGCCACATGTATCTATAACCCACATTTCATGTGTGTTGGTGTACAATTAGATCCCATCCCTGATGCAGTATTCTAAGGAGTGGGACCTGAGTTCAGGCTTATAATGAATCACACTCCATACATTCATTTCTATATGTGATCAGTAATAGACTGTGATTTGTGATGCTCCTCCCCTACTGATTGAGTCTTCCATCCTCCACCTATGTTTTCAGCTCTCGACACTGCTGCACATTCTTAAAAATCAATATAGATTACCTTTGTACACTCGTCTAGAATACATTAACACCCATTCAAGCCTCCATTGTCCACTTTGAATACTAGAGGAGAAGAGGAGCGCCACTAATCCAACATGTCTCTGCCTGCCCCACTGCCTTTCATCTTCAACACTCACCAGACCACAACTACTCAATCAGAACATGATTTCTGCTGCTTCCAAGGAAAATCTTGTGATGCTCTCCACTTCCATGTCCATGAAGAACCACTTATCACTTTAGAGGTCCTAACTGACCACCATGAGGCCATTTAGATTTAACTCCTTCCATTGTTAAAGCTAAAGGTGTTGAGGGAGTAAAGACCACCATTGATACTCCCAATCACCACTACTACCCCTTTGAATGGCTCCCAAATCCCCAAAGAGGTTATGCACACCATGAAAATATTTACGAAGGGTGAAGAGGATTCCTACCCATGTGATTCTTATAGACACCGAGACTCATTCCTCAACCATAACATAATTAGCCATCCACTATGGGTGTATAATTTTTCCACAATTCATCTCACACAACATTCATAAACATTGAAAGAATTGATGATCCTAAAAGGATATGGAGGACTCATCTGAGGATTTGAAAATACACTTGAGGCTCACATTCTACCTATTTATGTAAAAGGTAGGCCACACCAATCAATATCAGGCATCACCCAAGGGAGGGAATCCACTGGATGGATCCACTACTGCACTCTCTTAATCATTGTTTTCTTTTATTTTATTTTATATTTAATTTTTTGAGTTTTATTTTAAATTGTAACTCAAATTCGTATTTATTTTTAAATAAATAATTCTTTCATCGTTCTCATACAAGTGTTTTCTTCCATTCTACAATTCCCCTTCTCCATATAAAATTTTATTTTTATAATAATAATAATATTAAATTATTATTATTATTTTAACATTATTATTTTTATTTTATTTTATTTTAATATTTTACGATTTTTCTTTCTCTCACTCTCATCCCTATTCAATTTAGTTACTTATTTTAATTTTTTTACTCATACACCATTATTAATTTTATTTTATTATCATTCCCCATTTATATTTATTTTATTTCTCTTATCTTATATCCAACTCCACCAAATTGATCTTTTACTCCCGATAATGGGAGTTTTACCTGAGCCATATCCTGTGGGAGGAAAAGGTTCTCTTGAATTTTTCTTATAGTTTATTTTATATTTTTGGTAGATTTGAAAATCATGATTTGGTGAGGGTAATGTATCTAGTGTGGTGAATACCCCTAATGACATGAAACTCAATCTATTTCTATTATTTTCATTAAATAATTATCTTCATCTTAAATGGATAACTCTTTATACGATGAAGTTTAGTGAGTGAACATATGAAATGATATCGATAGAGTCAGGTCCTAGAAGATGGAGCACATCAATTCAAGGTGTGTCATCAACCATGATTAAAGGAGAAGGTGGAATTAATATTTCAAAGGCATTCAAATATTTTAAAATTTCAATATAAAATATATAGTAATTCAATGTGATATTTCATGTTTGTATTATCAATCTAAAATAATACTTATCAATGAAAATAATTATTGATACCCAAAACCAAAACCAAAAAACAAACCCAAAACCAGGTTCTTTATTTCCTAGTTCATTCTATATTGAATTTCACGTTAATTTAAATTAGAATTCAGTTTTTCATGTAATTTCATTATTCTAGAAAATAAACAAAAACCAAAATAATTATTGGTGTTTTCAGAGAATAATTAAAAAAACTAAAAATATTAGTTTAGTTAATTTAATATATATAGTTGGAAAAACATAAATAATCTATAAGTGAGACAACCTTAGTCAGCCAGTATTCTAGAATGGGGAAATAATTCACTTTTTCCATTCCCTATGAAAGGCATGCATCACAATTCCAATTAAATAAATTATTAATAGAGCTTAACCAAGTCCAACATTGATTCATCAATTAGAAAATATATGCCTATACACTCTACAAATATTAGTACCCATAATTACCCTTTTATCAGTAATAAATAAATTCCACAAAGCCCTACCATTTAAACAAGATTTCAATAAAAGTTATGTCCAACCTAGTTTCTAACAACAACTGATTTCCATCCAAACAAATAGAACCAATGAAAAAAAACTCAACCAAAATTCAATCCCTATTGCAACAGTAAGGATAAGAGGTTGAAAACCTTATAAATAAAATAGAAATTTTAACAATAATAGTGGAAAGTGTTTTAGACATTTTATCCACAAACCTAGGTATGATAACAATAAATAAATACATAATACCAATAAAAATATGAGTTTGATAACAATAACAAATTTCAAGGAGATTCCCCTCATGACCACTCCTGAATCAGAAAAAGTGAAGAATAATAGTGAGTGAGGAGGAGTTAAAGAGCTTGAACATGAACATGAATAACATAACCTTATGGAGAATCCTATAGAGGAAGATAAAGAAAACAAATCATGAAATTTTTGGAAAATTTCATAAAAACAGCCCATAGAAAAGGAAAATAAGGAGGATTGGGGAAGGAAAAACCAAATAAAAAATGACAAGAGAGATCATCGAAGAAAATTCAAAGATAAAATAATAACATTAAACTTACATTCTCATAAATTTAATCATGGACGATTAAAGATTAAGAACATTAAAGAGAAATTTAGTGGAGTTTCAAAAAAATTAAACTCAATATTTTCTACTTCGAGGATCGCAAGTAGATCCCAATGTTTTCAAAGATCCGTAATACACTTTTCATTAAGAAGAGGAGGCTTCCAGTTAATGATGGAATTAATTTATGAAGAATTGTATCAGACATAATCACACTACCATTTCAAATAAAATTTCAAGATACATAGACATTATATAGCCCTTAAATAATTGGTTCTAAAACTTTTTAGCTGCTTTTTGGGATTTAGGTTTTTCCATAAATATTTTTCATCACTTAGTATTTAAATATTTATATAAATGTAACTTCAACATCACCCAAGTGGTGGTATAAATTGTGAATATAGTTATTTTATTTTTGGTAGGAGTATTAGAAGATTCTCTTATGGGAGTAAAATACATGATATTACTAGAATCCATTTATGTTCTCAATATGGTTGAAGATATGTGCCCATAAAAAGCACATATTATTTTAGGGAGACAATTTTTAAGGAAAACCAAAATAATAATCAATGAACATGATGGGAAACAAGCATCATTTTTTGGAGATATCACAATCCAGTTCAACATATCTGAGTTCATGATTCACCCATAAGGAGAGCATTTAATCCATACATTTTACCACTATTAAGAGTTTGATCCAACTGAATATTTAGTTATGTTACTAGAAAATACGACTCTTGAGGATCACATAATGATTTATGATTCCCTTTAGGTTGATGTTATCTAGAATTTGGAAGAGTCTATTTTCATATTAGAGGATGAGGTAACCCTCTAAAAACCTAGTTGTATTTGGTAGTTTATTTAATTATGAGGCCACATACAAGTGGTAAAATCCATCTACACAACCATTGTATTGGGAAGAGTTGGAGGTGACAATAACCTTTGGTGAAATCCCCATGAAACCAAAATATAGAAATAAATTCCATGGTATTTGAGGATCATTGGGGAATTGTTTTCCCCAAATAATAATATAATTTGAGAAAATATAATAAAAATATAAAAAATCAATTATATGATTCATGGGGGATAGAAATACAGATCAAAAAGAGACAAAATACTAAGAAACATCAAAGTAGAAAGAAGTAGTGATATAAAATGATACAATTAAACCAATGGACGTCCAATTAGATAGAACCATAGTGTAATTACTCCAAACACTCTAATAAAGAACCCCAATCTATAATTATCAACTTAAATAAGCACCATCATGATACATCACAAGATATGTATGACACCTTCCCTTTCGTATTTTTTGGTAAATAATATTTTCCAACACTACAAAGATACCTATTAGTGCGTGAGTATAAAACATAGTTGGAAAGCCCCAACAAAATCCCAACACAGGCCACTGAGACAAGAATAAGTTATGTGATTTTATATAAAAAATGAGATATGAACATATATATGTTATTACACATCCATAAATAAGTTCCATGTATGAAAAATAATAAAGAACATTTTATCACAATTTCTTACCGTGTGATATAATCATCACATGATCACACACACACACACACACACACACTCTCTCTCTCTCTCTAACTCACATATGCATGAACTATGGTCCTCTCTTTACTTGTGAGTTGTGACTCATCCTTTCACAAAGTCTTTATTTGGAGAAATGATTTAGTGGTGGGACATCTAACCATGATTAATCCCTTGTTTTCCTTATTGATGGTGGAACCTCAAAACATCATCTATCCCAAATTCACATGATCACACACCATCATGAATTCCAAGTTCTCATTTCATATTATTCCACATATGGAATTTCTTTTGAAAACCACTTTCCTTCAAGAATTTCATTAAAAACATTATGATAACCATTTAAAAACAAAGTATTTTATAATAAAACCAAGATAATACTCTAAAAAAATCAGAGAAAAAAAAATTTAAATACTAATACTTTAAATTATAGAATTGGTATAATGAGAGTTAATCCACCTACTTCTCAATGGTTGAATAAAAATAACAATGAAAATAAGTAAAATTCTAGATTTATGATCACAACACATTTCCTTTAAAAGATGTAATAAGATCTCATCAAGAAAAAAATAGAGGGACAAAGATATATCCATGATGGACTATATATAATGGCCCTAGTGAGGGGAGATGGGAGGATATAAAGAGAAATGTGAAGAACGATGACCTACCTTTGGATTTGGTGATCCAACACTCTTTGATTTATTTAAATAGTTTTCTATGACTAAGGGAATCAATAAGGGATCCTATGAGGGGATTAGAGTTCAAGATCAAGGAAGAATAGGTAAAAAATGTTTGTAATGGGGACTTAAAACCAATTAAAAATTAATATTTATAGCATTAAATACAAGTCACCCATTTAGGCTACAAAATTTGTGAAATTGTGTTCAAACCATGTATTTTCTACTAGACATCACCAATGTATCCACACAATTATGCCTCATGATTTGTAAAATTGTAAACCAATCATGTGGGGTTACTATCTCAATGTTATCCCATCTCACAGTTTTTCTATCTATGGACCTACCATGACTTTCCCACAATCCCCATTCACATGGTTTCTAATGGAATTTTTGTAGTCTATAAATACTATTTTTAACCATGCACGTACCCACTAACTCCATACATTAACTTACAATTTTTTGAGATATTTCAAGGTTACCCCTTACCATGATAAATCTTTTTACCATAAAAAACACTTAAACGCACTCCATAAATATCATAATTTTATTGAAACTCATCCCATGTATTATTTAACATGGAAAATATATATTAAAATAGTAAATTATCTAAAACTAAAAGTGTTATACACTCACCACCATTGGGATTTTTTCCTTAAAAAGTTGTATGTTTTTGGTTTGTTAGAAATGTTCGATCAAATTATATTCCATTTCCTTTTTATGTACTCAGGAATCTTCCCAAATATATCTATACTTCAATAAAAAAATAAATGATTCTTTCCCACTCAATAACTTCACTTAACTATCCTAAATCTCTATGAGAAAATGAATCAATGTAGAATCCAATTCTGGATGAAAATGGTCACATAGAATCACATGGTTATGATTTTTTTGTCACATCTTAGATTGGGACATATTAAACACATTCTGAACATAAGTATTTTTATTTAAAAATAAATGACTATCCACACTACAAATTTATTCAACTATCTCAAATTGGGAAATTTATAGAGGTGAAAATTTCTTTAAATACCAATACGTCGATTCCATAACCTTTAAGAGAATATAAAGAAAACATGATCACCTGCAGGAAATTTTAATGGCCAATGTAAATGACCAATATATTATTTATAATTACTCTTATCTATCTCTATTATGTTTCAAATCATCGGTATCTTCCCCATCATTTCATGTACAAGGATAGGTCCAATAAGTTTTGACATTCCAATTTCCTCCCAAAAAAGTATAGAATGAAAAGTATGGAAATAAAAATATTCAAAAGGATCCATTTGTGTCAATGTTGTATAAGAACTACACTAATGTAATAGGATCATCCCATGACCCTCTAAAATACATCTCATAAGCTCTATGTATGTCTTCCATCATTTTTTTGTGCACATAGAATGAACATACATTTGAGGATGAAAAGTTGATATCATGGTCAACTTGGTTCCAATGACCTTAGATAATGAATTATAAAACAATGATGTGAGGCTAGGGTCCCATTCCAAAAGCATTAAAACAATCATTCCATATAACTTTACAACTTCTTGTATGTTTATTTTTTAAATTTCTTCAACTTTATTAGATTCATGAATAGGGATGATGTGAAAAAAGTTTTTTAGCTGATCCAAAATCTCCCATATGAAATAATTTTTATAAATAGTTCTTGGTAGACATTTTACAAATTCAATAATTATCTACCCCCCATTTTGATGTGGGTGTAGATAAATATGGAAATATGCCATCTTTCCAATAGTCCTTTTCCTTAAGCTGCTGATATGTGAGGCTTCTCAAAATATACTATTACACTCTCCTCTTTATTCCATCCCACTAAAAAAATTATATTAGAACCTTATAAAACTTTGAAATGTGGATATGAATAGACTATATAAAATATTTTTTGGAAAAAAGATTTTTTTGACAAGTTAATAGAACTACAATCTCATCTCTAAACATAGAAAATTTCTCCCATATAGAGTCCATCCCTCAATAGAGTCCCCACCATTGAGTTTTGAACTCATATGTATAATTTTAGGAGTGGATAAATTTGAATATTTAATAAGGTTAACCAAATCTGGAATAAGAAAAATAAGAATGAAAACTATAACCCCAAATTTAACATTACAATCTAGATGTATATCAGCTATGAGTTTCATAAGTTTCTGTTGATCTCAATCCACTTTAGTGAGTTGAATATAAGGTTTCCTACTCAATGCATCATTCAAAAAATTTAATTAACCCAATTTAAACATCAAGATAAAGTCAATAATATTAATATATTCCATATATCTTCATTTCAAAATATTTGAATATCATTTTGAGAAAATTTGTCTCGTGATCTTTTAATCTTTGAAAACCACAAATTTTTTATTGAAAATAAAATGATGTTAAGTTTTCAAGGCATGGACTACAATATATATTCTAAATCATCTGTTGGGTAATTCTTCTCATGCACTTGTAACATTAATGACCCATAAGTTACAACATGATCTCCATGTATGAGAACACATCCCAACCTAGATGCTAATGAATTATAATATTCCAAATATAGTTATCCCGAAATTACAAATGAATAAATAGGTTCTAATATAAGATGAACCTTATACTATTTAAAATATTTCTAGAAATATCCATTCTATTATAATGGAACAACTTTCAATGTCAAATCATTCATTTGTGGGGAATTTCAGGAAAAATAATTAATAAAGTTTCAGTAATATCATTCCCATGAAACAATGTATCTCAAAAAATTTACTTGGTAGTTTCCAAGAGATAAAAACTTCTAATTTTTTTAGATATATAGAGACTCCTATTTTAGAAATTATATGAGCAAGTAAATGTTCTTCTTGTATCCTAAAATTCACACTTTGAAATATTAACATAAATATTATGTTCTTATAAGTTACCCAACACAATGTATTAGTGATTTTCAAAATGAGACCCAGTTGAAGAATACACCATGATATCATCAACAAATTCTACTATAAATAATTCACGATACCTCTAAAATATATAATTGATCAATTTAATAAACACTACTAGTGAATTAATAAGTCCAAATGAAATAAAAAAATACATATAAAAACCATATTGTCTCATGAAGGGTATTGTCACAATTTAATATTTATAATTTTTATATCGGTGTGACAGCCTGTATGGTGTTGTTAATTTCATAAAAGGCAATACATATTTAATAAATAATAAAACTCCAAAAACCTAACTAAAAATGTAATAATTGGAAATCCCAAGTGTGAAGCACACTAGGATGATCCCTATGCTCTAAATTAATTGATGGAATTATAAATATAGTTGATTTATTGATTGGAAAGAGTAAAAAATACAACAAAGCAAAGGTTTCAAATAAAATGGCGAGACATGACATGATTAGTGATTTTTAGGTTTATGTGATTGTGATTTAATTTATTATGCAGTTTATCCTGATATGATGTCGGAATTTGGTCTTTAGAGATCCTTGGTATGGGTACCCTTCAATAACCCCATAATATCTCTAATGGAATGGTCATCTACTAGACTCAATCTATAAAATAATAGATCTAAACACCTATTTAAAAATAAAAAACCAAATCTGTATAATGTTCATACACAAATTAGGAATATTAATTGATATAATCAAATAATATTCATTGATTCACATTATAATGGTCATGCAATTTCAAAATGAAGATAATTAGAATACATAAATAAAGATACATCAATCCAAAACATGAAAATAATATAGAAATAATCCTTAACAACACACCCCCCTATGATTGCATCACATAGAATAAAGGAAACTAATCTCTCATTTTTTTCATGATAAGAATGATAAGCATTCAATTCCCAATGAAAAATGTGGTGAAGAATGGAAGTGTAGTAGGGATCTATGGTGGTGTCCATGTCTCTAGTCGTCACTTATCAGTCAATGATCTTCCCGCAAGCTTTGCATCCATAGTCTTATATATATAATATTTCTTATCCAACACTCAACATCTAGTGAATCAAAATTTACAATCTCTAATGTTGTTACATTTTGATATGGGTACACTATGCAAAATATATTCCATTAGTGGATTCTTCAAAAAAATTATCTCTTATATATTTTCACATAATTTATTATGGTTAAAAAATGTATGTTTATAAAAGCATGAGTCCACTTCACAACTTATAAGGTGAAGCGGTGTGGTTTTTTCTCCAATTGATCTCGCATTGCGTAATTAAAATACACAATATGTTACTATCCAGGTCTGAATTCTGTAGCTTCAACCCAACTTCAATTTCCTGGAGTTAGGCCACAAAGTAAAGCAAAGAGGCAAAAAGTATCTTTAATGTCATATATAAATCTATTTTAGTTCATTTTTTGAATATCCATTGTTTCATTCAATTAAACCTAAAACAATTAAACCATTTTTCAATTTGTAAAGAATATCAACTAAATGACATAAATTAGTTAATTAACACACCATAAAATATGTTTATGAAATACCAATATCTTGGTGATAACCCAATCTTAAATAAATACTTGTGAACCATGTGGATCCCCTTAATTGATTAAATAGATTTTCAATCCATGGAAGAGAATACTGATTCTTTATCATAATTTTGTTGAGCTTATAATAATCCACACTAAGTTGAAGAGTTCCATCCACCATTATTTAAAAATGAATAGGTTCTTTCCATGGAGACATATTAGGTCGAATGAACACTTTTCATTCTAGCACTTCTAAATAGACCTTCAATTCCCTTAATTTAGATGACTCCATCCTATATTCTAGAGTTTAAATAGATATTTCCAATATTATAATATCAATTATGAATCAAAATTATATTTCAATTAGAAAAAAAGAAAAATTATTTCTGATTACATCGGAAAATTGATCCATTATGGATGATATATATATATATATATTCAATTTTTTCAACAGATTCTAGAGTAAGAACTTCTAACTAATAAGAGATATTATAGATGAATGATACTAAACATACTTCTCTTCTTTCATTCACATCCCAATATTCTATGAATATTTTTGGAATGCCATCAAAATATGTGAAACAAATCTACAAGTCATGACAATCAATGTAAGCCTTAATGTATTTCAACCAATCCACTCCCAAACTCAGTTCATTGATTTCTATCTCAACAATATAGAAATCCCAAAAAAATATGTCCAATTGATAGTTACAGAACACAATACAAACATAATGCCTTGAAACTCTTATTAGATGATATCTGTTTGGAGTTTCATGATAGAAGGAATTATCTTAAGATGTATTCTCATAATATTGAAATCATGAGACAAAAGGGATGTGGAAACCTTATATCAATAATGCATTCATTAGTATAGAATTTATGAGAATAGTACCTTCCACTAGTGAAGGACTAGATTGATCCTCCTTGAACACCTTATCAACACCATGTAATTGTTTAATCAATTCCCCATGATCCTTAATTCCTTTCTGATATTTAATTTTTTGAGGAGTTATGGTGTTCCAAGAATCACATTGTATGATTTGGTTATCAAGAAGAGATTTTCTTTAGTGAGGGCATATAGTAGAAGAATAAGATGTTTGGAAAACATGAGATATATCTCAAACACCATATTTTGGAGTGTGATGATTATAAAATATGATACATCCCAACTTATTAATGTTCTGAATAGCTTGAGGTGGTGTCATAGAGTCTCACTTCAAATTAGAAAAAGTACCAAACTGGAAAAAAACCTTGCATAATATTGGGGTTTTTTGTAATATTAACCTATATTGTGGTAACAGTGTTATGTGTACCACCTACTTGAGAATATGTGTCCATCTTCCTCTTGTTCCCAAAATTAGAGTTCCCACCTATACCTATGGAAACAAACATAATTCCTCACATTGGATTCCTAGGAATATCTCCTCCTTCCACCTTTTCCCTATTAAACATTGATGTATAGTCATTAATATGGTGAAACCAATTTTAAAATGAATATTTGTTCATAATCCCAATTCAAAGATGTATTGATACAAGGAATCACTAGAAACTACCACTGTAGAGAAATTAACTATGTTCATAATATTAGTTTCATACATTATTATGGATTTATTCTCTTAATTTAGGATGAATAAATTCATTTTTTGGTTATCATGAATGTGTGAGGATATAATTGGTACTGGAATAATTCTCCAACTTCCTCTCTTGTCAGACCTTGTTTGAATTTAGCTTTTATAGGTAAATCCCATCACTAGTGTCCAAAATCCTCTAATATTTAAGTGGTTAACTTAAAATTTACCTCTGATGATGCATTAAGTAATTCAACGACTCACATTATTATATTTATCCACACCTATACTTATATTGGTTCTAAATCCCCATGAACTATTGGTGGATTTTATTTATGAAACTACAGGGAATGATCCACTTGTTATGGTGTATCTTAATTTTTTTCTATATCAACTAGTTTAAACCCCTAATTTTTTTTCTAATGTTTTTGGTTCACATATGTCTTAGGTGTAGCCAAATATATTTTAGACGCCTAATTCATATTTCTACAATGTATACAGATTTCCATTTTCTATAAAATGAATGAAACAACATTTATTCATCACCCCCTTGATTATAAGGCTTATAAAATTTAATAAAACCACATAAAACAATATTTACATCCATAGTTTCAGGAATATACCATATTAACCATTATCTATAAAACAAAAGAACATAAAATTAACAATACAATTCAAGTGTGATGTCTCACTCCCAATGCATGATATGATATACTCATCATATAAACCCAAAAAATGATATGTAATGCGCCTAAAAGTTTCTTAGAAAACTTTTCATACCTGAACTACTATGGTGAATATAAATTCAACATAAAAATGTTAGTAATGCCTTTTTATTCTATACATTTCTAATTCTGATAGTTGTTTCTCCTTGCTAACATTCCAATATAGCATACAAACTAAAAAAGAAAGACAATATTTTTAGTTCCCCAGCTACTATCCATTGGACTAGGAAGAGGAAGAGGTTACAGTTAATTTAGGAGGCATGTTTTATTGTGTTTATAGAATAAAAGAAATAAAAATTATAAAATACAATCAATTGATATTTTAAACACATTTTTAATTTCATATCTATAATAACCCTAGAATATTGAATTAAAACATTTTCCCATGGATTTGAATTGTGGGTACATAATTAAGGGGGGAAAACCACAAGTTACCATTGAAAAAAAATCCATAACTTAAGGACATAAATTGGTTGAGATTTTTAAATAAAATATTAAACAATAGGTCATATTTTAGGTGATATTCAAGGAATAAATACCAAACAATTCTCACATATAATACTACTTGAAGGAAAATCTACCCTTATTAGGTTTCCTAAAATAGTATTAATCCTAGAATGAAGGATGTATTGAAAAAATATTAAGAATGTTTTGGAATCATACTTCATCAACCCAATATATTAATCTCAATGGGTCAACCCAATCCATGTAGTTCTTAAGAAAATATGATGAACCATGATAAAATATGACAAAAGGGGTTAATCCTTATGATAATTCACAAAGTTGGAGAGTTTATATACATTATAAGAAGTTGAACCATGTTAATAGGAGAAATCATTTTTCTCTTCCTTTTATTGACTATATGCAAGAAATGTTGGTAGGGAAAATACATTATTACATTTTGGATGGATTTTCTGGATATTTTTAGTGGCCTATTTTCATAAAGGACTAAGAGAATACAACCTTAACATATCCCTTGTGATAATTTTCTTATAATATAATTCCATTTGATCTATGAAATACCATAATTTAATTTTATATGTGTATGATAAGTATATTTTAATACAAGAATAAAAAATATTTGGAATATATATTTGGAAGATTTCACCATTTTTTATAATTCTTTTGATCAATTTTTGAAAACATTATGAAATGTTTTGAATCAAATCACAGAAAAAAAAATTATATAAATTTTTATAAGTTTCATTTCAGGTTAAAAATGGAATTATTTGAGGGAATTTTATCACATAAAAATGTATTTTGGTGGAAAAATAACGAACTGAAGTTATACATTCATTTCTTTATCCAACCATTGTCAAACATGTTAAATATTTTCTAGGAAATGTAGGATTTTATTGATGGTTTTTCAAGAAAATTTATAATATTTATCTTCTACTATATATATTAACTCTAATGGATGATAACATTAATTTTATTGATGAGTAGATGTAATATTTTTCTTGAATTGTAGTGCATATTAATCACCCCACCAGTGATACAAACTTTAAATTGGGAGAATTCTTATGAGCTACTCTATGATGATTTTAACTAACATGCGGAAGAAGTGGTTTTGTAGAGAACTTAGGGAAGGCCATAAGTCATTTCCTATTCATTGAGAGCCTTGTATGTTGCCAAAAATAACTAAAAAACAACTAATTTTTTTTCTTTTATTAGTTTTTACTTTAGATAATTTCATATTATATTTTCATAGAACTAAAGTAACTATGGTTTTAAACCACACAACTCCTAGATACATAATAATGAAGGTATATTCAAAGACTAGGTAGGATATATGTATGTTTTTACTTAAAGTGTACTATATATAGGTCAAATATTAGAAAGGAGTTGAAAATCATTTAGTCAATCACTTGAGTAGATTACGCAAGACTACTGAACAAGAAATTATAGTTTAGGACCCACCAAATTTCCACCATTTATGATAACAATTACATTTTATTGAATGAGAATCACCCCATTATACATATAAGAAAAACTATTTGACTACACCCCATGTATCAAAACATCTAAATTTACCCAAAATTCAATAAAATAAAACTGAATCTGGATTTTATATTTTAGAAGTCCCTTACATGTGTAAATTTTTTAATGATAAATTGATAAAAACTATTTTCTTATAGGTGAAATTGAATAAATTATTGAGTATTTTCACACAATAGTGGCCACTTTGGTCCTCAAATAACTAGATGTAATGTATTGGAAGGAAAAATTGTGTATCCCACATTGTTCAAATATGAACACATATTTTTAAGTAGTGTAAAAATATAATCTTGTTAGAAATATTTCTAAGAGACATGAAATGCCTCAAAAATCCATCATATTTTTTGAAATTTTATATGTTTAGGGAATATATTTTATGACACCGTTTCCCATGTCTTTAGGTCAATATTATATTATGGTCATTGTAGATTAATGTTCAAAATGGGTGGAATAAAAATCAACAAAAAATGATGATGCACATTTTGTGCATTATTTTTAGAGGATTGATATATTTTTAGATTTGGAGTGCACAAATACCTCACAATTGATCAATTGACAAAAAGTTTTCTATAGGATAATAGAATCCATAATGAGGAATTATAGAGTATACTAAAAGACATCCACACCCTATTTTCCACAAAATAATTGGAATGTTGAAGTATTCAATATAGATATTTCAGTAATTATTATAAATATAGTCAAACAAAAAATGAAAGAAAATAACTAAAAGTTTTTACAAACATTATGGGATAACACTAAATCCATAAATATTATCATATGAATATGCCTATACCAATCTATTTATGGAAATAGTTTTCACTAACCTATAGAGCTAAAGAAAATATAGTAATTAGTTATAAGAGAAATGTTTTTGAACCTCGATAGAGATGTAAATGAATATAAGTTTAAACTAAAAGAGATAGAGGAAATTTGAAGATAATATATTCAAAATTCCCATATTTACATGGAAATATTTAGAGTTTCCCATAGAAAATTGATTCTAGAGAAATATTTCTATATTATGGTCCATGTTATTTTATTTTACTCATGGATAAAACTAATTCAAGTTAGTCATTGTTATATATATGAGGAACCACTTATAGTTATTCATGTGTATATTTATGATTCTATAACAGTAATCCGGAATACATTAATTTTAATAAATGAAGGTTGAATAAGTAAGATGAGAATCTACCCCATGAACTAGTGGAGGCGATCACACTCCTAATATTTACCTAACAATGGAAGCCTATTAGGTTGTACCTATTATTAACATTTTATTTCATATTTTGATTCCATTTAAAATATTATTAAATGTTATATCAATTCAAATATATTAATGAAAATGAATTATTTACATGTAGTTCAGGGAACTATTAAAATTATTAACTTTCAAAAATAATGAATTTTTTTATCCATTTTAATATTTTTACGTGTTTATTTTGTAATTTTAGCGTGTTTCAAAACCATTGAGCTTAATTAGAACATGATTACAAACATTTAATCCATTAAAATGTTATGAAAAATATTTTAACCATTAAATCACCTTATATGATTGTTGAAATGATCTTTTTCTCAAATATTTTGTGAAGAAAATTCAGGGAATGGACCCTAGTTTAGGAATCTCATGATATGATATACTCTCTATTATTTTTATCACTTTCCATAGATTATTTTTAACAAACATTGATATATTCATTAAATATCTCTATTTCTTTGTGGAAACATGTCATTATTTAATAAACAAAAATTAATGACTAATCTATAAAAAAACATGGAGAATTTATGGGCCTTTTTCTATAAATTTTGTTGGTATTTATTTTAATTAAATAATATTTCAATTTTATCTCTATTTCCATTCCTACTTTAACATCTGGCCTTTTTAGCCCATAGAATCCATGAATGATTTTTTTGGATGCCATATAATAATCTATGTATCTTTATCCACATTGATCTAGAAGATACTATATAATCTATGTAGAATTAAAGTGTTGGGTAAGGGAAAATGTGAGTATTAGAGGATGAATTGTAATAATCAAATTGAGATAATAGAATATGATGATGCAAAGTCGATGTCTCAATGATGGAAATAAAATAATGTTTATTTTTATTTATAAATTTTCAAGATATCATCCAAATCATGCCATGTATTTCTACAACTACATTGATGTGAAAATTCCTTATTTTTGAATTTGAAAATTCAATTCTTTCCAAAATTATTCATATTAATTCAACAAAAAAATTGATAGAGTCAATGAAATAGTGAATAAATAAATCATTGATGCTCAAGTTTATTAATGATAGAGTCAATATAATTTCATAAATGAGTTTTAAGGGAAAATGGAAAAAATATTCTTGCATGTTCTATTTGGAGGGGATTTTGAAGAAGTAGTGAAGTGGTATGCAAGTAAGTCCCTCAAACACATTAGGGTTAATTGAAAAAAATCACAATCTAATGTTATGTAGAACATACACCTCGATGGAAAAAAATTATAATTTCCTCTCTACCTATAAGAATAAAAAATGAAAATGAAACCATATGTTAGAAATAGAGGATGGGTATTTTTTCTACAACGAAGTTAATAAAAGGCGTGTGTTTAAATTAATGAACTCAATATAGTGGAGTTGATTCTTTAGAAGAGGGAATAAGAGAGAAAAAATTCTTAAAGGAAATAAAAAATAGTAATTTTAGCCTTAGAAAAGTACCAAGACTCATAATCTACCTTGTAATATTTCTCTTTCAAAACCTCAAAACCAAA
Organism: Viscum album; assembly: GCA_963277665.1. Taxonomy (NCBI): domain Eukaryota; kingdom Viridiplantae; phylum Streptophyta; class Magnoliopsida; order Santalales; family Viscaceae; genus Viscum; species Viscum album. The sequence continues at coordinate 178,311,569 of OY728159.1, read as the reverse complement.
TCCACAAAATAACATTGAAAAATCCCTTAGGATGTACAAAAATATATGCATCAATATATGGATATGAATATATTCATTAAAAATATGGTGAATTTTTCATAAACACTAAATGATAAAAACCATGCATAAAAATAATATGTTAGTAATGAGTGTTATATTCTAGGAGGGTAGGGAATATAGTGCCTAAGAGGATAAAATAAGAGGGAGTTTATTTAATGAATTTAATTTAGAAAAAATCATAGATCATTGAAAAGGAATAATAACTTCATGAAAGTGTTGTTGAAAACATGAATTTATATAGGGTAGGTATATTATTTTTTAGGTTATCTATTGAAAATAACTTCTCTAGATTCCAAGGTTTCTGTGGGGGGAATTGAATAGAAAATATTAGCATTCCTTTTGTCTTTAGTTTCAATGATTTTAATCCCCCCATTTGAGTGATTCTTATGTCAATATCACATTTTTTAGTTTTAAGGATTGTATAGACCATCAATGATAAACAGATCAAATATGTGGTTTTAAGAGTATTACTCAATTTTATTTATAGATCCATGCATTAGTTTATAGTATTGTAACTTTATTGTCTAAAGGATTTTTATTTTTTATTTAATTTTAATTAATTCATTTTGATAAAAATTTGAGTAAAGCATGAAGTGATTGGGATTTCCATGTTTGCGGGTCTCAGAATAAAAAGGTAGCCAAGGAATGTGACAATGCATCATGATTAAATGCACACCCCAAAAATTTACATGTGAAGATTTACCAAAAGAAGAGACTCGATCAGCCTTGAATCACAATCGGCCACCCATAAATTTGATCCACCATGGGAATATTGAAATCAATCAGAGATAAGATCGATTATGCCTTTCCTTTGTTGGATGCATAATGATTCTGATCGAGCACATGCTAAATCTTCTATGTGGTCACATTTCTACCATCTGTTTAATCCATTATGTTCATACTAAACATCAATCCATTTAGTTGATATGAATAAAGGTAATCAATAAGTATAACAACCAAAACAAGATTCCACGTGGTCGTGTAAAGGTATCCATAAATTTTCTGAGGCAATAGAAGGGTGTATTTCAAACTCTATAACCTAGTTCAATGCCACAAGAATGTTTTAAAGGCTCTATAAAGGTAAATAGTATGGTGAAAAGTATATGTAATGGTCATTCAGGGGTGGCAGAATGAAGTTCCATAGGCCAGATGGACCACTAAGAAGGACATACATCAATGGGAATCATTTTATGAATTCTTTACCATTTAATTAAACCTATAGAAGATGTAATGGTTCCCTATCCACCAAATATGTTATGATAGTCCTCACCTTGTGACATGTAAATAAAAAAAGATATAAGTATATAGTATTTATTGCGTTCGACCAGAAATATTTCTTCGTTCTATGTTCTATATACCCCCAAATATGTATTATCCACAATCTTCAACAATTATTTATAATAATGTATTATGAACTCCAATTAACAAAGATTCCACTATATTCCCTTCAATAATTTCCTCCCCATAGAGAATCCATTTTGTTAGAAAATATTCTAGAATCCTCTAGAAGAGTATTCACTTATTCAATGATAACACTACAAAGAAAGACTTGAAAATCTTGATGATCATCATCCTCTATGATCATATATATTATTCAACCTAAACATATATATATCTATCAATAAAATATTAAACAACTAATAATTATTAGCACTGCTTGTCCCGAAACACACTCGGATCTAGAGTGATCTGAGTCCTTCTTCTAAATACTTGATCAACGGTTATTCTTCTCTTGTGAATGATCTCCCACCTTATGAATATTTTATTTATAATATAATGGAAATTATCATTCACTCAGAAATATCTCCAAACCTAGAAAAAGTGAAATGGTAAATCCCAATTCCTCTTTTGATGCATACATCACATATTAGTGCTCAAAAAATATATATTTTGAATGACCTCTTAAATATAAAAAAATTTGTTCTTTGAATATCGATGGTAGGTAATCTTAATATTCGAGGTTAGTGATAATTTCCATTATTAAAATCTCATTTAAAATACATTTCAACTTGAACAATATTCTCCTTTAAATATCCTCCTAAAAACTCTCGTTGTCTCCATAAAATATTTTAATAATGATTCATTATTTAAATTCCATAGGTCTTAGATTTTATTTCCCAGGTGGTATATACAATCTTAACTTCCCACTAAAATACATAAAGTTCTAGGGTCATATAACTTATTCCCATGGTTGTTAAATAATGACAACATAATTTTTGAATGACTAAATTTAATTTTATATTTTCCTCATGAATTATAACAATCAATGTCACAATATTTTCCTCAAATCACTTTTAATGGAATCAAATAGGAATAGTATTTGAATTTATTAAATAATGCATGAATATATTTCCTTTTATCATATCCTATTTGACATACCATACTTTTTTCTTCACAAATTAAATATTACATGACATGCCCCATCCTTATTTCTTCCATGATAGTTATCATGCATGCACCACATCTTCCCTCATTTGCAATATTTGCACACCTTTCACTCATTGGATTCATGAATTGATATAAGCACGAAATGTATGGTGACATCCTTTATTCCATACATATATATTATAGAGTATCAATGACCAAAAAACCATTATTATCCATAAAAAAGTTGTGTTATATTTATACAAGTGGAACTGCATGAATGTAAAAAAATTCCAAACTTGTCTAAAGAATATACTAACTCACCTTGTATACTATGTTGTTCATATCATTTGAAATATTTATATTTAAGTTGAAGAAATATCATATTTTCCTATAATGTTCATTCAACCACAGTGTTTTGGATCATCATACTAATTGTGGGTTTAGTTATCATTTGACCTTCTTCATGTTGTAGGTTGGATTAACTCACATGGGAACTTGTATTCATCTGGAATTAAATCCATTTATAATGTGATTTCTCATTGTTCATATGGTAGATACAATATTTTTCATACATAAGGCTGGAAACACATTGTGTGATAGGTTACATTACTCATGTGGTCACTTAATTGACCATGGTAGATTTGGGTTCTTCGTGTGGTAGCTTTATCTTCTGTGTGAATCTCATAGTAGCTTGGTGTTTGTAAATATTGTAGGTCCATATAAAATTGGGACAAACCTCCATGGGGTATGATTATTTTTCATAGCATCTTATCCCCCATAGTCATTCCAATGAATGTTTTATTCTTCATGTAGCAGGTTGTGTAGAATTTTTTTTTATCTTGAGGAGGAAGATAACAGAGTTGTTACTAGACATCCTGGATCACTTACATTAGATGGTTTTTGTTTAGTTTGTAATGTTTTAACTCATTAATAGTGAATTATCCTCTTTTATACCACATCAATATTATATTTTTATTATTTCCACTTAATAACTCTCTACAGAAATCAAACTCATTTTCTACAACACCAGGGTTAGCTCCCAGACACACTACACACACACACACACCTCATGGGTCATGCCTCCCCACACTGAACCACTAGAATGATTATGTGCCTATTCATGCATCCTCAAACACAAGTCACCCATTCATGCACCCTAATTGATTTTATTAGGATTTATACTATATTCCTGGGCCTTACCAATTCCATATTGGGGTAGTTATTTCTAACCAAAGTGCCCACCTATGCAATGGATGAACATGGGACCTAGAGCTGGCTGATGGTTGATCCGAATTTTTTAGAAAACATAAATATACACACAGTAACATAATTTGAGTAATGTCATATTCAATCTTCCTTAAGAACCCTCCTAAATGTCCTCCACCATTTCTTATCTTCAATTCATTCAAAACATTTCAAAACTTCTAATGGAATAATAAAATTTTTAATAGTCCTGTTATATTCTTTTGTATCAATATAAATAATCATCTCCTTTCTTTATTACAAACAATGTACACCATTAAGCATATGTCTTCCGTATGATAATGTGGAAAAAATTTCAGTATGTTAATATAGGACTGAGTTATAAATCATGACATCCAATGGTAATTAATGGATCCATAACAATACTAAAAAAACCATCATATCATTAACACATTTTGACATCATACCTTATGAACAAAAAATAAAGTTCAATCACTGGGCTCAACATAGAAGAGTTTAAAGGAATTTTATAAAGGTGTCTCAATGATAATAAAGGGTAAGGTTAAATTTATCTATAACTTTCCAAGGGTAATGATTAAGTTATGTACTAAAAAAGGAAGATCCACATGGCAAGGATGTATGGGTCCATTTAAATAAAGGAACATAGAGCCAGAAGTAGTGGAAACTAACACCATTATTTTCATAAATGCGATATAGAATAAATTTACCACCCATTGATAAATATCTTGCGAAATATGATGATTACTTTGACTTACCTGTGATCATATATAGATTCTTCATACTTTGCATGAGGGAAATATAGTTTTTTCCACCAACTAGCCTCTATTGTGGTCCAAGGGACAAGTTTCACCTTTTTTTCTAGCATGCACTCTCTATTTCACAAGGGGAATATTATTTTGATAGGGGATACCCTTAGGTTACATTAGTTTATACATCCATAGTATTTCATATTTTTTCACCAATTTTGTTTTATTCGTTTATTAAATAAAATGATGATGATGATTTTACGGAGAATCGAAGGAGAGAATCCTGATACATTGGGAGATTTAAATAAGGTAGTTTTATTGAAGAGTAATTTAAATGTCTATTGAGTAATTTAATTAAAACTACTTTCTACATCTAAATATCATATAATTTCACTATTTTTAATATGGGATATATTATCCATGATGTTATATTCTGAATATATCTAGAGGGAATAAAAGAAAGGGATGACCATGGACACAACTGATGTTTGAGTTTCTATAGAATCTATGGCTAAGGAATTTTTTTATTTTTTTAATATTTATATAATTTCAACCTAATCCCTGTTCATGTTGTATACCCTTCAAATTGGGGGAGTAATTATAGAGTGATTAGAATAGGGCAGTCTTCCCTTGTAATACTTGAGTCCTTATGCTTTATTTAATTAAACACTTCTCTATTGGTTGATTTTGGTTTTCAATAGGTTTTAAACACTTCTAAGGAAATTATATATTAGTTTATAATAGTTACATTGTTAATTTTCAAGGTTTAAAATCTATCATATCCCTCCACCCAGTGGATCATGTATCAAAGTAGCAGGTTGTGTATGGTGGGGAGTTCCTTGAAATTTTTATAATGTTCTTGGAAGCATTGAGTTACATATAACCTAATTAAAAACACCAATATATTACTGGGTATTGACTTAATAGGATAATATTGGTTTTATAACTCTCCACTCAGATAGGAATGGGGACTAACTAATCAGTGATATTATGAGGGTTATCTCCATTATAAATTTTAACCAGGTGAGATCGATAAATCTATCGATAAGAATATAAATTATCAAGTAACAAGAAGAGAAGTAGTATCCATTTTAATTATTATTATATCATTGAGATTGGAAAATATTATCCTTTCCTAATCACCCTTCTCATATAATTTTTTAAATATTTTACTTTTCCTTATTTTTCATTGGTAATCTCAATAACAAAACGAAAACCCTCCTCTGTAACTAATAAATAAGAAATAATGGATTTTTGTAAAATCATTTCTATTACATAGAACTAGCTTCACACTAATACTATATTTATCACAGTTAATAAAATATTTTTTAATACCACATGGTAGGTGTGAATTCAATCTTTTAGTTTAACATCATGCGATATGTACATTTACTGATCTCCCTTCTTTTAGGTATAATGAATCTCAATATCAGTAATTGAAGTAATCGACCAAAAACTATAAGCTCATATAATTCATAATAAATTGGATAAACAATGGTATATTAGAGTACTAAATGTAAAAAATATTAATTATGTATAAGTATGGATGGATCGGGGTTAAAATGTTATACCAACCACTGATGGAAACCCAATGATATTAGGGGATAGGTCAAACGTGTCCCTAATAGATGGATTCACCCTACCAATGTAAACATATGAATGGATGTGTAATAGTATATGATTTAAAAGTATAGATGATTATTGGACATAGAAGAAGATGTAAATTGTGACTGACAAATCATAAATCAAAGAGGCAAGGCTGATAGGTTTATGTTGATCACTATAAATTTTTATGGAGAGTGGGATCTAATATCATACTACCAAGAATCCTTCATGAAATGTTACTTATATGTGTGTAAGTACAAGATTAGAAAACTATACCACCTCTATAAACCAAGGGTATTCTATTCATACATTTCCACCGGGACATGTACACCAGAGGGGAGGCAGGTTGAGACTAGGGAACGATGTCATCACTATAAACTGAGGTAATTCCATTCAGACATGAAGGGTTAATGGGATGATTCAAACTATAAATAGATAATGTATATTTTGTATAAAGGATTTGATACTCAAATATATCCCATGCACAGGAGGGGATATTTCATCTTTCATTAAGTATATGATTGTGTGTATCAAATATAGTAGGAGGGAGTTATGGGATAATGTGAATTCTAGTATAAAGTAATCAAAGATCTATATAATTTTATCTCATATAGACTAGACTACCTCCTTTAAGGGTGTTCATGTTTCTATGCTAGGTTGGAAAGGGAGGCCTAATTAATAGGGGAACAAGTTACCAAGATAATCTGGTGGAAACGATGATGTTTTAGTTCCAACATAGACAAGAGGTCTAGATGACACTATGTATCCCATGGATTGAAAATCAAGTCACACATTGTTTTGGATGTGTTGGTTTGATAAAAGGGAAGCACCATTATAAAATAGAGTTTTCTTCTTGGGAAATCATAATAATGACAAAGGTTAATCTCAAATTTCTAGGACGATGTCCAATATAGTTTAAATTATTTTAACTTCGACTTGGGTTGTACAACTTATAGTCATGTGTTGTTGAATTAGATATATAATGTGGGTTTTTATGTTTGGTTCTCTTCAGTTCGAGTGAGAAATACCTGCATTCATGTTTCACACAACCTAGGATTCTCTTACTCATTCATGATTTTATCAATCTACTGCTAGATATAATAATTAAATATAAATACTCATATTTTATATAAATTTTTTTATTATATAGAAAATAATTTAGATAATCTTTTATAACAACCTCCTTGTGTATCTTGATATTTGGAAACTCAATATAGTTATTTTATAATGAATAAATGAAATACACTACCACTTTCTCATGCTAAAAAGATTAAAACATAAATTTTATATCAATAAGGGGCAAACATATTATATTATTTTATATATAATGTGTGTGTTCCTTACGTTGTTTACATGGATGATGTATATATTTGGATGTCATTGAATCAATTATCCCTTTATCTATCTAATTCTGAAGCCAATACATAATAAAGGAGCACTATTAAATTGTATTCCCTAATAATAAACAATATGGTCATTAATTTCTCTAAAATTTACCTCCTTTTTCATCATTATTATTGGGAGAACCATTAATTTATTTTCTAGGGAAAATGTGAAATACCTCAAAACAAGCTCAGATTTAAAGGAATATTCCTCATTTCAACATCAATCAAGAGATGGTAAATAAAATTGATTCCTTTGGGTTCCATATATTATTTCATTAGCATGGGTACCTAATTGAATTTGAGATATAAGTATTGGTTCTCCAATCCTTATGAATTTAGTGGAAGATGTTGAAGTAATTGATGACTATAAATTTATGGTGTCACCCCATGTATTTTGAATTTTTAATGCCTTGCGGAATGTGTTGTTATCACATGTATTGAATGATTTATTAATTAAACATGATAAGGGGTTATAATATTAATATTCTGAAAGCTCTATTGGATGGGGTATGTCACTACCAGGGAGTACTGTAGCAATATGCTAATATGTCACCTTAAAGAAAATATACCCCAAGAAACATTATAATTTTATTCCAATGATGTTTATTTTATTACTATAATTCTGTGATATATTCCTTAGAAGAGATTTCCTTATTAGATTTAGGTGATATATTGGAAATATATATATATAAACATTCACTATTCCTGAAGGAATAATAGTTAGATGTTTATAATGGTCCAGGTGGGTACCTCAATGACTAGATCTACTTTTGATGTTAGGAACTGAATTTATCATTATTTCATTTAGAGGCATAAATAGGATTATAAATTCTTTATCTAGGAAATTTTTTTATATCACTATGATCTTCTTCACCGATTCTTGTAGTATGGGATGGGAAATCCTATTTAGCTATACAAGATCATATAACTTTGTGATTTTCTCTATTAATTTTGATCTCATTTAGACTACATGAAAATTTTTATAACCTAGATGATTCCATGTTGATGTAAATCGAGTCTGACATTTCACTAATATAGTTTTAACTAATTCATGGATTGTTTTGTGGGACTATGACTGATTGATAATTTGGTGGTTTGATTCCTTTCAAACTATTTTATTGGATGGTTCCCTTACTCCCAAAATTCAGGGCATCGATTCTAAAAACTTTTGAATTTATTAGAGGATAATTGGGGGAATCCTATTTCTATTTTACTCACCTTTAGTAACAATGTCAAAATTTAAGAGATTGAGTAGAATATAGTTCTATATTATTGGTTGAAAAGGTAATTGGGTTCACATATATTGATTTGGTCATTCCTTGATGATTTCATTTTCATGATGCAATGTATTTTTTATCATATCATCAAAATTTCATTATGAATTCCCATATGGGGCCTCTCTCAAATCATTCAATTCTATAGGTTGAATGATTTAAACATATTCCACTTGCCCCATGGGGCACCAGTGTTACTTCACTTTGATCAATAGTCTTTTACAGTATATCATTGAAAATGAAGCATTCCTCAATCATGTGACCCAAAAATATGTTGTTAAGGGATGAAATTTGGAAGGCTATTGGACAATTCTTTAGTAGAATTATTGTTGTCAATAAACATAAATTTCATTTTCTTAACACAGAGTTGATGTACTCTGAAACCTAGTCATTGTTGAAATAATACACATTGTTCTTCTTATTTTCAAAGTCATGTCAACTCAATAATTTTGAATTGAGGGTGAAAAAGTTTTTTATACTATCCATGAACTCCCTATCTATGATGGCGGTTCTTGATGTTATCTTTCCTTAGTCATGTTAATAGCATCCTATAATCATTCTGCAATGTTCACGCACTCTATGAATCTACTAGATATCTTCTGGGGGATGAACATGGTCAAAAACTCATCCTGTAATTTCACTACATATCTACATTAATTATTATAGGGCAATATGTATGCGTGAGGAGTATATACTAACTTTCTATCCTTTAATTTAATCCATGACACTCTCATTGTCTTGATACTTTCAATTAGATAGTTTGAGGATAGTTTTATTCCTCATTATAGTGTTGAATTAGAAGAGGAATTACTGAAAAATATCTTCCAATCATGAAATAGAATATTCTTCATCTTTTATAGCCCAAAAAAATGTACGACCTCTAATGTTGTATATGAATAATTTGAGTATGTAATCATCTTATTATATTAGGGATCCAAATATGGGGCCACATTGGGAAGATAAATAAGTGTGACGTTTCTATAGATATTTCATTCCATGAAATGTTGTGAAGCTATGATTATTAAAGTTATGTCAAGGGATTCATGTCCCCCAAAACATGATATGGCTTCTAATATGGTTGTACTGACGCACAATTTCATTCTATCTGAGTAGTAAGTGTGTCTAGTAATTTCTAGAAAACAAACACCTGTGTTTTTTCAGGTTAAATATATAGAGCTGGTGGTTGATGTTTCACTAGTGGAGAGAACTCATGATAATCAATTTATACTATAGTATAATTTTCCTATTGGCATGATACAAAATTAATTAGGTTGACCAACTTCACTATTTCAGGTTGAAAATTTTCTCAAATTGGATAGGGTTATCTATATTATGTGTAGTATTTTTGGGAAATCCATACTCAATGCATATGTTCTTTCTCAGTAGTTGAGTATTAAACTTCTAGAGATTCCATATTCATGATTTAAAAAAAATATTCACATATGATGGGACAGTTTCACCGTCTTTGGTTTGTGAGTGGATTGTGGATGTGGAAAATCATTTCCCCCTTTTGATAGTGTCTTGGTATGTAGAATCAGTTAGTTTAACTGTGGTGATATTTACAAATTAAAACCCAATGTTAAGAACCCCATATTTACATGGTGGTATGTTTGAAATCGTTGTGTTTTCTACAAAAATGGATGATATGGGAGACAATAAATTCAGTAAAAATACCCCTAACCTAGTTGGCTAGGTTTTCCCTAGGATGTTCTAGTTTCCCATGCTAGTTGTCATGATGTATAAAGATTATGTCTATTAGTTATATAGGATCCTATGTATTCTACATTTTGGATACATTGATGTGCCTTAGGGGTGCAGGATATAGAATGGATGTGGGAATTATCTTGAATTATAGTGGATAGATTCCCATGGTGGACTCCCTTTTTGGAGATCGTAGATTTCATAACAGTGGCTATCAAAGCGTCCCATAAAACTTCTTTTAAGAAAGGGGAGACATTTTTTTGATGATGACCATGCTATATTGGATCCCTCTTGGAAAGATTCCTGATGGATTCTAATATATAGTGGGGGCCTCCTATACCTACCTATGATAATTAAGGTTTGAATTTCCTTACACTAGAGAGACTCATCAATTAGTTGGAAGTGAAAAAGGTTTCCACATTCTTATTCACATCTTATCATTGATACCAAGAATAATAGGGATATATTTTCTAAAGTCTCTCAATCCATACCTATAGCATTATGATAAAACTATTGAGATGGTAATACACACCAAGGATTTCACTAACTAGCATAAAAGATGTTCAGTTTGTGAGAACATACATCAATGAACGCATGATGAGGTAGTCATAGTGATAATATTAGCATAAGAGAGAGGGTCCATCTATTAGAAGTTCCAGGAAACCTTTTATATTGTGTGATTTCAAATAGGATTGTTGGATAACTGGGTCTCTTGTGGAATCTTCCTCAAGTATTCCATTTTGATTCCCACAATTAGAATAAAAAACCATTCAGTTCAGTATCTATAATAAGAATGTACAACCAATCAACAAATTTCCTAAGGATTCCCACTAGGTTTACCAATCATTTTGTGATGTTCCAATCATCCCAAAACATTTTTTATCTGTTATGGGCCTAATTCACAAAAGTAATTGTCACTGGTACATACCAGTAACATAATGGTCATGCATAGAATCAATATGATGTGTGGGTAGGATCATCCATAAAATTATTTAGTGTAATTGGTTTTACTTTGGGTCACTCTTAATAAATTAAGACTTTTCCATGAGTCTTTCCTAGTAGAATCTATAATAGTACCAATTACCCTTAATAAAATCAATGAAAAACAATATTAATTTAAGTGGACACTCCAATTATAATTTTCAAGCATCTCATTTAATCTATGTATTTTATTACATTATAGTTTATAGACATAATAGAGGGAACTATAGAGTTTCTCTCCATCAATAGAAGGATCAGAATCATATAAAATGAGGTGGATGTGGTAGGTATTGGGACGTTGTAATGTGGACCATGATGGAGGATTTGTACACATCACAATAAAGTTATTTAAAATAAATTTAGTTTGTTTCTACTTAATGAGACACATTTTACCTTTTAAGGCAATGTGACAGAGAACAATGATGTTCCATTTAGGTTTTTTAATCCATGATTACATTTATGCTTTTTAAGGACATGAAGAGTAGGCTAAAAGTTATAAGGTACCTGGTAATGTTTTGGTGTGGAGATTATGATAAAATAAATATTCTAATATTAACCTTATGTTTGAGTCAAGTGAAGGTATTTTAGGAATACTAGGGGTATTATCTCTAGTCAAGGTACTCAATGAAACCAATATGAGTATCTCGAATCGTGGTGTATATGTGAAAACTAATATGACTATCTCAATTAAAATTTTACTCGATAAAATCAAGAGGTGTACAACAAATCATGGTATATGAATAAGTCAAAAATAGAATTAGAACTCATGGAATATAAGGAAATATATATCGTCTTATTCCCATCACATGAAGAGTAAAATTATTGACACATAGGTATTTTTATGCTTGAGGATGTTGTTATTTCACCATATAGATGGATCCTACATATCATACAGTTGTAGGAATCAAAATCCAAGTAGTTATAGGTGTGAAGTTTAATGTTGTGTGATATGAATATTCTATGCAATCTATCATCACATAGAATGATTTTTTTTGTGATAAAAGGAGGGACAAAAAATCAATTCATTTGGGAAAATACATTGGACTACCCATTGTGGTTCGAATGGAAATTTAGAAACGAAGAGGATTATCTCCAAAAAACGTTCACATAAGGAAACCAATAGGATTAACTCAAATCAAGGTGAACTAGAGGAAATCATGTGTAAAAACTCAAATTAAGGAATGTATGGTAGGTCAATGTACTCAGGTAGAGAGAATGTATGAGTTGGATCTCCATTATGGGACTAGGGAAAATTGGATACCTTGTATGGGACTATGGAGAACTAGTTCACTAGTATGGGACTGAGGAAAATTGGATACCTAGTATTGAACAAGGGTTAATTAGAGCCCTTATATACGAAAAGGGTGAATGTGTGAACTAATATGATACATGGATGAATCATTTCCCTAATATGGAAATTTTTATAAAATTTTAACCTAGTCCCAGGGAAAGGGTGAATATTTTACCCTAGTTGGAGCCTTGGGAAAAGGGTCACTAGGGTTTGGGGAAATAAGTGAATGAGATCCCAAGTGTGAATGCATGGGTGATGGATCAACCAGGTATGTGGCCCTCAGAAAATGGGAAATATTTTATGATGGCTTGGGAGAAGGTTCACCATAGTTCAGAGACTTTAGAAATGTATCTTCCTAGTTGGGAAGATGAGACAAATATTATCCCAAGTGTGGGACCTCAAGAAAATGGCTACCAAATATTTTCATCCCAGTGAGGGACATAGAGTGATGGTTGTAACTATAATTTAATGTTACCTTGGCCCCATGAGATTTTCCCTATTCTTCCACCCCAATAACCTCCCATATTTTGAATTGAAAGTCACCATTTGTGGGTTTGTGTATGTCTTGTTTAAGTAGATGAAATATTTATTCATCCAAGTGCTCTACACTTTTTCTATATATGTAGTTTCAAAATCAGTACCCATAGGGTCTATTTTTTTGGAAAATATATTGAGAAGGGTTCATAAGGGTTTAACACAAAATATTGTTCATTGTGTTACTAGGGTGCACCAAGAGACATGGACATAGAGAAACAAGGCTTACAAATCTGGGTCCGATTATTGGTGTTTCACAAGGGCCACATAAAATGAATTTATAATCCCTATTTTTATTCATAAATAATGGGACTCAGGTTTCATTTTGAGAGGAGATTTTGTTTCTTGTGTTATTCTCTTTTTTAGTGGGTTCAGTGTGTGAAAGAAGTGATTGAATTTACTTATCATTAAAATAAATTTTGATGATTGTTTCCTAACCTTGTATATCCCCTCACTTACATATTAATTCATTATTACTTAATTATTGTCATGTTATCTCCTTAATCAAGTGAAAACTCACTTATTACACTCAACCAGAAGTTTCATATTAACCATAGGTATTCAATGGGTGTTTTAATGTCTAATTTCATCTACTCTATTGATTGGAAATATCTAATCACTCTTAGATCATTCCACCACTCCGGTGTGAAAAAATCTTTTGTATAAGTGAAGAGGAATTTAGGTGGACTAAAAATAATATCATCTATTAACATTGGAATAATCTGAATCATTCTATATAAATGAACATAAAATATTTATCAAAAAAGAACTAAATTTAATAAAAGGGTTAAGGGGAATCTCTTCAATCCATCAACTAATAGCTTAGTGTGTCATTACTATAAAATTATAGATAAATAGAATAGGTAAAAAATAAACAAAAAACCAATTTAATAGAGAAGTTATGGATGCATAACCTCCATCATGTGAACCATTATCTATTTATATAAAATATTAGGACCTTTTATGTTGTAGATCCCCCTTCCACATGATTCATACAAACTCACATCCTAAAAATTTGACAATTCATCAGAATGAAATTCCCATTTTCATTTTCATTTTCATATCCTATTAATTTTTTGAAAATATCTATGTTGGATCATGGAGAGAATATTCCAAATTCATATGGACTATCTATAGTGAATTACTATTTATTTTAGATCAAACTACTCTAATTTTTGAAATTCAATTTTAATCCTCAATGGAAAACTTACATAGCTTCCGATATTTGGGCCTACCTTGATCTGAATTCATGAGGATGATGTTTTATTTTTTGTCAATACTAGTTATCTGTGATTATTTTTGGGATAATATTATGTATATCGAAAGGAAAGGGAGGATAACACTACCAACATTTCTTTTCATTGTTTTCATTATGTGTGATAATTGCGGAATATGGATTAAATCATCAGCATGATAATGAATATCTATTTAAATTGAAAGCATGATATTATAATCTACTATGAGTGTTCCATACTATCAACCTCATAAAAATCCCCACCTATATGTGTTACTAAAGATACCGTGAGTGTTTAAAACAATTTATCATAAGATAGATCAACTGTATACTGATTGACCAAAAACAAGCTTCCTCAAGAAGACATGTCCTACTACGAACTGATGTACTATGTGTTTCAAACCTACCGGATTATCTTTCATGACTTATCATGAGTAATTATAAGATATCTTTCAAATAACATATGAAAATGTAAATCAATTATGGATCAACCAAAATATTTTCATGACTATTTGTATGATTAAATTACATACTATGCAAAGAGTAATAACATGAAAACATAACCTACTATGTGTGGATGAGAATAGTTAGATTTGAATTGGAGGAGTCTTGGGGTAATTTTAAGTTACCTAGAAGAATTTACTAAGTTTGAGTTCCATAGAATGTAATTAATAACATATCAAAATTCATCATCAAAATTTATTTCACAACATATGTGGATGTTAGTATATGTAAATATCAACATAAGTGAATTTGAAGAATGTATGTGAATTCATAACCATATCAAAATTCACATTTGTGAATCCATGTTTTCAAAGTATGCTTATGGGGGCGATGATTTTTAATATTTAAGAATGTATAATTTTCATCATACTATATTTATTCAAAGGATTTGACCATTTAATAAAATCCATGTACAAGACATAAATAAAGAGAGGTATGATCATATGTAATTTCACGAAATGAGAATTGAGTTTTTTGAGAAAAGGATAAGCTGTTGATAATGAAGTTCATATTTTCAAAAAGTGATCCCTCTATAGAAATAAATTACATTCCTTTAGAAAGAAAATAATCATAATTTGATACTCCCTTAGCTGTTGGTATTAGTAATGATTCATGAATTTTCAAAAGAGTGAAAACTTGGAGCCTATCTAATATGTAAATTGGATCTAAGAAACATTCAGGAAAGAAGAAGAGAAATGGGTAAAAAAAGAATGGAATCATAAATTTTAAATCATGTTATAAATGAATGATCTATTTTAGAATTGTTAGGGTCTTACTAACTCATCATCTATAAATGCTTTACATAGGCATATTCAAATTTATAAACCCAGGATATTTGGAATTTATGATCCCAATGCTTCCTTCACTATTGGATTTTCTATCCTTAACAAAATTGGGTATCAATTGTTTAGTGCTAGACTGTCCTCTGGTTAGGTGGAATCATTATAAAGAATTCACATGATTCCTCTGGAAAAGTAGATTTTAATAGCATTGATGAGAAAATTATTACTTTAAATTATCAGATTAATAATTTTCATATGTTTGTATATTTTATTTATTTTATGAATAGATTTCAATATAGAAGGTGTTTATGGTTTGATATCGAGAAACTCGAGGATCTTTCTCTTCTTCCTGGTTTCCTATTGGGTACTTCAACACAAATCTCTATCCCAATGAGAAAATGGGTTCCATTCATTCTTAAATCTCTATCGAGGAATTAAAATCTTATATTGATGATAATAAGATGATTGAAGTTAGTTTGGTTGGTTCTAAATAAAACTATTAGATAAGGTATCTTAATCGAATGGTTTCTATTAAACTTGATCATGATATTGTTAATGAAGAGGCAGTTGACAAATGAAATTCATTTTCTAGTATTTCTCTCTAAAAATTCACCTATGATCATCACCCAATACTTTTCATATTCAAGAGAAAAGATCTAATAATCCCCTTAGTTTTTATTTAAAAAAATTACAGGCTCATCCAAATGAAAGTGATAGTCTCTTTAAATTTTTTTAGAACCACATGTATTGTTGTAATGTGGAGTCTTCCTTCCTTATCAATCTAAAACTATATAAGTCCAAATAGAAAACATGGACCAGGGAATCTTATTGTGGGATGGATAAAGAAATTTACACACATTAATCAACCCATTATAAATTTTAAGAGGAGGTTATGAGAGTTTACATTATTCTATATCTATCCAAGGATTATAGTATTGTCTCCAATCTGAATAATCTTTTAGATATTATGGAAAATGTTCTTAAGGAATCAATCATAAATATGTGGTATCAGTTTGGGGAAAGGAATACTAAATTTTTCAACTCCCTTCAAAGAATATAGAAATATAACAGGACCTTATCCTTCTAAAAAGATTAGGATCAAATCATCCATAACAAAGAGTGCAATTCTAATCATATTGCTTCATATTACTCTAATCTCTTTAATGGTCCTAGTTTAGTGGGTGATTTTATTGATGGAATCATTCATTCCATGGACACTTATAAATAAAATATCTTTATCACTAATATCCCACTATATTTTAAAATAAAACATGTTTTTTCTAGTCTCAATGACTGCAAAGATCTTTGTATAGATGACTTTAACAATTTATTTTTTAATAAATATTTGCATGTTATTAAGGATGATATATGTAAGATGGTATCTTATTTCATTATTAATGGAGTATTTTCTCATGGACTTAATGATCTATTCATCAACATTATTCCAAAAATTGAGAATTATTGTGAAAATCATATAGTTAAGCCCATTGCTTTGGTCAATAAAATTTATAATGTAATTAGAAAAAATATTACAAATAATATTACTAGCATACAATAATAAATTGTCTCTTAGAAATAGTTTGGTTTTATTAATGGGAGATCCATTAAAGAGTGCAATTGATATGTGTCATATTATTTTAATCGTCTTATAAAATCTAGAATACAAGGAAACATTGACCTAAATATTGACATTAAGAATTCCTTCGATATATTGTATTAGAATTTCTTATACTGGGTGCTTGGTTTCATTAGTTTTAATTGAAGTTTTATTGTTTGGGTTTATTCCATTATTTGGATCTAATCATGTTTCTATACTTATTAATGGATCCATTAATGGTTATTTTCATTTTATTTGATTTTTTCATCCAGGTGACCCTGTATAAACTTTTCCCTTCTCAATTACTAAAGATTATCTTAGTAGGATCGTCACTCAAATGGTCTCTCAGGTAATGATTGAGCCAATTCAAGAATCCATATCTCTCACTACACCTATAAATTTATTTTATACTGATCATGTTATCCTATTACTATAGGGATTTAAGAAAATATTTGGCCGCGTAAATAATCTATACTCTATTATAGAAGTGTTTTTGGGAAATTTTCCAGTTGTGATAAATCTTTCATATTTATGGGAAGAGGTTTCCACTTTCTTAGAAAAATAACATCCTTTCATATATTAGAATTATATAGGGGATATTACCTTCAATTTCCTTGAAGTTATATTATTTTGGGGGAGGCCGAGAACATGGTACTTTGTCAATCTTGTTGATAGAGTCAATTCCCAATTCTCATCCTGGAAGGGAATATCATATTTATGGTTGGAAGAATTATCTTGGGGAAATTATTATTATTTCAAAATTGGATTATTCTTTCATGATATATAAATGGCCAAGAGTTCTGATCAATAATTTTAATGTTGGTATCACTATCATTATTTGGAGTGGAAACGCTCATGAAAAAATATGGTTAGCATCCCTTGGAAGACATGTTATAATTACTTATCTAAGGGTGTCTTGGGAATCAAGAATATCATGATTTTCAATGATTCTATTTAAGATATACTCACCTAGAATCCCATTCATATCTATTTAGATTCCATGTGGTTTTATAATGTAGTATTTTCGGAAAAATTGAAGACGCAGAGTGATGCATATTTTCAAACATCTATTTTGAAATAAATTAAACATTATTTCCATAGTTTCATGACATGATCAAGATGGATGGTTAATAAGAGCTCTATCCTAAAATTATGGAGGGTTAATTGTACTGATTATTCATTCATTGAGGACTTATATCCCCTTGAATCGAGTTATTATGTTGAGATTTCCATTAAATAATTTTTTGATTCTCACTAACAATTATGCAGGTTGATCTTTAAGTTATTGTTGACAACTATAATTTCATTTCATGTTCTGATTTTCTGGTATGGTATCCAACTAGAAATGGTATTCCCAACAAAAAATCCTTTCATTATAATGAATCCAAGGACTGAAATATGGAATTTAATTGGATTTTTTATTTTAATAAATATTATTTCATAACCTCAATGTTATCTCTTATTTAGTGGCTTTCACAAAATAGAGTTCCCACTGATTATGTATTGCTATTATTTGGAATCTCTCATCATTCATAGTGTGTCATGTGTCATGAGAACATGGAGGACATGAATCGCCTCTTTGTTAGTTGTTCAACTACCTCAACCACCTGGAGTGATATCCTGTACATATTTAGATTTCATTGGTCAATATTTTCTAGTTTCCAATCACTCATGCACTACTGTAAGTCCATTTCAAGATCTAAACATGTTTGTGGACATTTTAATGTTTAAGTTTCCAAAATTTATCACCTCATTTGGTTTAGTCAAAATGATTTGATACATTTTGTAAGGATTTTTTTGATTTTGGTGTTATAATATATTTATTATTCTATTAAGAATTTAAGAGGGGTGAAAATGGGTTTTTTGACAATAGTGTGAAAGAATTCATAACATTAATAAATTTGGCAGTTCCTAGAAACTTTAGGCTAGAAATGGGTACAGTTGAAGTATTTTGGATAACTCTTCACCCTCATTGGTTAAAAATTAATATAGATGGGGATTATAAAAAAATCCCAAGACCCTTACAATGTAGTGAAATCTTTCGTGATCATGATGTAAACTTCATGTATTGTTTGTATGATTCGTGTGGTTTGACTCTTTCTCTTTAAGTGGAGATTAAAGGAATTATTCATGCTATCTATTTTTTAAAAATGACTTATTAGAATAAAATTTTGTTGGAAGGTGACTGTTCCACTCTGGTACAGCCTATCAGAAATGGTAATTTTCATATTTCATGGAGAATTAATACTAAATTGATAGAATTCATGAATACACTTATGAATCTCAGTTTCATTTTTCACACATTTCATTAATGAGGAAAATATTTTTATTTATGGGTTTGATGACCAGGGGATTAATATGACTCACACATGGTCAGACTGACTCCAAGATGATTTTAGTACACATTATGAATGTGATTGTAATAAACTTCTTTGCATGCAAATTTTTTATCTTATCAATATATCAATAAAAAACAAGAACTTTTGGTCAAGTAGATCATTTAAAAAATAGAATAATTCACTTAAATAATAATGTATAATCCCCTAATCTTTTGGGTAATTAAAGAATAATTTTATAATTCAATATCACATGAGTAGAAATACCCAAGCCTTATGGATATATCAAATATGATATTATATAATATTTAATTGGGGAAAAAAAGAAATAAAATATGATTAAATCAAAAATTATATTTTATTTACCTAATAAGTTTTACTGATTATTAATGTGAATTAAATGTGAATTAAAAATTAAGAAATATTATATATTTTGGAATAAAATGATTACGTGTAATTAATTTTTAAGGACATATTAAATACCATGAATTATGGGAATTAAAATATTGAGAATAATTTTCACATTCAGTGAATATAAATATGAGTGGAATTAGAATACTAATGTGTTGTACACATTTAATGAGGTGAATCAATATACATATTTATCAAATAAGAATTCAGAATAGATGGAGAAGATTAGTGTGTAAGGTAGAGGTAGAAGATCATCATATGAAGTATGTTTGTAGGATCACATTCTCATATGTGATCACTAGTTTGAATGATAATATATTTTATTCATGTCTATTTGCTTTTATAATTTTGTGTTTCCATAAGATTGTTTTATTTTGAGATCATACCATTTCTCGAATTTCTTTTGATAATAAGAAGGGGACTATGTTTTCATGATATAAATTGTGACATAGAAGGGATAGAATCATCCATAAGGAGTTAAACCTCATTGAAAAAATTGTTGTGTATATCAAATTTCTATATCATTGAGAATCTTGAGAGTGTGATGTTAAAAAAGTATGAGAGTTGAGGGTGTTTGAAATTTTATATACACATTAATTCAACCCAAGTTTGTAACATAAATGGAGTAACACACGAATAGGAATTAGAGTAAGGTTTACTATCTTGAATCTTTTAATCACACGTTATGGATCAACATAACATTTAGCCTTAAAGGAATCGAAAATATTTTATAAAAAATGGTTTAATTCATGGAAGGAGAATATGGAATCATATAGTCTTTATTTAGTTCTTTATGTTCGTGATTGTATTTTATTTAGATACATTGTGATAGATAAATCCTCACCTTCGACTAGTATAGATAAAATAAAAAATAAAAATGATGGGTTGATAGAAATTAATTAATATTGGCCTTATGAGAAAAGGAACTAACAAAATTTATGGGTTGTGGAATTAGAAGTGAAAATTGGAAAAAGGTTTACAAAATTTATGAAGGTAATAAAAAGGATAAAATATAAAATATTCAAATTATCCAAAAATAGTTTGAAGGATTCATGATGTATGAGGATGAAACCATTGATTTTCATTCAGGATATTACATGGGTGTACTAACAGAACTCGGAATGGATGAGTTTGGTGTGATCAAAGGTGTGTCATTAGAACCTATCCAAATGAATTTATAAACATTAGTTTAAAAAAAAATTGTGGAACTCAGGTTGTCTTCTAAGAGAAGAGTGTTCTAGGTGTTTTTTCTCTTGTTGAATGGTTCAGTGTGTGAAAGCACTGATTTAATTGTGTTTTTTGTAAATTAGTTTTAAGGATCTGTCCAAAAGTAATGTATCCCTTCACTTATCCATTAAATATTTATTCATTATTTTCTATCATGTTCTCACTCTAATATCTTTCCAATTAGTCTAATTATCAAAATAATGAGTAGTTTAGAATAATATAAGGGGATTGTCTATGAAATCCATCACAGAGAATAAGAATAATTAAATATTAATATAATTTATATCACCTGTTAATGTGTGACGAAACTAAATCCTTCTCAGTATATGAGCATAAAATATTTATCAAATAAGAATTGAATTCATTAGAAGGGGTAGGGGTAATGACTACGGATCATCCACTAATGGATTTGTGTGTTTACATTATATAATTACAGAAAAATATAAGAGTAAAATTAGTAAACCACATCCCTACCTAATCGTGAAGTCACAGGAAAATCCCCCACCAACAAGTGAATAGTTTAGTATAGGTAGAGATTATCAGGACCCAACATGTAGTTTCTCAACCTTCTCTATGAGTCACATAGACAACCATGAATATAAAATGGTTATTTTCCATGAATCTCCTCCTCTTTACTAGGTGATAATGTCTTCATCTTTTTTGGAGACCATCATTTTGATTTAGCTGAACAAGGGAATGAGAATTGACATTGATATTAAGTCAACCAAACATGATTTGGGAAATTTAGTTTTAATCATACTTATTACCATTGTGTAGATCTAGATATTATGTCCTCCCGTGACATAGTTTATGGATTCACAAAGATACCCTTATTTAGCCTTTGAACATTTCAGATGGCCCTTTTTTAGCACATGAAGTGCATATCTGACCTTCATGTGGCACATCATCTACCTTAATGTATCTTTTTTTTACCCATACATAGAATTTAAAATGATGGAGTCACCTAAACGCAACTTATGGATCTTATTGGTACCCTTATAAAGTATTTGAAACTATCCTTATAAAATTAAAAAACTTGTGGACTGCAGTTTCTACACCTACACGAGTCTATATTAACTTTTCTATAAAATTATTGTGTTGAATGAAAACCATCTGTAGCATGCCATCATCTCCCATTATCTAACCTTCACAATGAAATTGAATTGACTAATTTAACTGTAAAATTTAACTTAATCAATAAAGAACACACCCAAATTATAAAAACTAGTTTTATTTAACCCTTAATCAGCATAGTCTTCAGTTAACCCACCCTTCATTAGACCAGAACACATTTTGGAAATTCGATTAGAAAATAGATTATTCCCTAAGGGAAACCAAAACTAGAACATTTGGGAGTTCACAGCCTCTTAATTATCTCTAATAAAAGTACCCACACATAAAAACAAAAAAATATATATTAAAGGAACTTTAAATTTATCATTTTAATCGATATTGAGATCTTATGACCTCTTAATCGACCATAAAATTCAACATATTATTCAAATACATATTCTACAGGAACTGGTTATTTTAAACACATTCTCAAGTCAATGGTTCCCAAAAATCAAAATTTAAATCATTCAATCATCATGTATACCACTTTGTGCTTCTTAAATATGAATTGGTTCATCATATCTACCCTACTCAAACAAACATTCACATAGATGTAAAATCCATAGAAAAATTATTCAAGGATAACCTATGTCAGATATGTTAGCATTCTTATAAGAATATGCACATATAAATATTAGGTTTCACTAAATTGGTTCAATCATGGTGATTGAGCTTCAAAGAACACTCTAATAACCCCTAATCATAATCTTTATCTTCCCAATCCCAAACATATATATAATTAAACATGGTAAAAGGATAGTTTATCTATAATTATCTATTTCAATCTTTTTTAACCTATTACACATATGTGGTTTGATCATCATCTTGAATTTGGTGTTGAAAAACCACCACTAGGTTGTCTATGAGGTGGAAAACATCGTAGTAGGTTTAACTCTCAAGTTTTATTTATTATTTTGTTAAGTTATTTTCCATGATATGTTGTGTTTCCTTCATATAGTAGTTTGTCTATTGTAGCTTGAGATCTTCACTCACGATTGGTCAATTGTTATTTATTATGTCATACACGGTGAGTCGAATTGCATGTGATTGATCAAGTTACAATCTGATAGAAGATTAACCGAAATGGAATGGTTAGTTGAGTTTATACTTTGGATCGATCATTGTTTGGGACTAGATGAATTTGATGTGTCATGGTTGAGATCATTCCATAATGGTTTACCCATGCATGGGTTTTTTCATTGGGTGTTTCTACCCTAACGTAGTAGCTGGAACATATCATAGCCTTACACAACATGTCAATGATACATACAAAACCTTTATGATATAGGGTATTCCCTTTGTTATCATTTGGGTCATGTCATATACCCTTATATGGTAGGATTCTCCACCATTATGCAGTTTTTGGGAGTTTACCTTAAATTTACAGGAGATACCTTGGAGGATGTTCCACCATTATATAGGATTTTGAATATATCATTTACACATACATAAATAATTTTTGGGGACTTAACTAATACATGTATTTTTTCACATTTACACAATAGAAACCTATTGGCGAGGGTAACTTAAAACATGAAAAATACTAATTTCAACGAAGTAATTATATATTGTTTTAATGAAATGATTAATATATAAATAATCAAAATTAAATAAAATTACAATACATAGGATAAATGTATGGATTTTCATTTAAATCACTTGAATATTTTTTTAAAAGAAATTATTTATTGTTTTTTCACTCTCCCAATTCCCCTAAAAAATTATCAAATAAAGAAAATGTTGTAGTCAACACAAAAGTGGTAATGAGATTACAATAGAAGAATAATGGAAGAAAAGAAAAAAACACTTTAATTCCCCCATGTGGAATATAATGAAAGGTGGACACTAGAAAATTGAGCTTAGTTATCATTTTATCTTGTTTGATCAACCACGAAACATCAATTCATATTCTAGAAAATGAAATTATTAATATATATCAATTATGAATCCTTCAAGTTATCATCATCAGCCTCTGATAAAAAATCCCATAGAAAAAAAGACAGATAAGTAAAATAGAAAATAACTAGAATGTATGCATTTGGGAAGTGTCAACCTCATAATTAGATTCTCAATTTTGAGTATTGTTATGTGTCCCCTTATTCTATGAGAAATAAAAATCAATGAAGGGATATCGAAGAGTGGAATTAATTTAATACTAATATATCCTCTACAACCAAATTATAATAACAAATAGGTACACCTACATAATTGAATGGTAAATTCATCCTTAGAAACTATTTTCATCTATAGACTAATCTGCAGAACTCCATGATTTTTTTTATCTAGAACCAAAAAATCTTCAAAATATCACTATAGAATATGAAACATTAAACCCAAAGGTATCTCAAATTAAAAGCATTAAGTCATTAAAAAACTAATTTCCATCACCCAAGAGTCACTATGACCAATAAAAAAACTTCTTAAAACATCCAAATGAGAATAAACAGTTTCAATAATCAAACAACTAATCTAAGCTATAGATCATCAAAACATATATCATCACATCCATGAATTGAACCATACCAGTAAAGAAAAATGATCAAATTCTCTTAGGGTAATTAGATAACCCACAATATAACTCAAGGAATAATTTAGTATTCTTCAATCATCCATAAAATAGTTCATATAAAAAACACTGCACATTCAGTTGATAAAAATAGAAATTAAAAAGAAGAGTTATTTCCATAGAATATATTTATATTTAATATAGTATTTTGTTTAAATTATTACTTAATTTTATAAAGCATCCAATCTCTGTTTGGGTTATAAATTTCCATAATGACATGATCATCTTCTTGAATTTCTAAAATGAATCCATCTTGTTCCTCCACCTAAGAGAGAATTTCATCCCCTAGATCAATTATAACCATATAACTAACTTTCAAAGCGGGTACAATATCATCATAAAAAATGAGACCTTTCATAGAATCACCATATTCATGATCTAAATAAGTGTCAACATAAATAAGTTTTTTATAAGAATTTATTTTTTGTTTACTATAGGAATTGAAGGTTCTAATAAGAATTTTCCTTTCTGTGTTAGAATAATCTTTATGTTTTTTATTCTTCTGGGGGTTCGGTGGGATGTAACCATCAGATTAAATAATTAGTTTTTTTCACTTCTTAGAGATTAAATTAAAATATGGATCCTCAATATGAAATTATTGATCACTGACATTATGTGAAGAATCATTGGAATTAGAATGGGTACTTTTATCCTCCTCAACTAGTAAGGATTCATGAGATTTATTAAAATCCTCATGATCCCCACTCGAGTTTGGGAATCAGCATCGTCACTTAGAACACTAAAAAAACATTAAAAAATATCAAATATTATTAGCCTCATATGTGTGACTCATTGACTTTTTTTCCTTCTAATTTTTCACAATTAGAGACCTGTCCTTGTCAGTTTTTCAATAACTACCTTTTCATCTCCAAGAGTTTCATGAACCACAAAAGTTCCAAGAGATGAAATTTCATTACTCTCATCTAGAGGTATCATTTTCTTTAACTTTTCAACCCATCTAATTTTTTGATCTATCTATTGAACTTCCTGATCACCATAGTCCATCACGGAATGGAAATTCATAAGGCAATTATTGCATTAATTAGGATGATTTCCATTATAACATCATGAAAAATTACATAATTTCCATTTTGAATCAAAATTTGAGATGAAAGGCCTTATTAACACCCAATTAAACAAAAACCATAGTAGTTGAGGGACCTTATATGGTCATTATTTCAATGTATATCTTTGAGGTATTTCTAATGAATTTGGAAATCTGAAATAACACAACTTTTTTAAATAAGGGAAGCGATACTCTGAGGAAACCAATGTAGATTGGGAAAATATGGTATTTAGAGAATGGATCAAAGTCTTTAGTAAATTTAATAACTTTAAAAGAATATCTTTCAAAATATCACTTAAGTATCTCCCAATTTCTATAATACTCATCTTCAAATGTGTGGTGAAAAAATAAATTTAATGAATTTAATAAACTGATATAAAATCCTGAAAAACCAATAGCTTTAAGATATTTCCTAAATAAATTCAATAAAAACATATGTTTGAAAAATTTATTAATGCACAAAAAAATATAGATCCAAATAAATAAGGATTACCACATTTGAGGATAAAAATTATTTTATCCCTTTAAAAGATTATGTTCCTTTTTTAATAAATTGATGTTAATATATTAATTACCTAGTTTTTAACTTAATTTTATTTTTAATTATCAATGGAAATAAATTGAAAAATATTGATATTTTGGCTCACATTGCTCCCTAACACTTACATTATTCAACTACCATGTAGTAAAATGAATTCATTTGAATAGATGTGTCCTCCCATGACTTATATAAAAAAACAAAAATAGAATAAAATAAAAAATTTAACTATTTTTTTAATTATCATGCATCCTCAATAAATTAATCTCACTGTCTCACTTAATTTAGGTTCAAGATCATATTCATGGAGTGAAATAGATATATTAGTGTGGAATTTTAATTTTAAAAATCAGAACTTCCATTTATATCTCTTTCATATATTTATTACAAAAAATTCAATTTTATTTCCTCCTTGATATAACTATAATGATATTTTTATATGTCAATTGGACCCTTCTTCATTTAGTGTCAATTTCCCCCTCACATAAATAAAATTATTTTTGATAATTAAGGTCATATTTATTTTTCACAAAACTATATGTGAAAATAAATTACTAGATACATAAAATGGAATTTATTACTTACCCACATAGTTTCTAATATATTATAGGTTCATTTTGGGATATAAATTTTCCATTTTACATAAGTCTCCAAGGACTTATTTAAACATTTTTGGATTTTCCTCCCTAAGGTGTTCATTTTCCCAATTTATGAGTAACCTTGAAGTAAGATAAAAATTACTGTGTCCCCATATTACGATTTCAATTACATAGATATATTTTAAATCACACACAATTTCATAGTTCTAAAATCAAGTATCCTTGAAAAATGAAAAAAAATCACTATACAATCATTTAACTCTCAAAATTTTGGAAATAATGTATTCCGTTGACTCAAGATTAATATTTTTATAAGAATGAAAACATTCAACACATGTATTACAATATAAAGATACATAAAAACCAAAATCATGTTGAAATTAAGTCTATATCACAAAATACACATTTGGAATCTCTTTGAACTATGTCATTTTAAGTAAAAGACACCTATAAATAGCCAAAAAAGATGAAAAGGAAATTGCATCCCACGTTAATTATCCCTCTCCCCGAAAATTATATCAGACACAACTTCAATTGTTGTCATCATGCATTTATAAAGGGAAATAATTTTTAAAGAGTTAGTATCTAGTATAATTTGAGGTAAAGATATGACTAAGAATCCCTTTATTCAATGGTATAATATTGGGATTTTGACTCCTCTTTGATTTATATCCAAAAGTAAATATATTAATGTTTTCACTATTGGCCATTAACCTTATAGGGGTGTTGTGATTCGGGTCCCTTAAACTCAACTGTACCAAATAGAAAGTTTTGATTTTATGTATAATTTGTATTCCACATGGAATAAATATAACATTGAATGAGATTCATTCTTGATGAGAATAGAAATACTTTATCTCTAATTTTATGCCTCTTATTTGAATTAGTATTTAATGGAAATATATAGCCTTTTATTTGTACACCATTGTGTTCTTGTATTCTTCTCTTCTCAGCTCTTCATGTTTTACCATCTACAGTTTCCACTTCTCTCTAGCTTTAGAATACTTGATGTCAACTCTCTTGATAGTAATTGGGTTTTTGTTGTAGATCAATCGGGAAATTAAAAATTTTTCCCATAGAAAATATTGCAATGGGAGATACCTAATGGAGTGATGTTTAAAATTATATATTCCCATAATTCATCCTCTAAATTGTAACTATAGTGCTTCCAAGTGGGTTTCACTACATCTTTTATAATCCTCTTAATCTATCTGTTGGACATTTCTTCTTGCCCATTGTTTTATGGTTGATAAGAAATTGAGTTATTGTGGTGCACTCCATAAATATATATAAGTATTTCCATGTTCATGTTGTAGAAGAGTGTGAATTGGTCACTATTTATAGATCAGGTTACTCTAAATCTGTAAAAATGTTAGATTTTAGAAACTGAATCACTAATTTGGAAGCATAAATTATAGTGGTTTTTTGATCAGTCTAATTAGTATTACAATATAATGCTACTAGATTGTTGTAATATATAATGATGATATGAAATGGGACTATGACATGTAATCCTCATATGTCTAATACTTCATAAAAATAATATTTTTTTGGTAATTTCATGTATTTAGGAATCTTAATTAGTAAGTTTACATTTTGGGCATGTTGTATAGAAATTATGTTACTCTTTAAAAATTAGGGTCCAAAATAAATCAACTTCTTACATATTATTGGATAGTCTATGAGGCCCAAAATGGTCTCCATATGTATGTTTATAGAAAATGAGAGTACATTTATAGATTCTTCTACATGGACACACCTCCTAATTACATGGTCATTTCAAATATTCCAAAAAATATAGATCCTCTAAGAAATTAAAATTTGTATTAGATTTTAATTTGTTATTTTTATGCTTAGTGAATAAGGAAGGTACCGTTAATGTGGATAAAATAATTGTAAAAATCAGTGTACTATAGAATTTGGGTGAATTTTCATATTATCTGACCATAGAAGGTGTCATCGATCTTTGTTTCAGTTGATTGTTCTACCTTATCGGTGTGAGAAAATCTACTCATGTGCTCTTTAATTATATTTCTATAGACCTTATCTTCCTTGATCACCATGTCAAAATAGTTTATTATTAATTTACAACTTACTAATGTATCCTTACTTTAGCATTCTTGATCACATACTTATATTTTGAATTATTAGAATAAATAGTTACTTTATTTACTAATTGGTTAGAGAAAAAACTACTAAGGAAACAACAAGTGACATAAATAATACTTTTTTATTGTGTAATGTAATGAGGTTTTTTCCATGGTTTTTGATGTATAGGTTATCATATGAGGGTATCCATAATTTTTTTAGGAAAACCCAACTCATGTATCTTTGTTTAAATAATCACAAAATATTATAAATGGTTCATTTTAGTTAGGTTGGAAGATTATGAGGGTTACGGTTAACATCTCTTTATGATTATCAAAATGTGTCATGTATTATTCATCGAAAACATATTTATTCTCCTTCTTGAGTATATTTGTAAGGGGTAAAGAAATTTTTATAATTTCTGTAATAATCTATATGTAAAACCTTTTATGGCCTAAAATAATCTAATATGTCTCACAATGGAGTATTAATGCAATGTAGAAATAATGTTAATTTTTCCTTATCCATTTCAACCCTGTATTTATATATTATGTGGAATAACACATTTCCTTTCCCCAGGAGTAAATTACACCTCTCAAAGTGTAAAAAATGTTTTTTAGTGAATTTTTTAAAACATTTTCCCTACTTTTAAGATAAATTTTTGAAAATGATCTTAAATACTAAAATAGTCAAGGAATACATCCAAGTTACTCTCAATGATTTTTTAAAATATTCGTACCAAACAGTATTGGAAATTACCCTAGTTATTAAAAATCTCAAAGGATTCACATAAAAGAAAGCATGTCATAGATACATGTTAGTGTGATCTTATCTTGGTCTTATAAATATATTAGAGCCTAAAAGGACATAGAAAATCCCTCAGGGAAATACTAGAAACCCCTTATAACATGTCACTAAAACATTTGGTGTATAAAGGGAATGGGGAAAAGTCCTTCTATGTCACTAGGATTAATTATTGGTTTTGAATGAAAACTCTTAAGCCATTTTGAATTCTTGTGGGTATAAATTGAGTATTCTTATTTTTTAAAATTGTGAATCTAATATTTTTTGGGAATATATGAATTGGACTCACCCGATGGTAGTCTTATATTGGGTATATGATTCTAGTTCCTAAAATCTACTCAATTTAGTTTTTTATCCTCTATGAGGATCATGTTGAGCCGCCATTGGGGTTCTATCACTGGTTTGGACTCACTTTATAAAAAAATCATATTCATGAAAGTGTTATGGATAATACATAAAATTCTACATATATCTTTATTATAGATCTAGTAGTTTGTTTCAATATTTCTAGAAGATTATTCTCATTATTTTAATTTTAATCATTTGAATTTATAATTGATATTTTCTCATTTTCTTTTAAATTAGCATAATTTATGTTAGACGATAGTAGTCCCAATTTCAGTTCAGTGGGTTTCTAATGTTTTTTTCAACTTATTTTCATCCATGATTGTATCCTTAACATATAAAGAAGAAGGGTTAGTTATAGTTTTGATTAAATCATCAAAATAACTCTCATTAACTTCATTAAAATATTTAGAAAATATAACAAATTCTGATTTTTTTTCAAAAACAGATTCATCATTGAAATAGGGTGTTTCAAAATCTTATCATAATCAAATTATGTCATTGAAAATTCCAATATCTTTAATATGGTAATTAGGGACTCAAAATGGTCTAATTTAAACACATATTTCTCATCTGGGGGGGTATATTATTGAATCCTGAATATTAAAGATAATTATTTTTTCACCGAATTTCATTAAATGTTTTCATTCAGTACTAATTATTTTGTTATAGTGTCAAGAAATGGAATACATAGTATGATAGGGGAGTGAACTCTTCCTCCCTCTTACTCCATGTTTAGAATATAGAAGTCAATAGGGAACAAAATTCAATTAATGCTTTCCAGAACATCCTCTAGAACTCCAACTAGTTAGTTAAAGGCTTACTTAGAATGTTGGGTGTGTTTGAGATATTTAATTAATAGGTGATAATATACAAATTAAGGCATTAAATTAATTTATTAACCTAAATCACATAAATCAATTCAAAAAATGAGTTATCATATAGTTCAAAAGAGAGTGGATGTACCTTTACTATGTAATTTCTTAGGTATTTGGGGAGTAAAAGGGTAGATACTATTAATCCTAAATTTACATTTACATATTATTGGAAATATAAACTAGTTGGGGCATAGTTCCTTAATAAAACCAGCATACCATGAGATTTTTTAGATTGATTTCACCAAAGGTAATTTGATCTATAATCTTAAATATTTAAAATATATACTATTTTAATGATTATTTACTACTTTTCATGGGTGTTTTTAGAATTTTAGGTAAATGTGTATGGTGATGATGAAAGTCCTTAATTTTGGAATTCCCTTCATCTTTCTTCTATGGGGTGTTTATACAATGTTTTTTCATTCTAGTTTTCTTATAGGGACTGATACATCAAGACCTAATGTCTATTGAATTCGTGTTTCATCTTGATATAGAGATTCCTCATTGTTTAATAGATCCTTTAAAATCCTTAATTAAATATAACTAAACATACCATTAGGTTTAAGAATTTACTGTGTGATAAGTTTACGTGAACCTTGATTTTTGATGTCATTGATCAATGTCATGGTCTAATCATACTATACCTATAAATCCATTATTTTTGATTTGTGAGTATTTAGATTAGTTTTATGAGTGTTGTGAGACGCCATAAACTATTTTAACAAGTATTTCATAGAGGGTTATTGATTTCACCTTTGTTGGTAGCCTATAGAGTATATGGGAATTCTTCTTAGAAAGGGTTATGGGTGGAAATATGGTCATAAATTCTATTGTATCGATGATCTTTGGGGGTGTTGGTGCCCAGATCCATATTATAAATTTGAATATTTATTTAATCATTGATTATAGGTTGGATTTTATTGGGTTTTTTTGTAATATTGAATCAAAAAATTTAGTTAATTTAACTATATGGAACCCATCAGTGCGGTGTCCATGAGAGTGGAAAACTTGACAGGATGAAGGTGATTAAAAGGTGTGGTCCCCTAAACCATGTTTAATTTTAACAATCTTATAAGAGGTTTTTTTATTCTATTTTTTCCTATTGATTCAATAAGGTTTTCCTTATGACTTTTCCATTCCTTCTTGTTTTAAAAATCACAAACACCTTATCTATAAGGAAAATCGTTTTTATAAGGAAAATCGCTTTTATAAGGAAAATCTCTTTTATAAGGAAAATATCTTTTATAAGGAAAATTGGTTTTATAAGGAAAATTGGTTTTATAAGGAAAATCGCTTTTATAAAGAAAATCGCTTTTATAAGGAAAATATCTTTTATAAGGAAAATTATCCTTATCATATTTTCATTATCTATATCCATATATTTCTTAAGTATAAGAATCAGTTTATTTTTTTTATATTCTCAGAATCGTTTAAAAACATTGATATGAAGCATTCTGTTTTAGGCTCTGAATTCTGGATGAGAACTGTAATGAAGATCCACTCCGAATTCCGGATATGAACTCTGATAAAGTTCTACTCCGTATTCTGGATACGAACTCTAATAAAGTTCCACTCTAAATTCTGGATACGAACTCTGATAAAGTTCTACCCCAAATTCTGGATACGAACTCTCATGAAGTTCGACATTGAAATCTAATGACGAATCCTGATTACGAATTCTCATTACGAATTCTGATGACGAATTCTTATTCCGAATTCTCATTCCGAATTCACCTATTAAACAGAATATGATCATCTTTTCTTTATACACTCCGAATTTATTTAGACTCCGAACCTTTACTCCGAACTTTTGAGTTAGATTTTAAACAATGTCGTACATTCTGTTACACTTGTTTTGTTATAAAACGATGTCGTCTATTCTGTTATAAACTAACCGTTAGTTAAGTTACATGTGTATAGGTCCCTCCGATTTTTAAGGAAAATATGACCGTTGGAAAGGAGGCCGACTGAGCCTATAAATAGGAGCTCATTTGAAAGAGCTCACAACAAAAATGAAGTTTATTGATCTAGAGACCACACACTTCTAAGGTGACTTCTAGAGAGAGAAAGATTTTCATGCCTTGTGCGTACTGAACCGCTCATTCAGTTTTTGCTTCGTGCGATTCCGAATATTGGTGATTACATTCGAGGACTTCTGGGGATATGAAGACAGAGGTGCCAACTACCTTGAAGTTCGAGGGCTTCCTTGCTGAGGAAGACAGAGGTTGTCAACTACCTTGAAGTTGAGGGCTTGCGGGGATAGCAAGACAGAGATTCTGATATTCGTATCGAGTTCTTACCCTGGTGTGGGTAAGACAGACTTTCTTGAAATTATAAATCAAGGTAACTTTATCCAAGGTTGTTGGATACCCTTCTCTTTGGGTTAAAAGACTTATATCTTGTTACTTGTAGTTTTACTACTTGTTTTTTTCCATTGCACATTGTATTGTAAGAAAGTATAACTTTCTTATACTTCCCTACTTGTACTCTGTTTCATTTAGATTCTATACGCTTTAAGGTAGAATCTCATATTGTAATCTTTAGTTAAGTTTCAATTTCCAGATCCATATTTCCGGAACCTACTTTTAGAATCTCTTTCGAGTTTTAATAAAGTACATAGAACTTGAAGTTTATAACTTATTTCCTTATTCTGATTTTTTCAATTGGTGTTAGAGGTGTTTTGAATTTTCTTTGTTTAACTTTGTTAAACTTAGCTATTTCCTTTGTTAAAGGAAATTTTTTAAAGTGTACAATTCACCCCCCTCTTGTATATTGGCCATCTACATCATTATTTCGATCTTACAATTGGTATCAGAGTAGGTTTCTGAAATACTTATACTCACGTTTAAGTTTTTCTTACTCATTTTCCTTTATCGTTCATACTTTCTTAGAAAAAACTTTTTCATTACAAATTATCATTCATTACTTTGTCATTCCGAAACTTTGTCATTCCGAACTTTGTCATTCTGAACTTTGTTATTACGAACGTTTTCTACTAACAAGTTTGTGTATCGAAGGTTATTTTATGTATGGCAGGAATCAATGTTAGTTCCATTGATAATCTAAATCCTACAAGACCACCAATATTTGATGGTAATGACTATGTGTACTGGAGAGATCGAATGAATACTTTTGTTAACAATACTGGAATGGACAACTTTGTTATGCTTAACAGAGATTATAAAATTCCTGATAAGGAAGTTAGAACATTCACTAACAAGGAAAAGCAAGTGTATCAACTCAATTATAAGGTACGTAATACCTTACTTTGTTCAATGACTAGAAATATATATAGCCAAATTTCTTCTTGTGAAGCAGATAATTGTATCTGAAAGAAGTTAGAAGTTACACACTTTGGAACTTCTAAAGTCATTGAGACTAGGAGATCTATGCTTAGAGATGAATACTATGGTTTCAATTTTCCTTATGGTGAACCAATCTGTAAATTTCAACAGAGGTTTATGACTATAGTCAACAGCTTACAGTCTATGGGAGAGAAACTGTTAGATGATGAAGCACCTGTGGATAAGATAATCGATATCATTCCCAATGAGTGGGAATACAAGAGAACTGCTATTGACGAGAATAGGAAGGTCACTCAAATTTCTCTTGATGAGCTATTTGGAACTCTTCTCCAACATGAAACCAGAATGAAGAGAGATGTTGATAACATCAAAAAGAAAAATGGAAATGGTACTGTTGCTTTTACAACAACATCAAATCAAATGAAAGCTATGACTCTAGAGAGATTAAACAGATCCAAGTCTAATAAAGTTATTTTCCAATCCGAATCTAGTGAAAGTGAATTCTCTGAAAATGATTTAGCAAATCTTGCTCGTAGGATGAACAAGATAGCCGGTCAGAGAAATTTCCAATCCAAGTATAAGAAAAAGGAAAGGAAAGATAGGAAATATGGAGAAGTCACGAGTTATGAATGCAAGAAAGATGGACATATTAGACCAGATTACCCTTTTATTAAAAAGAAAGAAAGGAAAGAAAGGAATTCAGAAAGGAACAGAAAGAAGTATTATAAAGCCAAAGCTAAAAAGGTTCTGAAAGAGAATGACACCTGGAGTGCCAGTGGTGGTGACTCTTCAGATGAATCTCTTGATTATGAATCTTCAGGACAGAAGAATCTTGGTCTTATATCCAGACTAACTATTAACAATCATTTTTTTATGGCTAAGGTACGAAATGCTAAATCATTGACCAATGTTTCTTTAAATTCTAATGACAGTGATTATTATAACTCTTATGATGAAGAACCATCTTCTGATGAAGAAAATACTTTACCTACTTATGAAGAAGTTTCTAGGTTTGCTGAACTTCTTGAAATTGAGAATTCCAAACTCAATAAAAAAACATGATAAGGCAAACATTAGGAATTCTATTCTTATGAAAGAAATATCATATCTTTCTAAAGATCTTGATAGTAAAAATGATGATTTTGAAATTATATCAAAAAATCTTGAGGAAGTAATTTATGAGAAGAACAAAATTTCTAAAGAGTTAGAAAAAGTAATTTCTAAGAAATGTATTTTCGAGCCTAGCTTTAGTTCTAAATCTAATGATTTTGAAGATAAAAACTTGGTTATAAAACTCAAGTCCAAAAATTTTTCCTTAAAGAAGTGTTTATCAAACTTTACCCATGGTAAAGAAAATTTTGATAAAATGTATTCCCAAATACGGCCTTTATGAAATAAATCCGGATTTGGTTATACCCATGAAAAACCAATTTTTAGTAACAATTATTTTTCTCCCCAAAGTTCCCCATATTGTACCAGGTGCCAATGTGGTGGTCACTGGGCAAAGAATTGTTCCTTAAACAGAATACAATCTCTAGGATTTCACAAAGCTTATTTCTCTAAGAAAACGTGGGTACCTAAAATTTTGTTATCTGGAAATCTAGGATCCAAACAAGTTTGGATTCCAAAAGTCTAATTCTCTTCTTGATTTCTGGAAAATAAAGAGAGTACCAGCAGAAATACATGGTACATGGATAGTGGATGTTCCCGGCACATGACTGGTAACAAAATCTATTTTGAAAAGATTATCAAAACGAAAGGAGGAAAGGTATATTTCGGAAATAATGCTAAGGGAGATATTGTTTGTATTGGTAATATTTTTCTTCTAGGTAAAACTTTGATTTCAAATGTTCTTTTTGTTAACGGTCTTAAGAACAACCTCATTAGCATAAGTCAGTTATGTGATGAAGGTTAGCTTGTGAATTTTAGGAATGATAAGTGCTTAGTACACAATTCCAAGGAAGAATTTATTCTCTCATCCAATAGGCAAGAGAATGTTTACACCTTAAATATATAAGACCTCAAGAGACAAGATTTACCTTGCCTAAGTGCAATGGAAGATCTTTCTTGGTTATGGCATAGACGACTAGGTCATTGTAACCTTAGAAACTTATACAAACTCTCTAAGAAGAAACTAGTTAAGGATCTACCAGAGCTTAGATTTGATTCTTTTAAAGTTTTTAATCCTTGTCAATATGGCAAGAAACATAAATCTAGTTTTAAATAAATCGGTGAAGTCTCAACAACTGATGCATTACAGTTAGTGCACATGGATCTTTTTGGTCCAACACAAACTGGAAGTATTGGAGGAAAATACTATGTGTTTGTTCTAGTTGATTATTACTCTAGATTTACTTGGGTTTATTTTCTAGAAAATAAGTATGAAGCTTTTTCTTATTTCAAAAGTTTTAGAGCTCAAGTTAAAAATGAGAAAAACCATCCATTGAAAACTATTCATAGTGATCATGGAGGAGAATTTCAAAATTCTGATTTTGAAACTTTTTGTAGTAGAAAAGGTATTACTCACAATTTTTCAGCACCTAGAACTCCTCAGCCGAATGGTGTAGTTGAAAGAAGAAATAGAATTATTCAAGAGATAACTAGAACCATGTTGAGTGAATATTCTATAGCTAGAAATTTATAGCCTGAAGTTGTAATTACTGCTTGCTATACTATAAATCGAGTTTTGATTAGACCTTTTCTTAATAAAACTCTTTATGAGTTATGGAATGGTAGAAAACCAAGACTATCCTACTTCAAGGTTTTGGGTTGAAAAGTATTCATTTTCAATACTAAAGATAACTTACATAAATTCACACCAAAATTCGATGAAGGATTTTTTTTAGGCTACTCCACAACTTCTAAGGATTATAGAGTTTTTAATAAAAATACTTGTACTGTTGAAGAAACAGTACATGTAAAATTTGATGAGTCTGATCCTTTTGTTTTTAAACCATCCCATCCTACATCCTCAGATTTGTTTTCAAAAACTGATTATCAACCATTGATAGAAGATCCTTCGGATAAGGAAAATGTTCAAGAAGATACTCCTGAAACATTTACCCTAGAAGACTTTCTACCCTATGTTGATGAACAGGCTTTTCAAAACCCAAATCAGGTGTTTCTTAAGAATCATCCCATTGATAGTATCATTGGTGATGTAAATCAACCAGTAAGGACTAGAAGTTCCTTAAGAAATGATGCAGAACATCTAGAATTTCCTTCCCAATTAGAAAAAAAAGAACTGATGAAGCTTTAGGTGATTATGATTGGATCAAATCCATGTAAGATGAACTAAATAAATTTGAAAAGAATAAGGTCTGTACTTTGGTTGAAAGACCTAAGGAAACTTCTGTTATTAGATTACAGTGGGTCTTCAGAAAAAAATGTGATGAAAATGGAGTCATAGTA
Organism: Viscum album; assembly: GCA_963277665.1. Lineage (NCBI taxonomy): Eukaryota > Viridiplantae > Streptophyta > Magnoliopsida > Santalales > Viscaceae > Viscum > Viscum album. The sequence goes on along the minus strand of OY728159.1, from coordinate 178,273,597 downwards.
AGAAATAACGCTAGACGCGTTGCTAAAGGCTATAATCAACAAGAGGGAATAGACTATGAAGAAACCTATGCTCTAGTAGCTAGACTTGAATCTATCAGTATTCTACTTGCCTATGCAGCATTCTTTAATTTTAAACTTTTTCAAATGGATGTGAAATGTGATTTTCTTAATGGGTATGTTCAAGAGGAAGTTTTTGTTGAACAACCTCCTGGCTTTGAAGATACAAAACATCCTGATCATTTTTTAGACTTACCAAAGCTCTGTATGGTCTTAAACAAGCTCCACGAGCATGGTATGATAGACTTACTGGATTTTTGCTTCAAAATAACAATGTTAAGGGAAATACAAATCCAACCCTTTTTATAAATAAAGATAAGAAAAATGTTTTGATTGTTCAAATTTATGTTGATGACATCATATTTGGTTCAACTCAGCAATCTTTAACCGACTCCTTTGCAAGTCTAATGAAATCTGAATTTGAAATGAGTATGATGGGTGAGTTAACTTTTTTCCTTGGTTTTTAAATTTCTCAAAAACTTGAAGGAATATATATATCTCAACATAAGTATATTAAAGATCTTCTAAAAAAGTATGGTTATGACAACACTAAGAGTATAAGTACTCCCATTGGTACCTCAAACTCTTTAGATCTTGATGAAGCTGGGAAACCAGTAGATCAAACATCTTTTAGAGGTATGATAGGAAGTTTACTTTACTTAATAGCTAGTCGACCAGACATAATGTTCTCAGTATGCTTATGTGCAAGATATCAATCCAATACTGAGAATATCATTTAAAGTCAGTAAAAAGAATTTTTCAGTACCTTAAGGCAACCATGGATCTAGGATTATTTTATACTTCTGGAAATGATTTTGTTCTAAAAAGCTTTTCTGATGCTGGCTTTAGTGGATGTAGAATGGATAGAAAGAGTACATCCGGAACTTGTCATTTCTTAGGAGAATCATTAGTTTCTTGGTCCTGCAAGAAGCAACATTCTGTAGCACTTTCCACTACAGAATCTGAATATGTAGCAGCTGGAAGTTGTTGTGCTCAAGTGTTGTGGATGCAGCACACACTCAAAGACTATGGCTTGAGTTTTACTAAAACTCAAATTTTGTGTGATAACACAAGTTCCATTTCCCTAAGTAAGAACCCTGCACATCACTCATGTGAAAAACACATAGATATTAGGCATCACTTTCTTAGGGATCACACACTAAAAGGAGATATCATTCTTTAGTTTATCGGAACGCAAGATCAACTTGCTGATATATTCACAAAATCTATGCCTTATGATAGATTTGAATACATTAAAGAGAAGTTAGTAATGATAACCGTAAGGTAATCTTTCTTAATTAACTTTCTGTTGAAAAAGTATCCTTACAGTAAGTTAACTTCTTTTCATAGGGGGAGTACATTTGAATGTTAGAGTAACTAATTTTTTTTCAAAGTTAGTTTTTCAAACTTTTCGGAACTAAATTTCCGGAATGGGAATTTCCAGAACTGAAATTTTCCAGAATGGATATTTTCGTATAGAAAACTTCTGGAATGGAAATTTTTGTATTGAAAACTTCCATAATGGAAAATTTCGTACTGGTGTTTCCGTAACGAGATTTTCGTACCGAGACTTTCATAATGAGCTTTTCGTATTCAAACTTTTGTAATGAAATTTTCATGCTAAAAATATTGGAATGTTTCTTTTTGTTTTCTTTGATGTGTTTTTCATAATGAGTTTTGCGAACTTTTTCTTTTCATAGTAAAGATTTTGCGTAGTTAAATTTTCTTCAAGAAGAAGAATATTACCCATTACGAATAATCCTCCTAAGCCAATCCGAAAGGTATGATTCCCTTACTCAAGTTTTCGTAATAATACTTTAGTTGCAAGTATTTTCTTATATTATTTTTTGGATTATAGTTTTATTAAATATTTGTTTTAATAAAAACCTCAAAAGATCGGATTTATGTTTTCTTGAGAATTGGTTTTCAACCGTCAGATCTGATCTCAGCTTTTTACAACCATTCGATCAACTGAGGAAGATGAACCGTCATATCGTTGCCTATATAAAGGGGACTCCAAATGGTTGTCCCACATCAGTTTTTCAAGATCCAGCGTCTCGAAGCTCTGTCTCTCTATTTTAAGGCCGTTCTGATCTTCAGCAATCTCCGTTCTGAACATCTCATAAGTCTTCAGATCCGAATGTTTGTGGAAGCAGCTTCTCAATACATGTCAACCTCTAAGCCGATTTCCAAGTGGTTAGTATATAGATAAAGGTTGGTTCAACCTTATTTCTTCAACAATTATGATTATCTTATATCCAAGAACATAAATCTTAACAAATGGGAAGATGTTGCTGTGTCTAAGCCCAGGAATCAAGATGAAGTATATTTGGAGTTGCCTGTAGAGTTATATGAGACAATTTCCTTCTTTAAGGAAAATGATAGGGAGAAATTTTCGTTTAAGTCTTATGGCAAGACTTATAAGCTTTCTTATGTCAAGGCAGCCAGCTTGGTAGGGATGACCTATGAAAGAGAAGCTGAGTTCATCTCTCATGTTTTACCAGATTCAAAAGGAAGCTTCAACAAGGAAATGGCATTGGAAACTCTTGGACTGGCAGATGAAAAGGCTCCAAAGATTGCTAGTCTCTCTACGAATTTTCGGATTCTAGAATTATGGGTACAAGGCTTTATCGTACCGATAAAGGGTGACAAAGACTGTTTGAAGAAGAGCAAGATCTATATTCTAGATTTTATGATAAATCTAAGTAAGTTTAATCTGATGAAACACATTCTTATTACCATTGAGAATGTTAAGAAAGGGAATATGAGAGCTCAGATCATAATGTATCCAGCAATCATCTCGAAGTTAATAGTTCGGTGCCTTGAGTCATTCAAGGAGTATTGCAAGTCTAAGCCAAGAGTTTTCAAAACTATGTTGGTGAGTGATGGTACCCTCAAAAGGATGGATGTTGCCTTCGAAAAGAAGACTGGTGAGTTCTTTGATATTCCAATTCATGAAGAAGCGGTTCCGAAAGTTGCTGAACCTGAATCTTCTAAGACAGTGAAGAAGGGAAATTTGAAAGAAGTTGAAGTTGAAGCAGGGAATCCCAAATCTAAGGAATTTCATTCTGCACCTCCAAAACCGAAGAAGAATAATGCTTGTCCTGATGAGGTAGTTGCTAAGTGGAGGGAAATAAAAGAGAAGAGAGTGCAAGGGTAGCCTCAGTTTGGCTTGGATCCTGAGGAGGCTAAGGTATTGAAGGAAAAAACAGCGGATGAATTAGAAAAACAAATGAAAGAAAAGAAGCTTAAGAAGATGATGTCTGAAGCTGAGGTAGCTCAGACTTTGTTGACGTTTAATGAGATGGTTTCTGAAAACATTCCTGTTCCGAGATCTTTTTCTTTAGAATCTCTACCTGAGACTCCAGGAAGAAACTATGTCACTCTAGAAGAGGTAGTTTCTAAGCCTGTTGAGGAAGTTGAGAAAATTGAGCAAGTGGAAGAGGAAGAAGCAGTTGCTGAAGGTAGTGGTGAGACCGGAGATATTTTGAATCAAGGAGACGATTATAAGGGGAAACCTTCGGAACATTTGTCACTCCGAAATTCAGAAGCTGAGTCCTCTAATTTAGTCACTCCAGGAAAGGATGAGGAGAAAGGAGAAAAAGAAGTAGCTTATCATGCAGAGGAAGAACAACTTCTACATGATATTTCTCAAATGGAGAATGTAGAGGATGGTGATCAAAAAGTTATTGATGATGAAGATAATGTTGTTCAAGTGTCTGATAGTGAAAAGAGAACTCCGGAACAGGACTCCATTCCGAAAAAGGACAAGGGAAAGCAACTCATTGTTGATACCCCGAGCTCAGTGGCTGTAAACAGAAGGGAAGTTGGTAGTTCTTCAAAGAGAAAGCTTGAGCAAGTTGAAGAAGAAAATTCTCTAAGTAAAGTCTCGGATTCGGAGTCATCTTCGTTGGGGTATGACTTTTTTGTTCAGTCATTAAAGAAGTTACTGGGTTCTATTCCGACCTTCTTAAGTATTGATTCAAGTTGTCTGATGCTTCAACATTCTTTGAATCAGAAAACAGACTCCGTATCCACGGTTATGGACAAATGTGTTGAGATGGAGGCTCAGTTCAAAACTTTTTTTGTCGGCTATGAAGCCCACAAAAGGTCTTGTAAGAGAATGACTAGTTGGTCGAGGAAAACAGTAGAAGAGATGAGGATCTTTGATGAATTCCAAGATAATGTTAAGGATGCTTTTGAGACAGAATATAGGAAGCTAAATGAATTTACTTCTTCCTTTGAAGAAATGTTGACAGCTGAGAAGAAATCTCAGATTCAAGAAGAAGGAGATCTGAATGGGAAGCCGAATTCTGTTGCTCGAAACTGGAGGAATGAAAGGGATCGTCAGAATGAGATTGAAGAGAAGTTGTTAAAACAAGAACAAGTTTTGAAAGATTAGGAAGAAAAGCTTAAATCCCAGGAAGAAAAGATTGAAGCTCAATGTTCAAGAATAGTGTGTTAGAGAAGCAAGCCGAGGAAGATCATAATGACTTGATGAAGATAAAGACTATTCTCAAGGGTCTCATGGCGAAGGAAAAAGACTCAAAATAGACAAATCTGATCTTTTGTTGTATCTTAGCTTCCTTGTTTTTGAACATTCAAACTTAATGAAAATCTTGCTTGCTTGTCTCTTTTTTTTTGTAACTAATTTTTCAGGTACTTTGTTATATTTTCCTTTCACTCGAATTCTTTTTGAAAATCACAAAGGGGGAGAAGGAAAAAGAACCCTAACAAAGGGGAAAAAATAACCCTAACAAAGGTTGAGAAAGAAAAAGAACTCAAATAGAGTTTATCCTAGGGGGAGTTTTTCATTAAAGAAGACATTCTTATTCTTAATGAAATACCATTCTGGAAATCTAGAATACGATCCTTAGAGTTTCAAAGCCTAAGGGGGAGTTAGTCATATTCATCAACATCCATAAGAAAAGGGAGATAAGCCTTAATGTTTTCTTTCTTCTTAGAGATTCTTTTTCGTAAGGATGTTTGTGCTTTCCAAAAAGGGAGATATTTTTGAGTCAATAAGGTTTTCCTTATGACTTTTCCATTCCTTCTTGTTTTGAAAATCAAAAACACCTTATCTATAAGGAAAACCGCTTTTATAAATAAAATCACTTTTATAAGGAAAATCGCTTTTATAAGGAAAATCGCTTTTATAAGGAAAATCGCTTTTATAAGGAAAATCGTTTTTATTAGGAAAATCACTTTTATAAGGAAAATCTCTTTTATAAGGAAGATCATTTTTATAAGGAAAATCACTTTTATAATGAAAAATTATCCTTATCATATTTCCATTATCTATATCCATATATTTCTTAAGTATAAGAATCAGTTTCTTTTTTTTATATTCTCAGAATCGTTTAAAAACTTTGATATGAAGCATTCTGTCTTAGGCTCCGAATTCAGGATGAGAACTGTAATGAAGTTCCACTCAGAATTCTGGATACGAACTCTGATAAAGTTCAACTCCGAATTTTGGATACGAACTATGATAAAGTTCCACTCAAAATTCTGGATATGAACTCTGATAAAGTTCTACTCCAAATTCTGGATACGAACTCTCATGAAGTTCGACATCGAAATATAATGATGAATCCAGATTACAAATTCACATTACGAATTCTGATGATGAATTGTCATTCCGAATTCACCTATTAAATAGAATCTGATCATCTTTTCTTTATACACTCCGAATTAATTTAGACTCCGAACCTTCACTCTGAACTTTTGAGTTACATTTAAAATGATGTCATACATTCTGTTACACTTGTTTTGTTATAAAACGATGTCGTCTATTCTGTTATAAACTAACCGTTGTTTAAGTTACACATGTACAGGTCCCTCCGATTTTTAAGGAATATATGACCGTTGGAAAGGAGGCCAACCGAGCCTATAAATAAGAGCTTATTTTAAAGATCTCACAACAAAAATGAAGTTGATCGATCTAGATACCACACGCTACTAAGGTGATTTATAGAGAGTGAAAGATTTTCATGCCTTGTGCGTACTGAACCGCTCCTTCAGTTTTTTCTTCGTGCGAGTCCGAATGTTGGTGATTACATTCGAGGACTTTTGGGGATAGGAAGACAGAGGTTCCGACTACCTTGAAGTTCGAGGGATTCCTTGCTGAGGAAGACAGAGGTTGCCAACTACCTTGAAGTTGAGGGATTATAGGGATAACAAGAGAGAGATTCTGATATTCGTATCGAGGGATTACCCTGGTGTGGGTAAGACAGACATGCTTGAAAGTATAAATCAAGGGACCTTTATCCATGGTTGTTGGATACCCTTCTCTTTGGGTTAAAAGACTTATATCTTGTTACTTATAGTTTTACTACTTGTTTGTTTTCGTTGCACATTTTATTGTAAGGAAAGTATAACTTTATTATACTTCCCTACTTGTACTCTATTTCATTTAGATTCTATACGCTTTAAGGTAGAATCTCATATTGTAATCTTTTTTTAAGTTTCAATTTCCGGATCCATATTTTCGGAACCTACTTTAGGAATCTCTTTCCAGTTTTAAGCAAGTACATAGAACTTGAAGTTTATAACTTCTTTCCTTATTCTGATTTTTTCAATTGGTGTTAGAGGTGTTGTGAATTTTCTTAGTTTAACTTTGTTAAACATAGCTCTTTCCTTTGTTGAAGGAAATTTTTTAAAGTGTAGAATTCACCCCCCCTCTTGTATATTGAGAATCTACATCATTATTTCGATCCTACATTTCCTATGTAATGGAGATTGTGAAGTCTTCATCTCATGTACAATGCTTATCATAGTTCTTATATGAAATTTCCTTGAATTTTGTGAGATCCTCTTGATGAGTTCTCTGATATCATAATTGAATTTTCTAATAAGTTCTCTTCCGTAAGAAGCACCCAAAAGGTTTAAATATATTTCCATCAACCGTTAGTAAGAGAAAACCATGAGATTTGGTTATTTGGAATATTTTTCTGGGTAGTGTTTTATTATACACTAGAATCATTCCCATTACTCATAGAGGTTATATACACATTCATATTTAATTCCATAAATACATTTCCTCATCTGGGTACTCAAGGACTAATTATGGGTGGAATTCCCCCTATAACTCATCCTAGGTGGTGACCACTCTATATTGTAGATTTTTGATCCACTCCTTGTTTGTTCATTCATGTGTAAATGGAGACACCTTCTAGAAAATCTAATCCACGCTGACTCTACTCCGATTGAAAGCATTTCAGAATTCTAAAAATGAATTCAAATTTATGTAGTGATGTTCTCATACAAAACATGAAATATAAGTAGTAATACAATCATTAAAGTTCAAAAATAACAATCTTATTGACTATTTGTTTATTGAAGTCTATTCTTATTGTTGAAATTAGGTGCATATAACTCTATCAGGGTCCTAATTAATTGATAAAGATCATATTTAATATTTTTAATACATATGGTGACTATTGTGAAAAATATAGATGTGGATGGAGATTATAACAATGAAACTATGTAAGATTTTATCTCCATTTCATTAATCATTCATAAATTCATAATTCATTCCAAAAATAGTTCATTCAAAATTTGGATCAAAACCAATGACCTAAGATGAAATAGAATTGATTATGTATTGGAATCATTAAAAAAAATATAACACAACACTATCCCCCATATAAATAGCACCTTGTTGATGAGAGGTTTGGTGTGGGGTCCTCAAAAAATGAATTTATAAAAACTGTTTATATAAATAAATATTGGGCCATGACTTATCCATAGATGTGTAAATGATTTGGGTGTGTTCTTATATTGTTTTATGGGTTTGGTGTGTGAAATCATTGATTGAATAAGATTATTGTAAATTTTGTTTTCATAGAAGTGACTTAACCTTGTATATCCCTTCACTTATAAATTAAATCATTATTATATACTTATAAGCATATTTTTTATCTAATCGTATGAAACCTCACTAATTTCCCACAAATGGAAGCTTCATGTTTATCATAAGGATGAACCGATCACTGTTATATCTTGTATCATCTATACTTATGATAAAAAATCCCAAATTACTCTCATATCAGTCCATCATTCAAAATCATGAGTAGTTGGAAGAATATAAGTTGGTTGTAGATGAAATCCAATGAATAAGGGAAGAAAAAATAGATAGGACTGAGAGACTAATAAAATTAAACTATCAAATATGAAATGAATTTATTAACATGGGAAAGAGGAATCTCCTAAAATCGGTCAATAATGGTATACTGTGTTATCACTAGAGATTTAATGAAAAATAGAAGTGAGAAATTAGTAAATAGAGGCCTCTATTAATCCAGAAGTTAAAAAAATCCCCTTGATTAAGTGAATAATTATCTATTTATAAAGATTCTTGTGACCTTTCTTGTTGTGACTCCATGTTATAAGTGAGGTTCATGGACTCACCTCCTTGATTAAAATGTATTAATTTCAATTCAATGTCTAATTACATTTGATGATCATATTATTCTTCCATTCTAAATTATGACCACATGGGTAATTAGAGTGAATCTTCCGAATATGTCCCAAATAGATAATGATAATTTTTTATTTCTGGTTAACATGCTATGATATGATAAATTTTGTTTCAATCCTCACCATCACCCTTAAAATATCTAGATATTTTATCCAACCTTTTGTTGAATACTTGAGGATGTTGTTGTATTTGATTTCAATATATGTTATGTGTGATTATTTCTATGATGATCTGCAATGAAACAGAAGGCAAGACATGATAACGTTTTCTAAATTATTATTTTAGATGTTTTGATATTGGTTGACAATTATTGAAGATGGATTCTACCAAGAACATGAATTGGAATAATCAAGTAGTGAGATAGCATGATTTTAGAAGATAAAGTGAGTTTTCTACATGTTCCAACACTAAAATACCTTAAAAATATACGTAATGAATGATACAGTGAATTTTTAACATGGTAAATGATATATTGGATTGACCATGAACTGTTTGAAAATGAAAAAGAAACTATAAGAAGATATATCGAACCATTAACTGATTGACAGTGGGATGTACACCAACCCCATAAATGGTAATGGCTAACATTGAGTATTTAGATACCATCACATGTAGAGATTAAGCTACCATGAGGCATGGATAGATTTAATAAAGATTTTGATAACCAATCATATCAAGGAATGATATACCAGTAAATTAGGTACTCCATGAACACTCAATATACTATGAGTGGATGATAACAGTTAGAGATAAATTGGAGGAGTTATACTTTAAAATGACTAAAATATAGAAGAAATTATTTCCACATCTCACTCAATGGAACTACTCACATAGACAAATTCCTCACATATGATGATTCTACCATGTATATAAATGATATCATACATGAATATCAGTTTAAGAAAATATAATTCATATTTGAAAATTTAGAAAAGTATGAATATTCATGTAAGAGAACACACACATTCAAAGAGAGCTCATGGGGAATGTGGTTTACGGAATTGAATAATATTGGAGTTTTAATGTAAGGTTTTGATGTCAAACGCAGGACCATTTGAGAAAATTTATGCACAATAAATCCATAAAAGGAGGTGTATACATATGTTAATGAAATAAATGGGAATTTATTTTTGTGAGAAAAAGGTTATATAGTTGATAAAAAATGTAATATATGTATAAAATATGTGATATGTTATTTTATATACATGGATATTATTCAAAATGAATGAATATGTTTTTAGGGACATATTTCTGAAGTTACCTGATGAAAAAATGTATAATCCTAAAGAATTTTAGTAATTAAATGATAATTGGATAATTCAAAATTGCATATGGAAAACTAATTAATTATTCAGGTTGTTTTGAAGGACATATTATCTAAAATTTAAATTATATTAAATGTTGAATTCAAAGAAGAATAAATCAATAGTATTAGAGTATTTTACGATGAAATATGATCATGATTGAATGATATTTCAATGTGAATTCAAATATATGAAATACTCTCTTGTTTTTAATATAACTATTACCCTTAATTAAGATTTAATAAGATATTCAATAATTAAAATTATGAGAATTAAAATATCAAGAATAATTTTCACATTCAGTGAATATAAACTGGATAAGAAAAAATTGTTTATATCTTTAAGAGAGATGAATTAATATAATATTTTATCAAATTGGTGTTGATCACAATTGGAGAATATTGGTGTGAAATGTAGAAGAATAATATCATCATCTAGAGTCCTTGTTGAGGATTATATTCTCATTTCTTATGTTTCTTTAAAAGGATCATTTCTATTGTTCAAGTTAATGTGAATTTGTTTCTAGTTAGAGCCAAATAATTATATGAGTTTCTTATCATTCCCTTTATTGAGTTAATTTTGATAATAAGAAGGGAACAATGTGCATGGGATAATAACTATAACAAAATAGGGACATATTAATCCACATGGACGTGAATTGTATCATCCTATCCCAACCCATTAGCTTGGAAATAACTGAAGGTTGTACTGACCTTAGGTCACATCCACATGATAACAAATGATGGAAATAAATGCCTAAGACTTTTCTAAGTCATGTAGGATTATTTTCTATTAAATAAACAACATATAATAAGAAATAATAAAATGAAAAAAATATGATTCATGATAAATAATTAAAATAAACTAAATTTACAAAAGAAAATGAAAATTAGAATAACAACAAAACATAAAACAATATGAAGTCTAAAATCCAAAAATTAAGAAGACTCAAGGTTCCAAGGTGGAACTACTTCATAATCCAAGACTCAAATGATTCCCAAGATCTAATTTCATACATCCATAACCAAAACATCATGTGTATTTGGAAGTAAAATACGAAATAATCTCCTAACATGTTTCATGATAAATAATATTCTCATATACACCATGGTGTTAATGTACGGTGTGAGTAAAAAAATTCATTAAGAAAAATCTGAGACTTCCCAAAATTACCACTAGGGAAAGAAAATGTTATCTTATAAATTTATAAGAAATTTGAAGAAAAATTTCATGTAGTTAAAAAAATGAATAGTTCATAAAATTAGTGAAATAATTATATTACATTTTGCAAACCCTTTCAACCACCCACACACACACCTAGTGAATGTATCTAGCCTCTGTACAATCCGTATACAAGATTAGAAAGCATATCATTTCTATATCAAGGGGTCTCATATACATTACACTTTTGTCATTTCTTCTAAAACCCCAATTATGAACCCAACAATCAATCACCTAATCAAAATATGTAAAAAAAATAACGTATACAAAGTACTCATACAAAAAAATTCTAAAAATTCAAAAACCTCTTTTTTCAAAACATTTTCAGAAACACCTGTTGGATGTGACTCACAATTCATAATTTGAAACCAAATATAAAACATGTATTTTCATGAATAATTTATACAGAAATTAATAACGAAATGTTTTTAGAAAATCATTTAGAAATCTAAGATTTCAAGTTCCACATAAATTGGCGAGTGAGAGAAGACATATACCAAAAATGAATTTAATAAAAAGAACTATTCCATGATTTATAAATATGGGTTCCAATTTTATTTACATTGATGAATCATAAAGTTGATTTACTAAAATAAGTCATAACCTATAGATATCATCACGAGAATATTGGTATACAGTTTCACCTAAAAGAAAAACAAGAGGGAAAATGAGAAGAATATCATGAATCATTACTTTTGATACCATAGGTCCAATAATCTAACATTTGTTAAATCTGATATTTTGAGGGAGTAACATCTATTAAATCCCTTAGTGTGGTCCTATAGTTTGCGTGAATGATAAGGGAAATAATTATAATTGAAGGAAATAAGAAATAAAATCTTTGGATAAAATTGTTAAAATTCATTGTGTATGTGAAGAGTTAACACCATGAATCTTTAGGGTTTCCACATACATTTAAATTTTTATCTCCTCACTTATAATACCTGAAAACTATTAAATACATGAATGGAATTCATGTATTCTACCCAAAAAACATTCACATTGTGAATTGTTCATTCACGATGTGTATTGTTTTAGGCACCTAGATTCTAACCCATATTGTGCATTATCCTCCAAACACATCCTGCAATCTAACCCAGCCAATTATATGCAAAATAAATAGTATAAAACAAATACATACCACAATCATATGATGTCACATTCTACCCACCGTAGTAACATTCATCCATAGAAAACTATAGGTGATAAGTTCTTTGGAAATGTTTTGACCACTGCTCTATCATATGATTTTCCAATTCCCAATTCTCTTCTAAAATCTGATCATGTTTCTTGTAAAATATTACTAGATATATCTATTTTCCACATAATACCAAGTACGTATTGTCCATAATATGAACTAAGTAATGAAAAAATATTGAATTAGGATCATGAGTCACATGATCCCAATTATCCCATGGTCGGGACTAGGTTGGTACTTCATTAATTTGTAGGAATGAAACACATTATGAACCAAATTGATTCTACGTGGTAGATCAGGCCGCTATGAAAATTCACCAATCCATTCAATATTTTGAAACCACAAAACATACTATGGATCCACCCTCCATTTCATACCCAACCGATAATATCCCAACCTCCAAGAAACTCTTAAGAATACATGATTGGAAGCATGAAATGATTAATTATGATGATCTTAAAATAATGTTTTATGGATCTTGTATGTCTCTATAATTTTTCTGATTATCTTTATATTTTTCATATACTTGAACCATAGAATTGTTCCAATTAGTGATTTTACTCTTCCTTGACCTAATAAATCATAAAAAACATATATGGTTTTATAATGTATCTTGTGGTTTCATGTGTACCATGTACTGATAACATTTTTAAAGGAGAACTACATCAAGTGTAGATGGTATTGCAATAAACCACAAAAGTCTATCAAACAAGCACTAAGAATATCCTCTATGGTATAAATCATACACTTTGAATGGATATATGTGCTTTGATGATATGTCATTTTCATTACCTAACTATTTTGAAGGGACTATTGAATGCGTTGAAAGAAAATGGTGAGGCAAATATAGGGTCTCATATTCAGATGATAGAAATGGGTACTCGGGGAAATTTGGCCACTTAATAATGATAAATAATTTCTAACTCATCCACCATATTTTTTTCTAGAATTAAAATTAAATGTTTTAACATCATGAGTCAGCCATTAATCATAAAGATGATTTCATGTTTCTAATGTTTTCATGTAAGACCTATGAGAATAACCATAAAAATATTCTCCAAATTCTATATGGGTTTTGGAAATGACTGTAACATGTTGGAAGATAACTTGTCTTTGTCCTTCACTTAGTGAATATTGAAACAACTCACCACATCTTCAATCAAATTTTCTATCATAATTGACAAGAAAAAATGATACTCAATTTCCCTATAATTTTTTCTGAACCATGTTGATGAACCATTTCAAGAACTATTAAGAATATAATAGTGTCTCGAGGAATTATTGAGTTACTAAAATTGAGTCTAAAAAGAGAAACACGGAATTTGCATCTTTTTTTCTAACAATCAATGGTATTCACACCATAGATATTTGAATTTACTTTAATACAATAAAAGTCTATCAAATGATCCACCTTGAATTTATCAAGAAAATTTAGAATTAGAATCAATTAGAAAAATATTTTAGCATTATTATTCTCAACACAATCCAAGTGCATATTAATAAACACACTCATCAATTTCCTATGTTCATTATCTTATCTTTCTAGTTGGTTATTATTTCTAGCTTAATAGATCAATGATAGAATTTCCATTACCAGGTTTATAAAAATAGTCAAATTCAAAAATTTGGAGATACAACATCCATCAAAACTACCTAATAATTAAATATATTTGTAGAATTGTAGGTTTCATGGTTTTATAGTATGTTAATATACTAATTTTTTACCTAATAAGATAATGAATCAATATTTTGAGTACATATAGCACTACAAATAATTCCAGATCATTAGTTGAGTAATTCTTCTCACGTATCCTTAGATTTCATGGCCATAAGCTATAATGTGATCTCCATACATGAGATCATGTACCATTATATATCTATAAAAATAAAAGAACTTATCCCTCACATAGTTATGAAATAATCACGAAAGGTGTTGAAGAAACCCAATCTGTGAATTCCGCATAAGAGTTCTGACAATCAAGAATCCAACAATATAAAATACCCTTTCTTATGTATCAAAAAAAATTCATCATTGACTTCTAAGAGGAAATATATTCTATCATTGTAGGGTCTACTTATATTCCCCTCATAGATATGAAAAACTTAAGAAAGTGTAATTCATGTATCTAATAGATACATTTAGAATGTTTTTCATAAATCTATAATTTTATATGGGTTCTAAACATAATCTCCAATTTCATTTCAAGATCATTTCTAGATCAAGGGTACACCAAGATGTTATCCATAAACACCACTATAACGGAATCAAATTAACTTTGAAAGACATGATTCATTAATTCCATAAATACTTCTGGTGAATTTTTGTGACCAAAGGGCATGCAGTAGTATTCATAATGGCCATAGAGGATTCCAAAAGTTGTTTTTAGAATGTACTTATTCCAAAATTTATGTTTATGATATAATAATATTTCATAAATTTTGGAGAACCAATTTTTTCCATTCATTTGATCGAACAGATCATGAATTCAGTGAAGTGGGTGTTAATTCTTGATCATAACCTAATTTAGTTTTTGATAATTAACACAAAGTTGTAGTGAACCCCCTAGTAAATTTACAAAGTGTACCACATCAGCCCAAGGGGATGTACTTGGTTATATGAATTTCTTACTTTCAAATTCCTCTTATTCAACCATCAATATGAGAAATATTTCTACCACCATTCAATACAATGGATGTGAAATAAGATTTATTCTTAGAAGTAGGTCAATAAAAAATACTGCTTCCATTTCTGGTGGAAACCCATAGTAATTTTCTGTAAACAAATTAGGAAGCCGATATACAATGGATGGAAAACATATATTCTTAATTTTTTTTAATATTCCCCAAGGAAAAAACTACCAATTGACAAGAGACAATTCCAATCATCAGTTATGTAAGTCCTTATCTTATTACATACATATACAAATACCTTTGAATAGGTTCATAAATATATTTAGAGTTGTAAATCTTACATATAATGCATAATAATCGACGTGACCTTCTAATTCTACCAAAAATTATATTCCTAGGATAAAAAAATATATTTCTCTTTACATATAGAAAATATTTAATCAAACCAAATTCCATCAAGGGTTACAGAACAATTTAAAAAGTTACATCCCAGACACAATTTTTTGCTACGTTGTTTTTGGATTTTCATTACATGTGGAATCATTTACTAGTTAAACTCTATATTATTTATGATATGATAAGAAATTAAATAAGTATATGTTACAGTGTTAAACAATACATTCATTAGAGTTAAATTTATATGGATGGCACCTTGCACCATCGAGGGTCCTGATTGCTCCTCCTTGACGACATTATTATCAAAATAAACCTATTTACTAGATCATACCTAGTAATCCTTGATTTATTACTACGTTTTATTCTTTTTTTTTTGTTAGTGTGTTTATAAAATTAATTTTACTTAGTTGGTTTTGAGATCGATAGTTGTTCTATATTGATCTACATGGTTGGTTATAAAAGTTTGATGACACATTTGAATCATTCCAACTAGTTGTCTTCAGGAAATGAATATTTTAACACTGAAGGTTTCCCATATGACAACATTTTTAGCATTCTTATAGTGGTTCTTAATAAAAATTATTAACATAATCTACTAATCCACACTAAAAATATCATACACTATAGCTACAATGAGGTGGAAATGAAACTAATCTTGTTAAATAATTTTGGGGCACCATGATTCCCTAGGAATTGGTCTCCACCTTCTACTAATTTCTAACAAGGGTGTCCCTACCTGTTCATATTCATAAAAAGTGTTTCATCCCATCTATTTCCCAATGATATCCCCTTCCACCCCTGGCGATATTTTGAACATTTATATATAATCCTAAAAAAGAGGAGGTTGATCTTAGATAAAATTCCTTATCATAGTTATACCTTAAATATAAATCAATTCAATTAATCACTAGAAACCAATTCTAGTACAAAATTAACTAAGTGTCCAAACATAACTACATACTCCACCATAGATAGGGTTTCCTTCTTCAAACTAAAGGGATCAATAATTTTGGATACAATGATGTTATGAGGATAGAATTGTTTATTAAAAAATTATTCAAATCCATTAATTGTACGGTCTTGTTCAGATTTAGTTTAGATGAATAACCCTCTCCCTATTTTCATCTATGATCCTTTAAAATGTATACATCCAACTATACCATGGTATCAATTGGTGTTTTAAGAAAATGAATAAATTTTCTTCATATGGGTATGTCTTTCTTTTTCATGATCTAGTCAAGGATACCTCTGAAATATAGATTGATTATTCACTTGAAACACTATAGAAAAATCCACATGGTGTCCTTTAAAATTTTATTTTTCTCTTTCCACATCATAAAATGATTGTAAAGTGATATTTATATGCTACTAGTTCACTTGTGGTTTATGTTGAGACATAATCCAAGAGGCCTTGTATGGCTAATTCTAAGCTCTTATAATTGGGTTAATCTCTCCATATCAAAATAAAAAATACCACTAGACCCCATTTAAAAATTAATTAATGTATTAGGGTATTATAAATAATAAAACAAAAAATCATATTAACAATTTCTAAACAATTATAAAGAGAAACATGGATAATGCAGTTTTAGTGGAATGTCCCCTTATTACGGCATAATACTATACACTCATTGGATAAACCCATGATTATTTGATGATGACATTCCAATATGTTTTTAATAACACCTATTTTTACATCTATATCCCTAGTAGTTTGAAATTCATCATTAAAATGTTAGATATGCCTTTTATGACATAAATATATTTTCTAGACACATCTTATCATTTCATTGACATCCAAATAGATAGACTGACCAAACTGATACCACTTTCAACATATCACTCCAACCAATTAGCCTGGAAAGTTTTATATGTGATATAAACTCTTGGTGCTGTCTCTAAGACACCAAAGTCTATAAATTAATTCCATGGTAATTCCTATGTCATTGGGGAAGAATTTCCTTTAATCAAAAAACCTACAATAGACAATAAAAAAATGTGATAAAATATAAATAACCAGAAAAATATAAATCATCATTCAAAATGATAATAAAAGTAACATATAATGAAAAAACTGATGTATAAAATCCCAAAACAATAAGTCTCAGTGTACCAAGATGGATCCATAATAGAATCCAAGACTCTTACAATGATCAAGCTCTAACTCGAATAATCCATGACCACATCATCATGAATCTATGGTAGTAAAATATAAATCCTTCCCATAACAGTATCATGATAAAAATATCTATAAACAATGAGGATTATATATTAGGGGAGATTATAACATCTCATTACGTAAATCCTATCAATTCCCACACATCCCATCAGGAAAAGAAGATGTTATCTGGCCATTTTATAAACAATATAAAAAATCATATCAAGTAATTTGAACACATTTATAGTTTTTCACGACTCGACATCTCGACCTCGTGTTGTGACTACCCCAAGCTCACCTTCCATAGGCTAGGGGCTGGAAACTAGCACCGAAAAGGCATATCCATAAATCCAGAAAGGCATTGCCTCAAAACCCATAAACTCACCCAAACCAAGAACACAACAAGATACAAGCACACAGAAATCTAAATAGTAAACAGAGTTAGTACGGTAAGTAAAGGGTGTGGAATACCATCCCAGCTGGAATGTACAAGTAACACTAAAAGTACAAGTAAAACTGAAATCAACTCTTGTGAAAACCCGCAAAGGATCCTACCTGGAGGGTAGGTACAACTCTCGAACGATCATCTTTGTGGTACGCCACCTGTATGGTCCACCTCTGAGCAGTCTCCTGTCCAAGTACCCTCATCCTTAGTCAGTATTGTCTGTCGTGTACACAATACACAACAAGGTGCGGGTGTATCCCATGTAGGGGTGGGTATAAAAATACTCAGTAGGGACCATGAGACCCTCGAATGTCTCTCAAATACACAAAGGATAAACTACAATGCATGGAATCAACAGTCAACCCTACTTAGGTAAATTCCCATACATATACCTAAGTTATCAAGATATACTCACCTCACATAGGAGGGATGAATACCATAAAGGAAACACCATGAAGGTAGAATTACCACATAGGTAACACCACAAAGGTAGTAGTACCACACAGGTAACACCACGAAGATATAGTACCACATAGGTACACCACAATGATATAAGACTCAACTCACACCAAGTATCAGGGAAGTATATAAGTACATATGATCGGGTGGGAAGAGAGATCATCTTATTCTGTCAAGAGGTACTGCTCTTGATTATATGAAGTCTGGCCCACACAGGATCGATAGTTACTAACCCCTCCTATGACCCACACAGGATCTAAACCACACAGGATCGGTATGCACTTACCCACACAAGATTACTGAGTTCTAACCCACTTATGATTTTCTCCACATAGGATCAGTGCTGATCCACACATGATTGCTCAGTATAAACCTCCATATGATTTTTCTCTATCCTCTGCCTCACTGCCAGCCACTGGGATCCCACAAATAGCACATTTGGGATAACTTCTTCTCAACCCATCGATTGTACCTCAACCACAACGAAGCTCCATGAAGAAGTATATGAAAGGTCTATCACCTTATAAGGGACCCAACACAATAAAATACATGTCAATCAGAGGCATGTTCTGAAAGTTATTAGCATTTACGCTTTAAGGGCCTGGTTGGATTCGAGGTTCGATCCCACCCGACTATAATTCGACATTATCCAAAAATCATGTGGAGTATTCCAAAAGGACTTTCTCGATCCAATGATAGAAGTTCTTCATATGGTTGATCAAATGGATGCCTGGATCACATGTTATGACCCAAAAGGAAAAACTGGGTTTGGATGGGCCCGAGTCCGGTTCGACCCTGCTCGAACCAGCCCGGGCCGACCCGAGTCCGGCCCAGATGGAATAGGCCACGGCAGGCCTAGCTCGCTGAGTAATGGTCAAGAAAGGCCTGCTGGGCATGGCCCCTCTTCATCCCCCACTGCATCCAAGAGGTCCCAATCTCTATTTCCGGCGGCGCGGATGGACACCACTGCTTCGCTGCATGGCATTACAGCATGCCGGGCATGACCTCTTATGCATCTGACAGCACAGTCGCACACTGCCCTATCTCCATGTGGCCGACTAGTGTGTCGACCACCCTCCTCTTCCACGGGTCACCATAACTTCATTCTAAGCCCAAAAAATATGATGACCTCATATTCGCGATCCTCGAATCTATGGCTCTACGTCCATACGTCATTCTCAACAATACATTGTGTTTCTAATGTCATTAATTATTTGGTGTCGAAGAATGCATGAAGAACATAGGAAGAAAAAAAAGAAAGTGGTCAAGGTATAAGTGTGGAATGATGGCCAAGTTTGTTTGGCCATCATCGTTGTGAATCAAGAGTATGAAGAATCAATAAATAGATATAATAATACTTCAAATTAAAAACCCCTACCTTATTGCTCATTGGAGACAGCGTGAGGAAGGAGATGAAGATGATGAATTCATTGGCGTCCGTTTCTCTTTCTACAAGCTCTAAAATAGGTTCTTCGTTCTTGATCTAGAGAACGTTCATCGTTGGAGAGGTTCTTAGTTTGGAGTATGTTTCTCCAAAGGCTCTCCTTTTCCAATACTTTTTCCAATGAGAGGTGAGGTGCCAAATTAATAAGATAATAATTAACTCAATTAAAGTGGGCACTTTAATTAAATTATGGTTGGCACATTATATTGAGAGGATTCCAAAAGTTAGCTCACATTAAAGTGGTATTTCAAGGGTTGGGTGGTCCGCACTACTAAATTAAAATGGGAGGTTTCAATATCGGGTGGTCCCCACCTCTATATTAAAAAAAGGGTTCACAAAGAAAAATAAAATTACTTTGTCTTATTTAATTTTTATTCTTTTAACTCGCCCACGAAAATCCAAAAAACTAACATCCATCCTAGTCCTACTACAGTTGAGGTGAGGGTATCCTTAAGTGAATATCGGCACTTTGAGTTCAATAGTGTCCTCCGATTTCAATTCCGAGCACCAGTTCAAAAGAAAAAAACATCACTCATGTGTTTACTAAACGTACCTGAAAAAAAATGTTTAGAAATTTATTCCAGGGAAAATAGGTCTCGAAATATTGCACCATCAATTTTCATGGACTTGTAATATTTCCATTTAACTAAAAAATATTTACATGGAAATATATGGGTATTTACATTCTCCCCACCTCAAGGTTTTGCATCCCAAAAAGCCACAACACAAACTAGGGAAACAAGTGGGGGTACTGAGCACGAATAAGAGCCTCCAGCTCCAATGTGCTCTCCTATAGGTTCCTATACTGCCAGCGTACGCGCACTATAGGTATCGACCACCCACGAAGGACCTTCTTCTGTCCATCCTCAATCTCCACTGGATCCTCTGAAAACATCCCCCCATCATTGATGCCTAGCTCACCCAAGTCAATGATGTGTGAAGGATAACGTACGTATCTCCTCAGCTGGGATACGTGGAAAACATCATGCACCCAGTGCCACTAAGGTGGAAGAGCTAAGCGGTATGTCACCTCGCCAACTCTGCTAAGGACCTAAATGGGTCTGATGAACCTTGTAGATAACATGTTGCCCTGGCCAGATCTCTGGAAACCTCATTGAGGTGAGACCCCTAGAAGGACATGGTCACCATCCTCGAACTCAAGAGTTCTTCGTCTCCTATAAGCATAAGACTTATGTCTACTCTGTGCAGTGTTCATCCGCTCCTGGATAATCTGCACCTTCTTTGTGGTAGCCCATACCATCTCTGGTCCCATGAGTGCTGACTCCCCTGGGTCATTCCAGCACATGGGTGATCTGCAAAGTCTCTTGTACAACACCTCAAATGGTTCCATACCAATGGTGGAGTGGTAGCTATTGTTGTATGTGAACTCCATCAAGGGCAAGTGATCCTCCCAGCTATGGTCGAAATCGAGGATGCAAGCATGTAACATGTCCTCGAGGGTCTGAATGGTTTTCTCTATCTGACCATCCGTTTGGGGATGGAAGGCAGTGCTCAATCGAAGCAGTGTCCCGAACGCCTCTTGAAACCCCTTCCATAGTTGGGAATTAAAGCATGCATCCCAATTGGATACAATCATAGATGAAACTCCATGAAGTCATATAGTCTCCAACATGTAGAGGCGTCCCAAGATCTCTACTGATCCCTGCTCTCTAATAGTTAGGAAGTAGGCCGACTTGATGAGTTGGTCAATGATTACCTAGACAGAATCATGAACCCTGGATGTGCATGGGAGTCCTTTCATGATGTATATGTAAATTATATCCCACTTACACTCTGGAACCTCTAGTGGTAGAACTAAGCCAGCTGGAACCTAATGCCCTGCCTTCACATACTGACAAGTGAGGCACCGTGAGACAAACTTGACCACTTCTCCTTTCATTACCGGCCAACAATGCTGACTCCAAAGGTCCTGGTATATATTTTCCACTCATGTATGTACCCCAAGAGGGTATGTATGTAACTCCATCAATACTTCCTCCCATAGCACCACTAGTACCATAGAACATCCTCGAAATAGGATGACGTACTCCCCACCTTTTGAAAATCAATCAGGTGCATGTCCTGTGGATATCTGAGCACGTTGAGCCTCGTAGTTAGTGTCCCCAAGATGTGTCTCCCTGACTCGCTAAGGAAGTGGGGGAGTTACTATCAGGGACTGAATATAAGCTGCTCCATCTCGATTCATATAGGATATCCACAAAGCAGCTAGCTGCACTATTGCCTCACTCATCAACTGTATACCAGATCTCTTGCAGAGTGAATCTGCTACTATGTTCCCCTTCCCAGGAGTGTAGACTATCTCAAACTCATAGTCCTGCAGGAACTCAATCCAATTCCACTGTCTAAGGTTCATGTTATTTTGAGAGAATATATACCTAAGACTCTTGTGATCACAGTAGACTGTAAAACATTCACCCATCAAGTAATGTCGCCACATATTCAAGGTGAAGATCACTGCTGCTAACTCTAGGTCATGGGTAGTGTGGTTCCTCTCATACGGTCAAAGATGTCGAGAAGCAAACACAATCATTTCTCACTCCTACATCAGGACATATCCAAGTTAATTATCTCATGCATCACAATAGACTACGTACCCAATGCCCTCCTCTGGTAGCCTCAAGATGGGGGCACTCATCAGTCTCTGCCTTTTCTCATAGAAACTCTACTGGCATATCTCTGACCACACGAAGGGTTTCCCTTTCTTTTTCAACACCGATAATGGTGTCGCAACTCGAGTAAAGTTAGGCACAAACGTTCGGTAGTAACCGACCAAACCCAAGAAACTCTTCTCCTCTGTCATAATTCTTGGAGGATCCTAAGAAAGCACAACCTCAATCTTCGCTGGATCTACTGAAAATCTAGCCTTTGAGATGACATGTCCTAGAAAGTTGACCTCTTGTATCTAGAACTGGAACTTTGAGATCTTACAACAAATCTGGTGCTCTCAGAGTGTGTCCAGAACTATCTATATATGATAGGAATGCTCCTCCTCTATCAATGAGTATATCAGGATGTCATCAATGAAGAATACAAAAAATTAATCAAGGTATGGCTGGATGATCCTATTCATGAGTCCCATGAACATTTCGGGGGTGTTGGTCATGCCGAAAGGAATAACCAAGAACTCATAATGGCCATACAGACAACTGAAGGTCATCTTCTGCACATCCTCCTCTTGTAACCTGAGCTGGTGATAGTCTAATCTAAGGTCTATCTTTGAAAATCCTCATTCTCCAATTAGTTAATCAAATAGATCTTCAATCGTCAAGAGTGGGTACTTTTTCTTCACGTTCACCTAGTTCAGGCACCGATAGTCCACAGAGAGTCTCAAACTACCATATTCCTTCTTGGAAAAAAAAATCGGGGCTAACCAAGGAGAAAAATAGGGCCTGGTGAATTCCTTACTTTGCAAGTCCTTTAGATGTACTCACAACTCTCGAAGCTCCGCGAGATCCATACGATATGCTGGTGTAGATATCAGTGTTGTCCCGGGGTACAATTTGACGTAAAATTATACCTCTCTGTGAGTAGGTAGACCCAAAACATCATCAGGGAAAACATCAGAATACTTGTCCTCCACTACAAGATAGCTCAGAGTCTCAACATCACCTGATCTGAGGGTAAGGTTATCCAACTTATTTATGATCGGCTAAAACCTCTTTCGGGTAAGTACATCATGCGCTTCAAAGGTTCCCTTCTCACCGATGACGGAAAACCTGGTCCCATCCATGTATACACACCAAACTTGGTGCCTAATACAGTTAATATGACCATGGACTATAGATAACCAGTCCATACCGAAGATAACATCATAAGACCTCGACGCCACTACTAGAAGATCCCAGTTGAAGATCTCACCACCTAGACTATGCTCACATTGCCGACCCCACTACGTAATCGTTGAATATTCTCCCGTATGAGTCTCTAGCTGTATGGATCAAGCCAACGGCTCTACCAGAATCTATGATCTTCGAACAAGGGCCATTGTAATATATGAGTCACTGGAACCTGTGTCTATAAGTACTACATCTAGGGTACAGTAGTCAGAGATCATACCTTATATTATCTTTGGAGAGTCCTGTTCATAAGCCTCATCTTCCTAGAGCTGAGCTCGTCCCTTTCCATGTACTCCCTATGGTCGGGGTGGACTACCGTGTGGTGGTGGTGGTAGAACCTCAAATCGCCACCCACCGCCTACTACACGGCCTGCTCCTCTGCCAAGTCCGCCTCCTGCCTATGGACCTCCTCGATCAAATGTTTTCCTTTTCCTAGGCAGTCCTTCGACTATCTTCTAGTCATCCATATGGTGGGTCAGGAAGTTGTGAGCCATGTGACCATGCTTGCCACATGAATAACAATTCTTGTTCATTGCCAGTCTTACTCTGTCTCAAGAGCCCCGCACAACCGACCTTGTATCCTACGGTCATCCACCTATAGGTCTGGTCCACTTGGACCTCTCCATAATCTGTCTGTTTCTGGATGCCAATGAATCTGCTACATGTCTTCTGGTGGTGGGTCTCGCTGTCGGTGAATTCTCAGCAAGGAATATCTCCACTAAGAGTGACCGCTCTAACACCCCTTCCTGCGTGGGAATGCTGAGAGTAAACATTGAAGCTCTAATATCATGTATGAGCCCCTGTTCGAAGGTCTGAGCCTTGAAGAAAGGGTCTTTCACTATATCAGTGGAGTAGCATGAGAGGTCAGTGAACCTTTCTGAATACGGAGCCGCAGTCATGCTACCCTGATGCAAGTGGAGAAGCTTCTGTATATGACCTGAGCGTAGGGTCACTAGGACAAAATCTTCCCTGAAAAGGCTCTTGCTGTCTTCCTAAATGAGATTCACTGCATCATGAACCTGGAGCATCAAGCTCCACCATCTACCCGCTACTGCCTGAAGGAGACTGGTGGTAAGGATCACCATGAGATCAGATGGTGTCCCTACCAGTTGAAAAACTCTAACCATGGCCTCCGTCCAGTCCTCAGCCACCTATGGATCTACCTCATCCTAGAACCTCAGTGGCCTCTGGCAGTAGAATTTGTGAAATGAGCTCAAGCGGTGTGCACCCTCTTTTGTTGTAGCTGGTGGCATCAGCTACCCAATGGGTAGTGGTGCTGCTGGTACACCACCTGGTTGTACTACTGCCGTACTGGGGCCCTGCACTAAAGCCTCATTGTAACGACCCAAAATTTCATTAATGGAAAATCCCTCTTGATCCAGTTAAATGTTTCTTTATGTTTTTATAAGATTTCAACTTCTTTAAGTTTTACGTTAAGATTTGTGACCGTTACTTTTATAGCCGTTGAACAGTGATCATCTGGGTAGTTTAAATATAAGGCTTTAACGAACCAATTTTCTACTCAGACAAAGGAAGCGATGGCCTCATCCAGTAGAATTTCCCCTTACGAAGCCCATTTGTCGGAGCTCGGAAAGGAGGTGGCGTCTTTGGGCTTTGCCCTTGACCAAACCCAAGCTGAGCTTCATCAAGTCAAGCTCGAACGTGATCGTCTACGGGAAAAATGGAAGTTGATAGAGATTACCACTCGAGCAATGTTATCCGAGCAACCCCAAGAGTCTGTCACCATCGCACACCTTACCCTTAGGTCTTATGCGGCTATTTTAAGGGGTTATGTAACAAATAAGTAGCACCCTGTTCATGTACATTATTTTTTTTATATAATAATGAATATAATTTCTAGTCATTTTTGATACATTATAATTAGTTTTTAAAGTACAAATGGTGTTTTTAGTTATTATTTAATTAAGAATTATATTTTATTAAATTAAAGGATTTTTGAATTAAATAATATTTTAATAAAATATTATTATTAATATTAAATTAATTTTTATTAAATATAAATGATCTTATAATTTTATGAATGCAATTAAAATTTTTATTAAGGTTTGAAAGCCATTTCTGTCAAAACCCGTGAATTTTTTATAAATGTCGGTTTTTATTTTAAAAGTGAAAATTCACATATTTAGAAAATTATTTAGATAAAATAAATATTATTTTTGGAATCAGGACGTCGAAATTATCCAACGGTGAATTTTTCATAATTTTCTGAGACAGTCAAATTTTTGGGTAAAAATTAAATACCATTTAAATATATAATGTGTTTTATGACATCATAATGACCCAATGGTGATGTAATAAAATACCATAATCCTTATGTTCGGCCAATATGTATTTTATCATTAAAATAATGAGGTTTTGGGTTTGTTTGACTCACTTTTCAAAGCATTAATGGAGCCCTCAAGACTTATTCAACACTTTGCCTTTTTAAATTAATTTCCATGGGAGTGTGACTCACCTCCACATAAGCAACCCTAATTTTTTAATAAGTTCGGACCTTGGCCTTGTAAAATATTGTTTTCCTTTTCCCTTTTCCAGAAACCATGGGCAAATACCATGGGATGGTTTGTGGTTTGGATTATTTTAATATAAGGGGTCCCAAACCTAAATAATAAAGAATTCTCTCACCTTTCCTATATAAACCCACCCAAGCTCCCACTTCCTCCTCACCCAAAGCCCTTGAAGTTCGTCCAAACTCTTCCCTACTCTCTCTAGAATCCTCTCAAGGTGCCCCAAGCTCCCAAGAAGCCTCTCACAAGCCTCTCTCTAGCCTTTGGAAGCACACTTCCAAGTAAGGGTTTTTCTTCCTTTCTCATTTTTGTCAATTTTCTTTAAGTTGTATTGCCCTTTTAATTTCATTCATGAATGTTGGGGTATGGTTTCGCACCTCTCCCATACTGCCCTCTTATTGTTTGAATTATGGGAGACCCCTTTCTCTCTCATTAAATACCTCCCATGTACACCCGTTACTATGCCGAAATTTCGAAAGGAACCTTTTTCTCCTCTTTTATATTCAAGCAATACTTTTGTATCATGAATCTAAATTCCTTTTCAATTGTTGAGACATGTATCTATATGACCTTATTACTGTCCATTACATGTAAATATGATGAGGAACCCCTTTCTCTCTCATCATCCTTTTTTATGAATTCTTATGTCACGCCGTTACGCTGCCGAAATCACACCGATTTTCTAAGCCAATATCATTGTGTAGTGAATACCATGCCCATTTCTCCATCAAGGGTATTCACCTTTGTGCACATTTACATATTGATTGTAAAGTTTCATGTATGAATTCCACATTCCTTTATCGTGGAATAAATGATTATGTTTTATGAATCCATGTTTTATGATCCATGTGGCACACTTATGCATGAAATGAAATGTTTAAGAAGGGTGCGCCCTGATAGCGCTCCAATGCATTGGGTAAAGTATAGTATTATGATACGTCATGTGCAATGAGTGTTTACTCATGCTAATTCAAGTGCAACGAGGGTTTACTCGTGCTTCAAGTGCAATGAGGGTTTACTCATGCTCCATGTGCAATGAGCCTTGGCTCATGCTAATTCAATGTTAAGTGTTGTTGCCACATTTCCATGTTATGATTATCATGCCTTATCATGCCTTTATGTTCATGTCTCTCTTATGCTCTATTGATATGCCTATTGCCTAACATGT
The DNA here is from genome assembly GCA_963277665.1 of Viscum album. NCBI lineage: Eukaryota > Viridiplantae > Streptophyta > Magnoliopsida > Santalales > Viscaceae > Viscum > Viscum album. The sequence continues at coordinate 178,246,249 of OY728159.1, read as the reverse complement.
ATTGTACTCCTCATGTTATTCATTATGTACTCCCTTACTGGGCTTTATAGCTCACCCTTTTCTTATGCATGTCCTCAGGTTATCCCATGCAATGCTAAGTACGAAGGAATGTAGTGGTCATGTAAAGGAAGTTTTCAATAAGGATGTTGTATTTCAAGTTTAAAGTTTTTATGTAATGATCCTAAGCCCCAAAGACACTAAACCTCTCGATCTTCTTTGTTGTATCAAGTGAAGTTTTATGTAATAAAGCATGTTTAAGTTGTAATAAAATCAGGGTTGTCATAGTTGGTATCAGAGGATAGGTTTAGTTATTTTGGGATTAGGAAACCCTAGTAAAGCCTTAGATACAAGACTAAGCATAATAAAAACATCCCTAAGTTTTTGTAAATACTAAGTAAGTGTTTTATCAAACAAATACATCCCTATTTGGATACGAGCAGGTAGAGGCGGCTCTGGCACAGATGTATCCTAGGGGTAAAACCCGAAAACACCGCTTTGAGCTAGACTCGAACGGGAACTGGTGCACGAAAACGGGCCTTGCTGCACTCTTGGTTACGACACTCCCGGGGGATATGTTTTGATAAATTCACAATCTTAGTATGAACCCTTATTAAGGGAAAAATGCCCCTAAGGAAATATGTTAGAAGGAAGATCATGAAAAGCCTGGATTGAATCCTATAGACTCATGAGTTAAAGAGATTAAAGTTTATTTATAAGTCATCAACTTTTGTCTTTGGATTACCCTTTATGTGTTACCCCTAACTTTCCTTTTATTCCAGCCAATGGCCGGTAATAGGAGAACTCGGGCTAACAACCGTTGTGAAGATCAGTGTGATGACTGTACTTATGAGATGCCCAATCCAATGGGAGCGGGAATCGCGAACTTTGTCACGCTTCTCTCTCAGCTAACTCAAGTTTTGAATAGAAACACTGGTCAAGAGGAACGTTCAACCCCCCCTAAGAAAGAACAAGTCGCTATTAAAAGCTTCATGAGACAAAGGCCTCCTACTTTTAGTGGATCATCCGATCCCACGATTGCTGAACAATGGATCAACTCCATTGAAAAGATATTCTCTATCCTCCAATGCTCTGAAAAAGAGAAGGTTCTCTTGGCGGCTTATCGTATGGAGGGTGAAGCTGATCAATGGTGGACGTTGATCAAAAATACGAAGCCTGAGGAGGAGATCGAGGCTTTGGAATTGAAGGTATTCCGGAAGATGTTTTTCGATAAATATTTTCCACGCACCCTCCGTCTTAAGATGGAAAGGGACTTCCTTTCCCTCAAGCAGAAAGATGAGGAATCTGTGGGAGCGTACGAGGCAAACTTCACAAGGCTTGCACGATACGCTTCCGGCTTTGTCGTTACCCCCGAATGCAAGGTTGACCGCTTCTTTGGTGGGCTGAAGCCTAGCTTGCGGAAAGCATTAGCGATCCGTGACTTCGACAGCTATGAGGAAATTGTCCGATGTGCCCTCAAGGTTGAAATGGAGATCGTGGAATCACAGGGGTATCATGGGGACAAGAAGCGGAAGGTGGACTTCAATGCTGGTGGTACGATGGATAAATCCAACGGCGCTAAGAAATTCCAGCACCCCACTTGCCAAAAGTGTGGAAAGAAGCACCCTGGAAATTGCCTTAGGGGGACAAGAAAATGCTTCAAGTGTGGAAGAGAAGGGCACCTAGCTGTTAACTGTCAGCAAGAAGGACCCGCGGCTGCGACGGAGGGGAGGAACACTCCGTTCGAACCTCAACGCGTTGTTCAATGCTTCAAATGCAAAGAACCGGGTCATTTTGCGAATCAGTGCCCTAATCCAAGGGTTATCGGAGGCAATCAACAACCTCCAAGACAGCAAGGAAGAGCTTTTGCCATCACTTCTGCCGAAGTGAACCCCGACAACGAAGTGGTGACAGGTACGCTAGTTATTCATTCAAGAATAGCGAACGTACTTTTTGATTCAGGTTCTACGCATTCTTTTATATCTCAAAAGTTTAGTAGAACTTCCCTGCACCACCACAAATCATGGAAGTAAAGATGTCGGTGAGTACGGCAAATGGGGCAATCATTGCATCCCATGAGTATAAATCCTCCCCTGTTATAATCTGTGGATTGAATTTCCCGGCGAATCTCGTCATACTCCCTTTGGTGGAATTTGATGCAATTCTTGGCATGGATTGGCTTTCCTTATATAGAGCCAACATAAATTGTCGGGAGAGGGAAATCACACTCCATATGGAGAATCGACCCCCGATTCTTTACAAGTGTCAGGAGGAAGATGAATCTCCTTTAGCTCCATCATCTCAAGCATGGATATTACTGCCTTATGAGCACGCATATCTGGCTCAGATGATTGAGTCCAAGGAAGAAACCACCCTTGAAGAAATGCCTATTGTGAGGGAATTCGCTGAAGTATTTCCCGAGGAACTTCCTGGTCTTCCTCCAAGAAGAGATGTTGAGTTCTCAATTGAACTTATACCTGGGGCGCTACCAATATCCAAGACTCCATATAGGATGGCTGTGGTTGAGCTTGAAGAACTGAAGAAACAACTACAGGAGAATCTGGATAAAGGGTTTATACGCCCAAGTGCATCACCATGGGGTGCACCGGTCCTCTTCATCAAGAAGAAGGATGGGTCAATGCGGCTTTGCATCGATTATCGTGAACTTAACAAAATCACGATAAAGTACAAGTATCCTCTCCCAAGAATCGATGACTTGTTTGATCAGCTGTGTGGAGCACAATACTTCTCCAAGGTCGACTTGCGGTCGGGATATTATCAAGTAAGGGTGAAGAAGTAAGATATCCCCAAGACTGCTTTTCGTACAAGGTACGGGCACTATGAATTCATAGTAATGCCTTTTGGACTCACCAATGCGCCAGCAATATTCATGGACTTGATGAATAGAGTCTTTAGAGATTACCTAGATAAATTTGTGGTAGTCTTTATAGATGATATTCTAATATACTCCAAAACCAAGGAGGACCATGAAGAGCATTTAAGAACTGTACTGGAGACTTTGCGTAAGGAGAAGCTCTATGCCAAGTACAACAAGTGTGAGTTCTGGTTGAAGGAGGTCTCATTCTTGGGCCATATCATCACAGGCAATGGGATATCTGTGGACCCCTCCAAAACAGATGCAATTGTGGGATGGCCGAGGCCAACATCGGTAACTGATATCCGTAGCTTCTTGGGGTTAGCTGGATATTATCGACGATTTGTGAGAAACTTCTCACGATTGTCCAACCCTCTTACCAAGCTCACTCTAAAGGGAGTAAAGTTTTCTTGGAGTGATGAATGCGAAGAAAGCTTCAAGGAGTTGAAAAGGAGGCTTATCACTGCACCTGTGCTCACTTTACCCACAAGTGGGGAGTTTTTGTGGTATTCAGTGATGCTTCGAAGAAGGGCTTAGGATGTGTGCTGATGCAGAATGATAAAGTGATATCCTATGCCTCAAGACAGTTGAAAATCCATGAGTGAAACTATCCAACGCATGATCTGGAGTTGGCGGCGGTGATCTTTGCCTTGAAAATCTGGCGGCATTATCTCTATGGAGAGAAATGTGAGATATATACTGACCACAAGAGTCTTAAATATATATTCACACAGAAAGAGCTTAATATGCGCCAGAGAAGATGGATAGAGCTCATAAAGGATTATGACTGTTCAATACATTACCACCCTGGGAAGGCGAACAAGGTGGCGGATGCCCTAAGTAGAAAGGATCCAGCAATTCTATCAATGATGAGAATTGAGAAGGATCCAATCTTCTTAGACTTGATGAAGATGGACGTGGGAATCATAAAGAAGGGAACATCATCAATCCTTTCACAAATGATTGCTCAACCATCTCTTTTGGAAAGGTTAAAGGATGCTCAAAAGGATGATGCGAGAATCCAAGAAAAAGTGGAAGCTATCAAAAAGGGAAAATCCTCAGAGTTTAATGTTAATGAAGAAGGAATTGTGCGGTTTGGGAAAAGACTATGTGTCCCATCAAGTTCGGAGCTAAAGAAGGAACTTTTGGATGATGCACATAGTTCAAATTTCTCTATTCACCCAGGGAGCACAAAGATGTATCGAGATCTCCAAGAAAACTTTTGGTGGGATAATATGAAGAAGGAGATCGCTGAATATACATCAAAGTGCCTGGTGTGTCAGCAAGTGAAGGCAGAGAGGCAGAAGTCTAAGGGGATGATGCAACCATTGCCCATATCAGAATGGAAATGGGAGAACATCACCATGGACTTCGTCACTGGACTTCCAAGGACATCCAAAAGCAACAATGCAATCTGGGTTATTGTGGATCGTCTTACAAAGACTGCACACTTCATTGCTATTCGAGAGGATTTCTCTTTGGATCAACTGGCACGGATATATATCAGGGAAGTGGTACGGTTGCATGGAGTACCACTATCTATTGTGTCGGACCGAGATCCAAGATTTACCTCTAAGTTTTGGAAGAGTCTTCAACATGCTCTGAATACTGAACTGAACTTCAGTACGGCCTATCATCCTCAAACTGATGGCCAATCCGAGCGGACTATCCAAACACTTGAGGATATGTTGAGAGTGTGCTCAATGGACTTTAAAGGAGGATGGGATCAACATCTTCCTCTAGTTGAGTTCTCTTATAATAATAGTTTCCACACGAGCATCCAAATGGCACCATATGAAGCCCTGTATGGGAAAAGGTGTAGAACACCGGCATGTTGGGATGAGGTCAGTGAACGTAAGCTTCTTGGACCAGAAATGGTCGAAGAAATGGTGGAGAAGGTGAAAACCATTCAGCAGCATATCAAGGCAGCCCAAAGTCGACAGAAGAGTTATGCAGATAATCGTCGACGAGACCTTGAGTTTAAAGTTGGAGACATGGTGTTTTTACGCATATCTCCGTGGAAGAAGGTCATGAGGTTTGGAAAGAAAGGGAAGTTAAGTCCAAGGTACATCGGCCCCTTCGAGATTCTTGATCGTGTTGGGGCTGTGGCCTATCGACTAGCACTTCCACCTACTATGGCCAAGGTGCATGATGTCTTCCATGTATCCCTCTTAAGGAAGTACATACCAGACCCTTCACATGTACTCTCTTCTGAGGTGGTACAATTAGAAGACGATCTTTCTTATGAGGAGCAACCAGTGAAGATCTTGGATCGTAGAGAAAAAGTTCTACGAAATAAGACAATGCCCCTCGTCAAGGTGTTGTGGAGAAACCACAAGTTTGAAGAAGCAACTTGGGATTCAGAGGATATGATGAAGCTAAGTTACCCACATTTGTTTTAGTGTGGGAAAAGGAAAATTTCGAGGGCGAAATTTCTTAAGGGGGGAATGTTGTAACGACCCAAAATTTCATTAATGGAAAATCCATCTTGATCCAGTTAAATGTTTCTTTATGTTTTTATAAGATGTCAACTTCTTTAAGTTTTACGTTAAGATTTGTGACCGTTACTTTTATAGCCGTTGAACAGTGATCATCTGGGTAGTTTAAATATAAGGCTTTAACGAACCAATTTTCTACTCAGACAAAGGAAGCGATGGCCTCATCCAGTAGAATTGCCCCTTACGAAGCCCATTTGTCGGAGCTCGGAAAGGAGGTGGCGTCTTTGGGATTTTCCCTTGACCAAACCCAAGCTGAGCTTCATCAAGTCAAGCTCGAACGTGATCTTCTACGGGAAAAATGGAAGTTGATAGAGATTACAACTCGAGCAATGTTATCCGAGCAACCCCAAGAGTCTGTCACCACCGCACACCTTACCCTTAGGTCTTATGCGGCTATTTTAAGGGGTTATGTAACAAATAAGTAGCACCCTGTTCATGTACATTATTTTTTTGTATATAATAATGAATATAATTTCTAGTCATTTTTGATACATTGTAATTAGTTTTTGAAGTACAAATGGTGTTTTTAGTTATTATTTAATTAAGAATTATATTTTATTAAATTAAAGGATTTTTGAATTAAATAATATTTTAATAAAATATTATTATTAATATTAAATTAATTTTTATTAAATATAAATGATCTTATAATTTTATGAATGCAATTAAAATTTTTATTAAGGTTTGAAAGCCATTTCTGTCAAAACCCGTGAATTTTTTATAAATGTCGGTTTTTATTTTAAAAGTGAAAATTCACATATTTAGAAAATTATTTAGATAAAATAAAAATTATTTTTGGAATCAGGACGTCGAAATTATCCAACGGTGAATTTTTCATAATTTTCTGAGACAGTCAAATTTTTGGGTAAAAATTAAATACCATTTAAATATATAATGTGTTTTATGACATCATAATGACCCAATGGTGATGTAATAAAATACCATAATCCTTATGTTCGGACAATATGTATTTTATCATTAAAATAATGAGGTTTTGGGTTTGTTTGACTCACTTTTCAAAGCATTAATGGAGCCCTCAAGACTTATTCAACACTTTGCCTTTTTAAATTAATTTCCATGGGAGTGTGACTCACCTCCACATAAGCAACCCTAATTTTTTAATAAGTTCGGACCTTGGCCTTGTAAAATATTGTTTTCCTTTTCCCTTTTCCAGAAACCATGGGCAAATACCATGGGATGGTTTGTGGTTTGGATTATTTTAATATAAGGGGTCCCAAACCTAAATAATAAAGAATTCTCTCACCTTTCCTATATAAACCCACCCAAGCTCCCACTTCCTCCTCACCCAAAGCCCTTCAAGTTCATCCAAACTCTGAACTACTCTCTCTAGAATCCTCTCAAGGTGCCCCAAGCTCCCAAGAAGCCTCTCACAAGCCTCTCTCTAGCCTTTGGAAGCACACTTCCAAGTAAGGGTTTTTCTTCCTTTCTCATTTTTGTCAATTTTCTTTAAGTTGTATTTCCCTTTTAATTTCATTTATGAATGTTGGGGTATGGTTTGGCACCTCTCCCATACTGCCCTCTTATTTTTTGAATTATGGGAGACCCCTTTCTCTCTCATTAAATGCCTCCCATGTACACCCGTTACTATGCCGAAATTTCGAAAGGAACCTTTTTCTCCTCTTTTATATTCAAGCAATACTTTTGTATCATGAATCTAAATTCCTTTTCAATTGTTGAGACATGTATCTATATGACCTTATTACTGTCCATTACATGTAAATATGATGAGGAACCCCTTTCTCTCTCATCATCCTTTTTTATGAATTCTTATGTCACGCCGTTACGCTGCCGAAATCACACCGATTTTCTAAGCCAATATCATTGTGTAGTGAATACCATGTCCATTTCTCCATCAAGGGTATTCACCTTTGTGCACATTTACTTATTGATTGTAAAGTTTCATGTATGAATTCCACATTCCTTTATCGTGGAATAAATGATTATGTTTTATGAATCCATGTTTTATGATCCATGTGGCACACTTATGCATGAAATGAACTCATGCTCCATGTGCAATGAGCCTTGGCTCATGCTAATTCAATGTTAAGTGTTGTTGCCACATTTCCATGTTATGATTATCATGCATTATCATGCCTTTATGTTCATGTCTCTCTTATGATCTATTGATATGCCTATTGCCTAACATGTATTGTACTCCTCATGTTATTCATTATGTACTCCCTTACTGGGCTTTATAGCTCACCCTTTTCTTATGCATGTCCTCAGGTTATCCCATGCAATGCTAAGTACGAAGGAATGTAGTGGTCATGTAAAGGAAGTTTTCAATAAGGATGTTGTATTTCAAGTTTAAAGTTTTTATGTAATGATCCTAAGCCCCAAAGACACTAAACCTCTCGATCTTCTTTGTTGTATCAAGTGAAGTTTTATGTAATAAAGCATGTTTAATTTGTAATAAAATCAGGGTTGTCATACTCATCGCTCGGTGGGCTGTCATCACGAACTCTAACTGGAACCCTAGCTGGCTATCTGTGTTGAGGAATCCAAAAAAGAAATAGGTTCTCCACTTTCATTATGTTTATACCTAGTGAGCTAACTCAAAGATATCAAAAAAAAACTTTTCAAAAATACATACGCAATCATTTTTTTCATGCACTGAGTCAGAAATCTAAGGTAAGGGTCCTGGTGTATGGATACGTTGGCCGCCGCACCAACACTGGATTCCCCAAACTGAAAACCACCCTAATAACACTTAACACTATTTCCACACAGAAAATATCAGAGTCCTAGACCTTCAATAGAACCAAACTCCTTCTATACCAATTTTTCATGACCCGACCTCTAGGGCTTGTGATGTGACAACCCCAAGTCTGCCTTCCTTAGGCCAAGGGCTAGCGACTTGCACCAGAAAGGCATATCCCTAAAACCGGGAAGGAATTACCTCAAAACCTGTAAAATCACCCAAACCAAGCACACAAAAAGATACAAGAACAAAGTAATCTAAATAGTAAACAGAGTGAGTACAGAAAGTAAAGGGGGAAAAATACAATCCCAACAGGAAAGTACAAGTAAAACTGGAATGTAAAAGTTAAACTGAAATCAGATCCTATGAAAACCAACCATGGATCCTTCCAGAAGGGAAGGTAAAACTCTCATATGGTCATCTCTGCGGTACGCCACGTCTAAGGTACACCTTTGAGCAGTCTCCAATCCTGGTACCCTCTTCCTCAGTCAGCATTGTCCATCATCTGCACAAGACACAACAAGGTGCGGGTGTAGCTCGTGTAGGCATGAGTTTAAAAATACTCAGTAGGGACATCGATACCTCCAAAGGTCTCCCAAATCCACAAAAGATAAACCACCAAGTAGGAAACAACATTCAACCCTACTAAGGTATATTCCCATACATATACCTATGTTATCAGGATATACAAATCTCACACAAGAGAAAAGAATACCACAAAGGTAACACCATGAAGGTAGAAGTACCACACAGGTAACACCACGAAGGTTGGAGTACCACATAGATAACACCACGAAGATATAGTACCACATAGGTACACTACGAAGATATAAGACTCAGCTCACACCAGGTATAAGTGAAGTATAGAAGTACAAATGATCAGTCACAAAGCTAGATCATCTTATTTTTTCAATAGGTATTGATGTTGATTATACGGAGTCAGAACCACACATGATCAATAGGTACTAACCCCTGCTATGACCCACACAAGATCTGACCCACCCGGAGTCGATAGGTTCTAACCCCTTCTATGACCAACACATGATCTAACTCACACAAGATCGGTATGCACTGACCCCCATCAGATCGCTGAGCGACGACCCACACAAGATCTGATCCACATAGGATTAGTATGCACTGACAATGTAAGATCACTAAGTGTGGGTCCACACATGATCTAACCCACACAGGATCGGTGTTGACCCACACAATATCGTTCGGTACTAACCTTCATATGATTTGCCTCTAACCTCCACCTCACTGCCAGCCACTGGGTTCCCACAAATAGCATGTTTGGTTGAACCACTCCTCAATATATCATTCATACCTCAATAGACATTAAGTTCCATAAATAAGTATCCCAAATGTACATCGCATAATAAGGTACCCAACGCAGTAGACATCACATTAATCAGACTCCTGAACATTAAGTTATTAGCATTTCCAAACCGAGGTCTCGGTCAGATTCAGGGTTCAATCCAACCCACCCATAATCAAAATTTATCCAAAAAATAATTGGATTATACCAAAAGTACCATCTAGATCCATGGATTCTGGTGCCATAGACAGTTCGTCAAATAGAAGTCCGGATCATAAGTTATGACCAAAGAGGCAAAACTGGGACCGACCGGGCCTGGGTCCGGTCCGACCCAGTCGGACTGACCGGGCCCGAACCCGTCTAGGCCGACCTGAGTCTAGTATGGATGTCCTAGCCGCAGCGGTCCTGGCCCGCTGGGCCAGGGTTTGGCCCGACTCATGAAGGGGCTGCCCATCTCGCTGACACGGCCCGCTCGGCTAGGTGGTATGTCGTGGTGGGGTCTGCCCTGACCGACACCCTGGGGAAAGGTGCCCTCAGGTATCTCGAATGGTCTATTGGACTATTCGAAAGGTGTGGTATTTGTTTGGCACGTGGGACCCACTGGGTGGTCCCTGTTGACATGGCTGGCTGGATGCCTGGTCGGTCCTCCTCCCAACGGCGTGACGGTGCTGCTGTCCACTCGTGGCCGATCGGGTTCTGACCGCCCTACGACATCCGCCACAGCCTAGCGACCACGGTCTCCATTTCCAGTAGTGCGAACGCACACCCCCACTTCGCCACGGGGGCCACCGCGACACTACACGGCCATGAATGGAAGGGCGCAGCCTCCTGCTCATCTGGAAGCACAGTTGCGTGCCACCCTATATCCACGCAGTCGGCCGGTGTGTCGGCTTCCCTCCTCTTCCACGGGTCACCACAACTTCGTTCTAAGACTGAAAAATATGACGACTGCATGTTCTCGATCCTCGGGTCGACAGATCCATGTCCATACGTTGCATTCAACAAAAAATTGTGTTTCCAGCATTATTAATTATTTGGTGTCGAAGAATGCACAAAGAATGTGCAAAGAACAAAAGAAAATGGTCATGGTATATGTGCAGAATGATGGCCATGTTTGTTTTTCCATCGTCATTGTGAATCAAAATTATGAAGAATCAAAAAATAAATTTAATCATACTTCAAATTAAAACCCCTACATTGTTTATCATTGGATATGGCTTGAGGAAAGAGATGAAGATGATGAAGTCGCCAATGTCTATTGCTCCCGCTACAAGCTCCAAAGTGGGTTCCTCGTTCTTGATCTAGAGAACATTCTTCATTAGAGTGGTTCTTCTTTAAAGGATGTTTCTATAAATTCTATCCTTTTCCAGTCCTTTTTCCCATGAGAGGTGAGGTTTAAAATTAATAAGATAAGAATTAACTCAATTAAAGTTGGCACTTTAAGTAGGTTATGGTTGGAACATTATGTTCGAAGGATTCTAAAGGTTAACTCACATTAAACTGGGAGTTCAAGGGTCAGGTGGTCCCCTGATTAGCCTCTAAAAAATTCTAATATTCATGTTTTATAATATAATATTCATGTTATTTATTAATCATAGAAACCATTATTAGTGTATTTAACACTTTGAACATTATTCCACATTATGATTGTAATTCCTTCTTAAAATTCACTATTACAAGGTACATTCTTGAACATCTCATAAAACACGAAATGGTCTTAATTTTATTTTAAAATTTAAATTCCATTTCTCTCATGATATAATAAAAAATTCATTCTTTTAGAGAACTTGGATATTCAAATTGGAAGACGACCATAGTGGGACTTGAACCAACATGGTTGTGGGCGAAGTGAACTGGACAACAGCCCAATAAAAGTACTGTAGAGGACAGTATGCAAGCCCAATGATTCTGAAACATTATATTAAGATATAGGATATTATGGGGAACATTTTATTAAATAGTGGAACAATCTAATTCGGACATTTTAATGGTGTTCTAGGAGGCCTAAGTTGATAATGAAATTTTGGGCCAGATTCCGAGGGCCCAAAAAACATCCCACCATTGTAATAATATCTCGTGAAAAGAATTTTATTTTGGGCTGAAATTTTAAGGGATTTTAGGAGAAATATAGGGATACACTTTATCCTTCTTTGTCCTAGTCTAATTCGTCCATATAGAAGGACCTTTCAGTGTGTCTTTTAGGTGGATGAAAGATGGCTGCCACTTCGGGGGAAGAGAGGAAAAGTTCCATCAACATTAATTGTCCACCCACCTAGGACAACCTGAATTAATTAAAGATACATGGGAAGATGGGGTGTCGGTCAAAGGATTCCTAAATGAATATTTAGGGCAGTAGTGGTGGAGGATTTAGGGATCTTGGAGCTTTGTTTTCATTGTAATGTTATTATGCCAATTTGTCTTTGTAATGTTCTTCATTATCATGTAAGTTGTTCGAATCATCTTATTTTTCAATAAAAGTTCTTCTTCATATCTTATTATGTTATTATTAATATCTCATTGATACCGTTTCTTCAAGGTGTGAACTTTTTCACACCAAACCTTTTGATTTTGTTCACACAACGGTGGAGTTATTGTTATTTTTGTTGTTTTTACTTCTTCAATTCCACCATCATAAGTCTACTCTCCACTTTGGTTGAAAAAATTTCATTAATGGAGGGCTAACTATTTTATGGGTTTATCCAATTGATTAGAAAGGGGATGGATTTTTTGTCATTTATCTCTCTCTAAATGTTATTAATTTCTTTTATTTGAGTTTCTTTCATTCAATTATTTTCTCTCTTCCTCTAACTTATTGAATTCATTCACCCCACTTTTATGTGCTAATTTGATCCTTTCCCATGGAGTGCTCATGAAAATGATCCTACAAGTGTATAGTTTATTAGAATGTGTTTTTGAATGAGTTTAATTAGAAATTGATGAGCTTAGTTTGAATTCATTGCATAAACCCTTCTCAAGTTAATGAAATTCAAATTGTAAAAAAATAATTCATCCAATCCACCCCGAGAAATAACCTCGGATCAAATCATTTTCTCATAATTTGAATTCACATCGATCTCTTAGTGATATTTTAAAATCCATATAAAATAATCCCAATCTGGCCACTTCATAGCCAAAAATCCATCTTTTTATATTGTGTGTCTAAAGGTTCTTCTTAGGTCACTGAGGATTCGACAACCCAAGCTACACTACAAGCGACCACATAACCCTTAAAACTTGGGTAAATTTGGGAGACACCAAATTTTGGTGTCGTTTCTGGGGACCCAAGTAAGTATCTTAGACACTAGCTTCCTTTTCTAACCCCACATTATCTATTCTCACTTCCATCTCTCTTATCTTTACCCCTTTCTATTTATATGTGTCCTGAGAATCTAGAATACAACATTCTTTCTTCTCCAATGTAGTATCTTCAAAATTCTCATGTTACAAACTCATGATGGAAGAAAATGGAAAATCAATATTGGGAAGCCCCTAAATTCGAGAATTTCTTTGATCAAACCAAGATTAATTACCACACAAATGGTGAGATGTTTAATCAGTGGGATGATGACTGTTTAAAGGATCAATTTCTAGCCCTATCGAGGATGATAGAAGAGATCAAACTTAATGAAGGTCACAATTTACAAACTCCTATCTAGACTAATATTTAAAAACTGATTGATCAATTGATTAATGAAAAGGAGATAATGTGTTCTGAGGTAGCATCTTTGAGATTAGAACTACATTGCATTAATACTTTTGAGGAACTAATCTATACACCAACTGTACATTCCAAAACCTTATGAGGAGTGTCTAGTTTCACATAAACCTATCATGAATTTATTGAAGAACCAACCTTTAGATTTGGGGTAGGAGAAGAGAATCATGAAATTGTTGAATGGTCATTAAATTAAGAAGAAATTGATTTCATGTATTCACAAGAGAGAAATTTGACATCGTGGATTGAGTCTCTTAAGTATAAATTTATTGACGATTTTTCAAAAACACAAATCCATGAACCATTGAGAGAAATAAAAAACATTGAGTCCATACCCATTCCTTACACTGTTCTTTCAAATTTTCTGGTTGAATCTTCTATTCAAAATGAAACAATTTTTTTGAGGAATTTGGAAAATGAAACTGAGTTGGATTCAAATTCTCATCCTGTGTCTTAATATCCTATCCAAACCGAGATCAAAATCATTTTACTTAATTCCACACTCAATTATCCCTTCATAGGATAAAATTGTGACATTTTAATTAGAATTCACTCTTATCTTGAAACCAAAAATTTTGGAATGATCACTGATGTCTTTGGTAAGACTATAGTGGAAACTGGATCAACCATTTCTGACATTCCTTGGATTTTCCCACTCATTATAGAACATAGGTTTGTACATGAAACAAATTCTAAAAAAATAATCATTCTAAATAAAGTTGTAGTAGAGAAATATGGGGTCCTTAAAATGTCTAAAGTTGGTATTGGGTAAGTTAGGGGTTCATGTCAAGATAGAGACGTTAAATGAAGGTGCTGCATGAGAGGCAACACTTGGTTTTCTTGGTTCCATTCATTTAATTAGCACCTCAGACTGTTGACCTGTTCTTATTTTATGAGTAAGGATGGGTATGAAAGGGGATCAACATATTCATCCGTGTCACATGTTGTGATCCCTGAGTAATACCTTTCCCAGATATTTAAGAGAAGACAATGTATCATCAGTTTGTTTTATTTCAATGTGTTTGTATGTTAAGAAAATACAAATTGAAAAACAATTCCTTAGACTGTTGACATGTTCTTCTTTTATGAGTAAGGATGGGTATGAAAGGGGAGGGCCATATTCACCCGTGTCACGTGGTGTGATCCCTAGGTAATACCTCACCCAGAAATTTAAGAGAATACAATGAATCATCAGTTTATTTTATTTTTATGTTTTTTTAGGTTAAATGAAAAATAAAAAAAATAATAATTTTGATTTTTGACATGTTCTTCTTTTATGAGTAAGGATGGGTATGAAAGGGGAGCACCATATTCATCTGTGTCACGTGGTGTGATCTATGAGCAATACCTTACCCAGAAATTTAAGAGAAGACATTGTATCATCATTTTATTGTATTTTTTTTATGTTTTTTAGTTTAAAAAATATTCAAAAAAATATATTATAATAAAAAATTAAGACACGTCATAGGTCATGGAGAGAAGATCCCCACAACCTTCCAATCCTTTGGGAATCAAACAAGGACTAAAGAAAGACTGTTGAATGCATTTTCAACATCCACCACCAGGTGACTTCATTCCATGATTTTAATTTTGAATGTCTTCTTGGAACATATATTCTACCCCTTCTATGTTTTCATTTCTTTAAACACTAGGGACAATGTTATTCTATGTTGGGGGAGATAAAATAAATGAATTGATTTTGTTTTCATCATAAAATGCGTGGAAGGAAAATTTTCATAAACCTTGGACATGATAACACTCATTACAAACTCTAAACTTGTATATCAAATAATTTTTCATTCCTTGATTCTTATTTTAATAAAAGTTTATGTTCATGTGCAAATATTTTGGGAAGTGCAGTTGTCCGATGTGATTTTTCACTGTTTATATTTTCATCCATTTATTTTAAAAAGGAACAATGCACGTCCTCTAGAATGTGGGGTATTATTTTGAGTTCTTATGGTCTATAATAAATTGCATAGGGTTGGTGATCATTTTAATTTTAACATGAGTATTCAAAAAAATCAATTGTGCATAGAGTAATGGATTGACCTAATATATGGCTTTAGGCACTTGGGGATCGTGACTCCATGGTTGACTGGGCCAGAGTTGGGAATTTTATCTCTATTTGTGGTAATTTTAATTTGTTTTTTATTGAGTTAACTCAAGATGATACCCGAGTATGTGAGCTTCACTTGGTTCTCTAAGGCCTTTGATCCTGGGATTCATCGGCAAAATCGTGCTACATGGGTTGACTCGACTAAGTTCAATTTCAATTACCATGGAAAAATTAAAACAGACAAAAAAAACAAAAACAAAAACAATAAAACAAATAAAAAGGAAAAAATGAATACTCATCTTAATATTTAATTTTGATTCCTCCCAGCGCTTCTATCTTTTCTCCCTCGACTGAAAATGAACCCCCATGTCTATTGTGACACACAAAACTTCTTCATTCTTAATTGAAATTGGATGAAATATGATGATGAATTTGAACAACAGAATGGGAATGGTCTTGAGATATGCCTATTTAAATATCTTGTTTTAAATTATTTTGATGGGTTTCATAATTGTTTGGTATGATATCTTTGGGTGAGAAATTTTTATTAAAAAGTTTTTGGAAAAATGAATTCAAATTTCGTATTTTTAAGATATATTTTGCTCGTGAACAGCAAAACTAAAGTTGGGGGGATTTTATTATCCTCTAAAAGAGGATAATATTCATTATTTATAATATAATATTAATGTGATTTATTAATCATTGAAACCATTATTAGTGCATTTAACACTTTGAACATTATTCCACATTATGATTGCAATTCCTTCTTAAAATGAACTATTACATAGTACATTTTTGAACATCTCATAAAACATGAAATGGTCTTAATTTTATTTTCATATTATATTTTCACGTCTCTTATGATATAAGGAACAATTCATTCTTTTGGATCACTTGGAGATTCAAATTGGAAGACGACCAAAGCAGGCCTTGAACCAACAAGGTTCTGGGCTAAGTGAACCGGAGAGAAGCCCCATAAAAGTACTGTAGAGGACAGGATGCAGGCCCAATGACTATGAAAATTTATATGAAGATAGAGGATATCATGGGGAATATTTTATTAAACAGTGGTACAAGCGAATTCAGACGTTTTAATGGTGTTCTAGGCGGCCTAAATTGATGATGAAATTTTGGGCCAAATGTTGAGGCCCAAAAAAACATCCCACCATTGTAATCATGTCTCGTGAAAAGATTATCATTTTAGGCTGAACGTTTACATGACCTGAGTAGAAATATGGGGATACATTTTATCTTTCTATGTACCACTCTAATTCGTGCATCTAGAAGGTCCTTTCGGTGCATCTTTTAGGTGGATGCAAGCTAGATGCCACTTCGGGGGAAGAGGGGAAAAGTTTCATCTACATTAATTGTCCACCCAACTAGGCCCACCAAAATTAATTAAAGACACATGGGAAGATGGGGACTCAGCAAAAGGATTCCTAAATTCCTATTTAAGGAAGTAGTGGTGGAGGATTTAGTGATCTTGTATCTTTTTTTCCTTTGTAATGTTATTATGCCAATTTGTCTTTGTAATGTTCTTCCTTATCATATAAGTTATTCAAATCATCTTAGTTTTCAATAAAAGTTCTTCTTCATATTTTATTATGTTTTTATTCATATCACCTTGATACCGTTCCCTCATGTTGTGAACTTTTTCACACCAAACCTTTTTATTTTGTTCACACAGCGGTGGATTGATCGTTATTTTTGTTGTTTTTACTTCTTCAATTCCACTCTCATAAGTCTATTTCCCACTTCTATTGAAAAAATGTCATCAATGGAGGGATAACTCTTTTATGGGTTGATTCAAGGGAGTATCGAAGAGATGTATTGGTTGTCCTTTATCTCTCTCTAAATTTTATTAATTTCTTTTATTTGAGTTTCTTTCATTAAATGATTTTCTCTCTTCCTCTTCCTTATTGAATTTATTCACCCCTCTATTATGTGCTAATTAGATCCTTTAAATTTGAGTGATAATGAAAATGATCATACAAGTTTTTAGGTGATTAGAATGCATTTTCGAAGGTGTTTAATCAGTAAGTGATGAGGTTAGCTTGAATTTATTGCACGAACCCTTCTCAAGTTAATGAAACAGAACTTGTAAAAAAATAATTCATCCAATCCACCTCGAGCAATTACCTAGGATCAACTCATTTTCTCATAATTTGAATTCGCATAGATATCTTAGTGATATTTTAAAATCCATCTAAACTCAACCCAAGTTGGCCACTTCATTGAAAAAAATCCATCTCTTTAATTTTGTGTCTAAAGGTTCTTCTTAGGTCTCTGAGGATTCAACAACCAAAGGTACACTGCAAGCGACCGCTTAACCCTTAGAACATGGGTAAATTTGGGCGAGACCATCCCCAACACAAAATTAAAAGGAGAGGTTTTCAGATCTAGTGGTACAAATCTCAAATTTCAAAAAGTATGTTTCACAAAGAAAACTAAAATGACATTCCCTTATTTTATTTTTCTTCTTTTAACTCTCCCACAAAAATCCAAAAAACTATCTTCCACCCTCAACCTACTACAGTCGAGGTGAGTGTCTCCTTAATTGAATATCAGTGTTGCGAGTTCAATGATGTCCTTAGATTTTAATTCTGAGCACCGGTTCAAAAGTTACAAAATACCACTATTGCGTTTACTAAATGTACCCAAAACAAAAGTTCAGAAATTAATTTCAAGTACACTCGGTCTCGGAATCACGCGCCGTCAATTTTTACAGACTCATAATTTTTCCATTTAATTAACAAAAATTACATGGAAAAATCCAGATCTTGACATAGCTAATATAATAATAAAAAAATTCCATTACAATTGGAATACCCCATCCCCCACGATAAAACTCAATGAATGAATCCATCCTTTGAACAGTCCAAAATCATGAGTAAAGTAGTTTTCCTTCCCATCCCAAGTAATCACCTAGATATTAATGATGTTCCCCATTTGCACTAGCCCCATGTCATAACCCAAAAGGTGTACTCTAATGAAAATATGATCACACACCAAACATGTATTCCATGTACCCATAAAACATTTTGTAAAATCCAAAACCCTCATTTTTTGTCAAAGCATTTTAGAAAACACCACAAGCGTGTCACCCGCAAGTCATAATTTAAATACAATGAAAAATTGGTTTTACCAAAAAGAATTTATCTATAATTTCCAATGAATGGTTAAAGAAAAGCATTTATGAATACAATCATTGATGTTTGAGATAATGTGGAGATAGAGATAAACCACATACTAAAAAAAATTCAACATAAAGAGTCATTCCATGATTCATCGATCTGGGATCTCTTTTTCATTCCTTTAATGTAACCAAAAAAAGATTCATTAATTTTTTTTTCTAACTCACAGATCATAGAAATACATCCTTGGTATATG
The DNA here is from genome assembly GCA_963277665.1 of Viscum album. Classification (NCBI taxonomy): domain Eukaryota; kingdom Viridiplantae; phylum Streptophyta; class Magnoliopsida; order Santalales; family Viscaceae; genus Viscum; species Viscum album. Next base: position 178,227,675 of record OY728159.1, on the reverse strand, counting down.
GTTTAACTTGAAATAAAAACTAATGGATAAATTAGATTATGAACTAGAATCATTTTATTTTATTCCCAAGGTCTGATGCTCTAGTATTTGATTAATCTAGTTTCTAGTGGGCGTAGGTCCCCCAATACTTCCTATAGTGGGTATGGGCATTAATGGAATGTTATGGGAGTCTAATTAGAATTGATGGGTGATGAAAATAAAAGGTTTGGATAAAATTGTGAGAATGCATGTTATGATAAAAGAGTTCATTGTTTGAGTGTTTGGGGTATCCATGTATGATGAAAATATAGTTGTACAACTCATATGCCCCCAAACAATTCACTCCTAGAATGAAATTCATGATATTTACATTGAAATGTTTCATATAATGAATTCACCACTCATTGTATGAACAATTACCTGATCAAAAATTTAAGCTCCTTCATTCCTATTCACCTCTGAAAACGTCATGTGAACCAACCCAAAAAATAAAAAATCAAAATAAATAGTATAAAACAAGGATATACCTCATTCATGAGGTTTCAGATGAACCTCATTGACAAATATTTTTTTTCTCTATAATTTCTATATCAGTGAGAAACTTGAGATAGTGATGCTGAAATATCATGATATTGAAGGCCTCTTGATATTTTCATTACACAATAACATACCACACCATCCAGTGTCTATCACCCTTTGAGTGATATAAAAATTGGTATCAGATTTAGGGTTACTATCTTGAGACTTTCTAGATCTTGTTGTGCATAATATTAATAAAATCCACATCAAATATATCCCAATATTTGATGGAAAAGGGTTTCACTCATGGAAAGAGAGGTTGATAACCTATATTATTTCATTCGGTATTTATGTTGTTGATTCCATTCAATATAGATTCACTTTGTGAGATTAATACTCTTATATAATGATTTGTGGAAAAATAACCCTTGAAAATGAAGGTAATGATAGAAATTGATTATAGTTAGACATATCAAAAAAATAACTCATAAAGTATATAGTTTTCTAAACTTCAAATGCAATTTGGAATAATATTCACAATATTTATGAAGGTAATGTAATTTTTAATAATGATAAGTATCAAATCAGTCAATAGAAGCTTAAATACATTAGGATTTATGAGGATGAAACTATCAATTAGTTATTTTATAGTGTAAATCTAGTTGTTAACAAAATTATACGGCTTCGATAAACATTTCAGGATGAGACTATGTTAAATAAACAGATGATAAACTTTCTTGATAATATTAATATAAATAATTCATCTCTTAAAAATATAGATCTTGATAACTTCACTATTGATGAACATCACTATACTTTGATCAAATACAGAATTAGAAGAGGGCCTACTCTAATGAGTAAAGGCAAGAAGGAAAAGAGAAATTTATTTTAAAAACTTGAATGATATAAATATAAAATAGAAAAAGGGATGACCTAATAAAGGATATGACCTGGGATATTATTGTTAAATTAAGTCAATAATGTCTAGAAATTTCCATGTGGTGTAAGAAGTAAGTACAAAGGTAAACTACTTTTTAAATGCTTTAATTATATAAATGTTTGTCATTTCTCTACTAAATGTCCTTTGAAATTTATAAAATAAAATAATAATAGTGAAGCTTAAAAGAAAAAAAATTATATATCTCCCATATTCTGAAAAAATTAGAATATCAAACCTAGTTGCTTCTTAAGAATCTTTATATTATATAATTAAGGCATGTTAGATAGGGAATTAAGTGGTGATGTGGAAGATTAGAAACAATTTTCTCAAATATTTCTTGTGTATCAAGAATATGAAGAACAGGTGAATCTATCAGAAGAGGAATCTCAATACAGGGTGATTACAATATAGTGCAACATGAGACTACTAATGAATATACCATGATAATGTAAATAAAAATGTGATTAAAATAAACAAGAATGTCTAGGGAATACAACACCTGGTTAAATGAAACATAATAAAATAAAGTAATTTACAGTATAAAAAGGATTGTCTAGTAAATATAATAAAAAATTTGAATATTGATATTTATAAAAAGGGAAAAATTATTGAAGACATGGCTTCCACCATTATATTGAGGGAATATGAAGTAGAATAAATTATATTTTTGAATGATGAAGTTATGAAGAATAAAGAGAAAATATGTGAAACAAAAACATTGGTATTGCGATATAATGTGAATTTTCAATGAAAGCTACATTAAATATTCACTCCAAAAAAAGTCTGGTCTAAAAAGAGAAAGTATATAGTACAACATTATAAATGTGAAACTACTTCTACTAAATAGACCATTGATGTGATACTATGTGGAATATTTTGAATTCCCTAGGAGGAGGTCAAATCTTCTAAAATATAGAATGAAAAAAATTATGTAAATGTTCTAGTAAGACCCACATATGTCCAATGAAAACACCAAAAAAGGTTTTAAAATGATTTTAACCTCAAAGTAATAAAAATAGGGTAAGATATGAAACTATTCAGTAGTATATATTTTTCCGAACATAAAACTTCAAGGTTATTACTAGTATTGTAGTTGGTTTTTCCATAAGTATTAAAAATATTAGCATAACATGTCATTTACTAGAATAATAAGGGATCACGAATAAATATGGAGAAAAAATATATATGAGAACTAATAATTGATCAAAAATGACTAATAAAAAATATATATATGAGAAACAAATTTAACATCCTACAATAGGATGGTGGATTCTGTGATCAAGAAGGAAAAATTTCATATGTATTGTTTTATTTTATTTCAACTCATCCAAATTTCTATAAGACTCATAGAATCAAAAATAATCATAGTCATTGTAGGAATGGGGAAAATAAAGTTGAAGTTGGGTATAAATTTTGTAAATCAATGTTACCATCGATCATGGAATGTGGTGGTTTGTCTCACATGGCTGGGGACTATAATAATCTAGAGAATGTTTAAGAAATATGAAGGATGATCTGTGAAACTTGGAACTAATGACACACAAAATTAAAATGTGTTGGAATAAAAAGTATTGGAAAATAATCAAATCAGCCCATATAGTGTGTTGTTTTTATATGGGCTAAAACATAATCTGTTGAGTGTACCCCAACTATGTGATGGTTTAAATGATGTTATTTTACTGAAAAATTAATGCACGGTCAGTAGAATAAACTATGGGGATATGGTAACTTGAGTTTTGGTAACTTTGATAAATCTTTTGGAATTTTGTGTTACAAACATTAATTTCTACCTAATTCAAAAAGAAAAAAAATGAGTTGAGACATAGGTCAAAATAACATGAAGATTATTATTCAAGAAGTAGTTGTATGTAATTTAACCATTTTAAAAGATGAAATCACTAACAATTTTAAAACATAAAAGGGTAAAATTGGGAATAAAAATCAAAAGGTATGTGATATCCAAACATCAAAACATCTCGAACTAATTCAAATTGATGTTAGGGGTCCTATGAATAAGTGTTCAAAAAGTGGTGAATGATATTTTATAGCCTTAGTATATTATTTAATAAAAATGACATGAATTACTTTTGTGAATCACGTATCAGAGGACTATGACAGATTCAAAATATTCAGAAGATTGAAGGAGAAGTACCTCAGATTAGAATTGAAGAAAGTATGGCCATAAAATGTTATTGAATATGAATAGATTAGGTTAACTGAATATTTGAATAAAAAATCATTAAATCATAAATTTAGTGACCCATATACTCCTTAAAAATTGGGTGGTGGGGAAGAATAATAAAAGCCTTGTTGATATGGATATAACCATTCTTATAGAGAATGATACATTATGGGATTACTAGTTACAATACATTACTATAGATTGACTAATTTTGGATCGATGGAATAGAAGATGAAACTTAGATATGAATCTCTATGATATTTTGATGAAGAAGAAGCAGAATGTAAGCATTTTTGACAATTTTGAAGTCTATTTCTTATCCAGATGAAGGAAAGAAATGGAAGAATTTTTAACGAAAAATATTTAGAAGAAATGTTTTAGTATATTCACCAAATTTATGTTCATGTTGGTGTTACAAAAATAGGTATTAAATGATTTTTGAAATTGATGAATTGGTAGTTCATGAAAATGAAGGATTCAGAAATACTATTAGATTCATTGATGAGAATAATGTTATCAATTCTGAATATATTGAAGAAAATAAGAAGCACAGGCATGCTAAGACTATGGAAACAGATTATACCCTTATTAGTGATGAATAATAAGTGAAAAAGTTTCATATATGAAGTGAATGTTTAATAAAACTAGTTGATATTTATAATATTACAAATGATAAAAAATTTAAATATAAAACAACAAGTTTTACTATTGAATCTAGTCCTATTATCTTTCTATCACAATTGAGTCAGATTCCGTGGGAGAAGATTTTTAATATAAGTAGTGGGTCCAAGATATGAAAGAATATACATACCAAATTAGAAAGAATGAAACATGAGAGGTTGTTCACACACCCACAAAAAAAAGGTTATTAAAGAAAAAATGGGTCTTCACAAATAAACTAGATGAGAATGGTTAGGGTTCTAGAAACAAGGAATGAATTGTATGATTTGGATACTCACAAATTTAAGGGGTTGAATTTGACAAAAAAATTTCTCTAGTAGATAAACACGAGTCCTTTGGTATATTAATAACAATATAATCTTAAATAAGTTATAGAATATTTCAAATGGATGTTAAATTAGCTTTTTTGAATATTGATATTGATGGGGAAGTGTATACATAACAACCTAAATGTTTTATGTGGGATTATAATAAAAGAATGATAGGAAAATTATAGAAGAAATTTTATGTATTTAAACAGTCTCTAAAGGCCTAACATATCAAGATAGATGAATATGTAAAAAATATGAAAATTTAGAATGGGATGGTGGAAAATAAATAGTATGTAAAAAACACTAACACCACATCACTTTTTTGTGATTGTGTATATTGATTATATAATCATTGTTAGTAATGTAGAATGTTTATGTGATAATTTTCGAAGACATATGAAATAGTGGTTTAATATTTATATTCTTGAAAAAATGATATTCCCCTTGAGTTTCAGGTTACCCATACTACTGAACAGATCTTTATTAAATAAGAAATGTATGGTTATTCAATAATAAATAAGATTTATATGAAATAATCTAGAGGTGTTCCTAAACCAATTCAATGTGGAAAAAACAATGTAAGGATGATGGGGTACAAGAAGTAAAAGTAAAACAATTTAGAATCTTTAATTTAAGTCTCATATTTTAGATAGCCATAAGACAAAATATTGTATATGATTTCACTATCTTTTCTATGTACCAATATAATCAAAAGGATTCACACCTACTTGAAGAAAAGTTAATCTTGAGATACATATCTAAAAATTTAAATTATAGGATGATGTAAAAGAAGATATGTGAGAAACCAATAATAGTATTTTCTAATACTTACTGAGTATGATATATTAAGGATAGTATGTCCAGGCTTGGTGGACTGATTTTTATTGGAAGAAGAAATGTTCCCTAGAATTCAAATAATAGAACACTCATTATTTCATTCTCATCTAAAGTTCTGTATGCGGTAGGAATATATAATTCTCTATAGTTGATATCGTTGAAGATATAACATCACTACTTTAGTGTTGAAGCTATGTATCCTCTAGTTTTGGGGTCTTATAGTCTAAGTGTGTTTAATCATTCCAAATAATTGTATAGTATTCAAAATTCATGAATATTGATATCATGTATCAATTTCTATAAGAAATTGTGTAAGAGAGTATTTTGATACTGGAGTTTTTCCTTCCGAACAATAATTAGTTAAATTTTCACAATAACCTTAAATACAGAACATTTTGAGAAGCCTCAGTTGTATTTGGGAGTGAAAAAGACCCATATTCATTGTGGTATTAATGTTTTGAGTTCCATACTATATTATTTAATTAATACATTCTCAAGTTAATATTTTCTCGAGGGGGTAAACATTCTCTCCTTGTGTGTTTGTTTTTTTTATTTTTTATTTTGAGTTTCATAAGAAAGAATCTGGAAGAATATTTTACTTCTTGTTTTGGTATGTTTTTTTAAATATCATACTTGAATTATGGTGATCAATGGAAAAAACGAATGTTTGGTTTAATAGCTCTAATTTTCTATAATATTTTAGCTCACATGGACTTAGATATGACTATGTTATGATTTTTTCCCATATATAGTTGAGTATTTAGTTTAATACAACCCAAATTATTATTTTTTTATATAAGGGGGAGGGATGAAAAAATTATTGTGAACAAACCAAAAGGGGGACTCTGTTGAATCTATGATGATAATGTTTTATTTATTTTAAATTTATGTTAAGTGTGATGATTATTGTGTTTAACTTCAATAGATACAAATACAGGCGATGATAACACTATCGACAATATTCTTTCATATGTTTTGTGATTAGTTCATATGTGTTGAAGATTTATTCAATCATCTATATGAAGAAGACTTAACATGTAAACTGACATCATGAAGTGATAAGTTACTATGACTATCTTACATGGTAGGCCATATGAACATCCTTGACATGCCATATTTTATGAAAGCTTCCATGAGTGTTTCACATGGTCATCTACCAGATGGATTGATTGTGAACTAATCAACCTTGATGAAGATCTCATAATAATATATGTATTAACATGAGCAGGTTGACCTTGATCTACACACCTACCACATGAACAACCATGACCTATCAGGAGAAAGTAAAATCTACCACATGATGAATTAAGATACCATGATGAATGAATGGATCATCTATAATATTTTCATGATATACTTTATGAAGGAATGACATACCATGATATGTGATACAAAATGAACACTCATCCTACAATGAGTGGAATAAAATATAGGAATATGAATTAGAAGAGTATCAGTTTAAAATGTAGGAAATCTTAAGGATATTCATATGTTTTGGTTCCATATAATATTGTTACTCATGTTTCCAAATTCCTCACATATGAGGATACCACCACATATGTGAATATTCACATATGTGAAAATCGATGTATTAAATTTTATAGAATGTATGCTAATTTAGAAACATCATCAAATTTACATAATTGAATTCACATAGTCAATGAGAGCTCAGGGTGGTCATGATTGATTTAATTAAATAATAAATTAGTTTTCATTTTTTTATGAAAATATTTAGTCTATTTGATAAAATACATGCATAATACATGCATAAGGAGAGGTACATGGGTGTTTTAATGAATGAAATAGGAATTTATTTTGGTGATAATATTTTATGAAGTTGATAATATATGACATATTTACATTAAATACATGAAAAACTACTATGAATATGTGGATATTATTCACAAAGAAAAAATTGGTTTTACAGATAAATATTGAATAATAAATGTAAATAACAAAATTTATGGGGACAAATCCATTGGGTGATTAAGTGAGATTAAATAATGAATTAAAATAGGAATAAATATTCATCCTTTTGGGATTTAAATAAAATAATGAATGAGAATGAATGCGATTAAAATATAAATCAAAAACTGAGAAATATTCTAATGTTTTTAATATGATGATTTCATACCATCGAAATTTATGTAGATATACAATATCATGAATAGTGTCAATTCAAACTATGTGAATAAAATTTTAATTCACTGAATAAATATATGATAATAATTAGAAATAAAATTTATTGAGATCTTTGAGTGAGAATAAGTGATATTCCATTGTATCGAGGACTCATTAAGAATGGACAAGGAATATTTTTTTTGCATAGTATAGAAAACATATCATCATTTAGAGTCCATTTGAAGGCTCATATTCTTATTTGAAACCACTTTTTATAAGGATAATTTATTTTTTAAAACATTATGTGATTTTTTACTAGTTGTTTCTAGTAGATTGTATGAGCTCAATGTCATATACTTACTCAATTTCCTTTTGATAATAATAAGAGAAATACGGGAATGGGGTCATAACCATGAAAAACATGGTACACAGTCATCTACATGTATGACAACCCCATTAATTTAATTTTTTGTCTATATAATTTGTAAATTAGTGAGAAATTTGAGAGTTATACTATGAATACCTGAGAGTGAAGGGTTCTTGTTATCTCAACTAGGTTAAAAACCCTAATGGGGGGGGGGGGGGTTAATCAGGGTATGATTGATTAAAATATCTTCACATTAAGATCTGGTTTAGTCATTAAAAAAACTATTCCCACCCTTTCCCAAGGAAATGTATGGAATTAAAATAAATGAATGCATGAGACACATAAATTTTTCTTTGTCTAACCTCACTGGGATATGTCCAAGGAGCATAAAACAACAATGTGCTGATGTACCAAATCAACTAAGGCTCAATACCAAAATACAAGGTTTGGGATGGATCATTTATATTCCCAAGCTCAGTTCTATTACAGTGTTTAGGTTAAGCTCATTGCTTTCCAAAGGGTTACTCCCTACATTTCTTTTGATGGATCACTACTAGTTAAAAGGATCACATTAATCCTCTTCCATTTCTCACTACTCTAGAAAGGATCCACACATAGTTTATGGACACATAAGTACCTTAATTATCAATAACGAATGAATCCTAAACTATAGGTATATTCTCGGTTAAATTTATTTCAGTGATGTTCTTTAATTCATATGAAAACACCTAGATGCAGCACATTGAATTTCTTGGTAACTTGACTGAAATTATATTTGTTATAGACAATGAAATTACCTTCACTTTGGAGAGATCTTAATGTGATTCCAAGTCTTCCTTTCACTACATTAAATTTAGTAGTGATTAAACTCCCTCAGAAAGTGTTGCTGAAGAATTTAGAACCTCTTACTTATTTTTCTCCATTAGATTTCAGATATGATAACGATACTGATCACAAGGAAATGTAGGAACATATTTCCATGAGAATAATTATATTGTGATACCCTAGTGTGTAACTCCTTGTGCATATCCTAGGGAATATCCTAGGGCATACCCTTGCACGAGATCCTATCATGTAATTCCTTGCATGAGATCCTGGTGCGTACCCTTTTATGAGATCTTAGTGTGAGACCTTGGCGTGAGATCTCAGCATGAGACCTTAGAATGATATCTTTGTTTGAGAACATGGTGTGAGATCCTGGCATGAGAACCTACCATAAGATCATTGTAAGAGACCCCTTTTTATATTTGCTTGAGATCCTAGTGTGAGTCCCCTTTCTTACTTTTCACAAGACATTATTTAGATCAATTACAAATCTTATGTGATGTCAATCATGTATATTCCTTCATAATAAAACTCTGTGAACCTATTATTCAATATCACTTAATGATCCTATTTCGCGATATCTCACCATGTTTCTTATTCTAGGACATTACACAAGATAAATCTATTATGAAAAAAATTCTCAATGTTTAATGATGGGTTAGGAGTTATTTATAGGCATAAAACCAAAGCCTTAACTCCTAAAATCATGGAGTACCATCTGGATCATCTAGATCACAAATTTTGTGAACCTCCTAGGGAGAGATCTAGGTACGAGTTCCTCTCTATATTTTTTGGAGATCTAGGTGTGAGTATGGTTTGATCTTTATGCCAGATCCGAGCATGATATCGAATGACAATCATGAGTGCTACACGATATCCCTTCATGAGATCAAAAGTCAATCATGAGAGCTGTGTAAGATCCCATAGTGAGATCAAAAGACAATCATGCACTTAGTTAGGTCTTAATGCGTGATCAGTCCATACATTCGATCTCCATGAGATTTGTCCATCATTAACACTCTATAATATCAGATCATCATTTGTGCTCCGTGAGATCATTTTAGCATTCTTTCACTATAAGATCAGTTCAGCATCCATGCTTGTCATGAGATCAACTAGGTTTCCTTTGTGCGAGACCATAAATTCACACATTTTTCAAGATGAGAAATTTTTTCTTTCCACGAGATTAGAAGTCATTCTTTTACCAAGATCTGACATTCATTATTTCTATGATCTCAGACATTCACGCTTTTACCGAGATCCAACATTCATGCTAACTCTTCATTCCTTCTTTAACAACCATCCATTGTCAACAACATCAAACCTTTTTAGCAAACACAGTCATCCCAAAATCACCATCATGGGGTATTTTTTTCCTAATAATGTACCCATTTTGGTTGGTTGACAACTCTTCAAATTTTGACACAATGTTAAATCCTCTTCCATCTTCTACCAAAAATTCACTTTTTTAAATTCTAATAGTGATAATAGATTTACTCAACACACACTATATTATCACATGAGCTATGCTCAATGTGAGAAACAAAAATAGCATGAAAAGATCATTAATAAAACACCTGATTTAAAAACCTACTCATATAATTTCATCACAAACCTCATATGTTGTGGTATATATCCTTTGATCGATCATATTTATCATCATCAGATTTCAAGACCCCCCCTACTTCACTGCTCCCCCTATTAGCTTGTCCACCTATCATCTTCTACCCCTATATTGATTAATAAATATTCTCCCCTTTTACAATCACAATTTATCTCTTTTGTTAATGAACCTTAAGGTTACTTCTTTGTGGTTTTCAACTGGGTGAAGAAAATAAATAAACATATTAAGGAAAAAAAATCAAACCTTAGGGAGAGGGGGTCCCACATTCGCACATTTTCATGTTAAGGGAGTCGACTAAAATCCATGATCCAATCGATGATGTTCAATTACTTATTTGTGTATGGACTTTGTCCGAATGTCTACATCATGTTGTTCTTTAGGAACATACTCCAACTTCATAAGCCCTTGCTCCAACTTCTTCTTGATAAAATGATACTTCATATCAATGTAAATTGTTCTGAAGTGATGAACTATATTTTTTTACTTATATTTATATCACTTTAATTATTGAAATGGACTCCAATCACATACTTCACTTCAATTACCATATAATCAAGTTACTTCTTCATCCACATTGACTATGTGTAAGCTTGAGTGGCCACAATATATTCATCTTCTACAGTTCTCAAAAAAGGAAATATTATTTCTTGTTTAACCTAGAAATACACAATATACCAAGATATAATATAACACATGACATTTATTTTCAATCATCAGTTGAACCAGCCCAATCTACATATGTATAACCTAATAACACTTACTGATTTTATCCATTGTACAAAAAATCAAAATCCACCATCCCCTTGATATAGTGAAGTATTTATTTACTGAAAGTAAGAAGATTTATTTAATATTTATTTGATACAGTTCTACTTCGAATGTGGAAAATAATATTAGGTCTTTTTATTCTCAATTATAATAGATTTCCATTGATTTTTCTATATTCTGTAACATTAAATCCATTGCCTTAATAATCCCATGATAGATTCATCTAGGTAGCCACTAGAGTCGTCATCTCCTTGTGATTATCCATTCCAAATCTTCTAAAAACCTGATTGGTATATTTTTATTGGGAAGTGAATGTACCATTATTTTCTTGTGTTACATATAAACCAAAGGAATAACATCACTTCACCAATCATTTATATTTCAAACTCACTTTTTATGAATTATGCAGACTAATTTCATTACGCTTCATCTGATCCAATGAATATTATGTCATCAATATATTCCAGCACCAAAATACTTTGATTATTTTCATTGTTGACATATAGATTGTAATCAACTCCACCACACAAAAAACCAAGCTTCATAAAAAACGGGTCTAGTATTCAATACCATGCTCCTGGTGTTTTCTCCAACATGTATAGCGTCTTCTTTAGCCAAAAAACACTATTCTCATATTCATGAGGGAGAAAACGATATGGATGATAAATATAAAAAACATCTTTCAGAACCCCATTCAAAAATGATCAGTTTACATCCATATAGAAAGCTTTGAATATTATTTTCACTCCTATGGCCGTAAATAATCTTATTATCTCTAGCCTCAAAATAGATAAAAATGTTTTATCAGCATCGATAACCCCTATTTGGGATTACCCTTATCACCAAATCATGATTTATATCGAATCAATATTCCATATTCATTCATCTTGTTATGAAGGACCCTTTTGGTTCAATTTACATTTATATTTTTCGGTCTCGAGACAATCTTCCATATCTGATTATTCTCAATTTGTTCAAGATCATCATTCATATCCTGAACCTAGTTTTCATATCCATCTGTTTCCTCAAAACATTTAGGCTCTACCTATGATATAATATATTCTTTATGTAGAGTCTTCATCCTCCTTGTACTCACTAACACTATCTGATCACCGATTATATTTTTTCTTTCAATTTCACCTCTCTCTTTGATCTATATAATGAAACTGATTTATCATCATTCTTTTCATTATCCGAATCTTGTTCTAATTTATCTTCTAGAACTGGAACATCCTCTAATTTTATTATTACTTCATCACTATACTCCTGAGGGTTATCATGTATTTACTAAAGATTATGATCATTCTCTACTATATTTACATTATGGAATTCACTTACATTTCTTAGTCTCTTATTAAATCATTTATATGGTTTTATTTACATTTAGTATCTATGAAATATCCCTTAATCTTCATGGGACTCAAACATCCTATGTTTCTCTGTGTTGAGAATGAAACAGTTACTTCCGAGGACTCAAAAGTAAATCAATATTGGCATATTTTCATACCAAATCTCATATATTCTACTATCTTGTTTTTGAAATAATAATGCTCTATTTTTTATGTAGACTAATGTCTTCACTACTTCATTCTCCAACATCTGTAGAATATCTTTTTTCAATGAGCATTGTTCTATCCATGTTGTTGCTAATTCAATTTCTTCTTTAATTTATTCCATTATTCTATGGATCTCATAATGATGAAACTTGGTGCCTTATCGCATGTTTCTGTAGATAATACTCCACTTTTCTATTTGTGAAATATGTTCCATTATCGGTTTGGATCCTCTAGATTTTTTGACCTAGCATATTATCAACATCCATTCTATATGTTTTAATGATACAAATCCCCTCATACTTGTGATTCATGACTAAAACCCATTCTATTATACTAAACTCATCAATTAAGAGAACATAATTTCCCTTTCCATCAATATATCTTGGTGAAATAGGTCTCCACTCATCAATATGAACCAACAAAAATACTTTTTTAAACTGTTATATTTTTTCTTACATGTATTTTGAATGATATTATGTTGTTGACAAGCTTCATTTGTATGAGTAAAGTCATTTGATAAACTTGGGAGGTCACAAGAAGTATTCTATTTAACAATATATTCCAAGGGCGTTTGGATCATTTGACCAAGGCATTTTTGACACAACTCGTTTTCTTATACCTTGGATAGAAAGAATATATCTTCTTCTCCACTAACAAGGTAGAGATTTCATTTTTTGCACCTTCACTATTAAACAAATACACCATATATTTCAATGATGACACATAATTTCTTGTAATAGATCATGGAATGTACTAAATAACATGATTGACTAACACTTATTAATTTTTGACTGATACCTTCAACAATAAAGATATTTCAACCTATAATGTCTTTTACCCAAGGAATTCATTTTCCGAGCCAATAATTATAAGTCCCTAATCATTACCAAATCATAAAATATCTTCTTTATCATATCTGTTTCCATTCACTAGTTCAGTGTTTTCTATCATATAGGAGGTGCATCAACTTTTAATGATCCATATTCCATAGCAATGTGATGCTTTAAAAGAAATATTTCCAACCACTACATGTTCATATATATTCTTTATTATTGATATTTTTAACTTCAAAACCATTAGAGATTGATAATCATAGTATTCCACAATTTATAATAGAACATCTTCCTTTTATAGAGATGAAACTTTACATTGCATTTTTATGAAATTTATTATTCATTTAGCTACTACATATGATAAAATTTATTCTTCTTCAGAACATTCAGCCACATTAATGATGAGAAGTATCTTCCCATGTGTCAGAATCCACCAAATCCAAAATAGAGGCTCTTAAATGATGTCCTGGAGTATTTTTCTCTATATGGATACCACTTTTGGTCTCATTACCTTCTATACCTCTTATCAATGGGGGATAAATTTTATTACTGTCCCATACTTCCAAAACAATATCATAAAATGAGGGTTGAATTCCTATGTGTCACTACTACACTATTAGTTTTCCCTTGGGTTCTAAGAATATTCTTGTTCTGATTCTCATCCAAATAAATCTTTAATATTGGATCGGGTTCCTATGGTCTCACATCAACCATTACAATTCTTTTGTTTTCAATAAATTAGAAAAATATCTATAAAATTTAGATCACTAATTTTATTGTCCTAAAATTCCTTTTTTTCTTTCACCAATTATTCAAACTCTACATTTCCATTTTCTACTACCTTTGATACCTTTTTTGTTAGAGTCAGTAGTTTCTCATGATCATTCCCATTATTTCATAGGTTGATAACCTCTACATCAAGCCGTTTGAAGATATTTTCTTGATATTTTTCAACACTATTCAAACCATTGATCAGTCTCTTTTCCATCAACATTGATATTATAATCACTAATTATATCTGAGCATTATATCTGTGAATACTTGTGATTTTCAAATTCATCTATCAGCTCATACTTCTCTTTATCCTGCTCCTATGTAATGAATTTGGCAGCACAAACCACCATGTTTAGTTTCTTTTTTTGGCTATCCAAATGTATATATATCTAAGAGAAACTTATATTTTGACCAAAAGATAATATTTTACTTATAATTATCCTTCATTATATTCTATTTCTTCCCTTTTTTTGAATATTTGAAAACATCCACCACAACATCAACATAATGATCCTTGTAGTCCCCTGACTCTTCCACCTCATATTCTTCTAAACCATCATCGTCTTTTGAATGAATAATCTTATTTTGGATGAAATTTTTATTACCTTTCACATAGAATGAAGGATTGTTCATGGTAATTTTAATATCATCCTTATAATCCTATTTAAACATCATAGGGAACCATGCAGCAAGATTTCCAACCTTTCAACATCAAAATCAGGCAAGGGGATGTTTCCCTTTGAACTTTCCATTTCCTCTTTGAAAATTTTCTGAAATAAATGACATTACATCATCTATCACTTCTTCTTCCTACCCAATCATAAATAGTGTGATTCTTCATGGACATGAATGAAACTTTCTTAAACATCCCCTTTTCTATTTAATCATTATCATCATTTCTCATCTCGTATGAAACAAGGGTACTATGAAAGCTATCCAATGTTATCTCCTTTGGATCATTATCTTACAATACATTTTTTTATTAAACATAGGTGTAAGTCTTTACCACATGCATTTGAGAATATTTAAATCTTTATTAATTTATCCATGACCACACATGTCTTCCATAATAACATTCATCCACTCAAATAATTCATCCACAGACATATTATGGTGCATTGCAAAATCTTAAAACTTATTCATAGAACCTATAGAATTGGTTCTCTGTATTTTTAGTCTCCCACATTAAATTTTAGTATCTCTTAAAATAGAAAATGTGATGACATTCATTACTACACCTTCGTATAGATAACAATAGAGATGGCTCCCCCTAAAGCATTGACTTCATTGACATCAGCATGAAACTCCCTTATGTACAAATATGATAAATCACCAATGTCAATACTGGCTAAAATTCTAGGCTTCACTACCATAAAAAAATCCATTCCAAAATATCAGATGTAGTGCTGCATATAATTATTACATAATTGAAATATTTGTCCATTGAAGATCAGAATCAAGTCGTGATTAACAAATTCCATTTATTCAATTTAAATAACCAATAAATTTAAACATTGAACACTGATTAAAATTATTAATGCAACTAGGTTATATACCCTAAGGGGGGAATCCGGGTATGATAGATTAAAAAAATTCCCATTTTGATATTGTTTGTTCATTAAAAAACACTATTCTATCCCTTTCATACAGCAATATATGAATAAAATTGAAATAATGCATGAGACCCAAAATTATTACTTGGTTTACCCTAACTGGGAAAAATTCAAGGAGTATACAATCAAAATGTGCTGATGTACTAAATCCACTAAGGCATACTTCCAAAATACAAGGTTCATGATAAAACAATTCTATGCCTAGGCCCAGTGTATTTACAATGTTTAGAGTTTGCTCACTAGTTTCCCAAGGGTCTCTCCATAACTCTATTTTGATGGATCACTACCAGTGGAAGGGATATCCTTCTTCCTCTTCATTTTCTCACTACTCTAGAAAGGATCCACACATAATTTATGGACATGTAGGTCCCTTCATTATCAATAAAGAATACATCACCAATAGTAGGTAGATTCTATATTGAAGTCCGTTCTGGGATTCTCCTTCACTCCTTTCAAAACACCTTCATGAAAAACCTTCACATTCTAGATAACTAGAATTAACTTCTATTTTTCCATAGACACAACAATTACCTCTTCCTTGTAAAGATATTAAAATGAATCCAAGTCACCCTTTCACTACATTGAATGTAGTAGTGAATAAACTCCCAATGCAAATTTTGTTGAATTGTGAGAATCATATATGTTCTTATTATACTTAGGAATTAACATATTTTAATGATAATTTTCATTGGAAAATTTAGGCACATATATCCATGTGAGAGATTCTAGTGTGATATCTTATGTGAGACCCTAGCATGAAACTCCTTGCATGAGATCTGGGAACATACCCTTGCATGAGATCGTAGAATGTAACTCCTTATGAAAGATCCTTGCTTGTACCCTTACATGAGAAACTAGCATGATACCCTAGTTCATGATCTTGGTGCGATACCCTAGTGTGATATATAGGCACGAGACCCTGGCATGAGATTATAGAGTGAGATCCTAGAATGTGATCCAGGCGCGAGGCATCTTTCACACTTTGCATGATATCATTTTGTGAGTCCCCTTCAACAATTTTCACAAGACATTTTTTAGATCATTAAAAACACATACATGAATGTAATAGTATATTATTTGTTTTGAGATATCTTGGTGATCCTCTTTTTAGATATATATTTTTTAACCTCTTTCATGAGATCTCTCTTCAAACATTATTCACGGACATTTATTTAGGTCAATCATTCGAGTAAAACTTCATTAGTGGTTAATGATGGCTTAAGAGTTATTTATAGTCATAAACCAACCACCTTAACTCCACAAATCACATACAACAATCCGCCTCGTCATCATTACATGATCTATTATCCACATAACGTGAGATATGTGTGTTAGTGTTTCTGGTGATTTCCTCGAGATATGGGCATGAGTTATATTCAATATTTTTGAAAGATCTATGCATGATATCTAAAGAAAATATTGAGAACTACGGATGATCCCTTAAAAATATCCAAACAAAATCATTAGTGTTTTACAAGATCACATATCGAGATCAAAATAAAATCATGTGCTTTACGAGATCTCGATGCGATATTAATTCAAATATTCATGCTTCGTGAGATCATCCCACTATTCACACTTTGTGAGATCTGTTCAGAATTCACAGTCCTTGAGATTAGTCCAACATTTGTTCCCCTAGATATTATTTCATCATTCATTATTTTTGTGAGATAAAATGGTTTGTATTTGCATGAGATCATACAATGACACTTTTTTTGAGACCATACTTTCTCACTTTCCATGAGATCAGACAATAGTTCTTTTCATGAGATTAGATATTCGAACATTCTGCAAGACTAGACATTCATTCCCTTCCTGAGATCAGACATCCATTATCAACCTTCATTCATTCATTGACTCTCAGCCTTCAAATAAAACATCAATTTTTTTTCTATAATCACAATTAACATAAAAGCACCATCATGGGGTATTTTTTTAAAATAGTATTTGAAATTTTCTATACACACAAATCTACCCTCAATTTATTGTGTATCACAGTTTGATTTATAAAGACCTTTAACATTGCTGATGTATAAATGGAGGTACCCTTACATAGCCTTTTATAAAATGCATATATCCCTTACAAAGTGTATGAAGAACATATCTAGACTTTACAATATATATCATCTTCCTTAACAAAACTTGGTTCACCCATACGTAGCCTTTGGAATATGGGAGTCACCAAGGCATAACCTCTAGATCTTTGGGATACCCTTACTGATCCTATAAAATGAGACTCTTACCATTATATAACTTTGTAGGTAAATTAATAACCTTATATGAGTCTACATTTACATTTCCCTAAGATTTTGGAAAAGAATGACACCCTTTCACAGTCATTCTTCTTTTTTCCAATGAAAAACTAGAACAACCCCTTGAATTCATTTACACAAATTATATCCTTTAATATTATCAATAAACCATGCACTATGATTATAAACACTAGATTCTTTTTGAACCTTAATACACCCAATATTCAATAAACATGAACATAATTTGATCAGAACAAATTTAGTAAATTTGATAGGAGTTGGAGAGCATCCCCTAAACAAACTCATAGCTGGATCATTTGAGAGTTAGAGGCCCCATCATTATCTCGAATTAAAACCCTACCCAAAAAAACTAAATCTAGAAATTGATGAAAATTCACATTCATCCTTTGAAGACTGATTGACCTATATGGACCTCAAATTTGAAAATAAACTTCAATATATTCTTCGAGTATGCATCCTATATGCACCATCTCTTTGAAACTTTAGCCGAGGTCATTGTCTCTCATAAATAAATTTATTAATTAGGTGAGCATTTATTTTATTACTCCTTGATCTTCAAATAAAATGTTTTTTCTTTAACATTTACCTACCCAAACAAATGATGATCCAAATTCAACTTCCATATAGAAGTTGTTCGAGGCTTAGTTCAGTCTAATTTGAAGAATTATAGATAATTTATAGCTCTTTTTAGTTTACTTCTTCAATGAATGGGTTCATTTGTGGTGAGAAAGTTTTAATGAACACCAGAAGTTCCCAAAATCCTTATATCATGCTTCCATGTTACAAATTTCACTATAAAACATCTTGGGATGAGATAAATTCATTACTAATTCTCCATTTCGAGTTTCTTTATCCAATTTCACAGACAAAACCTGATCTATAAGTTCAATTAGGCTTCTAATTTCCACTGATTAGTAGTATATCTGGTTGTATATCTCCCAAATAGGTTGAATTATCAAAATAGTGTGGTTATTGTAGTTTTTTCGCCTACATGGAAGGTTTTTCCATCTTTTGAAAGGTTTTATATAGTGGCATGAGATCTTCAATCACTTTCATTCACTGAAACACACGATTAAATTGTATACACATGATTGAGTTATAGTCTAGAGATAGATTTATTCAAATGTAAAGGTCCACCACATTTATTCTTGAGTTTGATCGATTTTGTACATCTAGTTGAATTTGGTGTGCCTTGGACAAGCTGAGTTCCTAAGGGCTAACCATTATGCGGGTATCCATGGTTTTTTTCAGTCATAATGTTGGATCTAGAATGTGTGGTACATTTATGTAGTGTTTCAATGATACATACGCAACACTTATGCTGTAGGTTATTTCCTTACATATCCATTGGATCATGTCATATACCCTTACATGGTTGGATTCTTGACCTTTACCCAATATTTGGTGGTAAGAAGAAAATTTATTCATACTACCTTAGAGGAAGATCCACCTTTGTCTATTCATTTTAAGACCTCATTTACCCTTACATGTGTATGATTGGAGGGCCTTAAACATTTTATAGCCTATTTTAACGACATGTAGTAAACACCCCCAGAATGAGGGAAACATAAAACATGAAAAATCACAATTTCCTCAAAGTCCTTATAGATTTTATGTTCAGAAATGATTTAAGAAAAATTATAAATTAAATAAAATTACAAAACTCAAGATCAATGTATGGTTTGTAATTAAAATCCAAAGAATGAATAATTTATATAAAAATCATAATTTTATCCATTCAAAAAATATATTCTAGATTTTACAATGTAAAGAAAATCACTTATATACTCATTTTTTTAATTTAATTACTGGGTTACATATTAATTAAATGTAATTCAAAATATAGAAATTTTTGCTCAAATTTGGGTGAGAGGACCGGGCCACAAGGGGCTGGGCATGGGGAACAAGGTGTGAGGAAATATATATGAGAATATGGGAAAACATACATGGGAACACAGATCAGGGCACCTGAATGGACTTTGGAATAAATCCTTTATATAATCCCAATATCAAATAAGCATAAATTTTGATACGTAAGACTATTTTCTATCCACGACCAGTCAAGTAGAAGAATTTTAATGAAATTAACCATTATATTTGAGTTTATACACTATATTAATAGTTTTAAGATATATATAAGTTTATTGAATTCCCAAAAATTGGGTTTTAGGGCTTTGCAACACTTTTCCATAGTAATGGGTGATATACATGTCCTACTCCTAGTGGGAGGTTTTCACCACTACATCACCAAACCAGGGTATGTTTCTTAGGAATATATATCCAATGATTAGTTATATATATTATAGAACATATAGATCCAAAATTATTCTTCTTCAACCATAGTTATACACTTTACTTAAACTTTAATTGTGTTTTGTGGGTGAATATCTCATCATGGCTTCTACGGTAGCATGTGGGCCATAGTTTTTAGTGGAGAACGATCTTTAATAATATTATAACTATAGTAAAATGATCAAAAATTCATTTTTGTCTCATAGTATTGAGGAAAAAATTAATTTAATGCTCAGGGTATAATGAATTATTAGAAGTATCTACTATGGGTTAATTTTTATTTTAAATAGATTAGTTAGAATAAAATGACCTTAGAATGGAAAGAGGACATGTTGTCATGTTAATTCAATGAAAAATACCAGTATTAATTTCTAATATATATTAATTATCCAATCTAAAATCAAACCATGTGGTGTTTGGGTTGATAAAAAATGACATTAATGTATTTATTTTAATATTTATCCATAAAATGAGTGTTAAAGGATAAAAAATGAACAAACAACGTCTTCTTATTTTGAAAATATTCTAAAATGTTATATGGGTCATTTTTTATATGTAGAAATCAAATATAAAAAATATTATATTTGAGCTATTTTGAATAATTGAAACTTTATTTTAGTATTTTTCTTATATTTTTAGTAGCGAACAAATCATTAAGAAGAAAAAATTGATAACAGTGTCTGTTTTTCATAAAATGTTAAGAAAATGGCTCTTCATCTATTTTTCACTTTTAAGAATGGTGCATACATTAATATAATATAAAATGTTATTTTTATGATTGAAAGTGATTTTTTCATATTAATAATCTGTTTTAAATGCTTAATATGTGTAAATATTCATAAATAAAGAAATAAGATCAATTATCCATGTATAACTTCAAAAAAACAACGATCAAATTATAATCATTATGAAAAAATCATGTATATATCTATAATTTTTTCTTATATATATTATCTAACGTTTCATTTGATAATTACTATTCTTTTCTAATTCTCAAATGATCACAAAATGATATAAAACAATTATATAGCAAAGTTAATATTTGTGAAAATTTTAAAAAATGATAATTAAACATTTGTGACTTGTAGGAACAGACCATGAATGAATCTCACATTTGATGTTCTCAAAATACTGAAAAATATATTGTAACAATTAATATACATTTATAACTATTAACACATTATAAATTTTTTAAAATCAATGAAATTATTTATTTTTTGTGATTTTTTTTAAAAATGGTCATTTTTCCATTTATAACATATACTAAAAGATTTTTTAGTAATTCAAAATTCCATTTGATTGGTATGTTAAATTTTTTTCCAAATTTAATAATTATTACAAATTATAAAACATTTATAACATAATAAAAAAATGAGAAAATGAGATTGATTTTTTATCTAAATAGTGAAAAATATTTCTAGGACGATTCAAAATTATATTTACAAAATACACTTGAATCTCACTTAAAATATTCACAATAAGATTGAATATGAATTCTAGGCATTGATATACATACATATATATATATATATATATATCTAATAGGTTTAAAATGTAAAACAATGACCCGATTAGTATGGTTTTCTATATTAATATTGAAAAAAATCATAAATTTATTATATGTAAAAATATGTTTTGCACGAATCTTTTATCCAAGATGTTTGGTATAATGGATTTTACTTTTAAAAAATTAATTTTTTTAAATAGTCAAACAAGTGTAAAACAATATAAAATGAGATAACATGATCAATTTTTTATGGAAATCTATAACAACAATTCTTAAGCCATTTGTGAATTGAATGAAAAATTTATACCTGAAAAATTTGAGTTTCTTATAATACATGAAAGTATATTTTGATAATTATTGTGAATTTTTAATGATTAATTAAAAAAATCAAAAAATGGGTGAAAAATCCCTCATTTCTATGAAAATTTCTTAAAACAACACTAATTCCATTTATCCATCAAATCAAATTATTATTTCATTTTCAATTAATGCTATTTTTAGATGGGTTGTGAGGGAACCCTTAAAATAGCCCAAAGTCCAAGTACCCTTATAAAAGAATAAATGGGTTCCCTCAAATCACTACTTCATTCTCTATATTACCACATTATAGTACCGTAGGCAACACATCAACATGATAACCATCTCACATGTAGTTCCCTCTGTCATTGGTAGCCTTCAGGCTCTATGAGCTCTTACTCCACACAACATCAATCTAGTACTAAGTCATAGTGTTACTACTTATATCCCCATGATTAGGAATATGTCATGGATCTCCTCCTGAATTCCTAATTCAATACTTTACCTACATGGTGGTCCTTTTTTTAGTGACATGGTTGTTTTCTTACACGATGTATGACATTCTTTCATTGTGGTGTCATCAATATTTTCCCCAAAATTAGTGGCCACTATGGTTTGGACCCTGATTCATGCTATGACAAGGAAACCTATATCAGTTATCATAGACCCAAACCAATATTGGGTCATTTAATAATTTTAGGAAAAAATAAAAAATATAATGAATATAATGTTCAAGGTTCTTAGTATGATTAAAAGTACATAAAAATTTTATATTCATTTTTAATTACTAAACAATCACAAATTGATTATAAAATTACAAAAATATAGGTTTACCCCCCCATATGTCCCAGATCCCAGTCTTCCCCCAAGGGAAATGTTTCAAGGAAGGACAATGGTGAAGATTCATGAGATGATAGGGATGGTATAATGGTTGGTGCTCAAGGAAAGGTGAACGTTGGTGTTAAGGTAAAAATGATGATAAAGAGATTGGTGTAGGTTAAGAAGGAAATATTGATTCCATAATTTCTTCCCAAGAGACTTGATGATCCCATGTTAGGTAAGACTATTGAAACATTGGAAGGAAATTTTTCACTCATTTGATCTCTATGTCTAGATATAGATCTACTAGTAAGGGTGGGTCATTTACCCATCTAGAATACTAATAAGGTTGTATAACTATCTATCAAATAGATGATGTGGATGTTCAGAAGGATGATGTTCTTATAAACTAATACATATATGGGATTTATAAGTGATAGAAATTTCCTTCATCAGTGCTAATTTTTTTGATGTTTTAATTAACTTTAAAATATAGAGGCTATTATCATCACTAAAAATAGAACTTATAAAATATACCTTCATTGATGATAAAAAATGCGTTGATATAGATGGCCCATTAACATCTCATTTTTTAGACATTATAAAGGATTAACTTTATAATAATTTTTTATATTGGGGATGAATTTGTGTTTTATGAGTGATATTTTATGCACTAATAAAAGATGTTTTTATTAGTGTTAGAAAAAAAACTATTCAAAGATCAGTTTTAGAAGTATGCTCCTAAAATTTACATAACACTTCATGAACAAATGGTGAAATTTAATTTCAATTAAATTTACCATATAATACACAAAAAAACCGTTCATAAATTTTTATAAAACTATGAACCATTTTTATGTACAATTAAATTTGTATGTACAATTACATTGGTAATTATAGTTATATTGGTTTGATTATAATTTATTACAATCATCAAAAATTCGAAAGAATTGTTTTGTTGAATTTAAATCCCCCTCCCAAGATTGTGATCATGTAACTAGATGCTGAAAAACCAACCCTTGAACAAAAGTGTGTACCAGCATAGACATAGAGTTATTATGTTATTAATAATATAAATAAACTATACTAATCATAAATATGATACAATGCATTAATTAAATGACTCTTTTTTGATAAAAATATACACTTTGAGTCAGACAAAGAACACCCAATTTCAAATTAATTTAGGTTGGTTCTTATACATCACAAATTATTTTTGGAACATTGTACAAATGTATCTATGAAATATGAGTAAATTTTCATAGTTTTTAGTATGAGACACAAGTTTTTATTTTAAATGTGACTTTTAAGATGAAAACATGAACTATATGTCATTCCAATTAAACCATGTTTCAGATTTGTATAGAACTAATTACTAAAAAATTAAAATTGATTATGGAAAATTTTAATAATGTATCATGACAATAAAAGTGAGTTTTCTTTGTTTTCATTGACTGATGCTTGTTTTGAACTGAAATGTCACTGGTAAACTAAAAACACACTCTTTGAGTCACACAAGGAACAACATGTGTCAGATTGAGGTGAGGATGATTCTTGTATATGTAGAATGATTTATGGATCCTGTTCATAATGTTTCAAGGAAATCCATGATTTTTTCAGTACTGAGTGTTTGATGTGTGTTTTAAACTAAAATGATGATTTTAAATTAAAATAAGTACTTTTAGTCCTACTGATCACACTGTATTTTGAACTAAATTAAGGATAGTTATTTAATATAAAAAATAACTTATAAATAATCTTAATAAATATTAAGGACAATCCAAATGGGTTTTTTGAGTTCTCAATGAGTGGCACATGTTTGTTAACTAAAATATCTGGTTTAAACTAAAAATATATATATTGAGTCATACCGCGAGCACCATAGGATAAATTGATGTATATTTATGTCAAACACATATAAATTACTTATAGATATATTTCATAAAGTATCATGTCAATCTGATCATTGTTTTCTTAGTTTTGTGTTTGTGATGTGTGTTTGGAAGTAAAATGCGACTTTTAAACTGATGACAATGACATAGAATCGCATTTGGAATACCATGTGTTAGAGTGATGTGAGTATGATTCATACATGTAAAAAATGACTTTAGGGTCATTAGAAAAAGGTATAATTAAAATTCAATCACGATTTCTTGGTTTGCTGTAATTGACACGCGTTTTGAACTAAAATTTCACTTTGAAACTAAAATAACCCACTTTGAGTCACACAATGAACACCGTGTGTTGAATTAATATGAAATTGATTATTTAATTTCAAAAATGACATATGAATTTTTTTCCTAATGTATCATGAAAATTTAATCATATTTTCTAAATTTTTGAGTATGTGATGTGTGTTTTGAAATAAAATGTTGATTTTAAATAAAGGAATAAACATTTATTTTTACCATCCACAATAGTTTTTGGAATTAAGTGAGGATAATTATTAATAATAAAAATAGACTATTGATAATTTTATTAAAATATAAAGATAATATGAGTGTATTTTCTTTATTTTTAGTGAGTAACACATGTTTTTGATCTAAAATGTAACTTTTAAACCGAAAACATTTACTTTGAATTGTACTTAGAAGAACATGTTTCATATTGAGGTGTGATTGATTCATTCTTATTAAAAACAACTATTGGATAATTTTAATGTATTATTAATACTATCTAAGTGAAATTTCATGGATTTGAGTATGTGATGTGTGTTCTGAACCAAAATATAACTTTTAAAAAAACACACAATTGGAGTCTTACCAAGAAAATTGTTTGCTAAAGTGATGTGAGACTGATTCCTACATATCTCAAAGGAATTATATATTATTTACCAACATTATAAATATAATTCATGTGAGTTTTCATTGTTTTTAAGGAGTGATGGACATTTGGAACAAACATGTCACTATAAAACACAAAAATGATTTTTTAGTCATACTTGGTACACCGTATGCTAGATTGATGTGTGGTTGATTCATAAATGTAACATGTGACATATGGATAGTTTTAAAAAAATATTAAGATAATATGAGTATGTTTTATTAGTTTGGAGTATTTGATGTGTGTTTTGAACTAAAATACTTATTTTAAATAGAGATATGCACTTTAAGTCATACCGACCACATCACATATAGGTCTAATGTGTGTTTAATTCATAGATAATAAAAATGAATTAGGGATAATTTTCTCCATGTTTCAACACAATGCAATGTATTTTTTTATATTTTCAATGACTGGTAAATATTTTTGAACTAAAATGTCCCTTTTAAACTAAAAACAAACTCTTTGTGTCATACTAATCACATTAGGTGTCATATTGATGTGTTGTTTATTCATACACACAAAATGAATTATTGATTCTTTTTCTCATGTATAATGTTATTCAATCTTGATTGCTTAGTTTTGAGTGTGTGAAGTGTGTTTTGAACAAAAATTTGATGCATAAACATAAAACTTTGGGTCATATAAGGAACATTGTGTTTCTATGTGAATTTGGGAAGATTCATATATGTCAAAAATTAATTATAAATAATCATCCTAGATTATCATTAAAATATAAGTGATTGTCATAGTCTTCAATGATATATGACCATTTTGAACTGAAATGTTACTTTTAAACTGATAACAAGAACTTTGAGAAATATTAATCACACTCTATGTCGTATTTATGCATGGTTTATTCACACACATGAAAATTTACCTATATATATTTTTATAAATATATAAAGATAATATAATTACATTTCATTGTTTTTTATCTTGTAATGTTTGTTTTGAAATAAAATATAAATTTTAAATAAAAACAAACACGTTTAATCATACTGCCACATAGTGTGTCAGATTGAGGTGAAGTTCATTTTTAATGTCCACACATTACTTATAGGTCATTTTCCTAATGTATCAAGATAACAACAGATGGTTTTCCAAATTTTTAGTGAGTGATGTATATTTTTGATCTAAAATGTCACCTTAATACTAAAAAACATGCACATTGAGTGAATCTAGGGACATTATGTTATAGATTGACATGTGGTTGAGTTGTACACATAAAAAATAATTATAGATAAATTTTCAAATGTTTCATGGAAAAACATGTGTGTTTTCGTATTTTTGAGTATGTTATGACTGTTTTAAATTAATATGTTTATTTAAAATACAAATGTGCACATTGAGACATATTAGACACACCATGCATTTGATTAATGTGAGGTTTGTTCTTACATGTTACAAATGAATTATGGATCATTTTACTAATGTATTAAGATAAAAAAAATATTTTTTATGTGTTTATAATGATCTTTGAGCATTTGGAACTGAAATATCAATTTTAAACTTAAAACACACACTTTGAGTCATATCAACAATACTGTGTTTTGAATTATTTTTTATTTTATTTTTACAAGTCCAAAATGACTTGTGGATTGTTTTTAAAATTTATTAATTCAATCCAAAAATTATTAATTACTTTTGAGTGTGTGATGTGTGTTTTGAACTAAAATGTCGATTGTAAATAAAAATATGAACTTTTACTCATACATGACACACCACGCGTCAGATGTACCTGAATCTGATTCCCACACATGAAAAATGACATATGGAATATTTTCAAAAGTTATAAAGACAATTCAAGATGTTTTATCAGTTTTTAGGGAGTGATGATCGTTTTGAACTTAAATTCCACTTTTATACAGAAAACATGCACTTTGAGTCATATCAGGCACACTATGTACTATATTTACTTGATTTTGGTTCCAATACATCACTAATTTATTTTAGTTCATTTTCTTAATGTATTGAGACAATATGAGAAGGTTTTATCCATTTTGATAATGTTATGTGTATTTTGAACTTATATGTTAATTATAAATAAACAACATGTACTTTCAAACATACCAATCATACAATATTGTGACCTATTGTTTAATCATACACATTAAAAAGGAATTATGGATTTTTTTCCATATGTGTAAGTCAATACATGTGTGTTATCATGTTTTTTATAGAGTGAAACATTTTTCAACTAAAATTGATTTTTTTAAAATGTTAACACTCACTTCGAGTCATTACAGTCACACCATGTGTAACATTACAATTCAGTTGATTCATATATGTTAAAAATAATATATTTATACATTTTTAAGAAAAAATATTGTCTAAAAACCATGCCATTAAAAGGTCTTGTACATAAAATTTAATATACTGCATCACTATTAAACAAAAAATAAATCAAATTAAGAACCAACAAAACTATGGTTAGAACAAATAGTAACTGAGGGCATCATCCATGTCAAATCCTTCATCAAGAATTTATTTCCCTATAAGAAATTACTATATATGAAGATCAAAAATTTCTTAGGGACAAATATATTTTCTATAAAGGCCACAATTCATGAAATATATGATAATTAACTAATAAAGTAGTAGATAAAATTATAATAAATGTTTCAATAAAATTAGCAGGAAAATGTTTTGGAAAACTTACTAAATAAGTAATTGGAAGTGACCACATTATGATTTCTATAAACTAAATGATTCCACATAATCTTCCCACTCAGATCATCATCCTTATTTAATCCTTTATCAAGAATTTATTTTTTACAAGTATTTTCCCCATAAATAGAACAAAAGACATCCATACATAGTTCAATGTCATTATTAAAATCTAAAATATCATTTTATCCTTCAAGGAGAAACATGATTGTTGTATAGAGCCCTTTTTTATCTTTATAATTGTAAAAAATTTATAGAAAAACAAATTCTAAATCACCTATTCCTGATCTCTATGAAAATAAACTAAATAATATTTAGATAAAAATGATAAAAAAATAACTAATAAGATGTA
Source organism: Viscum album (assembly GCA_963277665.1). Classification (NCBI taxonomy): domain Eukaryota; kingdom Viridiplantae; phylum Streptophyta; class Magnoliopsida; order Santalales; family Viscaceae; genus Viscum; species Viscum album. The sequence goes on along the minus strand of OY728159.1, from coordinate 178,198,712 downwards.
GATAAAACTATAATAATATTCACATAATAAGTGAGAGATAAAATAGATCTTTGTGATATATGTGAAATTAAGAAAAAATCAATGATGATGGAGAGACACTAATTTATGATTTCTACAGAAATTCTGACACCATGTATTCTACCCACTCATTTTATACAATTCTAATTCCTCTTTTGAAGAAGATTATTTTATATAGTCTGGGTTGTACTGGAAAAATATAAATAAATAGGTTATTAATAAATATTTTAAATAAAATATAATGATAATCGTAAATACCTCTTATATCGTTTTATATGGTTCATTTTATATAATATATTTTATAACTTTTCAATCACAATAACCATAATAGTAGCCACTATGTTGCTTCAAAAAAATATAGAAACACTGAAAAAATAAGTAAGTTTTTCCATATATGTTTTTATAGTGAAATATTATTATATATACTATCATGCGTATCTAGTTGTAGAAATTGATTGGTTGTTTGTGCTCATGGACCATCCTTGTACCAATATTTTGGTGATATTTTAAGACCAGCATATTGTTATAAGAGGTTATTTAAAAAATTATATAACATGAATAAAATTATGTTTATCTATAAAATATTGAATTTAGTGTATTTAAAATCAAGAAATGTATTCATGTGTGTTCAAATTATTGTTAATCCATTCTTTGAATCTAAGAAAATATTTGGAGTATCCAAATTGATTGTAAAAGAAATCGATGTAACATAGAAAATAAGTATTGTGTAATAAATGAAATGAAATTATATTTTGATATGATGATATTGTAAATTTTTCCCCTAAATTGTGGGTATTAAGATAATTTTTCATTTATATGTTTCTTTTCAAACATTTTGACTACTTAGGAATCTATTATTGAATATTAAATTCCTTCCAATAAAATTTTGGATATAGAAGTGATGGGATGAGTAATGAATCAAAAAAAATTTGGTATGGTTTTCCATTCATATAGAATCGATATATACTCTTGAAAAAAATATGAATAACATTTACCTATTATTAAAATGGTATATCAGCTATTGGAAAAAAAGTTTATGAAAATTAACCTCATGTATAAATTTATAAAAAAGATTCCCAGATATCCTTGCATGAGTATTTCATCTAAATTATCAATCCTAATATGGTATTTAATTGAATCTTTGTACATTTTTTTATCAAAATCAATGAAGTTCATAGTAATATATTTGAAAATTATATCTACATGATCTTGTAAAATTAGTCAAAGTGTAATTTTAACTATCAGAGTAACAACACTCTCTGAAGGCCTTTTAGATTAATTGGTTCATCATTTAGATTACTTTGATATGACCTTTTTTTTCTCCCTTCAATTTCTCTATTTATAGTAAAATTTATTGTTTCAAACATTTTTTAATTAATTGTTAAATGTTTTTAAAAAAGATAAAATTGTAAAGGACATATATATTTTTTTAAATGTATTTTTACATCATCAAGTAGACATAAAACAAAAGTTATAATAGAAAGTTCAACCATATTAATATCCAAAATAGAATAGTGAATAGGTATCTTAGCACATGTCCCATGATATTGTGATTACCTACTCTCACATGATCTTTTGGATGTTTTTTTGTTTATAATTTCTCCTTGGATATAATACAATATGTCCCTAAAAAAATTGATGGGTGTGTGTTGAGAGACGTAAATCAGAATCAATTTTACCCTAGAGAATATTAGTATAAAAAAGACAAAAATATTTTCCTATTCACAGTTCATAGAGATAGTTATGAAGAATTTTTTTACCTTTAGTTAGATAGGCCTTTGAGGGGAATGGGTGACATGAATGTTAGGGAGGGGCCACTCTTCATGTGGTGGTTGTTGATGTTATTTTTCTTCTCTTTTATTCATTCTAATAAAATTACCTAAAAACTCAATATATAAGTCATGTTTTTATTCTAGAACATTTATACATTCATGTATATACAATAATTTTTTATCTTTACCCCCCCCCCCTATGCATTTATTTTCTCAAAATATGTTCTCGAAGACACTCTGAAACCCAAACCTCTAACATGGAAATATTTTTGTAGCTGCTTCAAGGACTGTAAAATTAGTTATTCATCTTGTAAAAACATTTATAATTATTATGTAGAAATTAGATAAAAAATATAGAAAAATAAGTAGTGATTTGTAGGTAATATCGATTTAAATCGGAATAAATTATATTATGTCATACTTACACATGATTCCAATACTCTTTTGTGTGTTCATCTACTAGTATTCCATTTTTTTTACACGTGAAAATTTCCATATAAAGTGTTGTGGTGTGAATGTTTCTTTAATTTTGGGTTCTATAATCTTTATATAATAAAGATACATAATTATGTTTTTTTATTTCCACAAATATGTATCAATTTTGATTATAAATATATACAATTCTTTCATGTTAACTGTACCCCATCATTGATTTATGGTCCGAGTATGTTAGTTTAGATACACATTGATTATTTTTATCACTCAATTTTTGTTTCATAAATTAATTTTTTTTAACCAGTGTGATTAATACCTAAATTTTCAAGTAAGATATTAACAATCACAGTGTACCAAAAATGATTCCTCCTCAGGGTGACCAATAAAAACCTTCCATTTTCATGGTTTATCTTGTGTGAATATATATGTGGTGTGTGGGGATTCAAATTAACTTTAGTATCCCAAATTTTATTCATCAAATGAGTTTTTAGAAGGATTTATGTTTCTTTATAGTAATAATTAATACAAATTTCATTCAATATCCATCTAGTATAAATTCACTCTGTATGGGATAATGAAGATTAAATGAACATTCCATTATTATATGTTTTTCATATAACAGAGACATTTTTTCATAATGTTACAATAATCATTTTCTAAATTAGTCCCTTAAATATAGGTACAACATTGTTCAACGTATCTAAATCAATCATCATAAGAAATCGAGTAGTGACCTCAATGTAACTAAGGAGAATGGTGTTCTTGGGGTCAATAGGATTTCCCTTTCCATTCTATCCAACCTTGAATTTTATGACTTCTCATATTGAAATAATAATTTTTTTACGTATATATCCCTACGATGCTCTTATTTTGTCTTGATCAAATTATTTTTACCTTCTTCTATTTCTTTAGTTTCAGCATCACCAATATGTTGTTCCTTCATATTAGTAGCCTTAAAGTATTGATAAAGACATCGTTCCTTCGGATTGGGAGCATCAACATGTTGCAAAACTTTTTTACCTTAGGATTGGAAGAATCAACATGTGGATAAGATATTTTCAACATAAGTAGTTTAACATTTAATTTATATTATGTAACTGTAGTATTGAACATATAATACTACGAGGTATCACAATGCATATTAAAAAAATCAAAATTGTTTTCGAAGTTTCATTTTTTATTTAATTATTCACGATATTTTTCCCCTTTAGGTAGTATTGGAATCCCATTACTGTGTCCCATATTACATGCATAACCCCATATATATTAGGACCATTAGAAAATGATCATGACATCAAAATGAATGGGTAATACTCATTTGAAGGGACATCAATCCCTGTAGTGTTTTAGTCGATAACAAAAACATTTATCACTTTCTATTTGTTGGATATGAGGCATTAAACACTCGTACTTCCTTTGAATATTTATGAATGATTAATGACGTTATCCTTCCTTACTAAAATCTACATTCATGAATCCCAATTCATCAATTCTCACTACAATCTTTTTATAAAAATTCATGAATTGGAAATCAAAATTTGGAAATTTTTATAATACAACTCTAATATTTGATTTATGATTCCAAAGTATAAACAATAAAAGTAAATTTTATTTCTTTACTTGGTCTCTAAAATATAAATCTCTTTTACAATAAGAGTAACTGTACTATTTTTCATGGTAATTATTAAATAATTTTCCATTGTATAGAATGTATAACCTTGATTTCTTAAACCATTTTAATATAATACTGTCACATATGGTCCTCTGTTTAGGAATAAAATTCATTATGAAATTAAATTATAATTTAAATATATATCCATTAATATATAGTCTCAAAACTATCTTATAAAATATTTATTATGTGTATTCGACATCTAAATTTCATCCCCTGATGAATTAAAATACTAATAGTTACACTATGGGTTTTAATATTTGGAACAACCTCTAAAATGTAATGTATAATTTAATTGGTAGCCTTCTACCACTCTATAATCATATTTTCATATACATTTAATCGATCAATTCATTATCACACAAGTCACCCGTTGTGATGAGATTTTGGGATACCAATTCTCTCCACATTAGATAGGTTGTTGGTAAAAAGTTCAACGACTTCTTAAAAAATATATAACACTTAAATATAACCATTTGGATGAATATTATTTCTAACATACCATTTCAAAATATTAATAAACCACTCATCCGGGAAGATCAATATTTAATGGACATGACAATGTAGTTGGATCTATCTAACCCAGTTAATCATCAATTGAAGAATCCTACGAAATAAAGATAGTGGGAATCACATATCCAATTCACTTAATATGATATTAATTTTCTTTTCCATAGTTATAATCTTCTCTATGTCTATAATATTACTACATATATCATTGAAAAATTTAAAAATATTGGTTATTGAGTGATGAACATTTTTATATAGAATGAACCATAAACCAACATGCATTAAATCATTCATAAAATCAATATTATCTTGTGATTTATGATGTTTTGACATTGAATCAATCATTGAAATTATATTAATTATATATTATGAATTCCACTTGAAACTTTAAATTATTTGGGATTTTTAAAAACTAATATCTCACTTTCATATAAATATTATAAGTTATTGGATGAATAAAACTCTAACATTCACCCTTCAATGGGACCAACTCTTTCTTTATCTCCAATTCAATCATTTTGGACCTAAACTTAATTGAATCCTTTATTTTAATGGATGTATTTAGAATCATTTTAGGGACACGATAACATACCTTTTTTCTATCTTTATGACATCAAGAAAATGTTTGATGAAAAAACACTTCTAGTATGGTAAATAAAAAACTAATCTCTTTTTTCAAAAAGATTTCATAATGATTTTTTTAAATGGTTTACCAGAAAAGGTGGCCTTTTCCCTTAATTTTTCAAATTGAATAAAAAAATTTAATAGAGGAAGTGTTGTACCTTATTATAAATCCCCATCTAATGATGTAAATTGAGATCCATATTTTTTTCTCTTTGATAAAAATTTGTATTTCCTATGAAACAATGCCTTAAAAGAATGTTTCAACCTAACAGAGGGTATACATTTTCCAAAAATGTTACACATTATAATTACATTAAGGTTATTTCTTGAAAAGTATCCATAAGTAGTAAAGTAAATAATCTTCCCGTATACCATTTCTCTCAATGTCAAATATTTATTTCTATATGCATCAGACATTGTAGCTTCTGAATCCCATATTAATTTCATATAATTTATTAATGGATCCAAATTAACATCAATTTTATTACCTGGTTGTTTTGGTCCATATTTTATTAGATACAATATAATGTATTTTAGATTCATTCCTAAGCACATTAGAAAATTGTAATTTACTAACATAAATGTTTGGGTAATATGTGGTGTACTTTTTACACAAAAATGATTAGCTTAATCATTAGATAGAACAAGATATAGTTTTATAATATCATTACAATATTTAGGACACTCTTGATCAATTTTATTCCACTACGGAGTGTCTTATGAAAGATGAATTATCCCATATTAAGTTATTGTATCTTCATTATATGCAAAAAAATTTATACTATCCTCAACTCTCTATGCTAACCTAAACCATGGAATGACAACAAATTAACAAAAAAATTTCTAAGTACATGATTCAATATTATTTTATTGAGATATACCACTATCTGGGAATTTTTAAGTGATTCATAGTCTTTTTGAAATGATATACCTCTATTTAGTCATTCATTTTTTGTCTTGATAAAGCTCATTATTTTTAGTATCATATTATTAAATAGAGAAGTAGTTGAGTAAAGTTGGTCTAACTCATTTTGTTACCATATTTTAAATTATATAGATTTAGTATGGCTAAAAATGTTTTATACTTACCACATACAACATACAATGTAAACTTTACGTAACTCTTTAAATTATGAAAAATGTTTGGAAAATGATGAAGATCATCTTCAACTGTCAATTTCATTTTCTCATTACAAGATTCATCATCATTTTCACCTATAATCATATAATTGATAAAATATCTATCATCATTCACACCTTTAATTATATTATATGATCCATAAGATTAATTGTTATCCATGTAACTAGCCATATTAAATTATTCTTCATGTTTAGTCAAAAATTTACAACACAAATATTTTTCTTGATAGAAGATGTGTTATTTTAACTCCTCTAAACTAATTGATTTTCAATAATAACAATGTATGTAGGGATATATAACATGAAAAGGGTCATATTCATGATCATGTATAAACTTGATGAATTCTCTAGCCCCACCCCATATGCTGATGTCATATAATTAGAATCCATATATTTTCAATTTATATTCATATTATTATATTAAATAATACATATATTTAACCAAACAAATACACAAAATGTATGAGATTAGAATCCTAAAGGGCTATTCTTTATATATACATATATATAAGCATAATATTTGATATAAATTTTTATTGTGTTTATATATTTTTAGAAGATATAATGTTATTGAATTAGATGAATTTAAATTATAGTAACAGATATTTTTTTTATATGATGTATCATGTCATAAATAATTATTTTTTATTTGATTCATCGAAGTAGATAATATTGTAAACTTTTGAAATGAAGATCAACTCCAATTATTTCAATTCATAAAAGGCCATCATGGTCATCATATGTTTTTTATGTCACATTGATGAATGAATAATTTAAAAAATGTGGATTCTTTTAAGATAACATATATTGTAGTTTATTTTGAGTAATCATAAATAGAACTCTATTAATTTTTACTGTTATTATTTCAAGAGAATAATTTTGTTTTAAAACAAGAATATAAATTTTAAATCATCATTAAAAAACCATGTTTCATGATTATTTTTTGATTTAATACACCATTATATTGTGGTAAATCTGAATGACTGGGTTATGATGCAATACCACACCGCTAAAATAGTTTTCAAACTATTCACTTAGGTGTTCACTCCCACAATTCGGTTTAACCATTTATAACATTTTGGTGATTATTTTTACACACCAATTCTATATTTTTGAACATTTAAATGATTTAATATTTTTTTTATTACATATACATATATATATATAGTAAAATCATTTATAATGATAAAAGAGTACCATAAAGTACTACTTTCTTGTGTAATTATTGATCAACACACATATGCATGTTTGAGGGACAATATTTCAGTATATCAATTTATCTTTTGTGAAAATAATTTTAGTCATTTTCCACAATTAAAAATATTCAAATATATCAAATGAATCATAATAAAATAACATTAAAAATGTATATTTATGGGTCTATTGGGTTGTCTTTTTAATTTTTATATTCTAGGTTGTAATGATAAATGTGATATTTAATAGTTATATTTGACCATAATTATACCACCCTATGATTTAATGTTATATTCATATTTAATTAAATTTCATTTCATTGATGGATTTCTTAACATGCAACTATTAGATTAAATGAACCAAAATATAAATAAAATTATTTACACGTGTCCATTATTAATCAACCATTCATATTGGTTGTATTTGTAGGAATAAAACAATTAAAAAAAACATGTATAATGTTTCTAAATCACTAAAAATCATTTATTAATTCATAACAAATAAGTAATTAATTTTATTTAATGTCATTTAATTATTATAAAATATATTTTCATCACAAATGGGTTTTATTATTTTTTTTAGAAAATATAATAATTAACTTCGATAAATTTTAAAAATTATATTTTATTTAATTTATATTTTTTAAATCATCAAATAAAAAATAAATTAGGGTGAAATTATGGTACATCTATGAAAATATTGATTTCTTAATGAATAGTGAAAAATTCTGATTTTTTTTTCAAACTCAAATTTATTTTCATTGAAATTAAAATAATTATTTGAACATTATATTAGATTAACATAATTATCATTTATTAATAAAAATTTAATTAATTACATATGAATCATATTTTTATATTATTTTTATCTAACTTCATTTTTACGCTTAAATATTATTCTAATTTTCTTTTCATTTCTTTTTATACATTTATATTCAAATAATTTTCCACTACACATAAAAATTGAAAATTTAAATATTTAATCAATATTTTTAATAATCATATTTCAAATGATGTAATATGGTCAACATATTTTTTTATCATTATGATCTATAGACATGGTAAATATGTGTCACCTCAATAAAAGATGTAAAACTTGGTTAAAACTATGGGTTAAAGCTTTAAAACCTCTCTAAAACACTTTTATCTTGTTATATGTGTGTATTCTGTCAAACGATATTTTTTATGGTGTTAAATAGTGTATCTAAAACATTATTTAAAAATTGGGACCCCAAGTTTGAAATTTTGTAAGATAACTAAAATTTTATTCCAATTAAAAACTATTTTTGGGTTATTATAATTAATGTAATGGATGGAAGAATCCAATTGTTTTTTTCTTACAAACAAAACTAACAAACTTCATTTTCATTATTTAACCAAAAAAATTTCATATAAATCAGTTTATTACTTCATTATAGGGTTAAACAATTTTCAATCTTAGATGACATATTTTTATGAAAACTGATTTTCATGAATCTTGCATTCATATAATAAAAATTATTTCATAAACAAATAGATATTGAATGTGATAAAATGGATTCAAAATTTTGAAATATCATTTTCAATTTTGGTTAAAATTATACTTTCTTATACAATTTTATTATCACGGTAAAAAATTTATATATATAACGGTTAATGTTAAATTGGGTTTAAAGTTGTTTAACAAGTAGATGCGGATCAAAATGTATCCAAAATATTTTCAATTGTGATTGGTTGGGTTTATTTATAACCTAGGTCATGTTATATTCAAATTTAGGGTGACATGGTTCCAATTCACATGATTTTTGAATATATATATATATATATATATATATATATATTATTTAATTTTTTACGTAATTCCAAGTATGTTTGTTCCATAACTTATAAAATAGAACCTCCTATTATTCTTTATTCAAAAGGGTCGAGCCTTATAGATATGAAAATACCAATATTAAAACCATTAAATCTTCCTTCCCAAAATCATAAACTTTCTATTATTTCCAAAATATTTCCCTTTCATGGTTTAATGTGTAAGCCAATAGTGGTTTCTTAATGAAGAGGTATAACTCTTAACTGATTACATTAAATTTTTCTTCTTTTTATAAATCCACTAAATATGTGATATCCAATACAAAATAATAAAATTATTTTATTCAAAATAATTAATATTTATTATAATGATGGAATAACTATTTTCCACTCCTTTTACAACCTATTAGGAAAAAAAACATCGCTTGTGTGTATATGTGGACTACCACCTCTACAAAGAGATGCATTTTGTTTTTCATAACCACATCATTGTAATTGTTATAATTATAGATTTAATAAATATATATATTATAATTATGATATTTATATAGTTCAAAATTGGTGAATTTTTAATAATTATTCATTTTTTTCATCCATCAAAAAGTCGAAATATCACTCATCTGTACATGCGGACAACTATCTCCATGAAGTTATGTTTTTCATTTTTCATAACTAAATTATATGAATAGTAAAAAAATATTTATATAATGATTAAATATTATAGTCATTACAATTTTATCATTACAAATATGATTACTCCATTATCCTAGTATATGGATCAAGACTATTGAACCAAAATATACATGAAAAGTGAAGTAGTTATCATTGTTAATAACTATTTTAATAAATAAATTTTAACAAATGGGTGACATGATATTATAAGTAAATAATATATGGTATTTTATTTGTTATTTTGGTTTTATAACAGATTTATTTTAAATGTAACTTATTTATACATGAGGTTTTACAATGTATGAATCATAACAAGACATGGGGTAATGGTTTGAGATCTCAATTTTGATTATATGATACATATTCCATATTCACCTCTTGTGTAATTCATGTGGTGTAAATACCACCCCATTTATATGTTATATAATTAATATCTCTATATTTTAGGTATTTAATATCCCATTTGAAATTATATATTTTATGTTGGTTTAGATTCAGAATTCACAAAAAGAGACAAGGGGTTTATGTTACAATCACATTTATTTTCTAGATTATCTGTGCTAAGTTTACATTGAGAGAAATTGTATAGTAATTAACCTATAAAAAATCTATTTTCTTATAATATGTGTATGCTAATATTTTTAGGAAATATTATAAGTTTTCTCTCTTTGGAACTAAAAATTATCGAGAAAAAAGTTTTTTAAAAAAAATTGACCATATTTCCTTTTGTGTCGACAAACATTTTCTTCCATTTCCATGCCCTAAAAAAGTGTATGTTCTTACATATACATGAAATCTTTTAAAAAGTAAATTTTCATTAAATTTTTATTTATTTACAAAGTATTAATATGGGTATTTTTAAACAATTTTTTTCTAAACAATTTATTTTTAACATTTTACAAAAGAGTGCAAGGAATGCTTCAATTTAACTTATATGACATGAATGGATTTTACCACAATAATTATAATTATATTAATTTAAGATTAAATTAAATTTTTATAATTTATTTTCTATGAAAAATATTTGTCCAATATTCTGGGAATTTTTTATTAAAAGTTTATCAAACAAAAAGAATATTTTCCTCATGATTTCAAAGAGTGAATTAAATTATCATAAAATTTTAATTTTTTTCTATTTCATCATTATTTAGTGGTTTATATTGTCCCTTGGTGATATTATCCTGTGATACTATCAAATATATTTTTCTATATGGATCATGATGATGGTGATTTAAGGACGATTCTATGAAACTTGTTTCCTTTTCTTGAGTTATGATATAAAGAATTGATGAATTTTTTTATGATCTTATGGAAAATTTATCATTTAATGTTAAAATATGGATGGGCTCAAAATTATATATCCCTTCAATGAATTAGGTAAGATAAATAAATAATTAAATAATTATGTTATTCAAGAACTTGAATTAAATTTCACAAAATGATGTGTATACCTAGTTTCATGTAAATATGATTATGTAAGGACCTGGTTTCATGACCGAAATTTTAGTTATAGAACTGGTTTTAGGTCTATAATTTAATTAATGAACCGAGTTCCATATACATATGTTTTTATAAAGAAATGATTTTTTATCACTAACTTAATGAGTTAACATGTTATTATTTGTCAATGTTCACAATTTTATAATCCCATGTCTTATCCAAATTCCAGTATTTATGAAATTCTCTCATAGAAAATGATTTATTATTGATGATTAATTATTTTTATAAATTTTTTGTTTTTTATGAAAAATAATTATGACATGAATTATGATTAATGATATTTGATTGATTGGGTATGAATATTGTAAGTTGTGGTCATATTATCATAAACCTATTCTTATCTTATTCTTACTAACGATCATTGATTGCTATCTCTTAGGATTAAAATTACATAGTATCTGAGATTGTAATTTCTTATGTTTTATTTCCCCAATTCATAAAGAAATGTTTTGTGTATATAATTCCTAATAAATGTTCTAAGTGAGATGATATTTTTGGGAGAATTTGAAGATCTTTCAGGAAATAAGTTTATTATTTATCTAATCTCGAAAGTCTCTAAAACATTAAGTTTCCAGGGAATTTATTATTATGATAAGTTTTAAATTTTCATCTAAAATGTTGTAATATATATATAAGAAAATCTGGGGTCACATTAATTGGTATCAGACCAATGGTTAGTAAATCTTTCAAAATTATGATTAGAAACCTTTTTTTGAAAACCCATGAGATTCTTTTAAGTATGGAATAATATCCCAAACATTTTTGTAATATATAGATTATGTGATTTTTCATGAAATATATCCTTATGTTGATACTATAAATCGAAACTCTTTTAAAACAGATCTGTCTCAGGTTAATTAACCCAACCAAATTTGGTCAATTATAGCATGGACATAATTATTGTGAACAGTTAAGGGACCTTTACTATGCATCTAGTTTCACACTCTTAGGGGATATTCTTGGGTTAGTTCACATTTTCTTTGGGATCCATTTTTATGGATTTTAATAATTATTGAAAATTAATTACCATAGGATAAAACTAAGGTGTCATAGATAGAAAATAATATTTAAGGATTCAGAAATCCTATGATTGATCTTCAAGACTATATGATTAATCACTATAATATTTAATACTCACACTAACCATTTTTGTTTTGGTAATGGAAAAAAGATAGAATACTGATATTGAGGTGGCGATAGGAATACTGAAATATTGAAGTATTTTATTTGATCTTATTCATATTAAATAATTTATATTAAGAAAATTATATACGGAATTTCATTCATATCCTAAAAAATTAGATGTTTGGTTATATTTAAAAATCACATTCTTATGATAATCAAATCTTAACACAATATCACATCCTTGATACAAGATTTTTAATGCAATTCATGAAAATATTATATTCTCCAACAAGTTGATTTTGATTTTATTTTTATAATATATTTGATATATAAATATTGATCTCATATCATTTCCATGGAAGGGAAATCATTTTTGATATTATAAATCATCGTATGATAATCTTTCAGTATGAGGATGAATATGATCTTTCAATGGATGTTACCTCCTTGGTATTTGTTTTAAATCCAATTCACGAGGGATATTGATCTCAAATGGTTGGGTAGAAACTTGAAATTGGAGGTTTGTTTATGTTTTGAGATTATTTTTATGTATTTCTTGAAGACTCACATAGTATTACCTAAAATTGTGATGTTGAGTTTTTAATAGAACTCATACTTGGTGCTACACCTATTTTAGTGTCACCATATAGAATGAACTCGATTGAGTTACATGAATTTAAAATGAAAATACAAGAGAATATGGATAATTGAATCTTATTCCCAAGTGTCTCACCATGGGGTGGAGCTATTCTTTTTTGTGACACGAAATATTGTTCCATGCCTCTTTAAAAAAATTATCGGGAACTTAACAATATCACTATTAATAGAATGTATCATCTACCTCATATGAATGATCTATTAGATCAATTATGATGTGGGAAATATTTTTACAAGATTGATATTTGATTTGGATATCATTAATTTCGATTCAATAATGAGGATTTACCAATGTCATACTTTCATACATGGTAGGTCATTATAAATTTATAGTAATTCCATTTGGACATACTAATTGTTTTCCTATATTTATGGATTTAATGAATAGAGTCTTTAGAGATTATCATGATCAATATATGGTAGTATTTATAGATTATATTCCAATATAAAGATTCATTATTGGATCATATAGTCTCAAGTGATGGTATATCGATGGATCCTTTAACTATAGAATTTATTAAAAAATAGAAAAGATAAACCATAGTAATTAAGATATATATTTTTCTAGGGATGGATGGATAATATCAGTGATTTCAGAGGAATTTCTCATGGATATCTAATCTGGTAACCAAGTTTACTTGAAAGGGAGCCTAGTTCCTTTGTGTAGATGAATCTGAGGAAATGTTCAACGAATTGAATGTCATAACCTGAACCATTAGAGCCCGATCAGTGACTACCCCAAGCCCTCCACCATATTTAGGGGTTCGTCTACGGGTGATGAGTAGATATTTCAATCACATGGGACACCTTAGCCTATGGTACCAGTACACAAGAACCTACAAACATATACATGCAATATTATAGAGATAAGAAACTGAAACAAAAAATTTATGGGTGCATCCATCCCACATATAACATATAAAAGGATTATGGAATGGGAATAATATGAGCCCACCAAAAATTATAAAAGTGTCTAACTCTATCAGAAGGACGGTACCACTATCAAAAGAAACCATCAACAGACACCTCATTCATGAATCGATATACACCTTGGTATATCTAGCTCGCTAAGATCTACATGCTTTGGGTCCTCCTAGGACTCCATTGAAAGGAATGTTTTCTTCATAAGATAGGACATTTTTGGGAAAATCCCATGAATTGGTGAGTATAAAAATACACTATTGGCTCCCCAAAACACAAAATAAAAGGGAACTAATAAAATTAAATAGTTCTCTCTACCGATCTAGAGGGAACCCAAATGGGAGGGAACGAAGAAGCTCCATCTCAACAATCCTCAACTATAAATTCCCATTTATCTAAAACCACTTGCTGAGTCTACAAGTATATGTGAAATCCCTGTATGTAATACTAGAATTTCCTAAGTATTTTTTCCATTATCTTTAAGTATCATGAGGTCCTGACCTCATAACCAACCAAAATATCCTATTTAATGCTCTAAGGAAACACTCATCCAGAAGAATACACTCCATGAACACTTCCATAACTAATGAAACTATTTTAGTAATATCACTCTATCAAGATCATATATCTTGTTCTAACTATAGTTTTTAGAACCATAGGTCCTATATCTACTTCCTTATTTTCAATGTAAGATCAGAAGATCTCAAGTGGAGTTTCCCGCCCATCACCACTGCACAATAGATGGATAACTGCTCCAATACATGCACCACATCTGAATCTCAAGTGGGATAAAATAGAGGTAACCATAGATCACTATAGTGTCACAACTGAGGGAGTAATAACTCTTAACCATCTCATGAATACTATGGATAACCTGTAAGGAGAGGGACCCACCTCAATGCATTAAGGGAGCAGTACCTCCAAACCAGGTATCACACAAAAAGTGGAGGGGACAACTCCTCATAATTGTGATCCACATATGATGTAGATCCTACTATTGTGGAGTACCAACTCCCATTCAGAACTCAAATACAAGGGAGAGCAACTATGTAGATAGAGGACCATCACCCAGTGTTAATAAGAGTTATGTCTCTATTTATCTGATCATAATGGGGGACTATCATCCAAACACAGCAAGGGTTTACCTACCAAAAAATAGGGGAAATGAACCCTAGAATTCCAGGGGAGTACCAACTCTATATAAGAATCATTTATGTAGGAACCACACCCTAGTGTGTTAGGGTTGTACTAACTCTGGAATGGAAGACCCAGACCCTAGTATAATAGTGGAGCACCGACTCTATTTGCATAATGAATATAGAGGACACATACCATGATATGACTTGGGTTATCTATCTCTATCAGTATGAATGATACGAGGGAACCAAACCCTAGTCTGATAGAGGATATCGGACATTGGGAGAATAACATTATGGGTAGAGGACCCACACTCACTATGGCAGAGTTCCATCGATACTAGTTAGAGATGTAACAGAAACTTGGACCCGATAAGACATGGTGGTTATGGTCCTGATTACTCTCTAATAAACCAGAATACTCTCCAACATAATTCATGAATCACTGAAATTATTTTCATAATCTTCACACATCACATTACCGAACTTCCATGGGTAGGGTTCCCACACCGGGGTAGCTTGGAAGAACCACTCTACCAGCCTATAAACTCACAGGGACCAGCATCATGAGGCATCAAGGAAGGGTACTGACCATTAAATATCTCCTATGATACACCCATATATATAAACGTGATCAAGAAATACTAGTGAAACTTCATGATAGGATTATTCTACACCATATTGCAAAATCTTCCATGAAGGCTACAACCACGTTCTACATGGAAAACGTCACGGGATATGCTACACATAGGATTGAATCTACGTCCCGAAGAAGGATATATGTTACTAGTATATTCTCAATGGTAGTGCATAACATGTATTGGGGTCCACATATTGTGTGGAAACACCTAGACACCTAGGATGGTTCTCTTCTATCGTGATTCTTTTGTGCATGTGAGCTTGCATGACATGACAATGATGTACACATAGTGTCTTAGCGCACCCGGACCCTAGAAATATCCTTCCCCACAAAGCATGATCATATATGTCTTTAAAAAAACATGTACCCAAGTTAATGTTGTGTCCTAGATATCCATAATATTTGTCATGTCCTTAGCTTGTGCCCATGTATGGCACCTTGTGTCCCTATCTTCGAACTGTGTAATTCCACACAGCCATGTCCATTGACACAAATGTCTGGCCATTTCCCTCGACCAAAAAACCTAGCTCACTAAATTATTTTTACCCCTGGTACATGATGATATGTAACAAAAAATTTTTCTTCCGTTAATGGTATAAACACATGGTGTGTTGCCCTACACTACATGCCATGTTATAAGAAATTTCGAATGGAAATTCCTTGCTAGTCGACTGAAACTCCCCAGTTTCCATTGAAACCCATAGATCGACCCCAATCGGATCTATAGTAGTTGTAATATGGTGATATAAAAATTTAAAACAATGCATTAAAGGGTAAAAAGAATTAAAACTCAAATCTAAGAACCTCGTGGTGAAAACACTAATGCTTTAGGACCAAAACGATGCTGAAAAGCCACAACAGCTTGATCCGGTGAAGATCGATGTCAAAAATAGGGATTGATGGAACCTATTCACTATTATTCAGTATCTGGTCATATTTTAATCAACGGGGAGATTCCCAATAAATTTTTCTATGGATGATATTTATGTGGGGAAAAGAATTTATTTTAATAAACTAATATCATCAACTCACCCACCATTGCACCCTAAACGGAGCTCCTAGTTCCCATTGATTTTATGTCACCCCTAGGGTAAAACTCATGCTCTAATATCAAACTTAGTATCAAGTATTCAATCAGAGTATCTAATTAGGATATATTTCACTTTATTAATAACCTTTGTGAACATGATAAAATATATTTAATATTTTTAATATCACTACAAATAGGATATTTCAGAACCAATTTTTTTGCATCGACTCAACAGTTGGATTCATAAATATTCCTATAAATATTGAAATGTAAAACACGGAAAAACCATAGAAGAAAAAACATCTCCACCTTATGTATTTTCATCCCTAAAAGCCTAAATCCAATACACTAGGGGAAACTGAGTTTCTAAATGGGTCTCCCATGGTAACGGGATCACTAGAGAGTTCTTGTGAAATCTACCAATGCATGGTTATGGGAACATAAAAAGGCTACATCTCACCCACCATTCATATAAAAATTGGTTGAAAATGTGGAATATATAGTAAATAAGTAACACTCAACCTATATTCATTTATGAGGTGTTGTGGTACACCAACTCTCTAACCAAACACAAATTCTGACATACCTCGATTGTTTTCAGCTACCCTTGGATGAACTGCACCATTCCATCCTCAAGAGTCTTTCCTAAAACCATGACACCAAGAACATGAGAGTACCAAAAAACAAAGGACTCCACCATATCATTGTGTCCTTCTCTAAAAACCTAGAACATTTCCCTTCCCTATAAATAAAAGTCAAAGGAACTCATCTACCTCGCCTAGAAACAATTTTCTTTTTTCATCACTAACTCACACGAACATTTTTAATTGCATCACAAAATTGTGTATCTCTGGGGGAATCATCCCTATTCCCTATGATTATGAATCTATTTCAAAAATAATTAACCTATATCTCTAAAAATTCCATGCATCACCCTATAGAAATCGTATAGAAAGAAGTGGAATGAATAGAGGGCTGCAGAATTGTGTATAATAATGCTACTATAAAACTGGAATGGAAACTGATCATACCTCTAATTATATTTAGATACATTAGGTCATATGAATCTGTGGACTAATGTTTTACTCACCCCTCTCATCCATATCCCTAATTTTTGTGTGGACCACTTGGGGGTGGTGGTGGGAATAACTCTAAGCATATGCCACCTCTTCCTGCTCTCCTCAGTCATCTTCCACGTCCTCTATCAAGCCTAACTCCGTGATCCAAACGATACCCCTTCCAGTGTGGTCCATCGACCATCCCCCTCTCACTGGCTTGGACGATCATGCAATCTCTTGTATGATATCCCCAACCATTACAAGCATAACACCACCTCTCTTATGACAAACTAGATCCCTGGCTTTACCCATGCACTTGATATCCACATATCTGAGCCTAGGAATGGGTATACATCATGCAACGTGATCATGTCAGTTGATTCTTGATATCTTATGAACAAATATCATACTTGAGATCACCCCTATCTTATCCATCCTCCCAACATTCTTTCAGAATGAATTTTGTCACTAGATCATATTTGATCACCCCTTCTTTAGAGGGAAGGAACAAAGAGACCACACCTACTCAAATGTATTTGTAAAGGCCCTTCTCAATGGTTTATGCTATGAAAAATGGATATAGATCCATGTACAATGAGTATAAACAAAGGTTTTTGAACCACTCAGAATACTCTTCCATGATCATGATCTCTTTCCAAAGAAGAGAAATCTCTAGGATACACACTGATCACAATATGGCTAGATAAAAATCTTCCCTTAAGGGATGATAAAACATTGTCCAAGTTATTTTCATCTCTCTATGGGTCTGCATCACCAAACTAAGCCATTGTCCGACCAAGCCCTATAGAATCCTTACTTCTAGGACCACCATATGATAAATTGGTGTTCTTAGAAGTCAGAAAACATGTTTGACTTCATCAATCTAGTCATCAACTACCTAGGGGTCCGACTCACCGTAATACAATATCGGTCGCTTCCTTAGGAACTCATGTAGTTCACTTAGCCTATGTGCATCCTGGGCATGCACTATCAGTATAACCTTATAATCAATGGGTGTTGGCTCAACTGGTGGAAAACTCAAGGATCTATATCAATGTTAGTTCCTTTCACTAAAGCCTCATATCTAGAATAATCTCCATCACAATTCCACCATGGAACCCTATCTGGCTATCATCGTAGAGGCATTTTGATGTTGAATCCAAAATCACCATAGTCAAAGGGTATATCTGGGGTTCTAATCCAAAAGGTCCATGGAAACCACAACTTAATCCTATATTTTTCATGTAAAAAACACTACATCGAACTAGTCCCTAAGAATACCAAGTCAACAATAAGATTATCATTTCCATGTAGAATGAATACATCAGACGCCATACCAAAATTGTAGTCCCTGGCTTGAAAAATGAACTTGAAACACTAGAAAACTATCTCCATGAAACCCAATCAAATCTCATAGAATCTTTTACAATATCAGAACCTGGAAAAAAATCTAGATAAACTTCCAATGAAACCTTCTTTTGAAACCACTCTATCATTACCTGACCCATATGGTCTCATGCCACAACTTCCACAATCCTTCCAAATTATACTAGAGGTTAGTGAACAACACCAATTTATAATATCACACACATGGGAGGAATTATATGATGGTACCTATATGCACAATCCCACATTCATCTCCACAAAGTAGTATAGAGATAAGAAAATGAAACTAAAAATGAATGCATGCATCTATCCCACATACATCGTACAAAAAAGTATAAAAAGGGAAAAATAAAAGCCATCCAAAACTATAAAACTATCTATCCAACTCAATGGAGGGGAATGATATCAAAAGTAACCATTGGTACTCACCTCGGTCAAGAACATGTATACAACTCGTTCTATCTAGCTCTATAAGTTCTGGTCACTCCAAGTCCTCTTGGGACTCCGTCGAAATGCATATCATCTACCAAATACATGAAATGTATTGGCAAACCCCATGTAGAGGTTAGTATAATAATACCCAGTAAATTCCCAAAAAACCAAAATAAATGTGAGAAACTAAAAGGAAATAGTTCCCCCACCCCAACCAGAGGGAACACAAACAAAAGATAACCACAAAACTCAATCTCAACCATTATTCGCTATACATGGCCAGTTAGCCCAAACCACATGCTGTTTCATCTAAGATATGTGACATCACAATAAGGAATCCAAGAATAACCTAGATATACATGTCTTTGACTCTAAGAATCATGAGGTTCCAACCTCATAACTATCCATGCGATTCTTCTCAGGGATCTAAGGAAACACTCCTTTATGAGAACACACCCCATGAGCCCTACCATACCTAATGGGACTCAGCTGAGAGATATCACTCCATGGGGAGCATCTCTCTATGTACTTATTTTGTGTCCAAAAACAAAGGTCATATATCTTATTTCTTAAACCTAACACAATATCACAGTAACACTGGTGGAGAGGCCCACCCCTAAGCAATACACAGTCGAGGGAGCACTAATTTAATCCATACACAATATGCCTGCTATTAAGAGGGGGGAAGAGGGATGCATTCCACACTATAACCCAATAGATGAGGGATGTATCACTCCTAAACATATTGTGAAACATCTGTAGAACATGTATAAAGAGTCCCCACCTCACCAAGTTAAGAGAAAACTATATCCTAATTAGGTATCATGTGAATAAGTGGAGGTTCCCACTCCTCATAACCACACTCCAAAATCAATGGAGCTCTAACTTTTATGGAGGAACCTCTCCCCATCAGAACTCAAAGATAGGGGAGTACCACTTCATTTATTGATGGACTAAACCAATTATCGAGGGGAGTTATATTTATATTTGTACAAGTGTAATTTGGGACCCACATTGTAACACGATAGTGGAGTACCGATACAATAATAGATGACCCACACCCTGGTATGATAGGGGAGTACTGACTCAATATGAACATCACGTATGGAGAAATCACACCTTTATGAATCAGGGGAGTACCAACTCTAGAATAGAGGACCCACACCCTAGTACGATAAGAGAGTACTGAATCTATTTACCCAATGAGTATGGAGGACCCATACCCTCATACAAATGGGATATTTTTCTTTATCCTTGGGAAAGATATGATGGACCCTCACCCTAGTCCAATAGGGGGCTACTGACCCCAGGAGAACTAATCCATGGGTATAGGACCAGCACCCGCAATGGGGGAGTTTCATATCGACCAGTCCAAGAGGAAAGGAAAACCCACACAATATTATTATCGGAGATTACTGGTCCCAAATTCATTCTAATAACCCCCAGTTATCACCAATATTGGTCAAGAATAATTGAAATGATAATCATGATTTACATGCCACACACAACGGTGTTGTCATAGGTATGAGACCCATGCCCTAGTATCAGGGGATCACAAATCTACTAGCCTAAAGATTCTAGGGGAACCACATCATTAGGTGAGATGTAAGGGTACCCACGCTGACATCTATCTAGTGATCCACCCCGATCACTATCGATGATTAATCACTACTAGTAAAGCATCATGTTCAAATAATTCCACTTAATATCTCAAAATCCACCATGAAGGATTCCATCACATTCTATGTAGAAAAAAAATTGTGATATACCACGCAAAATCATGGATCTGAGTCCCAAAGAAGTATATTTTCTAGGAGGATGTTCTCATGAAAAATTCAAGGAATTTTATAACATCCACATGGTTTGTGACCCCTATTGGACACCTATATGTGTCCTATTTAACATTGCATGGCTGAAAATGTCATCTTACATGATGTGTACAAGATGTACATAATGTGTATCGCCTCACCTAGGCCCTAGCCATGTCCTTCCACACGTAGCTTATCCAACCGTGTCTATAACATGAAATGTAAACATTGTACACAATTATTCCTAGATGATCTGCCTATTGGAAATGAAATTAAACTGTACCCATTAAAAATAGCCTATGTCCTTGTATTTTGTGTGCGTAATTCCACAAGACCATGTCCCTTGACATGACATTTTTGTCCATGTCCCTCAGCCATACAACCTATATCACTAAATTGTGTGTACCCTCAGTACAGTGCATGTAGTCCCAAAAATATTGTCTTCCACGAAAAGGAAGAACACATTACATGTGACCAGACACTACACATAATGTGATTTGAAATTCTAAATATGAATTCTATGTGTTCTTCTTGAAACACACATGTTTCCACCAAAACCCATAGATCACCCTATAGGATCTATAACAGTTGTAATAGAGGTCTATAATCGTAAAAATGCATAAAAGTGGAATCAAGACAAAAAACTCAAATCCACTTACTGCATGGTAAAAATTACAATGGTTTATGTACAAAAAAATGTTTAAAATCCACTATAGCTTGATCCAGTGATGATAAATATCAAAAACTAAGATCTATGACACCTCATCACCTCGGTTCAACCTAATGTCCTCCATCGTTATAGTGGGAGATCCTCCTGTCCCTTTTTCTACATGGGATATGGGGGGTGGGGGAGGTTTTTAGTTTATTTTTGATAAACTAATATCATCAACTCACCCAGTAACGCACCCTCAACTGGGCTCCCATCATCAATAGATTTTAGGTCACAACTAGGGTAAAAAGAACATTCTGCTCTGAATAGTGGTCTCATATTTGAGATCCACATCTTATCGTAGGAGATATTTTACTTTAATAAGAAACTGAAAAAAGAAATTAGAATATATTTATTATTTTTTATAACATCGTACTGAGGCACTTTGGGATCTATATTCCTTCGTTAACTCAGTTCCTAGAAGCAAACATATTTGTAATATTATTCCAAAGTCTCAAAAAAAAAAACATGAGTCACTACATAGAAAATAAGGATGGTCAACACACATGTACTTATAATAACCTATAATGGATAAGTTTTTATGATCTTCACCGAATCATTAATGATAGGACCAATCTGCGTGATTATGAAGAATAATATATAGATAGTTGATGCCTTGTTCTAATGAAAAATTCATTGGAAAAATTAACCAACTTAGGATTTTGAGTTGAAGATAGTAATCCTAAAATAGAAAATATAGAGGCATTGTCATTATGGTGAAAGATGTGATACATATACTGATAATAAAATCTTGAAGTATAAATTCATACATAAAAAAGTTTAATATTCACTAAAGAAGATGGATGGTTCTAAACAAGGATTATGAATAATCAATACATTTCCACCAAGGGAAAGTAAATAATGTGGTTGATTCTCCAAGTTGAAAAGAAAATTCATGTTTTTTTATGATGAGGAATGAACATAACCTAAATATATTTATAGAACATAGCTATTGAAATCATGATGGTAGGTGACATATCATATCATTATCATATGAATGTTCAACCATCCTTCTATCCAAGGATTAAATGCCCATAAAATAATGATGTCGAACTGCATAAGAAGGTAAAAATGCTCCTTATATCAATTTTGATTTTGATGGAATGATATGGTTAAAGAACTAAGTATGTTTCCCATAAATACTAGATCTGAAGAAGGAGTTGATGGATGGAGATCATAGTTCATATTTCTCTATTCATCAATGAAGTACAAATATCTATATAGATATAAAATATTATTTTCATTAAAAAAACATGAAATGGAGTATTATATGGTATATATCACGATGTAAGGTATGTTAATATGTTAATTCTAAGAGATAGATGTCTAAAGGGATGTTACAACCCTTTCCCATACAATAGTTGATATGGGGAAATAGTAATGTGGACTTTTTCATCAGAATCCCAAAAAAATTGAAAGTGTACAATGCTGTTTTTCCTGTATTCGATAATATCATAAAATCAAACATATTTCATTCCTATGATAGAATATTTCTCCCTAAATTAGATTTCTAAGATATAAAATAAGGACGTGGTAACATTTTATGGGGTTTTATATTCAATTATATTTGACTGGGATCTAAGGTTTACCTCAATGTTTGTGAGAAGTCATCATCATGGTTGGGATAAATAGTTAAGTATCAATACTACATATCATCATTAAAAATATGGTTAGAATGAGAGGACCATTAAAACCATAGACGATATTCTAATAAAATTTTATATGGATTTAAAATGTGGTTCTTATCAACAACTTTCTCTAGAATAATTTTAATAAAATAATAGATTTCACTCAGGCTTACAAATGCCTCATAATGAACGTCTTTATAGAATAAAGTTCTGAACTCTAAAAACATTGGGATACAATTGGAGAAAGAATTATTTTGGGACATGAGATACATATAAAAATGGTAGAGAAGGTTCTATCCATATATAATCACATCATGGAAGCTCAAATTCTATAGAGAGGTTATGTTGATAGTCATTAGTGAGATATAGAGTGCTCGGTTAGTGAAAATGATTTCCAATGAATATCTTTATAGAATTAGGGTTTGAGATTTGGAAATAAGGTCATGTTGAGCCCAATATATATTAGTTCCCTCTAAATTATTAAACATTTTGGAATTCTAGATTTTCATTTGGAACTTTTAATGAGTCTTACTAAAGTTAACTATATGTTCAATTTATCTCTCTAGGGGAAGTAAAAACATGTTATTTCAAAAATACTAATATAAGAGGTCATACTACTTGATATATATATATATATATTATGAGGAATGACTTGTGTGGATTCTATACTGTTTAGGTAAATTGATACAAAAAATATATCATCTGGTCAATGTTTTTTTATGGAACCATGTATTTAATGAATTTTTGTAGGATCCTTAAGATGTGATGAAGAAGATGTATCCCAAGACATTGTATCAGTTTGATATAATTTTTTGGGTGAAATTATTATCAGGGGGGTCATACATAATGCCCCTATATTTTAGGATATATTTTCATTTAGTTAAATATGATTTCTTTAATAGTTCTTTACATGCAACATTGTGCATAAAAAAATAATCTAAATATTATTATTAAAATGAGAAAATTATAATACATCTATTAAAATTGGTATTTTGAATAGTAATAAAAAAACAATGAATTTTTATAAGGGTTTGATATAATGAAAATGTATTCATTAATACATAATAATTATGTACTCAATTTATCACATTTATTTTATGCTCCAATAATAATTTTTCTTCAGTAATGGATTTTTAGAAAATATTATAATTAATTTATTCCTTGTACAGAAATTTCATTTGAAAATATTACATCATTTTTTATTCACCATATAAAAAAACTATAGTGAAATTTTCCAATTTTTCTAAAAGGCTGGTTCTTTAGTGAGTAGTGAAAATATTGATTACTTGTAAAATTGTAATTTATTTTCAATGAAAATCCACAAAATTATTTGAATTTGATCTTAAATTAGAATAGTTATCTTCTATTTGAAAAAACATCATTAATTACATTAGATTTATATTTAAACTTGATTCTTGTACAAGGTTATTTTTTGTATTAAAAATGAATTTTTTTTCAAAAAACTATTCCTTATTTTATGTTAATCATTTATATTAAAATAAATTTATAGGATTTGTAGGAAATTAACCATATAAAATAGACTATATATTTTTAATCTGTTTTATTAATATAATTTGATTGGTTAAATTAAATTTTAGGTCATTATCAACAATTTCCATTTTAAACATTTTTTACCTTAGTAAAAAGGAAAACTAGGATAAAACTATGGGGTAAAGCTTTACAGACTCTCTAACACATGGATTTTTCCTGTTGTATGAGTGGTTTTATACCACATATTTTTTTATGAGTTAAATAATTAATTTTAAGGAATTAGTTTTGAAATGAGGAACCAAAGATTGAATTTTTTGAAGATAAGTTACCATTTATTTAAATTCAAATCTTTTTTTAGATCATTACATTTTGTGGAATGGTTGGAAGATGCCATACTATTTTTTTACTATAAAATATAAAACCCATAATTTTTTTATTACTTGACAAAAAAATAATATGAACCTATTTATTACTATATTTTAAGGTGAAATGGGTTTTCTCTTAAATCATGTATTTTCATAAAAATTATATTTCATGTGTTTGGTGTTCTTATATTAAAAGTAATTTTTGTAACCCACAGAAATAAAATATAATAAAATTAAATAAAAATTTGGAATTTGATTGTACAAATCTCATTAGAGAGTCCCTTTTATTTTTGGTAATATAAATAAGTTACCATGGTAAAAAAGTTAACTTATCGTGGTTAAGGTCAAAATGGGTTTAAAGTTGTTTAATAAGAAGATAAGGCCTAAAATGTACCCAAAAATTATTTAAATGTGATTAGTTGAGTTCATTTCTACCCTATCACATATTAAATATTAATTTTGGGTCCATGGAGTAACAAAACACATAATTTATAGGTAAATAGTTTTCATATCTTCATTAATTAGATTTTATAGAGTTAAAATCCATACAGAAATATTTGAAAATTTTTCAGACAAAAGGAAAAAAAAGATTTATTTCTAACCAAATCAGGGTTTCATGTGATACATGTTGAGATTTAAAATATGTATTTAAAAATTATTGAATTATAATTTTACATAATTAAAATAATTTTTGAATTAGTATTTTTATTTTTATTGTAGGATAAAATGTGGAAACTTTTTTTGAAAAGTTTGATTTATCAAGGAATATTGAAAAATTCTAATTAAAACAACATTCTCATTCTTGGTAATTACAAAGTAAAATTCTATTTTGTATTAGTTATAAAATTTCATTAATTCCTTGTGACTAAAAATAATAAAATTGTAGTATTTTTGTATAATTATATACATGAAAATCTCATAATAACATTTTTATACATAAAAATCTATTTTTATGAAAATTTATTTTTCGTCGGGTTTTGTGCTTATTATATTAAATTAAATTTTTCCATATTTGGAATTAAATTATGAAAAATATTTTCCATATTTTAAATTAGGAGTAAAAATTTTAGGTAAATTTTCTCTTTTTATTTTTAGTCATAATGAATAGTAACCTGGGTAAATATTTTTCACCTCACTAAAGGTAAATCTGGTAATTAAGGTTAAAAATAGTGTGATAAGGCCTTAAAATGTCCCTAAAAATTATTTTTTTTATTATTGTATAATTGTTTTCAACTTTGACCATCCTTTATTTTAAAATGTATCAATTTTCCTCCACTTTCATTAGATTATAACATTTATATTATTTTAAGTAAATATAAAGTCAAAAAATGTCACTCAATTCAATTTAATATTTATAATATTTTGTGATAGGGATAAAAAATAATTTTTTACTCAGTTTTAAGTTTTTTTTTCGAAATATAAACATTTTTTATCATGGGAATTTATTTTTAATTTTTAGTATTGAAATAATTTCCTTAAATTCTTATGCAATGTTGAAAAAATATAAATTCAATTAATAAGAAATAAAATAAACGATTTAAAAAATATAAAAAATAACAATGTTTAAATGTAGTGTTGTGTTCCATGAATGTATTGGATAAATATGTCATATTAGGAATTTTTTAATGGATTAGAATAGAATTTATTTTATATTAAAGAAAATGTAAATGAATGGTTCCAAACATGAAATTAATGATATTTTATATCAAACAATGTTTTATTAAATGATTTAAAATTCATGAAAATGTTATCATCAGACAAGTGAAAGGAATACAGTTGAAAATATACAACATTGTATATTTCATGTCAATTTACCCTTATATAGTAACTTTCTTAAAACATTTAGTGTAAAAAATAATGAAACCCAAGTAATGGAAAGTGTTAACAAAGAATTAAAACCAGACTATAAGGGTGAAAACCAAACATAAACTTGTAAAACATTTAGTATATTATTGTATTTAAAATAATCCACATATTTTATTCAAACCATAACAATTTTCATCCATTTTATAGTAAATTTTTTATATATTATTTTAATAATTTATGTGATTCAAGGAGTTCCCCTCTCCTCACTATAAAAGGGAACATCATGCCCTCCCTTCATAACACCTTTTAAGGGATATATATTGGCCAATAACATTCCAAATTCGTTTATTTCATCCATATACATGTACTATATGGTAGTTTTATCATAAAAATTACCTATGAAGGCTTTAGGTTCAATCCTAAAGTGGTTTTCTGAAGATGTTTTATGGTTCTTATCGAAGCATTTCAATATTATTTATTATTCTACCTTATTTAATTTTTCTTTATACATGATGAAATAATTACTTCCATATATTCAATATATTATGAGGTTATTTTGTTAATTTCATAACCTATATCTATATACTCTTCCTTCATATGGGAAGCGAAACCATCATTCGTGTGCATGACAGACTAACGCCTCACAGACCAATGTAAATCATTTTACACCACCACCTATCATGGTTACTTATAATGATGGGATTAATATATATATATATATATATGATATTAATTAAAAAATTATAATTATTAAAAAATATTATATGATCTATTATCAATCTGTTCCATTTATTGGAAAATTATAACATTGTTCATGTGTACATGTGGATTACCACCACCATGAAGAAATGTGATTCATTTTTCATCACCACATCACATGGATGATATATATAACATATTTAATTATATAACATTATATTTATGATATTATTGTTATTATTTAATTTTAAAATAATACTTTACTTCTTTCTATCATTGTCGTTGAAAAATAGAAACGTTACTCACGCATACATACTATCTACCATTTTCACAATCTTATCATAATTCATTTTTCATGACTATATTTTATGGTTAGTATAGAAATTATAAATAATGGATCAAATTTATAATTCCTTCATTATTATTATTAATGATATGATTAAATAATGACATCATGGAAAATATTCAACCTATCAAATTCATTTTTGACAGATGGGCTGAATATTCTCAAAATGTTCGATGTGAACGTAATTTACTATGTAATTTAATACAACATGTTATTATATAAAATAAAAGTAATAATAAAAATGTAGAGTTTTATTAAGAAATTAAATATTTAACATATGTTTAATATTCATCAAAACTAGAAAATTACATTATTAGGTAGACTCAATGAAAGGAAAAATGTATATAAAAACCATTTTTAAAAATATTTAAAAGATTAAATATCTAAATATTTTTCTTCCATGAATATATTATTAAAATTATATTATTAATGTATTTATTTGGAAATAAAATAATTATAATAGTGATTTTATGTTTATTTTGAGTATCTTCTAAAGGATTTCCAAAAGAATCATTTTACGTGTTTTATACGGAACACTTTGACAAAGAGGTTAAATCATTTTTATATTTACATTTATGTGGTCGAAATATTTTCCTTCTATTGTAATTGTAATTTTATTTTTGGATTCATTTAGAATAATTTAGGTTTTATTTAATTAAAAACCATACTTCTCATTGATCTTTATATTTTTAAAAAGGCTTCTAGATGGAAGGGATATTTTGAAATTCAATTTTTTTTCTTATGGGTGAATATATATTTTTAAGAAATAATTCATGTTTTATGATTATATTATGGTTTTTTTAATTGATTATGATGAAGGTTGGTTTTGTTATAAATAAAGGATCGGTATTTCATTTTTATACCAAGGATGTGTGTTTCCACTATAAGTCATGTATGTGTGAGCCTGATATATCCCTCCAATGCATTAAGTAAAGGGACAAAGTTAACCAGGTATGTTTATCCTAAGAGTTTTTTGAATTTACCAAGTAGTTTATTCCATTTTTAATATTGATCTGGAAATTAGTTCATATGTTTAATAAATAATTTAACCATTAATTCTATGCATCTTCATAGAGGTCTTATGATTTAACATGGTAAGATAATAAGAATTTATTTAAAGAGAAATTAATGTGACTTCTTAAGGGTGGGTGGTATAAAATTTGAAAAATATTTACTATTTTTGTAATGATTGAATTGAATCATTTATGATTTTTATTTTTCCTTTGATATTTATTAAGAAATTATTTAGGAATATATTTATGGAGTGAATTTTATTTCTTGTGTAAGAAAAATTTAAATCTGATCTCAATGTTTATTTTGATAAATGAAAATATTTAAGAGTATTCATGGACAAATAGTTTATTTCATTTATTTTTCTACATCCCTTATTGATAATTTTTTTCTCATCAAGAACTTTAAAATGTTTCTCAATGTGTTTTAATTATTAATGGGGACAAGAACGAAGTCAGTAAGAAAATTATAATGGGTTTTCATGAAATGAAAACTTATTATAACATAAATATATTTTATTATATGAAAAATTAATAGTTATTGGAAGTGTATAATTTATGATGTATTATAAAATTATGTATGGATGGAGACCTAGTAGTATAAAACTATAACCCTAAATGTTCTTCTAAAATTTAAGAAAATATATTCTATTCGAAGTATTTTTTTTACAGTTTCTGTATGGTCGGTTCATTATAGCCGGTATCAGATAAAATGTTAAGATAACTTTAGAGGTTAAAATAATTAATACAAATAACCTTAAGTGGTTATATTTCATACTTATCATGATATTTAATTTTAAAATTTCATTGTTTATTCACCTAAAATGTGTCTATTCAGAATGGTATTCCATAGTGTTATTTGGGATGTTGATGTAGGAAGTCACCAATCAAATGTTTTCCATCCAAATCAGTAAACAATAATGGTTGGAACATGAACTAACTAGATTTTTGTGATATCATGTTTGAAATAGGATATTAATTGTTGTGGAATCCATACTAAAGGGAAACCAGATCTACCAAATATGAATATTTCAATAGTAGAGAATTATATGAGAAAACACCCTCAATCATTCTATAGATCTTATTACATTGTGGTAGCTACGGTATGGATTAATGCTCTATAAAATATATTCAATATCATTGGTTTTAAAAATCATCAAATAATAAATCTTGATATTTTTCATTATTAAGGTGAAGTCAAACAATAGTGTTCAGTAGTTAATAATACTTGTGAAGGAGAAGATATTGACACCATGTAATAGGAAACATTTTAGAATCATTTCTGTTAGAAATATATTCATATGTTTGTTACACTGATGATGAAAATAGAATTCATGTAATATAGTTATAAGGGGGAAGAATCAGTTGTCTCATTTGAAGAAAAAATCACCCATTTTGAAAAGTACACATCAAATTAAATTAAAGATATTAATAATAAAATTAAACACTTTTAATGAGGACTGAAGCCAATATACCAAAGGCAATTATTTTACGAGGAACTAAAAATGTTTTGAGAATCATTTTCCATGTTCCGAGAAGGTAGAAATGTATTTCATCAATGATAATAATTCCGTTCAAAAAAAATATGAATATGAGATATATATGGTATGGAAATGGTAAGAATCCTATAAATAAATTTGAAGGTATGAAAATTTAGCATCTAGTTGTGATAACTGTGGTAAAAAAATTAGGGAATATTTTATAAATTATGGGATGTTCTTATCATGTGTTATGTTTTGGAATAGGTCTTTTATCAATAAAAATAATATCATGGTAGTGGTTAGAAGTTTTTTGATAAGTAGACAGTAAGGTATTTTAAATATAATGAGATATGGAATTTTGTTGATGTGTGTCTAAAGAATAACATGAATTATAGGAAGAATAAGGACAATAATAATAAGGGTATGGTGAAATCCATTGAAACTACTTCAATAGATGTTGGACCATCAAGAAAAATTGTAAAAGGTAGATTAATTTTTTATTCTGATTATTCTAATATTATTTTTAATTAGGTTTCTACATATTCTTTCATTTATGAGTAATTTTATAGTTAAATGAAAATTTAACCCCATGAAATGAAGTCAGGTGTTTTGGTAAAAACATATTGGGATATTATTAAGTAAACAAGAATTTAAAAAGGTCTTCCATTTATCATCTATGGAAGGATTTTACCTAAAATAATATTTTCTATTATATTGAATAATTTTTTTTTATTATAGGTATGGAATATCTTTCAGTTTAACATGATAAGATAGATTTTATAATAAGGAAATAAAATTTTAAGCGATTTTCTATTTTTTATAATAATTAATCCATATATTTGATAAAACATAAATAAGGTGAGAAAAAGATAAGATAAGGAAATGAAATTTAAATTACTAACATTTTGGATGGAAAAGAAATTATTTATAATAATGATATTTCAATAGAAAAATAATACATCGATGTTTATCATGATTAGTTTCCTAGTGTCACACCTAATTCCGAAAATGAATTTACTATGGACTTAGTGTCTTATTCTCAACCAATATAAAAAAAATTATTGATTATATTAGGTATAAATTTTGGAATTGTAAAATAATTTACAAGAATTATTGATAAAGGTTTTGTTCATCATAGAATTTCAATATGGGATTTTTTGCACCGACTTCTAGTTGAGGAAATAAATTATCGTAGTTTAGAAACCCATTATCATATTTACACTAAGAATATGATCTAGAGGATCTCATGAATGTTGTGGGAATTATTCAAAGCCTGTGAGAAAGAATGAAATCTATGCGTAAAAATCTTATTTACTCGATATGATGTCAAAAGGATTCTTTCTCTCAAAATATACCAAAAATTTCTAATTCAGATGTGCTAAAGAATCCAAGAAAGCACACAAAATAATGGAATAGCACACAAACCTTTTTGTGTGCCTGATATGGAATCAAAACTACCACTTTCACACATGCCTCCTTGAGGGATACCACATAAGTTGTCTCCTATAAATAAATAGGTACCCCCTCAGTTCAATGTAACACTTTGGAAGATGAAACATCACTCCCATTCATTCTAGGTGAGACTTCCATGAATTCATAAAATCCATGACTTCAAGGTAATGAATCATGCATGATAGCTCCCCTACGGGTTCCCCTTTTTTTGGGACCACTAGTGATTGACCCTTTCTTATTTCCTTTTATGTCCATGACAATTAAGTGAAAAATACCCTTCATTCATGAATGTTTTTCCTTATTCAGTGCCTCTTTCTCTCATACCCCCTCTTCTTTCACACAAAGATTCAATCTTGCGCTCCCTCATATATGCGCCATGTGTTTTCATTACCCTAATGCACCATGTTCCAGATACTCTTGTGTGCAACAACCTTATCTTGCATTCATCCCATACGTGCAGCCCTTTAGCCTTGCATGCAATGATTTACTAGTCCCTCGAGTGGTGAAACTCGTTTCGTTTCTTTACCACATGATTCTTATCATAGGTATTCTAAAATCTATCACTTACTTTCATAAGGATGCTAACATGAACCCATCTATAAACCACTACTGTACCTCATTAACACCTGGCATTACTTGTGCTTTCCCTTCCACAAGTGTGGGTTGGTACAAGTTATGTAAATCCATGGGGTGAGGAGCGAGTCCTCATCATCTAAGATGCATGAAATTAATCTTACAAGAACCCCACTTCCTCAAAAGAAGACGTTAAACAGTGATCACCACATACATGAAAAGCCTAGGAGGGTTTGAAGGGGAATTAACATCAGATCTCTCCCCTATTGTGCTTTGTCTCGATGTCTGTCTTGGGAAGTCTCTATGTATTTTCCAACAAAATATGACAGATTTTTCCTTTTATTATGGAAATATCCTCCTCATACATTTGGACACCCTCCTCTGACTTCCCTCCTGGAGTAAATCTCAATCTACATCTCCCAAGGCCACTAACCCTGTATAATCCCCACACCGTCCCTCATGGCCGCACCTTTCACAACAAGATCATTACGTCTATTTATACTTCATGTTTCTCACACAAATCAAAACTCCAGTTGTATTAGAGTAATAATTGAACATGAAATCCTCTTTGGTATTCTTACCCGACATAATCCCAATCATTACTAGGGGCCACTAACCATGCGTAAGCCCGAGCATCACCATGGGCCACTAACCATGCATATTCCCCACACCCCTCTTCACTGAACTACATGGAATTTAATTCCCAAAAACTATGATATGTAGAATTACTATCTAAGTATCAATATGATTAATCCCCATAATCCTCATACTCTATCCGTTTTGATGATAGTCCACTCTTCATCCCACAAGAAGTTAAATTGTACACCCCCTTTGTAGAATGTGGGTTTGTATCCCCTTTGGGTATGTAGAACACTACTTAGAGTTTCAATACCAACTACTAGTAATCATTTTTTCTCCCCCTAGGGATGAAACCACCAAATGCAACATCTTCCCTTTTTGGGATACATCACCCAGATCAACCACCTTGAGGTATTTCAATACATCTATTTGTTTTGTTGTACATTGCATAAATCCCAACCACATATCCTATATTTAAAGCAATCTAACCACGCATAATCCCCACACAATTCACCATATTAATCCAACCAAGATTATCCATATTTATATGTTCTTCAAACCATGTGTAATCCCCAACATGTCTCTCGGTCACTTTCCTTCATGTACACCCCAATTCTACACATTGTCCTGAACTATGTGGACCTTAATTCCTAGCCTCTAGGATATATAGGATTCATGTTTGAGGTACAAGACCATCACCCATTCCCCATACACATCTCTCCTTCAATCCATTGTGTTTCAGGAAGATCATTCGTTAACCCATACATTTCACTTCCTTCAGGTCCCCGCCCATGAATCCATTCTCACAAGCCACCTCCCTAGGGGACTTATCAGTCCCCATTCTAGAACTATGTGGTCATTGATTCCTAGTCACTGGGATTTGTAGGAATCCTCTATGAGGATCAATCCCAACACCGTCATATTCATATTGATTCCACTCCATTAATTATCATCCTTTGACACATCCCTCATATATGTCATGATTTCTCCAAGGCCATGACATCTCGATAAGCTCGTGCCATCCCCATTCATAGCCTATGCATAATCCGCAGTCATTTGATCCATCACCTCACCCGTATCACAATGGGGTTACATAATTCAATGTGTCGCTAATAATGTGTAGCCCCAAATAACCCTCTCGAACTACATGGGTTTTGATCCCTTTCAGGTATGTAGGAAGCCTCTCCATGGATCAATCACAGCTAAGGGTAAACCATGGTTTCCCATTTTTTGGGACACACCACCCTATGGTTCCCCCTTTGTGGGGTTTAGATCATCCTTAAATATATGAATCCATCCCATTTGGGGACATTTTATCTAAGGTCTTTCCTTATTGTGTGTTTTAATCTATCCTTCTGGCAAAACTTCTAGCGATCCCTCCTGGTGATGTACCCATATGATCCACTTTCATCAGTGTTTCAATTAGTCTAATCTATCTCCTAAAGACATTAAATATTCTGAATAACCCATGACAAACATGGGAATTAGAGGGAAACCTTGTAGAAATGAAATCAACATAAGATTCCCTGCACTCGACGTGGTATGAATCAGGCATCTGTGCCTTCGAGAAGCCCTATCAAAATGGAAAATTCATGTGTACTGATGTTTCAATGTTCAGACTTTTCAGAGATGCCCAAAGTGACAAATCTCCTATCTAAATGATGTTTCTTGAACTTGAACCTTTAGAATGTCCTAACAGAATAATTGTAATTAATCAGTGTCCACAAATTGATGACACCAGGAAGAGTTTCACAGACAATGACTTATTCTTTAAGTTAGACCAATATTAGGTGAAGAATTCTTAGGAGGAATCCATGAAAGGATCGACCACCATCACATCATCCTATTCAAATCAAGTAAAAAACATTCCCCAATGGTGAAATATGTTTCCTGACATTTTAAACTAAGAATTTGGGACAACAAACATGAACTGCCTTGTCGAGCATCCCAACACACGGTACTGTGAGGCACGCCCCAATAGAAAAGTTCGGAAACATAAATGGTGAACCCAACATGAAAATTTTCTCCCCAACATCGGGATTAGTATCATTTGGAAAATCAGTTGATACATGTGTCATTGGATCTAGACATCTAACACCAGCTCCCACCTAGAAAATAGTGGGACTGGTGTGAATCCCACTAGGATTTGGGTCACTTAATCGTTGGGAATCCCGGTCTATGGCATTTTCAGCTTGAATATTTCTATAAAACATTGGAAGACAGAATGATTCTAGGGAACTGGTAAAACGTTTCCTACTATCTTTACTGATGGTTGAATCTTCCTTCTATATAGGACCCAATCTATTGGAAACCAGTCAACTCTTTCCTACAAATGTAGGGAAATGGGCAATTCCAATGTAGCAATCTCACATAGATCCCTCTCTTCAACAACAAGTCACATGACCACAACAACCAGGTGTTGACACCCCATCTCACCATCCAAAATATTTAAAAGGAGGGTGATAGATATTATTTTTCCATTGTATGAATAAGAGGGGTTCATCTTGATGAGGGATATCGACCACCAAGATCTAGAGTCTTTTATTCCTGACTGTCGCCCCCCCCAATGGCAGTACAGGGAGACAATGATCCCCACTCTAATAATCAACCATTTTAAGAGCCTCTCCCTGGAATGCTCTTATTACTCACTCCCCTATGTGGATGAGGTAAGGGATATTAGATTCATCCTGACTATGAATTCATCCAGTGATACACTAAGGATATAACCCATCAGGTCTTGTTAGTTACCCCATCTAGTCCCACAAGACAAGGAACATGTGGTCTATACCCCTACACCAATGACCCTAGTATGGATAAACTGACTCCAACATTGGGTGCATGCTCAAAAAGATACCCACAAGGGGGCGTCATCTTCCACTACTACAGTGTCATGCACCACCACCAATGCATGCTA
The DNA here is from genome assembly GCA_963277665.1 of Viscum album. Classification (NCBI taxonomy): domain Eukaryota; kingdom Viridiplantae; phylum Streptophyta; class Magnoliopsida; order Santalales; family Viscaceae; genus Viscum; species Viscum album. Next base: position 178,162,139 of record OY728159.1, on the reverse strand, counting down.
TCAGCCTTTTGTTACTACAGAGTAGGGGAACCTCTATGTCCGATCAGGATTGAGGCCCCAACCATCCCACAGGCAGGCTGGGATGACTCTCATGTTCTTCGACGTGAATGGTAGCCATTGTAGGCTAACCCGTGGTGATGACATTTAGTACTGACATCCCCCTCCCCCCTTACCATCCCTGGCTAGAGTGGAGGCCCTACCTACTTTTTCATTCATCATGGAGGTCCTCCCCAAGCCACCATCATCAGTTCAGGTGGAGTTCCTCACCATCGTGTTGATGCCTATCAAAAAGGTCCTTTTTATTCCCATGACCCCAAGTATTGATATATTTCTGATTTTCTAGGTTATCAACATGAGGGTAATCCTATCCCCATCACTCGTTAGTATGGAGGTCCTCCCCATGTTCTTACCAGATCTAGCACAGGTCCTCCCTACTCTGATAATTATCAATGCAAAAGCCTTCCCCCCTTTGTCTACGGTTGACTCAGAGGTCTTCCCCATGTATAGTTTGATCAGTACGAAGGCCCTCATCATACTGTTCCTTCCAGATCCAGCCGGTGCACACTTCCTCTGCGTGCTATAAGATCCCTCTAGGGAGGTCCTCCCCATGTTCATGCCAGCTCTGGAAAAGGTCCTTTCTTCTCCAGCACTCCCAACCATATAAGTTCTCCCCATGTTCCATTTGACAACTACCCAGGTGATCCCCACATGGTCATCTTGGTGTAGGTCCTCCCCACTCCAGAACCAACATGAACAGAGGTACTTCCCATGTTGAAGATCTACACTTAATTTAAGAACCACCCCCAAGAAGGAGGTAGAGTTGTAACCACCAAATGATGAGTCCTAAGGAGCACGGAATTGTAGTTAATCCTATCTGCTTTTCAGATTCTGGATCGGAGTGCATCTCGATGTTGAATCCATCAACCTGATCCATTGTATTGGGGTCTATAGTAGGAACTCAACTTGTCAGACTCTTCCCCCTAGAATGTGATATGCACTGAATGACTGTAGCCCACTATAAATTCATATAGGAGGAATATTTGTTTTTTTTTCTAGGTTCATTCTGTGCAATCCAAATTATCATCACCGAGATAATTCTCTACCTCTAGAAGGGATCACGATGAGTTATTATAGGGGATAGTAGATGATGTGAAACCTCCATATTCATCATCAATATCCATCGCAATCACATAGGATGTGGTGGTCATCTCTCCATCCTACCGGGAAGTAATGATGCGATCAGTACCACACCTGGGAGACAGCCCAATATATAGTGTCATGATAGCTCACACACCATTTTTTTCACGGACCAGTCCACCACCATAGTAGTCTATGTTATTTCCATTACAATTTCCTCAACTGAACATAATTGATGAATAGGTAAACTAAAAAATTCAACCTATTTCTGAATTGAGTTTCTTGTGTGAAGTTCTCATGATAGAAAATTTCCCTAATATGTTCTTGCCAATTGAAACTACATGATTCAGTATTCCAAAGTCTTTCAACCAGGATCAATTCATGTGTTTTCCCCAGGCTCTCTTGGTGATCCACATCCATATCTGACATTATTGATTGGACTATCCAAAGATCCTAGGGAATAGTGACAACATAGTCTAGTAGTGCAATCTAGTTGTGTTGGTCGCACTCTCTAGTGCTTAGCACCCGACATCGCCCGGTTATCCCTAGACCCTTCAACAATGATGTGTCCATTGCGTTACTATGCCTCGTGTAATTTTTAAGGAGGACTCCCCACATATCCAGATATGTGGATGGGGTCAGTATGCTACACTACACTTTAGTATTATCCTACAAAAACCTTATTTACATGGAGATATCAGGGATTGGAATTCAAGAATCATTTCAGAAAACAAGGTCATCCCTGATATATACTTAGAAGGGGACATCGTCATAGGATATGTAGAAGATGAATAGTCTCCTGGGGTAGCACAACACTCAGAAGACCATACGGATGTCCACACTCATTATAAAATGGTGAATCTTGGCCTCAGAGAACCCAACGAGTCATTACCCTTGGGTCGATTTAAAAACAAAGGAAAAAAGAAAAATATTGGACTACCAAGCCCTCTGACGCATCTGGTTCAGTGTAGAATATAGAAGAAGATCCAGAAAAGGCTACACCACTCCATCAAATCACATAACAGAAGAGGGTAATTGAATAGATCCTTGAAAAATGAATTTTGGAATGGTATTTTGATTATTATGACATAGGAATGATATGAACCGTCCTCTACTAGGGTAGAAGGGGAAAGTAGGGATTGTCCCCATCGAGGTGGCTCTCATTGATCTTGAAAAACCTGAATTTCCAAAATGGGTAAAGGCCAATGTTTTTGAAAAAATAAAATGGTATGAATAAAAAAATCCACCCCTGAGATGTGTTAAGAATATTCTCCGGACCTGACTCAGGTTCCTCTAGTGGCTCCTCTAGTTGCTTCGGCCTCTTCGAAGGTTCCTAAAGCAGACCCATGGGTCATTCCACCAGCTTCTCCCTGAGCTTTCGAGCTATCTTACTAGGTTGAAAAACATAATAATGAATAGTTGGCCCAGAATCCTCACCAAAATTGGAATCCTTGTCAAGATCATCAGATGTCTTCCCGCATTTCTCACATTAAAGCCCTTGAAAACTGACTGGTGGTGGCCCCTCCTGATGGAAATCCATATCCAGTGAGGGTGGATGTTATGATAGCACCTATAGGATTTGGGAATCCTACATTATTCCCTTTCAATGGGATGGGTGACCCACTACAACACATGGACCACATCATTTCATGTTGTTGACCCATGCTAGGAACTCCAACACAATAGGAGGCCTCTATGCTCTGGTGCTTCATACAAACATTGGAAGGGACCATGTTCATATAGTAAAACAAGTTACCCATTGGTTCTATAGCTGGTTGGGATGATCTTTTTAGGAAGTTTCATTACCAGTTCAGTTACACTACATGCAGGGCTTGTATGTCCGACCTCTTCAAGTAAATGAAAAGGCCAGATGAGAAAGTCATAGACTTTTTCACCATGTGGAAGGGACTCACGTATTCAATCAATATGAAACTAACACAGAAGAAGATACTATAGATGTGTGGGGGGAATGTGAAGACTGAATTGGTCCCTTCTATCAACACTCGTAATATCCTAGTTGTATTCTAGGATTTCTCTGACAAAGCTCAACGCCTAGAGGAATCCTTTCAGCAAGCCAATAAGGCATACATGTTCCCTCCTGCAGCTCCCATAAGAAGAGACACCAAGGCCAAGACCACTATACTTACATAGGTAGAGGCCCCCAGATAGCTGGAATTATTATTATTAGAGGCACCTCTAAAACATCACCTATGGATGGTGCCTCAGGCTAAGCCTTAGGCTCAGAATCTCCTACCTCAGAATCATAAGGTGCCATTTCATAACACACCACCGCCAAGAAGGAGGGAAAATAAAGTTCCACCTCCTCACCAAACTTCAGCCCGTTATCAGGGCTAGGCTCCCAGGCTCCCTTTCCAAGACTATAGAAACCAGACATACTCATTCAATTATGAACAGTTCCCTAGTTATTTCTAGAGTGGCTTGTATTAGGGAATCCTATAGTTTCCAATATGTAGGAGGCCCAAAGAGGTAGATATCATTGATCACCCCAACTATTGACCCTATTACCAGTTCCCCAGACATACCCTCAAGCAATGTTACATGGTCAAGGAATGGTTCCAAGACTAGGTTGATAACAACATAGTCAAATTTCTTCTGGCTCTGGAACATGTTTCATCTGTGTCTTCAAATCCCGATAGTGACATCGAGGGTGAATGATAGTTGGTATCTAGCTGTGAATCATAGAATTATGATGTCGGATGGCTCTCAAGGTACTATCTCACTCTGGTGGTACTATCTATGACCATTTGAATCATTTGGAACCTTTTAAACTCACCATGTTACCTCAAAATACTACTATTGTGTCAACATCTCAACCTTCCACCTCTCAGAAATGTAGGCACTGACAGCTCAAGGGAAAGAAAAATCCCCCACCAATGCTAAATCCATCGCATACTCATAGTGAATTCATGACCCCAAATATAGAGGTTTCTCCCAGAATTCATCTAAAATAGAAGTATTAATCATTCGATGAAAAGTAGTATAAGTCAATGAATGTCATCGAACTAGTAGAATCCTACCTGGTTCCCGACAATGAGGAACGCCAGGATGATCCTCATAATCTATCTAGTCGATTCCATCATTGATGAAACTATGGATATGTTAATCACCAGAATTCATTGTATACTAGTGATTACATCCAAGCCATGCACATCCCTGAGACCAGATATCAGGTTCTTTATAGAACTAAGCACGCATAGTCTTCTCACCCATGCTTCGTTAGAATTGTTTCCACCATTGTTCATAATACTTGACAAAGAAGTGCCACTATAACTATGATATGATCTTCCACATCCATCCATCGTCAAATTAAAATAATCTAGCAGTCATCCAATAGTCATTTTTCATGGTTCATCTAGTGAGTAATGGGATATTCTCATCACTAGCCATAATGATCTGGTTCGAACTACAGTGCATGTCATACCCCTTACCATAGAGGAACCTCCCATGGGAAAAAGTGTGTGCCTCACATGGAAATATGATGTTCTTAACCACCTCACCATTATTTGTGAAGGGATATCGATTCTTGAGTATCTACACCTATTCAAAGATATGAATGAATCCCTGGTAGAGGATTTGAGAACCCAACCTATAGTTTTATGTAGAGGTAGTAGATGCAGATGCCTTACATGCCAAATAGGTCAAGATTATATAATGTCATTCCATAATATCAATCTATAGGCAACATGAATGTTCTCAGGTAAAGGGGGATAGATTCCCATTGTACATCACTTTAATGTTCACTGGCATGGATGTCTACCATTATCTTTTTGAGAGAAAGGATCTGGGATCAATCTCATCCTGGCCTAGAAGAACCACAAGCTGGGAATGTATGAGGAAATTTGAATCCCTATGACCTAAAGATTCAAGGTTATGATAGGACCTAATAGGCTCAGGTTGGGAAGATCCTGTTATAGACCCAGTTTTGTGGCTTGGTTTTCAGTACTAAGTTCATGGTTCTCTTCCAGGACACCGCCTACAACACACTAATGGGTAGACCCTGGCTCCATCTACATGCATTTGTCCCATCCTCGTATCACCAATATCTCATGTAATACATTAATGGTCAGGTGGGCATTCTCCAAGGTGATGTGTATCCCTTTCCCTATTTTTAATCCTTATATTTGGATGTTGACTACTACATGATCACAGAAAAACATGTTCAATACAATGAGGTGAAGCACGCTACTGATTCTGATGACCCATGGATTGACATGGATGATGAATTCATCCTCAAAATTCACTGATTGAAGGATATGACCTCAAATATGGGACATTTCTTTGTCATCTATGAATGGATTAAAAAATGTAATCCAATATATTAGGAACACCGAAGGATCACTTAATACTGCTACAAAAAATCAGGATCAAGTGAAACCAGAGTCCCTTACACATATAAGGTATTAGAATGTTCACCCAAAGGAAATGGTAGTACACCATACATTCTTGTTTCATCGGGCCAGTTTGAACTGACTCAAGCCAACGTGCCACTATTATTCTGATATTATCAAGTATGGACCCTTTTGTTTATGGCCTGATGTAATTATATTGAAATATTTAATCACCATGGTTTCTGTAGTGCAAGAGTATCCTAATAAAGATTATACCAACACTTAGGTCAGGTATAGAATTCTATCAGGGTTTACCAATTCAAAAGAGTTACCTCTTGTTGATGATCCCCTTTCTAGGCATAGTGAAGAGGATTTGGAAGAAACCCCTACTACATGTTAGAAAGGTTTATCTACAACCATTGATTTGTTTTTATAGGTGAATCTCAACACTGAGGAATAACAAAGACCAACACAAATCAACAAGGCCATGTCTGCAGAAGAGAAATATTAGTATGTGGATTTTGTGAAGTAACATTGAGAATTATTTTCCTGGAACTATGATGAGATGCTAGGATGGGATCATCTGATCATGGTCCACTATCTTGGTCTCCCAGTTATTCATCACTAGTTCAAACAACCTCCCAGGAAGTTGCACCCCTATCACGATGCTAGGGATGCAGACAAAGTTGATAAGCTCATTAAATCCCAATTCATCAAGGAAGTTGGTACACCACATGGCTATCCGACATCATTCCCATCAGGAATATGAATAGAAATATTAGAGCCTACATATACATCTGAGAACTTATTTTTCACCGCCTGAAGGATGAAATTCCCCATTATGTAACAAAGATTTTGATCGATTCTACCACTAGGTTCCATGTTTCCTCTTTCATGGAATGGTATTCCAGACATAATCATATCTAAATGGCCCACAAGGATGAATAATCCACCACCTTTAGACCACCACAAGGTACCTTCTATTAACTAGTAATACCTTTCGGTATGAAGAATATAAGAGGCACCTATCTGCATTCCATGCACTGCATATTCAAGTCGATCCTAGTGACATTAGTGGAATGATATGTGGAAGGTTTGTGGTCAAATCCCACAAAAATCAAGACCATCTCAAATATCCTGATAAAATGTTCAGCATCCCTTACAGCCTTTATCTGAATATTAGCCCCTTGAAGTGTTCCTTCGGGGTTACCTATGGAAATTTTATCTCATTTTTCATTAGATATAGTGGCATTAAGATCGGTCTAGAGAAGATCACGACCATCCGTCAGATGCCACCTCCGAGAAACCATCATGTACTTTGAGGATTCCTAGACCACTTAGCATAAACATTTGAACTCATTGAGAATCTGGATGGAATGTGTATGCACTTTTCTTGGATCATGAATTTTTTTCCTATCAATGGGATGAAGAGTTCTAAGGTTTTCGAGGAGATCAAGAAGTACCTACTCCAGCCCCTGGTCCCCATGCCACCAATTTTCCAGAAAGCCATTTGTCCATTATGTGACCACACTGGAATGATCTATCTGTTCACTTCTCACCCAAAATAACAATGAGGGAACATAGAACAATTAATACTTTCTTAGCCACATGCTCCATGAAACTGAGACCATATATACCTCTATCGAGAAGAGATTCCCTACACTGGTCTTCCCAAGGTAGAAGTTGTGTTATTATCTGTAGAATCACAAGTTACAAATAGTGTCCCAAGTTGACCCATTAAAATTTGATAAGAACCGTCCTATGTTGATAGGCCATCTAGCTTGGTGGGAAGTGATCCTTCTACAGTTCCAAATCAGGGTAATTCCGTTGAAATCTGTTAAGATTCATGCACTGGCATATTTTATGTCCCCACCTAGCACCTATAGAGAAGTCTCTAGATCATGACATACATGAAGTGGCCAACCTCTCATTGGATCATGTTGTGACATGTAGGTAGAAGCACTTTGATAGTGACTCATAGAGCTCGACTGGAAGGTGACTCAAGGATCCAAGACTCAACAGAGTATTCTTTTGTATCATCTTCATCACTGCTACAGAAGATTCATTTCCCTATAAATTTTATTCTCATAAGGCTGCACCATCAATAAGGCAGAGTATTAGGCTCTCATCACTATACTCGAGATGGACCCTGAGATTGATGTTCCTCCATTATAAAAGAAGGGGGACTTTGAACTGTTCATCAAATAGGTCAACAGGGACTACATCGTAATAAATACAGAGCTCACTCCCATGTTAGAGAACACTCACCAACTAATGGAAATCTTCCATTCTCTATTAGAGATTACTCACATTCCTTAGTATTATAATGATTGGTCCATTTCTTTGGCCTGCCTTCCCGCATATCTAGCAGATCCTTCCCAAGACAATTTGATCATCCATGTGGAACATCGAGGAGTAATATCTACCATCACTCCAGACAATGATGGTATCCAACATGATATCCATAATACCACTGTTAAAGTAAAAATAGGGAAATTTGGGTCCCCCTATCATAGAATCGGAGACCCCTGACTGGATAACTTCTTTCTTTTGAGTGCCACCAACATGGTAATCTTCAAATATGTTGAGCCAAATATGACTGAACCCATCAATGCATAGTACATTTATCTCTATAGAGTGGTCCTAGTCGTGATCAGATAATCTAAAATCATGGGATTGATGGGGTTCTCTTTGGATGAATTCATTAATATGAGATTCCCTAGGTTATGCAAGAATTTCATGTTGGTTCCTTTGGAGCTCATCAGGCGGGGCTGAAACTCTCCCATCGGATCCATAGAATGGGTTACTTCTGGCTCACTATGGTCCATGACTGTATCATGTTTTCCAAGAGGTGTAACAAATTAAATTTATATTCTAATTTCTGGTAATAGACACTGGAACCCCTCCACAATACCAAGTACTCTAGTCCCTTTTTAGTCAACAGAGTCGATGTCATGGGACTATATCTACCAATAATGGCTCGCCAGTTCAGGTTCATCATGACCACCACATATTTCATTTTTAAATGGGAAGATGTGATTCTACCAAAGTAATTCAAGTCCCATTATTTCATTTATTTTGTGATCCCTAATATCATTCATCGACTTAGAGTCATTCATTCCATTATCACTGATAATAAAACCAATTTCCGAGCATCTGAGCTGAAGAAATTGTAGGCCAAGTACATCATCCGGTCAAACAATTCTTCTAGCTATTATGCACAAGAAAATTGATAGATCGAGTTGTTAAATAATAATATATCCAATATTCTATAGAATATGGTTGGTCAGAATAAGAAAAAATTTCTGTAAAATCCCCCCAACCCTCTTTGGGCATTCTAGATGATGACTCGTAATTCCTTCAAGGTGACCCCATATTCCCTAGTGAACGGAACATAAGTAGTCCTACCCATTGGTATTTAGTTTTTTTCAATCTGTATAGATATATACGATGAACATATGTCATATGGAGTAGTTTAAGTATGTCTTGCTGAGATGGAAGCTCTCGATGAAAAAAATATCGGGGCCTTGCACGTCCTTGAGAGACACCGGAACATGATATCCAGAGCATTCAACAAATTTTTTTATCTCTACTCTTTACTTCATTGTGACATCGTATTGCCTCTAAGGATTTCGATGATACCCAGCATAAATCCACCAAAATTGGAAAACAAATAAAAGGTACCCTATATCATTCTTAAGGTTTACCCCAACAGTGCATACTCTTTGTTCACCATGGATGATGAGTGTATACTCCTCCCACCAATTCCAAATTCTTAAAATAGTATTTCATAAGAGAGTGTAATCATCATCACCACATGATGTTAAATTTAATGATCCACCTAGAATGTATGACATTGAACTACCCAACATTATCGTCCTACAACTTGATAAACTACACAAGTGTTATGCATGATGTTAAACTGTGAACTCCTTTTTACCCCATCTCTCAAGGTGTTAAACTATTCCAAAATCCATACCACATTATGATAAAATGCACACCATCTTCAAGAACTACATATGGCATGATTTCTACCCTTGTGGGATATGTAAGAATTCTCAAATAGTTTCTCCTCGAGTCCATCCCTGGGTCCTTCAACCTTTACCATACGGTCTGAGCTCGAAGAACATAAACTAAGATATCTCCCTTACTACATGATGTTAAACTATTATATCCTTCCTTTATGAAATTAAAATACATATCCTTTATGTGCAAAAATTAATGTTACCCTTCAACCTTCATGACATTAAACCACACAACACTTTCTGATTTCCCTATTTTCTAGCTTCTTGGCCTGATTCCTCACTCGAGAGAGGTGTGTGGTGTGGTGTGGACTTCTTTTGTCCTAATTTATGTTGGGTTTTCTTTACCACACCATGTTCCTCCCCTCTGAGACATTATCAAATATCATCCTCACTAAATGACATTAAACTAAACGAAATCTTCAAGAAATACATTTGGCTTGATTCCCATCATTATGGGATACATAAGAATGCACAAATATTTTTTATTTGGGTCCATGCCCAGGTTCTTCTATTATTTATCTCAGCCCATTGGCCTATGTCCTATCCTTGATGTGTAAATGGTGTGGTGTGCAGACTTCTTTTATCCTCATTCATATCGGTCTATCTGGCCATGCAACACACATTCCTATTTTGAAACACTTATACCCCCAACATTCTTACCACATGATGTTAAAATATTCTCATCTTCAAGAAATATTTGTGGCATGATTCCTTCCCTCGAGAGATGTGTAGGAACACCTAGATGTTATTTCCTTGGGTCTATCCTCATGTCATTCAGACATTATCATATGGTTCAAGTTCTATAACCTTAAACTCTGATCTCATCCATCCCACACAAAGATAAACTAGTGCGTCCTATATACAAGACATTTAGTAATTTTTTTTCAATTGTGATTCTTCTTCCTACCCCTTTTGCAAGAGTCTTCTATTGGGTGAGTGTGATGTGGTGTGGAATTATTCATTCCTCCTTCATGTTATGTTTGTTTTACCATGTTAGGGACATCTCCTTTGAGACATTATCCCCCCTTCCAATTTCCTAGCTATATGATAATAAACTACATCATAGCCCACATCTTTACTGTAAGACATTAAACAACATGACATCTCAGAACAATGTATGGATAGATTCCTGCCATCGAGGGTTATGTAGTAATGCCCAGAAATTTTATCTTCGGGAACATCCCTAGGTTCATCACTTATTTTTCCCTTTCCTCCTTTTGTCTTCTTCAGTTTTCATCATTTAATAGTACCCCTCTAATTCGTTTATTTCTCATCAACATGCTTAGATGCACTGTAGTCTAGGACCAATAGTATTGGATATATATGGACAAGATTTCGTTCCATTTTCATGCTTCGCACATCCCTTTATTTTGGTCTACATCACCTTTAACTTCTGAAAAGGACCCCCGATTAATAAGGATTCCTAACATTTACCTCATCTACAATTTTGGGCCAACATCTTAGAGGATTTCAAATTCCCTTTTGATATAGGTTAGGAATTTCAAAAACAGTCAGCAGCTAAACCTCGAGTGTTTGTTCCCATTTCAGGTCAAACAATATGGATGTTGTGTTTTGAATATGGTAAATAACTATCCTTAATCATTACACCAACCCCAATTTCGCTATATATTGGCCTTGTGATTCAAATCCATTTCCACCTCCTCATGTTCTGGTGGAACTTAAATATTCTTAGTGTTATCCCCCTGTGCACCTTTGTGTGTTGAGAAGGAACACCATCATTGGGATATTCTTAATTCTACACCTCCATCCCCATATCATGTGCTTCTATTTGATGTAAATATATTTTCCACACCTGTTTCTGACAAAAATCAAAACAGAAGTTTTCTTAGGGGTCTGGGTGAGGTTTGTGCCTTCATGGAAGAGCCACACATCCCATATAGTCCAAACCCTATGACCATAAACAAGGATTTTACATCTTAAATTAGATACCAATGTACATACATTATGACTTTAAACTATATGTGTGTGTGTAATCTTCGAAATTTGTGATATGGTGTGGACCTCTTCGATCAGTGTTCACATCAGGTTTCTTTACAACACCATGTTACATATTTTTTATTTGGAAGTATCACCCTATGGTATGAGCTCTATGACCATAAACTAAGATCTCACATGTCCTTAAATCAGGATGTTAAAATACATGACATATAAAGAACCACATGTGGATTTATTCTCACCCATGTGAGATACGTAGTGACGGTTGAATACTTTGCATCCATTTCCAACTACTTAATTATGACCTTACATTATTTTCCCCCTTTTTCTGGTCTGGGCTTAGTTTTTGGAAAGGTGAGGTGTGATATGTAATTCATTGTCCTAATTAACATTGGGTTCCATTATGGCTCTATATTTCACCTCTCCTCTCCCTACAGTCTGAACTCTAGAACCATAATCTAAGACTTCATGTACCCTAGTTCACTGGCATTAAACAACATAACAACTACTATTTTCTCTCTTGAGAGGATATCTACCCTCTTTGTATTGGATAACTTATATGAAATTTTCAATATCTACTTGTGGCTTGATTCCCATAATTATGAAATACGTAGTAAGGTATAAGCCTTTCATTGATGGTTCAGCCACACCCATTTCATCCTTATATCCAGTAGTCTTGGGTTCGTCTAGAAGAACATGGTGTGATTCAGAACTTTTTTGGTCCTCACTCACACTGTGTTTATGATCGGCCACATCATGTTCCTCCCATGAGAGTACTCCTTCTTACATTCGTCCATGTCTCATGACACTAAACTAAATGGGTAGATTCATGCTTCATGCGACCCTTTATTTTGGTCTCCCTCATCATTCATGTATGAAATAACCCTCAAACAATAGGGATTCATAGTTTTATTGCTCACCAACCATTTTGTTCCAATATCCTAAAGGACTTCAAACGTCATTTTGAGATATGTACAATGTTGCGGATATGGTCAATAGCTAACGCTCAATTGTTTATTCCCATTATTTGACACATGAAATGGATTCTATGTTTTGAATATGTTATATAGATATCCACCATCGTTACGCCACACTAAATGCATCCCAAATATTGGATGTTGTGATTCATATTTTTATGCTCCTTTTGTCATTATGGATCATCGGTACCCCCGGTGTTACTCTGTGCATCTACACATGTCATGTAAGAATGTTGGCATGGTTGGGATGTTCCCACCTGACATTCCCATTTTCAGTGTTGTACACTCTCATGTGATGGGGAAAGCCTTACCTGACACCATTTTTTCCACACTGAGCATGGCTCACGTGGGATTAAGAGTTTTGGTATTGTGGTACTCATATATAAGACTTCCCAACTCTATGGTCCTAGATCTATGGACTTAAATTATGATATCTTTCATCATTACCACATGAAATTAAACTGCATGGAATTTGAGAACTACACGTGGCTTGATTCCTAGCTTTATGGGATATGTAGTGATGCTCGAATAATCAATATTAGGTCCATCCACAACATTGCTTCCCCTATTTCATGTCAAAGCACTCGCATCCTTACAGTTTGATGTTAAATTGAATGAAATTCAAAGATCTACACATGGATTAATTCCTTCCCTTGTAGGATACATACTGACGTTCAAAAAATTTATCCCCAGGTCCATCCACATGGTTGAAACTCCCTATTTGATCCCTTTTTGGCCAAAGTTCTCCTTTTGAGAATTGGTGGGGTGTTCAGACTTTCTCTATCCTAATTATCATAAAGTTATTTACCACGCCACATATCTCTCCTTTGGGGTTTCAACATCCTTAACACATGACATTAAACCACATGGAATCTAAAGAACTACGGGCATCCTCACTCCCATATTTATAGGATTTGTAGTGATGCCCAACCACATTTTTTTGGGCCTAAACACAAAATAAATGGTCCAAAACATTGAATCCTACCTTGAACGAGTTCAGGATACACTATCTTACAGGGTTCTTTGGATTCCTAATTAGAGGGGATCTCCCCCACCTGAGTTGGATTCTAACCAGACTATTCTTTGAGAAATACATATGGATTTATTCCTATCTTTAGGGGATGTGTGGTGAACCCTAGACAATTTCTCTTCATTACAGACCTAGGTTCATTAACCGTTATGGAACTTTTCCCCTAATTACAGTCCAAACTCAATAACCATAAACTCGGTCCCCCCTATCCATGTAAAATGACTTCAACCTATTGGGAATGTTCCAGGAAGTATGACCTTAAACTATGTGAAATGTCCTAATCATATGGCATAAACTATTTTATGTATCACCCTCACCATATGACACTAAACTAAGAGTCTATAATAGTCATTTTCATGATGTAAAACTGCATTAAATCTTGGCTTCTAAATAGATAGATTCTCTCTAAAAATTGGTTTGATCCGGGCAGTGGTTTTCCATCATTTTTCACCATTTCATGTTAGGGATATAGATACTATGTTTCAAATAGGTTCGTTAGTCACCTTATATTGTCTTCTACCATCATTATGTTCTGAATTTTGTGTATCATGATTCAAACCCCCCGATTATCCTGTGTTCGGATTGACTCTAATGCCCTCTTTGTTACCCTTATCGTGCACTTTATTTCATTGTGGAAGACATATTTGCGGCCTCAGGAACCCTATCCTATATTCCTTGTCTCTCTCAACATGAATACATTATGTGGTCAGTAAAAAATACAGAACCCTGATTATTCTATTGTTAGATGACACTCTCATACACAAAGAGGGTAATTATGTGGTTGACCCTTGTTTCCCACACCGAGTATGACCCACATGATCATAGGGATTAATCACATGTTACATAATAGTTATGATTTGGATGTAGTTATTAAAACAAAAAAGAACATGATAAATCCATGCACGCTATTTAGGTTATGAAAACAAGGAGGAAAGTATGTTTCATGAATTCATCCAAAACACAGCACTTATGGGTCATCCCATTCAATGGACAAATCTAGTACCACCCCATTATGGTGTGTAGTCTCTAAAGTTGTTTCCCATTGCATAAGATCCCTATCTTAATCAGCAGCTGCAAAGCAGAGCTCATTAGACCTGATCTGCAATTTTTCAAACTAGATTTGATTGTTTATAATCTTATGGATTATCTTCACTTCCTGCTTCTAGGAGTCCACAAGATAGCATTTCAATCATTCAATTGGTCTGGATTGATTCTTGATGAACATGGAATATTGGTTCGTTTTCTCATCGAGGTGTCTCATTTCTTTCTAATCCACATGTACATTTTGGATATTTAAAGATTTATTCTATCACTAGGAAGCAGATATGTGTTGGATTCTCACCCGCAACTTCTGATAAAGGTAATCGTGGATCACCCTATGAAGATAGAGAGTAACCACCACTCCGGCACATCAAAAATGCAACCAGGTGAGAAGTGTCCCAATATAGATAATCTATTCCCCATATGGGTTCCCAATTAATAACTTGACACATTTATACTCCTTATTTGATGTTATAAGTCCCTCCTCGGCTACTTTAGAATCAGAATCAACCATCTTTTCATGATCTGTGGGTCCATATTTTGTAAATATGTCCTCTAGTTCAGTAGCAGCGTCCTCTTCTAGAATCCTTTCGGAGGGACTAGGATTTACGGTATGAGGGTGACATTATTAAATCATTTCTCCTTATTATCTACCCTCACTATCACTAGGAACCACCCTAGAAGCAACATCAACTATGGTCACAACTTCCTGCCCACCGGGTTTTAGGGATGGATCAGTTCGAATGGATGGTTCTTCACAAATAAGTACAATCACTGGTGGACCCCCTATAGATTTCCCATACTCGATGTTGTGTTAAGCCTCTAGTCTTGTGATTACCGCATGGAGAATGAATAATTTTATTAGAAATGTTCCCAAATAACAGATGTGGGTTTTAAAATTTTAAGACTTATAAGAACTAAGTGAATTAGAGTCAAGTTCATGGGTTATTGCAGGAGCTTCCACAACATGAGATTGCTAAATTATTTTTTACTCGTTAATTATCACTAGATCCTTATAGAAGGTAGGGATATCTAATATTCAAAGGTTGTCAATTCCACCTCCCTTGTTGGATCATTATTATCCACTTCATTTGTGGTTGGTCCCCCCCCCCCCATATTTCTTATACCCACATGCAAGCTTAGAGATATTCACTTCCATGTCCATCAGTATATTTTCACCCCCTATAGTAGGAGATTCTTTACCAATACTATCAATGTGTTCCTAATTAAGATAGAGTTGGGTTAGTGGTTCCAAATCATGGAAAGGGAAGGAACCAATAGAGATTGGAATTATGTCTCACTTTGAGATGTTTGGCCAATTCCGTGTTAGATCCTGTAATGTTTCTGCTCTCACGTGGGATTATTTGATGGAATGCTATTCTATACAGATCCTCACCTTTGAGACCCTCTCCCTCATCCCCCTATTTTTCTTATTCTAGTTTCGATTTCTCCTCCTCCTTCTCCTCCTCCTCCTCCTCCTCCTCTTCTTCTTATTCTTATACTTCTTCTACTTCATCATCATCATAAATATTGGGTGTCGGCTCCTCTAGGTTGTGCTCCTAGCTGAGCATCACTTTCACCAAAATATGTAGTACTTTATACATCCCTCACGGGTATGCATAAACATTTGTGGTTGTCAGGTATCCATTTCAGTAATGAAATTCCACCAAATCTCCCACCTGAATATGCAGAAATGTTGGTAGGTCAAGTCTATTATCCACCAGTCTTTACCATAAGGATTCCAGATGTACCATTTATATCATCGTCCTCCAAAAAGACCATAAGGATGGGAAAATGGTTTCAAAAATTGTATGTAGGAGTTATCTCAATTTATTCCAAGGTAGTTCCCTAGCGGGTCCCTTTGGTCGCCTACGAGATGACATATATTCAGAGGGAAGAGGCATTGCTGCACCTTGCGATGCTCCTGCCACCGAGGTTCCAACTTATGTCATACAGGCCACCTGGAACACTTGTGGTCCCATTTCCCCAACAGAACTCTACCTACTCTCTTTCCATCAAGAATGTATACTCACTGCCTTTATTTTTCAAAGGCATTTATGTGGAATCGCCTTTGGATATTCCGCTACCAAATGGTAAACATATTCTGTTGATTGTCCATCTTCGAAAATAGTGGTGGGGCGAGGTAATTACTCAACCAATGATAGAAGTTGTAAACATGAGATCAAGATGGAGAAGGATATACAGATCCTCCTCCTCCATCACATCAGTACACACTTTCATCAGTATTTACTACATGCCTCCAAACTGACTTACAATCCTTGATGGCACATTGGTTTTGTAAAAGATGTTCTCATTCATCCAGGTTACCCACACACTACCCCTAATACTCTACAGATACTCCATCTGCTCTAGTGGGCCTCTCGAATCATCCAACATGTTGCCAACTGGTGTTCTAAATGGGTGTAATATGAATTTTCCCTAATTTCTGATCGTGAGCATAATCTTTTCATCATTAAGCATCAGTGGCCAATCCCTAATGATATTTAGTATATATGGTCACTAACCATTTCCTGTAGTACAGATGGCCTTTGAAAAATCATACCTTCCACAATGAACTAGAACATAGCCATGATGATTCTAAAATGGGCCATAGATTCTCCTAGGTGTACTTCCTCTTAAAATGGGCCCCATAATGTTGTACAACCTGGCCAACATAGGCACCCCCAAATTGATCTAATGGTTTGATTCCAAGATCTCGACCATCACCAATGTCCATGGTCAAACCCCCATCCTTATTTCCCTTTCTAGAAGCATCCAACCACTCAGGAATGCAGCAAGAAACCCAGAATATCGAACATTTGTGTCTCATCTTTGATCCACAATGAAGCCCCAATATTAGTATTGGACTTCTTCTAGGATCACCCAGTACAATCTGGCCTTGCCTCTCTATGATGTGTTTGGGAACTATATCCCATGAACTAGAATACTCACCTCCTTATCCTTTTTAAAAAAGATACTGAACAGAGATGAATAAGTAATATCATTCAGGATATACTTGATCTTTGGCTTCTCATTTTTCTAACAACAAAAAATTACATGTCATCAGAGGGGTTCTTGCCCTATCTCACCTAACATTCTCCGTCAGCAATAATTCATCATACTATTACCCTTATAGGGGAATAACTCCTATATAATGGATGCCCCAAATTATGATACCAACCTCCCCATGGTGGATATGTATGTTATTTTTGTTAAGAGACCACATGCAGAACAACTCCAGCACCATGTCCTAATGGCGGTATAAATGGAATTGTGATGTCCACATGGCCTTAAATATCTTGATGCATCAAATACTTGATCTGAATTCATCACTTGTTTGAATACCTTGTATGCCCATTCCCCCTCACTTGTGAAGTTTCCTACAGACCTCATGTTCCAATCTTGCTTCCCGCATTTAGTCACATCTGTGATACTACTTCTGAATGTGCTTTCATAGTGGGTGGGTAATTCCTCAATAATGGGTTCGCTCCCCATGACTGTCCTTATATTATGGTTCAAAATTTACACAACCATATCCCTTATTTAACTAGTGGGGTGATGTTTTTTAATGATGATAAACCATTGGAGGTCGTCACCACGCATCACCCACGACTGCAAGGAGTTGGTCTCCAAGCCTGGAATCATCCTCTCCTCCAGAATATTGAAGTTCCATTGGGGAATTCTACTGCTCTAGACATAATCCTTCCGAGTCTACATCAATATGCCTAAACGAATCATATTTTTGGATATCACCATTATTTCAAGAAGAATTTGAGGGTTTGTAGTTATCTCATCCCTCTATATAGAAAAAACATCCTCAATCACCGCCCTCTCAGCATCTGTCTATTCGCCAACAATATTTTTTGAGTCATTAACAAACAAAGGGATTTGCGCAAATAATGGGGGTTTGGCATGAACGAAAGGTGTTTGAGCACAAGACGTATTCCAACCATGAATGAAAATACATCCATGTCATAAGAGTGTAAGATTTAGATGTTGCGCGTATGGAACTAATTGAATTTGTGACCTCTTGTGCCAAACAAAGAAACTTACCTACATGAGAGAGAATCACCTATCACGTGATAATGTCAAGGTATCAATCCTCCCCCCTAATTTATAGGTATATAATAGGTCTCCCAAGTGTTCACATGTTCCTTGAAATACAATTTCAACATTTTTCATCCACCGACCCTTATAAATTATTTTCTTTTTTGTTACCCTTGGATCCTGACCTTCTTGTTTCCTTTCATCTCAGATTCCATAGGGGCAGTTTTTGGCACTAAATATTTGTTGAGGCCATAAATTTCCATATTTGAGAAACCCAGGGGAATATTTTGACTAAATAAATGATACCACAGATCCTATAAATATTTCATGCATGATTCGAAGCCTACTCACAAGAATGAAATCAGTGTGTAGGACTCTTGTAATCCCAATACAACGTCAAAGGGCTTCATTTGCACTAATGAACCTGAAAACGGCCGCGTATTATGTGAACAAGAATCCAATATGGTGAAAAAAGTATGGAACAATACACAATTTTTTTTTCACTTGATAAAACATTAAAACACCCACTTTTGTGGAGTCCTCCTTATGTACCACCATAGATGTCTTTTTTTATAAATAGAAGGGTAAAATATCACTTCCAGTAAATGAGCTAGAAGATAAAACACCAATCGTATTCTTACAAGGCGACCCTTAAATTAACATAAAAATCCATGGCATAAATGTATAAGATCTTGTGAGACAGGTCCCCTATGGGTTCCCCTTCAGGTGGTCCCACTAGTGTCCGACCCTCACTCATTTCATTTTAACACAATGTCAATTTCATGAAAATGACCCTTGTAGCATGTATGATTCTCCTTGTGTAGTTCCTCTTTCACCTATACCCCCTTATCTTGCATGTAAACCTTCTAACTTGTGTGAACCCCTCCTATGCTCTCCATGTGTTGTCTTTACCATAAGGCACCATGTTCAAACTACTCTTTCATGAAGCATCCTTATCTTGTGTGAACTCCCACTGTATGGCCCTCCAAGATTGTTAAAAATTATTTCCCAGTAACTTGAGTGGTGAACCATGTTTCAATGCTCCAACTCATGCTTCTTTGCATATGTGTGCTGATAGCTAGCAGTTATTCTCATAGTTGTGCTAAAATGGAACCCTCTATCGACCACTCCTCCTCCTAATTACCACTTTCAATTTCTTGTGGCTTCACTTCCCCATGATTGGGTGTGTACAAGTTATGTATGTCAAAGGGGTGAGGGGTGAGTCCTCATCGTCTGAAGGGAAATACATTAAACTTTAAGCACCGTACGTCCTCAACTTATGACGTTAAACAGTAATCACCACAAGCATGACAAGACTGGGAGGGTTCAAAGGGGAATGAGAATCAGAGCTCCTCCTCCTCCTCCTCTTACTCTATCCCTCTCTCTCCCATTGCGCTTTGTCTCCATGTGTGTCGCAGGCAGTCTCTACGTATGCCAAGACACTCTTTAATAGGGTGTCCCATGTATGATGGATATACCCTCCTCATACATCTGGAAACCCTCATTGGGATTTCCACATGGAGTAAGTCCCAATCTTCATCTCCATAGAGTTCTAACCTTACATAATCCCCACACTATCCCTTGTGGACACACCATTCATGACATGATCTTTAGGTATATTTCCTCATCTTGTTTCTCACACTGAGCATGAAACATGTAGGAATAGAGTAGGCGTCGTCTAGGACATCTACTTGGGTCCTCTAACCATGTGTATGTCCGAGCATAACTATGGGATTCTAACCACACATAAGCCCTGACATCACCATGGGCTGATATCCATGTGTAATCCTCACAACCCTCTTCACTAAACTATGTGGAGTTTGATTAAAATCCACTGAGATACATCAGAATCCTATCCTTGTTTCAAGCCCATTACTCCCCACAGTCCATATGCTCTTTTTGTTTCACAATGAATCACTCTTCATCCCATAGGATGTTAAACGATACACCCCCTTTGAACTACATTTGTTTTTATCCACTTTGGGTATGTTGGACACCTATTCGAGGTTCAATCCCAACCATTGGTAAACTATGGCTCCCCCTCTTAGGGATGAACCATCCGGATGTGACATATTCCCTTTCTGGATACATCACCCAGTTTTTCTTTCTTGAGGTGTTTTTATCCATCTATCTGAGTTAGTTTCCTTTTCACACACCCCGAAAACATGTTATATCTTTCTAGGAAGCTAGCCATGTATAATCCTTGCACAATTCACCATACTCCTATAACTAATAGTGTCTATCCTATGTTGGGATGCTAACTGTGAATAATCCCAAGCATGTCTCCGGGTCACTATCCTTCATGTAAACACTGATTCTATGATCCATCCTAAACTATGTGGACTATGAATCCATGACATAGAGATATCTAGGAAGCCACTCTGAGGTTCAAGACCATCACTCATTCCCCATCACGGCATCTCCTTCAAGCCTTTGTGTTCTGGGAATAAAATTCCCTAACCTGAAGGTTCCGTTTCCATCGTGTACCCATGGATGCATCCATTATCATGAGCCGCATCCTCAAAAATTTCATCGGTCCCCATTCCAGAACTACATGGACATTGATTCCAAATCAATGGGATAAGTTGGAATCCACCCTGGGGTTAAAGCCCAAAACTATCTTCTTCACATTGGTTCTACTCCATTCATCCTCATCCTTTGACACTTTACCCATATCTATACTAATTTCACCCAAGCCTCCATATCCCGATGACATCATTTCATCCCCATTGTCATCCAATGCATAAGAACCCATCACTAACTTTATATCCTCACCCTTATCATGGTGGGATTACATAATCCCATAGGCCACTAATCATGTGTAAACACTGAAGAAACCTCTTGAACTACATTGTGTTTTATCTCTTTTAGGTACGTAGGAATCATTTCTAAGGGTAAATATTATCTAATGTTAAACAATAGTTTTACCTTTACTCGAACCCACTACCCTATAATCCACCCATTTTGGTGTCCACAACAGTCTTCATGGTGTGAAAATTTACCTTTTTATGCAATCCAGGGTTCATTCTCATCGAGAATTTTGACCCGTCCATCTGGTAAACCATCTAGGTGCTCCATCTTGGGGATGTACCCATATGATCCACTTCCATCAGTGTTCCAATCTGTTATACTAGTCTCCTAAAAATGTTAAATTCCTGGAATAACCCATGATAATAATGGGAAGCTGAGGAAAACTTTAGAGACATTCCACCAACATAAGATTCCATACACTCAACGGGGGATGCCTCTGGCTTCCACATATTTGAGAAGAACTATAAAAAGGGTAAATTCAAGTGTACTAGTGTTTCAACATCAAAAAAATCTATCTATTCTCAATGTGACTACCCTCTCGACCGAAGGTTGCATCCCTGAATTGATCCTTCATAATTTCTTGATAGAAGTAGTGTAATTAAATGGTTTCCACAAAGGGATGACACGAGGAAGAGTTTCAAAAAAATAGATTAATATTTAAGAGAGACTTAGACTAGGAGATGAATTATGAAGAGAAATCTACATAAGGAGAGACCAACACCACATCATCCCATTTTAGTCATAGAGAAAATTCCCCTCAAGAGGTGACAGATATCGCCCACCTTTGGAAAGCAGGAATGTGGGGCAACAAACATGAACCGTCTAGCCAAGCATCGCAACATGTAGCATAGGAAGGCACCACTAGTGGAATGTGTTTGAAATAAGGGTGATCTTGTTTTATATTCTAAAAGGAATGATTGTACCATAAATATTTTTAATGATTATAGATTAATAAATAACATCACTATTAATAATATGTATCATTTTTCTCATATAGATGACTTGTTTGATCATGAATAGGGTGTTATATACTTTTTAAAGGTTCATATTAGGTATGTGTACTATATAATAAAGTTGAAAGATGATGAAATCCCCAAGATAGAATTTAATAATAGGTATAGGAATTATGTACTTTTTGTTATTCTGTTTGGTTTGATGAATTCCCAGGTTTTATTCATGGATATTTTCAATAGATATTTCTTTGATAATTTGAATAATTATGTTGTTTTGTTTACTGATGATATTTTTTATCCTACAAGTTATGAGGATCATAAAAAACAAATAATAATTATTTAAAAACTCAAAAATAATAGAAGATATTTCAATAATTTGGAAAATGTACTTTTTTTACATTTATTTTCATTCCATGGATATATTGTGAAAAAATGGGTCATGATTGTTTATCCCGATAAAACTGATTTTTTATGAATGGGAAAAATAAAAAAATGCCACTCACATTCAAAGATTTGTTATATTTTTATGATATTACTAATGATTTTTGAAATCATTTAATGGATTTGGATCATACTAAACATGTTAACCTGAAAAAGAGTTTGGTTCATTTGGAAATAGGAATAGGAAAAATCTTTTAAGGAAAAGAAAAGAATATTAGTACATTCTCTAGTTTTGGCCCTTCTATTGAGAAGTAGTTACATTTATATCTAAATAGATTCTTCTTGGAAGGGTATGGGTTTTGTTTCAATACATCATGGTTGGTAAATTTCATAGGTTTCACATCAATTTAAATCACATGAGAAAAATAATCTAATATATGACCTTGAACTAGATGTTGGTGTGTTTTATTTAAAAATTTAGAGGCATATTTTATATGGTATAATGTGTGAAATATATAATGATTATAAAAATATGAATTATATATTCACTTAGAATGTGTTGATCATGAGATAAAGGAGGTAGTTGGAATTGACAAAGGATTACAACTGCTCAATTTAGTACCATCCAATTAAATAAAAAATAGGAACTGATGCATTGAGTTGGAAAGATAATGTTGCACTAACCATGTTATGTTTAGAATATAACCCTTTGGTTGGTGATTTTAAAAAGTTCTGTTAAAATTTTTTAATTAGAAATTCCTCTATTTTAAATCATGTGTTAATACAATCATATATTTCATATAGAATTAAAAAAGATTACATGGATGAACATGAGTTATAGGAAACGGTATAATTATTTTAGAAGGGTACGGTTCCTAAATTTAATGTAGACAAATATTTTTTTTTAAAGTAAAAAAATTTATTTGTTTCATGTGACCCGCAGTTGATGAAAGAACTAATGAGTGAGGCTTATAGTTCAGCATATTATATTAATTAAGGTAGCACAAAAATGTATATATATCTTTGGGAAAATTTCAGATGGTAATGGATGAAGAATGGTATCAGTAAATTTATAATGAAATGATTGACATGTCAATAGTTTAATGAAAAAAAAATTAAATTATAGAATGGGTTGCTTCATCCTTTTCTAGTGCCATAATAGAAATCGGAGAATATATCAATGGATTTTTTGGTGGGATTAATAAATAGATCTCAATGTAATAATGTAATTTTGTTAATTATTGATCAATTAACTAATTCTTCCCATTTTTGTCCTCTATGAGATATTATTTCTATGGATAAAAATTCCCAAAATTATATTAAAGAGATAATTAGGTTACATGGAAAACCTATTTCCATTATTGCTAATCCGATCCTAGATTCACCTTAAAATTATAGAATGGTCTACATAATTTATTTTTTATTGAATTAAATTTCATTATAGCATTTCATCCTCAATCTGATGGAAATTCATAGTGAACAATTAAAACATTGGAGTATATAATTCCATAATTTTTAATAGACTATCATAGAATATGGGATCAATATATAACATTGGCTAAGATTTTTTATAATAACAATTTTCATTTAGTATACTGATGGAACCTATTCTAGCATCATATGGAAAATGATTTCTAACTTCATCTTATTGGAAGAGTGTTAGGGAAATAAAGATGATGGGACCTGAATGAGTATAAGAAATTGTGGAGAAAGGGATAATAATTCAGTAGTACATGATGATGGATCAGAGCATGTGGAAATGTTATGAAGATAACTATAGGAATGAACTTTCTTTTAAGGTAGGTCATCATGTTTTTATTAAATTTTCTCCATGAAAAAGTATTATTAATTTTGGTAGAAATGGATTCTTCATGTACATGATTCATTAGACCATATGAAAGCATAGATAATGTTGGATCAATTTCTCACCTAGAATCATCATATCCCTATTTATCTCATTTATATGATTTATTTCATGATTTGTAATTAATAAAATATGTTCCATATGTATCTCATGTTTTGAGCCCTGATGTAGTTTAGTTGGAAGATAAATTTTCTTATAAGGGATAACCATTTCATATTCTTAACCATAGTAAGAAGTTTTTAAAGATTAATTTGATTCACTAGGTTCATTTTTTGGAAATATAATATAATTGATAAAGCCACATGGGAATCAAAAATTGCTATAAGGGAAAGATATCCCCACTAGTTTAAGTAATGATTAAAATTCCAAGTATAAAATTATTAAAACCGGGGAAGAATGAATCATCCAAGGAAAATTTTAGATAAATAATTTTCATAAATTCATAAATTATATTTCATATAATTATACAAATTTTAAAAATATTAATTACTTCTTTAAAAAAATGGAAATAACATTATTTATAATCAAAATATGTTATCATTCCTTAAATTTTTTTACTTAAATGATTGATTTAAAAATTATAGAATTTTCATTTGATATAATGAACATAAATTATAAATTTATAATGAAAAAATTTATCATAGAATTAATTTTAGAAAATTTTCTAAAATGTTTTAATTTTCTAGGAAGAGTGACAAATATTAACTTAAATTTAATTTTTTCATTTATTTAAAAGTATTTTTTTGAATTAGTTTTAAAATAATAGAATTTAATTTTTAATAATACTAATAAAATTATGGGATTTTTAATGAATGTTAATTTTTTATTTGGTATAAAATCATTTTTTGACTTCAAACACATTTTTCTAAAAAATTGCTTTCTGTCATGTCCTGCGGGTTTAATATAATCTTAAAATTTTCTATTTGTTTGAAATTTAATTTTTAAAAATAGATTTCATATTTTAAACTAGAGTTACATATTTGGTAATTAGTTAGATTTTATTTTTTTCAATATTAATTGCAACCTTGGTAAATATTTTTCAACTTTTTAGGGATAAATCAGGTAACTAAGGTTAAAAATAATGTGATAAAGATAAAGGTTATGAAAAATATATGTATTAATTTAATTGTTTATGTTCTTTTTTACATTATCCATAAAATATTTTTAATTGTGGTAATTTATTTCCACATGACTCCAATTATAACATTTATATTATTTTAAGTAAACATATAGTAAAAAATGTGAGTTTCTTCTTTTAATATATTTATAATTTTTTAGGAGGGATAAAATGAACTTATGTTTAATTATAAATGGTTATTTTAGAAATAAATAATTTTTTATCACGTTATTTTACTTTTATTTTTAGTTTTGAAATAATTTTCTTAAATGCTTATGCAACAATGACATAATATTTATTCAATTAAAAGAAAAATAAAATACAGGAATTTAAAAATATTAAGAGTTGTATAATTTTGATGTATTTTTTTCAATGAATTTTATAGATTCATTTAAAAATTATTCATATTTGAATATATTATATTAAAATTTAATTGTTTTCTATGCCTAATTAAATAAATAGTTCCTCAAATGACATTAATGATATTTTATAATAAATTATGTTTTATTAAATTATTTAATATTAATTAAAATATTATATAAGAATAAGTTAATGAAATATTGTTTAAAATAAAAAAAATACCATTTATGGGTTATTTATACTCTTATAGTAACTTTCTTAACACTTTAAGAGTAAAACCAATGATATTATAGTAATAACAAAATGGTTAATAATGTGTTAAAACCAATAGATAAGGGTGTAAACATCACCTAAAATTTGAAAAAAAATTATTTGATGATAGTATTTATAATAATCCTCATAAAATATTATAATTATATTAACATAGATATATTTTTTCTTAAAAATTAATTTATATTAATTTAAAATTTTAATTAGTTTCATGAGTGAGGCTCCCCTCACTTATTAATGGAAACCTACTCTTTTCCCTTCCTGAAACATTTTGAAAAATATATCTTAGAAAATACCTTCCAAAATAGCTTCCCTACATCCTTAAAAATGTCTTATCAGATCTAGTTTGATCCAAAAACCATTTTAGTAAAGAATTATATTCAAACTTAAAGAGGTTGTTTGAAGAAGAGGTATAGTTCTTAAATGATGTTTTTTGTTTTATTTCATCATCTACCTGTTAAAAATAATAATCATACATATTGAAATAATAATATAAATATCCTATATATAATGAGAAGTTATTATGTTAATTTA
This sequence comes from Viscum album, assembly GCA_963277665.1. Taxonomy (NCBI): domain Eukaryota; kingdom Viridiplantae; phylum Streptophyta; class Magnoliopsida; order Santalales; family Viscaceae; genus Viscum; species Viscum album. Next base: position 178,135,287 of record OY728159.1, on the reverse strand, counting down.
ATAACCTATATCAATATCAACTTCCATAAAATAGGAAACAAAACCATCGTTCATGTGAACAACATACTACCACCAGGCGAACTGATGCAATTTTTTTTCATCAATGCATCTCACTAGTGGTAATAATGATGAATAAAATTTATAAATATGATATTTATGTTTTATGTTTTATTCTAAAATGAAAATACATAATATATTTTCCTATTTCTCTATCTATTGAAAAATGATAATGTTGTTCATGCATATGTGTGGATTACCGCCTCTATGAAGAGATGTGATTTTTTTTCAAATCCATATTAAATGGACAAAATATATAATGTATTTAAATATATAATGTTATATTTATGATATAATAATAATTATGTAAATATTCAGTATTACATACCTTCTTTCTATCATGATTTTCAAAAAACGGATATGTTACTCCTGCATACGAACGATTTACCATCTCACTGGTCATCATGTAGTTCATTATTCATAACCATATAAAATGTTTTTATATAAAATTTTAATTAATGTTTATAAATTATAATTATTTCATGATTATAATTCTATACATGATGAAACAATTACATCATTGTCAATAGTCATCCTACTGAATTCCTTTTGGACATACGAGGAGAATATCGCTAAAAATCTTATGTGAAATTAATTGACTATGTAATTAAATATAACATGGAGATTCATAAATTTTAATGAATAATAAGAATAATAAATGTTATATAAAAATTAAATAATTATTATATTTTTATTATTCAGGATGATAAGGAATGTATTTCATGAGTTAGACTTGAGGTAAGAGACACATTACTTTAAAACCCCACCTTTTAAAATGTTTAAATGATTTACTTTCTAAATATTTATCTACTGTGACCATATGATATAAATTGTTTTTTGAATGTATTTATAACAAAATAAATTAATTTTAAAAGAAATTTTATGTCTCTTTTGAGTTTATTTCTAAAAATATAAAAAGTAATATTTTTATGTGTTCTGTATAGAACATTTTGAAAAATAGGGAAATTGAATGTTTTGTTTTTTACAAAAATGGAATCATAGTTTCTCCCTCCACATTAACCATTAGATAATTTATTTAATAATTTATAATCATTAATATTCTATTAATTTAAAATACACCCTTCTCTCTTTTTTTCTTTTCAAAATGGATATAAATGGAATGGATATTTGAATATCGGGAAATGTTTTTTATATGGGTGAAAAAAGTATTTATATGTAGTATTTGAAGTGTTATGATCATATTTTTGTTATTAGAAATTTAATTTCATGAATTGTGGTTTCTTTTTAAATTTTATATGGGTTTTTACATAATAAATCAAGGATTTTATCACCCAATATATCTCTCCAATGCATTGGGTAATGTGATAAGTATAACCAATTAGGTATCACTTATGTGATTTTGTAATTTGTTGGGAAAGTTATTCCATTTTCCAGAGTGACTGTATGCCTGACAGGGAAATGATGTCCCATGTTACATATGTTATTTACATGTTATTTTTATCAATTATCATAGAAATATTATGATTTTACGAGGTAAGCTAATTAGAATATATTTAAATCGAAGATCAAATTTTATCTTAAGGGTGATTTTTTCATGATTACAATGAAAAATATGTGTGTTTTTCCCTATTAGATTTGATATGAATTATGTTATAAAAATATTTTTGATTTGAATTTTACTTATTTGGTATGAAATTTTTTATTTTGAGCCCACATTTTATTTTTATAAAAGGAAAATATTTATGAGTATTCCGGGATTAATGAGTTTTTTCCTTTATTTTTCTAGTCACTTACTGATATATTTTTTCATCACTTCTTTAAAAAAGATATTCACATGCATTAATTTATTAATATGGATGAGGATGAATTCAGGATGAAAATTTTAATATTATTTCATGAAAATAAAACTTTTTGTGTTGTAAATTTCTTTATTATGGTAAAAATGGATAATGAGTGGAGGTGTACACTTCTAGATGTATTATTTAATTTTGTAAGAGTGATGGAATAATTATTTAAAATAGTAAACCTAAAATAGCTTCATGAATTGTAGAATATAAATTATTTTCAAAGTATTTGGTTTATAGTTTTATAAATTTCCTTCCTTATACTTGGTGCCACTTTACATAATTATGATATTTAAATTTTTTTAATCTATAATGTAAATTGAAGTGTATCATTCCACCACTTATAAAAGGGAAGACCTTTATCTCCCTAATTCCCAATGTTTTATACTTATATATCATACAATATATGACTTAATAACATTTTATCTTTCATCCCCACATCCTAGATCTTATTTTATTTCCATAAAACAACCCATTCAATGATTAAGGTTTATGTGAAAAGAGGTTTCTCAATGAAAATTTATAACTCTTATCTGTGTATTTTCAATTTTATTTTTGCTTATACATCTTATAAATATATGGTATCCATTATAGAATATTTAATTAATTATATTAAATATAATTAATTTTTAATATGATGATGATAAAACCCTTATCTACCTTCTTTCCATCCTCTGGTAAAATAAAACATCATTTCAATGTACGTGTGGACTACCAAATATATGAAGTTATGCATTTCATTTTTAATAACCACTTCAAAATGATGGTTATAATTATGGATTTAATGATTATATATATAATAATTATAATGTTTTTATATTTTTTTAAAGGTGAATTATTTTATACCTTTATTTCCTTCTATCCATCGAAAAGTATAAACATCACTCCTGTGTATATACATAGAACATTTTCCATGAAGTGATGTGATTTTTTATTCATAATCTATTTATATTAATTGCTATAAATGTGTACATAATGATTAATATCATAATAATAAAATGATTAATGTTATTTATATGGTGGAACCATGATCAATGTACAAGGATTGGTACTACCGGACAAAAACTAGCATGAAAATTGAAGCAGTTGTCACCCAAAACTGTGATTTTAATATAGTATCGTTAATAATGGGGTGATAATATATTATTAGTAAATAATATATAGTATGATATATTTTATTATGTTCTTATAGTATACTTATAATAATTAAATATTTATTATATTTTATGTTTTAACATGTATAAAGCAATATAATACATGATGTAAGGGTTTCTCATCACATTTTTTTATGTGAGACATATGTTACATTCACCACTTGTTTCATTCATATGGTTTACAAACTACCATTTGATATTTTATATAATTTATTGATTTATATTAATATAATGTTTTATTTTATGTTATTTTTTTCATGGTGATTGTGATTTAGATGTTACAAAAGCGGTAAGGGGTTTATGTTACAATATCATTTATTTTTTAGATTATCTATGAAAAATTTCCATTAAGGAAAATTATGTGGATATTATTTTTTAAACCCAACATATTTTATTATCACATGGTTATTCATGGAATATTAATTTATTATCTCCATTTTCCACTCTGGTAAATAAAATTACTAGTAAATTATTTTCACATAATTGTCACCCGTATTTCCTTTTAGGTAGGAGAATTTATTCTTCCATATCCATGCTATTAAAAATTATTATAATTATGTTTTTATCAATATATGAAATTTTTTTAAAAGGAAATTTTCAATTAATTTACTTTATTTACAAAGGCTAAAAAGGAATCATTTTTAATGAAATATTTTCATGAATTGGTAATTTTTTTAGGTTTTAAAAAATTATGAAAGGAATGTTATATTTTAATTTATAAAAAAGTAACACATTCTCTTACCATAATGGAAATTATTTTCATTGAATATTACATTACATGTTTCCGTTATTATTTTAAATGATAATGGATTTCTCAATATTATTATAATTTTTATTTAAAATGATATAAAAAAGGATATTTTCCATATGTATACAATGAAAGGATCCATATGATTTACCAGGGATATGATCTTATAGTGACATCCTCATTATTTATCTAAAAGGATTATGATTTAGATAATGATTCGAGGATGATTTTATGAAATATGTTTCCTTTCTACTTGTCAACTAGATTATGATTAAATATTTATAAATAATATTTCTTTTACAGGGGTTATTATATGATGTAATGATTGAATTAAATTTATTTCCTTTACATGGGTTATTATATGATGAATTTATGAATTTTTTTAATGATATTTCAGTGCATTTATTTTTTAATGTTATGTGATGGGTGAGACCATAATTATATAGTCGTCCATTGCATTGGGGAAACATGGATAACTAATGAGATAAATATGTTATCTGTCTACCTGAATTCATGTTCAAAAAAAGATCCATAGACCTGGATTTATGTCCATAAGTTGTTTCATGTACCTGTTATCTTGTTCATACATTTATGTGTTGGCATCATTTCATGTCTGTGTGTTTATAATGGACCTAGATTCATGTCTATAAGTATACGAAAGGACTTGATTTCATTTCATTGACTTAATAATTGAACCTATTACTATTTAACTATTCCCACTATTTTATAAGCTTGTGTATGTTTAACATTTATATTTTTATGATATGATCTAAGGAATCATGATTAATTATTAACAAATATGAACTTTTGGGAATTTTCAATTTTTGTTGAAGATGCCTTTTTCCATGATTAATTATTTATGATCTTTAATGGATTAGGTATGATTATTGTAACTTATGATCATTTTTACATAACCTTATTATAATCATATAGTCACTTATGATCTATGATTCATATATATAATGTTTACCCTTACTGAGCATCTTAGATCAACCATTCTTATGTGTGGTTTCCCTAGGTTATGAATAATGGTTTTATGTAAGGAATGTCTATAAATTTTTCTACATGAGAAGATATTTTTAGGATTAGTTGAAGATATTTGATGAAATGAGAGGATTATGTGTTGAGTGTCCAAAGAATCAAAATATTTATGGTTCTGGGGTGTGTATTATTATGAATTTAATTAAATATTTATCTAAAATTATATAATTTATATGTATGAAATTCATCGGTCACCTTAGTATTATTTCATAAATTATAGTCGTATTTTATATTTTATGGTATATAAAACATTAACATATGGTATACCACCATGAAACATTTCATTTTTGTAAATTGAAACATTTATATTATATTTTAAAAACTATTCTTATTCTGAATAAGAGAAAAAATTAAATTCCTTATGTATGGAAATGAGTATAAATTTTATAATCATAAAATCAATCCATTAGGAAAGGAAAATGGTAGGTTCCAATAGTTAAAAAGACCCTTACCCCATTTCCCACAGGAATGTGATCTTTTACCTTAGACATTACCATTTTTCTTCTCAAGTAGTGAACATCAATAAAAATGTTTGAAACACATCTGACATCCAACAACCATGAAATATAATAAAAATGATTAATATCCCTAATATATAAACCATAATACCCATGTTTTTTGGTCTCTTATTGTAACACCCCAGGTAAATAAAGAATATGACATTTTCATATTTATCCATAATTGTGAATAAAATATTAAGATGACTTTAAAGGGGATGCTATGATCGATGGCGTACCCAACACGCAACAACGAGTTTCTTTGGAATCATACGTTGCACTCTAATAATAAAATAATATTATTTTAAATGGTAGTTAACATGTAGCCGTTGTATTGGCAGGAATGTATAGAAATAACTAAAATATGATTATATATGTTTTTAAATGTTTTTACATTTATCCAATAAAAGATAAAGGCTTAAAATACGGAAAGAATTCAATTTTAGGCGTATATGCCCTAGTTTTCACTAAAGGTTCACTTATCGCCTTTTGATGGAGAACCGTCATTAAATATAGTTTTGTTCACTATTATACATTCTATTGGACCAAATAAAACTCTTCTTAAGAATTGGGACATAAAAATTTACTTTGTGTAAATTTTTGGTATCTTTCCGATAAAGTTCATTTTTTAATGAATAGTGTAAAATGTTGTATTTTAATTCAAAACCACTTTTTAATCGAAATTTATTTATATGATTATATTATCTTTTTAATTGGTTTTAAAGTGAAATTATAATATATTTTTACCATTAAATCAAATAGTGTTCGTTGAAATTAATTTCACTTTGAAATCAGACTTAAACTAGTGTCAATCTTTTAATACTTATTGTTTCATAAAAACACGCTATTTGCTCTGACAGCGAGAATTAATTATTAAATTAATTAATGTGACTTATATGTTTTGAATTTTGTAAAATAGACTTCATTTTTGAATTCGGAATATCAAATATAGATTAGGGTGATTTTTTGGGATTTTTCTGAAAAACATCAATTTTTGATGAATAGTGAAACCACTAAGTGGTACTTATAAAAACTGATTTTTCCGTTTAAATGAAAATTTTTAAATCTTTGTGTTTTGAATTTTAAAAATACGTCATACATGGTTGTCATTAAGAAGTAAAATGTGGTTCCAAAGGATAAAAATAATTTTTTGGTGAATAGTAACTTATTAAGTTTTTAATCGCGATTAGAGGTAATTAGTGTAGTTTATGGTAAGAATAATGTTTTAATAAAATTAAATGACCTAGACACATGTCATACCCTCATTTTATGTGTCATGGACGACCAAGAAAATCCATGGGTCAACTTGGGGACCCCATCGAGCCACTTTGGTTGGGAAATGACAAAAATATCTTTTTATTTAATGTTAAAGTAAAAATGACACAAACATGAGATGTTTTACCAAAACAATTTTTACATGGGGTTATACAAGTCATATTTTTTACTATAAATAGTCATTGGAAATATAAAACTATTTCCTACATAATAGTATTTTTTTTTAATTTTTATACATTAAATAAATAAAATTATTTATGACATCATGATGATGCAGCGATGACCTCATTATTCAACGATTTAACTAAAATGGAAAGATAATGTAATATCTAAGACCTACACATTTCAAAAACCTATTGGATGAGTGTATTTCGAACACTTATCATCTTATCCTCTAAATACATCAATGTGGGACCTTTAAAATCCGAAACTCTTTTGAAAATAAAGTAACATTTTGTAACTTTACAAGAGTGCCCCTCCTCTCCTCTTATAAAAGGCCACCACCTCTACCTCCTTACCCACACTCCCAAAGCCTTTGGCTCAGCCAAAACCTGACCATTGTGTCTCTCCACTTCCCTCTCTTACTCCTTTAAGCCTCACATTGGGCAGAAGTCTTCCCAAGGAAGCCTTTGAGCTCAAACCAATGGGAGTTACCCGATTTTATGGTAATGTCTTCACTTGTGTCCTTTTGTTTTATTTTTCTTCTCCAACCCACTAAACTCTTTTTATTCATTTATTTTGTAACAAATCCAGTATCTTAAATATAATAGGATTTTTATATAATAAGTATTCGAGCTACACTTACACACACCTACATCTAATGGTTAAAGAACATACTGTTTCCGTGGATGGCGAATTTCTGCCTCCCGAAACGATGATTGTTCAACATTCTTATAACACCTTCAATGGTGTCCATTAAGATGATACTATATTTATATATGATATCTAATATGTTTATGTTTTACTTAAGCTTCTTTATTTTTCATTTATGGCCTACCTTTATGGTTTCCATTATGGGTAAACACGATATCTTCATTTAAGGAAGTGCGGACTACCGCCCCCTCAAAGTGATTTGATTCGTTAATACCATATGTGGTACGTATAAAGGATATATTTAATGATATTATATATGATACCATACTGGAATAAAAATACTATTATTTATCATTATGTTTTAATTCCATTAAATATGAAATAGAAATGGAAGTAACGTTCATGCGTACGTACAGCTTACCGTCTCCTTGAACGGTACATTTCATTTCTTATCTCAAAATGTTATGTAATATTATAAGTACATATATATAATGGATATATATGTAATATATTACATCTAAATTATGGATATCATTCTGGAATTATAACATATATATATCTCTCTCATTTTGTTTTAATTCCATTAATATGACAAAAAAAGGAAAGTAGCGTTCATGCGTACGTACGGCCTACCGTCTCCATGAACGGTGCTTTTCGTTTTTTTATCTCCAAATGATTTGGAATAGTATAAAATGAATATTTACTGGATATATATGATATTTTAATCATTAATACTATTCTGGAAATTATTTACTTATAACTACATGGGCAATCGTTTTTCAAAAAAGTTCATTCTTGACTCATGTACCAAACATCGGCAAAAACGTCTGATATGAACTAACATTATTAAACAATTATTATAAAATTATAATATGTGATATGAACTGAATAATAATCTCTAAAGGAGTTACTTAGGCAATTATTAATTGACCAAAGTTTATTGTTCAGTAATATAAAGAAACGAATAAGACAAGTTGGACTTGAGCTAAGGGATCCTACTCCTCTCTTTCTTTTTAAGTACACTCTTTTATGTCATTCCTTATAAGCTCATATTTCTTGTGATTGGGATGTTATTTTATATTAATCTTACTGTAATTTTTATGTTCATATGATGAGAGACCCTATTCTCTCTCATCAATCCATTTTGGATGTTTTGAGTGGCGCCGTTAGGCTGCCGAATTTTCGTAAGAGATCTAACCTCTCTCTTTCTCTTTAAGTACTCTCCTTTATGTCACTTCTTTAAAGATCCTATTTTTTTAGGATGGGGGATGTTCTTTTTTATTCCTATTTCTGTACATTTTATTGTAATGTGATGAGATACCCTATTTTATCTCATCAATCCATTTTTGGAAGTTTTAAGTGGCGTCGTTAGGTTGTCGAGTTTTCGTAAGGGATTTTTTATCTCACTTTTATTCCTGTGAGAATTATGCTACATTTTCCAAAATTTCCTTTGAGTGGTGTATGTACTGACCATTATTTTACTCATTGTGTAATATTATTTAATTTATGAGTATTTACATCAATGTTGTATTGTCTTTCTTTCACGGGGCGTATGTCTCGAAAGATACCCATGTCGGTAAGGGAACCTTTCACCCTCCTCTTTTTAAAAGACTTCTTTTGTTGGGTCTTTTAATTCACATATTATTATGTTGGGATATGTTCTCATATATCCTTATTGATGTAAATTTTATTTCCAAGTGATGAGTTACCCTTTTTTGATGTGACGCCGTTAGGCTGTCAAGGGAACTTCTTAACCCAATTTAGATTTCTTTGGGTTCAACATGTAGTTATTGAATATGTCATCCTTTGAATATGTGTATGAACTTTGATTATTTTACACATAATATCCAATTATATTTGGTGTATTCGTTTGTCACACATAATTATGTAATTGATTTATCCTTAATCCAAGGATACCGTCTTTGTATGGGACTTCGTCTCAAACTCCTTTCATTGAGGCATATTTTGTTTTATACACAACCTTGTTTTATACGGTGTATAAACCCCTTTGAATTTTATGTTTATTCAAAAGGAATCTTTTTTATACTAAGTGTTTAATAAACGACAAAAGGGAATGTTTTTTTCATACATACGCGGCGACAATGGCTTCTCCGCCGCCGTGACCATTATTTGAGGTTCGGCTTCCTCTACAAGCCATACCTTCTTTTTAAAAGAAAAATAAATACCATGTTTTACTTTTCTTTTATTTTGGTATTGAAAATGGTTTTCATAATGTTTTTATTATATCAATGTTTTGTATTGATATCTTGTGATTGAAATGTGGAAATGTTATGTTTCCTTTATGCATGTTTTATATGATACGATTATGTTATGGTTCTTGGGAATTATTATGAAGACGGGTGGTTCCGTGATAAAACTAAGGGCAGGTGAGCCTGATATAGCTCTCCAATGCATTGGGTAACGCGAAGGAGTGAAACGTTAAGGTTTCTCCGAAGAGATTTGGGGAATATACTGTGATGGGTATTCCAAATGTAACCAAGAGGGTTACTCCCTACGTAATAATGTTATGAATGCCTCAAGTTACCTTTTATGTCTTATGATTTCTATAATTTATTCATGATTTTATGAGGTATGTTAAAGTGCTTATGTTTTATGGGTAAAGCATGATTTCATTCTTATGTATACATGTACTCATGTTTCCTTTCCATATTTTTATATCCCTTACTGAGCTTTTTATGCTCATCTCAAGTTTTTGAAATGTTTTTCACAGGTCAAGGGAAGGGTACATGATGTGATGATAGTGTCACGGATGTGTCAAGAAAGAATCCATGTTTTATTTTAAATATGTTTCCGTTGATGGGAGAAATGAATACTATCTTTCATGTAACAACTTTGTTTAAATGTGGAATGTAATGCAAGTTTCATGATCTAATTCTCTAAAACTCTAAACCTCAAAAGATCTTCAATGTGTAATCTTGTAATAACTCAATATTAATTAAGGTTTAAGGCTGGGGCCTTAAAGTTGGTATTAGAGGTCAGTTTAGATAACTTTAGAGGTTAGGGTATTCTTTAAGCATAAGTGACATTACCATAATGGTTAGGATTTCATAAAGAGTCCTTGTTTTAGATAAAGTGAATGACTAAGTATATCTTAGTGTTTATCTTCCTCATTAGTACTTGATGGTTTTGTTGATATACTCACACTGACCTTTTTGGTTTTAGTAAATGGCTGGATCTAGCAGGCACCAAAGTAACAGTGGATGTGAAGGAAACTGTGACAGTTTTTTGAGCAAGCAACTGAATGATATGGGAGCTGCAATGAGAACTCTTGTGATTATCCTCAACTAACTATCTGGAGTCATGATTGACCACCTAAACCTTGGTGATTTCTCTAAGGCATCATATATGCGAGAAACAAATCCCTATGGAAGTACAGGTAATAATCATAAAGGTAAGTGTGTTCAAAAACCTATGTGTCAAAGATGTGGAAAGAAACACCTAGGAAAATGTTTCAAAGGGACAGAAATATGCTATAGATGTGGAAATGAAGGTCATAAAGCAAGAACCTACCATGGAAAAAAGGAAGCATCCAGTTGACTTGAGGAAAGGGAAAGAAGTTCATTCTGAGGGATCAATTGAATGTTTTAAATGTGGTGTGCATGGTCATTATGCAAACACATGTCCTATGAAGATGTTTCATGAATGGGATCACCAAGAGCGTACAAATGTTCATTTACCAATACCTAATGCCATTCCGATCGAGGATGAAGAAACTGACAATGACCAATCAAAGGTATGTATTATTTCATGACTATTGTTTTCCTATTTTGGAATCTTAGGACATGATTCATGATTTTTTTGTAGGAAAGAGGTATTTCGGAATAAGTTGGAAAGGAATGGTTAATGGATCATGAATAATGTTGAATGAGTAAGATGTCAACATATAAGGGATTCAAGAGTTATGGTAAAATTCTTAAGAGTATTAAGTCTCTTTTGATGATGGGGTTACATTAGATGACTTTTTATATTATGTGTAACCCTGATGTTTAATATATGCAAATTTTATTCAAGGAATAGTTATCTTTTCTTTTGTGGACATAGTTATAAAGAACCATTTGGGTTTATATGATCCTTACTTATGAGGTAATTATGGGTTACTATATGTTATGATTGAAGTGAAAGGCATGAGATAAAATTGAGGTTAAATTATTTTATGGTTATTTTTGATGATTTTATCTCTTTTTGGGAATGATTTGAGAATTATATAGTTTTGGAAAAAGGACAACACGCAGACCATGTGACAACCCATCACGTCGGACAAAGCTGCGGGAATCGAACCCACAACCAAAGTGCGACTGGTATTTATCGCCTACCACTGGACTACGTGAAGTCCCTGGTAAGTTTGACTGATTCTTTTTAGTTATATGATTTTATGAATTAAGAGTAAGTTTATTTGGGTTATTTATGAAAATGATTAACCTATCATGGAGGATATGTGATTAGGTTAATTACTTTTCAATACGAGACTTTAGGAGCAACTGATGTTGTTTGGAGATAAATGTTACGATTTAACTTGGAAGACTATGTGACTAAATCCTTCAAATATTTGGGTTTCAATCTTACTTTGGTTTACTTTGAAGAATTTTATGGACAAATTGATTAGAGAATGGTCCTCGTTGAAATTTGGGTTTTGTTGGACAAATTTTGGAGATTAAGAATGGATTTTCTTTTTATAAAGGGTTATCCTTTTCTGGATTATCTGATCTTGTACTCACCTTTTTTGTTTTGGTTTTGGTTAAAGTATAAAGACATGGTAAGTATGTAGTTCTCTTATTTGGATTAGGTTATTCTCTAGAAGTTGATTATAGTACTCTTAATGTGAACAAGTCTTCCTAAATACTTGTCTTTTGGAGAAAATATGAGTTCGTGTAAGAAATCTAGTAAAAGTTGAAAGTCAACATGAAAATTGTGTATGCTTCCTTTTGTTTTAGTTAACCTCATGAATAAATTCCTCAATGAAGAGTAACATAAAACAAAAATGTTTCCTGTTATCTTTTCCTACTGGGGAATCGAATACCATTTAACCCATCACAAGTTTGTGATTTTCTTGTGGTTAACTTTCTCCTAAACATGATTTCTATCACTCTCCATCAGAACATGACCCTTTGTTTTTTCCTCCATGTCCATATTTTCGTACTTTTAATCCTAGTATGGGTTAACTCGGGATACCTTTGTACTTATCTTTCTTTATTTTAAAGTGATTTTTTTACCGACTCTTGTTCCGATGTGGTACTTTCAAGGATGTTTCCAAGCTCAATTTTAAAATTGTGAGGACGCAATTCCCAAAAGGGGGGAAGGATGTAACACCCCAGGTAAATAAAGAATATGGAATTTTCATATTTATCCATATTTGTGAATAAAATATTAATATGACTTTAAAGGGGACGCTATGCTCGATGACGTACCCAACACACAACAACGAGTTTCTTGGGAATCTTACGTTGCACTCTAATAATAAAATAATATTATTTTAAATGGTAGTTAACATGTAGCCATTGTATTGTCAGGAATGGATATAAATAACTAAAATATGATTATATATGTTTTTAAATGTTTTTACATTTATCCAATAAAAGATAAAGGCTTAAAATACGGAAAGAATTCAATTTTAGGCGTATATGCCCTAGTTTTCACTAAAGGTTCACTTATCGTCTTTTGATGGTGAACCGTCATTAAATATAGTTTTTTTTCACTCTTATACACTCTATTGGACCAAATAAAACTCTTCTTAAGAATTGTTACATCATAATTTACTTTGTGTAAATTTTTGGTATCTTTCCGATAAAGTTCATTTTTTAATGAATAGTATAAAATGTTGTATTTTAATTCAAAAACTATTTTTAATCTAATTTATTTATATGATTAGATTATCTTTTGAATTTGTTTAAAATTGAAATTAGAATATATTTTGACCATTAAATCCAATAGTGGTCGTTGGAATTAATTTCACTTTGAAATCAGACTTAGACTAGTGTCAATCTTTTGATACTTATTGTTTCATAAAAACACTCTATTTGCTCTGACAGCAGGAATTAATTATTAAATTAATTAATGTGACTTATATGTTTTAAATTTTGTAAAATAGACTTCATTTTTGAAGTCGGAATTTGAAATATAGCTTAGGGTGAATTTTTCGGATTTTTCTGAAAAACTTCAATTTTTGATGAATAGTGAAATCACTAAGTGGTACTTATAAAAACTGAGTTTTCCATTTAAATGAAATTTTTCCATCTTTGTGTTTTGAATTTCAAAAATCCGACATACATGGTTGTCATTAAGAAGTAAAATTTGGTTCAAAGGGATAAAAATAATATTTTGGTGAATAGTAACTTATTAAGTTTTTAATCGCTATTAGAGGTAATTAGTGTAGTTTATGGTAAGAATAATGTTTTAATAAAATGAGATGACCTATACAAATGTCTTACCCTCATTCTATGTGTCATGGCCGACCAATAAAATCCATGGGTCAACTTGGGGACCCCATGGAGCCACATTGGTTGGGAAATGACATAAATATATTTTTATTTAATGTTAAAGTAAAAATGACACAAACATGAGATGTTTTACTAAGCCAATTTTTACATGGGGTTATACAAGTCATATGTTTGACTATAAATATTAATTGGAAATATAAAAAGATTTCCTACATCATATTATTTTTTTTATAATTTTTAGACATTAAATAAATTAAATTATTTATGACATTATGATGATGCAGCGATGACCTCATTATTTAACGATTTAAATAAAATGGAAATATAATGTAATATCTAAGACCTACACATGTAAAAAACCTATTGGATTAGTGGATTTTGAACCATTATCATCTTATCCTAGAAATACATCAATGTTGGACCTTTAAAATCCGAAAATCTTTTGTAAATAAAGTAACATTTTGTAACTTTACAAGAGTGCCCCTCCTCTCCTCTTATAAAAGCCCACCACCTCTACCTCCTTAACCACACTCCCAATGCCTTTGGCTCGGCCAACCCCTGCCCATTGTGTCTCTACAAATTCCCTCTCTTACTCCTTGAATCCTCACTTTGTTCAGAAGTCTTCCCAAAGAAGCCTTTGAGCTCAAACAAAAGGGAGTTACCCGATTTTAAGGTAATGTCTTCACTTGTGTCCTTTTGTTTTATTTTTCTTCTCCAACCACCTAAAATCTTTTTATTAATTTATTTTTTAACAAATCCAGTATCTTCAATATAATATAATGTTGTTATAAGAAGGATTCGAGCTACAATTACACACACCTACATCTAATGGTTAAAGAACATACTGTTTCCGTGGATGGTGAATTTCTGCCTCCCGAAACGATGATTGTTCAACATTCTTCTAATACCTTCAAAGGTGTCCATTAAGATGACAGTATTTTTATATATGATATCTAATATTTTTATGTTTTACTTAAGCTTCTGTATTTTTCATTTATGGCATACCTTTATGGTTTCCATTATGGATAAACGTGATATCTTCATTTAAGGAAGTGCGGACTACCGCCCCCTCAAAGTGATTTGATTCGTTAATACCATATGTGGTACGCATAAAGGATATATTTAATGATATTATATATGATACCATAATTTAATTAAAATACTATTATGTATCATTATGTTTTAATTCCATTAAATATGAAATAGAAATGGAAGTAGCGTTCGTGCGTACGTACGGCTTACCGTCTCCATGAATGGTACATTTCATTTCTTATCTCAAAATGTTATGTAATATTATAAGTACATATATATAATGGATATATATGTAATATTTTACATCTAAATTATGGATATAATTCTGGAATTATAACATATATATATCTCTATCATTTTGTTTTAATTCCATTAATATGACAAAAAAATGAAAGTAGTGTTCATGCGTACGTACGGCCTACCGTCTCCATGAACGGTGCTTTTCGTTTTTTTATCTCCAAATGATATGGAATAGTATAAAATGAATATTTACTGGATATATATGATATTTTAATCATTAATACTATTCTGGAACTATTTACTTATAACTACATGGGAAATCTTTTTTCAAACAAGTTCATTCTTGACTCATGTACTAAACATCGACAAAAACGTCTGATATGAACTAACATTATGAAACAATTATTATAAAATTATAATATGTGATATGAACTGAATAATAATCTCTAAATTAGGTACTTAGGCAATTATTAATTGACCAAAGTTTATTATTCAGTAATATAAAGAAACGAACAAGACAAGTTGGACTTGAGGTAAGGGATCATACTCCTCTCTTTCTTTTTAAGTAAACTCTTTTATGTCATTCCTTCTAAGCTCATCTTTCTTGTGATTGGGATTTTATTTTATATTACTCTTACTGTAATTTTTATATTCATATGATGAGAGACCATATTCTCTCTCATCAATCCATTTTGGAAGTTTTGAGTGGCGCCGTTAGGCTGCCGAATTTTCGTAAGAGATCTAACCTCTCTCTTTCTCTTTAAGTACTCTCCTTTATGTCACTTCTTTTAATCTCCTCTTTTTTTTATGATGGGGGATGTTATTTTATATTCCTCATGCTTTAAATTTTATTGTAATGTGATGAGATACCCTATTTTATCTCATCAATCAATTTTTGGAAGTTTTAAGTGGTGCCGTTAGGCTGCCGAGTTTTCGTAAGGGATTTTTCATCTCACTTTAATTCCTGTGAGATTTATGCTACATTTTCAACAATTTCCTTTGAGTGGTGTATGTACTAACCATTATTTTACTCATTGTGTAATATTCTTTCATTTATGAGTATTTACATCAATGTTGTATTGTCCTTCTTTCACAGGGCGTATGTTTCGAAAGATACCCATGTCGGTAAGGGAACCTTTCACCCTCCTCTTTTTAAAAGACTTCTTTTGTTGGGTATTTTAATTCACATATTGTTATGTTGGGATATGTTCTCATATATCCTTATTGATGTAAATTTTATGTCCAAGTGATGAGTTACCCTTTTGTGATGTGACGTCGTTAGGCTGTCAAGGGAACTTCTTAACCCAATTTCGATTTCTTTGGGTTCAACATGTAGTTATTGAATGTGTCATCCTTTGAATATGTGTGAATGACCTTTGATTATTTAACACTTAATATCCACTTATATTTGGTGTATTCGTTTGTCACACATAATTATGTAATTGATTTATCCTTAAACCAAGGATACCGACATTGTATGGGACTTCGTCTCAAACTCCTTTCATTAAGGCATATTTTGTTTTATACACAACCTTCTTTTATACGGTGTATAAACCCCTTTGACTTTCATGTTTATTCAAAAGGAATCTTTTTTATACTAAGCGTTTACTAAACGACAAAAGGTAATGTTTTTGTCGTACGTATGCGGCGACAATGGCTTCTCCGCCGCCGTGACCATTATTTGAGTTTCGGCTTCCTCTACAAGCCATACCTTCTTTTTTAAAAGAAAAATAAATTCCATGTTTTAATTTTCTTTTATTTTGGTATTGAAAATGGTTTTCATAATGTTTGTATTATATCAATTTGTTTTATTGATATCTTGTGATTGAAATTTGGAAATGTTATGTTTCCTTTATGCATGTTTTATGTGATACGATTATGTTATGGTTCTTGGGCATTATTATGAAGACCGGTGGTTCTGTGATAAAACTAAGGGCGGGTGAGCCCGATATAGCTCTCCAGTGCATTGGGTAATGCGAAGGAGTGAAACGTTATGGTTTCTCCGAAAAGATTTAGGGAATATACTATGATGGGTATTCCAAATGTAACCAAGAGGGTTACTCCCTACATAAGAATGTTATGAATGCCTCAAGTTACCTTTTATGTCTTATGATTTCTATGATTTATTCATGATTTTATGAGGTATGTTAAAGTGCTTATGTTTTATGGGTAAAGTATGATTTCATTCTTATGTATACATGCACTGATGTTTCCTTTCCATATTTTTATATCCCTTACAGAGCTTTTTATGCTCATCCCAAGTTTTTGAAATGTTTTTCACAGGTCAAGGGAAGGGTACATGATGTGATGATAGTGTCAAGGATGTGTCAAGAAAGAATCCATGTTTTATTTTAAATATGTTTTTGTTGATGGGAAGAATGAATACTATCTTTTATGTAACCTCTTTGTCTAAATGTAGAATTTAATGCAAGTTTCATGATCTAATTCTCAAAAAATCTAAACCTGAAAAGATCCTCAATGTGTAATCTTGTAATAACTCAAGATTAAGTAAGGTTTAAGGTTGGGGCCTTATACTTATTAAATTATTTTTTCATATTTAATGTACTTTTTCTTTCATATTGATTTTTAATTTATATAACATAGAGCCAAATATTTGACATCATATATCAAAGAAAAATACCATTATAAATACGAACAGGGTAATGAGATTTTTTTAAAATCCAAAAAAGCAAAAAAATTATTTGATTATTATGAAAATAATTCATTGCAATAAAAAACTAAAAAATTTAAAAACAAGAAGAACTAAGTATTACAAAAAGGGGATAAACATTGATCTGAAGAAGAAAACTAAGAAATCACATGAGGAAGAGGCTAATCATCGATCATAATATAAAAACCAAGGTAATGAACAAAAAAATGGTGGAAAAATATCACACAACAAGAAATACCCATTGATAAGAATAAAAAAAATATGAAAAATGATGAAATATTGATTAAAATGAGTTAGAAAAAACATAAATTCTATTTAAGGTCGGATTTTTTGAAAAGATTTAAAGGTGGCGACTCAAAAACATTTCTTCCATGACATCTTGAACAATGAGGTAACAAGTGATCTCACTAGTGTCCCTCCTAGAATTAAGGAAGGGGTTCTATCAGTACTTGTAAAAAATGATGAAGTACACATTTCTTACTCCTAAAATAGAAAGCACCGATAAATACATAGATATATTTCTTCTTAATATGAAATGATAAATCAAACCTTTATTAATGTTAACGTATAATTGCTTATAAATGTATGTTTTCTCAGAGTTTAATATAGCACTGATAATTGTTTCTTTTATCAGCATAAAAACAATTCTGACAAATACAACAAGAAAATAAAATTTTAAATGTAGATTTAAAAATTTCAATAAATAACTGATTATATTAAAATAAATATAAATAATTAGTCTAATTGAAGGTCCTGAAAACATTGAAAATGGATGTAAATACTCCCAAAAAAACATTACTGAAGGAGAAAACATTCCATAGGTCATGCAAAGAAAATAGACCCAAATTGAATTGAAATTTTGATAAGAAACTTGAAGGAAAAAAATTAGGTGTTGTATGTGAACCACATACCATCATCGGGAATGGTTTGTGGGGGGCATGAACCAAAAACCAATGGTATGCGGAAGGACTCATGAGGCACTACCCCGCATGCATATGTCAATCCAACCCAAGATTATGTAAACCATGCCATTAGCGAAATCGAGCTTATGAATGACAACTACATATTGTCATGTGAACACAACAGTCTGTGGATAAAGAAAGCTAGTGTTCTATGAACTACGAACAACGAACCACAACCTCCACAAACCATGGTTGATCGAGTATTCCACGCGTTGAGATATATCTTTATGGGATTCCAAAAATGGTGTCACTAGACCATAGATATGAATTACCAAATGCTCTATAAACGGATAACATGTGTAAGTCAAATGGAGTATGGATGATGAAAAAATGGAGGATACCCTAGAGGTTAGAAGAAATAATTCTAAGGGGATTTTGACTTCGGTTTGGAATCATCGACGATGTGAAAACCATTCATCGCATTTCTGTAGGTATAGCCATCGGTGAACTAGAAAAAGAAGAAACTTAATAATAATTAGTGATCTTAGAACCTAATGGGCACCATCATGAACCATAAATTCCTCACAGCTAAACTCCCAGTGAACCATAGGTTCCATGATCATTCATCAATTCGACATTCAGCATAGTGCATCACTATGTGGATTGAACCCCACGACAAGTATAGCATCAGTACGAAGGTGGAACCTGAAGCGGCGTGGGAAACCACATCCAAGACCGCATACCATTATGGGATGTGGTGGTCCACACCTAAGTCCATGTACTGCTTCAGTACATGGATGAACCCTCTACCCGCATAGAACTATGGTCTGTGGGGCTCCCCCAACACTCATGAGAAAGAAATATGTAGAATGTGGAATCTTCAGGTGTCAATCCACCCAGCTTAAATCTCACCTCCCCATTACCATCTAGTCCTTCATAGCTCCTCTGCGATCTAGTCTACTGGCATCAGGACAAATCCTCCTCCAAATCCACCAGACACGTTTGATCAGATCACTGATAGGATCAATGTTCCTCTCTATGTCGACATACCCAAGGTAAGAAGAGTCTCTAAGGCTATCACAAAAATGGTATGAACCCTTAGAATGTACCTAAGTATACATTCCAATGGTAAATTGGAGTCTGTCCATTAGATACTAACATGAACCTCCTCATTCTAGGGATAAATGAAAATCACATGGTTTTCCATTCAATGAGGAACAATGATCAGTCAAAGGGATCATTATCTCTTTTCCTTTCGGTGAGAAGAGACATTTATCCCTTTACTATAACACATTCTTGGGAACTCCCATAAAGGTAAGTCCCTAACCTTCTGAGAGTTGATCCACAAGACCACCAATGTCATCCAACATTAAAAGGTTCATTACTTCATACTCATGCCCACCGTCACCTCAGTAACTTCCACCGTAGGCCTAGTCTCTTCCATCAATAATAGAAAGGGTGTGTGGTTTATTGAATCTATCACATCATCTTTCTTCTCTTACAAAGTTTGAATCATCCCGGCTTAGATATTGTGATGATTACAACATACACACATTCAACATCATAAAATGAACTACAAGAATTCTGATTCCTATGAAAAATTGGATACGTATGATGCATTCTTAAAGGTGTCAACTCAAAGGGGTGACCTTCAAAAATGGTCCACCCAATTATGTCTCCCCATAATAGGTGGCTTCCATGCATAATCCCCACCCAAAATGAACTATAAGAAATCTGATTTCTATTGAAATATGGATACGTTGGATGCCTGCATGAAGGCACGAACTCAAATGGGTTTCCTTCTGAAAGTGTCCACCAAATTATGCCCCCTTAAAGGGCCTCCTCCTAGGTCCAAGCCCCATGATAGCTGAACTATATGTTCTCTGATACCTATCACAAGGTTATGTAGCAAGCCCATTTTATGGGTCTGACCCCAACATTAAACAACCTTTCGTCTCTTTTAGAAGACGATAAACTCCAGAGCACCTTATTGTTTGGAGTAAGTCATGATTGCCTCAATAGCATCAAATCTATGTATGCCCATGATAAACCTAAAATATAGGAGGTGTCTTATGAATACACTCATCGGGAATTCACCAAGGATTCAAAAACATGTGAATAAGACTTAAATATATAAGAGAGTCCCAAAATAAGAAATAATTCCCCCAAAAGGGTGTGATGGGCCTGAACTCTCATCCAGTTGACCAATGGAGTACTTAAGTGTTGTTGGCCAAATATTCATCCCACCATCAACTTCATTTGGAAAGTAGGTCCATGAATCATGGATACCATGGTGGTTGTGTGTTTTTGTCTCCACGAATAGACTCGTTGGTGACCATATGAGGAAGTCGTATCCTTAGATGATAGATTGCACAAATACTTAACCATATACAATTTCCCGATGGGACCATTTGACTATGGAAATTCCATCGTAATGTGGAAGGGATAAACTAACCTATCCTTGTGGGGTCAATCTAATTCCCCCTAAAGAATAAGGATGTGGATCCAGCCGAAACAAAGATAGAGACGTGAAACTCTCTACCATAACAGATGAGTGATGATTCTCGTTGGACCATTTTATCCACCCATACACAATTCACCTCAGTTAAAAACAAAAATGTTGAATCTAACGTGAATCCTCAACCAAGGTAATGGTTTACCCCACTCAAGCACATTTTACTAAAAAAATAAGAGAATGGAATAGGGCTAAGTAGAATCATCAAATATGCATATGATCAAGACATGCTACTTTGATGATCTTATTGTTTTTTGTGTATGTCATATATATATATATATATATATATATATATATATATTACAGGTTTCCATAGAGAAACCTTTGATTGGAATGTAATTATGATGACCAATGTAGACACCCACCTCAGCAATCCTGCAGGCATCCAGGGCCCCGATGAAGAGAAGAACCCTCTCACCAACCTCGCATCTTCAAAGCTGGGTATCTAACACGCTGATTAAAGAGTACCACCAAAATGGATCTCTCCCCACAATGTATTCTTCAAGACAAGCCCTCAAATCTTCAAAAACTCTCCAACCACCTCCTCAGTCATGGATGGCACCCCTACACAAGGCGGCCGTAGTGGTCATCTCGATCTTTTCAAGAGCCTATCCCCAAAGCATGACAACTAATACCTCCCTTATCTCAAGGAGGCAGATGAATTCCATGTGGATAACTTCATCTATGTTACATAGGGGTCTTACTCATAGGCCCCAACAAAATATCATTTCCTCCAATACCACACGACCAAGTATCCTCACTCTAGAGATGATCTTATGTTGAGGGTAGATGTTGAAGTCCAATGACACTGGCCCCTCAGGCTGCCCACCAAGGGCAGAAGACATACATTAGAAACTGACTATCACTCTGATGTTTGAGGAGGAAATCCACCATAAGAATGTTGTGAAATTCAACAATAATACATGAAACTCTACCCCATCCACTAAAGACCACCACATAAATAGGGTGGCATAATACAGGCACACACACATACCTTCAAGTGATCATCATTTCCACCATGCAGATAGAGGGGTGAATTACAGGAAAATGAAAATATTTCCTGATGCACTATGATCCCTTCATCCAAATAGAATGAAGACTAGCAACATATAGTCAAAAATACCTACTAATGCATATTAATTCTTCCATCCAAATATGGTGGTGGAAAAATATGAGCAGAGTAAAATTTTTATAGATGCGTATAAAGACTCTAATATAAACACAGTAGAAAGAGAGTAGATGAAAATTCTCAATCATAAATATAAAGTCCACTAGTCAAATATAGTTACAACTGAAGAAGAAAACTAGTGACAGAATCGTTTCTCTGTCCCTACACATGAGAACTGCTAGTATCTACTAGAAACCTAAGGAGGATCAGAGTAGGGACAAACACCTGCTCTATCATTAGAAATGGACTTCACACCTGTTCCATCCAAAGATGTATCTAAACACATCCTAGTAAAGATATAAGATTAGTAATAAATTCCATACCATATCCTCCAGACATGTTATGATATCATTGCATCAGCAGAAAATGAAAGGAACTAGGCCCACAACCTGATTTCATTGATTGGGATGACTTACCTAAAAAATGGTTTAGTCACTCCAGAGTAGTTATCCATCCCTAATCCAGTATAGATGGGTCAAAGATAATATCCCGTGTTACAAAGATAGTCGTATTGGGATCAAATACACATTCCAACAGGGGGATGTCGGTGCAACATGGTGGATGCTTCAATGTAGGAATATAACCTTTTTAAAACTCATGATGTGTGTCAGTGTATCCCGGTGCCATCAGGAGAACAAACAAAATGTGGGCCCATATATGTAGTTCATTAAAAATAGATGGCGGCCCCGGTTACCTATAAGAGAGCTCCCAAAAATGAAATGTGCTAAAGGAAAGTAGAAAATGAAAAGCATATTCATGATCTTTCTCTCCTGGAAGATGGAGTTATTGACACCCTTCAGTATATATCAATAAAGGCTCAAGAACCTATCAATAAATTAACAAATTACAGAAGTGTAAGTAGTATTTGTGAAGGATATCTCCACAATGTTTCTACAAGAAGCTCTAAATATCCTCCCCAGAGCACCCAAAAGGGCTTATTCAGCTGACCAAGAATGATCGATCATGATAGCCTATCTTCTGATGTGTTCCACTGTAGCCCTCCCGTTGACTAAAAGATCAGACAATAAGATGTTCATCCCCTTGTTTTCATCCACCCTGATGGTCCTCCCTAGGGTATATGTTTCAAATATGTTTCTCCTTGTAGTTGGATGTCAAGTCATAATGGTATTCCTGACCATGATGACAACCATTGTGAAGGCCCTCCATGTAGTGGTATTTCCTGTGAAGGACCTCCCCATGGAAACATCAAGCAACAAGAAGGTCCTGCCATAATTATTATACATCCAGAAGTCCATCCTCAAGATGTACACTACAGAAATTATCCCTACATCCAGATATCAAGCTGTTATAGTATTCCTCGCCGTCAAATCAGACATCGAGAAGGACCTCCCCTTAGTGACATCAAGCCGAAAGAAGGTCCTCCACACATTATAGCCTACCCTGATGGTCCTCCCCATGGTATACTATGTTGGGACACTCCCCATGGTTGGGAATCATTATAAAATGGCAGTTCTCGCCATCGTAGAACCAATTGCATAGGTCCTCCCAGAAATAAAAATTCACGCTAGAAAGAAGGTCCTCCCCCTATCAAGAAAAATGTGTGAAATCCCTCCTACACTGAGGCACTTGGAATGATGGACTCAGACATGTAAGTAACTTTTTTATGATGCATAATATCCTTCCTCAACTAGAGTATGTATTGGGTCTATTCTCATCTTCCAAGACACCCCTGTGCTGCTCACATATCAAAGAGGCTCCTAGCAGCACTACTCAATGGGACGAAATCATTATGAAGCAGTCAAGCTGGGCATATCATGTAGAGAAGTCCCGGAATGAGCAAAAACTTGTCATGTTTCTTGTGAGATGAAAACTAGATAATAATAATATTCAAGTGATGCATTGTCCCATGACTGCTTCTCACTTTAACATACCAAGGATGTTGTCTGAGGAAAGTATGCATAACATTCACATAAATATTTGGATGACTCTTCGCCAGCTAAAATGGATTTTTTTTTACCAATATAGGTTATAAAGACCATGTCAACATATTAAGATAACTTCTCTGTCTAATCGTCCCATAATCCCTACCATCTGAACGACATCTACAATCAAAAAGTTGAAAGAAAAACCTATTACCGACCTACCTTCATGTGCTTCATAGGTTACGTTGCCTCATCGACGATACCCCATCTAGAGTTCATATTAAGGTATGGGGAGAATATTAAGCTCTACAATTCACCCCATGTCCCATCTAGTATACCTCATTGGAAATGAAATCTTTCAATGTAATTACCTAATGGAATAAATTATATTAAATCCCTACTCAGGAATGGTGGAATGATCAATAGGAACCGGCCTTGAGAAAGTCTCAAAAGTGTCAGGCCTAATGAGATCAAGCAATCGAGAATATCATGATCTAGGAAATCAAGAACACCCAGCAGGATTCCCATATTATTGAAGCTAACCAACAAGCACTACTAATGTCTTCAAAAGGAAATAATTAATATGAAAATCAAGCACCATACCCGGATTACACCCATATAGAAGTGCGTGAAATAAATAAGGTTTCAATAGAGGCAGCTACCATTGGAATATGAGAACAACCCCAGGCCATAGGGCTAGGGGAATTTTTAACTCAAAATTCCCCCATAAGACCAACACACCTAGACCATAGTCCATCAACAAGAGAATGAGAGAAACCCCATCCAACACGGAAGAGGTAATTTTTACCTCCAAATCCCGCACAACAGATGTCTGTATTCTCCCATCTAGGAAGAATGATGAGGAGATAAGAAACTCAGTCAACCATTTCTCATGGATTGTACCCTCCAAGATGATGTCATATTGTGAGGTTGAATCTGGGCTCCATTGGGGTCAGTGTTCTCCAAGAAACCAGAAGAATACCATATAAATGAAGGAGAAAGTATAACAAAGGATGAAAAAAGAACTCCTACCATTCAATATCAGGAACACTGCCCCAAATATAGTATGTATCAGTGAACATAGAGAACTTCAGTCCCACAGATCTCATAGTAAATGATAAAAATGGATAGGATGAAAGAGAAGTCGGTTCCCCCCCATTGGCCGCCTACACCGAGCCCGATGGTGTGCATGCATATGTTTCTGGTAGTATGACAAAGTAACACCTTCAATGTCTTGTTAGGGAGGCCATGGATGCATCAACCTACTTTGATTCCCTCATCATACCATTAGTGCATCAAATATTTCACTGATGGAAAAAATGGGACATTGAAAGATGATAAATGCCCATTCGAATCTTGTGAGTTTCATGACATTGATGCATGGTCCTATGAGCCAAGAGATAATCAGTCTTTTGTCGATGATGTTGATTAGGTTACCTCCCAAAATGGATTGGAAATGTCTCCCACTAATCCCCTCAAATAGCTTGGGGAAGTGTACATATTACCCATTTACAAGGATGAGTGAATAAGTTCAAGCTCAGATACATACTCAGTCAACTGCATAATTTCCCTTATAGTCACCATGTCCAATGAAATTGAAAAGCACACTGGACCCTATGATGATAGGGAAGGCCCAAAAAAAGATGCCCCTGGACCATCCTCAGGTCCCCAGACAATCCCCTCCTTACTCACTAAGGAAGAAGATGATGTTCTATCCCTAAAATAAATGAAGTAAATTCTATCTTCACCATATAATTACCTGCAATTAGCTTGGAAAAAATGAGTTTTTTTCGTCTCGATAAATCATTATTGTGATTACTCTCCTAACACTACAGAGTAAATTTCAAGATTCCTCTCTCCATCAAAAGAGGAAGAATATGATGAAGAGGATAGAGGAGGAGGAGAAGAAGAAGTCCTCAAATATTCCCCTCCCATATTCGAAGAGGGTGTGTTCACTACAATTGATGAAATTTGTGAGATAATCTTGGTCACCTAAGATGACTTGTGTCTTACTCTGATTAGTGTGGATATTCCCTTATAGGAGAAAGAATCATATACCACAATCTGAAATGAGAATTGAGAGGTTTTTTCTTGGAATTACTCTGAAATTCCAAGAATCAATCCTAAGGTCTACACTCATCACTTGGGCCTACTGTAAGACCATTGTGGCTATAAGTAGGCTGCCAGAAGGACCCACCCGACAAATGATGATAAAATAGTGGCTGATGTTGAAAAACTAAAAAAAGATAAATTTATACAGGAAGTCCAATATATTATTTAAATGGAAAAAATAGTCCCTGTCAGAAAGAAGAAAAAATATATTAGAGTTTTCATTGACTTCAGGGACCTCAATCGGTATTGCCCAAAAGATGACTTCTCGGTCCCAATCACAAAATTGATGATCTATGTAACCGCCGGATATGAGTCCCTCTCATTCATGAATGGATATTATGGATACAACCTAATCAAAAAGTCTTGATAAGATGAAGAATACACTACTTTTAGGGCCCCCAAAGGAGTGTTCTGCTATAAGTTTATTCCCTTTTGTATGAAAAATGTTGGCACTACATATCAGCACACCTTAAATCATATTTTCAGTTCATTCTTGGTAATGTTCGTCAAGTGAAATGTCGATGACATGGTGGTTAAATCAAGACAATTATCAAACCAACTAAAATACCATAAAACTATCTTCAATAAATTGTGACCTCAAAGTCTAAAGATGATTCCCCTAATGTGTTCCTTCGATGTCACCTATGGTGAATTCATTGGCATCATTGTATGCCATCTCAACATCAAATTCAACCCTGAGAATTCAAAATCCATCCTTGGAATGCCTTCACCTCACAACCTCACTGAGTTGAGGGGACTGCAGGGGTACCCTGACTACATTTGGTTCCTCATAGAAAAACATGTAGATAAATGTTTGAATTTCACCAATTTTATGAAGAAAGCAGTTGTATATGAGTGGGATAGTGATTTTCAAGAAGAATTGGACAATCTCAAAAGATATCTCTAATGTACACTGGTGCTGACATATCCAGTTGAGTGAAGTCCAATAATTTTGTATGTAACCGCTTTGGAATAGTCATTAGGTGTATTCCTCACATAGAAGAATGATTCCGAAAACTATAACAGTCTCTATTTCCTCAGCTGAACAATGATTGATGACGAGACTCAATATTCAAGAGTCAAAAAGAAATATCTATAACTAATCATTATGGTCCAGAAATTCAGTCATTACCTGTATCACCATGAGGTCTATCTGGTCTCCTGTTTCAACCCACTCAATTATATCCTTAGCCTTCCTCTGCTAACTAGGCACTTATCCGTGTAGGTAGTCATCCTACAACAGTTTCTCATATGGTATGTTCCCTATAAAACTTTTAAAGGTCAGACATTGAAGACTTACTAGTAGAGTATCCTTAAGAAGAAATGACCTCATTAGATACTAAACATTATAATGAAGAGGTATTCTCTACCCAAGAAGGCCCCTGGGCATGGGAAATGTACTTCAATGGTGCTTCCAGAAGCTCATCAGGGAAAAGGATGGAGGATCCTAAGCTCAAAAATGATGTGTTGGGTGTTATAATATTTTCCCTAGAAAATTCCATCCTTCCTTACTCCTTCATACATTCAGAGGGGTGCACAAATAATGAATCACAATACCATACCCTCATTGTAGGCCTAGATCTAGAAGTTCATGAAGGAGCCGAATGCTTGAAGATGAAATGGGATTTTGAGCTAGTCATCAAGTTGGTCAATGGTGACTATTCCATTAAGAAAAAAGTATTAGCACCAATGATGAACTATTTCTATGATCTGATGGTAGAATTACCATCAGAAACAACACTTAGTTATGCCCCCAGTTATAAAATATTCAAGCCGATGCATAGGATAATTCAGCCGCATCCATGGTTGATCAAAAATGGTATGAAACAATCATCAACCTTTCCCACAACCAAAAGGTCTTCCAATTAATTTAGAACAACATGGATGGAATCGATGATATTAGACCCATTTATGGGCCTTATGATCACACCACCAGATGTATTACTCCGATTAAAAATTACTTACGGAGGGGGGGAACTCCCACCAGATTTGGGTGGAAGAGAACAGATCTTGAGGCGAGTAGTCAAATTTGTTCTGTACAATGGTACAATCAAAGGAAATATCCTCTACAAATGAGGCCTTGACAGAGTCATTATCAGGTGCATTAATGGACAATAGACTTCTTCTGTCATGAATGAATTTCATGTTGGAGCTTGTGGAGCAAACCAATTAGTGGCCGAAATCTCCCATAAAATTCTAAGGCTTGCATACTATTGGACCACTATGATACATGATTGCGCCACATTCACCATGAAGTTCCATTCCTACCAAGTTCATGCTAATTTTATTTACTAACCCCCAGAGATACTTTACACACCTAAGTACTCCTGGCCATTTTCCATATGGACAATGGTTGTTTTGGGATCGTATCCTCCCGCCATAGCTAAAAAATTCAAGTTCATTCTCACAGCAAACAACTTCTTATCCAAATAGGATAAAGACATACCCCTTAAAGTGGTTGGGGAAAACAATAATTGTTAGCTTTGTGAAAGCCAAAATCATTAAAATATTTGGTTTTTCTCATAGAATACTGATGTACAATAGAACCAAATTCTACTATTATGAGTGGAAAGGTTATATGAGGAGTATGGAATCAAAGAAAACCATTCATCCCGCTACTATTAAGTGGCCAAAATGAAGATAGAGGTTTTTAACAAGACACAATCCAATGAACTCCAGAAGATGGTGGACAACGATATGGAATCTTGACTATAAAATCACTTTCATGATTTATGGGATTACTGGACCATGACTCGTACTACCACCCATGTAACCCCATACTCATTAATATATGGGACAAAGGCAGTTCTTCCCATCAATGTTCAAGTGTCATCACTCAGAGTTTCCATTTGCGATCAACTATCCATGGACAAGCAATCGTAGAGATGATTTGATGAGTTGGAGAAACTGGATGAGAAATAGTTGAACATTTTTCACCATTTGGAAATCTTACAAAATCAAATCACCCGGGCCTTAAAAAAAGGATCGCCTCTAATATTTTATCGAAGGAGAGAAGGTGTTTGTCCTCATAACCCCAATGATACTTGGAATGAAACCCCCAAAGCCTGAGCTGAAATTGGAGGGACCATTTGTCATACATAATGTCTAATCCAATAGACCATATGCCTTGATATCAATGAATATACATCTCATCACATCTCTCTCTAATGAATGGTTTCCAAAGAAACACTTTTCATAATAGAAAGAAAAATGTCCAAGTTGAAAGAAATTAAATTGAAGAGCATTAATCGTCCTAATTACATGATGATAAGCTATAGAGTCAAAATTTTCCTAACCACATGAAATTAAACTGTATGGTGTCTGTCCTTACTGTAAGACATTAAACTGCATAGTTTCCAAAGAACTACATATTTCTTGATTCATTCTCTTGTAGGATACATAGTGATTCCAAAATATAACATCTGATCCTAGAAAAGAAATGAAAAATCCTCCCTTGTTTCCCTAAATTGGGACTAACCCCTATAGGTAACATTTAGAACTACATGTGGATTGGTCCCTATCCTTGAAAGATATGTAGTGACGCACGAATCCTTTATCCCGGTCTGACTGCCCAAAAATAAAAAATTTCCCTTACTCTATGTATAGGTCAAACTTGTACATATGAATCCATGAAAGGTACTAACCACATGACATTAAACAATATTGTTCCTCAAGAGTCTTGTGAAACTTGTTTCTCAGTGTTATGAGATCTAGGAGATGCCCCCAATTTCCTACACAACAAATTCAATGACAAGATGGAAATTCCAATTCTTAATTCCGACACTTAGAATGGGTAAAAATATCTTCCTTCCCCCTATATATGAGTCAGATATACGTAGAAGCTTCTGTAGTTCACAACCAATCATAGTTTGGATATTTATTATGTTCCCAGACACATCTTTCCCATTTTTCACCTCCATACTTAAGGAATTATTAGGTCCCCAAAAACATTCACGACCATTAGGGATGGATGTCCAGTGTCCTTAAGAAAACTTTTTTTGACTATGAATATCATGCCCCAGTGGCTCTGCATATTTCTCCTTCAAAATGACCATCAATATAAATAAAATCCATCCCTAGGAGAGTCCTTTCCTATTTCTGTACACCCAATGGCTTTCAAGCCCCATGTCATTCCTCCCAATCCCAGGACCCTCAAGACTATGGTTTACACCATATATCATCATCCATGTATAAGTAATGCTAGAATATCCTAACCACAATTAAATCAAATTTTTTATAGTATTTTTGTCAAGTTGTCTCTACAACACGAAAGTAAACTATGTTGCTAAAGTCCTTACCACATGATGCTAAATTGAAAGTTCATATGTGTCCCGGATATAAGACATTAAACTACATATCTCAATGAAATTTCATAGATTCTTATCTTTTCATGGCAACATCAATAAAAATTCCTTCCCATCCCATGTATGGGAAATAAGTCTATAAGTAATGTTCATTGGGAATATTTCATAACATGGTTTCCCCCTCAGAAGATTTGTGGTGGACATAAATTATATAATCTGAACTCTGACACATAAGGCATTTAAATGTCCCCATTTCTGTGAACGAAATAAATCAATGTATAGAATCCTTAGACAAGTCCTATCCATAGGGATGATTAAGGGTAATCGTATCTAACTTCATTCACATCAGAATTACCCTACTTTTCCCCCCATGTGCTCAATTGTGTGGAATTTCATCCTTTTTGAAAGATGTTAAATTTCCTATAATTGGTCTATGCATACAATTCAACCTACCATTGATTATTCTATTCTTAAGTGGGGACCCAAAATCCTCATTATCCATTTTTTATCAAAATGATCATAACTCACTTGATCTTAGGGACATCAGATGGAGATCTATAATGACATCATGGAAAATCACTCAAGGAGTTTAGTCCTAGAAACACAACCCTAAAAGGTATTTTATGGTTCCCTTCACCATAATGAAACCCTAATCCTCAATCATACGATGTTAAAATATAGGTTAATCCAAAGATGGGATTGATTCCTTACACTACATATGATTCAAGCCAATATTGGGGATTACTTGATCTCATGGGTGAATCATAGCACATATGTTTATAATGTATCCGGATACACTTCTGCCATGCATAAAATTCCATGCTTTGAGTATTCATGGATCCAAATAACCTTCTATGGCCATCGAAGATGGAAGGCCAGTGTCCAACAGACACCTTTTTTGACTATGAATATCATTCCCTGATGGATCTACATATATTGCCTAAAATCATCCATTAATCAAAGGAAAATTCGTCCCTCAGGAGATTCCTCTCCTACCTCGGTATGCCTAATAGCTCCTAAGCCACATGACATACCTCCTCATTCAAGAACCCTCAATTTCATGGTTTATATTCTCTTTCCAATGAAAGCCATAGATATATCAGAACATCTTGGCCTGAGTCACCTCTAGTCTCTCTTTAGACTTATACAAAATAAATACTCCCCATTCCTATGTGTGATATTGATCCATGAATACAAAAAATACACCCACCTATTTCTTGTTTTTGTGGTAAATTTAATCCAATGAAATTTCCCATTTCATGCTTAGGCACACCCCATTTCTTAAGCCATACACCATGTCTAAAAATATATAAATCCCTATTAACATTCACAACCATCAGGGATGGATGTCCATTGTCTTACAGAAACTTTTGTTTGACTATTCATATCATTCCCCTATGGATCTTCATATGTCACCTAAAAATGAATATTAATCAAAGGCAATTTCTTCCCCAGGAGAGTCCTTTCTAGTTTCTGTGCTCCCATATAGAATTAATGTACCATCACACACCCCATATTTGGAAACCCCATAGATTACGGCTTACAAATATTTCCATTTTCAAACACCCCAAGATGAAATCATTTCTAATTGATCATTTATTATTTATTAGTTACAGTTAAATGATCTACCATAATAGGTTACGTGTCATGGTTTTATGACGTTAAATTGTTCCATTCCCATACTCTCCCTTACATAAGATAAATTTTTGTGGGAGCAGTTTCCCATTCAAATATAATAAAAATTCCCCAAATACATTCAGATTTCATCCCTTAGATAGGCCACCCACTATGGTCTGCAACCTCAAAACAAATCAAAAGTGTTATAAATCTCCCAAGGCCATCGGGAATGGATGGAAAATGGCCTGAAGACACCTTTGTTTGACTATGCACATCATGCCCTGGTGGCACTGCCAATGTTTCCAAAAAACGACCATCAGTCAATGTAATGTTCATCCTTAGGAGAGACCTTTCCTACCTATGTATTCATAATATGGTCACAATCCTCAAATACATCAAAAAACCACAATGTTAGTGTCATGAAAAAACCCTCATTTATGTATGAGCATTATTAGGACATTTACGGATGAAAAATCCAAAATTGGGCCCCTTCCCCCATAATGTTTGGTCAAAGTTTTTTGAACTAAAACATATGTTATAAGTCTGATTGGTATGAATACAAACCATCAACAAAAAATATGTAATTCTCACAAGAGTGAAGACCCATAAAGGGTACCCATGGATCAATGTTGAGTATCTGCTCATTGAACCTATAATATGTATGGTTTAGGGAAAAAATATGATATGTCAAATACTCAAAAGAGACATAAATTTTGTTATGTTGAAAACCTGAAAAGGGTGGCCTTAAAAGTAATGCTATACCCAATAAGCCCATACCAAATAGTCTTAGGAAACAATTCAGGCACTATTGAAAATGACAAAAAAGTTCGTTTGGTATTCCATATGACCCCACAAAGATTCAAAATATTCTCTCTAAGTCTCATGGATTAGGAAAAAATGGAGCCTCATTAAATGATTTTAGTTTACAAGTTTCAAATCACGGTCTAAAATTAACACATGATAAAAATTATCCTTATATGGTTGATTGTGATTGATAAACATTGAATAAAAATAAAAGGAGAAAAACTGGATGTAAAAATCATTCCATTAGACCCACAAACAATTAAAAAAGGAGGAACATACATTGTTTGGATCCTCTCTATTATATCAAAATAAAAATAGTACATCATGATTTGGGTAAGATACAATGAGGCTCAACTCTCCCTTTCCAAAAAATGAAAAGGGACATTCATGGGCCATCATGGGTCTACTTTAAAGTAGATCTCTCTTCCGCCTTGGCTTTGACCATCAGACATATGTGTTCCATAACAGCTTTAAATTCCCACCATTTCTTCCTAATAGCTTCATAATTGGATCCTAAGAAGGCCAGTTGAGCCTTCAAACTTTCCAGGAGATCCTTTCATTCCCATTTCTCTTCTATTTGGGAGACCACTGAGTCATAAGACTTCACCTCCTCAGTGGTCTAATGATCATGCTCCTCAAAAACATCTCATAAGGTTATTACTTGATGAAGTGATGAATTAAATTATGCATGTTTTTACTCATAAGAAGAAAGTTCTTCCCAGGATATGACAATATGGTAAATAAGAAAGTGTATATGCCGAAAATCAAATCTCCCAAAACCCAATTCGGAAAATAATATTCAGAAGTCGTATGTTCAATCATCGAAATTACGAAGAGGGGTTTCAAAAGAAATTGAACATAACTAGCACCACACCAATATTTGCACTACTTGATTTCTCCTCACAACACTAGGTCCTTGGTCCCCCCATGCTGTAATGTATCTATAGGTAGGAAGCATCATTAAGGCAGTGAGAAAGGACCTAAGATAGGTAACCCATGAAAGAGGGCTCTCCTGCCCCACTGATGGTTCAAAACCTGGAGCCGGACATGGGGGACTGGCCATGGCATTCGGGATATCCACTGACACTCTACTAGAGCTAGCCTTATTAGGGTCGTGAATGGTATCCACATGAGGGGAGTAGTCTGAATCACTCCCAACTAATATAGGCCATATAAATGAAGCCCATTAGAGACACATCTGATGGTGGAGTGAGTGTCTTCTCACCATAGGGATAGGAATATAAGGGGTAGCCATCACGGTCACCACAAGAAGAGGTATAGATTCCATGGCCCATGAGGTCAAGTCTAGGTGAAGGGAAGTTAATGGATTTTGGACCCATTTAATTGGCCTTCCAAACACCCTTTCGGGGTAACAGTCTACCCTTATTTGGGAATATTCCAATGATAGAAAATTGGATCTCATCATATTAGGGATGATAACCTCTATCGTGGCACCTTTCCACGTAATTATAAGCCATTACTAGCGATGAATTGTGGGATGGAATTATCCCCTTAACTAATCATCAGGAAGAAGTGTAGTCTGTTGAAGGCACCCAAATCGCCTCGAAAACTAGTAGGGGATGTGTAGGTAAAATATAGACACTCGATCTATATAATAAGTTAGCATCCCATCCAGAAGGGTGATGACATATGAGATCCCCTCAAAAGAACCTCCTCCATCACCCATTATTTACCCATGAATGGTAGTGTATGATGCGAATGAAAAGAGAGAAGTGTGATTTAGTAGCCCAACAGCATCGCTAATGCTTAGAGTCATAGGAAAAATAATGGAAATGTTAAGGAGGGTGGATAAAAATTCAGAATGAGGAACCCTCTTTCTTTGTTGATATTAATAGCAGGGGAAATGTTATTTTATCCAACCATTAAATATTAAAAAATTCCAATGAGACAATGCGAGGATAAACCTTCTTCAATCTTTCAAAACACTTATAATGTCAGGAAAGAGTAGGAGTGTCCATATTAATTGGGTGACCCTCTGCCAGTGTAGCCACCATCATCAGAGTATAAACTATGACCCTAGAATATATTTCATGGGATGGAAAGATCCATACACTCAGAAAAATGTAAAAGAAACCTGGTAATCTAAACTCAGGTGACATGTTCAGTTAAATCTAATATCCCCTTATAGTATAACATCCTTCTTTGAGGGTGGTGAAATATGACACTGGAATTTGTCGAGACTGGTAGGTTGGATGAGTTTGACTATGGAGGACCCTCGGCCTAGGCCCGCTCACCTACAAAAATAACCCTATCCAATCCTCATACATGATAAGAGAGTGAGCCTCGAGATGGTGATCAACCAGTTCCTTTTCTATGATCAGTAGGGTCCTTTTCAATGTGGAAACATGGTTGGTATTTTGACAAGTAGTGGCTGCCGGAAGAAATTTTTAATATATGTTTTCAAGGATGGGGAGTCCTCTGAGCTGGTGGATGTCCCATAAGCTAATCCACACTTCTTCATGTGATAAATGAAAACTATTTTCACTTAAAGACCAGCGGATTAGCAGTTTAGGAAGGATTTATCCTGGATAAAAAACTCTTAACTAGGAGATCCAAGCTTCCTGATACCTGTTCACCACTTCCAACTGATCATGGGACTCCATGAAGATCTGATTTACCCAGAACGTGCAAGCCCATTCATTTGAGAAGCATCCCCCAGCTTACAAGTCCCATTTTTTGCTCACTAACAATTATAGTTTTCTCAATAAAAGTTGATAATGGAGGGGTACTCCATGATGATTATTCTCAATGAAGTGTTACGAAAACTATTTTTTCTCTAATTCCATTCCAATCCTTCTAGTATGAATAAATTCTCTTGAATGATAGTAGCTCTACTTTCTCTAGTTAAGGAAATATTGGCCCGATTACTCCCTTGGGGTGCTTCCAGAAGAATGAAGGGAGCATTATGGTTAGCCAATTGTAGAGGGTCATCATCATAGATAATAATGTCTTCAAGCGGCAGTTTCACTAAAAAAGGGTAAGCTAGAAGCTATAGAATAAGAAGAATTTTTAAAAAACTATCTCAAGGGAAAATGTAAGACCAAAGATAGTCCTTAGTGCCCCCAATCATGGCTGCCCTCATATGGGCCAATTTTGTCATGGTCTTTGGAAGATCCATTACTGTATAAATAAATAAATCCAAAAGGCAACAAAAGGTCAGTCCAACGAGAAATTTTTTGGATAAGGTCCAAAAAATGGACAATGGAAAAAAAGATAGTATGTATGGGGATATATGTACTACTCCAAAATACAGTTTGTGGAAGTCATTTAATGGGTACTGATGGTGCACGAGATCCATTTGCTGCATATTGTATCAGTATGCAGAATCTATATCCTACATATGGCCTCAGTATGTGGAAGGCTCATAAGGCGCTGGCCCACACATCATTGGCCAGCAAACTGAGGATTTTTTAGAAGGATGAAACCACAATATAGGGCCTCCCCATACTTATATTCAAAGTGTGCTGATTGAGTTTTTTATGATTAGTTTAATAAGTTTTAATTTGGAGTTAACCTGTTTACGTTTGGTGTGTGGAACAGGTAAATCACGTGTCATTCTACTACGTAGAAGTCAACACTTATGTTATAAATTTAATGATATATTTTATGAAATGTAGAAATTCAGTTTTCAGGTAGAAGCTATTATGAAGCATTCAGTTTGGAAAATGTACAAAGTGGTTCGAGAATATGAATTTCACAAAAGAGTCAGTATATGGTCGCAAAGGTAGCTGAGGGAAGGTCAAGGGAAATTTTCACTGTGAGAAATTGTAAAAGTCAAATGACATAGCCCATATAAATAGATGTGGTCCCCTCTTACTAGACCTATCTATTCTTCTGCAAACCACTTCAGTTCAGGAATGCTTCTTCATCCAAATTTCATTCTCTTCATTCTGAACGGACCCCATTCTGATGGTGGAATTTGTAGCATCTTAAAAGCATCACAAAGGGAAGTAAATACTCCCACAAGCACTTTGTAGAAGCCAGTAAACATTCCAATTAGTAAAACAAGGAAAATAGACACAAATTGATTTAAAAATTTGATATGAAATGATAAGAAATCAATTATTTCAATAGTTTTATGTGAATCGTATACCATAACAGGGAATGGTTCGTGGGGTTCATGAACCAAAAACCACCTGTACACGGAATGACTCATGTGGTGCTAGCCCACCAGGCAATTGACAACTATACCATGACACCACGCACCATGCTGTCTGCAAAAGAAAGCATGGTAATGTATTAAATGGCCTGAAGGCATCTTTTTTATAGATTTTTTATAACCCCCATTTCAATGGATGAGGGGGAACCCATACAAGTCATGTAGGCTTTGGTGATTTCATAACATGTTGGCTTGAGAGACATTACATGACCCGAAGGTCTTAGGGAATTCAACCAGACTATAACTACAAGGAATTGCCCCTTCCCATAATCTGCATCGTGTTGGTAGCTATCCACCATCGCATGGCCGTCTGGCTAAGCATCCCGTGCAAGCACAATTTGGCCCTGATGGCTTTTACAAACCCTCTCATTGTTTCCCAATCTATATGGTTCTGCTTTGGGGCGTGTGCCTACTCTGAATCCTCATATGGGGATTATCCTTTTTTGCAGAGTTTTTCTGGGGAAAATGCATGTGGACTGAAGGCCTTGCGGTGGCCCGAAATCCTTAAAGGTTACCCCAAATCCCATGGTAGGGTTCCACAAACCACGAACCACAAACTACAACCTCTGCAAACCCCAATTTACCAATTCCTCTTTAGGGTGAGATATATCTTCATGGGATTTTTCAAATGGTGCTGCATGCCCACAAATATTATTTCCCCAATTCTCTACAAAAGGATCACAGTAGGAAGTAAAAAGGTGGATGGATGAAGAAAGAAAAAAGGAGACCATAGAGGTTGGAAGAAAGAATTCATAGGGGATTCTGACCTCAGTTTCAAATCATTGATGAATTGAAAACTGAAAAGCACATTTCCATAGGTATAACTAGCTGCAAACCATAAAAAGAAGGAACATAATAATAATTAGTGAACCTAGAACCTAATTTTCACCATTAATACCCTAAATTCCTAGAGGATAAACACCCCATAATCCATAGGTTCCATGGGCCTTTTTCAATATGGTGTTCCACGTAGTGCATCGATATGCGGATTGAACCTTATGCCACATACTGCATCAATACACGGGTGCCACTCGAAGTGGTGTGGAAAACCACATCTAGGACCACATACCACTTTTTTACATGGTGGTCCACACATAAGTCCACGTACTATTTCTCTACATGGATGAAACTTATACCCGCACAACACTATGGTTCTTCAGGCTCCCCCATCCCACATGAGAAAACAACACATGAAATGGGGCATCTTTAGGTGTCCTTCCATCTGACTCTAATATCCCCCTCCATTACTGTCCAGTCCTCCATTGATCCTCCTTGAAACAATCCACTATCATTGGGAAAAAGATTCCTCCAATGCCACAAGACTTGTATGATCAGATCACTAGGTTGATCAGTTCACCTCTCTAAGTCTACATACCCAAGGTATGCAGAGTAACGAAGGTAGTTCCCACAATGGTTAGGACCCCCAGAATGTCCCTATGTATACATTCCCATGGTAACCCAGTGTCCACCCATGGGATTATGACGTGAACATCCCCATTATAGGGATCGAGAATGATCACTTTCTTTTCCATTCAATAAGGAATGGTGATCAGTCAAAGGGGTCATGCTTTCTTTTCCATTCTATGAGAAGTGACATTCCTCCCCTTTCCAAGAACACATTACGGGGAACTCCCACTGATGTAACTCCCTAACCTTTAGAGAGTAGAGCCACATGACTTCCAATTTCATCCCATATTGAATGGTTTATTGCTCCACACCCTCAACCTCCATCACCTTGTCTTCTTCTGTCATAGGCCTGACCTATTCCATCAGTAGGAGAGAGGGTGTGTGATTTTTTGAATCTATCCTATCCTCTTGGTTCTCACACTGAGTGTGTCTCATGTGGGATTAGATATTTGGGATGATTACAACATCCTCACAATCATCCACATATCTTAAACTATAATAACTCTTATTACTATTCAAACCATGATCATAGGTCATCTGCTTGACGGACCAATTTCAAAGTGGTGCCTTTGAAAAGGCTCCACACAATTAGGTCCCCAAAACGGGAAGCATACATGCATAATACCCACCCAAAATGAACTAAAGGAACTATGATTTATTTTAAAATCATGATACATAGGATGCCAACTTGAAGGATCGAGCTCAAAGGTGTTCCCTTCAAAAAGGGTCCACCTAATTATGCCCCTAACGAATGGAACTCCTCCAAGTTCCAAGCCCTAAGATAAAAAAACTACATGGGATTTGATTCCTCTAATATGGATATGTAAGAAGCCCATATTATGGGTATGACCCCAACATTAGACCACCTTATGTCTGTCCCGGATGGAAATAAACTCCAGTGTGCCTTATTGTATGCCTTAAGTCACCATTTCCTTCATAGCATCAAATCTATGTATATCCATGATGATCCTGCAAATGAGGGGTGGCCCACAGATACACTCTTTGGGAATGAACCAAGGATTCATAAACATATGAACACTACATAAATATATATATGTGTCCTAGAATTGGGATCAATTCCCACAAAAGGGCTTGATGAGCGCGACCTCTCATCCTCTTGACTAATGGAGCCCTTAGGTGTCATTAGTGATGTCATCATCCCACGTGTGACTTCCTTTGAAAGTAGGTCCATGAATCATGGATACCAAGGTCATTGGGCATTTCTAGCTCCACGAATAAACCCGTTGGAGACCATCCGAGAAAGTCATATCCTAAGAGGACAGACTGCACAAATACTTTACCCTATGCAATTACCTATTGGGACCATTGGACCGTGGCACGTCTTTCGTAATGCGGAAGGGATAAACTGCCCAGTCCCCATGGGGTCAATCTAATTTCCCTTAAAGGATATCGACACAAATATGGTTGAAACAAAGATAGCAACATGAAACACTCTGCCATAACAGATGAGTGATGATTCTCATCAGAACATTTTCTCTGCCCATACATCGTCACCTCAGGTCAAACACTGTAATAAATATAAAAAATATTAAAAATAAATAAATTACAATAGGATTAAAAAATTACTATTTTTATATTAAATGTATTATAATTTTTTTTAAATTATGATTAGTGTATAACACTATGAGAACTGTATAAACAATATTTAATATTTGTGTCATAAAAATATTAAAAATTGAAGAAATTATATAAGTTTTGTAAATTGAAAAAAATTATAAACGAACGATTATTAAGAAAAAATAGAATAAATATTAAAAATTTCATTTCAGTTTAAAATAAATAAATTATTTTCCAAATTAAAAATTATTATGTAATAATTATAAAAACATTCAAATAAAAAATATTAATATAAAAATGAATAATTTATTATAATATAAATTACAAACATAATAAAAATATTCAATTCCAATAAATTAATGTTTATAATTAATATTAAGAAAGAATAAAGTATAAAAATATAAAATGAGTAAATATTAAAAATGAATTAATTTGAATTTTATTAAAAGTTAATAATTATTAAAAAAATGGATAGATAATAATAATTGAATAAATATTAAAAATGAAAAAAATTTAAGAATTTAATATGAATAAATTAAAAAAAAATAAAAATGAAGAAACATTTTACTTTTTATAAATTAATCAAATATTTAAAATGAACACATATTAAAATAAAATAATAAAATAATAAATAAAATAAATTTAGAAACAAGAGATTAATAATGAAATACTAATTATAAATGTTTAAAGAATAATTATATATAGATTTAAATGTAAATATATTAAAATTAATATGAATAAATATTAATTATATAAATTACATATATATAAAAGGTATTGAAAATAAATATTTAAAATTCATAAATGAATATCTAAATTAAATATATTATAAGAATATTTAAATAATAATTATAATAAATGTATAAATTTTAGAAATTATTAAAAATGGGAAAATAGAACAAATTAATAGATGTTAAAAATGAAGAAAAAATTGATTAATACATTAAATAAAATATAGAATATTAAAAAAATATATGAATTATTAATTATATTAGTTATAAAAATATTATAAATGAATAAATATTAAAATGAAAATGAATAAATATTTAAAAGTAAATTTAAATACAAGAGATTTGTATTAAATTTAAAATTAATAAATTAATAAATATTAATTGAATAAATAATTAAAAATACAAAAACTAGTAATATAAAAATGCATAAATACTAATCATATAATTTACAAACATATTATAAATAATAAATATTAAAAATAAAAAATATATAACTAAATATTAAAAATTTAAACAATTGCCCAAATATTTAATGTGTGCGTATATATATATTTATATATATAATTGCATTAATTACATTTTGAAAACCAAATGAGTTTTCCT
The DNA here is from genome assembly GCA_963277665.1 of Viscum album. Classification (NCBI taxonomy): domain Eukaryota; kingdom Viridiplantae; phylum Streptophyta; class Magnoliopsida; order Santalales; family Viscaceae; genus Viscum; species Viscum album. Next base: position 178,093,695 of record OY728159.1, on the reverse strand, counting down.
ATAGTTATGTGTATGTATATGTATATATATATATATATTCATTGATATCATAACGAGATATGTAATATTGAAAAATGGATTTTCTTATTATATAATGATATATTCATAGACATATACATACACATACACATTACATATATACACATACACACATACACATACATTCACATACACAGACACATACAATACACATATAGGGACACATACACAGACAGATACACACACAGACACACAGACACACACACACACACACACACACACACACACACACACACACACATGAATACAAATACATGCATATACACATACATACATGTAAAAATATGTACGCACATACACATACATATAATTAAATACACATACAAGCACATACATACACAAAAATTTTAATCCATATGAATGTATACACATAATACAAAACCATACACATACTAGATAAACATACACATACATACACATAAATTTAAATCCATATGAATGTATACACAAAATACAAAAACATACACATACTATATAAACATACACATACATACACATATAAACATATACATACCTACATGTACGTAGACATAAATACACATCCATATACACATATACATACACATACATAAACACATACATAGATAAACACATACAATTTTTCATGTAAATCAACATAAATACACATACAAATACACATACATGCACATACATATGTATGCACACACTCACACACACACACACACACAGATATATACATGTTCACATAAACATTCACATATAGAAACATACATCTAAAGATATATACATATACAAACACACACACACACACACACTCACAATATATATATACACATAACACACATGAAAATACACACACAAACACACACACACACACATATATGAAAAAATAGATTTACACGTATATCCACTTGAATACACTTATATACACATATATGTTTGTATTTTAAATTATTTAATATGAATATAAGTATATAAATTCAATTAACTATTTTAGAATAAATATATCTTAATTTATATATTTATATAGTTGTTTAAATAAAAAATTAATATATTATATTTCTATATAATTTTTTAAATTAATTTATATAAATAAATTATTACACATTTTCAATGACTAATTTAAATTTATTAATTTTGTATATATAAAATTTTGAAAATATGATTGATAATATTTTCATAATTATAATATTGTTATATAAATAATATTTATATATTATACTGACACATATATAATTATTATTATATAAATAATATTTTAAATATATAAATATGTTTAAATCAATTAAATTATTTGAGCTTCCCATTATCATTGTAAATTCAAGTACCGATAAATTTCACCATTATCTACACTAAAAGAAGCATTGATAAACGGACACCTCATATTATAAATTCTCTGAGCCCTAATAAATATTTCACTAACAAGCTCTTTTAGTTAGTGTTGATAAAAGGCCCATTTTGTCATCATTTTTTATCAGTTATAAAGGTATGTTCAAAATATAGTGGAATATGTAGTAATGAAGGGAACTTCGATGTAGCAGGTTGAAGAGTCTGATTCTTTAGAAGTGTTTGACTATTATCCTATAGATTTTTAGTGCTTTCTCACCTCTATAGTGACCTCTAAGATGTCCAACGAGATACAACAGTATTATTCTACTAGTATAAAGCATGGTAAGGAACCTTTCCTTCCACATTTGGGCCATGGTAAAATTTTCATCAAAGAAAATGTTATTTCAATAGGATTCTAAAAGGAATTCAATGAAAGGAATATTTCTTCTAACATGTATATTAGCCAATATAATTCCATATTACTATTATTGGACTACAAGTTTCCCCTAGAATCTTTGACATAAAAAGAATATCAATTGAATTTTGGGTGATTGTTGACGAATTGACTTTTTTACAAGTGATTTATTCCTTTCTTTTATGCATATTTTTCTTATTCCTTATTTGTTTTCAGTTGTAAGGATATTGTTTTTTCATTTATTAATTATTTTGATTCCTACTATTTTGAGGAAAACTTCATTCCAAATGAGGTGGAAATGAACACATTCCCATCAACTCATATTCTTTTTGAGGAGGGCTAGCCACCCAAAGTACTATCTATGGTGATCTATTGTCAAAGGTATTTTTTATTCTCTGAAATAGGTGATGTTAAAACCAAACCACTTCATTCCTTTTGGAAATACAAAGAATGAGGGGGAGAGGTTGGCTGCCTCTGTCCCTAAGAGGGGAGGTTATGTAAAGAGGATCTCAAATCCTATAGATAGTGGTTAGCTTACTCTAGTGATACCCATGGATGAACTCAATGTGTCCTATCCAGCTGCTCATCCTAATGGGTCCTTAGGCTATATATCTTCCAACTAGAATTCCCGATGATTTCCATACTAATTTGGAATGCTATTGGTCTTGGGGATTCAAAAAATAGTTCATTTCTTTCTAATGAGGAATCTTGGACCCATCCCTTTGTGATGTTTTTTCAGGAACCTAAAACAAAAAGGGCATCACATTGCATCATTCACTAGTCATTACAGTTTATTATAATAAAATAATGGGTTTCCATGGAACTCCCATATATGGATATTTTGGAATAACCATGTTTCTATGGATTATATTGGAATGACTTATCAAAATATTTATATTACTGTGATAATTGTGGGTTAGGATTCTATCTTATCCTATGTGTATTCAAGTTATAAAGCCATGGACATAATGGAATAATTGAAGAACCTATAAAAATTAAACATAAAGAACTCATCTTGGTTCATTGAATGAGATTTTATGATAATATATGTGGTCTGTAAAAGGATGGGTGGTGAAAAAAATTCCAATTGGGATATTCAGTATTTATAGGGGTTCAAAACTCACACTGGGCTTATGAACATGAGATTCGTGGGTGAAAAGTATATGTGATGCAATAATGAAAACGTTAATGGGTGGATAAAGAGTAGTATGGACTAATGTGTTTCAAATCTTCATGTTATCGATTCATTCCCTTAATAATCCCTTAATCACATTACCCATTTTCTATCAGATCACATTTTATTGGTTGTACACTTAAAGAAGGATAATAGGATATGAAAATAGTTATTATACATATATTGTTGGATATGGGAACATATATTCATGTAGAAATCTAAAAACTCATGTGAAAAACTGATTAAGGGATCCTCATGGGTGGGGATAACCGATCACACTAAAAGATTGAATGAAGACCATCATGAGTGGGATTCTAATAGAATATGTGATAATTTCATCTTAGAGGATATCAAAAAAGGATATTGAGATGATGAATGAGAAGTTTTAGTAGAGATGTGACGAAGAATCCTTTTTTATTGTGGTGAATAAGAAAATATTTGTTTTTGATGAATTACTGGAAAAAAGTAGTTTCCATGATGAGGCTAATGTTGCTCTAGAACAGGGATGAGGAAATGAACACAATGAATTTTTAGGCCAATTTAGAGGTGAAGAGGGTATAATGAAAGATAAATCCTATACTTTCTGATAGTTGGTATATTTGAGATGTATATTTGGAAGGGAAGCTTGCATTTGAACACTTTGAGGAATCCGAAGATGGAAGTCCTAACACCAATAGAGGGATTTAACCAGCGGTGAATTGAGAGGATTTATTATAAAAAATACTCATCGGGTTTGGGACAGTGATAATAAGAAAATAGAGTCCACTATGGAAGATAATTAAATAATGATTACCATTTTTAAAATGAGAACATAAATTTCACATGGTCCTGATGGTTTTCCAAGATCCTTTTATGTGGGTACATGGTATATAATCAAGGATCAGGTTATAGTGGCGGCAAAATAATTAGTCAGAGGTGGGGTTCCCCCTAGAGTATTCATTGATTTCATGATGGTACTGATACTGAAGGTTAATGATCCTACAATAATCTACCAATATTTTCCAATATGTCTCTAAAAAATCTATTAAAAAATTATCACCTGTCTCTTGAACAAAATATTGGGTAGGGTAATTTTGAAGCTCATCTCAGATGAGTAGCCAGACATCATATAGGGGAAAAACGTCCAATGGGGGATTGGAATTTGTAGATAAAAGGATGATGACATTAATAACCAGACAATTAGAATCAATATTAAGATCAAGGTTGATATGGATAAATCCTATGAATGAATGGACATGAGTTTTATTGTGAATTTTATAAGATAATTTGGATTTAAAGAGTGGTTCTGTGTCATTTTCTTTATATTTTTTTCATATACATGGAAAACCATTTTGATCATTGGTAGAGGATGTGGTTTCATCATGACTATGAATAACATAATCTAAGGAGGAATTGTGTTTCCCAACCTCTTCATTCATGTAAATGATTCCCTCACTATGAATAAAAATGCGGCATTGAGGAGTGGAAGACAATGTCTTATTGGAATAGGTAGGGGTTGGAGTTTTGTATCACCTAATGAATGTCAATGTCATAATGTTTTTTATCAATGGAAGAATGAAATAAATCTATTGATTCATTATTATTGTAGAGGATTATAAAACCTATAGAGGAAAACATATCAACCACATAATGAGAAGAATATTTATCTATAAAAAATGATCATCCATTCATGATAATTCCATTGAGGATATATAGATACCATGGAATTTCATACATATATTTTACATATTAATAGATGAATACTCATTACATTACCGAAATAAATTCCCAATGATAATAATATTTAAGTGTCTTTTGAAACATGGATAGATAAACAACTGCTCTATAAGTGAACTACATCATCTCCCACTATGTTCATCATAACTATCACCCTTCTTAGACATATCATACTTAATACCTTTCATCATAACCTAGGGAAATGAAATATAATAAAGAGTCAGATCAGATTCTTATTAATATTAAACAAGAGAGATACGTAAACATAACATGGGAATTAGTATATATGAACATGATTATAACATTTTAAAATCATACTCTACATATCAATGAACATAATTTTGAGTCATAAAATAAATATTAATAGTTTGTAAGACATGAATCATAAATAAATCAAAGAGAATAATCAATGAGAGAATTAAATTATCACAAGACCTGGAATTGTGGAAGGTAAAAATGCCTAAAAAACAATTTCCATAGTTTTTAGGGCTCAATTTCAATGCTATCATAGTGGAATTAGTTCACTACCCAAACCATAATTAAAGTCAACGATCATTCCAAAGACTATCATAGTAGAAAAAATTACTTAATACACCAATGCCACTACCTGTTCCAGTCCTATATATATCATTAGATATAAATCATTAACCAATTAATTTGAGGGAGATATATGTCTCAACCATCACATAATTAAAATCATACATATGTGTTCAACAAGATGATAAAACATTCGTCACAATAGTACCCAAAAATTTATGGGTTTCCTAATCATTTCTCAATAAAATAACCTATGGAATTAGGACTAGTTTCATAATCATTTCACCAATTCATTATTGATAACCAATGAAAATAAGTGGGTTTCATAATAATTTAATCCATGTATAACCCATGTAATAGAAATTGGTTTTATAAAAATATTTTAATCATAAACACAACTGATTCAAAGAAAGAATAAGAATGGTATCCTTAGATAATATCCATTGAAAATAATAAGTAATATTAAATTATGTAATCTTAGAAGGAAAAATATTTCTTAGGATCTCATGGAACATTTCATAAAGAAAAATATCTTTTTCAATTTGAAAATATCTTGAACACATAAAACATTTTCAAAAAAAAATTCTTTCAAAATAACATTGGAAACATGTAAAGGATCATCTATAGAAGAATTAAAATAAATAATAAGACGTAGATACATTATATCAGAATAAATATGAAAAAGTTTATCAGAATATTGAAATAATTTAACAATCATGACAATGGGAATAAATATTCATGTCCTGCATGTTAAAAACAATAATTATTTTTACATTTCTGATAAAATCCTAACATGCTTTATTTAGACAGAGAAATGAAGATTAATTTTAAAAATAATTTTAAAATTTTAAAAAAATTGAAATTTATATTACAAATAATAGTGGAATAACAAATTATATTTTGAAAATATTTTTAGAAAATTTTATTTTGAAAAAAAACTGGATTTCAACCCGAAGTGAGAAATTAGTTCATATTTTCCTAAAAACATATTTTTAATATATTTAGTACATAAGGTGCGGAAATTTATGGGGAAAATAATTCCATTAAAAAAATATAGGTGAATAATTTTTTTTTTATTTTCATAAGATAAGGATCATAATATGTTTTTTCATCTAAACAAAATCTCATACAATCTTGATAAACGATGAGATTGTAATGTAAAATCATTTCCACTTTAGTATCATTGAATAGTAATCCCCATGAAATAGATTTAACATAAAAGATATGTATATATACTTAATTAAAATGACAATAATAATAATAAATAACATTCATGGGTTTAATATGAACCATATTAAAGAAATCTAGGGTGAATATGACATCTGTCTCAAAGAAAATAAAATTGTGAAAGAAATCCCTTACCATGATTCTCGACATCCTTTTTAGACATTAAAAACTAATGTATAATAATTATAAGATAATTATAAATATATTTAAGAATAATATTCATATATATATATCATACAATATATGACATACATTTACTCTTTTATTACCAATTTATTTAAAATTCCTTTTTAAAACTACATTTATGGTAATAACAACTTAATTTTTCAATTACTTTTTCATTGTATGTTTTTGGTCCTTTAACATTGATAGTTTTGATATCATTTCCATAATGTTAACCATGAAATAATTACCATATATATTTATTAGATAAATATTTATTGTAACTGATTAATTTTAGAAATTGAAAATAAACAACACCGTTCATGGAGACACTTGGTCGTACGTACACATGAACGCTGATTCCATTTTCTCGATGGATAGAACCTAATAATGGTAAATAATATATCACACTTATATAATTATTATTATTTTATAGTACATATATCTTATATATTCATTTTATCTATTCTTATTACCAACCAACTAAAACAAAAATGAAAACATCATCATATTGGTTTGTGAGGCGGTAGTCCGCCATACACACGAGTAGTGTTATTGTTTTATGTCAGGTTGGAAGGTATGAAGCTATATGTTATGTTAAATTTCCTTAATTACATTTAAGTATTATATATCACATAAAATCATTTAATTTATGCCATTTTACATCAATGTAAAGCGTTTTTGAAAAATAAATATGATCGCTTCATGGGGTGGTAGTCTACCATACACATGAGTGGTGTTATCATATCTCCCAAGGAATAAAAAGTAAAAAGGTATATGTGATATAAAAATTATAAAAGTAGAATAATGTTATATATATCATATCTATTTTTTAAATTCATCATTATAAAAATATGGCCTTCAACCTCTTGTTAGGGAGGCCATGGGTGCATCAATATGATGTGATTCTTTCATTATACCATCAGTGCATCAAATATTTCACTAATGGTGAAAATGGGACAATGCACGCTGACAAATTCCCATTCAAATCCTATGAGTCAAATTACATCGATGTAGAGTTCTATGAATTGAATGAGAATTAGTCTTTGGTCGACAATATTGATTGGGTCACCGGCCCAAATGGATTGGAAATGGCTCCCATTAATGCCCTCAAATAGCTTAGAGAAGAGTATGAATTACCCATCAACTAGGTTGAGTACATAAGTTCATGCCCCGATGCAGAATCAACTATTTGCATGATTTCTGCAATGGTCGCCAAGTCCAATGCCATTGAAAATCACATTGGCCCTTATGATGATGGGGAAGGCCCAAACAAAGATACTCTCAACACGTCCTCAGGACCCTAGAAAATTCCATCATTACTCACTGAGGTTGAGATTTATGTTTTATCACTAAAATAAATCAATGAAATTATATCCGCTTCAGATAAATCCCCGCAGTAATCGAGGAAAAAAGTTGATATTTCATCCTATGTAAATAATTGTTGTGATTCCTCTTCTAACACTGGAGAGTTTATCTCAAGAATCCACTATTCATCAAAAAATGAGGAAGATGTCGAAGAGTATGGAGGAGAAGAAGAAGAAGACATCAAATATGACCCTCTTGTATTCAAAGAGGGTGTCTCAACTACAATTTATGAACTTAGGGAGATAATCATGGGCACTTAAGACGTCCCATGACCCACTCTGATTAGTGTGGTTACACCCTTCGAGGAGAAAAAAGCATATACAACATTCCTAGTGGTGAATTGAGATTTGTTTCTTGGAATTACACAGAAATTTCAGTCCTTAATCCAGAGGTTTCCACTTATCACCTAGGCCAGCGGGGAGAACATAGTGGCTATAATAAGGCTTCCCAAAGGACCCACCTGACACATCTTTCCAAAATAGAGGATGAATTTGACAAATTAATCAAATATAACCTCATCCAGGAAGTCCAATATCTGATCTAGATGGCAAACACAGTCCATGTAAAAAGGAATAATGGAAAGATTAGAGTCTACATTAACATCATGGACCTCAATTGGTATTGCCCAAAAGATGAATTCTCACTCCCAATCACAAAATCGATGATCAATGCGACCACTAAATATGGGGCCCTTTATTTCATGGATGGCTATTCTGAATACATCCAGGTCCAAATGGACTGAGAATATGAAAAAGAAATATATTTCTAGGGACCTAGGGAGTGTTCTACTATAAGGTGATTCCATTTTGTTTGAAAAATTCCAAAGCTACATATCAGCATGCCATGCATCACATTTTCAGACCCTTCATGGGAAAGTTCGTCTTTTGAAAAGTCAACGACTTAGTGTTTGAATCAAGAAAATGCTCAAACATCCTAACATATCATGAAACTATCTACAATAAAATATGACAGCATAGTCTAAAGATTAATCCTCTAATTTGTGTATTCGGAGACACCTCCATAAAATTCCTCAGCTTCATCATACGCCATATCAACATCGAAGTCTACCTGGAGAAGAAAAATACATCCTAGGTATGCCTCCACCTCGCAACCTCACCAATCTGAGGGGTCTTTAGGGGTACTTGGCCTACATTCTCCACTTCATATCCAAACTTGATTTTAAATGTTTGGCTTTCGAAAATTTGATGGAGAAAGGGGTATCATATGATTGGGATAATGATTTTCAAGAAAAATTGGACAATCTCAAAATATATCTCTAAATCCTAGCAGTGATGATGCTGCTAGATTAGAGTAGACCACTCATTTTTTACGTAACCACCTTGGAATAATAATTATGTTCCTTCTTTGCACAGAATAATGATGTTGGCAATGAAAATAATCTCTATCACATCATCCGAACAATGATTGATTCCAAGACTCAACAATCAAGAATAAAAAATAATTTTCTAGCCCTAATCATTGTGATTTAGAAATTAAGAAACTACCTTCATCACCACAAGGTCCATCTGGTCTCTCGCTGCAACCCACACATATATATCCTTATCCTTCCTATGCTAGCATGAAGCCTATCACGGTGGGTAGTAGTCTTACAATAGTTTCACATATGGTATATTCTCCAGAAACTCCTCAAAGGCTAGATAATAATAGACTTCCTAGCGGAGTATCCTTTAGAAGAAACGACCCCAATACATACTAAACATCCAAATGAAGAGGTATTCTCCACCCATGAAGGCCTCTAGGCAAGGAAATTATATTTTGATGGGGCCTCCAAAAGCACGTTGGGGAAAAGGATACAAGATCCCAATATCAACAAAGTTGAGCTAGGTGTTATAATCATAGACCTATAAAAGGAAGTCTTTCCATACTCCTTCCTACTTTTAGAGGGGTGAAAAAATAATGAAGCACAATACTAGGCCCTCATTACAGGCCTATAGATAGTAATTTATGCATGAGTGGAACGCCTAAAGATAAATGTGATTTAGAGCTGGTCATCAAGTAGGTCAATGGTGACTATTCCATTATGATAGAAGTATTGAAACCTTTGAAGAACCATGTACAAGGATGATGGAATAATTTACATTAGAACCAACACTTAATTATATCCCTCGGTCACAAAATACTCAAGTCTATGTGTTGGAAAATGTAGCCACAACATTGGTTGATTCAAACTCGGATGAAACACTCATTATCATTTCCCATTGTCAAATGGTCTTATCATTCATTCAGAACCACACAGATGGAATTGATGAGATTAGACTTGTTTCTGAGCCTTATGGTTACACTACCATCTAGATGAATCCGATTTAAAATTACATATCTAGGGGGAACTCCCCCTAGATAGGGATGGAAGAGAATAGATCCAAAGGTGGGCAGTCAATTTTGTTCTGTAAAACTGTAAAATCCAAGATAATTTTCTCTAAAAACGAGGCCTTGATAGGGTAATTATCAGGTGACTTGATGGGGAAGACACTATTTACACCATGAATGAAGTGCACATTGGAGACTATAGAAAACACTAATCACCATCCAAGCTCTCCATTCAAATTCGAAGGCCTAGATTCTATTGGACCACTATGATATAGGATTGCGCCACATTCACTATGAAGTTCCATTCCTTCCAAGTTCATGTTAATTTTATTCACCAACCCCTAGGGCTACTTCACATAGATATGTACTCATAGCCATTTTCAAATGGGGAATAGATGTTTTGGGACCATATCCTCCCACCATAGCCAAAATATTCATGTTCATTCTCACAACAACTGATTTCTTATCCAAATAGGCTGAAGTCATACCACTTTAAGGAGGTTGGGGAAAAAATAATTGTTATCTTTGTGAAATCTAACATCATTACTTGATTTGGTGTCCCTCATACAATACTAACAGACAATGGAACCATATTCTGCTCTTCTGAGTTGGAATGGTTCCACTAGGATTATGAAATCAATGCCAACCGTTCATCCCACTAACATGTAGTGTCAAACATGTAGATAGATGATTTTAACAAGACTCTATCAAATGTACTCCAGAAGTTGGTGGGAAAGGATATGAAATCATAGCCATACAATTTTTTCCTGCCTTATGGGCTTATTGGAACAAAACTTGTACTACCACCAAGGAGACCATGTACTCATTAATATATGGGAAAAATTTCATCCCATCTATGTTAAAGTCCCATCACTACGCATTTGTGATCAACAATCCATGGATGATAAATCCCAGAAACAATTTGACGAGTTGGAGTGACTGGATGAGAAAAGGATTCCATTTTTTACCATTTGGATGTCTACCGAAATCAAATCTCACGGGTAATTAAAAAAATATTTACCTCCAATCTTTCCTCGATGGAGAGATGGTGTTGGTCCTCAAAACCCTAATGATACTCAAGAAGAAACCCCCAAATCTTGATCCAAAATTGTTGGGAACATATGTCTAAATAAGGTCTAATCCAATGGATCACATGACTAGATATCAATGGATGGACATATCTTCATAGATCCCTCCAATGAATGGTTTTTGATGAAATACATCGTATATTAGCCAGAAAAACATCCTTGATGCAAGACATTAAACTGAAAATCATAAATCATCCTTATTGCACAAAAATAAACTGTTGGGTTAAAATTGTCCTCAGTACATGACATTAAACTGTAATGAATCTATTCTTGCTGCATGACATTAAAATTCACCATTTATAAATAACTACGTATGTTTTGATTCCTGCCCTTGTAGGATATGTAGTGATTCCCGGATTTAATATTCATAACCAGCCACCCATTAAAGAAATGTTCCCTCTCATTTCCCTAAATTTGATCCAGAACTATGTAGGAAACATTTATTACTATTTATATCTTGATTCCTATCCTTGAAGAATATGTATTGAATCCCCGATCCTCTATCCCGGTCCAACCACCCAAAAATAAAATAATGCCCCTTCCTCTATGTATAGGTGAGACTTGCATATGATAATCCATAAATGTTTCTAACCACATGAAATTAAACTACATGGTTTTCAAGAGTCATGTGTGGCCAATTTATTTGCATTACGAGCTCACAGACATGCCCCCAATTTTCTACACAACAAATTCTAAGAGATGATGAAAATTAAAAGTCTGAATTCTGACACTAAGAAAGTGTCAAAAGATCATGTTTCTTCATACATATGAGTCATATCTATGTATAATCATTAGTAGTTCATGACTAATAACGGTCTAGATATTTCTTACATTCCAAACACATCTTTATTTTTTGTCAAACTTCATACTCCAAGAATTCATAGGTCCCCATAAATTGTCATGGCCATCGAGGATGGATTGTTAGTGCCCTACAAACACATTTGGTTGACTATGAATATCATTCCCTGGTGGCTCTACATATGCCTCCCTCAAAACATCCATCAATAAAAGGAAAATTCGTCCCTAGGAGAGTCCATTCCAATTTCCATACACACAATGGCTTTCAAGCCCCATGTAATTCCTCCCAATCTAAGGACCCTCAATACTATGGTTCATACCTTATATCATCATCATTTTCTACAGAATGCAACAATATCCTGACCACAATTAACTCAATGATTTTTATGGTCTTTGTGACAAGTTGCCTCCACAACACAATGGTAAACTGTGTTGCTGACATCCTTACTAGAGGATGCTAAACAGAAAGGCCAGAAGTGTCCCACATAGATGACATTAAACTACATAACTCAATGAAAATTCATAGATTCTTATCTTGGCTTGTCCACCTCAAACAAAATGCCATCCCTTCCCACATATAGGAATTAACTGCACAATGAATGTTCATTGGGAATCCTGTGTAACATGGTTCCCACCTTGAGAAGATGTGTGGTGAACCCTAATTCTACAATCCAATCTCAGCCATGGAGGGTATTGAAAAGTCCTTTTTTTTCTATGCATGAATTAAATGAAAGCCGAGAATCCTAGGAAAAGTATTATCTTTATGGATTTTTAATGGTATTCATATCTCCCTTATTTCACATTGGGATTACCCTACATCCACCCTACATGATGATATAATGTGGGGAATTTCATCCTTGACTCAAGATGATAAATTGATAGCATTGATCTAAGAATAAAATGCTCCCTTACATTGAATTTTTTATTCTTATGTGGTGACCCATAATCTTTGTAATACCTTGTTTCTCACAGTGAGAATAACTCACTTGATCTTAGGTATCTTAGCAGGAGATGCACAATGACATCATGGAAAATCTATCTAAGAGATTGGTCCTAGATGAATCACCCTAAAAGGCATGTTATGGTTCTATTCCCTATAAAGAACCCTAGGCCCTAGCCATACGACATTAAACAATAGGGTACTTTAAAGATGGGACATATTCCTTACCCTACATGTGATCCAAATGTATGGAGGGGATTACTTGATCCCATGGGTGAATCCTAGCCCAAATTTTTCTAATGTATCTAGATACACTTATTACATGGATCAAATTTCATGCTTTGAGTAATCTTGGATTCCCATAACATTCTATGGCCATCGGAGATGGAATTCCAATGTCCTGAGAACACCTTTGTTTGAGTATGCATATCATGCCCTAGTGGATCTATATATGTTGACTACAAAATGGCTATTAATCAAAGGAAAATTCATCCCTCAGGAGAGTCCTCTCCTACCTTGGTACAACTAACAACTCCCAAGCCCTATAACAACCCTACTCATTCAAGAACCCTCGAAGTCATGGTTTACATTGTCTTTCCTACCCACACCATGGATATATTAGAAAATACTATCCTGATTCCCCTCTAGTCACTCTTGAGACTTATGAAAAATAAATATGCCCCATCCCTATGTGAGACGTTGGTCCACACACACACAAAAACAATAAAATGCCCCCACATATTTATAGTTTTCCCTGTAAAGTTAATCCAAATAAATAACCCCTTTCATGCTTAGTCACACCACTTTTCATAAGCCATACACCATGTCTAGAAGGGTCTCAATCTCCATAAACATTCATGACCATCAGGGATGGAAGGTCAGTGTCTTGCAAACACTTTTTTTTGGATTATGCATATCATTCCCTGCTGGCTTCATAAATGTCACCTATAAAATGACCATCAATAAAAGGAAATTTTGTCCCAAATAGAGCCCTTTTTAGTTTGTGTATTCCCACATTACATATATTTCCTGTCTCACTCCCCATATTTAGAAACTCCTTGGATTATGGCTTACATATTTTTCCAATTTCAAGTTCCCAAAGATAAAAGGAATGTATAATTTATCATTTAATCTCCCTTTGTTATAGTAAAATGATATAACAAATCCAAAGTGTTATAAATCCAGCAGTCCATCTAGAATTGATGTTTACTGTATAATAGCCACCTTTGTTAGACTGTGCACATCATGCCTCGGTGGCTCTACATTTGTCGCCTAAAAAAAGATGTCAGTTAAGGGAAAGCTCATCCTTAGGAGAGACCTTTCCTACATCTATATGCCTACAGTGGTCTTAAGACACATATACAACCAAAAATAACAAAGTCAAGGCCATGATAAATCATTCATTTATGTCTGATCATTATTAGGACATTAACTGCTGATGAATCGAAAATTGGGTCCACTTCCCCACAAAGTTTGTTCAAAGCTATTAGACCTAAAACCTTAGTAATATATCTAATTGGTAATATTATAAACTGTCAACAAAAAAATATGAAATACTATCTATAGTGAAAACTTGCAAAGTGTACCCATGGATAAAAGATGAGTACCAACTCATTGAACATAAAATATATATGGTTTTGGAAAAAAAGGTTTTCAGTCAAATACTCAAAAGAAGCAAAAATCATGTTAGGTCAAAAACTAGAAAATGGTGGCCTAAACAAAAGTCAGGTTATACCTACTAAGCATGTACCAAACAGGATTAGGATTAAATTAGGGCATTAATGAAAAAGGTACAAAAGTTTGTGAGGTCTTCCATATGACTCAAGAAAGAGTCGAACTACACTCACTGAGTCTCGTGGCTCATGAAAATATTGGAGCTTTATTCGATGATATAATTTTACCTGTTTAAAAACACAGATTAAAGTTAATACCCCATCAAAATTATGCTTATATGGTAGATTGTGTTTGATTAACATTGAAAAATAGAAAGAAAGAAAAGGATACCATTGGAGGGAAAAATCATTCCATTAGTCCGAAAAACAATGAAAAATGTAGGAACATCCCAAATTTGTATCCTATCTATAATATCAAATGAAAATTAGTACATCATGATTTGGGTATGTTACCGTGAGGCTCATCTCACCCTTTCCAAAATTGAAAGGGACTATCATGGGCCATCATGGATCTTCTCTAAGGTAGCTCTCTCTTCCACCCTGGCTTCGACCATTGGGCATACACATTCCATAATGGATTTAATACCCTGCACTTTGTTATTAATAGATATATAATTGGTACACTACGAGGCCATTTGATCCTTCATCCTTTCTATGTGAGCCTCATATTACCTTAGCTCTTCTATTTGGGTGACCACTGAGTCATGAGCCTTTGCCTCCTCAGTTATTAGACGATCAAACTCCTTAAAAACATCTCAGAAGGTAGCTTTCTGATGATGTGAAGAATTGAATCTTGCATGTTTTTCTTCATAAGAAGCAAGGTTTTCCCAGGATATGACAGTATGGTAATTAAGAAAGTGTAGATGATATTAATAAAATCCACACTAACACAATTCAGAAAATAATATCTGGAAGTTGTTTGTTTCATCAATGAAATTAGCTAGAGGGGTTTCCATAGCAAGGGTGAATAACTAGAACCACACCTTTTTTCGCACTGCTTGATGCCTCCTAGTGGAACTAGGGCCTTTCTTCTCCCCCTTCTACAACATGTATATATGGAAGAATCATCATTATGGTAGTGGGAAGGGACCTATGATTGGTTACCCAGGAAGGAGGGATCTCATGCCCCACTGATGGTTTGACCCCTAGAGCCAGACACTAGGGACTATCCGTGACTTCTGGGAAATCTAGTGAAACTCTGCTAGAGTAAGCTTCATTAGGGATTTGATTGGTATCCAAAAGAGGGGAGCTGTCTGAATCACTCCCTACTGAGATAGGCCAAACAGAGGATGCCCCTTTGAGACACATATGATAGTGGATCAAGTGTCTTCTCACCACATGGAAAATAATATATTATGTGGCCATTTAGGTCACCACAAGAAGAGATATAGATTTCAGGTTCCTCAGGGTCAAGGTAAAATGAAGGACGGTTAATTGATTTTGGACCTGTCGAATTGGCCAACCCAGCACCCTGTTGGGGTAACAATACACCTATAGTTGGGCATATTACATTGATAGAAAAGAGGATCCCATCATATTAGGGATGATAACCTACATAGTGGAACCTTACTGCATCATTATAATCCATAAATAGCAATGAATTTCAGCATGGGATTCTCCCCTTAACTAAACGGAAAGAAGAATCTCAGTCTATTGAAGGAACCCAAATAACATGGAATATGGGTAGGGGAGGTATAGCTCACAGATAGCCACTCGATCAATTAGAGAAGTTAGCATCCCTTCTCGAAGCACGATGACATATGAGTACTTCTCTAAAGAACGACCTCCATCACCCTTTATTAACCCATGAGGGGTAGGGTACATCACAAAAGGAAAGTGAGAAGCCTGATTTAGTAGCCTGACTACATTGCTAATGCATAAAGTCGTAGGAAGAAAAATGATAATGTTATATAGGGGTAGCGAATGTCAGAATGAGAACCCTTATAGCGTTTGATATTCATATATGGGGAAATGTTCGAATATACACCCATAAAAAATTGTAATGGTCCACTAGAAGATGTTGGGGTTTATCTCCTTGAATCTTCCCAAACATCTCATAATGTTGGAAAAGAGTAGGAGTGTCCAGATTAATTGGTTGAACATCTGCCATCATAGCTTCTATCATTAGAGTAGAAACACTGACCCCAGAATATACGTCATGGGATGGGAAGAGTCATCTGCCTAGAAACATGTCAATGAAACCTGATAATCTATGATCAAGTGACACGTTCGGTCAAATATGATGTCCCCAAGTATTATATCATCTACATTCAAGGGTGGTGCAATATGATCCTAGAATTTTTTGAGATTGATGGGTTGGATGAGTTTGAATGCAGATGGCTCTCATCCTAGGCCCTTTCACATGAAAAAAACGTCCCTATCCAATCCTCAAATGGGATAAGAGAGTGATCTTATAGTGGTTGATCAATGAGTCCCTCTTCTATGACCAGTAGGCTCCTTGTCAATGGGGACACATGGTTGGTATTTTCCCAAGTAGTGGTTACAGGAATAAATTTGTCGTACATGTTTTCAAGAATGGTTAGTCCTCCTAGATGGTGTATGCCCCATAAAATAATCCCCACATTCCCATGTGATTAATGGATACTATTCGCACTTGAAAATTAGTGGCTTTTCATTTTAGGTTGGGTTTATCCTGAAGAGAAAAATCAAAACTAGGAGACCCAAACTGCCTGATACAAGTTCACCACTTCTAATTGACTAGGAGACTCCAAATAGATTTGATGTACCTAGAATTGCCAAGCCCATTCATTCTAAAATCATCCCCTAGCTCACAGGTCCCATTTGGTGCTCCACCCATGATTAGGGTTTTCTCAGGAAGGTTGACAATGGAGGGGAACTCCTGGGAGATTAGTCTCCAATAAGTGTTGCGACAACTTTTGTTGCTCTCAGTTCATGCCAATTATTCTAGTATGAACACATTCTATTGAATAGGAGTAGCTACGATTTCTTTTATTGAAGAAATATTTTATTGATTATGCCCTTGGGGTTCTTCTAGGAGAATGAAGGGAGTATTATGTTTAGCCAATGGCAGAGGGACATCATGAGAGAGACCAAATCCATATAGCGGTAGTTTCATGGATAATGGGTAACCTAGAAGGTATAGAGTACTCATATATTATAAGAAACTATCCTGAGGGACAATGTAAGACTGAAGATGGTCCTCAGTTTCCTCAATCATAGCTTCCCTCATATTGGTCGATTATGTCATGGTCTTTGAAAGAGCCATTATAGTCTACATAGAAAGACCTAAAAGGCCACAAAACGTCAGTCCAATTAGAAAAAATGTTGGATTAGGGCCAAAATAATGGACAAGGGACATAAAAAGAAGATCTTCATGGGGCTATATCTACTGCTCTAGTAGATAGTTTGTGGAATCCATTTCCTACAAACTGATGGTACGTTAGATCAATTTCCCACACACGACTTCATTACATGGAAGCTATATCCTGTGTATGGCCTCAGTATGTGAAATCCCATGAGGAAATGGCCTATATAGTATAGGATAGAAAAATGAGGGGTTTTTGAAGGAGTAAACCACAAAATATGGCCTCTCCATGCTTATATTCAAAGTGAGCTAATTTATTTTTTTTTATGTTCTTTAATGTTGATTTTTCTTGTTTATGTTCTGTGTACGGAACATATAAAATGTGTAGAGTTCTCCTACACAGATGTATAGAAATATGTTATAAATCTGATGGTGTAGTTCTTGAAACACAAGAATTAGGTTCTTGGGTAGAAGCTATTGTGAAGCATTTAGTTCATGAAATATACAAAGTGGTTCATGAATACGGATTTCACAAAAGAGTCAGTATGCGGTCATAGTGGAATCTTTGGGAAGGTCAAGATCACTTTTCTTCATGTGAAATGGTAAATGAAAAATGACATGGGACCCTATAAATAGGTGTGGTCCCCTCCTACTGGACCTATATTTTCTTCTGAAAACCACTTTTGTTTAAGACTGCTTTTACTTCAGATTGGTTTCCTCTTCATTCTAAATGGACCCCAATCCAATGGGAGAATTTGTAGGGTCGATAAAAAAGCATAAATGGATGTAAATACACCAAAAAAAACTTTGCACAAGGTATTAAACATTATCCTCAGTCCAACAAGGAAAATAGACACAGATTGAATTCCAAATATGATAAAAAAACATGAAGAAATCAAAAAATTTAAAAGTTTTAAGTGAACCATGTACCATCAGCAGGATAGGTTCACCGGGTGCATGAACTGTGAACCACTGATACATTGATGGACTCATGTTGTGCTAGCGTGTGGGGTGATAGACAGCCAACCCAGGACACCACGAACCATGTCGTTAGTGAAATTGGGAGCGACAATGCCTATCAAAAATATTATATGAATATAAAAACATTTAAAGAAATATATAATATATAAATTTCATTAAAATAATTAATTAGTAGGTATTAGATTAATTTATTATCATAAAACACCTTTTGCGCATAAAAATAGTTTGGAATAAAAATATTTTCTTTATATTGATTTGATTTTTATTTGATTTATAATTATTTTTGGAACAATGAATTCATTTTTTCAATGTGTAAACTATAAATTTTCATAATTTAGTAAATCATATTCATACCCTCTATTCCAATTACTAGGTTCCAGCTGTAATATTTAAAAAATTGTATTAATATTATATTATTGGTTGATAAAACATGGTCTTGCTTGTAACACAATCTATTAAATAAACACATTTTTGTGTGTAACAGATGAAAATATCAGTGTTATGCATAACACAGGATTTAAAATATTTATATTAATTTGATTTTTTTAAAAAAATATTAAAATTTTACAATCCACCCCAGTTAAAATAAATTTCTCCCTCAAAATTCTTTTTCTGTCTTCAAAAAATATCATTTAAAATTTCTTTTTTGAAACCAACACCCTAAAAAGGAATAATAAAATTTCTCTTCAAAATAAGAATTTAGAATCATAAATATTTCCTAATGTGTAACATAATGATGTTTCTTCATTGGGAGGGAATTTTTGGGAAATAAAAATATGGGTATGGTGGGGAAAACTAACTCCCTTTGAATAATAGAGGGTGATAGAGAACATTTCCATGAGAATTTTAACCACTAAAAAACCATAAATTCGTGAAGGGTTAAGAGAACTTTGATTCATCATAAATGAAAATAAAATCATAAAACTTTTATATCAAGATCACTTTCCTATTTTTGAAGGATTACTTCACCTTTTAAATGAAGAACATAGGGAAATATACTTAATTGATAAGTTTAATTTAATAATTTAATCAAGTTACATCACAATAATATCCTTTAATCTAATTGATGAGTATTTAAGATGAATTTCTCATGCATCAATCAATAAAATAAACTTTTATTGGATTACATATTCTAAAAAAGGACAAAAAATTATTCCTCATATCTTAAGACATTGACCAAATCAAAAATGGATATCTCAATATAAAAAAATTCCAAATAAAAATTTAATCTTAATCCAATCCAAAATTAATTAACCTTAAACATCTATGAATATAAATAAATCAAAAAAGTTAGATAAGTCACAAAATTTCTAAAGACATTTTATCGTTATCCCCAATAAACATAAAGTATCTAGTAATTTCACATGAAAATATGTGAATAACTTTACCATATGTTCTCCAGAAACATGGTAATCACATGTAATAATATAAAAACTTAGTGAAAACATTAATACTTTCCAAAATTTAATCTTTATATATTCATTAAATAAAACTAAATCTTATCAGATATATACCATGGATCCAAAATGTTGTAAAGTCAATAAAATAAGATATAAACTTTTTTGATCAATACTATCAAATTAAATTTGGACATAAAAATAAAATCATTATCCTTACATCATTATCTCAACATATGGAACATATTATGTTTTATCTTTCATTGAATCTTGTGTTTTCCATGAATATCACTTTTCCATTGAATCGCTTTTCTAGGTCATCTACACTATTCAACATATCATTTTAAATCCAAAATTTAATAATCTTACTGAAAAATATTTATATGTATCATAATTATTTTATTATAATAAATAAAAACTTCACTCATTTTTATTCATTCTTAAACCATTATATAGGCTTCATCATCTTATCCCTTAATAACTTCTTTCTTTCATATGTCATTTGTAGTCTCTTAATCATCAACAGAAAATTCATTACACATACAACCTTGCTGACTCTCTTCATGGGAATTCTCCCTAGGAAATAAATTTTCATCATTCCCAAAATTTCCTCAAATTCGAAAATTAGCTATAAATAATACCTTAGGGAGACCATTATTCTCATCTAATTTGTTAACCAAAAATTTAATTTTTTACCTTTGTAGTTACTTCCTTTTGTGATTCTTTACCACACCCAGAAAATATTATTATATATCTGAGACATTCCCTTAAGTGATTCATCCCATATTCATGATTTGTAGGAAAATAAATCTTCATTAATACATGGTTTCCAATACATGAACTCTCAGAAAACTCTATCACTCTATTTTTTTGAGTGTGAGAGTTGGTTACGATAAATATTGTTAATCGTGTTTTTGATGAATCATTAGGAATAAGCAATAAATAATTTATTATAGTTATTATCCAATTTGTATTATCCTAAAAAATCCCATTATATACAATGACAACTCAGTTCCTTTGGGTTCTGGCCATTGACATAATCCAATAAATAAATAGTTGGAGAAAAACAAAACATAGTTTTAAATAATATAATCATTAAAAATATATTATATGATATCTAAATTAATACATAGTATTTTAAATCAATGAATCTTTAGGTTTAATATATTCCATCTGTGAACATAATCTAGTCAAATCCTTAATGATGGTTTATATAGAAATTGTGGATTATCCAAGGAATATTCCTTGGGATTTTCAAACTAGATTTGCAGCATGTTTCATTTTCATGTACAGGGTGGTGATCGTGTCCAACCCAATGAACCCTTTTTGATGTTATAAACCATAGTTACAACTCTAAAATATCCACTTACAATTTTAGTATCCATATAGGGATATAGTTACATAAAAGTAACATAATTTATTCATAAAAAATATTATGTCTTTCTCTTATACTAATAATTATCCAAAGGTTTCTCATTAATGTTTTGTAATCCTATTCTATAAATGCTTACTAAAAATTTCCACTAATATAACCTAAGAAGACCCTAAATTTTTAAACAAAGATATTACATCTTAATAGACGAATATTCATTACATTAAACAAAGAAATTCCTAAGGTTCATAATAGTTTAGTGTGTTTGAAAACAAAGATACATAATATAATAGTCTAAAAGTGAACTACATCATCACCCAATAAGTTCATTATAACTATCACCCTTCTTAGTCGTATAATATGTAATACCATTAATCAAAACCTGGGGAGAAGAAACATAAGAACGAGTGAGATATGATTCGAATTAAGGGTAAAAAAGTGAGATATGTAAACATAACATGAGCATAAACAAATGATAACATGAGCACAACATTTAAAAATTATACTCTGCATAGCAATGATCATAATCTTTAGTCATGTCATAAATATTGGATGTTCATAAGATGTAAATCCAAAATTAATTTAAGAACCTAATCCATGATAAATTAATATTAGCACAATACATAGAAATGTGCCATACCAACATGGAAAAAGAAATATTTCAATATTATACAAGGCTCACTACCAAGGGATTCATAATGGAATGGTTTGACCCACCAAAGCATCATAGTAGTCGATATTCAATCCCAAGACCATCATAGTGGAAATTATCCCTTTCTGAACTGAGGTTACTCCCTATTCATTTCTTGTCTGTCTCTTGAGATATAAATATTTACCTGATGTATTAGAGGGAGATTTAGGTCTCACCCGTCACATAATTAAAATAATTTATTTGTGTGCCATAAGATCTTAAAAAATTAATCAAAATAGGAAAAAATATATGGGTTCCATAAACTTTGCATTAGAACATAACCCAATGAAAATAGGTATTTTTCAAAATCATTTCATTAATTCATCACAGAATAACCTGGGAAGTGAAACAGGTTCTAGAAACCTTTTATCTTCTTATAGTCTATGTATGTGGATTGAGTTTCATAAAAATCCATTCATCATAAACATAAACAATTTATAGAATGAATAAGAATGGTATCCATGGATCATCTCCTTGATAAATCATAAGTAACCTAAAATGATACATTATTAGATGAAATATTATTTTAAATATATCTAGGAACATTTCTTGAGGAAAGTATATTTTTCTACCTGAAAAACACTTTATAAAACATAAAACATTTTCAAGGTCCTTCATTTGAAAATAAAATTGGAAGAATATAAATTAAGTTATAGAGAATAATTTAAAAAAATTAAATCAAAAATAATTTTCCCTAAAAAATAATTTTAAATTTTATAAGGGAAACATGAAATCATTGAGCAGTCATGAAAGTGAGATGTATTCTTCATGTCTTATTTGTCAAAAACAATGTTTCTTTTCAAATTTTTAGTAAAATACACACTAATATTGTTTCAAAAGAGACATTGAGATTCATTTAAAAAATGAAAAATTTTAAAATTCTAATAATTTTCATTTAAAAATAATTGTGGGAATCTATAACATATTTTGAAAAGTTTTCTAGAAATCATGATTTTGGAAGAAAATGGATTTCCAACTGAAGAGATTAATAATGTTGATTCTGAAAAAACATATTTCTGATCTCTTGAGTATATAGAGAGAGGAAAATGAAGGGAAAACTTGTATTCTCAATGCATAACAAGAGGATAATAAAATTAATTATATTATTTTATGATGGAACATAATATTTTATCATAAAAACCATGACCATATATATTCTTGATTAATAGTGAGATTGTTACGTGAAATATTTTCCACATTTGTAAATTTGAATCATAAGGACCATGAAAGAGATATCATAAATTGGATATATATTTCCCCATCATTTTCATTATAAGAATCAAAATACAGATTCATGGGGATTATATAAAACTGATAAAAGAAACATGTGTTGAATATGACATTGGTGTCATAGAATATAAAACTCAGATTGAAATACCAACCCTTAAAAATAAACAACCTTCGTAAATATTGAAAATCATATAAGATAAATATTATTATAATATAAATAAATTATATGACCATATTATAATATATCAGATCATATATGATATACTAATACCAATTTATTTCCTATTTATTAAAATTTCCTTGTTAAAATTATGTTCCGTGTAATAACAACTTCAATTTTCACATTTATTTTGGATTAGTGTTTTAGGTCCATTTAATTTGATCATGGTTCCATAACTTCCATATTTTTAACCATGACATAAATATAATATAAATTTATTATATTCATATTTAAATTATTTAATTAAATTTTTATTTTGAAAATGAAATACACTATTCAAGGAGACAGTAGGACGTATATACACATTAACGTTGATTCAATTTTCTTAATGAAGGAAATGTAATAATGGTAAATAATATATAAACCTTATAAAATCATTATGATAATATATATATCATAAATACATATCCCATATATCAATTTATTATAAACTAATTATAATCCAACTAAAACATAAATGAGAAAAATACATCACATCGTTTTGGGAGGCGGTAGTTTGACATACACAAAAGTGAAAGTATTTGCTTTCCATTAGGTTGTAAGGTTAGAATTTATATGTGATATTATATTTATATAATTTTTTTGGTAGCCAATATCACATATATTAATTATTTTTATCCATTTTACCTTCCAAGTAAAGTGTTAGTGAAGAATGAATTGCATTGCTTTGGGAGGCGGAAGTTCGCCACACACACAAGCAATGTTATCATATCCCGCATAGAATGGAAAGTAAAAAAGGAATTTGTGATATAATATATATATATATATATATATATATATATATATAATTATAATAATTACATATATATCATATATATAAATTAAATTAATCATTTTAAAAATTAATGAAAATGAATGATGAAAATGTACTACATCGGTTTGCGAGGTGGTTGTTCATCGTAGACATGACTAATAGTTTTTTCCCATTTGAGGTAAGAAGAGATGAATTTAAATTACTAAATAAAAATAAAAAATTCCTAATATATTAGGGATAATGTTTTTATTATATTTTATTTGTTAACATATAATTTAATATTGAAAATAAGAAAGAAAATAAAAGAGCATTGCTAAGACAATTACATTATCTATTAAAAACAATATTTATATCTTTTGTTAAGGGACTTATGGTTGGTATTTTACAATTAAATTAATATCTATAATGTGCATTAATTTTTTTGGATGGATATTGGTAGGTTTTAATATATTAAATGGTCTTGATAAGTGTGAATAACTGTTGAGAGGGAGTTTCATATTATAATTGATTAGGAGTTATATTTTTGTAAATATGCCAAAGGATTTACTACTTCAAGGATAATCTTACATAGTGAGTCTCAAAAAATGATAAATAATAGAGTTAAGAGAATATATGGTCCAGTCACACCTCAAACACTCAATAACACACTTTTTGTAGACATATTATTCTTGATCTTTTATGTTTACTCACTATACCAATTTATTTTCCACAAAGATAATTAGTTTTTCTAACCTTGGTAATTAAATATTTAAGAATAAAAAAAATTATTTATTATTTATTTTGTAAAAACATATTCTAAATATTTAATATAATTTATCAAAAAAAATCCATGTAGCCTAAGCGCATATAATACATAATACATATTTTTAACCTTATTCATTGTAAATAATTATTACAACCTTTTATTATTATTATGGACAAAAATAAAAGTTCAAATTTTCAGTTTAATATTAATAATATTAATTCCAAACATTGAATCCATTTTTACAATTTCTATTAATATACATGGAAGATTTTAATTTAAAATTAACTCCACAGACGTGATGAAAAAGAGAGTTTCTGAAGAGAAAATTATCATAATCTTAAATAATGATACCATAAAAATTAAATATAAAATTGATTCCAATAGATTAAATTGGATTAATAAAAATCTATTGCAACTAATTTTATTTTAAAAAAATTAAATTATAATTTTACATTTTTCATTATTTTAAAAAAATGAATTATTCAATAAAAATCAATATTTTTCACTATTAATTGAAAAATGAAAATTTTCATAAAAATACCAAAAGATAACCCTCATAAAATATTCATATTATAATATCAAAAATAAATTTAATTTTTTCTATTAAATTTAATATTTTTTAAAAAAAAATATTTTTAAAATATGTTTTCCAAAGCGCGATGAAACAATTTTTTGAAAAAAATACATATATTCATAATAAAATGTGATTTGTTCATATCTTTTTATATAAAACCTATTATATGGATGTAAATTTTTTTTACAGAATATATAATATTTTAATTTCATTACAACCATTATTTAATAGTTATTCCTTTAATTTAGAAAGATAAAATTCCATTGCGTGCTCAAAAATGGTTTCTCATAAAAATATTTCATTTTATATTAAATTGGTCTGTGTTTGTTCTATTATTAATTTAGGACTTGTAAATTCGTTTTTTATATGTTTAAACCATACATTTTAATAATTTATATAATCATGTATATAACATCTATTCCAAAATCTAGGGGAAAACTTCCATAAATAAATAGTAATATTAATAATATTTTTTGGTTCAGTAAAACCCAGTCTTGCGTGTAATGTAATATATTAAATAAACACATTGTTGCATGAAACATATGATAAACATAGTGTTGTGTATAATTCAATCTATCAAATAATTAAATTAATTTGAAAAAAATCATATATATTAAGTTTTTACATGATAATAATTTTATTCGAAGAATAAACCCACTAACAGAATGTCCTAGGGAAACTATTTTTAATGGCATGATTAGAATAGAATTATCTGAAGATATCATTATTAGGATCATATAGCACATTTACAACTGGAATGGAAAATTCATTTCATTTAGGGGAATAAAAACATGGGTAAATGTTGTTCTCATGCAAATACACATGAACATTATCTAATTCATTAATGTTCCAATGTCAAACATCATTTAAAACTAGATAATCCTAATGGAGTTCATTTTAGAGGAAAATCAGGGTGGTAAATTCAATTGGTATTCTTGGGTGAAAATGGAGAATATGATCAAAAATGGGTATTAACCTGAAGGGTCTGTTGGTATCCATATAGGGAATGCATGTTAGGTTTGTGTGGGAAAAACAAATGGGAAATCTTTATTGGAATGGTTTATGAACAATAGTTATGGGGAGGATTCGAGTGGATAGATAGGTCAAAGGGAAATAAAGTATAGGAATTCACATATCATGTTTGATATGATGGACATCGTTACAGAGAAAGTGTATTGGGTCATGGGTCAGGGGTATATAAGAATCTTGATGGATAATCGGTTTGAAGATACAATTTTCATCCCAGGGATCCCACTTCCCCCATTATCCTTCTCTAAAGAAAACTAATTTCCACACCTCATAAATATAATTCTTAGTGATGATCAAAAGACAATTATTGGAGTCATTATGTTGATAGAGGATCCAAAAATGTTTTTTTTTCAGAGTTAACATATGGAGGCTTCTAAATCTGATATTTCTACTTGATGATCCCCACAAGAAAAATTTGTGGAAGAGAAAGCTCTGGTGTAAGGAAATAGCATCAAAAAATAATTTTCTGTTATAGAGTTTTAAGAACATGGAAATATCTGTGGATGATAATGTGTAATGAATGGGTACTGTATTGGCCTTTAATTTCCTATTATTCAATTATCATCATTCATAATTAGTCCGGAAGCTCTTCTTAAATGTAGAATGTGTCATTTGAATATAAAAGTTCATTATTCGATGCATGAGGATTTAAGTGAGTTTGGATACATTGTTGGAGTTTATCATTACTTGGTTTTTTGGGGATTTAAAAAATATTAAGGTCATTAAAATTAATGACATGGTTTTCACTTTATTGTGTTGGGTTCCCTAGGAGGCTAGAAATAAGATGGGATAATATAGATGATACTCCAACTGCATCATTCGGGTGCTTATGAGGTCACTTATGGATGATATGAAAACACTTATTCCCATTAAGGAATAATTTAATTCTGTAAGGGTAATTATTAATTGGATTTTGGACCCCTATGATGTAGGGTTAGATTCAACCAATAGAGGTGAGTTGAATGAAATCCTCTTAATAGTGGTCTGAAGATGAACATTGATGGTTCCTGTAGGCATGGAGAGATGAGAGGGGGTGGCCTAGTGTGTGATGATAGGAGATTTCTAGTTTTTTTATTTAGTAGTAACTGTAGCCTGAGAAATTTAATTCGTGCAGGGACACGAGCCATTTTCAGAGGCCTCACATTATTCCGACTCTACAACAATAATCTTTCCATGGTGGAGTTTGTCTCCATGATTCTAGTAGGAATTCTCCATGATAAAGTAAACTTCCCATGGGTCATAAACTACTTTATCCATAAGTCCAAGATGACCATCTATATGGGTATTGAGGTTATCCATATATGCATGGATGTAAAATATGTCGTAGGGCCCTTGTAAATTAAAGTTAGTGTTTGTGAAAGAACTATTTTGTATCATTTTACTTGGTCTTTAAAATGAGATTGTAATTTAATTATAAGGGGTGACACATTTTTCCTTCACCATTTCAACCCAACTTATGTTGAAGGATTTATTGAAATAAAAATGTTATTTTGGATAGATTTTAACAACTATACATGGTTTTATGTGTGACCATTTACACTTATCCCATCATTATAATTGATGAATTAGGTATTCACTTTGGTCAAAAATAGGAGTGTAGTATCTTTTCTCTAGGAACATTATATTTTCGTGGTTTGGTGTTTACACTCATTATGACTTTTATTTGTCATGTATGTTGGTGATTTTATTAATAAATTCTAAATATATTTAATTATATTCTAAAAAATTATCATTTTCATTTTTTAGAGCATTGAATTACTTTCAGTTTAAGTATAAAAACACTATTTCATTAGCGACCACATGATCACTGATTTTTTCTTTATTCAATATGAAAATCTATAAAAAAATATTATAGTAAATTGAATTTTTTTATTTTTAATAACCATTGATAAATCCCATTTGACGATCATCAATGATAGTCGGTAAATTATTTAGATGCGAATATTTGACTCCCAATAGAAAATTCATAATTTTTATTAAATGAATTTGATAACCATTAAAACAATTATTTCTAATAGTGTTTAATTTATGATTTTTTGACTATATTTTTGGAAACATTAAATTTCAGGATCAATAAAACATTTTATTGTAAATAATTGACATATGCATGTCAATGCCAATAAAGAAACTCTATGATTATAAACATATTTAAAAAATGATCATTCAAAGTCATTCATTGAAATTAACTTTCTATAGTAATCATCCACAGTCATTTAATATTATTTTTTGTTAAATACTTAATTATATGTCAATTTTTTAGAAATAGTTTCCTCAATTTTAAAAACATGTGTTAATTTTATCAAATTTCATCAAATATTTTTTGTTTCACAAAATAAATAATTAACTTTGATAGATTCTATTTTAAAAATTTTGAAATTTATTTTGTCATACATCAAAATATTTTTATGACCTATATTTTCTTTTAAAATATAGATGAATAATGATATTTGAGAAATATTTTTAAAAATATTTAATTATTTTTCAAAATATTTACTTATTTTTACATGTTTTTGCTTAAGAAATTTCATTATGTTCCCATTCCATAAATTAATAACAACATATACATAAATATATTTGGGTAATATTCCAAAAAACTATTATTTATTTATCTATTTATATCATTACATTGTTGTTTGGTAGAAGGGGTGGTCATGAATTTAATATAACCCATCAATAATTAAACCGAAAATAAAAAGGTAACAGTTATATTATATATATTTGTTTTCGTGTTTATTTTAAATTTTATTATATAAGGATGATAACTTTTGTCACCAAATAACATAATTCAAAGAAGGAAAATAACAGTAAAAACGTAGGCCTAAATGCATTTGAATTTTTTAATTAATCAAATATAATATTATTTTATTTATTTTAGGAGAAAATATTTTATGATGATTGTTTTCTAACCAACATGGATGTTTAATTTTTAAAATTGAAATATTTTTAATTTTTATATTCATTTAAAACCATATTTTTATTTTAAAACATATCCACTTACAAGGGTGGTTTTGTGATCAGGATTTATTTTTTTATTGAAGAGTAAAGAATTTTATTCCAGGTAGTAGTACTTTATGTTGAGGATATTGGCAGATAATGTATATGGATATTTTGTATGGTAGTATATGTTTCTCATTGAGGCATGTTACCATGTCTCTATCATTAATTGTCAATTGACCACCATAAAATATGTAGCATTATGGGTTGTCGATGAATCCACTTTTGGATACAACGATGAATCGATACTCAAAACAAGTAATATATGGAGAGTAACAATTTAATAATACTTGTACAAAATTGACTGATAAAAGTATTTTTGCATTGTTCAAAAAAAATTCATAATTATTTAAGTCTTTTTACAAATCACAATATAAATTAAATTTAGAGGAGTGAATTGATATCATGGAAGTATTTTTTCTATATACAGGATAATATATTTTACAAACATGAAAGGACCTATCCATTTAAGTTATCCTACCAATTCTAAGTAGAAGATTTATTTTTTTGGAAAGTTGTGTTATTTAAAAATACAATCTTATTTTTTGTATCACACTCAATCAATTGTGTAGCCCAAATTGCACCTGCTAGTGAATAGGGGTTCCCATTAGATCACACATGATCTGTCTAATATTCCAAATTATACCCTTTTACAAAATAGGATAAACCCACTAGACATACACATTGAGGAATGAGCCTGATCTAGTGTGAATCACAAACATTTCATTGAAAATTATGTCACCTTCAATTACATCAGACTAATGTGGCACGTGAATTGAAATGTGCACCCTCATAGCTCCATATTGCAAGTCTTCGTGAGTGCGAACGATGTTGTGAACTATCCCACACAATATTATTACATTAACTTTATCATTTTTAAATGATTATAAATTTACTGGCACTGATATTTAAGACCCCACTCCTCCCACTATCTAATACGTGATTCCTAAATATATTACACTTAAATAAATTTAAACAAAAAAATATAAAATATTTTAAAAACTATCAAAATCCCACAACCCCGTTTATTTTAAATTATCAAAAACACCATTTTCAAAACAATTCATCTTATTATATTAGAAATAACTCACATATATAATTGTATCTCTAAATTTAAACCTTTATATAGACAATAAAAATAAAATTTTAATAGAGAAATTGGTGGACATAGCCTTGAATATGTAACAATTATTATCAATTAGATTCCTCCTATACATGCCTGTTTAAAATCATTTGTTCTTCATGGACTCCTAGATACCATTATGGAGATGTGCCAATTATTCTTTAATTAATTATTGATATCCAAAGTCATGATCTCTTTAAAATTAACCCACTTATACATTTATATAGGTGACCAAAAACTTTTCCCATGTTTCACCATTTATTTAAAATCCATGGATTATTAATTGTTTTTAACTCACCCTCCTTTTCCTCATGGGAAATAATAACCAATTTTTATGGATGTAATATACCTTTGGTGTTTACTAGAAACATATGATCAAATTTACTTCATTGATCTTATATATTTTATGTTATCACATGTTATGTTGAGGTCCCATCATCGGTAAATTTCAGACAACGACATTAAAACCATACCCATGTAAAATTTATATAAAAACCACCTTGAAAGTTACTTTATTAGTGGATCCACTAAATTTTGTCCTTATATAACAAATTCCATGGTTACAAAACCATGGTATAATAACTACCACACATAGTTTTGTTTGAGATCAATGAGTCTTGTTTTTCCATTATATGTATTATTTTATTCTCTTCGTAATTTTTATTGACCGTCACCATGTATTTAAACTAGATACATAAGCATGGGAAATAATGGTGGATCTAATAAAATCAATCTAATCCATTCCACATATATTCTTATAGCTACTAAATCAACAAACTTCTTATTCATTATGTAGACCTTTATATAGGATCATTTCTTTGAAGATAATGAGATCTCTCTACCTCCATGTGTAAAAATCTCACTAGATAATGAAGAGTTATACTATATATTAGTAATCCATATTGAATAAGAAAAAACCATACAATACCCTTGGGTTTCCACTATAACATATATAGTAATCCGTAGTACCCATAGGATATTTTATTTTTCATTTTACATCAACTCATTATGCATATATTAGATTTCTTGTATACCTACTCTTCCTTCCCAAAACATATTCAATATCATGTCTTATGCATGTCATGGAATATATTATACACCTAATAACCCATGAATATTCCATTTGATAAAGGAACATACCTGGATATGGTATCACCAAACTCATATTAGCATATGGGGTAGCAATTGGTGAAAAATAAAATTGTTCATACCTCTTTAATACTTTTTCAATATATTGTGATTGAAAAATCATAATGAAAATCATAAATATAATAATTCTGATTACCAAAATAATATTATCTTCACCTATTGTGATAATATCCAAGATTAAAGGTAAGAATGACTCAATATAAATGAAATTATTCATATTAGTTATAAATATAAACATGTCATAAATATATAAAAAATAATAATACCATAGTTATTTCAGAACCTATTATAATCACATTTATCATCTTGTTTAAGTAAAAATATATTTGATTAAATTAATTGATTTTACATATCATTTCTTTGTTTCTTTTATTATTTTAAACCATATAAGGGCATAAAAATTTAGAAATTTTCTTTTTATTTATTAGGATCTAAAATACATAAGGTTGTTTCATATATATTGGGTTATCTAATTCACCATTTAAGAATGTATTATTAACAAACATTTAGTGAATTTAAAAATTATAAATAGAATATGAGAAGAATTATAAATGAATTACTCATATTCATGGTTGAATAGATATTAGAATAAATGATTCCTTCATTTTGAGTAGATACCTTAGATACCAATATGTATTTATATTTTTCAATTATAACCTAAACTTTTTATTTTATTATAAATACCCACTAACAACCTATCATGAGTGAACCTTCATGAAGATAAACTAATATCCATGTATAATTACTGGTTATAGAGTCCATTTCATTATTTATATATTAACTCCAAATATATGCATCATAATAAAACATAAATTCATTGAATGATTTTAGGTCTAGCTATATCTTGAAAAAATAGAGTTTGTGTAACAATACTTTAACTTCTTCCTTTAAATATTTACATATAAAAACCAAATCCAAATATCTTGGGTATTTGAGGTCATTTAAAATTATGAAACTCATCGACCATTTCTTCGTGAGATACTCTTTTATTTGGGAATATTTATTCAATTTGTATTTTCTTAGGTAAATAGACTGACCTGATTCATCAAATATAACACCTCTTGACTGAATAACATTTCTAAAAACTAATAAATATTTTGATTCTGTAATAAGAAATCTATAAAATTTTGAATTCTCTTCATATCAAAGAAATATTATAGAAATATTTCTATTATCCAACATTCCCCTTTTATTCTCAAGGACTATTACAATATATGACAACAAATAGTCCTTAAATAATTTAGGATAGGTTTCTTATGCTTACAAAACATAAATAGAGTCATAACCATTCATTTTTAGGGAACCTTAATTAGGATTTAATATATTGTAAATAATGGATCACCCAATAACCTTTTTAGATATTCAAGATAGAAATATTAGTGGAAACCATATCAATTAAAATTTTATTAATTATTTTAGTTATACCATTTTTTCAAGGTGTGTATGGAGTTTACACTTCATATATGATTCACATGGATTCATAAAATGAAGGACTATACTATTCACCTCACTTATCGAATCTAAGGAAAATAATAGGAATCCCGCATTAGTTTTCAACATCATTTTTTAGATACTAAATAT
The DNA here is from genome assembly GCA_963277665.1 of Viscum album. NCBI lineage: Eukaryota > Viridiplantae > Streptophyta > Magnoliopsida > Santalales > Viscaceae > Viscum > Viscum album. The sequence goes on along the minus strand of OY728159.1, from coordinate 178,059,814 downwards.
ATCTATAACATCAACTCTATCATGTAGAATATTAATGAGAAAAAAATATGGAATAATCATAAAAAATATACAGTGTACCAATTATTATATATTGTGGGTGTAAAATTAAAATTACATACATTACTATATATTAATTCAAATAAATTAATTTTTCTTTCATTAGTTGGATATTGTTTCCTAACTATTTAAGATTACATGAAATTCACATGTTTATAATCAATATTAAAATTTGGGTAAAAATTATATGTTTTTCATGTCATCAATTTTCATAAAATTAATATGACTTAAAAAATTATTCCCTAAAATGAAATATTATAGAAAGTGAAAATAAACAATATTTTTACTCAATTTGAATAATCCATCATATTAGTTACCATTTTAAAATAAATAATCCTCATTTGGAAATTACAAATTTATCTAATTAAAATACATGTTTAAGAAATGTTTTCTAATAGGACCACTATGAATAACATCCTATAAAATCCAGGAACATACAAGAAACATTTTTGGGGAGGATATTTTCCAAAGTAATCTCAACATCAACCACTCATTTATTTTATACATTTATGTTTTTAGATATCCCCATGAAAAGAATCATACCATATTTGATTAATTTTATCATATTGAAGAGAGATTGTATTTTTTCATACATGATGAGTAGCACTCGAATAAAACCACTAAGAAGAGATATCTGAAAACCAATTTTCTTTTATGATCATATCAATAAGTTGATTTTTTTGAAGCATTATATCTATAATTTTTCATACAGAGAAGATAATATAATTTTATGTTTCCCATATTGATACAGATATAGCATGACCTTTTTCTAATCCTTAATTTATAATCCTTCAGATCATTCTCTTCCTCATGATTTTTATATCCATCTTAAATTTATATGTAGTTGAGTAAGTCCTTGAAAAAACTTTCTTCTCTATTGTGCTTTAGATCTAATTTAGCTATCTTCTAATAAGGTGGGATATTATCAATTATGGATTTAAAATGATAACATTATCTATATTAATAATTTTTTTCTTAAGGTTTTATAAAATGTGTTATATTTCAAATATTTTTTCAATGATAGATATTTTATTTACAATTTTTCAAAACAGAATCTCTCACTACAAATTCTTTTCATTCATCATCCACAGTGACGTACTTTTTCTTCATGACATCCCATATCTCCTGGAAGATAAAATATGTTGATAGGTGTTGATGAGTTTATCAGCTAAAGGGTTGAGTATGTGCCCCTGATACATGAGATCATCATTCTCATATTTTTGTCTTGTGGGGGAAGCTTAAGCATCACATCATTAGCTGCGAGATTTTAGATTTGAGAGCATGTACACCACATTGATATTTTTATGAAATAAGTGAACCCTCTTTAACACATTATGATCTTTTTTCCATATAATTTATCCATCCTCAAGAAAATTATTGAGAGTAACCCTATAAATCTGGATGGAATTAACTCTTAATATTGTCATTGATATTGGTAAATAATGTATATGGATATTTTATATAGTAATAGATGGAGCCCACTAATTAACATTACAATGTCTTTATCCTTAAGAGAAGATTCTCTACCACCAAATTGGTAGTATTATGGGTTTTTAGTGAATCCTATTTAGGTTATATTGGTGGATCGATACACGACAGAAGTGATTTTTTGAGAGTATAATATATGGAATATTTTGAAATAAGAGAGTATTAAATGGATTTCATATTTTCACACCCAAAATGTTTCTTTGATACATGTTGATGATGTTCAAGGTATCTCAATATAGGGAAGAATTAGAGGAGTGGATTAATTGCATCGAATTTAATTTTTCCATATACTAGAGGCTCCTTTGTAAGGACATGGTGGCTCACATTTTGATAATTCATTATACACATTAAAATGAGTCAATTCCTTTTATGTAAAGGCATGTTATTTTTAGATTTAATCATGTTTGTCATATCATAATTGATCAAATAAGTGGACCATATTCCACCTTCTAGAGAACAAGAATATCAGTTCAAAGTGTATAGTGCACCATCATAAGTCCATATTGAAGGTACACACATGCTAGAACATGGAAAATGAAATGAAAAATATCACACATAATTATTACTTTTACCATTATCATTTTTAAATAATGATAAATTTACTCCCATTAATAAGGAATACCCCACCCCTCTCACTTTTAAATGCGGGATTCCTAAAAATATTTAACATTTAAAAACATAAAATAAAATATTTACAAAATTGTAAAACCCCTAAAATACAACAATTTAATATAGTAATTTCACAATAATTGAATTTATATCCTTAAAAGTGATAATAATCTTAGGGAGCGAATGTTTTTCCTGATTGGACTGATGTAACTGGGAAATTTATGCTGCAAGCTTTACCTCTGAATTCATGACATGATCCATACTTAGACAACATATGTTGATTTTGAGTAGATATGTGTTTCCATTTAAAAAGAATAATAAAATTGATTTTCCATGTTCCACAAGACTGCTCCCCATAAGGTATCGAGACTATATAGATACTCATCTTATATCGTGGCATGGTGGTGAGAACTTTCATCCAAAAATTACTAATAAAAATTGTTTAAATGCCATAAAACTTATTTTTGACGGTCTTCTGTGAACATTTTTGAATAAAAAAAATATTTGTAGTGTGGTAACAATAGATTATGGGGTTGTAGTTCACTTTTTATTCTTTGATTTTATAGAAATCCTACTTTTTACTACATTTCTATTACAAAATATTAAATATAAAAATCATAAATACATTACAAAACAAGGATACAAAGGATTAGTGTATATGGAAAATTAGGACCATACATGTCTTCTACACATTTAGAAATAAAAATTTATTTAATTACTTTTTCTCTAGATTCTTATTGGCCCCCATGTTCTTTTTAGTACCACTATTCATCTGAGGATATAATTCAAAAGAATGGGTGAGCTAAAATCTTATTAAGAGGATGAAAAGAGACCTGAATCATGGGTGAGCATAATAATCATATTCATAATATAAGGAAAGGATCATAATAATAATCATGTTAATAATGATTAGATAATGGAATGGAATTTGGAAATACATAAAAATAAAACATTATGTCTTATTAGTAAAATACGACACACAGTTGTCAACAAATATAGAATCATGTTCATGAATATATCACGTTATCTCATGAGATTCATCACATTACACAATGAATTAGAGCACAATATAATTCTAGGTCCAGCTCTCACCTCATAACAACTACATGCACTATATAATTCTGGGCGCACCTGTCATATCATAACATTTACATTATCATGAATGCCACATCGAACATATATCCATATTGGTCATAAAATACCCCATGGAAAGGAATTATATTAATTTCAAAATGTATAAATTCATAAACATTGGGATTCCCAAATGAATGAGGGAATAACATACATGGTATTATAATTACGAATAATTATTGAATAAGTAACAGTATCATGAGAAATAAAAGATATATTTTTGGAAAGAAGAGTTGTTTAGAATTTTTTTTTTCATTTGTCATGAAATCAAATTGGAAACATGTATATCAAGAAATGAAATGGGAAGGAAAAATGAATTATATTTTAGTGACATTAATTTAATATTAATACTGAAAATGGAGTTAAATAGGGAAACCCAAATAGATGAGATTTGGGTTTTATAATCCCATTACCAAATGTTTGAACAATATAATATGTTTAATATAATAAAATTTAAATCATTAATTAACGTAAAATGAAACTTTTATACAATATTTTTTTTTAATTTTTGATTTAAAATGTTAATTTATGGGATTTTTAATGATTTATAGATTTTAATTTCATCATTTGGAAGGCTTCTTTTTCTTGGTTTTCATGATCGGTTCGCTTATTTATAAATAATGATGTTTATGTAAAATTAGAATAATTTTACATAATTGTTATTATAGATTTTTAATGATCATTAAGATGTTTAAATGTTTATTTATATAATTTGGTTATATAGTATTAGAATTAATCTCTAAATAAAATATTAGTGATAATCGTTTATATTATTATGGCGGGTTTTTGATCACCACAAACTAGTTTTGTTTAATTATTTATTATTGGGTATATTTGATGGATAAAAAATATAAAAAGGGTTAAAAAATTAACTTTAAAATATTTTTCAAACAATTAATGGATTTATGTTCATAATTTCGTGTGGTAAGGTAAAATACAAAAACATCATTCCTGATGTCGGTAAATTGACACATCACGAGCAATGATTTCATTTTTTGAATAAAAGTAGAAAGAAAGATTTCAATGATGGATATTATATTAACATGATATCATTCCATTATATAAATTATAATTGATTTGTAAATAATATCTTTATATAGTAGGTGATGAGAAAATAATAAAATAAAAATAAATTAAATAAATTAAAAAATATATATACATGATTTTACCTCTTGAATTATCCTCTTTGAGAACCTCCTTAAGGCATAGAGTTTTTCCCTTTTGTTGAGACCAAAAACTTATGGACATGGAGATAGATCATGGGATGTTTTTTGGGAATAATTTGTAAATGTATCATAGCTTTGAAGGTGTGAAGATAAGATGGGGCGAGGGATGTCGTTTTTAGTGGATGAGAGGAGTGTTATCTCATTATTATATTCATTAGTCTATTATTTTCACTCAAGATTATGTATAGTTGGAGGATTATGAATAATAAAATTAATATAATTATGTATGGTTTGATATTATGTGATTACATCATCCATACAATATCTATGACTTAGAAATTCATTTATTTAGATATATCATAAATTAGCATATTTTACTATTCACAAAAACTCAAGTATTCTAGAAAAATCCAAAAAATCACCCTATGAATTTTTTGTGTGTATAATTACAAAATATACTCTATTTTATGAAGATAATTTTATAAATATGATAAATTTAATTTTTAATTATAATCATCATTTAATTAGAAAAAATGATTTTAAAATTTTAATTGATTTTATGACTCTAGAAAAATAATTTTTGTCTCATAAAATTATATTATAATAATAAGAAAAGAAAATGTTAATTTATGAGTATATTTTGAGAAAATAGAAATTCCTTTACATAATTATATTAATTATAAAATATAAAATAAAAATTTTTGTCTTATAAAAATACCAACACATAATTAATAATTTTTAAAACATTTGATTAATTATACTATGAAATAATTATACTATAATTTCTTCTCCAATATTCATAAATTTTACTTATACATTAATGTGTAATATTTCAATTTGTTTTTCTAGTTTATTATTCTTAAGGGACATATTACTATTCCTAATGTCATGTTTCCATTTAATTGGTTTTGGTTCTTGGACTTCTATAAATACTTCATATTTCATTCATTTATCATTAATAAAGTTCTTATTATGTTCTCGACATAATTTAATGTTGTTTAAACTAGATAAAATAATGATATGAAGAGAATTTCCATTTATAAAATTTTGGGGCCTTACATTCTTCCACCATTATAAAATTTTTCACAAGAAATTTCATTTTATATTCATTATTGAAAACATGTGAGGGTACTTCTACGTCAGCACTTCCTCTGTTTACCATGTTTCTTATTTTTTTACTTATGGTTTCACCATAGTAATTTCACAACGTGGTTAGTATTTTTTCATAAAAATTTATCTTTAGAGTCCAAGATATTCCGTGTTTTCTCCTCATAATAGATACCATTTTCTAACTATACCACTTCTAGATTCAGTACATGTGAGTGACCTGATATGTACTTATTCTAGAGGGATAAATAGAATATATAAGTTACTAGAGACCTGGTAGTTGGAAGTTCCATCTTATAGGACACAAATCCAATATGATTAGGGATCTCAAAGGGGTTGATTTACCCAAGAGTCAAACTTCCTTTCTTCCCAAATACCATGATCCTCTCCCATAAAGATATTAAGGGAATACCATATCTCAAACCTTAAAATCGAGCTCCCATCAATGATTAACTAGAGAGATATTCTATTGGATTTGGGATACCTTGATATGATGCTGAGATTTTTACCTCTTCTAACATTTTTTCGACTATTTCTAGTCCTAAAAGATTACGTTCAATGACTTCATCCTAGGACATTGGTGTTAGAAATCTTTTCCCATAGTTGGCATCATATGGAGCAATTTGGATTCTTGGGTGGAAACTGTTGTTGTAAGAGAACTGATATACAGGTATATGTTGATCCCATATTCCTTTGAAGTCCAAAGAACAATATCTCAATATATCTTACAGTGTCTAAAATTTCTGTTCATATTCTCCATCAATTTGAGGATGATAAGAAGTGTAGAAGTTTATCTTAGTGTATAGATCATATTGGATACTTTTCTAAAATATAGAAGTGATTCATAGGACTATATAGGATACAAAAGACAGTGGTACTCCATTTTGTTTTACCAATTAATTGATATATATCAATGCAACTTTATAAAGTGAGAAGCCCTCTTGAATTCGGATAAATTTATATTTCATTGTAAGATAATCCACAAAAAACCCTAAAGAAATGTTTCCCCAAGATGTCTTTGAAAGTTTGGACACAAAGTCCATGGTGTTGTTTTATCATTTCCATTTGGGTATGGGTAATTATTGAATCATCTCCTAACAGTTTTTTCTTTCTTCCTTCACTTTCTAAAATACCAATAACTTTAATGTATATTTAGAAATGTCCTTCTTCCTATTTCCCCACCAATTGTTATCCTATAGATCTTCACACATCGTTTTTCTCCCTCTGTGAAAAAGTGATTTGTTAGCTATGTGAATCATTCATAATATTTTACTTTATCTCTAGATAATATGATACACATAGTCATTACCTGAATAAATCATCTACTTCCTAATTAATTTTAGTCTCAACAGATTCCCCCTTTGTCATAGCTCCCACCTTCTTCCAAATTTCTACACCATTTGTTTAATAATCCTTTATTTTATCAATGTAGGATGGTTGAGAAGTCATTTAAGAATGTATTGATGATGTTACTTATATAATCAATCACATTTCAATCCTTTTCATGTCTAATATTATTGGAACCTTACCAATTATCCTCATTAAAAATGTTTCATGATCCTTTCTACTTAGAGAATTTACCACTTTATTTAGCTTCCCAAGATGGTAGTGGATGGAGCAGTCATTATCTATAATGATATATAAACATATTCACTAGTTAATATTAATATCCTTCTATGAGAATATATATTTGAGGTTATTATTATTAATATATATTTCACACTTCTCCCTATATAGATAATACATCCATATTTTTAATTCTATGATCACAGTCACCGACTCCAGATCATGTGTGGGAATGTTTTTATCCTTAAATTTCAAATACCTTAAGGTATAGTCTATCACTTTATCAGTTTAAATAAATAAACACCATATTCCCTTATTTGATGCATATTTTAATACCACAAAGAGTTCCCACTTGTCATAAGTGTGAGTAATGGTGAAAGGATAAGACTAGTTTTTAACTCCTTGATGAAGTCTTCACATTCACTGGTCCAAATTTTGTTTTTCTCCCCTATGAGAAATCATGGATAGTGGGATTTTAAATTATAAGATATTATCCAAAACGCGTCAATAATAACCATTTAGACCAAGTAATGTATAGTTCTGCGTATCAATTTTTGGTATGGGACACTCAGTGATTTCAATTGCTGGTGATAACATGCTCAAAGAATGATACTTACTCCATCCAAAACTAATATTTAATGTACATTTGAAAAAGTTTCCACTTTTTAAAGCCTTTTGTAATGTATTCAAATTATCCCAGTGTTCCTCCAATCTCTTAGAGTATATCAAAATATCATCAAAAAAGAATACGACAAATTTCTCAGGGTAATACCTAAAGACTGTATTAAATTTTTACTTGAATATTTCTAGAGAATTAGTGAGTCCAAAAGGCATCACTATGAAATCATAGAGTCCATACCTTTTTTGAAAAGTTTGTTTTTTGAATATCATCCTTCCTGACATTTAATTGGTGATAATCCTGACCAAAGCTCCACCTTATAGAAATACTTAGCCTTGTGCATTTTATCGAACATGTCATAAATATATGAAAATGGATACATGTTCATTATCATGATTTTGTTGATCTCTTTATAATCAATGCATAAGCGCATTGATATACCCGTATTCTTCACAAAGAGGGTTGTTACAACACATGGTGAAGCACTCGGGCATATAAAACCATTTTCCATATTCTATTGTAATTTTTTCTTTAGATAATTTAACTCAATGTTTTCCATTCTATAAGGTGTCTTTTATATTGGAATAGATCCAGTAATAAGTTCAATTGATAACTCAAACTATCTTTTATGAGGAAGATCGATCAATTATTTAAAGAACACATTAGTGTAGTCCTTTACAATAGGCATGTCTTCGATCACAATTCTCTCCATTATCTAAATCATTTGACATAGATATTATTTATCATAAAGAAATACTATCCACACTAGATAAGATTATTCTGAATGATATTTTTCCTCATTTGAACAATTATAAATTATCAGATGATGCATTTGGATGTGAAAAATGATATCCCTTTCATAATAGTTGATGTTTGATTTGTTTAATGACAACTATTCCATTCCCAATATAGAATAAAACTCTACAATAGGAAGTAAAAAAATATTTACTGATTGTTTTTTTCTACAAACATTAACTAGAGAGGATTTATATACATTGGATGCTGTAATTTTCCCATTTTCTATTTTCAAAAATAACTCATCCTCCATATTATTAAGTGGTGTGTGAATATTTACACTAAACATGAAAGATATGAAAGAATGAGTATTTATAGAATCAAAATGTACATTCACTATTCTTGGGAGAATAATAATAATAAATTTCACCACATCACTGCCAGGATCCACCTAAATTGTAGTGATGGAATAATTATTCCCTTTCTCTTTTATCTTTGGTGGTTGCTGATGTAGATTACCCTTGGGAATCAAGGTTTAGTGTAGTGGATTTCATATTTCCCTTTCTCCCTAAAATTGGAACATTTGACCATGGGTGGTACTCTCCTTTATTCCATCACATTTTCCTGCTTCCTCAGGTCTCTCTGACATTCATGATCTTAGTGGCCTTATTTACCAAACTTATTTCATTTCCCTATTCCTCTAAGGAAGTTCACATGCTTATTCTAACATTTTTTTCATGTGAATGGTTGGTATTTCATTCCACATTTTTCATTAGATCCTCTTGTTTCAAACTCCATCATTCATTTCTTCTCATAATATCCATAGAAGCATTCGTAAAACACAATCTAAACTTTGATATAATATAAATCAACTTCTTCATATCTCCCAATATCTACAATTTTAAGAGAATTTTGAAGGTTTTATTTTAAAAAACTAAATAATATATCAATTTTCTATTGTTGTTGTTAAAAAACCCCAAATAATACATTGAAATCCTTGGGAGACATTATTCATAGGCCATGACCGATTCACCTTCATTTTTCTTTACTTATTTTAATTCTCTCCTTATCATTGTACAAATAGATCTAGGGAAATACTTATTAAGGAATATTATCTTAAATTCATCCCACTCCATCTCTATAATATCATCCATTATCTTGGTGTTCTTAATCAATACACACCACTGGTCGGCCTCTCCATCTAAATGATAAATAGCCAGTGTCACCTTCTTCATCCCAGAATAGTGAATAAAAAAAAGACCTTCTCCATTGAGTTGGACCACTGTTTTATGATGAGTGGATCAGAACATCCACTAAATATTGGGTTTCTTTTCCATATAAATGACACGATGGATATTTTCTCCCTATTAGGTGAAGGAGAATGTTACTAATATTTTATTTTAGTTTTCATGTCCTAAGAAATTTGGGTAAGAGTCAATATGACAATTTTAACTCCACCTCCCAAGTAATTGGGGATTTCATTTGGGTAATCAATGCATTTTCCCCCACATGGGTTCTTGGACTAAATTCTCCTTGTTCCCACCATTTTCTAAAATAAAAAAGTTTATAACAAAACATAATTCAAAAAGTCATGAATAATTTATTACTTTGTGAAATTATTCTTAAAGGAACATCTTGAATGATCCCTATGTGTAATATTTCTCTAAAATAAATCATCTTGGTTCTTACTTATACTTAGTATCATACTAAGGGTTTTCACTAAGTTTCGATAAAATAAATTTTCAATTTAACTAAACAATTTTATGATCCCAAATAGTGACCCTTATTTTTTATTACATTGGTATTACATAATTTTAATGATAAAAAAATCATTAAACAATCAAGATCCAAAGGATTAATGTATTCAAAAAATAGGACCAAATATAACATTTACATACTTAAAAAAAATATTTAATTCCATATTATATTGCTTTTTATTGGACTTCATGTTCTCCAGAGTACAATTATTCCCCTAAAGATATACATCCAAATAAGGGGTGATCTAAATGCCTAGTAAGAGAATAAATAAGGGAGATGAAACATGTATGTGCATAGTCATCATCATAATAAAATAATAAATGTATCATAATCATTTTCATGAGTTGAAATATTATATAAATTCAGAGAATGTGTAAATGTATTAAAATGAAACGTCATATCTTAGTGGTCAAATACCACACATAATTGTGAATAAAGATAGCATCATGGTAACAAATATATAACTTATATAATGAGATTAATAACATTACCCAATGATTTGGAGCACTATAAAATTATGGGAACACCCATCACCTCATAACATTTACATGCAATATATAAATATAGGTGCACCCATCAAATCATAAAATTTTCATCTTCATGAATTCCACATTGAATATATAACAATATTGGTTATAAAATAACCCATGGAATGGAATTTGATTCATTTGAAAAATATAAATTTTTAAATAGTGGCGGTTCCCAAATAAAATAGGGAATAGAATATTTGGTATAAAAATCATCAACCTGTGTAAATAAGAAAAATTCTCCTAAGAAGTAAAAGATATATTTTTCAAAATTAGTTCTTTTGGAAAAAAATTCATTTGTCATAAAAAATATTGAAAACAAGTATATCTATAATAAATTTCAAGGATAAAAAAATTATATTTAAGGAACATTAATGGAAAATTTATACTAAAAATGGAGTGGAAGAGGGAAAATCCAAATGATGAGATTTGGGTTTGAGAACCTGCTTACCTTGTGTCTGAATTATTTCTACTCATCAATATCCTAGATAATAAAATTAAATTCATTATTTAAAAAGTAGAAAACCTTTTATTAATTAATCGGTCTCATTATAGTTTTATTATGTTCATTTATCATCTTTTGATTAGTTATACAGTTTAAATTAATCATTTGGGAGAATTCATTTTCTTGGTTATTATGACTAGTTTTCTTGTTTATAAGTCATAAAGTTTATATAAAATTGGAATAATTATCAAGAATTGTAATTAAAGTTTCTTAATAATTATATATAATATTAAATGGTTATATTTATAAATTTTTCAAATATTATGAGTATGAATCATTAAATAAGACATTATTGATAACCATTTTGACTAATAAGATTTGTTTTCAATCATCACAAAGTAGTTTTGTTTTATTATTTATTACTGCATATATATGTTAGTTACATAACATAAAAATGGATATAACATAAACATTAAAATTACTTTCATCCATTTATTTGTTTTATGATAATCCTTGAAGGCATTAAAGAAAAATAAAAATTCATCATCCACGATATCGATAATCTAACACATCATGGGTGATGATTTCATTTTTAGAATAAAAAAGAGAGGGAAAAAATTAATGAGGGAAATTCAATTAATACTATATAATTCAAAAATATAAAATACATTGGATTCATCATGTATATTTTGATATAGGAGGTTAATATATAATAGGAAAATAAAAATGAATTAAAATAAATAAAAAGAAAAAGAAAGAGGAATCCCCATCTTGAATTATCTTCTTTGAGAACATCCTTGAATCCCCAATGTTTGGTCTTTTGTTGAGACCAGAACCTCCTGGATGCGTAGAAGGTTCTTGGGAGATGTTTGTGTTGAATTTATATAGGTCTCAAATATTGGAAGGGGTGTGGAGAATAGTTGGTGAGGGGTGGTATTTAAAGTAGAGTGAGAGGTGTTTTCATATTATTTTATTCACTATTTTATTGTTTTTTCGTATGAATATGGATAGCTTGAGAATTATCAACAAATATATTAAAATAATTATGGATTGTTAGAGTTATTGTATTATATCAGCTATAACTAATTTATGACTCAACAATTCATGTATTTAGCATTTATTGTATTTTATCATATTTGACTATTCAAAAAATAATTAATGACTTTTAAAAAAATCCCAAATATTCTACCTACCATTTTTCAATTTACAGAATTAAAAATTGAACTAAATTTTATGAAGCTAATTTTCTATATATGATAATTTTAATACTTAATTAAATCATCATTTACATGGAAAATACTGACTTTAAATTTATAAGTGATTTTATAACACTTTGAAAAATTGATTAAGGTATCATAAAATTTAATTAGAATAATAAGAAAACAAAAGGATGATTTATGAATATGTATTATGAATGTAATCTTTCCATTAAATCATTATATTAATTATAAAATAGAAAATAATAATTTATGTTTTATAGAAATTCCAGTAATTAATTAATATTTTTTAAAACATTCATTTAGCTATACTGTGATATAATTATATTATACATTCATTAATAATATTCTTAAATTTTATTAATAAATTAATGGGTTCAGTTACTATTAATTTGGTTGGTTTACTATTCATAAGGGTAATATTACTATTCTGAAGGGCATGTTACTATTTCATCAGCATATATTCCTTAACTTCTATAAATAATTATTATTTCATTCATTCATCATTTATTATGTTTGGGTTCTATTCTAAATTTGATGTTAATTGGTTTCTACTATATCAAATAACAACATTAAGGTAATTTAAATTGATAAATTTTTTGTCATTGTCAATTATATTAATTTTGGGGCCCAAATGGACTTAGAGATCAAAAGTTATCATCCTCAAAAGTAGATAATTTTTCATAAGGGAATTCAAGTTCACATAGAAGTCACTAGAGAATATTATTCCCTAGTATAATGAAAATATAACCTTCATGGACTACATGCATGATCATCACCTCATAAAAGATGAGTCTATGTTTAACTAGCTACAAGACCAACACCTCACACATTTCTAATCTTATTGCGATCCAATATTTTTCATACATAAATATTACATTTTAATAAATAAAAATTCATTACATAACATAATGATACATTCCATAATCATTTAGGTCTACAGAATTTGGAATCATAGATACATAAAAAATAGTTGATAAAAGAACTACATCAATTCACACTATGCTCACATCAAACATCACTCATCATAGAAAAATTATACATAATATCTACCTTTATATCATGAGGAAAAAAAATACAATAAAGGGTGACCTATAATACTTAGTAAGGTTAAAAAGGGAGATATATATTACCGTATAAGGAAAACATGGGAATAATGGTTTGAGGACATGATAATAACATTTTCAAACCGTACCATGCATATCTTAATTAATAATATTTGGTCAGGGAATAAATATCAGAAGTTTATAAGAAACACATAATATAATCCAAGAATACAATAATTGAGTGCCTGAAATCAATGCAATAAATGGATTTTTTTCATAAACATAATCATATATGATATTCTTTTATTGTTACCTTACAAAGAAATTCATAAAATAATAGTCTTTTTCTAACCACCCATGTAATTGTTTCAGGTTAGCACTAATATTATGTTTACCCTCTTTTGTGCTTACAATGACCTCCTCTATACCCTTTAAGATTATAAAACACTAATAATTATCCAATTCAATATAGTTATATATATTTTCAAAATATCACTTAATGATAATAATATAATTTTTCCCCAAGATCATATAATAATAAACCGTATGTAAAGAAATGGGTTTCATAAACATTTAATCGATAATCATAGAATAACCAATGTAAAAAGAATGGTTTTCCTAAAAATAATTTCAACATTAAAAATCCATTGTTAATGTAAGGATGTTATCTCTAAATCATATTTCTGGAATAACATTTGAATCATTAAATATTATTCTCATTGATTATTCAAAGGATCATTAAACTTCATGAGGAAAATAACCATTCCATTTAGAGATCTCTTCTAAAAAATTTAGAAAGTTCCAAAATATTTATTATTTTTTTCAATGAATATAACAATGAAACCTATAGAAGAATCCTCAAATCAATGATCAACCATAATGGTAGTAAATTCTTTTCTCACAATATACATTAAACAAATGTCTCGTCTATACCTTTTTTGAAAAATTAAGAAAGTAAATCGTTTGAAAAATGACAGGAGGATTCCATTAAATCCATTTTTTAAAAAGTTAAGAATAAGTAAAAATGACTATAAAAATCATAGGAGAAAATTAAAAACCTTCTTTAAAATATTTTTAGAAATTATTGATAGATAAGAAATAATTTTATTGGCCAAAGAGAGAAATCATTTCGATTTTAATTAAAAAAAACTTTTCAGTATGTTGAGTACATAATTTGAGGACAATTAATGGAAAACATTTTTCTAAGATAAATAAAAATATGAGAATAAAATTCATGAGTATATATAATGATATATCAAAATTTTACCACCACATAAACATAATCATAAATTATCTCAATAAAAAATTAGATTATAACATAAATCTCATACCTCTTTGGTAAAATTTGAATTGTAATCCCCATGAATGAAAGAACCATAGATAAATATTCAAATAGAATAATTTCCATGATAAAATCATTAAATGAATTTAGTTTTACTTGTAATCCACATAAATGAAAAATTGGTATATAAGGCATGTGTCCCACAAAAATAAAAGTGAGGCGAAAATATCATACATTAAATTCCACTTAATTCAAAGTCACCATATCCTCGAGTACAATAAATTTAAATTTTTTATAATTATATATAACAATCATTTATATTCATACAATAACATATTTAACCATTATTTATATATTTATAATCATTAATAAAAGGTTGAGATAGAAAATTTAATTACCTTATTACTGAAGATGATATGATGAACCAATTCATGAATGCTGATTTGATATTTTGAAATATAAAAAGAAATAAATTTATATAATAAATAACATTTCCAAAATCATTACTATATCATATATATCATATATATTCATTATATGTAACATTATTATGATCCATGTTAAACAAAAATGAAAAACCAATCACATTGCTTTGTAGTGGTTGTAATCCACACATACACCCAAAGGATGTTATAATTTTCAAGTATTTAGGAAGGAAATAAGGTTGATATGATATTATCCACCATTAATTATAATTATTTAATATGTGTACTATATTAATATTAAACCCATTAGAGTACCATCCTTAAAATACTCTGATGAAACAATAATTGTATCACTATGTGGAGATGGAAAGCCATAAGTACACATGAGCGATAATTTCAATTCCCATTTGATGGAAAGATTGTGAATAATTTTTATTTCATAATCACAATAAAATTTAAGTATATTTAATAAATTGAAGTTATTATTTTATGAATTATATAACTGATTTAGAATAATTAAAAATAGAATTATTATTAAAGTGATTTGTTAGGTAGAGTACATCTTCTTTGAAATGACCAATTTTTATATCCTCTTAATAGCAATAGGGTTTTTCATTAGGAATGAAAATAATCTCTATGATGTGTATAGGTGGGTATAGAAGATAAGTTTTCAAAGGTTGGTTGATATAAATTGTAACGACCAAAAATTTCCTTGTATATTTTTTTTAATTATATGGGAATTTTATGAGTCCACAAATATTGACGGCGCGCGATTCCGAGGCCCGGAGTGCCCGGAATGAATTTCTAAACATTTTTTGGGTACTTTCAGTAAACGTGGGAGCAGGTTCTTCTAAATTTCGAAATGGTGCTCGGAATTGAAATCTGAGTGCACAGTTGAACTCGCAGCACCAGTATTCACTTAAGAAGACTTTCACCTCGACTGTAGTTGGTCGTGGGTAAAAGTAATTTTTTTAGTTTTTCATGGAAATAATAAAATAAAATAAGCTCATATTTTATTTTATTTTGTTGTAGCCACCCACTATGTGGATGTTCAGAGGTGGGGTCCACTGGAACTAAACCTCCTCTTCTTGATTTATTATGGTGGGGACCACCTGACCCCCTATTAATGGGAGGAGAGGAAAACCTCTCAACTCCCCTCATAAATGTGGGGGGTGCCTCTTCAACACCTCCAAAATTTTTAGTTGTTCCAACACACCTTATTAATTGTTCCAACTAAATAAAATTAGATTTCCCCCTTTTTAAATTAAGTAACATCATCGTTAAAATTTAGGAAGATTCCTAATAAATGTACCATCATAAATTCAATGATCGTTACCTACCTTCCCCCCTATACTATATATAGGGAGCTTGGGAGGAGGATTTGGGATGGATTCTCCAAGAGACTAAGTGTTGATAAAGTGACGCGATGCCCAACACTTAGAGGATTACTCTCTACAACGAAGAACACTTCCTCCACAAAGAATGGTGGCAAGGAACGTCTTTGACTTCTTCCTCAAAAGTACCTCGAGGAGGAAACCGATGTGGGACATCTTCGACGACCGACCTTCCCTCCTCATCGTCATCAACGAACAATACAAGGTAGGGGTTTAATTCTATTTTTTTTATCACTTCCCTTTCACCCCCTTTTTCTTTTGTGGGTAGGGACGAATCTTTGCTGGAGGGTTTAATGTGATTTATTCTTGTGAACCTCTTGATACCACACAAATGCGGAGAGTTCGGGCCAAAATAACATGGCTCATCCTCTCTGTAACTCTTTTGTTGATTTGTGGTGTTCTTCAAAACGGAGGAAGGTGATGAAAAAGACAAAGGTGATGAGGGCGACGGCACCGCCACCCGCGGCCTCTATGACCCACGCCTCCCCCACGGTGCCCTGACCTCCTGGCTGAACCGGCACCGTGCCACCCCCAGCGGCCTCCGTGACGCACACCGCCCCCATGCAGGCCCGACCTCCCGGCCAAACCGTCCCCCGTCGTCGTCGGCCGAACCTGTCCTGGTCGCGCTGCGCCGCTGCCGTGCAACACATCGGCCCCGCGCCCCGGGCTGAGATACCCTCGCGGCACCCTCCAAGCCAATACACCCACACAGTTACCTTCAAGACGAACTACCCTCTCGCCAACTCACGATCGGTCTGCACCCTCGTGGCCGATCCGTGCCCAACGGCTCTCTGCGACCCCTCACGACCTGCTGGGCGGGGCCCAGCGGGCCGGGCCAACCCAATGTTCCAGACCCACCCAACGGGCCAGGCCAGACCCAACGGGCCGGTCTGGACCCAGCGGGTCAGGCCGAGTCGACCCAAACTTGGTCGGCCCAAGCTGGGTCGGGCTGGGTTGGTCTAATCGGGTCAGACCGGACCCCGGCCCACTATGAACCATTTACGCTCCTTCGGCCATAACTTTGGCACCAGCTGTATGTTTGATGAACCGTCAGCGGCACTAGAAATATTAGAGCGTGACGGTCCCTTTGAGTATACCGCACTGGATTTTGTGGTATAGTTGATATACGGTCAGGTTGGCTCGTGCATGAATCCAACCAGGCCCCGTGAATAAAAGCCTAATAACTCACTGACCGGGCATTCGATTGATGCACCGTTTGTTGTGTTGCGACTCATATGATGTGGAGGACCTTTAAGACACTTATCGGTTGGAATTCGTGATTGTTGGAGTATAGATCAGTAGCTTATGGAGCAGATCCTCCCAGAGATGATTGAGCATTGTGCGGAGACCTAGTAGCTGGCAAAGACTTGACGAGTGATGACTGTTTGACTCGGAGTGACTCTACTAGCCCAGTGAGGAGTGACTTGGTGTCGTGGAAGACCCAAGGTAGAGGAGTGTGCTTGGTGATGAAACAAACCCACGGTACTCAACAGGAGGAGTACCTCAATAGGCTACGAGGGGGAGCACGCTTGGTGAAGCGACAGACCCACCATGGGGAGAGCCTCTATATGACGCTGCAGACCCACAATACTCGACAATAGGAGTACCTCAGCAGTCCGAGGTTAGTAGTAAGAACCCTTGGTGTTGCGGAAGCCCAACTGTACTTGATGGAGGTGGAGTTTTCTAGCAGCAATGGTTTCATTAGTGTGAATAAAATCCTGGTTGGGATGAGTCAGTTTTTCTATGTTTTCCTCATGATTGAGGTGGATCACTTGATAACTTAGGTATCTGTATAGAAATATACCTGAGTAAGGCTATCTATTGATTTATTTCTTTTTTTATCCTTGTTTAATTTTGTAAGACATTGAGGGTCTCGGGGTCCCTTCTGAGTATCATTATACTCACACCTACACGGGCTATGCCTACACCTTGTTTTGTGGGTTGTAGACAAAGGACAGCACCGACGGAGGCAGAGAGTACTAGGACTGGACGGTACCCTGAGGTTGGCCATATGGCGTGTCGGTACCCGGAGGAGGTGAACAGACATGGAGTGCTGAGGAGGTGATCGGTACCTACCCTTCAGGTTGGAATTCCGGAGGACGATCCAGTACCTGCCTTTATTTCTTTTTCTTCTGTTGTATTGCTTTCAGTTGTACATGTACCATTACTATTGGGCTTGTATTCTGGCCCCTTTTACTTTTAGTACTCTTTTGGTTATACAGTTTAATCATGTTCGTATCATGTTGTGTGTGTTTACAGGTTATAAAGGTAATGCCTTCCCAGTTTTAGGGAATTAAGCCTTTCGTTCTAGTTGCTGGTCGCTGGCCTATGGAAGGCGGGCATGGGGTTGCAACGGCCCGGGCCCCGGGGGACGGGTCATCACAAATTGGTATCATAGGAGTCAGTTCTACCATATAACATAGGACTCTAATCTTTATTTTATATGAAACAACAGTGTTAAGTGTAGTGAGTATGATTTTCAGTTCAGAGATTCCAACATTGGTGCGGCGGCCGATTTATCCATACACTAAGACCCTGACTTCTTATTACCAACTCAATGCATGAAAAACACTGATTGAGTATGTATTTTACAATGTTTTATTTAAGTTATCTCACCATGTCAGCTCATCAGGTATAAATTTTGACCGTGTCACATTTGATTCTTTTCACGATGCCCCCATGCAGACAGCTGGCTAGAGTTCTGAGAGTTATACGCATAGATATCCCACCGAGCGATGAGGCCTCGATTCACATCCCTTTTCCAGTGGAGGCACCAGTGATTCCAATCCCCGTTGGGCCACCACTTCCACCAGTCCCAGTAGCAGATGGTGCACACCACTTGAGCACGTTTCACGAGTTTCAGCACCAGAGGCCACCCTAGTTCAGGGGAGAGATGGAACCACAGGAAACTTAGTATTGGCTGGAGGCTATAGTGAGAGTTTTTTAATGGGTAGGGACACCAGCAGACCTCATGGTGATTCTTACTGCTAGCCTTATATAGGAAGCAGCGGGCAGATGATGGAGCTTGATTCTCCAGGTTCATGATGAGGTGACGCTTCTTTGGGTAGTCTTCGAGAGCCTATTTTGGGAAGGGTTTGTCCCAGCGACTCTTCGCACAGTGTGCATAATGAAGCAACATCATTTTTAGAAGGGAACCATGACTATAGCTCAGTACTCAGTGAGTTTCGCAGACCTGTCACGTTAGTCCAACAATATGGTTCAGGACCAATTATTCTGGTCTTATCCCTTCGAGCAGGGACTCATGCGGCAGATCAGGGCTTCGGTGATCTCACTCAGCGTCCTGATACAGGCGGGGTGTTAGAGAGAGCCCTTCTAGTGGAGATTTTCCTTGATTAGCAGTCTCCACCAGCGAGATACACCACCAGTCGACACGTAGTAGAGTTTTCTTCTACTTAAAGCTGATAGATGTCATAGAGGTCAAAGAGGACCAGACCGACAGTTGGAAGACCGCATGATTTAGAGTCTGTTGTGCAGGGTACCTGAGGAGGAGACATACCTTCCAGGAGTGGGTAGTGTTACTCATGCTGTGGGCAGGGTCACATGGCTCGTGACTATCTAACACCCCATACAGATAATTAACAGATGGTCGAAGGACCGCTCTATCAGAGACAGAGATTCGATCGAGGTGGTCTGCAGGGGGCTGGCGGACGTGGAAGAGGAGCTGGTCGTGCAGCTGGTAGTGGGTGACGATTCGAGATATTATGGCCACGACCACCAGGTGGTCCAACCCGACCGTAGGGAGTAGGTGGACATGGGAGAGCTCAACTCCAGGAAGCTGAGGCCTACGACCATAGTGCTCCGGAGATGATTCGAGGTACGATCTTTTTCTACTCCACCATAGCTTTAGTACTTATAGAAATAGGTTCTAGTCATTTTTTTATTTCCACTACCCTCATTCGGATCCTAGAGGTTCTGACGGATCCGTTGGCTAGATATTTACAGCTATAGACTCCTACGGGAGCAGATTCGATGATTATAAAAAGGTGATTGTAGTGTGAACTTACTCTACAATGCAAGAGCTTCGGCTGGGATCTCCTAGTAGTGGAATCAAGGCCTTACGACATCATCTTTGGTATGGACTGGTTATCTATAGTCCATGATCAAATTGATTGTATTAGGTGAAATGTGTGGTGTTTACGCATGGATGGGACTAGGTTTACCTTCACCGGAGAGAAGGGAGCCTTTCCAGCATAGGATGGACTTGCTTGGAAGATAGTGCGACCTATTGATCATCAGTTGGCTAGCCTTACCCTCAAAACTGTTGATGTGAAGAGTTTGAATTATCCTTTAGTGGTGGATGTGTCACGACCCGCCCTCGGGGTCCGTGCCGTGACTACCCCAAGCCCGCCTTCCATAGGCCAGGGGCTGGCGACTAGCACCAAGGCGTAAATCCCGATAAAAAGGGAAGGCATTGCCTGTGTAAAGTAAACAAACACCACAGAGTAAGCAAGCGGAAAGTAAACACTAAACAAAAGCAGAGTACAACTGAAAGTGCGGAAAAGTAAATGAGCCAGTATACAAACCCAAACTGAAAGTAAAGTACAACTCGAAAGGGAAAACAGCAACTGAAAAGTAAAAGCCGCTACACCGAGCTGTCCACTGGAAATCCCACCTGAAGGGTGGGTACAGATAGCTCCTCTGCTCCACGGGTCCCGCCGTCCGCTCCGAGCACGTCCCGCCCAGTGGTCCACCTCCGGGTACCGTCCCGCTCTGCAAGCCTCAGCTAAGATCAATGCTGTCCGTCGTCTGCAACCAACACAACGTATTGCAAGCAAAGCCCGTGCAGGGGTGAGTATAAGCTACTCAGTAGGGACCCCGAGACCCCTGAAGGTCTCTCAAATCCACAAAGGATAAACCACGAAGAAAGGTAAAATCACGAAGTAACAACCGACACTGCTTAGGTATATGCCCATACATATACCTAAGTTATCAATTCAAATACGCTCCAACCTCCGAGCCCAAGTACAACTCGGTCCACATAGGGAAGTATACGTATTCCACACAGGAAAGCAAAACGTAATCCACACAGGATTGCACAACACAATCCACACAGGAAAGCAATAGGTTTCAGCTCACACAGGTATACTTCTTCGAAAGACGATAAAGATGATCTCCGATCCATCTAAGTCGTCGGACCCACGAAGGATCGATAGGTAACTAACCCCTGCAAAAGACCCACACAGGATCGGGCCCACGTAGGACCTGTAGGCGCTAGTTCACACAGAACCGCTGAGCGCAAAGACCCAGACAGGATCAGACCCACACAGGATCGGGCCCACACCGGACCTGTAGCACTGATCCACGTAGGATCGCTGAGTGCTGTAGTCGTCGTCGTCGAATCCACACAGGATCTCTGTACTGTCGTCGTCGCAGTCACAGTAGCAGTAGTAGCAGTAGTAGTCACAGAACAGTCGCAGCCAGCACTAGGGTTCCCGCACACAACAAACTCGTACAGGAGGGTCTGCTCCACGAGCCGAGAGGCTGATACATCAACTGTCACAAAGTCCAGAGTTGATGTATCCAAAAGTTCCGTATCATCAACAGGAACTCAACGCAACAGACGGCGCGTCGATCGGACGCCCGGTCTGAGAGTTATTGGCATTTTCGTTCCCGGGGCCCGGTTGGTTTTTAAGGCAAAACCAACCCGACCGTACTCCACCTCCGTCCAAACCTTGGGCGGAGTATGCCAAAAGATCCATCTCACTAAGAGGAACACAACACAGCTGACGGCACGTCAATCGGACATCCGTAGCTCAAGATATGAGTGTTTCCGCTCCGAAGGCCCGGTTGGTTTCGTGAACGAACCAACCCGGCCGAACTCAAAGTAATCCGAAACCTTGAGTGCGATATACTGAAACGACCGTCTCGATCCAAGGATCGTGTTGCCGTAGACGGTTCGTCAATCGGAGGTCTGTGGCTCAAGTTATGGCCAAAAGACGGAAACTGATTCGAAACGGGGGGGTCCGGGTCCGGGCCGACCCGGCCCGACCCCCCCTGGGTCGGCCCGAACCGGGTCGACCCGAACCAGGTGGACCCGACCCGGCCCGGCCGGCCGGCGGCGCGGTGGCGCGGCGGCCTGGCGCCGCACGGAGGCAGCACGCGGGGGGGGGGGGGGGGCAAAGCCCCCCGCTTGATTGGGTTGGCGGCACGGCCTTGTGCCGCGCCCTTTGAAAAAAACGGCCCCCACGTGGGGGCCGGCTTGAAGAAAAACCGGGGGGCCTCCTGCCCCCCTTCAAGGAAACCGCCCCCCTCTTTATGAGGGGGGTTTTTAGAGCTGGCCGGGGGAATTTATTTCCCCCGGCCTTTGACCTTCCGGCCGGCCAACTGCCGGCCGGTTTTCTCCAACAGGACCGGAAAATCCGGTCCCCTCTTCGGCTTCCGACGCCGGCGGCCCGGCCGCCGGTCTCGTCGTTCCGCCGCGGCCCAGAACCAGCCGCGGTGTTCGTCGTCCGGCGCGGTGCGACGGCACCGCGCCCCTCCGCCGCACCTTGATTTCCTTCAACGCGGCGCGACGGCGTCGCGTTCTTGATGATTCTTCCATGGCGCGGCGCGACGGCGCCGCGCAAAAAGATTTGGGCGAATAACCGCGCGGTGCGACGGCACCACGCCACCTTGATTCATCCGCAAAATAAAACTCCAAGAACGGAGGAGGGGGTTCGGCCATGTTCATGCGGTCCGGCCCCCTCACGTTAAAACACAACTTAAAATATTCAATATCCTCACGTTAGTCATGCGAACCACGAGCAAGAATAAAAATAATTAAACAATAATCAACAACCCCTACCTCGGGTATAGGTTCGAAGATTTGACAGCGTCCCCCGGAGGACAACGTCGCGGAGGTCGGGCGTCGCGGTAGTCGTTCGTCAAATCCGTTGACGAATAGATACGCCCGAAGAGATACGTCGTTGGCGAATCTTCGTATGCTGACGAAGAAGTTCCGAGGAGGAAGCGGCGTTCCCTCTCGTTGACACGGAAGACGAAGAAGAGAGGCGGCGTTCTTCGTCGGAGCTTGAGCGTTCTTCGTCGGAGCTTGAGCGTTCTTCGTGTTCTTCGTCAGAGCTTGAAGAAGAAGAAGAAGCTCTCAACCCCTCAAGATGAATAAACAAAACTAACCAAATAAAATAAGGTTCCTCCTTATTTTATTTACCAAGCCAAGGAATTCAAAACTTTAAAATTCAAAAACATAACACTTAATTAATTATACATGTCATGTGTAATTAATTAGATGTTAAGTTATCAAACTTTTAAGAGGGAGAGAGGGGAGTTTAAGGGGGGAGATGAGAGGTTTAGGTTCGTGTGGGTCCCACCACACTTAATCCTCTCAAGAGAGGTTAAGTGGGTGTGGGTCCCACTCCTAACTCCCTTTGAGAGGAGTTAACCTACAAAAGTAAAATAAAAAGAATTCACATTTTTTTATTCAACTTTTTATAATTCTCCCAAAAACTAACTTTCGTCCCGCAACAAACGCAACTCTCGAAAAGGTCTCTTTAAGAGAATATCGGCGTTGCGAGTTCATCGGTGCCCTCGGATTTCAATTTCGAGCACCGGATAAAAAGTTAGGAATTCCCGCTCGTTCGTTCACTGAACGTACCCGAGCCAAACTTCGGAAATTGATTCCGGGCACTCCGGGCCTCGGAATCAGGTGCCGTCTGAAACCGCGCTCTTGTAAAATTCTAAAGAAAATTAAGAAAAAATTTCCCTTGAATTTTACAGGTCTTTACATTACTCCCACCTCAGGGCTTTACATCCCCGTAAAGATACATCAAAAACTAGGGAAACAAATGAGGGTACTGAGCACGCATCTGACCCTCCCGCTCCCATGTGCTCTCCTGGAGATTCCCGTGCTGCCATCTGATGCGCACAAGAGGAATCGATCGCCCACGCAGGACCCGCTCCTGTCGATCCTCTATCTCCACCGGGACCTCCGTAAAAGTCGCCCCATCGTCAACGTCAATCTCCCCATGGTCAATGATGTGTGTCGGGTCGTGCACGTATCTCCTCAGCTGAGACACGTGGAAGACGTCGTGCACTCGGTGCAACTGAGGTGGTAGAGCCAGGCGATAAGCCACCTCACCAATCCTGCTGAGAATCTGGAAGGGTCCGATGAAGCGCGGAGATAACTTTCCGCCTCGGCCAAATCTCTGAATACCACGTCGAGGTGAGACCCACAAGAAGACGTGGTCGCCATCCTCGAACTCTAGTGGCCTCCGCCTCCTGTCAGCATATGACTTTTTCCAGCTCTGAGCTGTCCTCATCCGCTCCTGGATTACCTGGACCTTCTCTGTCATGGCCTGGACCATCTCCGGTCCCACAAGTGATGACTCCCCAGGGTCTGTCCAGCACAAAGGAGATCTACAAGGTCGGCCGTACAACGCCTCGTACGGTGCCATCCCGATGGTGGAGTGATAACTGTTGTTGTACGCAAACTCCACCAAAGGTAGGTGGTCCTCCCAGCTACGACCAAAGTCGAGGACACATGCGCGGAGCATGTCCTCGAGAGTCTGAATGGTCCTCTCCGTCTGACCATCCGTCTGAGGGTGAAAGGCTGTGCTCAGACGTAGCTGTGTCCCGAACACCTCCTGTAACCCCTTCCAAAGCCGGGAAGTAAAGCGAGCATCTCGATCGGAGACGATAGATGATGGCACGCCGTGGAGCCGCACAATCTCCTGAACGTAGAGATGTCCCAAGCTCTCTACTGAGCCCTGCTCTCTGATGGGTAAGAAGTGTGCCGACTTGGTGAGTCGGTCAACAATCACCCAGATGGAGTCGTGACCTCTGGAAGTACGTGGAAGTCCAGTCACAAAGTCCATAGATATGCCGTCCCACTTCCACTCCGGAACCTCCAAGGGCTGTACCAAGCCTGCTGGAACCTGATGCTCTGCCTTCACCTGCTGGCAGGTGAGGCATCGAGAAACGAACTCTGCTACTGCCTTCTTCATGCCCGGCCACCAGTGCTGTCGTCTGAGGTCCTGGTACATCTTCGCCACTCCAGGATGTACCGCCAAAGGAGAAGTGTGAAACTCTCTCAGCACTTCCTCTCGCAAAGTGACTGGTACCATGGTATGTCCTCTTAAAAGGATGTCGTGCTCTGCTCCAAGGGAGAAACCATCAGGTTCCTGTCCCGAGGATATCTGTGCACGCCGTGTCTCACAGTCAGCGTCCCCACGCTGTGCCTCCCTGACTCGCTGCAGTAGTGGAGGAGTGACTGTGAGAGACTGAAGGAAGGCTGCTCCATCTCTATCCACGAAGGATATCTGCAAAGAGGCTAGCTGCTCCGTCGCCTCCTCAAGTAGCTTAATGCCCGTCCTCCTGCTGAGGGCATCGGCTACTACGTTCCCCTTCCCAGGAGTATAGACTATCTCAAAGTCATAGTCCTGGAGGAACTCGAGCCATCGCCGCTGTCTCGGGTTCAGGTCCTTCTGCGAGAAGATATACCTGAGACTCTGATGATCAGAAAAGACTGTAAAGCGCTCGCCCATCAGATAGTGTCGCCATGTCTTCAGAGCGAAGACCACTGCTGCTAACTCCAGGTCATGGGTAGCGTAGTTCTGCTCATGCAGCCTCAACTGACGTGATCCATAGGCGATCACTTCCCGCTCCTGCATCAGAACACATCCGAGTCCGGTCCCTGATGCATCGCAGTAGACTACGTACCCTACTCCCTCCTCAGGCAACCTCAAGATAGGTGCGCAGGTCAATCTCTGTCTCAGCTCCTGGAAGTTCTGCTGACATCTGTCTGACCATACGAAGGGTTTCCCCTTCTTCGTCAAAGCTGTGAGTGATGCCGCAACTCTAGAGAAGTCTGGCACGAATCTCCGATAGTATCCAGCTAGTCCCAAGAAACTCCGAACCTCAGTCACGCTCCTGGGTGGCTCCCAAGCTAACACAGCCTCAATCTTCGCGGGATCCACTGCAACTCTCGCCTCAGAGATAACGTGTCCCAAGAAGTGGACCTCACGTATCCAGAACTGGCACTTCGAGAGCTTACCATAAGGCTGGTGCTCTCGGAGTGTGTCTAGTACAACTCGCAAGTGATAGGCATGCTCCTCCTCTATCGTAGAGTAAATCAGAATGTCGTCGATGAAGACCACGACAAACCGATCGAGGTATGGCTGAAAGATCCTGTTCATGAGAGCCATGAACACTGCTGGAGCATTGGTTACACTGAAAGGCATAACCAAGAACTCATAGTGGCCATACCGACATCTGAAGGTTGTCTTCTGCACATCCTCGTCTCTGACTCTGAGCTGATGATAGCCTGACCTGAGGTCTATCTTCAAGAACCACCGTTCTCCCTTGAGCTGATCGAAGAGGTCATCAATCCTCGGTAGCGGATACTTGTTCCTCACTGTCACCTGGTTCAGGCAAAGATAGTCAACACAAAGTCGCAAGCTCCCGTCCTCCTTCTTGGCGAACAAAATCGGGGAAGCCCAGGGTGAAACACTGGGTCGGATGAACCCCTTGCCCTGCAAGTCCTCCAACTGTACCCGTAGCTCTCGAAGCTCAGTGGGGGCCATCCGATATGCTGGAGTGGATATCGGGGCTGTCCCGGGGTACAGGTCAATATAAAAGTCTACCTCTCTGCGAGGAGGTAGCCCTGGAACATCGTCGGGAAAAATGTCCGCAAACTGATCCACCACTGTAGGAAAACCAGGACTCCGCACGTCAGCTGCTCCAAGGATAAGGATAGCCAACTGATGAGTGATGGGATGTCCTCTCCTCCGCGGAAGTCCATCCTGTGCTACTAAGGCTCCCTTCTCGCCGGTGAAGGTGAACCTTCTCCCGTCGGTGCGTACACATCGCACCTTGCGCCTAAAACAGTCAATCTGTGCATGGACCGTAGATAGCCAATCCATGCCCAAGATGATGTCGTAAGGCCTCGACGCTGCTACAAGAAGATCCCAGCCGAAGCTCTCGCCTCCTAGAGTAAGCTCACACTGCCGGCACCAGTGCGTAATCGTCGAGTCTGCTCCCGTAGGAGTCTCTAGCCGTAAGGATCGAGCCAACGGCTCTGTCGGAATCTCCGAGCTCCGAACAAGGGCAGCGGCTATGAAAGAGTGACTCGCTCCTGTGTCTATAAGAACTGCAGAAAGTGTGGAATAGACACAGATAGTACCTCGAATAATCTCGGGTGCGCCGTGGTCGTAGGCCTCTGCTGCCTGGATCTGTGCCTGTCGCTGCCCGCCAGCTCCCTGTGGTCGGGGTGGACCTCCTGGTAGTGGTGGTGGCAGAGCCTCAAAGCGTCGCCCACCACCGGCTGCTCGTCCAGCTCCTCTGCCTCGTCCGCCTCCTCCCTGCGGACCGCCACGGTCGACCCTCTGCCTCTTCCTCGATGGTCCCTCAACCGTCTGCTGCTCCTCGGCACGACGGGTCGGGTAGTCACAAGCCATGTGGCCCTGCCCGCCGCACGAGTAGCACTGCTTGCCTCTTGAAAGACTGGCTCCTCGCTGTGTGCCCCGCACTGCTGAGCCAGTGCCCTGAGATCGTCTGCCCAAAGGTCTGGTCTGTTTAGACCCCTGAGTCATCCGTCGACTGCCTGCTGCAGATGACTCTGCCACGTGCCGCCCTGCGGTGGGTCGCTGTGCTGGTGTAGACTCAGCAAGGAAGCTCTCGATCAGAAGGGCCCGCTCTAGTACTCCTGTCTGAGTCGGTATGCTGAGGGAGATCAGCGATGCCCTGATCTCGTGTCTCAAACCCTGCTCGAAGGTCCGGGCCCGGAAGAATGGGTCCCATACCATGTCGGTCGAGTAACGCGAGAGATCAGTAAATCTCGCCGAGTACTGAGCGACCGTCATGCTGCCCTGCCGCAGCTGAAGAAGCTCCTGGATACGCACTGCACGAAGGGTGGCTGGGACGAACTCTGAGCGGAAGATGATCTCAAAGTCCGTCCAAAGTAGAGATGCCTCATCGTGCACCTGGAGCATCAAGATCCACCATCGTCCTGCTGCTGCGTGTAGTAGGCTCACAGCGAGGATCACCATGAGGTCTGCTGGTGTCTTCACTAGCCTAAACACTCGTACCACTGCCTCCAGCCAGTCCTCTGCTGCCTGGGGATCCGTCTCCCCGCGAAACCTGGGCGGTCGCTGTCGCTGAAACTCATGCAGTGCGCTGAGGCGACGTGCATCGTCAGCGGCTGCTGCTGGAAGCATCGGGGGCTCGGCGGGTAGAGCTACCGCCGGTGCCACTGCTGACAAAGGGACCTGCACCGAGGCCTCGTCGCTCGGTGGGCTGTCGTCACGCTCGACTCTCGGAACCCTAGCTGGCTGCCGTCGTGGGGCCATCCTGAAAAGGAAACAGGTGCGCCATGGTCAGAACAGTATACCTGGTGAGCTGATATAAGTAATCACAAAGAAAACTTTGAAACACACACGCAATCAATGTTTTCGTGCATTAAGTCGGAAATCAGAAGTCAGGGTCCTGGTGTACGGATACGTCGGCCGCCGCACCAACACTGGACTCCCTGGTCTGATAACCACACTCAATACGCTAAACATTATTGCTTCACATAGAAAAGATCAGAGTTCGCGGTAGAACCGAACTCCTTTGATACCAATTTGTCACGACCCGCCCTCGGGGTCCGTGCCGTGACTACCCCAAGCCCGCCTTCCATAGGCCAGGGGCTGGCGACTAGCACCAAGGCGTAAATCCCGGTAAAAAGGGAAGGCATTGCCTTTGTAAAGTAAAAAAAACACCACAGAGTAAGCAAGCGGAAAGTAAACACTAAACAAAAGCAGAGTACAACTGAAAGTGCGGAAAAGTAAATGGGCCAGTATACAAACCCAAACTGAAAGTAAAGTACAACTCGAAAGGGAAAACAGAAACTGAAAAGTAAAAGCCGCTACACCGAGCTGTCCACTGGAAATCCCACCTGAAGGGTGGGTACAGATAGCTCCTCTGCTCCACGGGTCCCGCCGTCCGCTCCGAGCACGTCCCGCCCAGTGGTCCACCTCCGGGTACCGTCCCGCTCTGCAAGCCTCAGCTAAGATCAACACTGTCCGTCGTCTGCAACCAACACAACGTAGTGCGGGCAAATCCCGTGCAGGTGTGAGTATAAGCTACTCAGTAGGGACCCCGAAACCCCTGAAGGTCTCTCAAATCCACAACGGATAAACCACGAAGAAAGGTACAATCACGAAGTAACAACCGACACTGCTTAGGTATATGCCCATACATATACCTAAGTCATCAATTCAAATACGCTCCAACCTCCGAGCCCAAGTACAACTCAGTCCACACAGGGAAGTATACGTATTCCACACAGGAAAGCAAAACGTAATCCACACAGGATTGCACAACACAATCCACACAGGAAAGCAATAGGTTTCAGCTCACACAGGTATACTTCTTCGAAAGACGATAAAGATGATCTCTGATCCATCTAAGTCGTCGGACCCACGAAGGAACGATAAGTAACTAACCCCCGCAAAAGACCCACACAGGATCGGGCCCACGTAGGACCTATAGGCGCTGGTTCACACAGAACCGCTGAGCGCAAAGACCCACACAGGATCGGACCCACACAGGATCGGGCCCACACAGGACCTGTAGCACTGATCCACGTAGGATCGCTGAGTGCTGTAGTCGTCGTCGTCGAATCCACACAGGATCTCTGTACTGTCGTCGTCGCAGTCACAGTAGCAGTAGTAGCAGTAGTAGTCACAGAACAGTCGCAGCCAGCACTAGGGTTCCCGCACACAGCAAACTCGTACAGGAGGGTCCGCTCCACGAGCCGAGAGGCTGATACATCAACTGTCACAAAGTCCAGAGTTGATGTATCCAAAAGTTCCGTATCGTCAACAGGAACTCAACGCAACAGACGGCGCGTCGATCGGACGCCCGGTCTGAGAGTTATTGACATTTTCGTTCCCGGGGCCCGGTTGGTTTTTAAGGCAAAACCAACCCGACCGTACTCCACCTGCATCCAAACCTCGGGCGGAGTATGCCAAAAGATCCGTCTCACTAAGAGGAACACAACACAGCTGACGACACGTCAATCGGACGTCCGTAGCTCAAGATATGAGTGTTTCCGCTCCGAAGGCCCGGTTGGTTTCGTGAACGAACCAACCCGGCCGAACTCAAAGTAATCCTAAACCTTGAGTGCGATATACCGAATCGACCGTCTCGATCCAAGGATCGTGTTTCCGCAGACGGTTCGTCAATCGGAGGTCCGTGGCTCAAGTTATGGCCAAAAGACTGAAACTGATTCGAAACGGGGGGGGAGTCCGGGTCCGGGCCGACCCGGCACGTCCCCACCTGGGTCGGCCCGAACCGGGTCGACCCGACCCGGGTCCGACCCGGCCCGGCCGGCCGGCGGCGCGGCGGCGCGGCGGCCTGGCGCCGCACGGAGGCAGCACACGGGGGGGAGGGGGGGCAAAGCCCCCCGCTTGATTGGGTTGGCGGCGCGGCCTTGTGCCGCGCCCTTTGAAAAAAAAAAACGGCCCCCACATGGGGGCCGGCTTGAAGAAAAACCGGGGGGCCTCCTGCCCCCCTTCAAGGAAACCGCCCCCCTCTTTATGAGGGGGGTTTTTAGAGCTGGCCGGGGGAATTTATTTCCCCCGGCCTTTGACCTTCCGGCCGGCCAACTGCCGGCCGGTTTTCTCCAACGGGACCGGAAAATCCGGTCCCCTCTTCGGCTTCCGACGCCGGCGGCCCGGCCGCCGGTCTCCTCGTTCCGCCGCGGCCCGGTACCGGCCGCGGTGTTCATCGTCCGGCGCGGTGCGACGGCAACGCGCCCCTCCGCCGCACCTTGATTTCCTTCAACGCGGCGCGACGGCGTCGCGTTCTTGATGATTCTTCCATGGCGCGGCGCGACGGCGTCGCGCAAAAAGATTTGGGCGAATATCCGCGTGGTGCGACGGCACCACGCCACCTTGATTCATCCGCAAAATAAAACACCAAGAACGGAGGAGGGGGTTCAGCCGTGTTCATGCGGTCCGGCCCCCTCACGTTAAAACACAACTTAAAATATTCAATATCCTCACGTTAGTCATGCGAACCACGAGCAAGAATAAAAATAATTAAACAACAATCAACAACCCCTACCTCGGGTATAGGTTCGAAGATTTGACAGCGTCCCGCGGAGGACAACGTCGCGGAGGTTGGGCGTCGCGGTAGTCGTTCATCAAATCCGTTGACGAAGAGATACACCCGAAGAGATACGTCGTTGGCGAATCTTCGTATGCCGACGAAGAAGGTCCGAGGAGGAAGCGGCATTCCCTCTCGTTGACACGGAAGACGAAGAAGAGAGGCGGCATTCTTCGTCGGAGCTTGAGCATTCTTCGTCGGAGCTTGAGCGTTCTTCGTGTTCTTCGTCAGAGCTTGAAGAAGAAGAAGAAGCTCTCAACCCCTAAAGATGAATAAACAAAACTAACCAAATAAAATAAGGTTCCTCCTTATTTTATTTACCAAGCCAAGGAATTCAAAACTTTAAAATTCAAAAACATAACACTTAATTAATTATACATGTCATGTGTAATTAATTAGATGTTAAGTTATCAAACTTTTAAGAGGGAGAGAGGGGAGTTTAAGGGGGGAGATGAGAGGTTTAGGTTCGTGTGGGTCCCACCACACTTAATCCTCTCAAGAGAGGTTAAGTGGGTGTGGGTCCCACTCCTAACTCCCTTTGAGAGGAGTTAACCTACAAAAGTAAAAAAAAAAAGAATTCACATTTTTTTATTCAACTTTTTATAATTCTCCCAAAAACTAACATTCGTCCCGCAACAAACGCAACTCTCGAAAAGGTCTCTTTAAGTGAATATCGGCGCTGCGAGTTCATCGGTGCCCTCGGATTTCAATTCCGAGCACCGGATCAAAAGTTAGGAATTCCCGCTCGTTCGTTCACTGAACGTACCCGAGCCAAACTTCGGAAATTGATTCAGGGCACTCCGGGCCTCGGAATGAGGTGCCGTCTGAAATCGCGCTCTTGTAAAATTCTAAAGAAAATTAAGAAAAACTTTCCCTTGAATTTTACGGGTCTTTACAGGACGAGTACGCGGATGTCTTGCCTGATGATGTATCAGGTCTACCTCCTCACAGAGAGGTGGAATTTTTCATTATCTTGTACCCTGGGATGACATCAATATCTACACAAGCATTTCAGATGGCTCCCATGGTGCTTCGTGAGTTTTGGGTACAGCTGGAGGACATGTAGGGGAAGGGATTCATTTGGCCCAGTGTTTCTCGCTAGGCAGCCACGATTCTGTTCGCCAAGATGGTGGATGGGAGATTGAGGCTTTGTGTTGACTATCAGTGCCCGAACCTAGTGACCATGAAGAACAAGTACCCACTCCCATGGATTGACAAACTCTTTGATATGCTTAAGTGATCATGGTGGTTCTCAAGGATTGACGACCTCTTTGATCTGTTTGCCAATGCTCCATCATTGTTCATGATACTCATGAACATGGTCTTTCAGTTGTACCTTGATTGCTTTGTAGTGGTCTTCATCGATGACCTTCAGATTTACTTGACTGCTAAGGAGGATCATGGATACCATTTGTGGGTAGTACTGGACACACTCTGAGAGAACCAGTTTTTTGGTAAGCACTTGATGTGCCAGTTCTAGATCTGAGAGGTTCACTTTCTGGGACATTTCATATCAGAGGGTAGAGTTGTAGAGGATGTAGCAATGATTGAGGCGGTACTTGCATGGGGAAAACCTAAGAGTGTGATGGAAGTACGGAGTTTTCTGTGTTTGGATAGATACAACCAGAGATTTGTGCAATATTTCTCTAGAGTTGCAGCACCACTATTAGCATTGAAAAAGATGGGGCAAACCTTTGTGTGGTTGGAGAGATGCCAACAAGGCTTTCAAGAGTTGAGGCAGAGGCTAACTAGTGCCCCCATCTTGAGGCTTCTAGAGGAAGGTGTAGGGTATGTAGTATACTACGACGCATCAGGGACTAAACTCTGATCTATCCTAATGCAGGAGAGAGCAGTGATCTGAAATGGTTCTCGACAATTGAGACAACATCAGTAGAACTACACAACCCATGACCTGGAGTTAGCAGCAGTGGTCATCGCCTTGAAGACATAACGGCACTATCTGATGGGAGAGCGCTAATCACAAGTTTCTCAGGTATATCTTCTCCCAAAAGGTCATGAACCTGAGACAGCGATGTTGGCTTGAGTTCCTCTAGGAATATGTCTTCGAGAATGTCTGCACTCTTGGAAAGGAGAACATTTTTTGTAGATGCACTCAACAGAAGATCTGGTATACACCTACTAGGCGAGGAGACAGAGCAGCTGGCTACTTTGCAGATATACTTTGTGAATAGAGATAGAGAAACCTTCCTTCCATCTCTTACAATCACTCCCCCACTTTTTCAGCGAGTCAGGGAGGCGCAGTGTGGGGACACTGACTGCTAGACCCGACGTGCTCAGATATCCACAGGACAAGCACCTGATGGATTTTCTGAATGTGGGGAGCACGTCATCCTATTCAGATGACGTCCCATGGTACCAGTGTCACTTCAAGAGGAAGTATTAAGAGTGTTCTACACATCCACTCTAGCAGTACATCTAGGAGTGGAGAAGATGCACCAGGACCTCCTACGACATCAATGGTGGCCGAGAATGAAGAAAGAAGTTGCAGAGTTTGTCTCTCGATGCCTCACTTGTCAGCAAGTGAAGGCAGAGCATCAGGTACCAGGAGGCTTGATTTATCCTTTAGAGGTTCCAGAGTGGAAGTGGGATAGTATACCCATAGACTTTGTGAAATTAATTCCACATACATCCAGGGGACATGAATCGATTTGTTTGATCTTCGAAAGACTCACCAAGTCATCCCACTTCCTACAGATCAGAGAGCAGGGTTCATTAGAGAGATCGGGACGCCTCTATGTGAATTAAATTATAAGGATACATGGAGTACCTTCAACGATTATCTCCGATCGTGATGCTTAATTTACTTCCCTTCTATGGGAGGGGTTGCAGGAGGCTTTTGGGACATAGCTTCATTTGAGCACCACCTTCCATCCTCATATAGATGGTCAGACTGAGAAAACCATTCACACCCTCGAGGACATGCTTCACGCTTGTGTCCTCGACTTCAGTCGTAGCTGATAGGATCACTTTACATTGGTGGAGTTTGCGTATAACAATAGTTATCACAACACCATTTGTATGGAACCTTTTGAGGTGTTGTACGGGAAACCTTGCGGTTCACCTTTGTGATGGACAGACCCAGGGGAGTTTGCACTCCTGGGACCAGAGATGGTACGGGCTACCACAGAGAAGGTGTAGATCACCCAGGAGAAGATGGAGACTGCACAGAGAATGTAAGAGTCATATAATTATAGGAGAAAGAGACCTCTAGAGTTCGAGTATAGAAACCACGTCTTTCTACATGTCTCACCTCGATGAGGTTTTTGAAGATTTGGCCAAGGAGGAATGTTATCTCTGAGGTTCATCAGACCATTTTGGGTCCTCAGTCGAGTTGGTGAGGTGGCATACCGCTTATCTCTTCCTCCTCAGTTGTACCGGCTGCACGACGTCTTCCACACATCCCAGTAGTGGAGATACATGCACGACCCTTCTCACATCAGCGACCATGAAGATATGGACATTGAAAATGGGGAAACTTTTACGGAGGTTCCAGTAGAGATTGAGGATTGACAAGAGCGGGTACTTCGTGGACGATCGATACCTCTGGTGCGAGTTCAATGGAAGAACAGATACCTCTATGAGTGCACATGGGAGCAGGAGGCTAAGATGCATGCTCAGTACCCCCACATGTTCCCTTAGTTTGAGTTGTGGCTTAAGGGGACATAATTCTTGAGGCGGGGTTAATGTAAAGACCCAGAATTTTCATGTATTTTTTTTAATTATAAGGGAATTTTACAAGTCCGTGAAAATTGACGGTGCATGATTCTGATGTCCGGAGTGCCCGAAATTAATTTTTGAACTTTTTTTCAGTACGTTCAGTAAAATTGTGAGTGAGTTTTTCTATATTTTGAACCGGTGCTTGGAATGGAAATCTAAGGGAACTGATGAACTCCCAACACTGGTATTCGTTGAA
Organism: Viscum album; assembly: GCA_963277665.1. Classification (NCBI taxonomy): domain Eukaryota; kingdom Viridiplantae; phylum Streptophyta; class Magnoliopsida; order Santalales; family Viscaceae; genus Viscum; species Viscum album. Next base: position 178,024,203 of record OY728159.1, on the reverse strand, counting down.
GAATACTTTCACCTCGACATCAGATGGTCAAGGGTGAAAGTTTGTTTTTCGGTTTTTCATGTAAATAATAAAATAAAATTTTCTCATATTTTATTTTATTTTGTTGTAACCACCCACCATGTGGATGTTCTGGGGTGGGGTCCACCAGAACTAAACTTCCTCTTCATGATATATTGTGGTGGGGACCACCCAACCCCCTATTAATGAGAGGAGAGGAAAACCTCTCAATCCCCCTCATAAATGTGGGGGGAGACTCTTAAACACCTCAACAATTTTTAATTGTACCAACACACCTTATTAATTGATCCAACTTATTTAAATTGGCTTGCCCCCTATTTAAATTAAGTAACAACGTCATTGGAATTTAGGAAGGTTCCTAAAAAATTAACTATCATAAATTCCACGATTGTTACCTACCTTCCCACCTCTCTTATATATAGAGAGCTTGGGATGAGGATTTGGGATGGCTTCACCAAGCGACGAAGAGATGGTAAATCGATGTGACGCCCAACACCTGGAGGATTACACTCTCCAATGAAGAACGCTTCCTTCATAAAGAACGCTGGCGAGAAATATATTCGACTTCTTCCTCAGAAGCACCTTGTAGAGGCAACCGACGTGGGAAATATTCGATGACTGACCTTCTATCCTCATTGTCATCAACAAAAAATATGATGTAGGGGTTTAATTATATTTGATTATCACATTCCTTGCTCCCCCTTTTTCTTGTGCGGTTTGGGAAAAATAATTACGGGAGGGTTTAATTTGCTTTATTCTTGTGAACCTCTGGCTACTCCTCTAATGCAGAGATTGGGGCCTAATTAACATGGCCCATCCTCTCCGTAACTCTTGTGGTGATTTTAGGTGTTATTTGAAATGGAGAAACGCGATGAAGGTGACGAAGGGGACAAAATCGACGGTGTCACCCATTTGGTGCCCCGAAATCCCGGCTGAACCAACCCCGCGCTACCACTGGCCCCGGCTGCGTCATGCCCCAACAACGCCGAACACCGGCCCCATGCCCCAGGACGAGCCACACACCGGCCCCGTGCCCCAGGCCGAGCCGCCCTCACGGTTCCCTTAAGGCCTAGCCGCCCACATGGCGCCCTCTAGGCTGAACCTCCCTCGCACCGACTCACGACCAGTCCACACCCTCACGACCAGTCCGTGCACTCAAGACTCTCCGCAGCCCATTGCGACCTGGTGGGTTTCGCCCAGTGGGCTGGGCCAAACCCAATGGGCTAGCCCGCCAAACGTTCTGGGCCAGACCCAATAGGTTAGGCTGGGTCGACCCGAACTGGGTCTGCTGAGGATGGGTTGGGTCGGACTGGACTCAGGCCCACTATGACCCATTTTCGATCCTTTAGCCATATCATTGGCACCAGACTTCTGTTCGACAAATTTTCAATGGTGCTGGAAATCTTGGAGCATGAAGGTACTTTTTAGTATACCCTACTAGGGTTTGGGGTACAGTTGAGATACAGTTAGGTTGGATAATTCCCAAATCCAAACGTGCCCCTGGGTCTAAAAGGATAATAACTCACAGACCGGGCGTTCAATTGACGTGACATCTGTTGCGTTGAGACCCATATGATATGGAAGTCCTTTGAGGAGCTATTTCATGGTACTTTATGATAGTTGGAGTATTGACCAGTAGATCGTGGAGAGGATCCTCTTGGAGACAAGCGATCATAGTGCTGAGACCTATTAGTTGGCTAAGACCTGATTACTGATGACTGTTGAACTCGGAGTGACTCTACTAGACTACTGGAGAGTGCCTTGGTGTTGTAGAAGACCCACGGTGGAGGATCACACTTGGTGACGCGGAAGACCCACGATACTCGACATGAGAAGTACCGGAGCAGGCTATGAGGGGGAGCGCGCTTGGTGACATGGTCGACCCACGGTGGGGAGCACCTCTGTGTGACATGGAAGACCCACGGTACTCGACAGGAAGATAACCTCAATAGTCCAAGGTTAGTGGGAAGCATCCTTGGTGTCGCGGTAGGCCCACTGTACTCGATAGAGGAGGATTTCTCTAGCAGTCGAGGTTTCGTTAATGTGAATTAAATCCTGATTGAGCTGCGTCACTTTTTCTGTGTTTTCATCATGATTGAGATGAATCACTTGATAACTTATGTATATGTATGGTCATATACCTATGTAGGTTATCTGTTGATTTATTTATTTGTGGTTTATCCTAGGTGGATTTTGTGAGACCTTGAGGGTCTCGTGGTCCCTACTGAGTATTGTTATACTCACCCCAAGACGGGCTGTTCTTATACCTTGTTGTGTTGGTAGTAGACGACGGATAGTAGTGATGGTGGCAGAGAGTACCAGGACTGGACGATACCTAGAGGTGGGCCATGCGGCCTGTCGGTACCGGAGGAGACGGACAGACATGGAGTGCTGAGGAGGCGATATATACCTACCCTTCAGGTAGGAATTCCAAAGGTTGATCTAGTAGCTTCCTTTCATTCTTTTTCATCAGTTGTATTTCTTTCAGTTTTTATTGTACCGTTACTGTTGTGCTTGTATTTCGGCCCCTTTTACTTTTAGCACTCTTTTGGTTATACGTTATAATCGTGTTCGTTTCTTGATTTGTGTGTTTATAGTTTATAAAGGCAATGCCTTCCCAGTTTTAGGGAATTATGCCTTTGGTGCTAGTCGGAGGCCCCTATCCTATAGAAGGTGGGCTTGGGGTAGTCACGGAACAGGCCCCATGGGACAGGTCGTGACATAAAATTATCATTGTGGTGTGATGAAGAGAATTTAGGGGTGACCTTTTATAATTGAGAGGAGGTGCACTAATTAAAATTAAAAAACAATTATACAATTTAATTTCTAATCCCAAAAGAATAAAAATTGATAATATTCAAATTTATTATAAGGATGAGTTTAAAACATCCCATACAATATAACTTGGACAAGTTTGGATCACAATTTTCCCTCATCTTTTTGTTTTAGCTATTGTAAACAATAATCGTATTATTAATTATTTCTACCACTTAATGGTTCATAATGCTACATGAAAATGTGAAAAACACATAAATTGAACATGTTTGATGTTCGAAATATTATCCAACAGATTTTTCAAATTTATATTTTTTGAATTCTATATCATTTAGTATAATTTTATTTCTTATAAAAAATAGCATTAATGTCATTTTTATCACTATTCATATAATGTAAATTTAAATACATCATGAAAAATGGAGAACTAAAATATGATTGTTTAAGATAGAATTAATATTTCATAATTATAATAAAACCATTTCACATATTAACACATTAAATTCATATTTTTTTTTAATATTTTAATCTCTTTTATTTTATTTTCTATTATTTAAATAATTACTTCATCAATGTTCTGTAAGAACATAAGGTAATTAATTATTTAATAAATGTTTGAATTAAATTACCATGATGAATATAAATAAATTATTTTTAAAATTACTATTTATTGTTGAAAAAATCCTTTATTTTCCCTATGATTAATATAATATAATTCTTAAAAACAAGTGTGTGACATATTTTGACTTTTCAATAAGAAAAATATTATAAAATTCATAATCACATAAAATTTGGAAAAATGGTAATAAATTAAATGTTTTGATGATTTTAGAGGATTTATACTCAACTAATAGAATTTATTCAAGAGTTAGGATCATTTTATATCCCATATTATTTTATTTTTTGGGATCTAATGACTGAATTTACTAATTACAATGGTAATAAAAATTATCTATGATACCACTCATAACCTCCAAAAATAAAATGGACCTACATAAAAAATTTATAACTCTCTAGTCAAAATATTGAATCCATTTTATCATATTATATACCTATATGTTAGAGAAAATATTTTTAAATACACACAGAACACTCGATGAAAATCATCTTTTAGAAAAATAAATTTTTATGTATTACAATAGATTTTATTATTATTCCATATATAGAAAATATTTTTTATTGCTAAAACATTTGTTTAAATTTAAAATATATACATATAACTAAAATAATTAGAATAAATTTATTAATTTAATTTATTAAAATCAAACTGGTTTCTGTTAAAAAAATAGTTTTATAGAAAAATAACTCTTATACATTCAATTGATTTTAGTTTAATTTCTAATAAATTTGCAACTAATGAATTTATTTAACAGATTTTAAGAATTAAATATTATCATAATTTATTTACTCTTATTAAGACCCTCCAATGCTATTTTTAGGTTGTCACGACCCAACCCAAGCCAGGGCTCGAGCCACAACTACCCCAAACCTAGCTCCAAATTCTTGGGTGGCAACATGTGCCGTAGGAACAACTAAAATTGGAGAGGCGTTTTTCTTAGTACATGTACACATAAACATGTCCAAATCAATGAAAAAGTTAATAGGGAAATAAATAATGGATGAAAAACCTCTATAAATAAACCAAACAAGAATGGACCTTTAAACAGTACAACCTACGATAGTTTAAATGGAAAAGAGGGGGAAAAATACATGCCTAACAAGAAATGTGTCCCAACACGATATAAAACTAAAAATGTAAAATGATTGAGAGAAAAAATCTCCAGGATCTCAATCTATGAACAATGTATGTTGTCCAAGCACCCAGTATCCCATAGCTCCTCTGAAGTCAGGATCAAACTGTTTGTCATCTGCATAAGGCACATCAATTATGGGAAAATCCAATATAGGGGTGAGTATATTTAGACCTAGTAGAACTTCCCGAAAGGGTAAATGAGAGATGTAAGAGATACAAAAGAAAATGGATGTAGTATATAAAAAAAGGTACAGTAAAAGAGTATATATCAACCTAACAAGAGGGAGAAAATAAACTTTTCCAAACACAAGGATCTCAACGCATTGATATTATGAACTTTTTATCAAGTATTTCATACCAATAGAAGGGGAGTATACTCATCCAACCATGAGAATCTAGAAATGAAAAGAACATGACATACCACACACATATTCGCTGCTCCTATAAGGAGGGTAATAAAAATCCAAGGATTAGGTACTGAAGAAGGATATATACATATATATCCTCTATCAAAGAATCACAAACAAGAGTGTAAGGGGATCTCCATCTCACAACTCGACCTAAGATGATTTGTGTCCAATAGTTCCAAAAGTTCATCATCGATGCCATGTAGCCCATATGTCAGTGCTAAAAACAATATTCTAAGGAATGTAATCACCACACCAAGATATTATCTCCTTTCGGAAGACTAACTAGCCCACACGTCTTTTGGCCACGTCACAAAAATGCATCTCGGTGGGAAAAGTGTTCCTATTTTTTCATGAGTCTAAAACTATGTCAAACTGTATCTTATCACTGTGCCGGATAAATGAGTGGAGTATAATTTCTATTTAAAGGACCCACACCCTATATCGATAAGGGTAATCCACTCTGTGTCTGTACAATAAGTATGGATGACCCATGCGCTTGTATGACAAGGGATTACCATCTCCAGGGTAAATTAACAATGATCTAGTGTGACAAGGGAGTACCATCTATATCTGTAGAATGGTTATTGAGGTCCTGAACCCTTATGTGATAGGGGTGTACCATAACCATGGATATAGGGCACGCTCTCCATGTCATAGGGGAGTACCGTATCTATCTGTATAATGGGTATGGAAGACCTCCTCCCGGATGCAACATGGGAGTACAATCCCCAAGGATATAGGACCCTCACACTGATACAATAGTGTAGTACAATCTCTACCTTGAAAAGAAATATGGAGTACCCTCACATTAATACGATGAGGAAGTACTCTCTCCATCAAAACTCTATGATGATCCTTCCCAACCACTACCATAGTCAAGGACCTCCTAAATAAGCATCATGATCAAAACAAATTGCATCAAATCTAAAAGTCCAAAAAATAGAGAATATTTGAATTCTATATGAAAAAACACTTAGGATATGCTATTCGTGGGAAAAAATACGAGTTCAAAAAGAAGAGATACGAAATCTTGAATTTTCATAAAGGACTGCACAACATATAAGGGACCCAGACAACATGTGGTTCCACTCTGTTATGGGGTCTTGTTCTTGAAAACACACATATTTATAACCATATAGTAATAAACAGGGTGTAGGGGTACTACACAACATTTCTCAACCAAAAAAATCACAAATGCATAAGTTTTGTCATGAGTCCAGTAGAAAAGATTGTAATTTCAAAAACATTCCTCTTTAAAAGGCCTCAATTGGCCAAACAGATCACACCGTTGAAATCCTCATGGAAAAATTCATGAGATAGGCTATTGACTTACCTCAAATGGACTCCCAATGAAAAAATTGAATTTCACCATATGATTCTCTAATGGCTTTCATTAGCCAGACCAACACATATGAATTAAAAATAAAAAATTAATATTGAAACGTTATCATTAATTTTACGATGATGACACCACAAACAATTTTTCAAACTAACATTGTATGGAGAAGCTCTACCGGATACAATATATCACAACATCAACAAAAACAACAAGAACAATTATATTTTTAGTAATTTTGTACACCTGAACCATGATCAAGAATTATGTATACAACATTGGTCTTAAAATAACTATCTCATTGTCTTGGTTATGCTACCATAGATGGATCATCAAACAAACATCGTATGGGGGGATTATGATTGGAAAAACATTTTGTTAATAATAATAATAAGTTATATATATATATATATTATAATAATTATATATAATTTATGAAATGAAGGAGGAGATAGGACTAACCACATTCCCCCTTACTCCACACACATGTAGTTCTTGACCGCCTCCCTTGGTTTCTATTTTTTTTAGTACTTTTCTTTTTTATTTTGATTATCTTTTTTACTATTTATCAAATTATATTTAAATTTCCCCATAAACCCTAGTTTCTTTCTCTGGACTCACCTCACATCATTCTTCTTTATATATATCATGCTCACTGGAATATAAAACCTCATTGATACTAGATTTTCACTGGTCAACTCATGCCCTACACCTCAATCTGTCCTGGCTAACTAGCACACCAAACTCTCCCGACTGTCATGGGCTTGTCGTACCACCCTGAATAGCTAGTCATGTCATGCTATGTTGTCCTAGAAACTGTGGGATCATTGTACTACTATGCTCTGATCTAACTCCTTCATACCACCATGTCGCTACAACCTACCTCACCCGAACGGGTTAACGATGTCACCTCCATTGGACCCTGAAGAACATTGATCGTGTCCAGGTCAGTAGTTTTCAACATTGTAGCTCGATCACAAGATCGATGTGGGAATGGAACATTGCACAAAATATTTAATGGATGAAGAATTATTTTCATGGATCACTGGTCATATAAGGAAAATAAAAATCATGTAGGGTGGAGGATGAAAGGTTTACGGAACTCAAGAATGGATCAATTGGTGCTTGTGTTAGTCTGGACATCATCTTTGAGGATCAATAATGAGATTAATTGAAAAATAAATATATATCATAATTCAATAATTTTAATTAAATGATAAACAAGAAGAGATTTGATTCAAAAAATTATTTTTTGATATGTGAATTAATCCATTTAAACATATTTAAATCGCGTTCATCCTTAAAATTCAATCATGGGTATGAAATCCATAGTGAAAATACCAACATGGATTTTGTATTTATTTGTCATCAATGTTAGAATCTTCCAATGATTGAAGGAAGAATTTTTGTTAAGTGAATCCAAATATAGCCTAATCTGTAAGGTTTTATTGATCTACCAACGTTCTATCATTGAACTTCAAATGGATGATGAAGAGAGAGTTCTTAAAAAATCCTTGTGTTTTTAGGAAAACCCTAGTCAATCACCATAACAACATATTTATAGGTAAAATCATTGTGTTAGTGTAAAAATAAATAAATAAATAAATTTGATAATTAAATAATCAGTTTAATGCTCCACCAATGATCACGAGGTCCTAACATCCTGTGCCAGCTCATTTTATTTCTTCCCATAGAAAAAAACACATTCTAAACCCAACCCTTGTCACATATATCTAATCTGGTCAACCCTTTTAAATACATCCCATTATCATTAATTAACAGTTCACTCACAATATAAAAAATATTTATTTTTTTATAAAATTAATTTTGGGAACACCGGACCACAGAGTCTGAAACCATCTTAGCGCTTGGCTCCTAAAATATTCCTAGGATTATTGAAAAGTTTTACATGAAAAAAAAGAGTACCTACATTATTCCCTTCTAAAAATATTTTTGTCTATGAAAAGAATAACTAAGTACAAAGGTGGGGATATTGTGTCTGCATCTGGATTTTTTGTACATCTTCTTTACACCATGATGTTTAACCAATGGAGAAGTGTGAAACTACCTCATCACCTCATCTTGTAACATGAATGGAATCACCGTTAATCCCTAAAAGAATTGATGATGTGATTCCCTTTAGAAAACCCCCCAGGTATAACTCTTAAGGATATCTAGTAATACAAGACCACACAATACATGTCTCCCAGAAGGTAGTGCCTCAACATCCACCTGGAGAAGACTATTACTACCAGCTCTAGGTAATGAGTCCTATAGATTAGTTCATGGGGTATCAACTGCCTTGACTTGTATGTTTTAACTGTCTACTGTAGCTTCAATGTTGACGCAGAGCATGTAAGGGTGCCAACAAATAAGGAAGGTGGGTAGAATCATGTAACACCCCATGATTTCATTTTATATTATATATTTTAAGTAATTAAATATCTTATGTTTCATGCAACACCGACTTGGTTTGCGTTATACTTTAGATTTAGTTTCTGCGAAACAACACATCAGTATTATAATTATTTAAATGATATATTTTTTTATCAATTAAAGATTGTGATATGGATAGTAAAAAATAAATTTTTAATGTTATTTATAATTTTTCACATAAATAAAACATATTTATAATGAAATGTATATGTTTTGTGAAAATAGTTATATAATTAGAAAAACTATTTTCTTAGAAGAACTACTTTTTATGTCATTTTGTGAAAAATAATAAAATTAATATTAGATGCTCCTAAAAATGTAATTTGGTAAAATATACTTCATTTTTGGATTCGAGATATTAAAATTATCTGAGGGTGTATTTTTGGTCTTTTTCTGAAAACATTCAATTTTTGATGAATAGTGAAAAACACTTTATAGCACATAAAAACAAATTTTATATTTAAATAACTATTATTAATATTATTTAAATTTATTTTAAAGTAAAAATAGATACATAATACCTATATTAGTCTAATTTAATTCATTGGAGTCATTTTATTATAAGATTTGATATATAAAATTTAATTGAATTTTTTGACGTCTTTTACCCACCTTCTGGCACATTTGCAAATTTGCATAAAACGTAATTTTACCACTTATATGAATTGAATTTAAAAAAATATCAGAGACATGGTTGAAAAAATTAAGTAAAATGTTGATCAATAGGATGCGATTAATTTTTTGTGAATAGTATCTTTTGAATTTTATTTACCACAATTAAAAGTAAATAGGATAATTAAAGTTAAAATGATATTATAATTACCATAACATGTGTCCTAGTTCTATTGGATAATTTTTTTCAACCAAAATCATCATTATTAAAAAAATATCATACTTTTTGATCCACATGGATTAGATTAGGACATTTATTATTATTTTATTTAAAGAAGAGTTAAAAGTATTAAATTCAAATTTTAATAACTAAATAATTTTTTATATAGTGTTATACATAGGATAAATCAGACTATAAATATTAATTATAAATATAAAAAGATTTACTATATCATGGTATTTTAGTTATAATTTTTATACAATATATAATGAGATTTATTTATGACACAATGATGATGCAGTAATTACCTTATTAATGAAAGATTTAAATAATTGAAATTTAAAATATTAAAATAAATGTAAATTGAGACTTTTTATGCATTCCAAGAATTTTCTAGGTTAAAATGACATGTTAGGGTTAATTAAATAATTCATTTCTAAGTGATAAATTTTTTATAACTTCCTCAAAAACCAAATACTAAATAGTGTCAAAATTAACAAAAATGAGTGTCTAAAACAAATACTATTTTATTAAATTATATAATAGTCATAAAAATATAAGGATAAAAAGGACTTATAAAATGATTTATATGTCATTAATTAACCACTTTTTGTTCTCTTGTCTTTCTATGGTTTGTTTGTTAACCATTTATTATAATAATACAAGAAGACATGGTAAAAGTTAACCTATTTAACAAAGAGTTAAATCTAAAAGACAAGGTTAATATGGTAAAATAATCTTTTATATAACCTATTTATAGAGAGGATATATACCCATCCCCACAATATCCTTGAGATAAATAAATTTTAATGAATTATAAACCAAAAATGGTTTTATAATAAAATAATATTTCAAATTCTTCCTAAAGTGACATTCATGTCTCTATACAAGGGTGCTTATTCTTCTCTCAAAAGCACACCTCCAAAGCCATTTGTCTGGCCAAAACCTACTCAAATATCTTCCCAAACACCATAAATTCAACCTAGAGGCCTTAATATGATCATAAAGCCAACCTAAGGAGCCCTTGTGATCAAATCAAAAGGAAGCACCCGAAGTAGAGATAATAATTTCATCTCCTCTTTCAATGTTCTTTTCTGCTTCCACTTCCTATTTAATTATTGTTTCCATATCAAAATATTAACTCTAGTACCTTATACATAATATTATTCTATTATAAATATGGTAAAACCATATTCATTATTATATCAATCCTATGATTGACAATGTCACCATATGTGCGTACGTACGACTTACCATCTCCACATCGTGGTGTAGTTTGTTATTCAACACATAATTATTTGGTTCGGTATAATAATGAGTATAATTTGTTTAAATAATAAATATAACATGTTAATTATTATCTATATATAATATACCATCCAATTACATAATATTTCACCATCAATAGAATGATATTGTCGGCTGTGCATATGTACGGCTTACCTCTCCACGACACGATAAAATTTAATTCCCCATAATTACGATTCAAGAATAATTTTATTTTGATGATTACTTTTTTTAAAGAACATAATAAAAATATGGATATGAATCAAATACATCATATACATAAAAAACATGACTTATGTAACAAAACCTATAAAGTAAAACGAATCAGTTAGCACCCGAAACAATGATACTACTGAAATATCATTAACAAAGAAATGTAGAAGATCATATATAATATCACATATATATATATATGGGTGTTTCTTATATAATTCAATAAAAATGATTTAACAATAATACAAGAGGTTAGTGTACCCTATACTATGTAAAAGTAGAAGGTATGGGTTAATTTTATAATCTCTTTATTTATCTGTGATTGTTTTTATGAAAGTATCAACTAGGACTTCTTTGTCATCTGCATTCGTGTTACTTAAAAATATATTTCAAAACATTTTTACTATTTCCTAGATTATGGGTTAAAAAGTAATTTATAACCTTGTTTGACTTTTTATAATTTTTTTTGAAAGGAATTTTTCCCTCGCTTTCCAAACAAGTTACTTTATGACATTTTCAACAAATTAAGGTATGAATGTTTTCTTAACTTATACAGTGGGTGCAGCTATTTTCCACCATTATAATACTTTCAAAGCATCCCTTAAAATCATATAATAATATTTTCAAAATAAATTTTTTCTTTACTTTTATGTTATTTCAAATTAGAAAGATATCTTTTACTCAAATAGTTTTGGGATTGAATTCACCTATGTCAACATCCTTTGATGGATTTTACTCGTATTTGATGTTCATTTATAATGATACAATAGTCCATATTTTATTTAATTTTTGTGATATTTTTGAATGTGGATGTGATATTTTTATATCATTAATAAATTATGTTTAAATTATTAACATTTCATATGCTATTTTTAATCCAAATGTTTATGTTATGTTTCAACCTTTTCATATAAGGAATTCATTAAACATAGTAAGTGTTGTGGAGCCTCCTATAGCTCCTAGATGCACCGGTAGGTCTCATAAGACAAACTAGTGTCCTGGAACAAGGAATTGACAAAATATTATTTGTAGTCTTGTCATTATTTCTTGACTATGTAGTTATGATGTCCGACATTAATAATTCTATCAATATGAAATTAGATATTAATATTACATGTTATTATTCAACTAGTAGAATATCCATGTGAATAAGTAAATAGAATTATTTGATTTATCTTTTCCACATTATTCTGAAGTTTATGTTTAAAAGGATTCTATTGTAGTCTTATACATTTCAATAAATTTTTATGATTATTAATGATAGTTTCCTCTATATTGTTATCCTTACAGTGCATCTGAGATCACCCCTTTATTATGTTTTATTTTTCCCATGATGTTAAGAAGTATATTATGATTGACCTATAGGGATAGGCTAAGGGATATGAGTGTGTTAAAAAAGGAAAAAAATGTGATTTTTTTTCATTTCATAATGTAATTTAAAGCTAATGTATGTATCCAGTACTTCAAGGGATACTAAAATAATCAGTCTTTCGAGACTTGATCTCCTATGACCATGCCAATGTTATGTAATAATGCATCGACTCTAGGTAACTGTGGTCGGGGGGTTACAGTTGGTATCAGAGTAAGTTTAATACAAACCATGGAAACTAGATATAGATAAACTCTGATTAGAGAACATTACCCTGAGATAGACTTTGAGGATTGGTATAGAAGAACATGCAAAAATTTTGGTAGTGTAAATATTATGTGGGTTTTTCAAGAAAATACATCCCTGTCTATTTATAAATAGGTAGAGGGGGATCTGGCACAGATGTACCTAGGAGTGAAAACTCTGACAAGGGGTTTCGGGCTTGACATGGGGTATCCTGGTAAGTTACAACGGGTCTTGCTACACTCTTGGTATTGACACTCGTGGGGGATATTCTTAGGATAATTAAAATTTTCTTTACAAACCATTATAAAGGATTTATGAGTAAATAAATCCTCAAAGAAAAATTTTTTATGATTATTTATTATATTCATAAACATTTCTATTTATGTTAGGAATTTTACACATTTGGAATTATGCATTTAAATTCATAAACTAACTTAGTGTATGCCATTTTTTAGAAATGGTTCCCTATATAATGAATGAGAACTCCAACAATACGCATGATCCAATGAGTAAGAAGGATCATATCTTTCATGGTCTTAAGACAAGATTTAGATGGGAAATAGTCTCCCACATATTCTCATCAAATGAAGAAATAATATCATGTGTTAATAAGATATGTAATGAATTATCGGAGTCCTATGACTCTAAAGTGAAGCTAGAGAAGAAAAATATGGTATAAAGAAAGATGGATAAAGGGGAAGAAGGGAAAGAAGAATTTTCCAATATGTGATAATTTTGGAAAGAATCACCTTGGTAAATAATTGAAGGTAATGGGTGTTTGTAATAAGTTTAGAGAAAAATGACACCAAGTACGTGATTGTAGGGGTACGAAAATGGTTGCAGATGTACAATGCTTCATCCGTAAAGAGTTGGGACACTACGCGAATCAATGTCCCAATCATTAGAGTATACTCAAAATGATGGCTATTGGATAATAATCATGTTATGATACTACCGAAGATGAAGAATAATAATTAGTGTTCTTATATTTCTGTTAATAAATTGTTTCATTTGAGTGTTATATCAATGATGTACCAGTAATATTAATTTTGGAAATAAGTAAGGATTTTACTACAGTACTATTTCATAGAGGATTTGAGATTATATAGTTATAAGAAAGGTGAATCAATAGCAAGTTAAACTTTCAGGAAAATACATAGTTAAAGGAAAGATAAACCTTAATATGTTCCTAATACTAAGTGATTTTGGTATAAGAAATGGTTGGTTTTGATAAATTATATTGGATATTATTGACTAACTTGGAACTGATTAATTATTTGTTTTGTTAGAGTAATCAATATTTTTTGTATATAAGGAATATATATATTATTCTGTAAGGAATAAGGGATCATGAATGTAATAAATAAGGTTTTATGGTAATTCAGGGTGTTACCATGTTTTAAGTGAATACATGATGAAGGTACTCACAGGTTATTATGGGGAAAAAAGGATCTTCATTTTGTTATATTGACCTTATTTATAAATTTTTGGACAATGAGATTGGACCCAAGTATTTTAGATAAGTCAAAATATTGGAATGGATTAAGTTGGAAATTGGACACTATGGATTATGGTTAAAATATTTCTTATGATTTTTTTTATTTTTGTTAAAAAGGTCAATCCGAATGTCGGGTGACAACCCGTCATGTCCGGCAAGGCCAGGAGATTTGACCCCACAACTGAAGGGCGACAAGGGTGCATCACCTACCACTGGCCTATGTGATGTCCTAGTTTTCATAATGTATTTTTTTAAATGATATAATATATGAATTATAAATTCAATTTTTTGAAAACCCTATATGATTAGGAAGAATAGAATATTTTTGAGTTGTATTACCTTTTAGAGTGAAAGATGAGTTTTTAATAGGAATTAGTTAAAAGATGGAACTCTACATGTCAAGTATTTTTTTTATTCTATGATGAAATTAATTCTTAAACATTCTGGAAATGATATTAAAACAAAATATGGGTTATATTAATAACTTATGTTTTGATGACCCAAATATATTTCACATCATTATAGATTTATGGCTTTGAGGCCCTCAATTTTCTATTTATTATTCACTTGTTTGTGATTGATCACCTCAATCACTCCCTATAAAAATTTATGATCTTCATATAATTAAGTGTATCAAATTTCAATGAATGTTATCGTATTCAAAATACTAATTTGGTGGTGAATGTTTTATTTCCCTTTCCCACTTATTAAGGAAACATTTTCTAGACCCTATTTTTGATGTGGGTTTTCCACAATGGTGTTTTCTATTTTTTACATTTTATTTTCGAAGAAAAATTTCATATTGTGAGGATGAAATTTATTAAAGGAGGGGAGAATGTAAGACCCCAATATTTCATAGTGAGTTATATCTATAAATTCATTCAATATCTTATACTACACGAAAAACACAGTTGGCATGTGTTATACGCAAGATTGAGTTTTTCCGAAACAACACATTAGTATTATAATTATTTAAATGATAGATTTATTTATCAATAAAATATTGTGATATTAATTGTAAAAAATAAATTTTTATTGTTATTTATAATTTTTTTACAAAAATAAAACAAATTTATAATGAAATTTATATGTTTTGTTAAAATAGTTATATATTTAGAAAAACTATTTTTTTAAAAGAACAACTTGTTTTTATGTCCTTTTGTGAATAATTATAAAATTAATATTAGATTCTCATAAAAATTGAATTTGGTAAAACAGACTACATTTTTGGATTCAAAATATCAAAAATATCATATGGTGGGTTATTGGTATTTTTCTTAAAACTATCAATTTTTGATGATTAGTGAAAAATACCGAATAGTACATAATAAAATACTTTTTATTTAAAAAATTATTAATTTTATTTAAATTTATTTTAAAATAAAAATAGACACACAATACCTATATTATTCAAATGTAATTCATTAGATTCATTTTATAATAAGATTAGATATATCAAATTTTATTTAATTTTTTAAAGTCTTTTACCCACCTTCAAGGAACATTTTCAAATCTACATAAATCGTAGTTTTAAATCTTCTATGAATTGAATTTCAAAAATATGAGAGACACAGTTGACATTAGTAAGTAAAATGTGGTTCAATAGGATGAAAATAATTTTTGGTGAATAGTATCTTTTGAATTTAATTACCATGATTAAAAGTAAATAGAGAAACTAAAGGTAAAAATGATATTATAATTACACTAACACGTGTTCTAATTCAATTTTATAATTGTATTTCAACCAAAATTGACCTTAGGAATAAAATATGATCCATTTTGATCGACTTGGATTAGATTAGGACATTTGTTATTATTTTATTTAAAGATGATTAAAAAGTGTTATATTCAAAATTTAATTACTAGACCATTTTTAGTATAGGGTTATACATAAGCTAAATTAAACGATAAATATTCATTATAAATCTAAAAATATTTCCTACATAAAGGTATTTTATTTATTATTTTTAGTCATTAAATAATTAAATTTATTTATGACACAATTCTGATGCAATAATTACCTTATTAAGGAAAGATTAATGTAGAGGTTGATATTTTAAATATTAAAATTAATCTAAATAGAGACTCTTGATGCATTCCACGAATTTTCATGGTTAATATGACATGTTAGGGTTGATTAAATTAATTTTTTTCCAAATGATAAAGTTTTTATGTCTTTTAAAAAAACAAATACTAAAGAATGCCAAAATTGACATAAATATGTTTTTAAAACAAATACTATTTTATTAAATTATATAATATTCATAAAAATATATGGTTCCACAATAGGACTTATATAATGATTGGTATGTCATTAATGAACCACTTGAGGTTCTCTTGGATTTTTATAGTACGTTTATTAACAATTTATTATAAAAATACATGAATACATGGTAAAAGTAAAACTATTTAACTAAGAGTTAAATCTAAAATATAAGGTTAACATGGTTACCTAAACTTGTCTAAAACCTATTTTTTGAGAGGATTTAGACCATCCCAACCTTATCCAAGAAATAAATCCATTTGGAGCCATTATAAATAGAAAATTATTTTATAGTAAAATAATATTTCTTGCTTTTTCTAAAGTAACCCTCGCCACTCTTATAAAAGGGTACTTCTCCTTCTCTCAAAATCACACCTACAAAGCCATTTGGCACGTCCAAACCCTGCTCAAATATCTTAACAACTACCCAAAATTCATCCCAGAGGCCTTACATTGATCATAAATCCAACCAAAGGATCCATTTTGATCAAATATAAAGGAAGAACCCGAAGAAGAGGTAATAATTTCATTACCTCTTTCAAATTTCTTTTCTTCTTCCACATCATCTTTCTTTGTTGTTTGTAAAGACTCAAAATTTCCATGTAATTTTTTTTATTTAAATGTGAATTTTATGAGTTTGCAAAAAATTGACAGCGCGTGATTCCGAGGCCCAGAGTGTTCGGAATCAATTTCTAAAGTGTTGTTCGAGTACGTTCAGTAAATGTAAGAGCGGGTTTTTTTAACTTTTGACCCGGTTCTTGGAATTGAAATCTAAGTGCACCTTTTAACTCTCAGTGCCAATTTTCACTTATGAAAACATTCACCTCGATAGTAGTTGGTTGAGGGTGAAAGTTAGTTTTTGGGTTTTTTGTGGAAATAATAAAATAAAATAAACACATGTTTTATTTTATTTTAACAATTATAACCACCCATGTGGAATTTGGAGGTGGGGACCACTACACCATAACCTCCCATGATAGGTTATAGTGGTGGGGACCACCTTTGGCCTAAACCTCTTATTCATGTTTAATTGTGGTGGGGACCACCCGAGTTCTCGAAACCTCCCAATTTGAATTTGGGAGGGGGGACCACCCAACCCCCCATTAATGGGGGGGGGGAGAGGAAAACCTCTCAACTAACTCATTAATGTGGTAGAGCCTCTTGAGCTTCCTCTACATTAACTCTTCCAACAGACCAATTGATTGTGCAGACTCTCCATTAATCAATTCAACCATTTTGAATATTATTCCAAAAACATAATCTATTATTTGGAGGATATTATTTAATTTTGGTGGAATTTGGAAGAGGGGAGATCATGGGAGAAATAATGTTCTTCAACAAAGAACTTCATCCCCCAACAAAAAATGCTCTCCTAATGAAGAACTATCCACCGACAATGAACGACCTCCTTTGACTTCTTCCTTAGAAGCATCTTGCAGAGGCAACTGTCGTGGGATGTCTTCGATGACCGAAATTCCCCCCTCATCGTCGTCAACGAACCGACACATGAGCTTAGAATTGGAGGTGTGTGGTGGACACGATGAACGACAACAACTATGTATTCTTCACACGACTTCATCGATGTATCAACCCGAGGTAGGGGTTTAATCTTTATTTGACTAACACTTCCCATGTTCTCCCCTCTTATTCCTTACGGGGTTGGGAATAGAAATTAATGAGGGATTATGGGAATTGAAAATATCTTCCATGCTTGTTCTTGTTTATGTTCTTGGTGAACCTCATGCTACTACTCTAATGCAGAGAGTGCGGCCAAACTAACATGGTCCGTCCTCTCCATAACCCTTGTGTTGATTTGCGGTGTTCTTTGAAATGGTGGAAGGCGACAATTGTGTTGAAGGCGATGGAGGTGATGAAGGTGAAGAATGCAACGTCTGCATCACCTGCGGCCTCCGCGACCCGCGCCTCCCCTAGGACGCTCCGGTGCCTGGGTCGAACCGCCCCTGTGGTCCCTGCCCTTTCAACAGAGCCGCGCTGGGCCACGCCATGCTGCCCAGGCCGCGTCGTCCGTCGGTCAAACCGGAAACAGCCACTACGACCTCGCGGTGCCCTCTAGGCCGAATCAGTCCCGCGCCCACTGGCCGCGCCTGCCGCTGGCCTCCGAGCCGCCCCAGCTGCCCTAGCCCCCGGTCAAACTCGCGCCCTTGTGGCACCTCAGCCAAGCCGGCCTCCCGTGCCCCTTGCGGCACCCCAACCGAGCTGGCCTCCCTCGCCCCTCATGGTGCCTTGGCAGAGCAGGCCTCCCACGCCCCTCGTGTTGCTCCGACCGAGCCAGCCTCCCGCGTCCATCGCGGCACGCCGGCCAAGCAGGCCTCCTGGGCCCCTCACGATGCCCCGGCCGAGCCGGCCTTCCGTGCCCCTCACGGCACCTCTACCCAACTGGGTAGCTCCCTCACGGTTCCCTCCAAGCCAAATTTCTTGTATTTCACCCTCGAGGACGAACCAACCTCACGCTGACCTGTGGCCGGTCCGCACCCTTGCGGCCAGTCTACCCCCCCTCTACTCTCTATGGCCCCTCGCGGCCTGTTGGGCGGGGCCCAGAGGGTCGGTCCGAACCCAATGGGATGGCCCACCCAATGCACCGTGTCAGACCCAACATGTCTGGTCGGGTCAACACGAACTAGGTTGGCCAAGATTGGGTCGGGCCGGGTCAGTCCGACTGGGTCAGACTGGACCCGGGCCCAATATGACCCTTTACTTTCTTTTGGCCATATCATTGGCACAAGACATCCGTTTGATGAACCGTCAGCGACACTAGTAATATTAGAGCATGATAGTCCCTTTGAGTATACCCCACTGGAGTTTGGGGTATAGTTGAGTTGTGGTTAGGTTGGATCATACATGAATCCAACTCGGCCCTCAAAACTAAAAGGCTCATAACTCACAGACTGGGTGTTCGATTGACACACCATCTATTCCGTTGAGACCCCTAATATATGAAATACATGTTAGATACATCTTCGTGGGGTTTTAGGATAGTTGGAGCATCTAACAGTATCTTGTGGAGTGGATGTTCCAAAGATGAGAGAGCTTTTGTGCGGGGACCTAGTAGCTGGCTAAGACATGACGACTACTGATCATTTGACTCGGAGTGACTTGACTGGCCCTGAAGGGAGCGCCTGGTTGTGGAGGCATACCCACGGTGGAGGAGCATGCTTGGTGATGCGGCAGACCCATGGTACTTGACAGGAGGAGTACCTCTGTAGGCTATGAGGGGGAGCGCCTGGGTGTGGCGGTAGACCCATGGTGGAGAGCGCCTTTGTGTGATGCAGCAGACCCATGATACTCAATAGAAGGAGTACATCAGTAGACCATGTTTAGTGGGAAGCGCCTCTGTGTGAGGCGGCAGGACCACCGTAATTGATTGAGCAGGAGTTCTCCAGCAGCTAAGGTGTCAGTAATGTGAACAAAATCCCGTTTCAACTGAGTTAGTTTTTATGTGTTTTTTTCATGATTGAGATGGATAAATTGATAACTTGGGTATATATACGGGCATTTACTTATGTTAGGTTATCTGTTGATTTCATACATTGTGGTTTATCCTTGTTGGATTTTGTGAGACATTGAGGGTCTTGGGGTCCTTACTAAGTATCGTTATACTCACCCCTACACGGGCTATGCCCACACCTTGTTGTGTTGGATGTAGAAGATAGACAATGCTGATCGAGGCTGAGAGTGCTAGGACTGGACGGTACCCGAAGGTGGACCATAAGGCATGACGGTACACAAAGGAGACGAATGAACCTGGAGTACTGAGGAGGCGATATGTACCTACCCTTCTAGTAAGAACCTCAGAGGACGACCCAACGAAAGTTTTTCTTTTCTTCGGTTTTACTTTATGTTTCTTGAACTTTACAGTTGGGATTGTATTTCTGGCCCATTTTACTTCTTGAACTCTTTGGTTATACAGTTTCACCTAGTGTTTTGTATCCATCATTGTGCTCTATTGGGTCTATATAGAGGTTATAAAGTCAATGAATTCCTAGTTTTAGGGAATTATGCCTTTGGTGCTAGTCCCCAGCCCCTGGCCTATGGTAGGCAGGCTTGGGGTAGTCATGGAATGAGACCCGAGGGACAGGTCATGACAAATTGGTATCAGAGTGAGGTTCTACTGCAAATATTAGGACTCTTATCTTTAATTTGTGTGAATAAATAGTGTTAAGGTTAATGACTGTAGTTCTCAATTCAGGGAGTCCAGTGTTGGTGTGGCGGCCGAAATATCCATACACCGGGACCTTGACATCTGATTTCAAACTTAGTGCACAAAAAAACTGATTGTGTGTGTGTTTTCAATGGTTTTATTTATTTCATCTGAACCAGGTTATCTCACTAGGTATAACTTTTTAACAGTAGTGAACCTGTTTCTTTTCAGGATGCCTCCATGTTGACAGCCCTCTAGAGTTCTGAGAGTTGTATGCACTGACATCCCACTAAGTGACAAGGTCTCAGTGCAGGGCCATCTTCCAGTAGAGGCACCACCAGAGGAACCGACGGTACCATTACTCATTAGTAAACCGATGCCACAAGCCCCAGTAGCAGACGGTGCATGCTGCTTGGGAACATTGCACATGTTCCAGTGCCAGTGACCACCCAGGTTCAGGGTAGAGGCAGACCCACAGCCGGTTGAGGATTGGCTGGAGGCTGTGGTGATAGTTTTCCGACTTGTAGGGACACCTGTCGACCTCATGGTGATTCTTGCTACAAGCCTTCTACAAGAATTAGTGGGTAGATGGAGGAGCTTGATGCTCCAGGTTCATGATGTGGTGACGCTTCTCTTGGCAGACTTCGAGAGCCTGTTTCGGGCGGAGTTTTTCCCAGCGAACCTTCGGGCAGTGCGCATACAAGAGATACTTCATCTGTATCAGGGTAGCGTGACTGTAGCTCTGTACTCAGCGAGGTTCACAGACCTCTCACGCTACTCCACCTATATGGTGCAATACCCATTATTCAGGGCCCAGACCTTTGAGCAGGGACTCAGACTGGAGATCAGGGCTTTGGTGATCTCACTCAGCGCCCCGATACAGGAAGGGGTGTTAGAGAGTGACCCCATAGTGGGAAGTTTCCTTGCTGATCAGTCTCCAACAATGAGATCCACCACCAGTCGACACATAGCAGAGTCTTCTACAACTGACAGCAGACAGATGTCACGGAGGTCCAAGAGGACTAGACCTATAGGTGGACGACCGCATGACTCATGATCGGTTGTACGAGGCACCCGAAGTGGAGATAGACATGCCAGGAGTGGGTAGTGTTACGCATGTGGCGGGCAGGGTCACATGGCTCGTGATTGCCCGACCCGCTGTTCGAATGATCCATAGACGGTTGAAGGACCTCCCAAGCAGAGAGAGAGATTTGATCAAGGCGGTCCGCAGGGAGCAGGTAGATGTGGCAGAGGAGATGGTCGTGCGGCTGGCGGTGGATGATGATTCGAGATGTTACCGCCACCACCACGAGGAGGTCCACCCCAACCACAGAGAGCATGTAGAAAAGGGAGATCTCATCTCTAGGTAGATGAGGCATACAATCATGGATCTCTGGTGATGATTCTAGGTACGATCTGTGTCTACTCAACAATAGTTATAGTACTTATAGACACAGGTGTCATTCACTCTTTCATTGCCACTATCCTCATTTAGAGCTTGGAGATTCTGATGGATCCATTGGCTTGATCCTTACAGATAGAGACGCCTATGAGAGAAGATTCGATGATTACTCAATGGTTCCGGCAGTGCGAGCTTACTCTAGGAGGTGAGAGCTTAGGCTGGGATCTCCTAGTAGCGGGGTCGAGGCCTTGAGACATCATCTTGGGTATGGACTGGTTATCTATAGTCCATGCTCAGATCGACTATATTAGGCACAATGTGTAGTGTGTCCGCAAGGATGGGACCAAGTTTACCTTCACTGGTGAGAAGGGATCCTTTGTAGCACAATATGGACTTGGTCGGAGGAGAGTGCATCCGATCAATCATCAGTTACATATCCTTATTGTTGAAGCTATTGATGTGGAGAGTCTGAGCAATCCTGTAGTGGTGGACCAGTAAATGGATGTTTTCCCTAATGATGTCCCAGGTCCACCCCCTCGTCGAGAGGTAGAATTTTACATTGACATATAACCTGGGATGACACCGATATCTACACCAGCTTATCAGATGGCTCTCGCGGAGCTTCAAGAGCTCTGGGTATAGCTAGAGGACTTGCAGGGGAAGGGATACATATGGCCTAGTGTTTCTCCATAGGCATCCCCGATTCTATTCTCCAAGAAGGAGGATGGAAGCTTAAGGATTTGTTTTGACTATTGGTTCCTGATCCAGGCGACCATGGAGAACAATTACCCACTCCCAAGGGTTGACTACCACTTTGATCAGTTGATGGGGGAATAGTGGTTATCAAAGATAGACCCTCGATCTGGCTATCACCATCTCAGAGTTTGAGATGAGGATGTGTAGAAGACAAGATTTAGATGTCAGCACAACCATTATGAGTTCTTGGTTATGCCATTCAATGTAACCAATTCTCCAGCAATGTTCATGGGACTCATGAATAGGATCTTTTAGCCATACCTCAATCGCTTTGTTTTAGTCTTCATCAATGACTTTCTGATCTACTCGAATACTGAGGAGAAGCATGGCTATCATTTGAAGGTAGTACTGGACACACTCAGAGAGAACCAACTTTATGGTAAGCTCTCAAAGTGCTAGTTCTGGATCTGAGAGGTTCACTTTCTAGGACATGTCATCTTAGAGGCTGAAGTTGAAGTGGATCCAGTGAAGATTGTGGTGGTACATTCTTGGGAACCACCCACGAGTGTGACAGAAGTACAATGTTTCTTGTGTTTTTCTAGATACTACTGAAGATTCATTCCAGATTTCCCTAGAGTTGCAGCACCACTATCAGCCTTGAAGAAGAAGGGGAACCCTTTTTGTGGTCGGAGAGTTGTCAGTAGAGCTTTTAGGATCTGAGGAAGATGCTGACTAGTGCCCCCATCTTAAGGCTTTCATAGGAAGGTGTAGGGTACATAGTCTACTGCAACACATCAGGGACTGGACTTATATGTGTCTAGAGGCAGGAGCGAGAAGTGATCGCGTTTGGTTCTCGGTAGCTGATAGAGAATGAGTAGAACTATGCTATCCATGACCTAGAGTTAGCAGTAGTGTTCTTCGCCTTGATGATGTGGTAACATTATCTAATGGGTGAGCATTTAACTTTGTAATCTGATCACAAGAGTCTCTGATATGTCTTCTCCTAGAAGGAAATGAACCTGAGACAATGACGTTGGCTTGAATTCCTCCAATACTATGACTTAGAGATATTCAATACTCCTAGAAAGGGGAACGTTGTTGCAGATGCACTCAGCAGAAGATCTGGTATACAGCTACTATGCAAGGAGATATAGCAACTGGCTTGTTTGCAGATATCCTTTGGGGATAGAGATGGAGCATCCTTCCTTCAGTCTCTTACAATCACTCCTCTAATTATTCAGCGAATTAGGGAGGTGCAACATGAGGACCCTAACTGCGAGACACAGCGTGCTCAGATATCCACTGGGTAGACACCTGATTGATTTTATAAAGGTGGGGAGCACGTTATCCTCTTCAGAAGACCTACCATGTTACCATTGTCACTTTAGGAGGAAGTGTTGAGGGAGTTCTACACATCACATATAGCGGTTCATCCAGGAGTGTCGAAGATTTACTAGGACCTCCGATGACAAAAATGGGGGCCGAGAAAAAAGAAAGTAGTTGCTGAGTTTGTCTCTCAATGCCTGACATGTCCGAAAGTGAAGGCGGAGAATCAGGTTCCAGCAGGCTCGGTTCAACCATTAGAGGTCCCAGAGTGGAAGTGGGATGGGATATTCATGGATATCGTGACAGGACATCCACATACATCCAGGGGTCATTAATCTATTTGGGTGATCGTCAATCGACTCACCAAGACAGATCACTTCCTACCGCTCAGAGAGTAGGGTTCAGTAGAGTTCTTAGGAAACCCTTATGTTCAGGGGATTGTGCAGCTATATAGAGTACCTTCGACGATTGTCTCCGATCGTGATACACTTTTTAATTCCCTGCTATGGAAGGGGTTGCAGGAGTCTTTCAGAATGCCGCTTTGTTTGAACATTGCCTTCCATCCTCAGACGGATGGCTAGATTGAGTAGACCATTTAGACCCTCAAGGATATTCTCCATGAATGTTTCCTTGACTTCAGTCTCATCTTGGAGGATCACATACCTTTGGTGGAGTTTTTGTGAAACAACACATATCACCCCATCATTGGGATGACACCTTTTGAGGTGTTATACGGGTGACCTTGCAGATCACCTTTGTGCTGGACTGACCCAGGGGAGTTAGCACTAGTGGGACCAGAGATGGTATGGGCTACCATAGAGAAGGTGCAGATCATCCAGGAGCGGATGAAAACTACACAAAGCAGGAAGAATTCATATGCTGACAGGAGACATAGACCTCTGGAGTTCGACGATGGTGACTACATCTTTCTACGGGTCTCACCTCGATGAGGAATACATAGATATGGCCGAGGTGGCTAGTTATCTATGAGATTCATTGGACCTTTTCAGAACCTCATCAGAGTTGGAGAGGGGGCAAACCACTTAGCTCTTTCACCTCAGTTGCACCAGGTGCACGACATCTTCCACGTAGCCGAGTTGAGGTGATATATGCATGACCCTTCTCACATCATCGACCATGGAGAGCTAGATGTCGACGATAGGGAGACTTTTACTGAGGATCTAGTAGATTTTGAGGATCGACTAGAGCAGGTCCTTTGTGGATGGTTGATACCTCTGGTGCGCGTTCGCTGGAATCAGGGGAACCTCCAGGAGAGCTCATGGGAATGGGAGGCTCAGATGCATGCTATGTACCCCCACTTTTTCTCTTAGTTGAGTTATGGCTTATGGGGACGTAGAGCCCGGTGGTGGGGAGAATGTAAAGACCCATAATTTCAATGCAATTTTTTTAATTAAATGGGAATTTTACGATTCTGTGAAAATTGAAGGCACGTGATTCCAAGGCCTGGAGTGCCCAGAATCAATTTCTGAAGTTTTGTTCGGGTACGTTCAGTAAACATACCAGCGGGTTTTTCTAAATTTTGAACTGATGATCACAATTGAAATTCGAGGGCACCTTTGAACTCGCATCACCAATTTTCTCTTAAGAATACTTTCACCTTGATGACAGTTGGTCGAGGGTGAAAGTTAGTTTTTTGGTTTTTCATGGAAATAAAAAAATAAAATAAACACATGTGTTATTTTATTTTATCTATTATAACAACCCATGTGGAAGTTGGTGGTGGGGACCACCACACCTTAACCTCCCATGAGAGGTTATGGTGGTGGAGAGAACCCGAGGCCAAAACCTCCTCTTCATGTTTAATTATGGTGGGGACCACCAGTGTCCTCAAAACCACACATTTTGAATTTGGGAGCGGATACCACCCGAACCCCCATTAATGGGGGGGGAGGAAAACCTCTAAACTCCCTCATTAATGTGGAGGGGCCTCTTGAGATTCCTCCACATTAATTCTTCCAACACAACAATTGATTGTTCCAAAACTCTCTTAATCAATTCAACAATTTCAAATATTATGCCAACAACTTAATCTATTATTTGGAGGCTATTATTTCATTTTTTTGGAATTTGGGAGAGGAGAGAGCTTGGGAGAAACAAAGTTCTCCAATGAAGAATTTCATCTCCAAACAATGAATGCTCTCCCGATGAAGAACCATCCACCAACGATGAAGGACCTCCATTGACTTCTTCCTCAAAAGCATCTTGAGGAGGAAACCGATGTGGGACATCTTCAATGACCGACCTTCCACCTCATCATTGTCAATAAACCAATGCACGTGCTCAGAATTGGAGGTGTGTGGCGGACGCGATGAATGACGACAACTTCGTCTTCTTCTTTGCGACTCTGTCGACGTATCAACCTGAGGTAGGGGTTTATTCATTATTTTATTAACACATCCCATGTTCACCCCTCTTTTTCCTTGCGTGGTTTGGAATACAAATTATTGAGGGATTATGGGAATTGAAAATATCTTCCCTGATCGTTCTTGTTTATGTTATTGGTGAACCTCATGCTACCGCTCTAATGCGGAGAGTGCAGGCCAAACTAACATGGACCATCCTCTTCGTACCCCTTGTGTTGATTTGCACTGTTCTTTGAAATGGAGGATGGAGACAATGATGTTGAAGGCGACGAATGCAACGAAGGCAACAACTGCCCCCCCCCCCCCCGCGCCCTCCGCGACCCGCGTCGCCCCCACAACGCTCCAGCGCCCCACCCAAACCACCGCTACAGTCTCCGACCATCTGGATAAGCCTCCCCGGGCTATGCCACACCACCCTGGACGCGCCGTCCACCGGTCGAACCGGCCCCTGCCACCTCGGCCTCACGGCGCCCTCCGATCTGAACCTGCCCCGTGCCCGCAGGTCGCGCCAGCCATCAGCCTCCAAGCCACCCCGAATGCTCCAGCCACTAAACTTTCGAGCCCTCGTCCGAACATGCGCCCTCGAGCGCCCTAGCCAAGCTGGCCTCCCGTGCCCCTCATGGCGCCCCGTCCGAGCTGGCCTCCCACGCCCCTCCTAGTGCCCCGGCTGAGCCGGCCTCCTGCGCCCCTCCTGGCACTCTGGCCGAGCCGGCCTCCCGAGCCCCTCGTGATGCCCCAAATGATATATCCCAACCCCTCGCATCTCCCTCCAGGACAAACCTTCCTCATGCTGACGCACAGCTTGTCCGTGCCCTCGCGGCCGGTCCGCACCCTCGTGGCCAGTCTGCGCCCTCTTGGCTTTTTGCAGTCTGTCGTGGCCTATTGGGCAGGGCCCAACGGGCCTGGCCAAACCCAAAGGGCCGGGACAGTCCCAACGGGTCGGGCCAGGTCGACCCAAACATGGTCAGCCCAGACTGGGTTGGGCCGGGTCGGTTCGATTGGGTCGGACCGGACCTGGGCCCACTATGACCCTTTACTTTCTTTTGACCATATCTTTGGCACTGAACGTCTCTTTGAAGAACCATCAGCGATGCTGGTAATCTTGGAGCATGATGGTCCCTTTGAGTATATCTGACTAGATTTTGGGGTATAGTTGAGTTACGGTCAGGTTAGATCATGCACAAATCTAACCGGGCCCTCAGAACTAAAAGGTTAATAAATCACAGACCGGGTGCCTAATTGACACGCAGTTTGTTGTGTTGAGACCCCTATGGCCTGGCGGACCTTTGAGATACTTCTTCATGGGACTTCGGGGTAGTTGGAGCATCACCAGTATCTTGTGGAGTGGATCTTCCAGAGATAAGAAATCTTTTGTGCGGGAACCTAGTAGCTGGATGAGACTTGACGACTGCTAACTATTTCACTCAGAGTGACTTGACTGGCCCAGTGGGGAGCAACTGGTTGTGGTGGCAGACCCACGGTGGAGGAGTGTGCTTTGTGACATGGAAGATCCATGGTACTCGACAGGAGGAGTACCTCTGTAGGCTATGAGGGGGAGCACCTGGGTGTGGCGGCAGACCCAAGGTGGGGAGGGCCTCTGTGTGACGCAACAAACCCACGGTACTAGACAGGAGGAGTACCTCAGTAGACCATGGATAGTGGGAAGCACCTATGTGTGACATGGCATGCCCAATTGACTCGATTGAGTAGGTGTTCTCCAGTAGCTGAGGATTCGATAATATGAATAAAATCCTGGTTGAGCTGAGTCAGTTTTTCTATGTTTTCATCATGGTTGAGATAGATCACTTGATAACTTAGGTATATGTTTGGGCATATACCTAAGTAAGGTTATCTGTTGATTTCATACTTTTTGGTTTATCCTTTCTAGTTTTTGTGAGACCTTGAGGGTCTCAAGGTTCTTATTGAGTATCGTTTTACTCACCCCTGCACGGGCTATGCTTGCACCTTGTTGTGTTGGATTCAGACGACATATAGTGTTGATCGAGGCTGACAGTACCAGGACTGGATGATACATGGAGGTGGACCATACGGCGTGATGGTACATGGAGGAGACAGAAGAACCTGGAGTGTTGAGGAGGTGATCTGTACTTACCCTTCAGGTAGTATCCTCGGAGGACGACCCAACTACAATTTTTCTTTTCATCAGTTGCACTTTTAGTTTCTTGTAATTTACAGTTGGGATTGTATTTCCGGCCCTTTTTACATCCAGCACTCTTTTATTATACAGTTTTACCCAGTGTTTTGTATCCATATTTGTGTCCTTTTGTGTGTGTATATAGGTTAAAATGGCAATGCCTTCATAGTTTTAGGGAAGTACACCCTTGGTGCTAGTCACCAACACCTAGCCTATGGTTGGCGGGCTTGGGGTAGTCACGACACGGGCCCCGGGGGATGGGTCGTGACATTGTTTCCATACAAAAATAATAACTCCAGTACCTTATACATACTATTAATTTATTATAAATATGGTACAACCATGTTCATTATTCTAACCATCCTATGAATGAAAATTTCACCAAACATGTGTACCTATGGCTTACCGTCTCCATGCCATGGTGTAGTTTAAAATTCAACACTTCATTATTTTGATGGGTATAATAAGGAGTATAATTGATATTAATAATATATATATAATTTTAATTTTATATATATATAATATACCATCCAATTATATAATATTTCACCATCAATAGAATTATATTGTTGCACATGCGTACGTACGGCTTATCGTCTCCACAACAAAATGAAATTTCATTCCTCATCAAAGCCATTCAAGAATAGTTTTAATTTCATGATTAAAAATAATTTTCAAAAAACATAACATCATTCTGGATATTAATCAAATACATACTATCCATAAAATGCATGTCTTACATAAAAAACATATAAATTAAAATGAATTAGTTAACACCTGAAATAATGATACTACTAAAATATTAATAACAAAGTAATATTAGAATATCATATATGATATTATATTTATGTATATGGTTATTGTATAATTTAATAAAAATTATTTAAGTATTATAAATGAGGTTAAATTACCATATATTAAGAAAAAGTACAAGGTATGGGTTAATTTTACAATCTCTTTGTTTATCGGAGGTTGTTTTTACGTAAGAATCTATTGGTACTTCTTTATCATCTGCATCTGCGTTTCTTAAAAATGAAATTCAAACCATTTTAAATATTTCCTAGATTATGGGTTGAAGTAATTTACAACCTTGTTTTACTTTTAATAATGTGTTTTTAAATGAATCTTTTCATCACTTTCCTAACAAGGTACCTTATGACATTTTTGACAAATTAAGGTAAGAATGTTTTTTAACTTATATGGTGGGTGAAACTATTTTCTGCCATTATAATACTTTAGAAGATTCCCTTACAAGATTATAATAACTTTTCAAAAATAAATGTTTTCTTTTATTTTAAATTATCTCAAATTAGAAATAGATATTTTAATCAAATTGTTTTTGGATTGATTTTATCTATGTCAACATCCTTTGTTGGATTTTACGCTTATTTGAAGTTCATTTACTAAGATACAATTTTTCATTTTGTATTGAAAGTTTTATGATGCATCTTAATTTGTATGATATATTTGTATACCATTCATGGATTATGGTTAATGTATTAAAATTTCTTATGCTAGTTTTAATACGGATGTATATGTACTGTTTCAATATTTTAATATGAGGAATGCATTGGACTTAGTATGTGATGGGTAGAGCCCACTATAGCTCCTCGATGCATCGATAGGTATCATGAGACAAACTTGTGTCTTGGCACAAGGCCTTGACAAAAATTTATTTGTAGTCTTGGCATGGGGCCTTGACTATGCGGTTATGATGTCAATAATTATGCATTCAATCATTATGAAATTACCTATTGATATTACATGTGATTATTCAACTAGTAGAATATCCATGTGAATACGTAAATGGAATTATTTGATTTATCTTTTCCATATTTTGATGATATTTATGTTTAAAAGGATTGTGTTTTAGTCTTATACATTGCCTTAAATGTTTATGCTTGTTTATGATAGTTTCAGATATATTGTTATCCTTATTGAGAATCTAATCTCACCTTTTTCTTATGTTTTCTTTTTCCCAGGATGTGAAAATTTATATTATGATTGACATACAGGGATAGGCTAAGGGATATGAGTGTGTTAAAAAGGGGGCACAATGTTTTTGTTTTTCCATTTCATACTGTAATGTAAAACATATGTATGTATCTAGTATTTCCGAGTCTACTAAACTAATCGGTATTTCGAGACTTGATCTCTTGTGATCATTCTAGTGTTATGTAATAATGAACTGAATCCGGGTAACTAGGGTTGGGGAATTACAACTCATCCAACCACAATAATCTAGACATGGAAAATGCATGGAATACCCAATGTGTCTTCACCTCTCTTGGAAGGATAGGAAACCCAAACCAAAAACTCCACCACACCCACTTGTGGCATCCTAAGAAAAATGTGTCAAGTAGAAAAAATCCCCTGGTAATGCTAGGACCTACTCTAACACTCCATCTCACAACCTCTCCCATGAACAAAAAATTTAAAGGTACTCATCCACAACACCTCAATACTATACACTTTGGGTGGCACTGACTCACCCTCATTGTTTAACTCGCGTCTAAAAAATGCATATTAGTGGGGAAAAAACACGTATTCCTCATTCATTCGATGGTATACTGAACAAAATCAATATAAGGTTACATAAATTCCCTACATCACTACAATTGATCCTTGAGAAAGGAGTAAAAATAAAACGGTACGTCAAAATAGTTTCTACAAATTACTATTTAAGAACATAGAAATGATATAGAGAACTACTTTTATCATCCTGTTTGTTTTTAGGTTATAATCCTCCAATCCCAACAGTTTTCCATGGCCCCATCCTCCAGCTCCTTGAGCATAACTTGGGCCACCTAGTGGGGGTAGTGGAAGGATCTCATAGCGACATCCACCTCCCATAGCTTCTCCATCTCCTCTTCCAGCTCCACCTCCCTCACGACCACCCTTCTCTCTCTTAGGGGATCCTTGATCATGTTGTTACCTCTATTGTGATGGACTATCACCTATCTATGAATGATACTTAGAACATCTAGTCGGGTTGTCATGTGCCATGTGACCTCAACTATCACAAGCATCACACCAACCCTCTTCGAGCTACCATGGTACTCTGCATTTTCCCTACACCGCATGACCACATGCCTATGTTTGGTCATGGTTATGCCACGTGTTCTTCTCTCATATCACCTACCGACCAATGTAGTTGACTTATCCATGGGATTTATACTGACATATCTAGGTGTATAATGTCCCTATGAAAGAATTATCTCTTTCACCAATGTTCTCTCTAGGACCGTGACATAGGTAGGGATTCACAAGAGCATGATTATAGCTTAGATCTATATAAAGAGTCCCTTCTAAAACATCCATGATAAGATGTATCCATCCTGGATCATGTCACCACATAAAGTCTATAAATTTTGAAGCATACTCAGCCACCATCATTCCTCTCTACTACATCTCCAGTATCTTTTCAATCTAATTCGGGCACAAATATTATGGATATTACTCTTTATAAATGAGTTAGTGTAAGTCACTCTATGAGAGTGATAACTCATCCTGCATATGAATAACTAAACTCCTCAAACACCCTGCTGATATATGGAAAAAATAGGATGATGGAACAACCATCCCATCTATCAGTGTTAGGATAAGCCTAAAAACATTGATCCCTGAATCCAGGAAATCCCCTTCTTCTTCGGGATTTGGTTCACCATATAAATTTAACTTCCTCTAGCACTACAAATCATATAATGCACTATTTATACATGCATCCTTAACCTACTCACATGGTATGATCTATTGATCAATTTTTGGGGGTGGTGCTAACAATCTACATGGAAGGCAGATATCGTGGGAGAAACCCTGAACTAAGGCCTCATTGCTCATAGGTTCTTCGTCATGAACCAGAGCTGGTATCCTGGTCAGATATGATCACATAGGCATCTTGAATATCTATTTAGATGTATGAAAGTTAGAAGATCATATATATATATATATAATAACTATAATGGGGAGTTGACTCATGAAGGAATGTCAAATAATCTATACTATATGATGCATGCACCATTGATCCCTGCAATAAATATATTGGGGAATCATTTTTATAAATACATGTATGCCAAAAACAATGAAATCAGTGAAAAAGTGTAGAGGGGAAGAAATAAAAGATGCAAAACTACAATAAATAAACCAATAATACATATACATATAAATAGTACAAAGTATGATATTGTAAACTAAAATGGAAAGGAAAAAAACACACACCCAATAAGAAATGTTTCCCAACATGACAGAAAATAGGAAAAGATAATTAGCTAAGAGAGAACATCTCTTAGATCCCAAGTTATGAGAACCATTCATAGTCCAAGAACCACATATCCCAAAAATCATCTGAGGTCATGATGAACCTATATGTCATCTTCATAAGACATGTAATGTGTGGTAAAATCCCATGATAGTGTGAGTATAAACATACCCAATAGAACACCTTGAATGGGTAATGGGGTAGTAGTATGGTATACAATAGAAAAGTAAAGTAGTATATAGAATAAGGTATAGAGAAACAATACTCCTCAATCCAATAAGACAGTAAAAGAAAACTCATCCAAACATAAGGATCATTGAATGGTTAGAATATGAACTTCTTTTTGAGTATTCCCTACATGCAGTAGGATATTAGACTCATCCAACCACAATAATATACAAATAGAAATCACATAGCATACCCCTCTTGTCTTAAATTCTCCTGAAAGGGGAGTAATCAAAACCGAAGGAGTGGGTACCAAAGAAGGATATATATATATATATATATATATGCACAATCAATAAAAACCAAATGAGAGAGTAATTTGATCACTATCTCATATATAAATCCAAAAAGATGAGTAGCTAGTTGTTCCAAAAATCCACCAAAAATTCCTAGAATCTTACACGGATTCCCTTAAAATGTGAATCTATGGAACTCAATCACCACACCTTGATACTATCTTCTCTAGGAAACATTGACTCACCCACACTGTATTTGGCCATGTCAAACAAAATTTGTGTTAGTTGGGAAAGAATTCCACAATCTCATGTGTCCAAAAATACATAAAACCCCAGCTCGTCAATATGCTACCCAGTTGAGGGGAGTACAATTTCCCATATGGAGGACCCACACCCTATACCGATGAAGGGATTACACTATCTGTCAATACAAAAAGTATGGAGGACATGTTCCCTTCAATGAATGGGGAGTACCATATCCATGGATAAAGGAATCAAACTATTTTATGATAGGGGAGTAATGTATCAATCTGTAGAACAAGCATGGAGGACCCTCACCCTGATGCGATAGTGGATTACTATCTCCATGGAGAG
Source organism: Viscum album (assembly GCA_963277665.1). Lineage (NCBI taxonomy): Eukaryota > Viridiplantae > Streptophyta > Magnoliopsida > Santalales > Viscaceae > Viscum > Viscum album. Next base: position 177,990,332 of record OY728159.1, on the reverse strand, counting down.
AGGACCTACACCCTGGTGCCATAGGGGAGTAAAACATCTATCTGTATAATGAGTATGAATGATCCACACCCTGATGTGATAAGGGAGGACCTTATATTGGTTTAGATTAATCACATGATGATATGACAATAGAGTACCATCTCTATCATTGTAAGAAATACGGAGGACTCGCACGATGATACGACAATGGAGTACTGTCTCCATCAGAAGCCTATAATGATCCAACCCAATCACTACCATTTTCAAGTGCCACCTAATGAATCATCATGATCATAATGTCTCACATAATATCTCTAAGTCCATAATGGAAGGAATCACTGTGTTCGAAGCAAAAAAAACACTCAAGATAAGATACACATGGGCTAATATATGTGTTCAAATAGAAGAGATACATATGATTGAATATTCATAAGGGAGTCAGCAACATGTATGGGACCCACATGGTATGTGTTCCCACTCTAAATTAAGGTCATTTTATTTCTATCACATATATTTCTAACCATATAGTACTACATGTAATGTTAGGTTACTACATGACATGCCTAGACCAAAAAACATGAAGAACACACAAGGTTCATCATCAGTCCAAAGGGGAAAATCTAATTTCACTAATATTCCTCTTCAAATATCCTAATATGTCCAAGAAGATCACACAATTGTTATCCTCATGGAAAATTTCATGATATAGGCTATTCACTTTCCTCAATTGGACACCTAGTGAAAAAGTCTCATTTCACTGCATCACGCTCGAATGTCCTTTCATGGGCCCAAGCCATGAGTCCAAATTAAATACCAAAAATTAATATTAAAAATTTACCCTTAGTTTTAGGGTCATGATGCCACTAAAAGTTCATTAAATGGATGTTATACCAAAAATATATCCCATATGAAATATTTTAAACCATAAAAATACTAATAATATCATTATTATTTTTAGCCATTCCATGCACTCAAGAGACAAACCTGAATTAATTATCCACCATTAATCATGAAATGACCATCTCATTGTTATGGTTATGACGCCATATACGATTCATCAAACAAACATTGTAAGTAAGAGTTATGATGGGTAAATCATTTTGTTAATAATAATAATAAAAATAATATATGTTATTACTATAATTTTAACAAATTAAAGAAAAGGAGGAGAGAGGCCAGACCTCATTCCCCCTTACTCTTTACAAAGGTAGCACTTTCCCCCACTCAGATGGAAATTTTTTTTCATTACATTTATTTTTCATTTTTCTTTATCATTTTTATATTTTCCTATTCATCATCTTCTATAAATTTTCCCCCAAAAACCTAGTTACTTCCACTGGATGTAAGTCAGATCCATATACTTTTCAGAAATAATGCCTTTTGGGATTCCCACACCCATATATCCTTGATTTAAAGATGTCGACTCCGGACCTCCACCTCCGTCCACCTCAACTCACTACTACACAACACCATCTTCGTTATCGATGGTTCACCATGTTGTCCTAATATACTAGTTGTGCCTCTCCATTTCATCCCAGATGCTACAGTATTTTCGTGCCCCATGATCTAATCCATATCTCTCAGACCACCATTCCACTGTTGCTTTCCATTCCAAAACCAACTACCAAAATCACATCTATTGAACCTCAATGAACACTGATCCAATCTAGGTCAACAACCATCTATGTTGCATTTAAATTTAAAGATTTGTGTGTGAATGAAATGTTTCACAAAACATTAAAAATGTGAAAAATAGTGTTCTTGGATAGATGGTCATTGAAGGAAATGGAAATGCATGTTCGGTGGAGGAAAAAGGTTTACAGAACTTAAACATGGATTGATCAATGATCGTGTTATTTTAGAAACCATAAATGAGTATCTATAATGATAGGGATTGAAAAATAAATATTTATCATAATTCAATAATTTCAATTTAATTTTAAATAAGGATAAAATTTATTCAACAAATTATTTTTTTTAATCTGAGAATTAATTCACTCAAACAAATTTAATTCACGTTCCTGATGGAAATTCAATTAGGGATAATAATTCCACAAGGATAATTTATACATATATTTTTTATTCATTCATCATCGAATAATGAATCTTCAAACAATTGAAGGAAGTAGTTTCCTTCACTATGTTCAGATATGCATTGAACTCTAACGTTAACTCAATCTGCCAACGTTCCATCATCAAACCACCAAAGGATATGGAAGTGATAATTCTTGAAAAGCCTAGGGATTTGATGTTGACCTCGGTAAAATCCCATAATAGAATATTTATTGGATAAAATTCTACATTAGAGTAAATATATATAAATATATAAGTTTTATAATTAATTAATTTTTTTATTACTGCACCAACCAATGAGGGGTCTGAATGACTTGTGCCAAATCATTTTATGTCACGCCTATAGTAAACACTACTTTCTAGACCCAAACATGGTCTTGTATTTATAATTTGATTATACAACGGAGAGTTATCCCATTTTCCTTTATTAACAGAGTGCGCTCAATAAAATTTTGTTTAATTATTTTATAAAATTAATTTTGGGCACACCCGGCCTCGAAAAAATGTTCCGTCTCAGTGCCTAGCTCAAAAACTATTCTTAAGAATATAGGAAAGTTTTACATGGAAAAACAAAAGTCTCTACATAGGTGGTAACTATCATATAATAATATTTTAATAGTATATCATTCTCTATTAAAACTTGGTTTTTTGTGTATAAAATGATATGAATGAAATAAAATTCATTTGAAAGAAATATTTCAAAAATCACGAATCATTACATTATATCCTTCATAAAATGAATTTCTCCCGTGGTCATAGCCACATTGATACAAAAAATGAGGGAATCATTGTTTTGTTTCATCCTTGGGTTCACATGTTTAATTTTCAAATTCGTGATTTCTCTAAAGAACAATCATGCTATGAGTAGTATTTTCCATATTACATTATCCTTAAGATCAATAATTTATACCGATTGTTCATATTATGTAATATATTTTTCTATTGGTTTGACCTCTGATTTTAATACATGTGATAAATATGGTATATACATACTCAAGAGGGATATATTGAACACATCATGAACTTGAATGAGGATTGGGGGAAGATTCAACAAATAATCTATTATCCTTATTCAATCTAGAATATAAAAAGTTCCAATATACATAGGGCTTAACATTCCATTAGTTTCTAATATCATAACCTTATGAAATGGAGAAATTCAATAGAAAAACATCTCACCAATTTCATATTATAATTAACATTGAATATTTTACAGATAACATTTCTGGTGACTCTGAGCTTCATTGTTGTGTTGTTGAATGGGTCTAACTTTCTTTTCCACTTCATTCAATTTCCCATGTCTTAATAGATTTCATTATTTAACTTCATCCCAACACATTGGATTTATACACTTCATTCCATTGATAGCTTCACAGAAGCCATCCAAAACCTCAAGCGGGTGATATTTTTATAAGAAAACATGAATAGAAGAAGGTTTTGATTTATACCACCTTTTAAATTCATATAATAATATCTCATCATATCATATAGGCATTGAATGGTTCTCTCATACTGATCATATGTCTATGTAAGATATGTTCTGTAAAAACTCACCACTATATCAAGATCTTACTAGATACTTCACTAGAACATCAATGTAAAACCTGGACCCTTACCAAATACAATAGAATTTGGTAGTACATGAAACCTTACCACTTCATTAATTTATATCCTATAATGATTTTCCAAAGATAAATATTCTCTAATAGTGATGAAGTTTTCTAACTTTTCAAGGTGATCGGGTACAACTCATGTATTATTTTGACATGTATATTTTTTGGGGAGTCTGATGATAAAATCCATGCTGATGTTTTACCATTTCAATTTTGGTATTGGTATTGGTTGTAACATACCGTTAGGATTTTGTCTCCTAACCTTAAATTTTTGGAATACCAAGATCCATGATAAAAACACTATAATATATATCTTCATACCATCCAAACCAAAATAATCTTTCAAATCTCTACAGATCTATGTTCTTATTTGATGAATGTAGATGGAATAAATATGAACATCATCCAAAAAGTACTTAAAATATAGTACAAGTGGGACACAGATAGGATTAATGAACCATATTATTCCATTAAAATCGTGGTTAATGTTAGAAATATTTCCCATATTCATCTATATATCAACATCAAACTTATATATTTATTTAATATTTACAGTGAGATATGGTTGAACACTCAATTGAGAAAGATAATATATCTACACATCCATCATGATTTCCATATATGTCCTTTTAAAATCAATAAATATTCAATATTTTTTATCCTTATTATATATAAACTAACATGATCCTTTCGACTTAGAGCATCGACCACTTTCTTCACTTTCCTATGGAGGTAATGTATTGAGTATCAATAATATTTAATTAGATCCATCCATCTTATATGGAGTAAATTAATCTCTTTCTATGTGAAAATTCACTTTAATCTTTCACGATCAATATATATATATATAACATATTTCTACATAAATATAATGCCTCCATATCTTTATTGTCAACATTACAAATGAAAACTCCAAATCTTGAGTTGGGAAATTTTTCTCAGAAACATTTAATTTTGGCTAAAGAAAAATCTATCACCATGTCATTATTCACGAGAATAAATCAAAATAACATGTTTGATTCATCCTTATAGATTATAATCCCTTCTCCCTTATTAGGCAAAATAAAAATAGGCGTAGTGACTAACCATATATTCAATTCCTTGAAATTTTCTTTACATTCATATATTCATAGAAACTTGGATCCTTATAGAGTTAACACGGTGAGTATATTTGAAATCAAAGAAAAAAATCTCCCCAAAGAATCTATAGTATGCAGCCAAACCAAGAAAACATCATTACTCAGTTACAGTGGTTGGTATGGGTAACATTCAAAAACATATGTCTTTGAAGGATATAATGATATATCATCAGTTGAGATTATATGACCCATGAATGGAACCTTCAAAATCAAAATTTTACACTTTATATTTTTTTTAAAATCTTTTCCTTTATTTGGGTATTCTAAAAAATCCTCAAAAGATCTCCATGATCTTACATTCTCTTTGAATATGTTAGAATATCATCAATAAATACTACCAAAAATTGATCAAGTTAATCTCTAAATACATTATTCCATAAATCCATGAAGATAAAGGATGAAATATTAAGATCAAATGGGATAACTATATATTAATTGTCTATATTAAATGTAAAAAATGTTTAATTAGGTATATCTTCATTAATGATACTCAATTGAGGATGTCCAAAAAAAGTTCAATCTTGCAAAAGTATTTTACTCCATGTATTTGATAAAAAATTCATTAAAATGTATTAGAGGATACTTTTTCTTGATATTGGTCTTGTTACGTTCCCAATAATCACTGAGGAGTCACATGGATCTTTATTTCTTCACAAAAAATATAAAATGTGAACCCAATGGAGAAACACACAGCCGAATGAGAATTAGGTTACAATATTCGTAGAGTTTCGTCTTTAATTCCCAAACCTTAATCAATTATATTATATAAAAAGTGTTTGAAAGATGATGTACAACTACGTATGATTTATATTAGAAAATTAACTTCATTACATAGGGGAGGATCGAGAAATTATTTTGGAAAGGAATTGAGAAAATTCTCCAAAATAGAAATATTTTTGATATTATGTTTCTCCCCTACCATCTAAGATAAATTACCCTTTTCTACAGGATTACAAACCCATAAATTTGATTTTATTTCCATATAAAGATCATATGTAACATCAAAATGATAGTTGATAATGAATTTTTCCATAATATCAAACATTAATTTAAGTCCTTAATAATTGATGTAGGATTTATTTAGAGAAATATAATCCATTACTAATGTAAAATTAAACCTAACTAGAGTGAGAATAATAATATTTTCATGAGTGACATTAGCAAAAAAAATCAACCAAAGAAGAATAATGGACTTTGGATGCAATCATTATACCGTTAGGGATTTTTATTACTAGTTATATATCTTATCATTAAGGTGGTAATTTAATTCCCATATAATATTCCATTATAATAAAATAGTTTATTGATATAGAATCAAATAATATTTCAGAAATTATAGAGGGGATGATAAATATACATTTCACATCATTATTATCACAACTTTAATTTGAAATAGCGATCAAAAGATATTTACCATATTATGTCATCTGAAGAGGATATTGATGATGATCATCATCATTAAACATAATATTTGGGCACTGATTACCATAATTCCCATACATCTATCATTTTAAAAACATTATTTTGGGTGTATCATTATGTAGAGATTTATCTTTATTCAAATCATTATAAAACAATATCACAAAACTTCAGCATTCAGTCACTCAATGTCCTTTAGTTCCACACATAAATCATTTTTTAGCCCCCTAAATTTAATTTCCTCTATCTTTCTATACAAATATAGAGAAAATTTTATGTATCAACTTTTTCGATACGTGGTTTTTATAATTTCTTTTAAATTACACCATTATTTTTTTAAACCATTTTATTGATGGCTAACTCCAATATCTATTTCCACCTTGTTATAACCTAAAACTATTTATTCATATCTTTTAAATTCTCTTAATATTAACACCCTTTTGAGACTTTTTTTAGGCCACTAATAAATCAATTAACCTTACTTTAAGGTAAGATGATAATAATAGAAGCATACCTTGAATATATTGTAAAATTTTCCTCATAGGTAATAAATGATTCATTATCCTTGTTCTTTAGCTCACTAAATTCCTTATATATTTTTTAATGAATAATTATAAGAAATATATTACTGTAAAATAAAATCTTAAATTAATCTCGCAGCATGGATTCAATTTTGTTATGTTACATTTTTAATTTATATGAGTATATTATTGATTTACTTCCCCTATCTAATGATAAATAACAAAAATAAAATTTTCATGTTCTAAACACTAAAGAAGGTTTATGTTTCATCATCAAGGCCTTTGTTTCCTCATACAGGATTCAATAGAATTTTATTCTATACTATGCTCATTTGTAAGCTTGGCATGATTGATTTCTTTATAATGTTTTGTAATCATAGAAATAATATTTTTGTTTCCATCACACAAGAATTTTTCTTTCTCAGGTAGAAAATAATTTAATTTTACTTCAGATTCATTATTAAAATTATTCTTTCAAGTTATAGCCATCGACTAGTACCCAAAAATCATATATTGAACTACAATAATCATAATAGGAAACCACGTACTAAAAAAAATATTTATATGATGTATAAATCCTAACTCCTTTTCATCTAATGACACATTAAGTTTAACATAGTTCATCCCTCGCCATCACAAAAACAATAAGATGTTATCCTCTACTTATACTTATCCCTATGGTTCTTATTAAATTTTTATCATCCTAGTTTCCAAAAATAAATTGAACCTTGATCGGATACCAACTACAATTACCCACACTTTTCATACCTAAATATTACTTCTTAATTGATAAATATTAATTTCATAACATAATAATCCACCTCATAAATAGTTTAGTCCAATGAATTAGGAATTAAATATACATAAAAAACCACATTAAAAATGAACTGCATCATGTCCCACTTAGTTTATCATAAATAGAACTTTTCTTAGACATATTATGCATAATACCATACTCCATAATCTGGTAAAAGAAAAAATAGCAAATGACAAGCTCTAATTCTTAATAAGGGTAAAATAAAAAGATATTTATCATCTAATATGAAAAACTAGAGATTAATGGTATGTGAATATGAGCATAACATTTGAAAACCATGACCTACATATCATTGGTTATAATATTGGGTTAGGGAAAAAACCATGGTAGTTCATAATACATGTATCATAATAGAAGAAAATAATATGATCCATAAGATCATAAAAATGGTATAACAAATGGAATTGTAGAATACACATATGGATAGAATTCCTTTTTTCAGGGATACCTACCAATACATTCATAATATGTTAGGCTTGGGTTAACCACCCATGTACCCACTTTGGTCTTGGGATAACCTTCCTTGTAATGAATTTTGATATTCAGATATCCTCCCATACATCCTTTAATATCATTGATCATTAATCATTACCCAATACATATACGAAATATATAGGCCCCACCAGTGATATTATTATATTCAGACATATATATTCCAGTAGATCATATCACATTAGAACCAAATAAATAAAATGGTTTTCATAAACATGTCAAAATTTCATCATAGAATAACCCATATAAAAATAAACATGTTTCATATACACCATATTATCTTAAACCATCCATAAGAAAAGTAAGGATGGTATACATGGATCATATTATTAGTAAAGAATAAAGAACATTGACATTTTTTATTGTTATTGAATACAAATATCAATAAAAATTTGTGAAGAAAATGAACATTCCATTTTCAAATAAATATATTAAAATCTAAAAATTTCCAAACAATTATCGAAGACATTTTCATTGAAAATAACAATAGAACATTTAACGTAATATTGAAAACTTTGAGCATCCGTGATGGTAGGAAATTACAATCATTTCTAATAAGTTAATAACCATTAATTTTAAACTTTTTAGAAAATCATAAGAAGATTCCTTTAAAACTGTTTTGTAAAAAAACCATAAACTTTTAAAAATTAATTTAAAAAATTATAAGACAACAATAACACCCTTATTAATAAATTTTAGAAAACATGCATATGGAATGAAATGTTTTTTCTATTGAAAGAGATAAATGAATTTGAATTTCCCTAAAAATATATTTTAGGCCTCTTAAGTACATATGTAGAGGATAATGAAATGAAAAAAAATTATTTACATGAAATTACTATATGGTAAGATTTTTTTGAGTCTCTTGAAATGTAGATCAAATTGTTTCATCATTGGAAACATAATCAAAAATGATCTCGATAAAAAATGGAATTATATCATATAACCATTACTAATTCGGTATCCTTTGAATCATAATACTAATGAAATAAGGAACATTAGTAGGATATGTAAATCTAATAGTTTTCATGGTAAATAAAAAAATAAATTCATGCAATTAATATACACCACAAAAAGAAATTAGTGGTATATATGGAATGTACCCCATAGAAATAAAAGTGAGACAAACATCAATTCCATGAATTCCAATTATACCTATGAAACCCTAACATCCTTTATAAAAATTTTAAAATTAATATAATTATTTATTATGATCATATATATACTTATAATATCATATTTATCCATTATATATTTATTTATATTCATTCATTAAAGGGATAGAAAAAAATGACTTACATAGTTCATGGAGACGGTAGAAAATATGTATACATGAATAGTATTTTTGTTTTTTAACGATGGATGGAAAGATATATAGATAATAAAAAACCATTTAAAAAATTATTATATCATATATTTCATATTTATTCATTATATGCATCCTTAATACCATCCATGTAAAATGGAAATGAAAAATGAATCATAGTGCTTCGTGGAGTTGGTAGTCCACACATATGCATGAACGACATTATATTTTTCCAATGGTTTAAAAGGAGAGATGATATATGTGATATTATCATTATAGAATTATTATTATTTCATAATTATCATATAAAAATAACAAACCCATCGTAATACCAAACCATAAAATTTGGTGATGAAAAATCAAGTGTATTACTATGTGGAGATAACAAGTCATACGTTTGCATGTGGGATACATTCAGTTCCCATTTGACAGAAATTGGATAATAATTGTGATTTAATCATTATAATGAAAATTATATTAATTGAGGACACTAAAGTTACTATTATATGAATAATATAACATATTTATAGGATGCGAACAACAATTAAAAAGGAAGTGATTGGTAAAGGTGATTACCTCATATTTGAAATAAACCCTTTTGATTTCATATTAATGGAATAGGGATGATATTTTGGGAATAATAGAGCCTCTATGATATTTCATAGAAAATGGGGAAGATAATGATTTATATTTTTGTCAATATATAAGGTTTAATGTGGTGTGATGAAGAAAAGGACATGCGCCCTTTTGTAATTGAGGGGAGTGACACTCTTGGAATCTCATAAAATTCTAGATTAATATTGTATAATTTTTATTCCAAAATGGATAAAAATTGAAAATATTAAAAAATAAAATGAGGGTTAATCAAATTAGTCTCATTAAGTATAATTTTTCAAATTTTGGGTCACATTTTTGACTTATATTTTTTTAACCCTTCGACAACTCATTTGATAGTTTCAGTAAAATTATTGTAATCTGAACATTAATGGATAATAATTTGATGATAAAATGAAAAACAACCAATAAATTTACAATGTTTGATGTTTAAATTTATATCCCATTCATGTGTCTATTTTAAATATTTTTATTAATTTTATATCATTTATTTAATTATTATTTAATAAAAAAATATCATTAATGTCATTTTTAACACTATTTATTTAGTTTGACACTAAATACCTCAAGAAAAAGTGGTAATTTGAATATAATTTTTTAAAATAACAAAAATATTTGACATTAATATGAAAAATTATTTTATAAGATCATATCACTCATATTATATTTATTTGAATATTTTTAATAACATTAATTTGATATTTTCAGTAATTGAATAATTACTGCATCAATATTTTGTATGTATTTCTGGTAATTAATTAATCAATATAAACTACAATGATGAAAATAAATCATTTATATATAGAATTAATATTTATATTTAAACATATCTTCAATTTATCTCCTTGTAAAAAATACTATAGTTATTAAAAATAAGAGCTTGACTTTCTTAACTTTTCTTTGAGTAAAATATTATAAAATTAATTATCATGTCCATATAGAAAAAGTTTATATATTAAATATTTGGATGCTTTTTGATGGTTTATATTCATCCAATAAAATTTTGGAGCATTTTAGTGATACTTTATAGTCCGTAGGATATAATGTTTATTTTTAATTAACCTATTTTACCTTTATCATGGTAATAAAATTAATACTCTTAATTTCCATAACATTCAAAAATAATAGAGAAATATTTACAAAATATGGATATAATAATTCCAATTATTGATTTAAATTTATAAAATTCAATACCTATAATCAACCAAAAATTATTTTAAAATAAGTTCACATCAAGTGATGAGAACAACCTTTTAGATAAATTTATTTTTAAGTATTACACTATATTTTATTATTATTTCATGACTAGAAACTTTTAGAGGAATGTAAATTTATTTATTAAACTTATAATATATAAATACTATTAAAACCATTCTCCTAATTTTATTTATTTAAATTATTACGATAAAATGTGATTATGTGCATAAAATCATTTTTCTACAAAAATAACACTTTTACTTTCGAATAATTTTACTTCTATTTCTTATCATTTTGTAACTATTGAATTTATTTTATACAGGTATAAACAATAAATGTTTCATTATTTATTTAGTACTATTCATACCCACCAATCTAATGGCTAGGATAAAAATGTATCAAAATAATATTTTAATAGTATATCATGTATCATTAAAACTCGGCGTTGCATGTAGAAAAATCTGTCAAAGAAATTAAATTCATTTTATTTTTTTTCTTAAAATATTATGTTGTTACAAGTATAAAAATGTTGGACTGTGTGACCATAACACTATGTAGGTTCAGTCTATATGAGACCACCTATATGACCAACACCTAATGTCGGTCCGATCTATGTGGGCACCCCCTATGAAAACAACACCTATCATGGGTCTTGTTACACGAGTCCACCTACATGACCAACACTCACGCAAGTCTAGTTTTCATGAAAAGAATATGTATACTTCTTTAATGATGTGAACATTTCTCATAGGGTCCTAATTTTTCCTATGAATAGTAATCTTGGACTCCCCATTTGAGAAGGGATACAGGATGATGAAGATTCAACTAAATGCTTTTCTCTACCAAGTCCACCCTAAGTTCTCAAAAACCCTCAGGTAACATCCCAAGAATACAAAAAATTATTTAATATGAATTAGTGAAGGTACTAGAGTTCCTTAATGGTCTAAAACACCGTGAAATTATGGGAGGACCCACCCCTTGTCCAAAAACCCCATGGAAGAGGGCCTTTCGTTGGCTCAAAACATTAGTTCCACTCTTCCAGGATAACAATTAGAGTTCCATAGAATTAATATCAAGGTCTCATTATAGTGTTTCTACGTAGGTTTTTCTTCCGCAAGAATTATGATCCAAGATCACCCATGTAGAACATTAAAAAGGTACCACTAGCATCACATAAGTTTCACTTTGGGAAGTACCTTCATGTTCTCCCTTGTAGCATATGGTCAATGTAACTCCAAGTTCACTAAAGTGGAACCTAGGTGAGATACCACCCAGATCACCCAGGAATCACCAAGGTCGGGTCAAATCCATACCATCTAGGTATCACATGAATGGAAAACTATTTAACTCACCAAAGAATCACCTTGGTGGGTCCCCCACTATGTACACTCTTATACCACCAATGACATGGTACTCCTTTCCCTGAGAATACCACTTATATTATGGCCCATGAATTTCATGCAGGATAGTTACTACCTTTCATACCCTATCCCACATTCACCCATAGACAATAGAGATTTTGCGGAGTTCTGGATCATCCACTTCCCCATTTTTATCACACTGATAAAGACTAACTTTGGATTGGATTGTAGTGGTTATCATGTCATTAGTATGATGAAATATTCAAATTTCTTTTCCTTCTTATGTGTAAACCCAAACCCTTCCAGACTATGTAGTATTTGATTCCCAACCACATTGGATGAATAAAAAGGATCCTTAGGCTTCAAACCAAACAATTTAAATCCCACCTAATCATCTCTAGGCCATATTCATAATAGGATCATACCCACCCAAGAGAGACATATTCCATCTAGATCCATTTAATAATAATCCTTAATAAACCATGTTCTCGGTAAGGCCACACGGTACCTAAAATTTTATACTTTTTCCAGGAAGAATCATATTATCCTCCATATTCTTGATTTGAATCATTAGCACATGTCCATATTCCCTACAAGATACACCATATAGGGCCGCTCATGTGTAAGTTGAACACCATCCTTGAATATGGGAATTTCTCCTAGATATCCAAGTCACATGAAATTAAAAGGCATAGTGTCATCACATTCAAATGAACTAAGGTATGATGTTTCTCATTAGGTGGCACCAAACTACTTGGGATATGATTTCTCTCTTGAGGATTCATAGAAAACCCCTATCATGGGCCAAATACCAACATCCAAATAACTATGTTCACCCTAAATGATGATAAATTTTAGAGTACCCTGTTGTATGGAACAAAACCAGTATCACAAAATAACAAATATAACCAAGATGGGGATCCAATGATACATACAGATGGTCCCATAAATGGAGATACTTCGATATATACTGATGGATCAGTTGATGGAGAACCTTAGAGACATACAAATGGGTTCAAATTGTCACATGTGAATGATTTATTCTTTATATAGTATAGACCAGTCTTATACCAGGGATTTGGGAAGGATTCATGAGAATATAATAAATCTATAAGAGACTCCCAATGTAGGAAATAATTCCCCACAAAAGGTTGTGATGATCCCAACCTCTCATCCTCTTGACCAATGTGATTTTTATGGTTCATTGGAAAAAATAAATGATCATATGCCTTTGGGATGTAGGTTCATAATCCATCATGGATGTGGGAACCATTGGGGGTTTCTAGTTCTATGAAAATTCAAATTTTGAAAACGACCCCACAAATTAGGCACAAAACATCGACACCACATGTGTCTTTCTAATACATGAAGTGATTTATTGTAATGAATAAATTATTAAATAAGGTAATGAATAAAATAATATTTTACATGAAAAACCCCATATCTTATAGGCTTTGGATTCACAATTAACCATCACAAAATCCCTCCAAGACGGTTATAAATAAATATTTACATTACCATACCCTTTTTGGGTTAAATTATTTATCTAGAACTAATTATTTTTTTCAATGATTACATCAAATTATTCTACTTTTTGATGTAATATTGATAAAATATGCACCCGTAAAAAATTAGATGTATACATGAATGTCGATAAGGTATGAAAATCACACATCATGATACGATTGACCGACAACACATGGGGAAAGGTGATCCAAACAGGACCCACTGTGACTTTAAGCCAAATATAAACATCCTCCCATTATTCCATCAACACTATGGGTATCTATGTAATAGAAAAAATGAAAAATAGTGATGGATACAATAAATTTTTAAGACAAAAACCTTCCAAATTTTTTTATCATTGTTAAGATAAAGTAATGACATCATTAATATATCATTGAAAATTAAAATAATATTATATAATTAAAATAATTCATTAAATTTAATTGTTATTTATAAACATAATTAAAATAAATTGTAATTAGTCAACAAATGACATTACAATACATAAAAATAAAGTTAAATAATAACATAATTTTAAAATGATATTATTTTTAGAAGTAATCCTATTTAAATAATGATACATAACATATGATAAAGTCATTATATATTAACCCATAATATTTTCCCCCATTAAATGACTTGAAAATTTATAATAATAGTTCTTCCCAATCATATATTTTAATATTCATATTTATCTCTCATCCCTTATATTTTCAATTAAGTCTCTTATTGATCAATAATTTTTCTTTTTTAGTTTGAATTAATTTTAATTTTCCCCAATGGTTGAATCAATTTTTTCTATATCCCTTTATTTTTTCCACATTGTAATCAATATTATTATTATTATTATTAAATATATAAATTTCAAAAATATAAATAATATAATTATTTTGAACTATTTTATATTTTTGTTAGTAAATAATAATTCCAATTTTTATATCATCATCATTATCAAAATAATCATCATTATCATATTTTCTTTGGTGTGGGAGTGGTTTGAGTTTAGGTGGGGGGAGGGGTAGGTTATGGGGTCAAGTCCCCAGCCATGCACATCTTCTTTCATTTCAGTTGTTTACAACTAAGTCAATTTAATATATATGGATTATTATTATTATTATTATTTCTACTATTATTGTAGGCCCTATATTAGTGTGGTGCGAGTAAGGGTTGGGGCGGAAGGGGGATGATCATAGGGTTATTTAGTTGGGCCATCAGGTTTGTTATATTATGTTGTGTTTAAAAGGCCAGCCTTAATATTTATGATTAGGATTATTATATTTTATCATTAAAATAAAAATAGGTTAATATTCATTAATTATTTATATAAAAAGATCATTTTTATGTGTATTTTTTGGTTAAGTGATTAAATACTTTTGAAATTAATTTTTAATTGTACATAGAGTTAAAAATGTTCTTGCGGTATTTTTTATTTTTTTTTGGAAACATTATATTCCTTTTTAGGCATTTTTGTATAGATTTTTTTAAGAATTATTAAAATCCCCAAATAATTTTCTGTTATTATTTTTTTGGTCATGATTTTAATTGTTATTTTTTGATATTTTTTATTGGATTGGGATTATAGTTGAATCCATTATTGTAACCTTTTTCTTTGGAATTAATAAAAATATAACACTAATAAAATTTACAATTATGTATATATATATGAAACAATTTATATATAAATTTTTTATACATTTTTATAAGTATTAAATTTTAATGAATGTATACATTTAATAGTTTTATTAGACTTTCCATATTTAATCTTAGAAATATATTGGATTTATGAGTTTCAAAATAATATGACCTATCTATTAGATATTAGGTGTGCCTGTATGTGGGTGCATATATATATATATATATAAAGAATCTATAATATATCATATTTTATTAATTTTTCATACACTATTTTTATAAATATATTATGTATATTACTATATTTTTTACATTTTTTTATTTAATATACATGATTATGTAAATTTATATATTAATTTTAGTTTATATATAAATATATTTTTAATAAAATAAATAATTTTATAATAAAATATAAAAAATATTTTCTCTGGTAATAATATATTATTTTCCTAATTTCAGACATTTTATTTTATTGGAATATAAAATTTATCTCCTTCTAGAACATAAGTAAATTATTTATAAAAATGATATAACTTTATTAATTTAATGAACATTGTAACTTATTTTTTTTTAATATTATATAAATTTTTATATTTATGTTTCATACATGTGTAATATATATGCTGTAGTATTTTTGTATTTACTATATTTATAAAAATATTAGTAAATATATAGTATATAAAAGTTAAATAAATATTTTTTATATTTCATTCTTTTGTACACTTAAATTTTAATTTTAATTATATAAAATTAATTATTTAATAAAATAAAACTAATAAAATTAATAAAAAATGCAGATGTATACACTTATGTTGCCCACTCCATAAATGAAAATTCTCCATATCTGCATTATTTATATCATTTATATAGTTTTAGGTGTTGGTATATTCACACACAATATTTCATGTTTACATATTTATTTACACATATATATTTAATGAAAAAAAAGAAATGTAAAATTTAAAGTTACATAACCTTTTCTATGAATGAGTAAAACCTCATGCTCTTTTTTTCACTTACACGCATATAAAAATAAAAATAATATAATATATTTATTAATTTTTTAAATAATAATTATCACAAGACAAATTTCTATTACTCATAAAATTTTATTATGTAGTAGAGACAATGGTGTGGTAAATGTTTTATGATATGACTAATCATACACTATGACTCTCATGGGTAGTGGCACCATACTATACCCTTATATCATATAGTATGTTATACCCAAAAATTAATGCATTCCATACTCAAAAACTAGTTTTATTGTACCGTACAATATAAATTATATATATATTAAATATATACATGCATTAGAGATATCCCACTTACACTAAAGCTTAAAATTTGTATATGTCATCTTAATCTATTTTGTGTGATATAAAAATAATTATGAAATAATATCTTAAGAATTATTATATATCATCCAAAACACTTTGGGAAATCTATCATCAGCTTCACATTGTATTATACCATATGAAATACCTAGTGAAATCGCATTTGAAACAAATTTTATTTTATTCCAAAATACATTTATGGAAACTATTTGAATCATACTCAACTATCAATAATTAACCAAAATGTATGCCCACATACCTTTATAGTTTTGACAAAAAAGAATTATCCATAAATGTAATTATAGTGTTTTCACCCTCAAGTAATCTATGTTACTCATGATAAAAAGGGATCTGACATGAACTTCATCAAACACATGTATCTTTATACTTGTTTCTACTATTTGAATAACATGTTAGCATGTATTTTTATACAATCCCTTTTTCGAAGGCACTGAGTGAACCTGGGATAAGAAGTATGACAGTCCCATATTTCATACTCATAAATTTTGAATTCTCCATATATAGACGCGCCTAGTCAATGAATACATCATATGTCCTACACTTGTATAGATGAACACATAACTTATCCATCACTTGAATAGATATGTAAATAATCATTAATATCAAGGTTAAAATGATCTTTTACTCATCCTATCCAATCAAAGGCATGAATTCCATATATTTCATATAAGAGATCAAATCTAATCATAGTTTATCTCAAACTGAAAACATAATCATCAATATACCCAATATCCCCCTAATTGTCTAAGCCCCAAGGATTATGTTATAATGATTTGAAAGAATAAATTTGTCATTATAATTATATCTCCAAATGATAGTCATGGGGACTCCAAATATGTTCCATAGATCCCTAGTATATCAAATACACAGTATTCCACTATTTGGCATACTTAGAGGGATATGCATTGCACAAAAAACCCTCTTTATACCTCATGAGCATATTTTATATCCTCTTGCATGAATTATGCTCATTGTAACCATAACATTATTAAAACCCTATAATACTCCAAGATTAAAATTGATTGAGGGAAACTAAAATATGTAATTTGAGAGGTCATTTATCATTACAATTTCATGAAATATAGATTAATATATAAATATTTTCACCCAATGTGAATGAATAAAATTTTGGAGATTTAATTTTATATGACATGACAAATTTTAAATTCATAAACAGTAACACCCCAAGTATTTCTAAAAAATAAATATAAATGCATGGAACTTTGTTTTAAATAGATATTTTTAATTAGCCTTTAAAACATAACTTTTCTACTTCTATGTTCTGAATTTCAAGAAACGGTCATCTATATTTGTATTCAGTATTTTATTTAGAGTCTATTGGAACCAACTTGTTTTTTGGTGAATAGTAACATACCATTATGAATAGTAATATGAATAGTGATATGACCCTAATGAATAGTAAATTTTATTTTTATTTTATTTTATTAAGGATTTAAGATAATAGAATATAGGTTAATTTTTCATTGTGATATAGATGTAGTTACAGAATTAGAATTGTTAATTTTTGAAAAAGTATGATTTTATTTAAAAATTAAATTAATAATATTTAGAAACTTATTTTAAAAAAATGGAATTTATTTTTGAAATGAACACATCGATAAATGGTTAGGGTGAATTTTGAGAATTTTTCTGAAACAGTTGATTTTTCGGTGAATAGTAAAAAAATACAGATTTTTGTTTTAGAGTATTAATGACATCATTAATGATATAATAATGATGTCATAAATGTGGTCGACTTTTTTATAGTTAAATAATATGTGAGGTGTCCCAAGTGGCTTATACCATGGGCAAATACCATGGGCAAGCCCATGGTTTTGTAAATACCACTCATGAGATGTCCCTTTAAAATGATTAAAATAATCCCTCACTTTTCCTATAAATACCAACTCTTCCCTTTATTAAATTAATTCCCAATTCTCCCTCAATGAAGATATGGCCTACTTACCTTCATATTAGTCCTCCCAAGGTTTCATCAAGCCCCCAAGGTCCCAAACTTTAAGTTCTAAGGGTTACTCTACAAGGTAAGAAAATTATCAATTTCTTTCTTTTTCCTTGCAAATTCTCTTTTATGTGGTATAATTTTCAAGTTTCCATACCATGTTCTTATTTTCTTCTTTTTATTGATATACTATATATTATAATTCATGTATATATGGGTGAACCCTATCCAATATTTTTTTTTAATATTTTCTAAAACCATGTTGTGGTGTCTTTAGGCTGCCGAATTTTTATAAGAGATTTCTCACTTTTTCTTTTATTTTGAGTTCCTTGCTTATTCTTTATTCATTTATCCTTACCCAAGATTCATGAAATCTCCAAAAATAATGTATAATCTGTGTTTTATCATGTTTATGAAAAATTACTCATCATTATTCTTCTCCTCTCCCACTTATTTAAAGAATAAAAACATTGTCTGTTTGTGTCGAATTATCGACATCGTGGACGATGTGATTTCAATTTCTATTAATTATTTCAAGTCTGGTCATGAAATCGTGTATATGGTTGAACCAGGTTTTAATATATGTTTTATGACTCACCCATTGTTCTGTAATTCTTTTCTACTCATGGTTCTAATTTATAACACAAAACAAGGTTGTTATTATCAAAGAACCACTAAAAGGATCTAAACGAACATCATTTATGTTCTAAATTATGAATCATACTCATGTAATAATTCAAAATTATAAATTGAATAATTTATGTAACTGGTTATATAAAAATACTACTCCATTGAAATTCTGTAGTTTCACTTCCAATCGACAGGAATGTCCACCATGAAACAATCATAGAAATCATGTAAAGAATTCAACCAAAAAGACTGCAAGGGGAAAAATACTAACAATTAAGGGTGAAATGTTGTTATTAAATGATCATATAAGATGTTATAAACATGAACATGTTTCATTAAAATATTAATAACACTCTTTTAACCATTATCCAGGAGGTTTAAACAAGTTGGAAGTAAGACAAACACGAGGTAAGGGAATTCTTAACCCGATTCCATTATTTGGCTTTACCATCTACTTCATTATTTATGTAATATATAAATTGTTTGAGTGATGGGTTCTGTTTATATTATGTTTTATTATTTTTATTTATAGAATATATACATACTCCATCCACTCTATTAAGTCTCTCTCTAATTGAATAATATTTATAAGGGGATTTTCATTAAAAATCCTCTTTTTAAATTCTGTTTTACAAAATTCAAAAGTAATGTCTTTATGCTATTATTCATGTTTTATGGTTATGTTTTGGTTCTTGGGAATTTATTATAATGATGGTGGGAACTATATCTCCCTCCAATGAAATGGGTATGTGTATTTTGGAGGTCGACCGTATGGTTACTCCAAGTGTAACTGCGATGGTTACACAAAGTAAGGTAGCCATGAGGGTTACAGATTATAAGGTAGCCAAGAATGGTTACAAGATTATATAAGTAATACCCCAAGATACCTCTATGATTAAATTAATGTTCTCATGTTTAGTTTGGATCTTGAGTGAATCTCATGTTACAAAAATTATGTTTATATGAGTGACAAGCATGTCTTTTGAAAAAAATTTCATATGTTATGAGTATTCATGGACTATTGTGCTCTTTCCTTCCTTTTTCATTCCTTACTGATATTTTGTGATCATCCCAAGTTTTTAAATGGGTTTTTTTCACAGGTTAATGTATGTGTAATAGAAGGAAGCAAGACACGTTAAATGTTGAAGAATTGTCAAGGAATCTTGTTTTAAGTTTTACTATTTTATATTTTGAAAAAAATGGAAACTGTTTTTATGGTATCCACTCTGAAATAATGTGTAATATTATTAATGTTTTGTCCTAATTATATAAATATATAAACATGAAAAGATCCTCAATGCTAAAGGAAGTTTTTTCCTGACTAAATTCTAGGTTATGTATGTAATAAGGACGAGTCCTTATAGTTGGTATCAGAGTATGGTTTAGATAACTTTAGGGTTTAGGGTGACGTTAATAGAATAACATAAATGATTTTTTACTCTATGTTTAATTTGAAATGTTATAGAATTTAAATATTACCATGTTGCTTTATCTAAAACATGTTTGTTCAGAATGGTTTTCCACATATGGAACATGGATGCTGAAGAGGAGAGGCACCGACAGAATGGCATCCTTCTAGAACTACAGCCCGTAATGGTAGGCATTGGAACTGAGAAGTTTGTGACAGTAATGGCTCAGCTAACGTAGGAAATAAATGGTGGTGGAATCCATGAAAGAGAACTAATATAGGTACTGTAATAGAACATGACAGTAGTGGAACATTTTACGAGAGAACATCATCCTGCATTCAATGGATCTTCTGACCTAGTAGCAGCTGAAGGTTGGATCAAATCCCTTGAAAAGATATTCGATGATATGGGATGGTTGGACAATCAAAAGGTAAGTCTTTCCATTTATCATTTTGAAGGGCAAAATGATTAGTGGTGGTCAATTATAAGTAATATCAGGGGCATAAATTCCTTAGAGTGGGATGAATTTAAAAGTCTTTTCATTGAAAAATATTTTCCTAAGGTGGTGCGGTTAAGAATGGAGAAGAAATTCCTTGAATTGAACAGAAGGTGGAAGATTCAGTGGCTGTGTATGAAGCGAACTTCACCCGACTGGCGAGGTATGCTCCAAATCATATTCTGGATCCTGATAGAAAAATCAACCACTTTTACTCAGGATTGAATCCAAGGTCTCGAAGGGAGATGGACCCTCGTGAATTGAAATTTTATGAGAAACTTGTCTGATGTGTTGAGAGGGTAGAGTTGGAGTTTGCTGATGATCACGTGCATTTTGGAAATAAAGAAAAGAAGAGGTCCAGTTGGCAAGCAATGAGTAAGAATCAACCAAACAAATCTGATGGTAAGAAAATCCAATTTACCATTTGTGAAAAGTGTGGCAAGAAACACCTTGGTGAATGTATTAGAAAAACTGGGAAGTGTTTTAAATGTGGTAAGTTTGGACATATGGCCCGAGATTGCAATGAAAATGATCCTAAGAATAATCCTGATAAGAAAACTGCAAAGTGTTTTAAATGTGGTGAGATGGGTCCCTATGCAAATGTCTGCCCGAGAGAGATCCGAATGATGCAAAGAAGACAGACTACAAGAAGAAAGGTGTATTGAGATCATTTAAAACTATGTCAGCAGATGTCAGGCCATGCAATGAAGTTGTACCAGGTACTTTGTTTGTTCACTCATATTTTGCTAAAGTTTTTTTTTATACGGGGTCTACAAATTCCTTCATCTCTGAGAAATTGTTTGTTAAATTGGAAATATCACCTCAACAAATGAGACCTGAACTTGTTGTTAAAACACCAGGGGGATATGTTATAGCAAAGAGGAATTATAAGAATCCTTTTATTGTGTTATGTGGAAAGACTTTACTGGCAAAACATGTTGTTTTACCCTTAGTCAAGTTTAATGTTATTTTGGGGATGGACTGGCATTCTGATTATCATGCTAAGATTGACTGTAGAGCTAAAGAAGTTGTTTTTTAGAAAGAGTTTCAATTTGCATACAAGAATGAAACCATACAATTGATAACATATCAGGAAGCTGAGAAACTATTGAAAGATGGAAATGAACGTTATCATTCTCATATTTTTGAAAACAAGGGAACTATTAAAATTGATGATGCGCTAGTGGTAAATTAATACCTTTATGTTTTTCCTGATGATTTACCCGGTGTCATACCTGATCGAGAAGTCGAATTCACAATTGACTTAGTTCCGGATGCTAAGCCAATTTCAAAACCCCATATCTTATGGCTCCAATAGAACTTATTTAATTGAAAAATCAGTTGTAGGATTTTCTTGAAAATGGCTTCATTCGTCCTAGCACTTCACCATAGGGAGCCCCTGTTTTGTTTGTTAAAAATAATGATGGTTCTATGAGACTTTTCAATGATTATATAGCTTTAATTAACATAACTATTAAAAACAAGTATCATTTGCCTCATATTGGTGACTTGTTTGATGAGCTCCAGGGAGATTAGTACTTTTCCAAGATTGACTTGAGATCTCGATAGCATCAGCTGATGGTGAAGGATCATGACATCCCGAAAGTATCCTTTCGTACAAGATATGGGCATTATGAATTTATTGTTATTCCGTTTGGATTAACTAATTCACCTGCTATATTCATGAATCTTATGAATAGAGTATTTCATGTGTTCTGGTATATGTTTGTGGTAGTATTTGTTTATGACATTCTAGTATTTTCTAAAAATAAGGAGGAGCATGAAAAACAACTAAGGGGTTTTTTGAGAAATTTAAAAGAAAAGAAACTGTATGGAAAATTCTGCAAGTGTGATTTTTGGTTTCAATAGATTTATTTTCTTGGGAACATTGTAAATAAGGATGGAATAACAGTTGATCTTGCCAAAACAAAAGTAGTTGACTAATGGAAAATACCCACAAATGTTACAGAGATTCGTAGTTTTTTGGGCTTAGCATGTTATTACCGACGGTTTTTTAGGAACTTTTCACGGTTATCTAGCCCGATAACTAAGTTAACGTGGAAAGGGGTTAAATTTTTTTTGGACAAAGGAATGTGATGTTTGTTTTCAGGAAATAAAGAAGAGATTGGTGAATGCTCTAGTTTTGTCCTTACCTTACCGAAATGGTGAGTTTTTCATCTACAGTATTTCTTATTTGAATGGACTTGGTTGTGTTTTGATGCAGAATGATCAGGTAATTGCCTATGCTTTGAGAAAACATAAACCACAAGAGCTAAATTATCCCACACAGGATTTGGAATAGGTAGTTGTGGTTTTTGCTTTGAAAATTTGGAGGCATCATCTATACGGAACCAAATGCAAAATATATACTGACCATAAAAGTTTAAAGTATATATTCACTTAGAAGGAATTAAACATGAGGCAGAGAAGATGGCTAGAATTGAAAAAAGATTATGACTACACGATCAATTACCATCCTAGAAAAGAAAACAAAGTGGCAGATTCCTTAAGTCGGAAACATCATGAATCATTAACTATGCTACGTTTGGAACATGATCCCTTGATTAATTAATTTAAGAATTTTGGATTTGAAGTTGTTGGTGCAGGGAATACATCTGTTTTGTTTCAGGTTTCAGTGCAGTCTTTGTTGTCAGACAGAATTAAGAAAGCGCAGAAGGAAGACCGTGAGCTATAGAAAAAGGTGGAATTGGTTAAAATGGGTAAGTTTTCAGAAATTAATCTTGATAAAGATTGTGTTTTAAGATTTGAAAAAAGGTTGCGTGTGCCTTGTGATTCCCAGTTGAAGAAATAAATGTTGTGTGAAGCTCATAGTTCTCCATTTTCATTTCATCTTGAAAGTACTAATATGTAAATAGACCTTCGGGAGTATTATTGTTGGGATGGAATGAAAAGAGATATTACTGATTTTACCATGAAATGTTTGACTTGTCAACAAGTTAAAAAAGAGCGATAGTTACCGAAGGGGATGCTTTATCCTTTCCCAGTGCCAGAGTGGAAATGGGAGAATGTATCCATGGACTTTGTGGTGGTACTACCAAAGACTTCTCAAGGTAACAATGCGATTTGGGTTATTGTTGACCGGCTAACAAAGTATGCACATTTTTTTTCTATTCGAGATACAATGAATTTGGATGAGATTTCTTGATTGTACCTCAAGGAGATTTTCAGGTTACATGGAGTTCCTCTTTCCATTGTATCTGACCGAGATCCCAGGTTAACTTCTAACTTTTGGAAGGGACTTCAGAAGTCGTTGGGAACATAGTTAAATTTCAGTACAACTTTTCATCCTCAATCATATGGGTAGTCATAATGAACGATTCAAACTTTGGAGCATATGATTCGAGCTTGTTCAATGGACTATCAGTGAAGTTGGGATCATCATCTTTCATTAGTTGAGTTTTCTTATAATAACAATTTTCATCCCACTATTCAGATGGCACCTTTTGAGGCATTATATGGGAAGTGGTGTCGAACCCCTGCATTTTGGGATGAAGTCAGTGAAATAAAGTTGATGGGGCTAGAATTAGTAGAAGATGTGGCTGAGAAAGTGAGGATGATCTAGCAGCACATGAGGACAGCTCAGTGCAGGAAGAAAATTTATGAAGATAATAGAAGGAAAAACTTCTCTTTCGAGGTAGGTGACCATGTTTTCCATAAAATCTCTCCTTGTAAAACTGTGATGCATTTTTGTAAGAAAGGAAAACTAAGTCCACGGTTCATCAGTCCTTTATAAATCTTGGTGAAAGTTGTAACAGTTTCATACCGCGTAGCTTTGCCTCCAAGTTTGTTTCAGATACACAATGTTTTTGATGTTTCAATGTTGAGAAATTATGTGCCATATTCATCACATTTCTTGATCCTAGAAGCAGTTCAGATGGAAGAGAAGCTTTCTTATGAAGAGAAACCAGTTCATATTCTTGATCGAAGAGAACAGGTATTGTGGAATAAGGTAATCCACCAGGTAAAGGTTTTTTGGAGAAACCACCTGGTTGAAGAAGCAACATGAGAGTCTGAAAATGTGATGAGGGAAAAGTTCTCTCAGTTGTTTAATAACTAAATAGAATTGCGAGGATGAAATTTCAAGAAGGCGGGGATAATGTAACACCCCAAGTTTTTCTAAAAAATAAATAGAAATGCGTGGAACTTTGTTTTAAATAGATATTTTTAATTATCCTGTAAAACATAACTTTTCTACTTCTATGTTCTGAATTTCAAGAAACTATCATCTATATTTGTATTCAGTATGTTATTTGGAGTCAATTGGAACCAACTTGTTTTTTTGGTGAATAGTAACAGACCATTATGAATAGTAATATGAATAGTGATATGACTCTAATGAATAGTAAATTTTATTATTATTTTATTTTATTAAGGCTTTAATATAATAGAATCTAGGATAATTTTTCATTGTGATATAGAAGTAGTTATAGAATTAGAATTGTTAATTTTTGAATTAAGTATGCTATTATATAAAAATTAAATTAATAATATTTAGAAAATTATTTTCAAAAAATGGGCTTCATTTTTGAAATCTACACATCGATAAATGGTTAGGGTGAATTTTGGGAATTTTGCCGAAACAGTTGATTTTTCAGTGAATAGTAAAAAATACAGATTTTAGTTTCGGTGTATTAATGACATCATTAATGATATAATAATGATGTCATAAATCTGGTATACTTGTGTATAGTTAAATAATATGTGAGGTGTCCCAAGTGGCTTATACCATGGGAAAATACCTTGGTCAAGCCCATTGTTTTGTAAATACCACTCATGAGGTGTCCCTTGAAAATTATTAAAATAATCCCTCACTTTTCCTATAAATACCAACTCTTCCCTCCATTGAATTCATTCCCAATTTTCCCTCAACTAAGATCTGGCCACATTAACTTCATAGTCCTCCTCCCAAGGTTTCCTCAATCCCCCAAGGTCCCAACGTTCAAGTTCTAAGGGTTACTCTACAATGTAAGAAAATTCTCAATTTCTTTCTTTTTCCATTCAAATTCTCTTTTATGTGGTATAATTTTCAAGTTTACATACCATGTTCTTATTTTATTACTATTCATGATGTACTATATATTATAATTCATTTCTTGATAGGTGACCCTTTTCCCCTCTTTTTTTAATATTTTCTAAAACCATGTTGTGTAGCCGTTAGGCTGCTGAATTTTTGTAAGAGATTTCTCACTTTTTCTTTTATTTTAAGTTGCTTCCTTAATCATTCTTCATATATCCTTTCAAAAGAGGCATGAAATCTTCAGAAATCATGTATACTATGGGTTTTATCCTGTTTATGAAAAATTACTCATCATTATTCTTCTCCTCTCCAACTCATTTAAAGAATAAAAACATTGTCTGTTTGTGTCAAATTATCGAAATTGTGGACAATGTGAATTCAATTTCCATTAATTCTTTAAAGTCAGGTCATGAAACCATTTATATGGTTGAAATAGGTTAAAATATATTTTTTATGACTCACCCATGGTTCTGGAATTCTTTTTTACTCATGGTTCTAATTTTTAAGACAAAACGAGGTTGTTATTATCAAAGAACCACTAAAAGGATCTATACTAACATCATTAATGTTCTAACTTATGAATCATCCTCATGTAGGAATTAAAAATGATAAATGGAATAATTTATGAAACTTTTTATATAAAAATACTACTCCATTCCAATTCTAGAGTTTCACTTCCAATCGATAAGAATGTTCACCATGAACCAATCATAGAAATCATGTAAAGAATACAACCCAAAATAGTGCAAGGGGAAAAATACTAACAATTAAGGGTGAAATTATGTTATGAAATGATCATATAAGATGTTATAAACATGAAAGTGTTTCTGTAAAATATTAATAAGAATCTTTTAACCATTATATAGGTGGTTTAGACATGTTGGAAGTAAGACAAACCCGGGGTAAGAGAATTCTTAGCCTGATTCCATTCTTTGGGTTAACCTTCTACTTCATTATTTATGTAATATTTAAATTGTTTGAGTGATGGGTTATGTTTATATTATGTTTTATTATGTGTATTTATAGTATATATACATACTCCATCCACTCTATTAAGTCTTTCTTCAATTGAATAATATTTATAAGGGGATTTTAATTAAAAATCCTCCTTTTAAATTTTGTTTTATAAAATTAAAAAGTAATGTCTTTATGCTATTATTCATGTTGTATGGTTATGTTTTGGTTCTTGGGAATTGATTATGATGAAGGTTGGGACCTATATCTCCCTCCAATGCATTGGGTATGTGTATGTTGGAGGCTGGAAATATGGTTACTCCAAGTGTAACTGCGATGGTTACACAAAGTAAGGTATCCTTGAGGGTTACAGTTTATAAGGTAGCCAAGAATGGTTACAAGATTATGTAAGTAATTCCCCAAGATACCTATATGATTATATTTATGTTATCATGTTTGGTGTGGATCTTGTGTGAATATCATGTTACACAAAGTAAGTATATATGAGTGACAAGCATGTCTCTTGAAAATGTTTTCATACATTACGAGTATTCATGGAATATTGTGCTTTTTACTTCATTTTTCATCCCTTAATGAGCTTTTGTGCCCATCCAACGTTTTTAAATGGTTTTTTTCACAGGTTAATGGATATGTAATACAGGGAAGGAAGTCATGTTAAATGTCGAATAATTGTCAAGGAGTCTTGTTTTATGTTTTAATGTTTTATATTTGGAAAAAAACAGAAACTGTTTCTATGGTATCCACTCTGTAAGAATGTTTAATGTTATGAATGTTTTTTCCTAATTATCTAAGGCTCTAAACTTTAAAAGATCCTCAATGTAAAAGTAATTGTTTTCGTCACTATATTCAAGATTATGTATGTAATAAAGACGGGTCCTTATATAAACTACATTAATAATACTTTAAAACCCAAAAATGAGTATATTTCTATCATATCATACATGTCATACTACAAGATCAGCCTTATGTTTTTTGTAATTACAGGGGCATTGATAAATCATTATATCTATATGTAATTTCAACTAAACCTCTTTGTGACCACATAGTAAAACTATCATATTTTTTTCCATACATTTTTTTTGTTCTTAATGATTACATGTTTTCAATATTTTGAATATTTATAATGTTATTATCACATAATGATTATTTTTATATGTGAAATAAGATGTGATAATTTCCTAAGGGTAATTTTTATACTGATAGGTTGTATTTATTCCATGTAATGATTAGAAAATAGATGTTCCATGACAGTATTCTTAAAAAAATGTTTTGTAGTCTTCTGTATCATTTGATTGGATGAATATGCTACATACTATCTGGGGTAGAGACTCCAAATAATTTGAAAAAAATTATCATTGTGTATTTCCATGGTAAAATTCAAAGAATTAGATTATAAAATCACAACATTCTATTTGGGAATCCATATTTATTTTTCATTGGATGTTCATATCTCTAGATGTGACTAATAATACTTCAACTTCAATATTATCCTTATTTCATTAAATGAGTCACATAATTTTATATATTGATAAAATACATGACAATATATGCTTCTAGAAATGTAGGAATCATTTAATACATCATGAATGAAATTTAATTGATGAATATTGAAAGAAAGAATTTATCTAATATTTTTTGTAATTGATATTGATATCTCAACCCCTTTGATGGAAATGTAACAACATTTTTAAATCTATGCCATGATGTTCTATTGGAAGGTTCATTTTATGAAATTCATAAAAGGTGACATCAAGTGTATAGGTTTATGGAACCATCATGAAGCATTATTTATTTGAGATATTAATATAAATGAATTATGTTACACAATTTAAATTAACATGTGGTTTTTGTTGATGTTGCTTTTAATTTAATATTTTGGGGAGTTATAGATCAACCCTAGGTGATCACCATCAATTATAGGTGGTTCTTGTAAATTCCACTGAGAAATATTCCTATAGGTTCTCACACTAAGTGTTTTTAGAACCTCATTTAATTTTTATACGAATTTATCATGTTTGATAAATGTTATTATTATAAGTGGTTAAATAATTATTCATGTCTGTTTGATCACATATATTCAATCAACAGTTATCTAGTAGAATAATTATTATTTGAATATTAAGAAAATCATTATTCTCTTATTAATATAATTTTTTTATTTATTGGTGAACATTGATATGGTGTTTTTTTATTAAATAAATAGTCATTATTCATAGCCTAATAAATATAAAGGAGCCCTAGAAAACCATTTTTAATAGTCATATAAGAAATATCATACAAAAAATTATTTGAATAAATATTAATTTTTTTAATGAAATAGAATTTATTTTTCCATGATTTTAGCCGATATAAAGTCAAAAACTATAATGATACAATTATTCAGGTATGGTCTCCATCAGGAATTAGGAGAATCATAAGGGAAAATGTGAAATTATTACTCTCTATCTAGATATCTATTTCAACCCAATTATGATATTCCCTAAAAATCCCTATACATTCTAATTTTTGTGGAAAAAGAATTATAGATAATCATCTCAAGTCCTAGATTTCTATTCTCCAACAATCTCCCATGAATATATAATGATCATCATCCTCCAACCTCTTGATTCTAAAAAATATAAGTAGAGTCCTTTTATCCAATTTGATTCTTTTTTTGATCAATAATGATAAAATCAATGTAACGCCCCGACCCCAGTTACCCAGAGTCGGTGCATTATTACTTAACATTGGCATGATCACAAGAAAGATCAAATCTTGAAAGACCGATTGGTTTAGTAGCCTTGGAAGCACTATATATATTCATAAAGTTTTACATTACATCATGAAGTGAAAAACTACTACAACAACATATTTTCTCCATAATCCACACTATTATCCCCTCATAATATCTCTGCAGGTCATTCATAATTTACTTCTTCACTTCCTGGGAAAAATAAAACATAGAAAAGGGGTGAGCTCAAATGCCCAGTAAGGATAACAATATAGCGAAAACTTTTATAAATAAGAATAAACATTTAAGGCAATGTATAACTAAAACAAAAGCCTTTTAAACTTGAACTTCAACATAGTATGGCAAAAATAAAATGAAATAATTCCATTTACTTATTCACATGGATATTCTACTAATCGAATAATCACATGTAATATCAATAACCACTTTCATAATGATGGAATGCATAATGCCAGACTATCATAACCACATAGCCAAGGCCTCGTGCCAAGACTACAAATAAGATTTTGCCAAGGCCTTCTGCCAAGACACTAGTTTGTCTCATGAGACCTATCGATGCATCGAGGAGCTATAGCGGGATCCACCCGTCACTTATTAAGTCCAATGCATTCATCATATGAATAGGTATAAACATAACATAAACATTCGTATTAAAACTAGCATACGAAATGTCAATACTTTTACCACAAACCATGAATGGTATAAATATAGCACATCCACAGTCAAACATAACTCATTCGATATAATATGGAAGATTGTATTGTATCACATTAACCTCAATCAAGAATAATGAAGGATGTTGACATAGATGAAAATAATCATCAAAACTATTTGAGAGAAATATCCCCCTTTTCTTGAAAACATTTAAAAGTCACACTATTTTTCAAGAAGACATTTAAAAATAGATTTTTGAATCAAAGTGTCCCATACCACTTTGAAACTTTAAAAAGGAGTTTTAATTTTAAAACTTTAATGTCCATATAAATAAATCCTTAAAACCATTTTTTAAAACATGGACATTAATGAGAAATATTTAGAAGAATAATTCTTTAAAATATTTAAAAATGGTATTTTAGTTAGAGATTCTAACCAAAAGAGAAACACTTGAATACAAATAATTTAGGTAATAAAAACTTTGTAATATCATGATAATAAAGGGATTCATGATATACTATGCCAAAGTAAATTATATACACCACATAAAAGTGATTTGGTGTATAACAACAAAGAAGTATCAATGGAATTTAAATTGAGACGAAATCTCTCATAAAGGCAGTATCCTTAAGTTAAGGATAAATCAACGACATAATTATGTGTGAAAAATATAAATACACTCAATATGATTGGATATTTATTGTAAATCAATCAGATGACATTCACACATATTCTTGTAAAAACAACACCAATGAATTGGATATTTAACTCAATAAATGGAGATTGAGTTAAAATTACTCTTATCAATTTCATACCGATCACTTGAGAATTTATCAATGGAGTGATTATGTGTATCAAAAGTATATCCATAGAAAGGGGAGTGGAAAATATGACATAAGAAAATGAATAGTAATTCCACACATAATCTCGGAGTAAAATAATCAATGAAGTTTGCGTAAAGCCGAATAATTGGAAATTGAAATTTCAAATTCCCTTATCCATTTGGTAACTTATGAAACATGAACCCATGAAATAAGGATCATACAATGATGATTTAAATACCCATAAATTAAAGTATATTACACAATGAATACAATCATGGGCAGTACACACACACCACATGCAATAAACAAGTGGTGAACAATGGAATTCTCACGAAATTAAGAGTTAGATAAGAAACTCCTTACCACGTTAATAAATTGAGTCGTATGGCCAAAAGTTAATAACCACCAAATTATTTACAGAATAACATGAATATTAAGAGAATCATGATAATATATATCAAATGTCAGTACACAATACACCACTTTCAATAATTTAGTTGCGAACAATGGAAATCTCACGGAATTGAAAGTGAGATAAGAAAATCCCTTACTTTGTACTTTTTCCTTGGTAGAAGGTAGGTTAACCTCCTGTATAATGGTGAAATAATTGTTATTGAATTATACAAGAATAATTTACTTTAATATGATATCATATATGATCTTTTAACATTGATTTGTTAATAATATCTTAGAATTATCGTCATTTCGGGTGTTAACGGGTTCATTTTACTTTATATTATTTGTTATGTGATCCTTATTCATTATTAATGGGATGTATATTATTCATATCCAGAATGATATCAAGTCCTTAGATACTATTTTTAAATCATAAAATTATAATTATACTTGAATGGATATGATGGAGAATGAATCTCATCGCGTTCGTGGAGAAGGTAGTCCGTACGTACGCACGAGCGACAATATCATTCTTTTGATATTAAAATAATATATAATTGGATGGTATATCCTATATACAGAATCCTTATCATGTTATATTTATTATTTACATGAGTTACACATCATTATTATACCTATCCAAATAATAATAAATTGAATAAAAATTACACCATGACGTGGAGACGGTAAGCCGTACGTACGCACGTATGGTGACATGTTATTCAATGGATGGATAGAATACTGAATATTGTTGTACCATATTTATAATAACATCACAGTATATATATGATACTGGAGTAATTATTTTATAATGGTAATAACAAAGAAAGAAGAAGTGGAAGAAGAAAGGAACTTGAAAAGGGGTGGTGAAAACATTACCTCTTCTTCGGGTTCTTCCTTTTTGATTTGATCAAAAGGGATCCTTAGGTTGGCTTTATGGTCAAAATAAGGCCTCTAGGTTGTAGTGAGGGATGTTTAGAGAGTATTTGGGCAGGGTTTGGACGAACCAAAATACTTTTAAGGTGTGAAGAAATGAGAAGGAGGAGTGCCCATTTATAAGAGGGGTGAGGGGCACCTTTGGAAAAGCTAGAAATATTAATTTATAATAAATTCATATTCGGTTTCTAATGGCTCCAAAGTTGATTATTCAAAGTTTAAGGTAGGTATAGGTCTAAAAACATTCAGAAAATAGAATTTAGACAGGTTTGGGTCACTATATTAACCTTATCTTTTAGTTTTAACTCTTAGTTAATTAGTTTGACATTTACCATGTCACTTTGTATTTTTATATTATATAGTTAATAAACTTACTATATACATCCAAGAGCCCCAAAAAAGTCCATTAATAATATAACTATAATTATATAAGTCTCTTTGCCAAACATTATATTTTTAAGAATTTAATATCAATTAATAATATAATATTTGTTTTAAAAACTCTTTTATGTCAATTTTGACACTATTCAATAGTTGATTTTTCTGAAACACATAACAGAATTATTACTTCGAAAAACGATAATTAAATCAATACTAATATGTCATATTAACCTATAAAATTAGTTTAATTCAACAAAAGTCTCAAATTATATTTATTTGGGTATTTATAATATCAATTATTCTAATTTTTCACTATTATGGTAATTACTGCATCACCATTGTGTCATAAATCAATTAACTTATTTAATGTCTAAAAATTATAAATAAAATATAATTATGTAGGAAATATTTTTAGATTTCTAATTAATATTTATAGTCTAAAATCCAATAGATATAACCCTATGTAACAATTGTTTTTCTAAAAGATATATGCTTGTGTCATTTTTGAATTTATTTTAACTTAATTAAAATAAAGTGTCATTATCACTTACAAATGGATCCATGGGGTCCCACAATCGACCCAAAGATACCCATGGTATACCATGTATTAACCAATAGGGTTACGACACGTTTTAGGGTAATTTAGTATTATTATAATATTATTTTTTAACCCTTGTTTACCGGATTTACCCTTTAACCATGGTAAATAAAATATTTACCGAAGTAATTATCCATAATGTCTAAAAATAAAAGTTAACTATTTACACAATTTGAACATCCTGATTCCAAATATGGAATCCATTTTTCTAAATTCAAAACACAGAAGTGGCAGAAATTAATTTACAATTAATTCCCGTTGTTAAAACAAAAAGCGTGTTTTTAAGAGATAATAACTATCAAAAGATTAGCACTTGTTTATGTCTGGTTTAAATGTGAAATTATGTTCGATGACCCACATTGTATTACATGGTAAAAATATATTCTAAATATACTTTAAATCCACTCAAATTAATAATTTATCACTATTAATTATTTTGATTAAAAAGTTGTTTTTAATTAAAATTTAGTAATTTTCACTATTCATCAAAATATGAAAGTTATCCGAAAAGTACCAAAATTTCACCCTAGGATAATTTCGATATTCCGAATCCAAAAATGAATTCCATTTTGAGAGATAGAATTTATAAAATTTCAAAAAGTAGGTATTACTATTCATACAGCTAGTTTGATTGGTTGTGGTGTGTTAAAATCTCGAAGTTGCGTACAATGCACGCCATTGCATTATTCGAAGGGAAACGTACCGTGGAAGCTTGGGGTGTTACATTCTCCCCTCCTTCAATAAATTGCATCCTCGCAATTTTTAAAATTGTGCTTGGTAATATAATGGAATGTCCCACATCGGAAAAAGAGTCAATAAAACTATCACTTTAAAAGAAAGAAAGAGAGGTATAAAGGTCATCCAAGATAACCCATACTCGGATTCCATGTAGGAAAACATGGATGATAAACTAAGTGTCAAGTTGTGATGGAGAGGGATAGAAATCATGATCAGGAAAAAGTTAACAATAAGAAAACCACCAACTTGTGTTGGGACAAACGACCATTAGTCTCCTAGTAGGAAAGTAAACGGACAACATTTTTTTTGTTTTAAGTTACATTACATAAGGAAGAGGAATTGATTTATGATATTGACTAAGAACATTAAGAGATATACTTACTTTTTAAGTAGAGTTTCATTATTTAATAAATTTCCACCACTAACTCAATTTTTTTTAAACGATGAGTATTTAAGAAGACTTGGTCACACTGGAAGAGCTAGAATAAAATTCTATAGAATCACATGATCCCTGCAGGATAAACTATATATTTACATTGTCTTTGAAGATTAATCAAAAACAAAATGGTTAGTGAAAGATCTAACGATCCCCCAAAAGGATATTCCTTGAGATAAATATGCACTAATCTTAATTTCTAAAATTAAACCAACAATATCCCAAAGTTAAATAAATACCATTCAATAATCAATTGTCCTTAAAATCCTTCAATATAACCCAAACTAATATTGAAACCCAAAACATAGAAGAATTTGATTATGTAGTCTCCCTTGTTAAATTGTATCTCCAAATGACATCAAATACTCTTAAAGTCACATACTTAAAAGTAATTAACATCATCACATATTCTCTGTTATAGGTTAATCATTTCCATAAATAACCCAAATCACTATAAATCCACAATAAAAAACGTAGATAAAAATCTACCATTACTCTACAAATGAAACCCCATTGTATTCTATTTTCCATGAGCATATAGTGTTCCCAACCAAGCGAACATCTTCCAAAATAACATTTATCACTTAATCACCAAATCATTTTCATATACAAAGGGTAATCATTTGATAAGTCATAAGAACCCAAATCAACTTATTATTGATAAATAGAATCATTTAACTAAAAAAAATAGTCACACTAACCAGGGACTTCACGTAGTCTAGTGGTAGGCGATAAATCCCAATCGCACTTTGGTTGTGGGTTCGATTCCCACAACTTTGTCTGACGCGACGGGTTGTCACACGGTCTACGTGTTGTCCTTTTTCAAAAACTATATTTTATAATATTACCAAAATGAGATAAATTCTTAAAAATAACATAATTTAACCACAAATGTTATATCATACCTTTCATTTTCATCCCAAATTATAATAACTTATAATTCTCTCAATCCCCAATGATCATATAAAACCAAATGGTTATTTATAACTATATCCACAAGAGAAGAGACAATTCTTCCTCAAATATCATTCTCACATGGCAAACTGCAGGGTTACAAATACGAAAGAAAATTATTCCAATGTAAACCCATCAACAAGGAGCACTAATACTTTTTAAACATTTCTCCAAACATTTATTTCCACATAGCTTCTTCTTTGACCAAGAAAATATCCTATAGAATAGAACATTCACTCGGGTAATGTCCAGGTCCCCTACATTTACGGAAAATGACTGTAAATGGACTCTTGGGACCATTTTTATCTTCTTCCATAGTACTCTTCATTTTTCTTCGGCAATTCTTCACTTTATGTCCTTCCTTCCCGCATGTAAAGCATTTCTTTGTCCCATTGAGACACTTTCTTGGGTGTCTCCTTCCACATTTCCTGCATGATGAAAATTGAGGGTTCTTTTCTCCATGGTCTCCATTGCTAGATCTCTTATCATTCATCACCTTTCTCTTCCTTGTTGAGTCTGGGATTTTGTTAATATATATGTTGTTGATCATATTTTTGGAAAACTGATTTGGCATAAAGACGATATCTTTTACACCTATCAACATTCCATTTTGTTGCTCATTTCCACCACCATTCCCACCTTGTACATCATTCTCAAAGTCACTATGACTTCCTTGAAATTCAGCCATTGACTAAAACCAGAAAGCATTGTGTGAGTAACAATAGTCGTAAAATCATTTAGAGATTAACATGTCAACATATTCTCAATTTAAAACATATTAGGATTAACAAAGGTCATTTACTCTCATCTTATATATATATTACTTAAATCGGTTTGTAAAAAAAATGTAAATTATCCTAAGCATATCCACCGGGAGTGTTGTAACCAAGAGTGCAGCAATGCCCGTTATCGTGCACCAGTTCCCATTTGAGTCTAGCTCAAAGCAGTGTTTTCGGGTTTTACCCCTAGGTACATCTGTGCCAGAGCCGCCTCTACCTGCTCGTATCCAGACAGGGATGTATTGCTTGGAAAACTCACAAAATCTCTACAATACCAAAATTCTAGGAAGTTCTTCTATACTAATCTTCAAAGTTCATCTTAGGTCTACGTGCTCTAATCAGTGTTTATCTAAATCTAGCTTCCAAGGTTTGTACTAAACTTCCTCTGATAACAACTGTAACGCCCTGACCCTAGTTACCCAGAGTCGGTGCATTATTGCTTAACATTGGCATGATCACAAGAAAGGTCAAATCTCGAAAGACCGATTGGTTTAGTAGCCTTGGAAGCACTAGATATATTCATAAAGTTTTACATTACATCATGAAGTGAAAAACTACTACAACAACATATTGTATCCATAATCCACACTATTATCCCCTCATAATATCCCTGCAGGTCATTCATAATTTACTTCTTCACTTCCTAGGAAAAATAAAACATAGAAAAGGGGTGAGCTCAAATGCCCAGTAAGGATAACAATATAGCGGAATCTTTTATAAATAAGAATAAACATTTAAGGCAATGTATAACTAAAACAAAAGCCTTTTAAACTTGAACTTCAACATAGTATGGAAAAAATAAAATGAAATAATTCCATTTACATATTCACATGGATATTCTACTAATCGAATAATCACATGAAATATCAATAACCACTTTCATTATGATGGAATGCATAATGTCAGACTATCATAACCACATAGCCAAGGCCTCGTGCCAAGACTACAAATAAGATTTTGCCAAGGCCTTGTGCCAAGACACTAGTTTGTCTCATGAGACCTATCGATGCATCGAGGAGCTATAGCGGGCTCCACCCGTCACTTATTAAGTCCAATGCATTCCTCATATGAACAGGTTTAAATATAACATAAACATTCGTATTAAAACTAGCATATGAAATGTCAATACTTTTACCACAAACCATGAATGGTATAAAAATAGCACATCCACAGTCAAACATAACTCATTCGATACAATATGGAAGATTGTATTGTATCACATTAACCTCAATAGAGAATAATGAAGGATGTTAACATAGATAAAAATAATCATCAAAACTATTTGAGAGAAATATCCCCCTTTTCTTGAAAACATTTAAAAGTCACACTATTTGTCAAGAAGCCATTTAAAAATAGATTTTTGAATCAAAGTGTCCCATACCACTTTGAAACTTTTAAAATTAGTTTTAATTTTAAAACATTAATGTCCATATAAATAAATCCTTAAAACCATTTTTTAAAACATGGACATTAATGAGAAAGATTTAGAAGAATAAGTCTTTAAAATATTTAAAAATGGTATTTTAGTTAGAGATTCTAACCAAAAGAGCTACAGTTGAATACAAATAATTGAGGTAATCAAAACTTTGTAATATCATGAGAATAAAGGGATTCATGATATACTATGTCAAAGTACATTATATACACCACATAAAAGTGATTTGGTGTATAACAACAAAGAAGTATCAATGGAATTTAAATTGAGATGGAATCTCTCATAATGGTCGTATCCTTAGGTTAAGGATAAATCAACGACATAATTGTGTGTGAAAAATATAAATACACTCAATATGATTGGATATTTAGTGTAAATCAATCAGATGACATTCACACATATTCTTGTAAAAACAACACCAATGAATTGGATATTTAACTCAACAAATGGAGATTGAGTTAAAATTACTCTTATCAAGTTCATACTGATCACTTTAGAATTTATCAATGGAGTGATTATGTGTATCAAAAGTATATACATAGAAAGGGGAGTGGAAAATATGACATAAGAAAATGAATAGTAATTCCACACATAATCTCGGAATAAAATAATCAATGAAGTTTGCGTAAAGCCGAATAATTGGAAATTGAAATTTCAAATTCCCTTATCCATTTGGTAACTTACGAAACATGCACCCATGAAATAAGTATCATACAATGATGATGTAAATACCCATAAATTGAAGTATATTACACAATGAATACAATCATGGGCAGTACACATACACCACATGCAATAAATAAGTGGTGAACAATGGAATTCTCACGAAATTAAGAGTGAGATAAGAAACTCCTTAACACGTTAATCAACTGAGTCGTATGGCCAAAAGTTAATAACCACCAAATTATTTACTGAATAACCTGAATATAAAGTGAATAATGATAATATATATCAAATGGCAGTACACAATACACCACTTTAAATAATTCAGTGGTGAACAATGGAAATCTCACGGAATTGAAAGTGAGATAAGAAAATCCCTTACTTTGTACTTTTTCCTTGGTCTACGGTAGGTTAACCTCCTATATAATGGTGAAATAATTGTTATTTAATTATACAAGAATCATTTACTTTAATATGATATCATATATGATCTTTTAACATTGATTTGTTAATAATATCTTAGAATTATCGTCATTTCGGGTGTTAACGGGTTCATTTTACTTTATATTCTTTGTTATGTGATCAATATTCATTATTAATGGGATGTATATTATTCATATCCAGAATGATATCAAGTCCTTAGATACTATTTTTAAATCATCAAATTATAATTATACTTGAATGGATATGATGGAGAATGAATCTCATCGCGTTCGTGGAGACGGTAGTCCGTACGTACGCACGAGCGACAATATCATTCTTTTGATATTAAAATAATATATAATTGGATGGTATATCATATATACAGAATAATTATCATGTTATATTTATTATTTACATGAGTTACACATCATTATTATACCCATCCAAATAATAATAAATTGAATAACAATTACACCACGACGTGGAGATGGTAAGCCGTACGTACGCACGTATGGTGACATGTTATTCAATGGATGGATAGAATACTGAATATGGTTGTACCATATTTATAATAACATCACAATATATATATGATACTGGAGTTATTATTTTATAATGGTAATAACAAATAAAGAAGAAGTGGAAGAAGAAAGGAACTTGAAAAGGGGTGGTGAAAACATTACCTCTTCTTCGGGTTCTTCCTTTTTGATTTGATCAACAAGGATCCTTAGGTTGGCTTTATGATCAAACTAAGGCCTCTAGGTTGTTGTGAGGGAAGTTGAGAGAGTATTTGGGTAGGGGTTGGCCGAACCAAAAGGATTTGAAGGTGTGAAGAAATGAGAAGGAGGAGTTCCCTTTTATAAGAGGGGTGAGGGGCACCTTTGGAAAATCTAGAAATATTAATTTATAATAAATTAATATTCGCTTTCTAATAGCTCCAAAGTTTATTATTCAACGTTTAAGGTAGGTATAGGTCGAAAACCATTAATCCAATAGAATTTAGATAGGTTTGTGTCACTATATTAACCTTATCTTTTAGTTTTAACTCTTAGTTAATTAGTTTGACATTTACCATGTCACTTTGTATTTTTATATTATATAGTTAATAATCATTATATATACATCCAAGAGACCCAAAATTGGTCCATTAATGAGATAAATATCATGATATAAGTCTCTTGGCCGAACCTTAGATTTTTAGGAATTTAATATCAATTAATAATATAATATTTGTTATAAAAACTCTTTTATGTCAATTTGGACACTATTCAATAGTTGATTTTTGTGAAACACATAACAGAATGATTACTTCGAAGAAAGTTAATTACATCAATCCTAATATGTCATAGTAACCTAGAAAATTAGTTTAATTCAACAAAAGTCTCAAATTATATTTATTTGGATATTTATAATATCAATTATTCTAATTTTTCATTATTATGGTAATTACTGCATCACCATTGTGTCATAAATAAATTAACTTATTTAATGTCTAAAAATTAT
Source organism: Viscum album (assembly GCA_963277665.1). NCBI lineage: Eukaryota > Viridiplantae > Streptophyta > Magnoliopsida > Santalales > Viscaceae > Viscum > Viscum album. Next base: position 177,949,345 of record OY728159.1, on the reverse strand, counting down.
AAATAAAATATAATTATGTAGTAAATAGTTTTTTATTTCTAATTAATATTTATAGTCTAAAATCAAACATATATTACCCTATGTAACAATTGTTTTTCTAAAAGATATATGCTTGTGTCATTTTTGTATTTATTTTAACTTAATTAAAATAAAGTGTCATTATCACTTACAAGTGGATCCATGGGGTCCCAAAATCGACCCAAAGATACCCATGGTCGACCATGTATTAACCAATAGGGTTAAGACACATTTTAGGGTAATTTAGTATTATTATAATAGTATTTTTTAACCCTTGTTTACCGGATTTACCCTTTAAGCATGGTAAATAAAATATTTACCGAAGTAATTATCCAAAATGTCTAAAAATAAAAGTTACCTATTTACACAATTTGAACATCCTGATTCCAAATATGGAATCCATTTTTCTAAATTCAAAACACAGAAGTGGAAGAAATTAATTTAAAATTAATTCCCGTTGTTAAAACAAAAAGCGTGTTTTTAAGAGATAATAACTATCAAAAGATTGGCACTTGTTTATGTCTGGTTTAAATGTGAAATTATGTTCAATGACCCACATTGTATTACATGGTAAAAATATATTCTAAATATACTTTAAAACCACTCAAATTCATAATTTATCACTATTAATTATTTTTATTAAAAATGTTGTTTTTAATTAAAATTTAATAATTTTCAGTATTCATCCAAATATGAAAGTTATCCAAAAAGTACCAAAATTTCACCCTACGCTAATTTCGATATTCCGAATCCAAAAATGAATTCCATTTTGAGAGATAGAATTTAAAAAATTTCAAAAAGTAGTTATTACTATTCATACGGCTAGTTTGATTGGTTGTGGTGTGTTAAAATCTCGAAGTTGCGTACAATGCACGCCATTGCATTATTCGAAGGGAAACGTACCGTGGAAGATTGGGGTGTTACATTCTACCCTCCTTCAATAAATTTCATCCTCGCAATTTTTAAAATTGTGCTTGGGAATATAATGGAAAGTCCCACATTGGAAAACGAGTCAATAAAACTATCACTTTAAAAGAAAGAAAGAGAGGTATAACGGTCATCCAAGATAACCCACACTCGGATTCCATGTAGGAAAACATGGATATGTATGATAAACTAAGTGTCAAGTTCTAATGAAGAGGGATAGAAATCATGATCCGGAGAAATTTAACAATAAGAAAACCACAAACTTGTGTTGGGACAAACGACCATTAGTCTCCTAGTAGGAAAGTAAACGGACAACATTTTTTTTGTTTTAAGTTACATTACATAAGGACAAGGAATTCATTTATGATATTGACTAAGAACATTAAGAGATATACTTACTTTTTAAGTAGAGTTTCATTCTTTAATAAATTTCCACCACTAACTCAATTTTTTTTAAACGATCAGTATTCAAGAAGACTTGGTCACACTTGAAGTGCTAGAATAAACTTCTATAGAATCACATGATCCATGCAGGATAAACTATATATTTACATTGTCTTTGAAGATTAATCCAAACCAAAATGGTTAGTGAAAGATCTAATTATCCCCCTAAAGGATATTCCTTGAGATAAATATGCACTAATCTTAATTTCTAAAATTAAACCAACAATATCCCTAAGTTAAATAAATACCATTCAATAATCAATTGTCCTTAAAATCCTTCAATATAATCCAAACTAATATTGAAACCCAAAACATAGAAGAATTTGATTATGTAGTCTCCCATGTTAAATTGTATCTCCAAATGACATCAAATACTCTTAAAGCCACATACTTAAAAGTAATTAACATCATCACATATTCTCTGTTATAGGTTAATCATTTCCATAAATAACCCAAATCACTATAAATCCACAATAAAAAACGTGGATAAAAATCTACCATTACTCTACAAATGAAACCCCATTGTATTCTATTTTCCTTGGGTATATAGTGTTCCCAACAAAGCGAACATCTTCCAAAATAACATTTATCACTTAATCACCAAATCATTTTCCTATACCAAGGGTATTCATTTGATAAGACATAAGAACCCAAATCAACTTATTATTGATCAATAAAATCATTTAACTAAAACAAATAGTCACACTAATCAGGGTCTTCACGTAGTCCAATGGTAGGCGATAAATCCCAATCGCACTTTGGTTGTGGGTTCGATTCCCACAGCTTTTTCCGACGCGACGGGTTGTCACACGGTCTACGTGTTGTCCTTTTTCAAAAACTATATTTTATAATATTACCAAAATGAGATAAATTATTCAAAATAACATAATTTAACCACAAATGTTATATCATACCTTGCATTTTCATCCCAAATTTTAATAACTTATAATTCTCTCAAACCCCAATGATCATATAAAACCAAATGGTTATTTATAACTATATCCAAAAAAGAAGAGACAATTCTTCCTCAAATATCATTCTCACATGGTAAACTGCAGGGTTACAAATACAAGAGAAAATTATTCCAAAGTAAACCCATCAACAAGGAGCGCTAATACTTTTTAAACATTTCTCTAACCATTTATTTCCACATAGCTTCTTCTTTGACCAAGAAAATATCCTATATAATAGGACATTCACTCGGGTAATGTCCAGGGCCCCTACATTTACAGAAAATGACGGTAAATGGACTCTTGGGACCATTTTTATCTTCTTCCATAGTACTCTTCATTTTTCTTCGGCAATTCTTCACTTTATGTCCTTCCTTCCCGCATGTAAAGCATTTCGTTGTCCCATTGAGACACTTTCCTGGGTGTCTCCTTCCACATTTCTTGCATGATGAAAATTGAGGGTTCTTTTCTCCATGGTCTCCATTGCTGGAGCTCTTATCATTCATCACCTTTCTCTTCCTTGTTGAGTCTGGGATTTGGTTAATATATATGTTGTTGATCATATTTTTGGAAAACTGATTTGGCATAAAGACGATATCTTTTACGCCTATCAACATTCCATTTTGTTTATCATTTCCACCACCATTCCCACCTTGTAAATCATTCTCAAAGTCACTATGACTTCCTTGGAATCCATCCATTGACTAAAACCAGAAAGCATTGTGTGAGTAACAATAGTCGTAAAATCATTTAGAGATTTACATGTCACCATATTCTCAATTTGAAACATATTAGGATTAACCAAGGTCATTTACTCTCATCTTATATATATATTACATAAATTGGTTTGTAAAGAAAATGTAAATTATCCTAAACATATCCCCCGGGAGTGTCGTAAACAAGAGTGCAGCAAGTCTCGTTGTCGTGCACCAGTTCCCATTTGAGTCTAGCTCAAAGCGGTGTTTTTGGGTTTTACCCCTAGGTACATCTATGCCAGAGCCGCCTCTACCTGCTCGTATCCATACAGGGATGTATTGCTCGGAAAACTCACAAAATCTCTACAATACCAAAATTCTAGGAAGTTATTCTATACTAATCCTCAAAGTTCCTCTTAGGTCTACGTGCTCTAATCAGAGTTTATCTAAATCTAGCTTCCAAGGTTTGTACTAAACTTCATATGATACCAACTGTAACGCACTGACCCCAGTTACCCAGAGTCGGTGCATTATTACATAACATTGGCATGATCACAAGAAAGATCAAATCTCGAAAGACCGATTGTTTTAGTAGCCTTGGAAGCACTAGACATATTCATAAAGTTTTACATTACATCATGAAGTGAAAAACTACTACCACAACATATTGTCTCCATAATCCACACTATTATCCCCTCATAATATCCCTACAGGTCATTCATAATTTACTTCTTCACTTCCTGGAAAAAATAAAACATAGAAAAGGGGTGAGCTCAAATGCCCAGTAAGGATAACAATATAGAGGAAACTATTATAAATAAGAATAAACATTTAAGGAAATTTATAACTAAAACAAAAGCCTTTTAAACTTGAACTTCAACATAGTAAGGCAAAAATAAAATGAAATAATGTCATTTACATATTCACATGGATATTCTACTAATCGAATAATCACATGCAATATCAATAATAACTTTCATAATGATGGAATGCATAATGCCAGACTATCATAACCACATAGCCAAGGCCTCGTGCCAAGACTACAAATAAGATTTTGCCAAGGACTTGTGCCAAGACACCAGTTTGTCTCATGAGACCTACCGATGCATCGAGGAGCTATAGCGGGCTCCGCCCGTCACTTATTAAGTCCAATGCATTCCTCATATGAACAGGTTTAAACATAACATAAACATTCGTATTAAAACTAGTATACGAAATGTCAATACTTTTACCACAAACCATGAATGGTATAAAAATAGCACATCTACAGTCAAACATAACTCATTCGATACAATATGGAAGATTGTATTTTATCACATTAACCTCAATCAATAATAATGAAGGATGTTGACATAGATGAAAATAATCATCAAAACTATTTGAGATAAATATCCCCCTTTTCTTGAAAACATTTAAAAGTCACACTATTTGTCAAGAAGCCATTTAAAAATAGATTTTTGAATCAAAGAGTCCCATAACACATTGAAACTTTTAAAAGGAGTTTTAATTTTAAAACTTTAATTTCCATATAAATAAATCCTTAAAACCATTTTTTAAAACATGGACATTAATGAGAAATATTTAGAAGAATAAGTCTTTAAAATATTTAAAAATGGTATTTTAGTTAGAGATTCTAACCAAAAGAGAAACACTTGAATACAAATAATTGAGGTTATCAAAACAATGTAATATCATGAGAATAAAGGGATTCATGATATACTATGTCAAAGTACATTATATACACCACATAAAAGTGATTTGGTGTATAACAACAAAGAAGTATCAATGGAATTTAAATTGAGATGAAATCTCTCATAAAGGCCATATCCTTAGGTTAAGGATAAATCAACGACATAATTATGTGTGAAAAATATAAATACACTCAATATGATTGGATATTTAGTGTAAATCAATCAGATGGCATTCACACATATTCTTGTAAAAACAACACCAATGAATTGTATATTTAACTCAACAAATGGAGATTGAGTTAAAATTACTCTTATCAAGTTCATACCGATCACTTGAGAATTTATCAATGGAGTTATTATGTGTATAAAATTTATATCCACAGAAAGGGGAGTGGAAAATATGACATAAGAAAATGAATAATAATTCCACACACAATCTCGGAGTAAAATAATCAATGAAGTTTACGTAAAGCCGAATAATTGGAAATTGAAATTTCAAATTCTCTTATCCATTTGGTAACTTATGAAACATGAACCCATGAAATAAGGATCATACAATGATGATGTAAATACCCATAAATTAAAGTATATTACACAATGAATAAAATCATGGGTAGTACAGATACAACACATGCAATAAATAAGTGGTGAACAATAGAATTCTCACGAAATTAAGAGTGAGATAAGAAACCCCTTACCACGTTAATCAAATGAGTTGTATGGACAAAAGTTAATAACCACCAAATGATTTACAGAATAACATGAATATAAATATAATCATGATAATATATATCAAATGGTAGTAAACAATACACCACTTTCAATAATTTAGTGGCGAACAATGGAAATCTCATGGAATTGAAAGTGAGATATGAAAATACCTTACTTTGTAATTTTTCCTTGGTCGACGGTAGGTTAAACTCCTGTATAATGGTGAAATAATTGTTATTTAATTATACAAGAATAATTTACTTTAATATGATATCATATATGATCTTTTAACATTGATTTGTTAATAATATCTTAGAATTATCGTCATTTCAGGTGTTAACGGTTTCATTTTACTTTATATTCTTTGTTATGTGAGCCATATTCATTATTAATGGGATGTATATTATTCATATCCAGAATGATATCAATTCCTTAGATACTATTTTTAAATCATCAAATTATAATTATACTTGAATGGATATGATGGAGAATGAATCTCATCGCGTTCGTGGAGACGGTAGTCCGTACGTATTCACGAGCGACAATATCATTATTTTGATATTAAAATAATATATAATTGGATGGTATATCATATATACAGAATCATTATCATGTTATATTTATTATTTACATGAGTTACACATCATTATTATACCCATCCAAATAATAATAAATTGAATAACAATTACACCACGACGTGGAGACGGTAAGCCGTACGTACGCACGTATGGTGACATGTTATTCAATGGATGGATAGAATACTGAATATGTTTGTACCATATTTATAATAACATCACAGTATATATATGATACTGGAGTTATTATTTTATAATGGTAATAACAAAGAACGAAGAAGTGGAAGAAGAAAGGAACTTGAAAAGGGGTGGTGAAAACATTACCTCTTGTTCGGGTTCTTCCTTTTTGATTTGATCAAAAGGGATCCTTAGGTTGGCTTTCTGATCAAACTAAGGACTCTAGGTTGTAGTGAGGGAAGTTTAGAGAGTATTTTGGGAGGGTTTCTCTGAACCAAAAGGCTTTTAAGGTGTAAAGAAATGAGAAGTAGGAGTGCCCTTTTATAAGAGGGGTGAGGGGCACATTTGGAAAAGCTAGAAGTATTAAATTATAATAAATTAATATTCGCTTTCTAATGGCTCCAAAGTTTATTATTCATGGGTTAAGTAGGGTATAGGTCTAAAAACATTCATCCAATAGAATTTATACAGGTTTGGGTCACTATATTAACCTTATCTTTTAGTTTTAACTCTTAGTTAATTAGTTTGACATTTACCATGTCACTTTATATTTTTATATTATATAGTTAATAAACTTACTATATACATCTAAGAGACCCCCCAAGTGGTCCATTAATGATATAAATATCATGATATAAGTCTCGTGGCCGAACCTTAGATTTTTAGGAATTTAATATCAATTAATAATATAATATTTGTTTTAAAAACTCTTTTATATCAATTTTGACACTATTCAATAGTTGATTTTTGTGAAACACATAATAGAATTATTACTTCGAAAAAAGTTAATTAAATCAATCCTAATATGTCATAGTAACCTATAAAATTAGTTTAATGCAACAAAAGTCTCAAATTATATTTATTTGGGTATTTATAATATCAATTATTCTAATTTGTCACGATTATGGTAATTACTGCATCACCATTGTGTCATAAATAAATTAACTTATTTAATGTTTAAAAATTATAAATAAAATATAATTATTTAGGAAATCTTTTTATCTTTCTAATGAATATTTATAGTCTAAAATCCAACATATATAACCCTATGTAACAATTGTTTTTCTAAAAGATATATGCTTGTGTAATTTTTGTATTTATTTTAACTTAATTAAAATAAAGTGTCATTATCACTTACAAGTGGATCCATGGGGTCCCAAAATCGACCCAAAGATAACCATGGTCGACCATGTATTAACAAATAGGGTTAAGACACATTTTAGGGTAATTTAGTATTATTATAATATTATTTTTAACCCTTGTTTACCGGATTTACCCTTTAACCATGGTAAATAAAATATTTACTGAAGTAATTATCCAAAATGTCTAAAAATAAAAGTTACCTATTTACAAAATTTGAACATACTGATTCCCAATATGGAATACATTTTTCTAAATTCAAAACACAGAAGTGGCAAAAATTAATTTAAAATTAATTCCCTTTGTTAAAACAAAAAAGCGTGTTTTTAAGAGATAATAACTATCAAAAGATTGACACTTATTTATGTCTGGTTTAAATGTGAAATTATGTTCAATGACCCACATTGTATTACATGGTAAAAATATATTCTAAATATACTTTAAAACCACTCAAATTCATAATTTATCACTAATAATTATTTTGATTTAAAAAGTTGTTTTTAATTAAAATTTAGTAATTTTCACTATTCATCAAAATATGAAAGTTATCCGAAAAGTACCAAAATTTCACCCTAGGCTAATTTCGATATTTCGAATCCAAAAATGAAGTCCATTTTGAGAGATAGAATTTATAACATTTCAAAAAGTAGGTATTATTATTCATAACAGCTAGTTTGATTGGTTGTGGTGTGATAAAATCTCGAAGTTGCGTACAATGCACGTCATTGCATTATTCGAAGGGAAACGTACCGTGGAAGCTTGGGGTGTTACAATAAATAATTACGATCATCCGTGCTATTTCCTAGAGATATTTGTATTAATGTGAACTAAAATAAATTTTTTCATACATATTTCTTGCACATAATTTAATGAAGGTTGAGTGCATGTATTTTCTTTGAATGGTTTCCATGTATTTTTAATTCATTTTGAATGAATTAAATGTGTTATTTATATTATTTGAATGAGTTTATTGAATAATAAAAAATGGATATGACATTTGTCGATACATTTGTGTGCCCATTTTGTTTTCATTTAATCAAACACGTCCAGTTCAAGAAAATCAGAGTGATGTTATCCCACACATTTGGTAAGGGAAATTAATATCACACAACCAACTCTATTTTTTATTGATAATATATTTTCTCATGGGGAAAATTCTATCACCCCTTAGGTGATCAAGATTCCTCCTTATATGATCAAGGATTTAAATTCTGTACAATCCCCTAAGAGGTGGGATGATTTTTACATTCCTAAAGGTGATCTTTTTGAAGCATAAAATGTTTAACAAATTATGAGCCATGAAACACTTCTAGCACAATTTTTTTTTCTTCATTATTACATGCATGTTTATTCAAAATATATTGTTTATATGGGTTTTTCTAATCCATCCATGTTTATGTGACAAAAAATCCCATAATGGTATCATAGTGAAGTGTTCTTCTAGAAATCATGTGTTCATTTTATTATTTAATTTATAATATATTATAAAAAACATAAAAGTGGATATTTAAAACCTATAAATTTATATGAATAGAGATATTTATATTTAATAATTATATACTTTTTTATTCATTTATTTTATTAGGTTCTTCACGTTTATAAATGGTTTGTCAAACGTGAATAACATTAATAATGTTGGAATTCTATGATTTATTTTATTACCTTTTTCAAATATTGGATGTTCAAATTTATAAATCATGTTTATTATCATAAATAAATAATTTATTTTAATTAATAAAATTCAATTATGAATTAGATTATATTATTTATAGTTTTTTTATAAAAAACGAATTTGATATTTTAAAATATTTATAAAATTTTAAAAGCTACATATAAGTTAATTAACTATAAACTATTTATGGTTAATAGATTAATATATTTCGTAGTTATATGGTTTATGAAATCATTTTAAATCATAATAAAAGGTATTTTTATGAATATTTTTTGTTTTAAAGTGTTTAAATAAATTTATTGTAAATAGTTTCCAATTATCTATGTAAATGGTTATGAAAAATATATTAATAATATATTCCAAGTATTAATTGGTAATATTTAATTTAACTTTTGGATAAAAATATGTCATATCTTGTGATCTTAAAATAAATGTTATATATATATATATATATATTTTATAATAGTAATTTGTAAAGTGTTTATAAATTACCCAAATAAGGTCAAATCATAAAGGAGATAATATTTAGTTAATTGATAATATTTAATTTTAAATTTTCATACTAAAAGTGTCCTTATAATAAGAAATTATTTAAACCACATCAAAAATAATTTTTTATGATTAATTTAATCTTGGTTTATATAATATTTAAATATACGACATTTGGATTGTGTAAATTTTTTACATAATGGTAACTGGGATATGAAATTGTTTATAATTCATGTAATAAGAAATATTTAAATGGTAATTCCATATATTGAAGACTATAAAATGATTACAGTGACTAAGAATATAAAATGTTTATATGAATTATTAAGAAATGTAAATAAAAATTATAAAAAGAGTTTTACGAATTAATTAACTATAAAATGTTTAGGGTTAATGAATTAAATGTTTTATAAACATTTATTTCAAATATTCAAGTAATATTAAAGTGTTAATATTATGATTTTTTTAGATTAACATTATTAATAAAATATTTATAAATCATAATTAAATTAAATTATATTATATAGAATTTTTGTAATATTTAAACAACATTTCTATTTAAAGTTTACAAAATTGATTTATATATGACTTCATAGATCTCATAAATAGCATAAAAATATAAAATTTGTTTATATCTATAATCACGAATTTTTAATAATTAATTAATTTTAAATTGTTTGAATGAAAAGGGGACTATATTTTGAGATATTATTTAATGATATTTTTTAAATTACATTTATTTGATCAATGGTTTATATAATAAATTAATCTTCCAAAAATATATATGATATTAAATAGTTCATAATGGATTGTGTATGAAAGAGATTAAATTAAAAATTACTGAATTTCCAAAAGTTTAGGTAATTTTTGAGTGGGTTTATAAATAGATTTTATTTTTAAATTATTGAGAAATGTTTATCTCAGGTTTAAATATTTTAATTTTTAATTTAATTAAGGTTTATTCCCTACATTACTCATAGTTATAATTTTTTAATATTATGAATGTGTATGTTTTAGTTTAACTGATAAATTGATTCTAGAAGAAGGATCCTTCAATAACATGTAATGTAAGACAATATAAAATTTTGATTTAATAAACCTTGACAAAAATTTGTAATTAGTGATGTTAGATTTAATTATATTTTTCTGAATAGTTTTTGTGTATTAGTTTATATAGATATTATGAATTGGATTCTATTTTGGGAAAAGTCTCCTTGGGGTGGGGCTTTGGGTTAGATTAAAACTTATATTGAGGTTTATACAATGACTAGGAAATTGAATGGGATTGGATAGCTATCCCTCTGGGATTAATCATGTGGACTTATTAAATATCATAAATCACCATGCCTTTACATGAAGAGTTTATTTATTTATGCATATGATGCATTTTTATATGTATGGATATGTTTTACTTATAATATTTGGTGAGTAACACATAACATGGGTTCTGTGAAGTGTTTTATATTAATGTGTTTTGAAAATAAAATTTGGTGGATGGAATAGGGATTCAAGAAACAAAATCAATATAATCTTACATACATAAAAGGGAAAAACATGAGAACATAATAATTACCTCAGTAGTAATAATTATGAATTTAATATGAATATTATTGATGTTAAAAAGGAGGTACTTTTATTGAAATATCAATAAAAAACTATGTTTCATATTCCTTAAAAATTGGGACATGTCAAGACATCAATTATTCAACCAGGTAGGTAATTCCCTAATAGGTTTACTCTGAATTAGCTTGTGTAAGGAAATAACATCATAGATAAAACTGGAACATTCTTGGGTAGGAAATTACCTATAAAAGGTCATTTGGATTTTCTTTTGTTATTATATTCTTGGTTTTATCTATGTATTACACAGATTTAAGATACCCTTCCACAAGATACTAGAGGAACATACTTGAGAAAATCTATATAATAGATTTGGATAAAAAGTTATCCACTCATCTATTTAAGATGATTAACTATTAGGATTCGGATCATTCCCAAATTAAATAATTTCATGATGAGGGGAACACCTTATCATGATCATTTATTACTAACATATTGATCTTTGGTCACTAAATGGATATAATGCATATGGTCATCGATTTATGTGGTAGAAATATTATTAAATTTATTCAGTAAAAGTGTATATGACATGACATTCATATGATTAAAATTTTATTTTTTACATAATTATATCATCATCATCAATCTAATATTTAATCATAATTCATGAAATTATAAGACTAATGTAAGAAACCCCAATGAGTGGTATCTTGGGAAAAAGTTTTTAGGAAAGAGAAATATTCTATCTGTTAAAATATTTCTTTCCTTTTGAAACAAATGTTGAAGTTTTTCAATAAGAAAATCTAGATGATTATATAACCATGGAATGATTCATTTAATGTTCCAAAGGCAATAGATTCAAAATTAAATATGTGAATTTATTATAATGTACTCAATATTATTATGTATGTAAATAAAATTCAATATGTTTGAATATTCTTAAAGTGACTTAAGATTACATATAAGACTTATTATTGTTAAAAAATTAATTCTGTTGGTAAATATGGAAATGTTATGATAATATGAATGAGTTCTAAAAAAATTTAACCAATATTCTCAAAGTGTTAAGAATAAATGAACAAGTAATATAATTTCTATGTTATGGTACTATGTATACAGTATAAGGAAGTAAAGGATCAAATTGGAAGATGGAAATTTTGGAAGTCCAACATTATTTCATTAATAATGCAGCTAAGGTTATTTGAAACCAATTAGTGTTATCAAGATACATAAAAAATTCCATATAATGTGACTATCTAAAATATTAGATGGGGTTTGAGAACTCCATGGAATGGCTATTTCTAGTATAAATGTTATAGAAATTTATTCATTGATTTTCAAGGTTATGTGATACTGAATTTATTGTTTAAAATGGATTTTAACTATATAGGGATTCAAAATCGTGGGAAGAATTTATAGATCTTGTAGTTTTTAATAAATAATTTAAGGGTATGAATGTAAATTAATTTATCAATATTATATGAATATATGTAAAGCATGTGTATTTGCATCTCACTTATCTTATATGATAATATATGTTATTTGTTAACAAATATTTTTTCATGAATAAATTTAGATGACTAATTGTGTATATTAGGTTTATGGTTTGTTGAATTCTGTAATGGTTGGGACCTCTCTGATACATTACTTTGTGAAAAATGTGCTATTGGAGGTGTTCTAGAAGGTCAAGGTGGCTTGGGGTGTATTTGGGTGGACTTTTAAGGAAATCTAAAGGGTTATGGACTTCTCAAGGGAGGTGCACGGTTTGCCTAAACTGTGTGGCCAAACCGTGCAAGGATGGTCTTGAAGGTACTGGCTAACGCATGGTTAGCACACAGTTTTTCTAATCGTGTGGACTAACCATGAGAGGAGTGATTGTCGAGGCAGAAGCTAACGCACGGTTAGCGCACAGTTTGTTAAACCGTGCAGACTAACCATGCGTGCACTTAATGTTAGATCCTAAAATTTAGGATCTTGACCGTTTAGCCATTATATTTCTCGTTTAAGCCCCTAATCCGCCATAACATGAGATTACCCTTCCTTGGAGGTGGAAGAACCTCTCCCAAACACTTTGGAGGCGATCCGGAGGCTTCTCTTCGTGAATCAAAGCCGGTTTGTTGAGGTATGTGGTCGTTCTTCCTCGTTCGTGTTTGGTTTCTTAGATATGCTTAGATCTACTCATCCTATACTATAATCTTCTTAGATCTATGTCTGTTATGGGTAGATCTAGGTTGGTGGGTGTCAAAAATGATGAGCTTTGGTCTTGGTTGTGATAGGAGAGGATATCTAAGAAGGGATTCGTGGAAAATCGACCCGGTTTCATGGGTGTTCATCGACCGTTGTGACTTTCCTTGAAAACCCTTGAGGTAGGGGATTTGTGGCTTCTCTAATTGTTTATGTGAAATCATAGAGTTATCTTGATTTATCCCTTTGGATCATAATGGAATTGACCTAATTAAATACTTGAACCGGATTAAATGAATTGGTTTGATCACATGTGGTCTCTTTGTACCGTGATAACAGTTTTCCTCTTGATTTTCTAGATTAGTGTGATATATATGCCTTTATTGTTAGCATGTTGTTCTTGATGGAAATTTATAAAGAATGTAAAGCCAGAATTAATTAATAATTAATTGGCTAAAAATAAAGAGGCATGAAAAAGAATCTGGTTCTTGTGGTATTTTTTATGTTGATCAAATTTGGAATAGTAAGCATGTTTAATCTTTGGTGATAGATTACTGAATTGGTTCATGATGTTGGAACCAATGAATTGAAATTGTTAATTCAAGATGGATTAAATAACTTAGTTGAGTTCTATGAAGGGTTCAGAGTTAACCTCCTGTTGTGAATTGGGGCTAAAATCCCATTTGATGTGATTCTTGGTGTTTGTTTTTTGAAGGCCGAATGCCCTGTTAAAGGGACAAGAGCCCATTTGTTGTAATAGTTTTTTTTCCTGCTTCTTGTGATGTGATGTGACCCTGGGGGTGTTTTGATATGTGGAGGCAAAGAGGCCCTGTGTTTGTGGCAGCGGATGATGCATTGAGTGGCGAGATGAATTGGTTTATGGATGTGGGTGTCAGGGAGGACACCAGGGACGATGGAATGGGATGATTGTGATTGTTGGATGTTGTTGATACTTGGTTGTTATCTGCTTTACTTTTCCCCGCTGCTCAAGGTGGTTGGTTTTGCTTACCCTTCTTATGAAATGGGCGAAGACACGTGGGGTATGCCACGTTCTTTCCACATTTAGTCTTTTGAGGGAGAATGGGCCTATGCTCTTGCTATAGGCGGAAAAGACTCGACGGGTAGTATATCTACTCACCGTGTTGAGCCCCCCTTTTGTTTAGTAGCATAGAATGAATTTTTAGTATGCCTGAGAATATGGTAAAGTAATCCTAAAATGAAAGTTTGATTAAATGGTGATAATCCACGGGGATAGAGATGCTGGTATTTAATGGTGATGTTGTAACTTTAATGGAACACTAAATTTTGAATGTGATTCCAAGAAAGTTTAAATGTAGTTTTTGTTCATGGTTAATTAACGTGAAAATAATTAATTAACTTAAAGTGTAATTGATGAAAAAGGACATGACATAACCTAATGGAGTTCTTTAAATTGTTGTGTACTTGTAGGATGCCTATTCTTAGAAATAGCAGTCCAGAGTCCGAGAGACATTAGCTGCAGTTGAGGCTAAGACTAGGTTATTCCCATAGTGTGTTTGTGAGTTATACATATTCTATACTTTTTGTGTTTCTATATGCTGCTCCACCCTGTCGGTAAGGCAAACTAACACCCTGGGGATTCTAAGCCCTGGGGGGTGGGTGTGTTTTCCCCAACATTCCTATGGGTGGGTGAATGGCTAACTACCCCCTTTGACCCCGCTCTCTTCTCTTGGAAGATACTAGTGTTGTTGGCACAGTGGTTAGTTTTCCCCATATATGTGTGTAGAGGGCAGTAATGGCTTGTGGTTATTTCCACACATATATTCTGGATATAGTATCCTATGGACTACTATAGGTGTAACGTGTATAGTTTGTGATGTCTTGGGGATCCTTACGTGGTGTATGGGCTGTAATGTCTTGAGGTACAATACCCGACGTATGATACACGTTATGTGGGATGTGGTGGCTCCCAGAACCTACCTGGTTACTTTTGGTTGTGAGGATGGTGTGGAGTTTATCGCAGGTGTCTGCGGGAAAGTCTTTGTGGTGCACGAGGTGCAGAGTGTGGAGCTTAGCCCAAGTTTATACTGGGAAACCTTTGGAGAGATATGCACAGGACGTATGTCATTGGGGAAAAGCGAAAAACCAGTGGGGAAGTAGTAGTGGGGTACCCTTGATATTCTTTACTATATACTATATTATTGTATGCGTTACTTGGTGATAGTAGCCATGGTGAGGTTGAGAACATAGTATACCTGTTTAGGTGACGAGTTAGTTTCACTTGTTTTTCACTGTGCTTTAGCATTCTTTCTTTACTTTTGCATGAGAGGCTTCAGGGAGGATCCCACTGAGTATACTGTTATACTCACCCTACGTATATATATACTGTTTTTCTGGTCACTTGGAGAAGGTTGGAGATCAGGATGGTTACTACTAGCTTATGGTTGCCGGAGCTGTTTGGCCTCGTTGTTACTGCTGTTTTTTCCTTTCTTTTGGGTACTTGTAGTTTCCCCTTTTAGTTGTAGCACTTTTTTCATGACATTATATATATGAACTTGGGTTTTCTTTTACATTTCAGTTCTAAGTTGTATCTTTTTGGTGTTTGACTTATCTCTCTCTTCTTCATGTATTCTCTTAGAGGGTAATGCCTCCCATTTGTGTGTTTACTATACCCTTGGTGCTAGTCTCCAACCTGGGGCCTGTTGGAGGCGGGACTCGGGTGTCATTATCTCCCTTCTCACATTGTCGGCCCAGGAGGGGTACACCTTGTGGGGAGGGGGTCGTGACAGAGTTGTATCAGAGGTCTGGTTGAGGGATATGATGGATTTTTGAGCTAGGCACATGTGAGGATGCATGGGTTGGTAGGGAAACAGTTTCATTCATGTTTAGCAAGTGGGGTAAACACTGGAGAACAGAAGAGACATAGGCGTTTAGGGCCCCCTATAATCTGTTGCACGAACCATTAAGTTTACAATGGCTACTAAACAAGGTGATATTGGTTGCTGGGTAGAGACCTAGGAAAGGATCACAAATCAGTCTTCATTGTGCATGTGTTTGAATGGGTAGACCTTGGGATAGGTTAAAATAAAATGAATGAAAGAAAACAATAAATTAATTAATGTTGAGTCTTCCATATTCCAGGATTAGGAGCTCTAACGGTTTGTTATTTTACAGGTATTGCTCTAGGTCGACGTCCTTGTTAGGTTTTCATAGAAGATGTCCAGCAGGCTGTCCCATCAGATCATCGTAGGGTGGAGGTTGACGACGACGACACATGGAGGAAGACACTTTGAGAGTTTCAACACCAGAGTCCACAGAAGTATGAGGGATCTGTTTCAGATGCAGTAATGGAAGACTGGTTAGAGGAGGTCGATATAAGCTTCAGTTTGATCCGTGCTCAGAGGGAGCACTGGGTGTCCTTTCTTGTGACAATTTTGCGTGGACCAGCGAGGTAGTGGTGGTTGTTGTTCCTCGGGGATCGTGAGGAGTCAGTGATCTCATGGGAGGAGTTCTAAGACAAGTTTAGAGTTGAGTTCCTTTCTTCGACTGTGATGGCGTCCAGTCACTAGGAGATTCTTACCCTTTGGTAGGGGAGCTCCAGTGTTCGAGAGTTTGGAATCCGTTTTAGGAACCTTTTACGATATTCTTTGGACCTTTTACCAGATGAGGAGGCCATGGCGAGGCATTTCGAGGAGGCTTTGCGTCCAGAGATCCAGTGCCAGGTCACCCCATTTATGTTGAAGACATATAATGAGGTGTTGGAGAGGGTGGAGGTTGTTGAGAGGACTTTGTCTAGGACCAGATCGTTACGAGAGGGGAATCAGTACGATTCCTTGCGGAGAAGAGCTGTGGTCCGGGGTTCCCAGTTTTCAGGGCAGAAGAGTTTCCGTTTAGCCGGGGGTAGGTCCTAGCCCTTCACATCTCGTTTCTCCAGAGCCAGAAACTATCAAGCCTATGACAAGGGATCAGGCGCTTGTTTTTCTTGTGGTGGTAATGGACATCAGTAGTGAGAGTGCCCAACCTTTCAGAGCAGTCATCATGGACCTGGCACTCAGCTCCAAGTTCCTCTGTTGAGGAAGTTCCAGCTGAGGCAGCAGCTGCCAGTTGCACCGGCTCTCGATCCGCAGAGGGTAGATGGGCCAGGTAGAGGACAACCCCATGGCTCTCCTCGTCCTCATATAGTAGAGCGCGGCCTTGGTGGTGGTCATCATCAGGGTCAGAGAGGTCGTGCAGGAGGTCATTGTCACGACCCGACCTCGGGGCCCGTGCCGTGACTACCCCAAGCCCGCCTTCCATAGGCCAGGGGCTGGCGACTAGCACCAAGGCGTAAAATCCCGGTAAACAGGGAAGACATTGCCTTTATAAGTAACAACCACCACAGAGTCAGCAAGCGGAAAGTAACTACAAGTGCAGAAAAGTAAAGGGGGCCGGAATACAAGCCCAAACTGAAAGTACAACTGAAAAGGTAAAGAACAGCAACTGAAGAAAAAGACGGCGGCCTCGTGTCATCCACTGGCAATCCCACCTGAAGGGTGGGTACAGATGGCCTCCAGGCTCCTCGGGTCCCACGTCCGCTCCGAGCACGTCCCGCCCAGTGGTCCACCTCCAGGTACCGTCCTGCTCCACGCCCCAACCGTGATCAGCGCTGTCCTTCGTCTGCATCCAACACAACAAGGTGCGGGCATAGCCCGTTCAGGGGTGAGTATAATCTACTCAGTAAGGACCCCGAGACCCCCGAAGGTCTCCCGAAATCCACAAAGGATATAGCACAAAAGAAAGGTGCAATCACGAAATAACATCTGACTCGACTTAGGTATATGCCCATACATATACCTAAGTCCCCAATTCTAGCTCTGCTCGCGAGCTCAAGAACAACCCAATCCATATAGGAAAGCAAGACTCAAATCCACAAAGGAGAGTAAACAGTAAATCCACATAGGATAGTTCAACACAATCCACAAAGGAGAGTAACATAAGATTCAGCTCAACCAGGTATACTTTTTCAGATGACGTCAAAGATGATCACTGATCCATCTAAGTCGTCGGACCCACGAAGGATCGATAGGTACTAACCCCCGCAAAAGACCCACACAGGATCGGGCTCACACAGAACCTGTAGGCAGTGGCTCACACAGAACCGGTAGTGAGGACCCACACAGGATCGGGCCCACACAGGACCTGTAGCACTGATCCACGTAGGATCGATGAGTGCAGTAGTCGACGCAGTCCACTGAGGATCTCTGCACAGTCGTCGCCGCAGTCCACGAAGGATCTCTGCTCTGTCGTCGTCGCAGTCCACAGAGGATCTCTGCTCTGTCGTCGTCGCAGTCCACGGAGGATCTCTGCTCTGTCGTCGAAGTCACAGCCAGCACTAGGGTTCCCGCACACAGCGAGCTCGTTTAGGAGGGTCCGCTCCACGAGCCGAGAGGCTGATACATCAACTGACACGTAGTCCGAATTTGATGTGTAACACCCCGAGCTTCCACGATACGCTTCTCATTCAATAATACAATAGCTTGCATTGTACGCAACTTCGAGTTCTAAAAGATCGCGAAAAATCAAAGTAGCCGTTATGAATAGTAATAACCACTTTTTAAAATTATAGAAATTTTATATTTCAAAATGGACTTCATTTTTGTATTCCTAATATTGAAATTAGCCTATGTTGAATTTTTTGTAATTTTCTGAGAACTTCAATATTTTTATGAATAGTGAAAAATACTTAAAACAACTTTTTTTAATCAAAATAATTCATAGTGATAAATTATACTATTGAGTGGTTTTAGAGTATAATTAGAATATATTTTTACCATTTTATCCAATGGTGGTCATTAGAATTAATTTAACATTGAAATCGGACATAAACAATTGCCAATCTTTTGATATAAATTGTTTCTTAAAAACACGCTATTTGTTGTGACAGCGGGAATTAATTATAAAATTAATTAATGCAACTAATATGTTTGGAATTTTTTAAAATAGAAATCATTTTTGAATTCGTAATATCAATTATAGCTTAGGGTGAAATTTTGGCTTTATTTTGAAAAACTTCAATTTTTGATGAATAGTGAAACCACTAAGTGGTTGTTAAAAACTGATTTTTCGTTAAAATGAAATATTACCACTTCTGTGATTTGATTTTCAAAAATCCGACATACATGGTTGTCATTAAGAAGTAAAATGTGGTTCAATGAGATTAAAATAATTTTTTGGTGAATAGTAACTTTTAAGTTCTTAATCGCGATTAGAGGTAATTAGTGTAGTTTAAGGTACAAATAATGTTATAATAATATGATATGAGCTTGACACTTGTCCTACTCCTATTGGATGAGTCATGGCCGACCAAGACAACCCATGGGTCAACTTGGGGACCCCATGGAGCCACTTTAGTTGGAAAATGACATTAATATATATTTATTTAATGTTGAAATTAAATTGACACAAACATGAGTTGTTTTACTAAAACAGTTTTTAAGTGGGGTTACACAAGTCCAAATTTTGATTATAAATATTCATTAGAAATCTAAAAAGATTTCCTACATCATAGTATTTTTTTTATAATTTTTAGACATTAAATAAATTAAATTATTT
This sequence comes from Viscum album, assembly GCA_963277665.1. NCBI lineage: Eukaryota > Viridiplantae > Streptophyta > Magnoliopsida > Santalales > Viscaceae > Viscum > Viscum album. The sequence continues at coordinate 177,929,542 of OY728159.1, read as the reverse complement.
ATGACATCATGATGATGTAGTGATGACCTCATTATTTAACGATTTAAATAAAATGGGAAGATAATGCAAAATCCAAGGCTTACACTTGTCCAAAGCCAATTGGATGAGGATATGTAGAACCCTTATCACCTTAGCCTCGAATTATATAAGTGTGGGACCTTTAGAATCCGAAAAGCATTGTGAAATAATGTAACATTTCAATCTTTCCAAAAGTGCCCCTCCTCTCCACTTATAAAAGGCCCCCACCTCTCCCACCTCATTTACACTTTCAAGCCATTTGGCTCGGCCAAACTCTGCCCAAATACTCTCCCAACTTCCCCCTCTTACTCCTAGAATCCTCACTTTGGGCAGAACTCTTCCCAAGGAAGCCTTTGGCTCAAATCAAAAAGAGTTACCCGATTTTGAGGTAATGTATTTTCTAATGTTGTTTTGTTTTATTTTTCTTCTCCAACCCCCTAAACTCTTTTTATTCATTTCTTTTGTAACAACACCAGTATCCTCAATATACTAGTATGTTGTTATAATAAGGATTCGAGCTACACTTACACACACCTACATCTAATGGTTAAAGAACATACGGTTTCTGGGGATGGCGAATTTCTGCATCACGAAACGATGATTGTTCAACACTCATATAACACCTTCAAAGGTGGCCATTAAGATGTCACTATTTTTATATATGATATATAATATGTTTATGTTTTACTTATGCTTCTGTATTTTTCATTTATGGCATACTTTATGATTTCCATTATGGGTAAAATGCGATAATTTCATTTTAGGAAGTGCGGACTACCGCCCCCTCAAAGTGATTTGAATCGTTAATGCCATATGTGGGATGTATAAAGGATGGAGTAAATGGTATTATACACTATATTATACTGGAATTATATTATACATTTATATCATTATGATTTAGTTCCATTAAATATGAAATTGAAATGAAAGTAGCGTTCATGCGTACGTACGGCTTACCGTCTCCATGAACGGTGCATTTCATTTCTTACCTCTAAATGTTATGTAATATTATAAATGAATGTATATACTGGATATATAAGATATATATGACATATAAATCATGAATATAATTCTGGATATAATGGATATTTCACCACATAAACAACTTGTAATTATAAGAAGCTTATTGTTGACTCAAGTACCAAAGATCGACAAAACGACCGTTATTAACTTAAATAATTACATAATGTTCATATCATTGTAATAAGTGATATAATAAGGATAATGAAATTAAAAATGGTTCTTAATAAGGTATATATTAACTCTAGTTTATTATTCAGGAGGTTAAAGAACGGTTGAGTCAAGTCAGACACGAGGTAAGGGAACTTCTTAACCCAATTTTCGTTCTTTGGGTTAATATCCTACTTTCAAATTATGTCATGATATTATTATGTCATATCCTGTATTTGTACATTATTTATGTGTACTTGTAGTGAATACACATAATAGATATATTTTATTTTTGCTCTCTGTAAGGGAATTTCTTAACCCAATTTCCATTCTTTGGGTTAATCTCCTACTTTCAAATTATGTCATGATGTTATTATGTCCTATTTTGTATTTTTACTTTCTTTATGTGTACCTATAGTGAATACACATAATAGATCTATTTTATTTTAAAAATGATCTTTTTAAGGACTTCGTCTCAATCTCCTTTCATTGAGGCATATTTGGTTTTATACACAACCTTCTTTTATACGATGTATAAACCCCTTTGACTTTTACGTTTATTCAAAAGGAATCTTTTTTATACGAAGCGTTTTGCTAAACGACAAAAGGGAATGTTTTTCTTTCCGTACTTATGCGGCGACAATGACTTCTCCGCCGCCGTGACCATTATTTGAGTTTCGGCTTCCTCTACAAGCCATACCTTCTTTTTAAAAGAAAAATAAATACCATGTTTTACTTTTCTTTTATTTTGGTATTGAAAATGGTTTTGAAAGCGTTTTTATTATATCAATGTGTTGTATTGATATCTTGTGATTGAAACGTGGAAATGTTATTTTTCCTTTATCCATGTTTTATGTGATACGATTATGTTATGGTTTATGATATATTTAAACCTATTCATATGAGGAATGTATTGGACTTAATAAGTGACGGGTGGAGTCCGCTATAGCTCCTCGATGCATCGGTAGGTCTCATGAGACAACTAGACGTGGAATTGGCCGAGGCCCTTTCCCAATTTGATTTATGGTTTTGGCCGAGGCCTTAATCATTTTAGATGTCTTGGCCGAGGCCTTGACAAAATTTTTCAGAATGTCCGGCATTATACATTCCCTCATTATGAAAGTGGTTATTGATATTGCATGTGATTATTCGGCCAGTAGAATATCCATGTGAAGAAGTGAATGGCATTATCTCATTTTACTTTTGCCATATTATGTTGAAGTTCAAGTTTAAAAGGCTTTTGTTTTAGTTATACATTGCCTTAAATGTTAATGTTTATTTATGAAAGCTTCCGCAATATTGTTATCCTTACTGAGCATCTGAGCTCACCCCTTTCAATGTTTTAATGTTTTCCAGGATTTGAAGAAGTATATTATGAATGACCTGCAGGGATAGTCTGAGGGGATATGAAGACAATATGTTGTTGTTGTTTTGGTTTACTTTATGATGTAATGTAACGTTTACAAATGTATCTAGTGTTTCCAAGGCTACTAAACTAATCGGTCTTTCGAGACTTGATCTTTTGTGATCATGCCAATGTTACGAAGTAATGCACCGACTCTGGGTAGCTGGGGTCGGGGCGTTACAGTTGGTATCAGAGGCAGTTTAGTACTAACCTTGGAAGCTAGATTTAGATAAACTCTGATTAGAGCACATAGCCCGAAGATAGACTTTGAGGATTAATATAGAAGAACTTCCTAGAATTTTGGTATTGTAGAGATGTTGTGAGTTTTCCGAGCAATACATCCCTATCTGGATACGAGCAGGTAGAGGCGGCTCTAGCACAGATGTACCTAGGGGTAAAACCCGAAAACACCGCTTTGAGCTAGACTCGAACGGGAACTGGTGCACGACAACGGGCCTTGCTGCACTCTTGGTTACGACACTCCCGGGGGATATGCTTAGGATAATTCTCATTTTATTTACAAACCAATATGAAGGGTTATGAGTATATACTTCCTCAAAGAAAACATTTCTTTTTATGATTATGGATTATATCCATAAATAGTTCAATTTATGTAAAGTGTTTTACAAGTATGGAATTATGTATTTTGATTCATAAACTAATCTAGTTTATGCCATTGTTTAGAAATGGCGCCTAGTAGAAGGAATGGAAACCGTATCAATGCACGAACTCCGTGTAGGGATTTCCCTCCTGATCAAGATAATTATTGTGTATCTGGAGATACAACTGGTGCTGATCAACTTATTACCATACTGGGACAACTCACTCAGGTTATGAATAATAACCTTACTCGTATGGAGCACCCTGATCCGCAACGTGGAGGATCAATGTTAGACCGCTTCATGAGGCAACAACCACCAACCTTCAATGGGAGTATAAATCCTATAGTAGCTGAGCAATGGATAAATTCCTTAGAGAAAATATTCCATGCCTTGGGGAGTAGTGAAAGGGAGAAGGTTTTCATGGCAGTTTACCGCCTCACTGGAGATGCCGATCAGTGGTGGTCGCTGATTCGAAACACAAAGGAAGATGATGACGTATCGAATATGGAATGGAGGGAGTTCAAAGAGCTTTTCTTAGAAAAATACTTTCCTCGTGACCATCGAGCAGATATGGAAAGGCAATTTCTAAGTCTGAGGCAGAAGGAGGATGAGAATGTCGCAAAGTATGAGGCTAACTTTACAAGGTTAGCAAGGTATGCTGCAGATTACATACGTAACCCAAGGAGTAAGATTGATCGTTTCATTGATGGGTTAAAACCATTTCTCCGTCGAGCTTTGGTATCACAATCCTTTTCATCATACGAAGATATTGTCTCGTGTGCTATCAAGACAGAAAAGGAATTCTCTAAGTCTTATGACAACAAAGTAAAGCAAGAGAAGAAGAGAACGGTGGAACAAGAGACAGATAAAGGGAAAAGGGGAAAGAAGGATTTTCCATTATGTGATAATTGTGGGAAGAATCACCCTGGTACTTGCCTAAAAGGAATGGGAGTTTGTTATAAATGTGGAGAAAAGGGTCACCAGGCTCGTGATTGCAAGGGAAAGAAAGAGGCTATCAAAGTTGAATGCTACAATTGTAGAGAAATGGGTCATTATGCAAATGAATGTCCTAAGCGTCAAGGAAACTTACCTCAGAAAAGGCTAAGGGATCAAGGCCAATCTTATGCTATGACTACAGTTGAAGCGGAATAATTAATGTATTGGTGCTTTTGGACTCCAGGATTATATTCTGGTTATAAGAATAATGTGATATATATAAAGATTGTACTGCATTACTTTTTGATTAAGGTAATATGATTAAGGTAATCATATTTTTAGTATGTGACAATAAGAGAAACTTTTCATTGTTTGAGCAATCTGATGTTACAATTGATTTTGGAATTTAGAGACCTTTTAGAGAAAGTCTGGACAGAGGTATTTTGAATAACTATTAAGGTGGGAATGGATTAAGTTGAACCATGGATAGTATTGTTTAAGGTTAAAGAATTTATGAAGATAATTTTTGGAATATTATGATACTATAGTTTTAGGAAAAGGACAACCTGCAGGGTGGGGTATCACTCGTCGCGTCGGACAAAGCTGCAGGAATCGAACCCACAACCATAGTGCGACAAGCCTTTATTTCCTACCACTAGCCTACAGGAAGTCCCTGGTTATTACAAAATAGTTTTACTAATCTAAATGGTATGTGTTAACATTTTGAACCTTATACAATTAGGATAAATAGAATATTTTTGAGTTCTGTTACCATTTGGAGTAAAAGTTGGGTTTGTGGTAAAAATTTATTAACGAATGAAAGTATACATAACAAGTATGTATATTCCCTTACGTTCTTAGTAAATCTCCTAAATAAATTCCTCAACATTATAAAAGGTAACTTAAAACAAAAATGTTGTCGGTTAACTTTTCCAACTGGGGATTCAATGACCGTTTAACCAATCACAAGTTTGTGATTTTCTTGTGGTTAAACTTTCTCCTAATCCTGTTTTCTATAACTCTCCATTAGACCTTGATGGTTTTTTTCTCCTCCATATCCATATTTTCATAGAATCCTAGAATGGGCTATATCGGGTGACCTTTGTACTTATCCTGCTTTCTTTTAATGTTATATATTTATTAACCTTATTTCCGATGTGGGTTATCCTCAAAGGTATTTTCTCTTTTCAACCTTTTATTTTCCAAGAAAAATTTCAAATTGCGAGGATGCAATTTATTGAAGGAGGGGAGAATGTAACACCCCGAGCTTCCATGATACGCTTCTCATTCAATAATACAATAGCTTGCATTGTACGCAACTTCGAGTTCTAAAACATCGCGAAAAATCAAAGTAGCCGTTATGAATAGTAATAACCACTTTTTAAAATTATAGAAATTTTATATTTCAAAATGGACTTCATTTTTGTATTCCTAATATTGAAATTAGCCTATGTTGAATTTTTTGTAATTTTCTGAGAACTTCAATATTTTTATGAATAGTGAAAAATACTTAAAACAAATTTTTTTAATAAAAATAATTCATAGTGATAAATTATACTATTGAGTGGTTTTAGAGTATAATTAGAATATATTTTTACCATTTTATCCAATGGTGGTCATTAGAATTAATTTAACATTGAAATTGGACATAAACAATTGCCAATCTTTTGATATAAATTGTTTCTTAAAAACACGCTATTTGTTGTGATAGCGGGAATTAATTATAAAATTAATTAATGCAACTAATATGTTTGGAATTTTGTAAAATAGAAATCATTTTTGAATTTGTAATATCAATTATAGCTTAGGGTGAAATTTTGGCTTTATTCTGAAAAACTTCAATTTTTGATGAATAGTGAAACCACTAAGTGGTTGTTAAAAACTGATTTTTCGTTAAAATGAAATATTACCACTTCTGTGATTTGATTTTCAAAAATCCGACATACATGGTTGTCATTAAGAAGTAAAATGTGGTTCAATGAGATTAAAATAATTTTTTGGTGAATAGTAACTTTTAAGTTCTTAATCGCGATTAGAGGTAATTAGTGTAGTTTAAGGTACAAATAATGTTATAATAATATGATATGAGCTTGACACTTGTCCTACTCCTATTGGATGAGTCATGGCCGACCAAGACAACCCATGGGTCAACTTGGGGACCCCATGGAGCCACTTTAGTTGGAAAATGACAATAATATATATTTATTTAATGTTGAAATTAAATTGACACAAACATGAGTTGTTTTACTAAAACAGTTTTTAAGTGGGGTTACACAAGTCCAAATTTTGATTATAAATATTCATTAGAAAGATAAAAAGATTTCCTACATCATAGTATTTTTTTTATAATTTTTAGACATTAAATAAATTAAATTATTTATGACATCATGATGATGTAGTGATGACCTCATTATTTAACGATTTAAATAAAATGGGAAGATAATGCAAAATCCAAGGCTTACACTTGTCCAAAGCCAATTGGATGAGGAGATTTCGAACCCTTATCACCTTAGCCTCGAATTATATAAGTGTGGGACCTTTAGAATCCGAAAAGCATTGTGAAATAATGTAACATTTCAATCATTCCAAAAGTGCCCCTCCTCTCCACTTATAAAAGGCCCCCAACTCTCCCACCTCATTTACACTTTCAAGCCATTTGGCTCGGCCAACCTCTGCCCAAATACTCTCCCAACTTCCCCCTCTTACTCCTAGAATCCTCACTTTGGGCAGAACTCTTCCCAAGGAAGCCTTTGGCTCAAATCAAAAAGAGTTACCCGATTTTGAGGTAATGTATTTTCTAATGTTGTTTTGTTTTATTTTTCTTCTCCAACCCCCTAAACTCTTTTTATTCATTTCTTTTGTAACAAAACCAGTATCCTAAATATACTAGGATGTTGTTATAAGAAGGATTCGAGCTACACTTACACACACCTACATCTAATGGTTAAAGAACATACGGTTTCTGGGGATGGCGGATTTCTGCATCACGAAACGATGATTGTTCAACACTCATATAACACCTTCAAAGGTGGCCATTAAGATGTCACTATTTTTATATATGATATATAATATGTTTATGTTTTACTTATGCTTCTGTATTTCTCATTTATGGCATACTTTATGATTTCCATTATGGGTAAAATGCGATAATTTCATTTTAGGAAGTGCGGACTACCGCCCCCTCAAAGTGATTTGAATCGTTAATGCCATATGTGGGATGTATAAAGGATGGAGTAAATGGTATTATACAATATATTATACTGGAATTATATTATACATTTATATCATTATGATTTAGTTCCATTAAATATGAAATTGAAATGAAAGTAGCGTTCATGCGTACGTACGGCTTACCGTCTCCATGAACGGTGCATTTCATTTCTTACCTCTAAATGTTATGTAATATTATAAATGAATGTATATACTGGATATATAAGATATATATGACATATAAATCATGAATATAATTCTGGATATAATGGATATTTCACCACATAAACAACTTGTAATTATAAGAAGCTTATTGTTGACTCAAGTACCAAAGATCGACAAAACGACCGTTATTAACTTAAATAATTACATAATGTTCATATCATTGTAATAAGTGATATAATAAGGATAATGAAATTAAAAATGGTTCTTAATAAGGTATATATTAACTCTAGTTTATTATTTAGGAGGTTAAAGAATGGTTGAGTCAAGTCAGACACGAGGTAAGGGAACTTCTTAACCCAATTTTCGTTCTTTGGGTTAATATCCTACTTTCAAATTATGTCATGATATTATTATGTCATATCCTGTATTTGTACATTATTTATGTGTACTTGTAGTGAATACACATAATAGATCTATTTTATTTTTGCTCTTTGTAAGGGAATTTCTTAACCCAATTTCCATTCTTTGGGTTAATCTCCTACTTTCAAATTATGTCATGATGTTATTATGTCCTATTTTGTATTTTTACTTTCTTTATGTGTACCTATAGTGAATACACATAATAGATCTATTTTATTTTAAAAATGATCTTTTTAAGGACTTCGTCTCAATCTCCTTTCATTGAGGCATATTTGGTTTTATACACAACCTTCTTTTATACGATGTATAAACCCCTTTGACTTTTACGTTTATTCAAAAGGAATCTTTTTTATACGAAGCGTTTTGCTAAACGACAAAAGGGAATGTTTTTCTTTCCATACTTATGCGGCGACAACGACTTCTCCGCCGCCGTGACCATTATTTGAGTTTCGGCTTCCTCTACAAGCCATACCTTCTTTTTAAAAGAAAAATAAATACCATGTTTTACTTTTCTTTTATTTTGGTATTGAAAATGGTTTTGAAAGCGTTTTTATTATATCAATGTGTTGTATTGATATCTTGTGATTGAAATGTGGAAATGTTATGTTTCCTTTATCCATGTTTTATGTGATACGATTATGTTATGGTTTATGATATATTTAAACCTATTCATATGAGGAATGTATTGGACTTAATAAGTGACGGGTGGAGTCCGCTATAGCTCCTCGATGCATCGGTAGGTCTCATGAGACAACTAGACGTGGAATTGGCCGAGGCCCTTTCCCAATTTGATTTATGGTTTTGGCCGAGGCCTTAATCATTTTAGATGTCTTGGCCGAGGCCTTGAAATTTTTTTTCAGAATGTCCGGCATTATACATTCCCTCATTATGAAAGTGGTTATTGATATTGCATGTGATTATTCGGCCAGTAGAATATCCATGTCAAGAAGTGAATGGCATTATCTCATTTTACTTTTGCCATATTATGTTGAAGTTCAAGTTTAAAAGGCTTTTGTTTTAGTTATACATTGCCTTAAATGTTAATGTTTATTTATGAAATCTTCCGCAATATTGTTATCCTTACTGAGCATCTGAGCTCACCCCTTTCAATGTTTTAATGTTTTCCAGGATTTGAAGAAGTATATTATGAATGACCTGCAGGGATAGTCTGAGGGGATATGAAGACAATATGTTGTTGTTGTTTTGGTTTACTTTATGATGTAATGTAACGTTTACAAATGTATCTAGTGTTTCCAAGGCTACTAAACTAATCGGTCTTTCGAGACTTGATCTTTTGTGATCATGCCAATGTTACGAAGTAATGCACCGACTCTGGGTAGCTGGGGTCGGGGCGTTACATGATGTATCCAAAAGTTCCGTATCGACAACAGGATCTCAACGCAACAGACGGCGCGTCAATCGGACGCCCGGTCTGAGAGTTATTGGCATTTTTGTCCCAGGGGCCCGGTTGGTTTTTAGGGCAAAACCAACCCGACCGTACTCCGCCTGTATCCGATCCTCGGGCGGAGTATGCCAAAAGTTCCGTCTCACTTAGAGGAAACTACCACAGCTGACGGTACGTCGATCAGACGTCCGTAGCTCAAATTATGAGCGTTTCCGCTCCGAGGGCCCGGTTGGTTTCGTGTACGAACCAACCCGGCCGAACCCAAAGTCTTCCGAAACCTTGAGTATAATATACTGAAACGACCGTATCGATCCAAGGATCGCGTAGCCGCTGACGGTTCGTCAATCGGAGGTCCCAGGCCCAAGATACGGGCAAAAGACAGAAGAGGGCCCGAAAACGAGGTTTCTGGGCCCGGGGCGACCCGGCCCGAACCCCCCCTGGGTCGGCCGAACCGGGTCGACCCGACCCGGCCTGGGCGCAGCCCGGCCGACCGGACCGGCCGGCTCGGCTTCGGCCGAGCGGCCGAAGAAAACCGCCGCGGGTTTGACCCGCGGCTTGGAGGAACGCGGCCCGCGCGGGCCGCGTGCTGGGTGGCCAGACCGCGGACGCGGTCCGGCGGTTCGCCGCCGCCGCGGCCGAGCCGTGGCGGATTCCTCCGGCGGCGCGCCGGGCGCCGCTGCCGCCTTCTGCGGGCCGCCAGAGTTGCTCCGGTGGCCCGTTTTGCCTCCCGTCTGCGCCATAGCTCCTCTCGGGGGCCGATCTTCACTGCGGGATCAACGGATCGCCCCTGCCGCACGGTTCGTCGTCGTCTGCCAAATCCGCACAACAAAAAGATCGGCCGAGGGTTGCCGGGTCTTGTTTGTTATACCCGCACCCTCCGCGTTAGTCATAAAATCAATGGGAGGAAAAGAAATAACCAATCAACAATTTTAAATAAAGTAAAATTGTTCCGTGATCGGGTTCTTTATTTTAAAAGAATAAACACGGGAAATAAAATATTCCAACAACCCCTACCTCGAAGTCGCCGTCGGACGTGAGGTCGTCGCGGAATCGCTCGTCGCGGAAGGAGGGGCTCATCACGTCGTCTCAGAAGAGACGTTCTTCCCACCAAGGGAAAAACGTCGCGCCGACGATCTCCGGATCTAGAACAAACAGATTTAATTAATTAAATCCGTTGTCATTGAAATTAAAAAGGGAGAATTAAACGATCCGTTTCTCACCTTAGTTGCCGAACGAGGATCGGCCGCGGAAGAAGAGGCGTCGCCGAAGAACGTCGCGGGTAGAGCTCGTCGACGTCGCAGAATGGTGTGCGTCGTCGAATTCCGGTCGCCGGCGTTCTTCGCGTTCTTCGCATTCTTCGCGTTCTTCGCGTGGAGAGTGGAGGCTCAGAGGATTCTCACAATGATAGCAATCCTCCAAAATAGACAAGTTTGTCTATTTTATTAAATTGCCAACGAACGCAAACGCGTAAGTAACGACCCATTAAATTCGTTGAATTAATTCAACGAATGAAACAACCCATTTAATTCACGAAATAAACCGCCCAATTAAATGGTCTGTTAAGAATTAAGGAAAACGCGTCGGTTGACTTTTCAGTTATTTTGACGGGTTTTCGCGAGTGCGTTACTTAGCGAAAGAAACGGCGGGGCTCGTGCGGGCCCCACCGCACAAATATCCTACCAAGAGGGTAGGATATTTCCGGATAGCACCCTATCCGCTTTAACTCAGCTCAAGTGGCTTTCAAGTGACTTCCAAGCGGCTTAAGTGAATAAAATAAAGTTGTCGCACAACCTTTATTTTATTTCCGACTTAAAGCCCAAAATTTTAAAAACCACGGTTGAGTAAACGCAACTCCGGAAGAGGCGTTTCTAAGCAAATACCGGCGCTGTGATTTCATCGGTGCCCTCAGAATTCGATTCCGGGCACCGGTTCAAAAGATAGAAAAACCCGCTCGTCCGTTCACTGAACGTACCCGAGCCAAACTTCGAAAATTGATTCTGGGCACACCGGGCCTCGGAATCAGGTGCCGTATGAAGCTGCGCTCTTGTAAAATTCCAAAGAAAATTAAGAAAAAAATTTCCTTGAAATTTGCGGGTCTTTACATTACTCCCACCTCAGGGCTTTACGTCCCTGTAAAGATACATCAAAAACTAGGGGAACAAATGGGGGTACTGACCACGCATCTGAGCCTCCCGCTCCCAAGTGCTCTCCTGGAGGTTCCCGTGCTGCCATCTGACGCGCACAAGAGGAATCGACCGCCCATGTAGGACCCGCCCCTGTCGATCCTCGATCTCCACTGGGACCTCCGCAAAAGTCTCCCCATCGTCCACGTCCAGCTCCCCAAAGTCGATGATGTGCGTCGGGTCGTGCACGTATCTCCTCAGCTGAGACACGTGGAAGACGTCGTGCACCCGGTGCAACTGAGGTGGTAGAGCCAGGCGATAAGCCACCTCTCCTATCCTACTGAGGACCTGGAAAGGCCCGATGAAGCGTGGAGACAACTTGCCGCCTCGGCCAAATCTCCGTAAACCACGTCGAGGTGAGACACGCAAAAAGACGTGGTCGCCATCCTCGAACTCTAGTGGCCTCCGCCTCCTGTCAGCATATGACTTCTGCCGGCTCTGAGCTGTCCTCATCCTCTCCTGGATGATCTGGACCTTCTCTGTTGTGGCTCGGACCATCTCTGGTCCCACGAGTGCTAACTCCCCAGGGTCTGTCCAGCACAACGGTGATCTGCAGGGTCTGTCGTACAACGCCTCGTATGGTGCCATCCCGATGGTGGAGTGGTAGCTGTTGTTGTACGCGAACTCCACCAAGGGTAGGTGGTCCTCCCAGCTGCGACCAAATTCGAGAACACATGTACGGAGCATGTCCTCGAGTGTCTGTATGGTCCTCTCAGTCTAACCATCCGTCTGAGGGTGGAAGGCTGTGCTCAGATGGAGCCGCGTCCCGAACGCCTCCTGCAACCCCTTCCAAAGCCGGGAAGTGAAACGAGCATCTCGATCGGAGACGATAGACGATGGCACACCGTGAAGCCGTACGATCTCCTGGACGTAAAGACGTCCCAAGCTCTCCACCGAGCCCTGCTCTCTGATGGGTAAGAAGTGTGTCGACTTGGTGAGTCGGTCGACAATCACCCAAATGGATTCGTGACCTCTGGAAGTGCGTGGAAGTCCAGTCACGAAGTCTATAGATATGCCGTCCCACTTCCACTCCGGGACCTCCAAGGGCTGTACCAAGCCTGCTGGTACCTGATGCTCTGCCTTCACCTGCTGGCAGGTGAGGCATCGTGAAACGAACTCTGCCACAGCTTTCTTCATGCCCGGCCACCAGTGCTGTCGTCTGAGATCCTGGTACATCTTCGCCACTCCGGGATGCACCGCCAAGGGAGAAGTGTGAAACTCTCTCAGCACCTCCTCTCGTAAAGCGACTGGTACGAAGGTACGTCCTCTGAAAAGGATGTCGTGCTCTGCTCCAAGGGAGAAGCCATCAGGCGCCTGACCTGAGGATATCAGTGCACGCCGGGTCTCACAGTCAGCGTCCCGACGCTGAGCCTCTCTGACCCACTGTAGAAGTGGAGGAGAGACTGTGAGAGACTGAAGAAAGGCTGCTCCATCTCTATCCACGAAGGATATCTGTAAGGAGGCTAGCTGCTCTATCGCCTCCTCAAGTAGCTGAATGCCCGTCCTCCTGCTGAGGGCATCGGCTACCACGTTCCCCTTCCCAAGAGTATAGACTATCTCAAAGTCATAGTCCTGGAGGAACTCAATCCATCTCCGCTGTCTCAGGTTCAGGTCCTTCTGAGAGAAGATATACCTGAGACTCTGGTGGTCAGAAAAGACTGTGAAGCGCTCGCCCATCAGATAGTGCTGCCAAGTCTTCAGAGCGAAGACCACTGCTGCTAACTCCAGGTCATGAGTGGCGTAGTTCTTCTCATGCGGCCTCAACTGACGTGATCCGTAGGCGATCACGGCCCGCTCCTGCATGAGGACGCACCCGAGTCCAGTCCCTGATGCGTCGCAGTAAACTACGTATCCAACTCCCTCCTCAGGAAACCTCAAGATAGGTGCGCTGGTCAATCTCTGTCTCAGCTCCTGGAAGCTCTGTTGACATCTGTCTGACCACACAAAGGGTTTCCCCTTCTTCGTCAAGGCTGAGAGTGGTGCCGCAACTCTGGAGAAGTCTGGCACAAATCTCCGATAGTATCCGACTAGGCCCAAGAAGCTCCGAACCTCCGTCACGCTCCTGGGTGGCTCCCAAGCTAGCACTGCATCGATCTTCGCGGGATCCACTGCAACTCCCGCCTCAGAGATGACGTGCCCCAAGAAGTGGAACTCACGTAACCAGAACTGGCACTTTGAGAGCCTTCCATAAAGCTGGTGCTCTCAGAGTGTGTCTAGCACAACTCGCAGGTGGTAGGCATGCTCCTCCCCAGTCGTCGAGTATACCAAAATGTCGTCAATGAAGACCACGAAAAATCGGTCGAGGTATGGCTGGAAGATCCTGTTCATGAGGCTCATGAACACTGCTGGAGCATTGGTTACGCCGAATGGCATAACCAAGAACTCATAATGGCCATACCGACACCTGAAGGCCGTCTTCTGCACGTCCTCGTCTCGAACTCTGAGCTGATGATAGCCTGACCGGAGGTCTATCTTCGAGAACCACCGCGCTCCCTTGAGCTGATCGAAGAGGTCATCAATCCGTGGCAGCGGATACTTGTTCCTCACTGTCACCTGGTTCAGGCGACGATAGTCGACACACAGTTGCAAGCTCCCGTCCGCCTTCTTGGCGAACAAAATCGGGGAAGCCCAGGGTGAAACACTGGGTCGGATAAACCCCTTGCTCTGCAAGTCCTCCAACTGTACCCGCAGCTCTCGATGCTCGGCAGGGGCCATCCGGTATGCTGGAGTAGATATCGGGGATGTCCCGGGGTACAAGTCGATGTAAAAGTCTACCTCTCTACGAGGAGGTAGCCCTGGAACGTCGTCGGGAAAGACGTCCACGTACTGGTCCACCACTGCAGGAAAAAATTGACTCCGCACGTCCACTGCTCCTAGGATGAGGCTAGCCAACTGATGAGAGATGGGCTGCACTCTCCTCCGCGGAAGTCCATCCTGTGCTGCAAAGGTTCCCTTCTCGCCGGTGAAGGTAAACCTGCTCCCGTCGGTGCGAACACATCTTACCTTGCGCCTAAAACAGTCGATCTGGGCATGAACCGTGGATAGCCAATCCATGCCCAAGATGACGTCGTAAGGCCTCGACGCCACTACAAGGAGATCCCAGCCGAAGCTCTCGCCTCCTAGAGTAAGCTCACACTGCCGGCACTAGTGCGTAATCGTCGAGTCTGCTCCCGTAGGAGTCTCTAGCCGTAAGGATCGAGCCAACGACTCAGTCGGAATCTCCGAGCTCCGAACAAGGGCAGAGGCTATGAAAGAGTGACTCGCTCCTGTGTCTATAAGTACTGCAGCAAGGGTGGAATAGACACAGATCGTACCTCGAATCATCTCTGGAATGTCGGGGTCGTAGGCCTCCACTGCCTGGAGCTGGGCCTGTCCCTGCCCACCAGCTCCCTGTGGTCGAGGTGGCCCTCCTGGTGGTGGTGGGGGTAGAGCCTGGAAGCGTCGCCCACCACCCGCTGCTCGGCCAGCTCCTCTGCCTCGTCCGCCTCCTCCCTGCGGACCGCCACGGTCGACCCTCTGCCTCTGCCTGGGTGGCCCCTCCACCGTCTGCTGCTCCTCTGATCGGCGAGTCGGGCAGTCATAAGCCATGTGACCCTGCCCGCCGCAGGAGTAGCACAGCCTGCCTCTCGGAAGGCTGGCACTCCGCTGTGTGCCCCGCACTGCTGAGCCGGTGTCCTGAGGTCGTCTGCGTGGGGGTCTGGTCTGCCTGGACCCGAGAGTCATCTGTCGGCTACCTGCTGCCGAAGACTCAGCTACCTGCCGCCCTGCGCTAGGTCTCGCCGCTGAAGAAGGCTCTTCCAGGAAGCTCTCGATCAGGAGGTCTCGCTCCAGCACTCCCGCCTGGGTCGGAATGCTGAGGGAGATCAGCGACGCCCGAATCTCCTGCTGCAAGCCCTGCTCGAAGGTCCGGGCCCGGAAGAAGGGGTCCCGTACCATGTCGGTCGAGTAGCGAGATAGGTCAGTGAACCTTGCCGCGTACTGAGCGACCGTCATGCTGCCCTGGCGCAGCTGGAGAAGCTCCTGGATTCGCACCGCTCGGAGGGTGGCCGGGACGAACTCAGAGCGGAAGAGGCTCTCGAAGTCCGTCCAGAGCAAGGATGCCTCATCGTGAACCTGGAGCATCAAGCTCCACCATCGTCCTGCCGCCGCCTATAGGAGGATCGCCACGAGAATCACCATGAGATCCGCTGGTGTCCTCACTAGCCTAAAGATCCGTACCACCGCCTCTAGCCAGTCCGCGGCGGCCTGGGGGTCCGCCTCACCGCGAAACCTGGGCGGTCGCTGGCTCTGAAACTCATGCAGTGCCCTGAGGCGACGTGCATCGTCAGCGTCTGGTACTGGTAGCATCGGTGGCTCGGCGGGTAAAGCTACCGCCGGCGCTACTGCTGGCAAATGGCCCTGCACCGAGGCCTCGTCGCTCGGTGGGCTGCCGTCGCGCCCTACACTCGGAACCCTAGCTGGCTGTCGTCGTGGGGCCATCCTGAAAAGGAGAACAAGAGCACCACAGTCAGAACAGTATACCTGGTGAGCTGGCACAAGTAATCACAAGGAAAACTTGAGACTTTCATGAAGCAGATCAGTATACCCGGTGAGCTGACACAAGTAATCACAAAGAAACTTGAAACACACACGCAACCAATGTTTTCATGCATTAAGTCGGAAATCAGGAGTCAGGGTCCTGGTGTACGGATACGTCGGCCGCCGCACCAACACTGGGCTCCCTGAACTGATAACCACACTCAATACACTAAACACTATTGCTTCATATAGAAAGAAAAGACGATCAGAGTCTGCGGTAGAACCGACCACCTCTGATACCAATTTGTCACGACCCGACCTCGGGGCCCGTGCCGTGACTACCCCAAGCCCGCCTTCCATAGGCCAGGGGCTGGCGACTAGCACCAAGGCGTAAAATCCCGGAAAACAGGGAAGGCATTGCCTTTATAAGTAACAACCACCACAGAGTCAGCAAGCGGAAAGTAACTACAAGTGCAGAAAAGTAAAGGGGGTCGGAATACAAGCCCAAACTGAAAGTACAACTGAAAAGGTAAAGAACAGCAACTGAAGAAAAAGACGGCGGCCTCGTGTCGTCCACTGGCAATCCCACCTGAAGGGTGGGTACAGATGGCCTCCAGGCTCCTCGGGTCCCACATCCGCTCCGAGCACGTCCCGCCCAGTGGTCCACCTACAGGTACCGTCCTGCTCCACGCCCCAACCGTGATCAGCGATGTCCGTCGTCTGCATCCAACACAACAAGGTGTGGGCATAGCCCGTGCAGGGGTGAGTATAAGCTACTCAGTAAGGAACCCGAGACCCCCGAAGGTCTCCCGAAATCCACAAAGGATATAGCACAAAAGAAAGGTGCAATCACGAAATAACATCTGACTCGACTTAGGTATATGCCCATACATATACCTAAGTCCCCAATTCTAGCTCTGCTCGCGAGCTCAAGAACAACCCAATCCACATAGGAAAGCAAGACTCAAATCCACAAAGGAGAGTAAACAGTAAATCCACATAGGATAGTTCAACACAATCCACAAAGGAGAGTAACATAAGATTCAGCTTAACCAGGTATACTTTTTCAGATGACGTCAAAGATGATAACTGATCCATCTAAGTCGTCGGACCCACGAAGGATCGATAGGTACACACCCCCGCAAAAGACCCACACAGGATCGGGCTCACACAGAACCTGTAGGCAGTGGCTCACACAGAACCGGTAGAGAGGACCCACACAGGATCGGGCCCACACAGGACCTGTAGCACTGATCCACGTAGGATCGCTGAGTGCAGTAGTCGACGTAGTCCACTGAGGATCTCTGCACAGTCGTCGCCGCAGTCCACGAAGGATCTCTGCTCTGTCGTCGTCGCAGTCCACGGAGGATCTCTGCTCTGTCGTCGTCGCAGTCCACGGAGGATCTCTGCTCTGTCGTCGAAGTCACAGCCAGCACTAGGGTTCCCGCACACAGCGAGCTCGTTTAGGAGGGTCCGCTCCACGAGCCGAGAGGCTGATACATCAACTGACACGTAGTCCGAAGTTTATGTATCCAAAAGTTCCGTATCGACAACAGGATCTCAACGCAACAGACGACGCGTCAATCGGACGCCCGGTCTGAGAGTTATTGGCATTTTCGTCCCAGGGGCCTGGTTGGTTTTTAGGGCAAAACCAACCCGACCGTACTCCGCCTATATCCAATCCTCGTGAGGAGTATGCCAAAAGTTCCGTCTCACTTAGAGGAAACTACCACAGCTGACGGTACGTCGATCGGACGTCCGTAGCTCAAATTATGAGTGTTTCCGCTCCGAGGGCCCGGTTGGTTTCGTGTACGAACCAACCCGGCCGAACCCAAAGTCTTCCGAAACCTTGAGTATAATATACCGAAACGACCGTATCGATCCAAGGATCGCGTAGCCGCTGACGGTTCGTCAATCGGAGGTCCCAGGCCCAAGATACAGGCAAAGGACCGAAGAGGGCCCGAAAATGAGGGTTCTGGGCCCGGGGCGACACGGCCCGACCCGGCTAGGCCGGGTCCGGTCTGGCCTGGGCGCGGCCCGGCCGACCGGACCGGCCTGCTCGGCTTTGGCCGAGCGGCCGAAGAAAACCGCCGCGGGTTTGACCCGCGGCTTGGAGGAACGCGGCCCGCGCGGGCCGCGTGCTGGGCGGCCGGACCACGGACGCGGTCCGGCGGTTCGCCGCCGCCGGGGCCGAGCCGCGGCGGATTCCTCCGGCGGCGCGCCGGGCGCCGCGGCCTCCGGTCGCCGGCGCCGCCACGCCGGCGACCCGCGCCGCCGCTGCCTTCCGCGGGCCGCCGGAGTTGCTCCGGTGGCCCGTTTTGCCTCCCGTCTGCGCCATAGCTCCTCCCGGGGGCCGATCTTCACTGCGGGATCAACGGATCGCCCCTGCCGCACGGTTCGTCGTCGTCCGCCAAATCCGCACAACAAAAATATCGGCGGAGGGTTGCCGGGTCTTGTTTGTTAGACCCGCACCCTCCGCGTTAGTCATAAAATCAACAGGAGGAAAAGAAATAACCAATCAACAATTTTAAATAAAGTAAAATTGTTCCGTGATCGGGTTCTTTATTTTAAAAGAATAAACACGGGAAATAAAATATTCCAACAACCCCTACCTCGAAGTCGCCGTCGGACGTGAGGTCGTCGCGGAATCGCTCGTCGCGGAAGGAGGGGATCGTCACGTCGTCGCGGAAGAGACGTTCGTCGCACCACGGGAAAAACGTCGCGCCGAAGATCTCCGGATCTAGAACAAACGGATTTAATTAATTAAATCCGTTGTCATTGAAATTAAAAAGGGAGAATTAAACGATCCGTTTCTCACCTTAGTTTCCGAACGAGGATCGGCCGCGGAAGAAGACGCGTCGCCGAAGAACTTCGCGGGTATAGCTCGTCGACGTCGCATAACGGTGTGCGTCGTCGAATTCCGGTCGCCGGCGTTCTTTGCGTTCTTCGCGTTCTTCGCGTTCTTCGCGTGGAGAGTGGAGGCTCAGAGGATTCTCACAACGATAGCAATCCTCCAAAATAGACAAGTTTGTCTATTTTATTAAATTGCCAACGAACGCAAACGCGTAAGTAACGACCCATTAAATTCGTTGAATTAATTCAACGAATGAAACAACCCATTTAATTCACGAAATAAACCGCCCAATTAAATGGTCTGTTAAGAATTAAGGAAAACGCGTCGGTTGACTTTTCAGTTATTTTGACGGGTTTTCGCGGGTGCGTTACTTAGCGAAAGAAACGGCGGGGCTCGTGCGGGCCCCACCGCACAAATATCCTACCAAGAGGGTAGGATATTTCCGGATAGCACCCTATCCGCTTTAACTCAGCTCAAGTGGCTTTCAAGTGACTTCCAAGCGGCTTAAGTGAATAAAATAAAGTTGTCGCACAACCTTTATTTTATTTCCGACTTAAAGCCCAAAATTTTAAAAACCACGGTTGAGTAAACGCAACTCCGGAAGAGGAGTTTCTAAGCAAATACCGGCGCTGTGATTTCATCGGTGCCCTCAGAATTCGATTCCGGGCACCGGTTCAAAAGATAGAAAAACCCGCTCGTCCGTTCACTGAACATATCCGAGCCAAACTTCGGAAATTGATTCCGGGTACACCGGGCCTCGGAATCAGGTGTCGTCTGAAGCTGCGCTCTTGTATAATTCCAAAGAAAATTAAGAAAAAATTTTCCTTGAAATTTGCAGGTCTTTACAGTCATGGTCAGCTTCATGCTCTAACGTTGCTAGCACCAGAAGAGCCAGATGTCATTCGAGGTCCCCTTTGCTTGTTTTCTACATTGGTGTGTGACTTTTTTGATTCAGGAGAAACACACTCCTTCATATCACCTACCCTTTTCCATGCCTTGGGACTTGAGGTAGAGGGGATTCTAGTGCCCTTGGCATTGACTACGCCAGTTGGAGGTCGAGTTGACTTGTTTGAAGTATGTAGAGACTGTGAGCTAGTGTTGGGGGAACACCGCTCTTGGGGAGATTTCCTATGTTTATGAATACAACCATATGATGTCATCCTCGGCATGGATTGGTTGTATTCGGTGCAGGATATTGTGGATTTCTTCAAGAAGAAGGTCGTTTTCCATGGTGCCAATGGAGAACATGTGATGTTTGTTGGTGAGAGAGATCCTCGGATGGGTCATAGGCACGTACTATCATTATCATCCATGATGGCCTAGTTGATGCTGAGTTCTTCAGTGGTTAAGCAGTTGGCGTTTCCTAGGGTCTTGGAGGAGTACCCTGATGTCTTTCTGGAAGAGGATGAAGCCTTACCCCCTCGACAAGAGATCGAGTTTGGGATCGAGCTACATACAGGAGCTTCTCCTATCTCTATGTCTCTGAATAGGATGGACCCTTCTGAGTTACGAGAGCTATGTATACAGCTTGATGGTCTGTTTCAGTGTGTTTTTTTGGCCATGTGTATCACCATGGGGTTCACCAGTCTTGTTCGTGAAGAAGGCCGATGACAGTTTGCGGTTTTGTGTCAATTATCATCGCTTAAACAAAGTGAAAAAAAAGAATTTCTATCCTCTTCCGTGCATTGATGAATTATTTGATCAACAGAAGGGTTCAAGTTGGTTCTCAAATATCAACTTGCAGTCAGGATATCATCAGATGTGTGTGAAGGATGAGGATATCCTAAAGACTGCTTTCCATTGTCATCATGGGCATTATGAGTTCGTTGTAATTCCATTTGGTGTGACGAATGCACCAGCTGTGTTCATGGGTTTGATGAATGTTGTGTTATGGTAGTTCTTGGAAAATTTCATGGTAGTCTTCATCGATGACATCCTTGTGTACTCCACATCTTAAGAGGAGAATGCACAGCATTTGCGAGCCCTCTTGTGAGTTCTTCGTCGACATCAGCTGTATGGGAATTTGTCGAAGTGTGAGTTTTGGGCTCGAGAAGTCCGTTTTTTGGGGAATCTTGTGTCCCAACAGGGTGTAGCTGTGGATCCATCGAATATAGAAGCAGTTGTGTCTTAGGAAGCTCCCAAGACAGTTTCAGAGGTGCGAAGTTTCCTTGGTCTCGAAGGATACTACAGGAGGTTCGTAGACAATTTTTCACAGGTTACGACTCCTCTGACAGCTTTGACCAGGAAGGATCAGGCTTTCATATGGACTGATCAGTGTCAGGAAGCTTTCGAGTATCTGAAGGAGAAGTTAGTAAGTGCTCCAGTTCTTTGTTTTCTAGCTGAGGGAGTTCAATTTTAAGTGTTCTGCGACGCTTCACATCAGGGGCTAGGTTGTGTTCTCATGCAGTAGAGGTCAGTCATTTCTTATGGGTCTCGGAAGTTATGTCCACATGAATGCAACTATGCCACCCACGATCTTGAGTTGGCAGCCGGGGTGTTTTCTCTGAAGTTGTGGAGACATTACCTCATTGGTGAATGCTTTGTAGTTTTCACTGATAATAAGAGTTTGAGGTATGTTTTCTCCCAGCGTGACTTGAACTTGTGGAAGCGTCGGTGGATGGAGTTCTTTCTGGAATACGACTTCGAAATATCGTATACACCGGGAAAATGGAACGTTGTAGATGATGCATTGAGCCGAAAGTCACGTAGTGATTCAGTGTGTGAATCTGGTGATTCCTGGAGAGTAATGGAGGAACGGTCATCTTTGCATCTTGACATGGGAGATGTTGGGGGTATAGGTTGTCTTTTTCAGATGACAGTGCAGTCATCCCTAGTGTAGAAGGTGGAAGAGTCCGAGTTGGGGTATCTGGAGGTGGAGGTCTGGAGAGACCGAGTTGTTTTGTGGTCTGAGGATGAACAACACAGAGTGTTGTATCAAGGAAGGCTTTTTGTTCCCTTGGTGATGCGCAAGACGGTTCTCAGAGAGTTCCATAGTTCACCTCTAACAGTACATACTGGCGTGACAAAGATGTACCGAGCTTTGAGGGGTTAGTTTTGGTGTCCTAGGCTGAAGCGCGCAGTTGCGGAGTTTGTGTCTCGATGTTTAGTCAGCCAGAAGGTGAAGGCTGAACATCATGTTCCTGGTGGTCTTCTCCAGCCATTAAAGATTCCCCAGTGGATGTGGGAGGATATCTAAATGTACTTTTTTACTGGTTTACCTCGAGCTCCGGGAGGACACGATGCTATTTGGGTGGTGGTGGATCGTTTAAAAAAATTATCCCACTTCATAACGATCAAGGAGTCGAGCCCAGTGTAAGTTTTGTCGAGGCAGTATCAGGAGGAGGTGGTTAGACTTCATGGAGTCCCAAGGACGATCATTTCTGATCGAGATCCTCATTTTACCTCCAAGGTTTGGAAAGGTCTCCAACATGATTTTTGTTCTCAGCTATGTCTTTGCACTGCTTTTCATCTTCAAATGGATGGTCAGATGGAACGAACCATCCAGACTTTTGAAGACATGTTACGCTCTTGTGTTCTTGATTTTGGAGGCTCGTGGGTGAGGCACTTACCCTTGGTAGAGTTCGCTTACAATAATAGTTTTCACTCCACCATCAGTATGGCATCGTTTGAAGCCTTGTATGGACGACCTTGCCGTTCTCCATTATGCTAGACTGGGGTTGGAGAGTCAGCAATTCTCGGACCGGAACAAGTTCAAAATACAATAGAGATGGTTCAGGTGATTTCTGAGAGGATGAAGACAGCCCATGATCGTCAGAAATCATATGCCGATCAAAGACGGATACCCTTATAGTTTGATGTAGGGGATCATGTGTTCTTGAAGGTGACTCACCATCGTGGGAAGCAAAGGTTTGGTCATGGGAGTGAGCTTCCTCCCCGGATTGTTAGGCCTTTCGAGGTGTTAGCTCATGTTGGAGATGTGGCGTATCAAGTAGCACTTCCCCCACAGATGAGTTGGATACATGATGTTTTACATGTTTCATAGCTTCTTCGTTATCTTCGTGATGACTCTCACATCATCGATTGGGGAGAGATCGATGTAGATGATGATGCCACTTTTGAGGAGTGATCTGTGGAGATCCAAGACTGCAAGGAGAAGGTGTTGCGCGGACTTTCCATCCCCTTAGTTCGTGCCTAGTGGCGACACAATGGCATGGAGGAGAGTACATGGGAACGTGAGTCATAGATACGTACCCAGTACCCAGAGCTGTTTGAAGTTTAACTCTTTTCATGTAAGGTTTCAACTTATGTGGTTATGAGACTTTCATGTTTATGAGATGGCTCTCTTTGTTACTCTTGGTGGCTTGCTCTATTTTGAGAGGTATCTCGATGGGTGGTTGTTCAGACCCTGTTTCATTTTCACTTTAGTTGGGTTTTGTATTCTTGAGGACGAGAATGTTTTGAGAGGTATCTGATGTTACACTGTGAAAAATGTGGTTTTGGAGGTGTTCTATAAATTCAAGGTGGCATGGGGTGCGTTTGGGTGGACTTTTAAGAAAATCTAAAGGGTTGTGGCCCTCGCACGGGAGGCGCACGGTTTGCCTAAACCGTGCAGCCAAATCGTGCAAGGCTGGTCTTGAAGGCAGTGGCTAACGCACAGTTAGCACACAGTTTTTCTAACCGTGCGAACTAACTGTGCGAGGAGTGATTGTCGAGGCATAATCTGACGCATAGTTAGCGTACGGTTTGTTAAACTGTGCGGACTAACGGTGCGGGCACTTAAAGTTAGATCCTAAAATTTATGATCTTGATCGTTTATCTTTTATCTTGCTCGTTTAAGCCTCTAATCGACCATAACTCGGGATTAACCTTCCTTGGAGGTGGAAGAACCTCTCTCAAGCATTTTGGAGGATATCCAGAGGCTTCTCTTCGTGAATCGAAGCTAGTTTATTGAGTTATGTGGTCGTTATTCCTTGTTCTTGTTTGGTTTCTTAGATCTGCTTAGATATACTCCGCCTCTTCTCTCATATTCTTAGATTTATGCCTGTTATGGGTAGATCTAGGTATGTGGGTTTCAAAAATGATGATCTTTGGTCTTGGTTGTGTTAGGATAGGAGATCTAAGGAGGATTCGTGGAAAATCGACCCGGTTTCATGGGTGTTCATCGACAGTTGTGGTTTTCATCGAAAACCCATTGAGGTAGGGGATTTGTGGCTTCTCTAATTATTTATGTGCAATCGTAGAGTTAACATGATTTCTCCCTTTGGATCACAATGGAATTGACCTAATTATATACTTGAACTCGATTAAAATAATTGGTTTGATCGCATGTTGTTTCTTTGTACCATGATAATGGTTTGCCTCTTGATTTGCTAGATAAGTGTGGTATATATGCCTTGCTTGTTAGCATGTTGTTCTTGATGGAAATTGATAAAGAATGTAAAGCTATAATTAATTGATAATTAATAGGCTAAAAATAAAGAGGCATGAAAATGAATATTGTTCATATGGTATTTTTGATGTTGATCAAATTTGGCATAGTAAGCATGTTTAATCTTTGGTGATAGATTACTGAATTGGTTCATTTTTTTGGAACCAACGAATTGAAATTGTTAATTCAAGATGGATTAAATAACTTAATTGAGTTCCATAACGGGTTCATAGTTACCCTCCTGTTGTGAATTGGGGCTAAAAGCCCATTTGATGTGATTTTTGGTGTTTGTTGTTTGAAGGTTGGATGCCTTGTTAAAGGGCCAAGATCCCATTTGTTGTAATGATTTTTTTCCTGCTTCGTGTGATGTGATGTGACCCTGGGGGTGTTGTGATATGTGGAAGTAGGGAGGCCTTGTGGTTGTGGCAGCAGATGACGCCTAGAGTGGCGAGATGCATCAGTTTATGCACGTGGGTGTCAGGGAGGACACTGGGGATGATGGAATGGGAAGATTGTGATTGTTGGATGTTGTTGATACTTGGTTGTTATTTGATTTACCTTTCTTCTCTACTCAAGACGGCTAGTTTTTCTTACCCTTCTTCCAAAAGGGGCGAAGACGTGCGGGGTATGCCACGTGCTTTCCATGTTTAGCCTCTCGAGGGAGAATGGGCCTACGCTCTTTCTATAGGAGGAAAAGACTCAACGGGTCGTATATCTACTCACCTTGTTGAGTCCCATTGTGTTTAGTAGCATAAGATGCTTTTCAAGTATGCCTGGGAATATGGGAAAGTAATTCTTAAATGAATGTTTGATTAAATGGTGATAATCCCCGGGGACGGAGATGTTGCTATTTAATGGTGATGTTGTAACTTTAATGGAACACTAAATTTTGAATGTGATGCCAAGAAAGCTTAAATGTGGATTTTGTTCATGGTTAATTAACATGCAAAGAATTAACTAACGTAAAGTGGAATTTAAGAAAAAGGGAATAAAGTAACCTAATGAAGTTCTTTAACTGGTTGTGTGCTTATAGGATTCCTAGTCTTAGAAATAGCAGTCCAGAGTCCGAGAGATGTTAGCTGCAGTTGAGGCTAAGACTAGGTTATGCCCATAGCGTGGTTGTGATTTATATATATTATGTACTTTTTGTGTCCCTATATGTTACTCCACCCTGTCGATAAGGGAAACTGACACCCCGAGGATTGTGAGCCCTGGGGGGGGGGGGTGTTTTCCCCAACATTCCGATGGGAGGGTGAATGGATGACTACCCCCTTTGACCCCGCTCTCTTCTCTTGGTATATACTAGTGCCATTTTCACATCGATTAGTTTTCCCCATATATCTGTGTAGAGGTTTGTAATATATTGTGGTTATTTCCACACATATATTCTAGATATAGTATTTTTATGGACTACTATAGGTGTAACATGTATAGGCTGTGATGGCTTGAGGATCCTTACGCGGTGTATGGACTGTAATGGCTTGAGGTACAATACTCGACGTATGATACACGTTATGTGGGATGTGGTGGGTCCCGGAACCTACCTGGTTACTTTTGGTTGTGAGTATGGTGTGGAACTTAGCCCAGGTGTCTACGAGCAAGCCTTTGTGGTGCACGAGGTGCAGATTTTGGAGCTTAGCCCAAGTTTATACGGGCAAGCCTTTGGAGAGAGATGCACATGACGTATGTCGTTGTGGAAAAGCGGAAAACCCGTGGGGAAGTAGTAGTGGGGTACCCTAGATATTCTTTACTTTACACTATATTCTTGTATGATTTACTTGGTGAGAGTAGCCATGGTGAGGTTGGGAACATAGTATACATGTTTAGGTGACGAGTTAGTTTCACTTTTTGTTCACTATGCTTTAGCAAGCGTTCTTTACTTTTTCATGAGAGGATTTAGGGAGGATCCTACTGAGTATATTGTTATACTCACCCTACGTATATATAAAATGTTTTTCAGGTCACTTGGAGCAGGTTGGAGATCAGGCTGGTTACTACTAGCTTGTGGTTGCAGGAGCTGTTCGGGCTTGTAGTTGTTGGTGCTTTTTCCTTTCTTTTGGGTACTTGTAGTTTCCCCTTTTATTTGTAGCACTTTTTTCATGACATTACATATATACACTTGGGTTTTCTTTTACATTTTAGTTCTGATTTGGAGTTGGTTGGTGTTTTTATTATCTCTCTCTTTCGCATGTATTCTCTTAGAGGGTAATGCATCCCATTTGTGTGTTTACTATACCCTCGGTGCTAGTCGCCAACTCGGGGCCTACTGAAGGCGTGACCCGGGGGTCATTATCTTCCTTCTCACATTGCCGTCCCAGGAGGGGTACACTTTATGGGGAGGGGTTCGTGACAAATTCAATAACATATTTTGATATGAAGATGATGATATATTAGTTTTTTCAAGAATAAATGAGTTTATATAGTTATTTTCTAATATAATCTTCATTTCAAGAAAAACATCCTCTAAACACATATAATACCATAAGATATATGGATAGAATTGTTTATTCATTAAATATTTCTACTAATATGGAAGTAAATGTTTTTATTCAGTATTATAATGATATAATGAAGATAATATAGTGTCTATGATGAATGTCAAGGTATTTTTGAATATAGATAACTTAAATGTTAAGAAATAAAGTATTGTTACAATCTACATTTATGTGATACTTCACCAAATAACTTAATGTGATTGGGAATTTGATAGTAAATAATAATTTATGTTTTTAAAATTATTTAGTCTTATAAAGTTAACATGGATGTTCACTAAAGAATTTCAAAATAAAAGTTTGATAGAAGTGGTTCAAAAAATAAGGAATATTCACATAGAAATATTTATATGTAGCAAGTAGAGGTTAACATCATAAAATTTTATTTTCGAAGTTAAAGAGTTTGAATATATGTTTAAAGTGTTTATCTTAAGGAATATGATTCCTAAGTCTCACCATTATTCAAACAAGATTACATTGTAAATGTTACTCACTAAGTGGTTAGTGGAAATATTTTATCAGTTGGTAACATTGGTATATGACAGGAATTACATATGGATGTAATGATTAAAAAATTTATTGGTGTAGTAGGTATATGAGATTAAAATAGAATATTTTGTTATTAAATAATCATGAGATTAGTTTTAATGTTTGTAAAAATATCATGTTAGTATAATATATGAATTATATATTTATCATTCATTAAGGTGTTCTTCATTGTACATGAAAAATTGAATGATATATATCCCCTGAAATATAAAATTTGAGTTTTCACTATGTGATGATCATCACATAATACTATGTATTGTGATGAAATGTTATGATTAGATTAAATGGATTATTTTTTCCGTTATAAAGTGTTGTACATGAGATATGAAGAGTATATTCTAGAGTTATTAAGTAAAGATTTATTACATACAATAATCCCCAAATGTATATCTCTTGGAGTTCCAGATAATCATAGATATACTTAGGGGTGTATTCTTATTTTCAATCCTTCTTACAAGAGGTTGCAGAGATAACAAGTATGAGAACCTTCCTACCTTGATACCTTTCTTACTTAAGTCAACATATGAACATTAATAACATGGTGGTGTTTGCATATGTTTTTTATCATACCATTAGTTAGAGTAATAAAATATTGGATTCTCCACTTTTACGAAAATTAATGACATCCAGACCATGGATTATGTCGATTGATGAAATGCATGGACATGATTTGTTCAGTGGCATAATATTGTTTCCACCACTTTGATGAGGGGAATGTGATACTATCGTATATTAGATTAATGACGTAATATGAATTCATTGACTTAGTCAGTCTATTTATGAGAATTAGGTAATGAAGATTTGGTGATACTAGATTGACATGTTCCACAAATAGTGGTCACAAAATGACATGGGAAAAACATTATATATCTTAACATATGATGTATATGAAACATCTTGTGGTTTATATGTTCATATAGAGATATGAGTTTGTTTGATATAGATAACACAAGACCCCTTATTATATTGAGAAGCACTGGAAAGGGATTTGATTCCTCTTATTGTGTAATGGACTTTTATATGAGACAACCAACTCTATTATGTTCATGGTCATCATTTGTCTCACTAAAAAGGTGCTCCCACCCATTCATTGATATAAAGTGATCTTGATATGATCAATGAACCAAGGCTAGTGTAATCACCTATAAGGTAGAAGGATCTAATCTACTACTAAACATGATTTTCATCTAGAATTCAATGAAGAATAAAATATGTATCATGTATAACATTACGTATATACATTTATGATCTTCATTATGAAATTATTTTATCAAGGATAAATCATGAATATTTGTTTTTATTCACCCTTCATATCCATGCGATGTGCATTCAAAACCAAACATATTATAGGGCACCATTCAGATGTTCATGGTGAACTTGTGGATCTCTATTATAGGAAATATACCCTTTCTTCCAATGACATTAAAATAGTTTTACAATAAGACATCATCGAATTCATCAATAAAAAATAAATTTCAATAAAATTATTTTTTAACTTGAATAGATTATTTATAAATTAAATGTTATGATAATATATTATTTATTCTAGTATAATATTTAATTAATCATTGATGTAATTCAATTTTCCTTGACGTTCTTCATCATGTACATATTTGATTATTCATTGATTTCCAAAAAACGATTAGTTAGATATGGAATAATTGGAAAGTTTTATATCCCTAAAACCATTAAATGGAATTAGAGAGATCGCATAATTAATTTGTAGTTATTTATTAATCATTGAATAATGATATTCATTTTCTGTTAGCTTCAATTCTATATTATTAATTCTATAAATATGAACATTTATGTATTATTTTATTCATCTTTATTCTATCACACATAACCAATAAATTTTAAATTTATATAATGAATATATAAAGACTCAATTTTGTGGTTCCATTTATTTTAAACAGATAACATATGACTATATGGTGTCTAGCCCATTTGTAAAAGTTGTGTACCTATGTTGATTTCACAATAAAGAACCACGATTAATTCAGGTCATCATGTAATGATTAATTGTGAAATGAATTAAATAAACCCCACATGTTGCAAAATCTAGGCTAGATCATAGTTTTCTAGACTACACACCATGTAACAAATTAACTCTCCATATAGTATATGTGTTTTCATATAGAAAAACCCAGGGTCAAATCCAGTATGTGCATTTAATACATGACACATAGATTCACAAACCATCCAACACCGAGGTCACATGATGTATAGTTGGTGTAACTATAATGTAACTCATTCAATTACATGTTGAAAGAAAATCTTAGTCCCTAGGCATGTGTCATAGACATCATACAATGATGTTGCAAAATGAGAAAACCTAGTAAACACCCCATAACCTACTATTCCTTATGTGATTAATTTGATGTGGACATAAAATTATTAGTATTGTAAAAAAATGAAAATATGTTTTTGTGTTATTTATTCATAGTATATTCCATGTAATTGGATTATTAATAATATTTTAGATTAATTTACATGTTAAATTCTAAACTGCAAGAAATTTTTTAAATTTATTTACACTATACTTTACAAGTGTTATTAATATTATGTGTTGTGTAATTTACAGGTATTCATGTTTCATTTATTGAATATACATGCATTTTAATTATGTTTTCACCATATACACAATATTCCATGTGAGTTTATAGTATAAGGACTATGTTGAGTATTTTGGATAGGTACATATTATTTCCAACAAGTACACATGTATACCTTATTAATTTTATAGAAACATAATTTTTCAATTTTTAAAAATTACGTATGATGGTAAATTCCATGACACTTTAGATGTAATTAAGATATATTGAATTAATTTATCAATTATATAATTAGCATGATTATTTTGATTCATTTTTATATTAATTAAATGAACAAATTTAAGTGAATCCATTCTAGATTGAAAATCTATATTCATTTTATATGTATGGATAACCATGAGCTAAGATTTGATGTATGCATGAAAATGGTTTAATTATTTTATTTGTATTGAATTGTTATTTTTATAATTTATTAAATTAAGTTATTGATATTTTTTCATCTCCTCTTCTCATTATGTATGGGAATGTGGGCGCATAGTTTGTTCTCGTAAACCCCATGACCCATCATTTAGTTGCCCTCAACCATGTGTGAGTAAAGCATATGAAATAAATGGATATCCTATAAGAGTAGAGTCAATCACTGTTAAAAGATAGTGTAAAACTATTCTAGAAGATATATTGGATGATGTGCGGAATGCTACATCAGGAACCAAGTCACAGTTAAATTTTTTTTCTCATATAATCAGTGGTTAGTTTATTATACACAAGATAAACTATCCATTATAAAATATCATGACCATATGAATTTTATTATTTCATTTCTATAAATGTTCATGGTTACAATATTTAAGGATTCTATTTAATGATCACATATTTTTATGAATTTTCTATCATGTAAGATGGGATTTAAAAAAATGGATTATGCATAATTCTCTCAAGCCATGGTAAATCAATAAAGTAAAATAATCTTAACATTAACATGCATGTAATATGATAATATGGGATATTTTTTCATACATGATAAAACTCATCAACTCAAAATATTATGTTAGAATAATGTTACACTACATGGGATGAAATTGAGCCATATTTTAAAGTGAATGACCAATATCCATTGGGGTACTTTCAATTATTGGTTATTTTATTACATGGGTTTTTGGTTAACATAAACTAGTTCACATCTACAGTTGATCACCAATGTGAGGCATAATACATATATCATGAAGGAGTTGAGGAAATATAAATCATAGATTTCAAGATTAGGGATTCCAAATAATGGATTACGGAGCTTCAAGTCAACATTATTGGAGAGTTATGCCTACATTAATACATTTTATTAACCTTATAGACCACCATCTAGGTTATGAAAGGGATATATGGATCCTTTCGACTATAATATCTCTGAAACTTGATATTCAAAAAGTCGTTACAAGGGTTATCAGATTATCAAAAAAATACGGGCGAATAAAAAAAATATTTATTATCTTATATTTAATCAAGATAAACTACTAAAATTATAATATTATTTATTATATAAATGGTAATCCAATTGAATCAGATTATGTCACAATTATCTACTCAAGAAAAGGAAACATTCAAACAGCCATAGACTTCTAGGAGTGGTACATGCATTTGTGATTTTTTCTACACCATGAGAATAAATTATACATATTAGAACCCTATATTCATAATGATCATAGTAAAAGGGATTCTTATGAGGAAATATATCTATATAAAAAAAATTATATTATTACATAGAGGTATAATTTTTCATGTTATCATCCATTCCTAGAGAAATTCTAGAGAAACACATGTCTATGGAAATCTATTGGATAATGTATCACCTTTATAACATTGATCAAGATATGAAAGACAAGATAGATATGATAACTCCAATGAAAAATTTAAAGGAAATATTAGAGATTTTCATTGAATGGGCCTAATGTAGTCAACTTTATTGGTTACCTTGATCACTTAGACAACATGATATTCTATATCCCTCATGAGTTTTGACCATGTATCATTTTGTCATCACAAAACATGATCTTGTAATTTTTTAATGTAAATTACTATTCAAGAAATAGTGTGAAGTATCCCTCATAACTCCTTACATTGATTCTAAAAATTGATAAGGACACATAGAACGAAAAACCAACAGTCATTATGGTAAATAACACCAAGAAAAGGTAATGGGCCCTAATAATCCAACCATGTCTATAAAATTTATATAACTTCATGAAAAAGGAATATCCAAGGAAAGGTGATAGAAAAAAGACAAGGTATGTTATTTAAAGAGGAAATAAAATCTTATGGAATAAGAACTCCACCCAATTGAAGAAGAATGGGGAATGTTCAAGTTTATTAATTATTGATTAAAACAATTCCAAAACTAAGAAAATTTTATTAGATATATCTTTTAGTGACCACATTTGTATCTATATTCTATAACTATGTAGATTGTGGAAGATATTCATAGGATATTTGAAACATTTATTGGCCAATGGTGAATTACATACAACCTTGTCTATAGTGCACTAACACCATCTATTTTTAATAGGGATGATCTTGGTTTTAAATGATTATTTTTATGTACCTTGAGTTACCAATAACATAATTTCGGTATCAAAAATAAATAAAAATGATTTTATATTAAAATTTAAAAATGAGACTTATTTATTTCAAAAGAAACTTCATATGTTATTGTATGCATATTACATTATTATATATTTTGTATCTGATTACACAATTTTTTTTTGGAAAATTAATAACAAATTAAATTAATATGAATACTTTATATCCAATATGTGGCATCACAATATTAGTTATGTAAATGAAAATTGTTTGAAAAAGATCAATTAAGAATGTTATTTCAATTGGTTTGATCTAAACCATTTTATAGATGTCATGTTTGTTCACATGGACTGATAACCAAACCATCATTTTGTGCATTTGGTGGTTGGTCCATAAATATTCTATAATTGATACACACTAATGTGTGTGGGACTTTTTTCTAGTAAAAGATAAAGGCTTGAATTCTAACTTCATAACTTTTACCAATGACTTGAGTAAAAATGTTTAGGCCTAATTGATGAGGTATACGTCTAAATCATTTGAGAAATTAAATGAGTTCATAAATGAATTATATAATCAACTTGGAATGAAGATAATGAATATTTGATCAAATCATGTTGATGAATATCATAACAATGAATTTATTAAAATTATATGGGAGTACATGAATGTAAATTAACTGAATAAACATTATAAACCCTTATGTAATGGTTTTAGTGAAATTAAGAATCTAGCATTGCATGAAATGGTGAGATAAAAGATGGGTAAAGTAGATTGTAAAATAATTTTCATTTAAGAGTAGTGGATTTTAACTTAAATTAGATCTTTTGAGTTTTGGAGTTGGTTTTATTTTTAGAATTGATATTTAGAGTTGAATTTTAGAAGTTGAACTATATGAAATTGATATTTTTTAAAGGAATGGAGATACAAGAGGTTTTTAGGGTGCTCTAGGGAATTATCGAGTTTCGAAATGAATTTCAAAAGGGGTCTAAATGATTTTTAGATTTTAAATACTGACACACATTTCGATGAAACCCTAAAAATAATTATATGGATTAGTTTTGAATAAAGGGAAGGTTCATAATTAGATCATGTTTTGGTAAACCATGAAAAAACCCTGCAGATTGTATTCCTTATACAGTTCCATCTGTATGGTTGGTTCATGTTTTTGAAAATTATGAGGCTAAACCATGAATCCTGAAATGTTTTGTTAAATAGTGATAAATAACTATTTTGTCAATAATATATTTAAATAAGGAGTCCCCTCTATCCCCTCCCTTATGGGAGTGATGGATATGGGATCTCCATCACTCTTATATCACATTCCATATGATATGGGATGGTTTTTTGGTGTTTCATTGATGTTTTGAGGTGGGATTCTCCTATCCTCTTCTTTGTTATCTTACCATTCTTCATGTTTTTTGAGTTGTCGATTAGTGTTTCATGATGAGTCATTTCACTAGACAATGTATAAATTTTTGTAGTTGGTGGATCATTCACATGGTTCTCATATAGGTATCCTAATAGGACATAAACAAGATATCATTTATCATTTATAATGATGTATGATTCCAATATAATTTATTTATGTTTTATACTGATTTTTTTGAAATTGATAATCAACTGAGGTTGATAATTTTTGGATTTTTTTGTCTTTGATATGGGTGATTGTTGAAAGGGGGATGCAACCAAATGATAAGGGATTTGGTTCCATAATGATTCACAGTGATTTTGGCGTTGATTATTTAATATGCGGGATTCCGTTATATATTTTTAAATAATTATGTTTCTGACGATTGTTGAGGAGAGAGGTTCTCTTTGACTCAAAGAAGGTTACTATGATCTTGAGATGAATATTTTAAATGCTAATTTAGGTAGGTGTCCATGACATTACAAAGTATTTTGGTTAATTTCCTGATTGTATTTTCATGTGAGAGTATTAGTATTATTTTTAAAATGTGCATGATGTGTGTGTTATCTCTATGTATTGGGATGAAATCACATTGAAATAATAGTAAACATGGGTTGTATAGATTTCAAGGAAAATCTAGGGCGGTTCTTTGGTCAAACAGGTTTTGGTGTCCCTCTTTAAATGTTTCTTA
Organism: Viscum album; assembly: GCA_963277665.1. Lineage (NCBI taxonomy): Eukaryota > Viridiplantae > Streptophyta > Magnoliopsida > Santalales > Viscaceae > Viscum > Viscum album. The sequence continues at coordinate 177,894,998 of OY728159.1, read as the reverse complement.
ATCCATGATTTCAATTTTGAAAGTGAAGATGGAATTATTTTTAAAATGGGTTTGGTTTGAAATGAAATCATAATTTAATAATGGTAAAATGAGGAATGTGTATTGAAATATAATTTCATAATTGAAATATATTTTTAAATAATTATTTGATTTTGATTTTAGATAAGGTCCATTTATAAGTAAAATAGCATGTTGCACCATTTTTCTAAATGATTATAAAAAGATACTTTTACTATGTTTTCAAATAAAATATATATGGGATTAATTGAGTTGGTTTTGATCAATTTGACCACATGTGGGAGGTTCTCTAGTTTTAAAATCTTGCATGGTTGTTTTGATTCCTACTCATGGATACTTATAGACAATGTTAATAAATATTGATGCCTATTTCTTGGGTATCTTTGTGAGGACACTACTTTTGGTATCGAAGTGATGGGTATATCCTGATTGTAGTTACATACTACATGAGGGTTGGTACGAGCTTAAAGGGCCCTAGTGTATATTAAGGGATTTTATAACAAAACTAAATTGTGGACTAAGTGTTTACATTATGACAGTGTAACCCATATATGTTATCAATGTGAGGATATGAATTATGGGACATTGGATGGTTCACATATATCATGTTGATCCATAAGAGGGTTAGTGATAGATGTGGGTAGTGTTGGATCTAAGTGTCACCTTATAACCTATGTTGTTTTTTTGTCCTGAATATTTTCATGCTGATGATAAATTAAGCCATGAGGGAGAGACCCTGACATTGCATGATGATTTGAGATGATGAATTCTATTTTTTCTTGTATTAAAGAATGATTCATAACCTTTTGGGGGAGGAATGTACCACCCTTTGGTTATTATGCATTAAATATGTAATGAGTAGAATTCTTGGGAGACATCTTGGGATTTATACTATAGATATATATGGAACGCCTGGGGTAAATATCCCTTTAATTTATCTATTATTCTACTAATTTTGAATTCATTGGTGATATCCACCTTGTATTTATCCTTCAATTCTATGTGATTATATTAGACACGTTCTTATAAATTATACATTAGGTATATATCATTACCTTGGAATTGTTCCTCTAAATTCACATTTGGGTAAATATGATTGACTTTGTCATGCTACATAGAATCAACCATTGAGATTATTATTTTGGAATAACTTGGGGTGATCACCCTTGGATTTGACCATCAGGTCAATGTGATTTTCTTAAGACTTATTTCTTGGAATTAGTCCTTGGAATATTGATATTGTTATACCTAGGATGTTCCCCTTTGAATTTCTTTTTGTTATATTGGATTGACTAGGTTCATCCTCATATGAATCACTAAATGAACATATTTTTATTGTGATGTGTGTTAATGGGGAATGGTACTGGTCGAAATGTTTTTTAACGTACATAGTGACATTTCCTCACTTTCTATAGAAGGTATGATCTAGGGTTGTGGTGGTCTAGTTGGAAAATAGAAACCTGACATATATGCTAATGTGAAATATATACTATATTTTTGGTTGGGTGAATTTCACAAGGATGAGCACATATTTTATATATATATGATATTAACCTAGACTAGATCACACATATACTCTTTATTATCGAGCTATAAGGGGTTCCTAATGAGTTTTTTGACTCACCCCTACCAGTATACATGGAATGGGTTATGTTGAACATGGGTTGATCATGAAATTTTCTCTCAAGACATTGGATTATCTGGGATTTTGAAATGTTGTATTGGTTTATCAAGTTATGGAGGTCATGGTTTGGACATATGATATATAACATGGGCTAATAGGTATTATATTTTTTTTTAGTTTTGGCATCATTTACTAGAAAAAGTTCCATTTTATTTATATATGATTATATGTTTTGTGATACCAAAATATTATTTATTAAAGTATTATATACATAGATTTTCTTATTTCTTTATTATACTTTAGGGGATATCTTGGATCATTTTTATTCCTACATTAATTTCTAGGTTTTTATTATACAAATAATTCATGTTGAATTTTTAGAAGATTTAGCCCTAAACCATTGGATTTATATTTGTTGGAATAGTCTCCCTATGACTATTTTAGGACTTCACTACAAGTCAGTGTCCTCTATCAGACAAGGAGAACCATTTCAGGTCTCACCTCTTCCTTAAATAGGAACTGTTCAGGTGATCCCACCATGGGCGATAAAAAGTAGCACCATAGAAAATAAATAAATTTAAGTGTAGTGGAACTACATAGATTTTTGGATTAATGGATTTACCTAGGATGATATAGTGTTGGGTAGTGATTGTAAAAGGTTATTGAGGTATGGATGATAGATGAGTGAATGCCTTGCTAAACGGACATCAAATTGAGACCTAGATATTTAGGTTATGTCTAGTTTTGGGAATAGGAACTCTGTAATGAGTGCAAAGTTGGTTTGGATTGAGATTTCAAATGTGGGATGGATGAGACACATGATAACTGATAGGGTTTTTTCAAGAACCAAGGAGTCTTTTTTTATATTGGAAGTGGCATTCTTAGGGTATAATAGACACGCCTTTGGGAAGGGTTTTTTGACATGATGCCTAATATAAATTAATTATTAATTGAAACAACCAATAGTATACATGATGTGTTATTATATATATTAAAAGGGGTTATTAGATTAAATCTGGATTTTATAGGCTTTATGATTGATTTTGATAGTTATTTGTATGTTTGGACACTAAAGGGGAATAAAATTTCAATGGGTTGGTTCTTGAGAAAAAAAAATTTAAAAGGAAAAATCATTTTGTGGACTATGGTGTGCATGAAATTTTCTTATAATTCAGTTTTACTAGAAATAGATTATATGGATTTGGATTCTAAACTCAATGGATATTTTATTTTTTGTTGAAAATATAATTAAAATTGGTTTTAATATTTTATTTCAAAACCACTTTTGAAAGGTGATTTAAAATATTTATTTTAAAAGTAAGAACAATTATAGAAAAGTTACAGGGATGGTTGGAATCATGGATGATTTTTTTTGGTGAAAAACCATGGATTCAAAGGGATGGTTTTGGAAAATAATGTGAGTTTTAGTCTGTGTAAAATGATTGGAAAGAGGTTTTAAGATAGATACCAGTTCAATTATATACTAGTTTATCGGTATTTTTCTCAACAATGGGAGAATCAAATGATTTATTTCAAAATGTTCAATCAAGGTTAACCTGCTGAATGATTTCAAATTATTGAAAATGAACGAACTACTTGTTTTTTTTTCATTTCATTGATTAGGGGTAAACTGGATACTTGTACCTTTTTTTGGCTTCTAGTTCATACTTATGTATAAACCACTTAGTGAGGTTGGTGGCTATGACGGGATAAATGTCCTGTGATTATCCCAGAGAGTCTAAGTAATTGAATTGTGTTTTTAGTGATTAATCTATTGATGTTTTTAGAGTGCCTCTCATACAGGGATCCTTATATGGGTGATTAATTTTGGTATTTAGAATCAATTTATGTGTGTTTTTATTGGGTCTATATATCAAAGCGGTTAATTTAGTGTCTCAAAAGGTGATTCTTATGTTAGGAAAAATCTTATGTGGTTTGATTTTTTCAAGTTGCATCTTATGTTGGGGAGTCACTATAAGATCATAATGAATTGATTATTTTCACTTCATAATTTTGTGATCAATGTTTGTGTTTGGAGACTATCTTAAAATAATTAATCAAATTTTTATTTATTCTCAAGTATGATAGGAATGTTCATGTCCCGAAATTACATATGGTTATAGACAAATACTTAGATATTGAGGGAAGACCCCATGCATTGGTTTTGTGGATACCAAAAGGCTATTTATTGGATAATCCAGGTGGATTTTGGTTACCATTGACTATTTAAAATAAAAATTTTCTAGTAATTTGTTGTATAAAAATTTGTATATTCGAATGAAGTGAGGCCCAGAGTTTGTGTGTCAGCATCAAAATTAGGATGATTTAGTATGATTTGATGGAGAGTTAGATTAGAGGTTTGTCATTTCTCATGGATATATAATTAATGGTAGATGTGTTGGATGGGTAAAAAACATTGAAATCACCTTGATAGTTGGTTCTGGACTTTGTATTGGGAATTAAGTATATTTATGAGGCCTTTGAGTGATAGGGTATCATGGTTGGGAATATGATGGTGCATCATTAGGCGCAATTGGGAATTATCAATGAGGGTAGGCTAGATAAGGCATGATTAGTGTTTATATCATGGTTGAATATGATGGGTAGAAAATATATCAGGATCATTGTTTTACATTTTGAGGAATAGATAAGGATGTTTAGAGATAAATAATTTTGTCTATGATTAGTTTTTGGAGTTTCATAATAGAAGGTTGATCGAAATTCTAAGGTAGATTAGGATGAATTGGTAGTGAATTTGTGATTGCGATAGGTCCGATGTGATAGTTGAATGGTTGAGGAGACATCTTGAGGATGATTAGTGGTACAATGGGGTGGTTGTAAAACCCTTCTCATTTTTTGTGTTGTAAAATATAAGAAAATGAACTTCTGATTTATGAAGAATAAGTAATTTTTTATTATTTGATATAGAGTTTAATTCTATGATTTTGATAATCCTAAATTTATATTTGTGGATATGGATCAAAGCCCAATATGTTTCTTGAGTTTTGGTATGAGTATCTGGAGATTTAGGCTCAATTTCAAAATGATTTCCAAATACTTTTCCCATGTTATTGGTTGGGAAATAGTTAGGTCATACATTCTAGAATAACTATATGAATTATTTTTCATCAAGGTTAATGAAAAAAGTTGGCACTTGGTTTTACACAAATAATTTTATATTCTTGAAACAGAGATAAAGCTATTTTTATGATAGGGTAATGGTTTAATAAACTATGTGGAAAAAATGCAAAGTGAATTTCTTTGAGTGTTCAATTTCCATGGTTTACGTGTAGTTTGTAAAATTGTATAGTCCAATTATGAAACCTGTTGAATTTTTTAAAATGATAAAATGATCCTTTTCCTCTATCACTTTTAGGCTACATCACTGTCCTTCTTTTCACTTTTTCCTAGTATAGACATGTTTTCTTGCACTCTACTATCTTTTTTTACTCAATTTTTTGAAGAGGTTTTGGTGTTTTCCTTCCACAAATTGAAGACTTATTATACACTCCTCCTTCTACATTTTCTATACCATTTTTCATGTTTTTGACTTGGATGTTTTTGTTTTAGGATGGACCATTTTTTCAGATCAGGGAGAAATACATTCACTTTATTGAACATTAATGTGTGGCCTATAGAGGATGTCTTGAGAGGATATAAATAAGTAATAAATCATCATTTAACTTTTGGTATGTAATAAAATGAATTTATTTAGTTATTTTTAATTTTTAAGTGTAATAGATCATCAATGTATGTTAATAATTTGGGACTCTTTTCAGGTCATAGGTTCCAGTGCATGTTGGGAGTAGACCAAACCCCATTGTTCCTGGATTCGACATCATAAGTCTACTTAGAGTGGTTGGAATCAGTTATTCAATTTTATAATTTTTTTAAATGTTTTATTAATAAATTTGATGATGGTAATTGATTATATGGGTGCTCATGGAGTGAGAGGAGTTCAGTTTGAACATGTGATGAATTAATGGAATATCAGTTGTGGTAGGTACACGTAAATTTTCTAATTATACTAGTTAATTTTTGATTGTATGTTTGTGTGTGGTAATTAGTATTATTTTAGGTATTTTCATGATGTGTGTGATCTATTAATCTTATGCGATAACCTTATATTGACCACATAGTCAACACGAACTGTATAGATTAATAAATGGTATAATGGTGGTTCCTTAGTCGAATGTGTGTCAATGTCCCAATCCACGTATTGATTGGTGACGTGAGTTTAATTTTTAATTTAAAAATATATTTTCTATTTATAGGGTTTGAATTAAAATGGAATCTTTCATGAAAAATGGTAATTTGAGGATTGGGTTTGTAAATAGAATTTCGGAATTGAAATGAATATTTCAAGAATGTTTGGTTTCAACTTTTTAAAATTGTGGTACATGAATTAAAGAACAGTTGGATCCATTTTATAAATTAATTTAAAAATGATATTTCATATGAGTCTTCTTAGAAAATTTGTAAGGTCATTTTTAAAATGGTTTTGCTTTGTTTGACAACATGTGGGAGAGGTCACACTTTTTAATACTTGTGTGGTTTTTGTACATCATTATCAAGATTAACATGGGAATAGTTGATGTAATATGATAAGTGTTGTGTGGTAACCTTTTAAGATTTTCTATTTTTTATCAATGTGATGAGTAGATATTGTTAATTAAACGGACCCCATGAGGGTTGGTACAAGCATAAAGGATCACTTCAGATGAAGACAGATGATAATATTAGATAAATGGGTTGGGATTGAGAGGAGGGTTTGTCACTGAGGATCCAATCTAGGGTTTCCATTTGTGTATTTGAATTATGGGACACTATTAAGTGAATTTCTATCATTTTTACCCTAATTATGTTTTCTATGATATGTGGGTAGTGTTGGCTTTAGGTGTCACCATATAATCTGAGTCATTCTTATGTGTCGGCTATGGTCGTGTCAAGGATAGGGAATGTAATGAGGGGATGACCATGATGTCTCATGATGGGTAGGGTATATTTCCACATTTTTGTTTATATTTTGATATGTTTAGTGTTGTGTTGTGGGAAGGACAAAGTTCCCTCATTATATTATGTATTGAATAATTTATGCGTGTAATTCCTGGGTAAACCCCCATGGATTCGGCTAGGATTCTTATTATTTATAATTCATTATGGAAATACGATATGGATTTATAAATCATGTCAATGTTATTTCCCTATAGATTCAACTATGAATTATCCTTAGGGTCTTTGTGATTTCCTTTCACATTCTCCTAGGAATCGGTGTTCGGGTCTATGTTATTTCTTTGGAAACACTCCTTAGAATTAGAATTTGAGTCTATTATTTATAATTCCATTCGGATTTACACCTTGTAATCATCATTTGGGAATATTTTATTTTCTTAAACATTATCATTAAAGTTTTTCATTGGTCCATTGATTTTGTAATTCCAAGGAATCTTCAGTGTGAATCCACTATTGGACTATTAGATTTCCTAGGACCATACCCCATGTAATGACATTAGCACCTATTGTTATAGTGACATGTGGATGTGGGGAAAGGTATTGGATGTAATTATTCTGTGACATTCATAGATACATTCTACCACTATCTGAAACAAGTATAGTTAAGGGTTTAGGTGGGTTGGTTGATACCTTGAGATCTAACATTAATGTTGATGTGCATTTCATGTTATATTTATGGTTTGATGGGTTTCTTGAGTAAGACCGCACTTTTAATTTATATGGTACATAAACACCCTCTTGATATGAGAAACACTCATTATTATTGAAGTATTGGGTGTTCCAAATTAGTTGTTAGGTATCAAAATAAATATCCTTAATGGGAACCTTATATTATATCTATATAACACACAACCGTTTGGTTTTGTTATTCCATTTAATGAAAAAATATGTGTAAGTCACGAAAATCCATTTATGGATTGAACCTAGAATCAATGTCATGTAAAATTAGGTTCAATAAAACTATAAGAGAATTTGGTTTCATCAATAATTAATGTTATCCACATGTTTACAAGAATATTAGTGGGTGTTAGGTTGTTATCATAGTAGTATATGTTTTTGACATATTAATTATTAGAAAGAAGTAACTAGCCTAACAAATAGTAAAGGAGTGGATGAACAAGTTATTCTATACAATGGACATTGGTGAAGAAGCCTATATCCATTGTATCAAGATCATTTTTCAACTATATAAGAGGATATTGGGATAATTGTAGGTATATACATTTACTATATACTACATAGATATATAACAGAACAATCTATGTGTGGAATGGTTGCAGTTTAACCATGTATACATATTTATAAGAAAATGTGTCCTTAGAAACAATTAGATAGATAGATAATGAGTATGATCCAATATGTTTATGTGATAGGATGATTCATTAATGTCAAATTATGTACTAGGATTGATGTTTCCTAGGTGATGAGCATGTTAGAATGATATCAAGCTGATACATATGAAAAACATTAGTCCACAATTAAGTCTATTTTTTGATTATATGAAGTGAACCAAGGATATGGTCTTGGTTTATAGAAGAGAATATGAGTTTATCATTTGGGGTTATATAGAAACTATCTTTTGGATATATCAAAATGATATGAAGTTTAGTCATTATATGTATCCAATACTAACATAATATATGAGCTCAAATAGTTAAAAGAATCAATTTATCATCGATTCTATATTAAATTCCAAGTATATAAAGGATTATAATATAAACTAATAATATTTTTTCAAATGAAACATCATGCAATAAAATTTTACAATTCCTAGGAGGAAATACCCTATAAAATGTTATCATGATAATACTACAATTTTGGATCTCGAAAAGGATCCATGGTAACACCAATGGATGAAGCATATACTCTATAAATATGACCTATTGAGGGATTCGTTTCTGAAGCGTGAAGTCACTTATTCACATATTTTCCACAGAGGATAATAGGGAAAACCACATGTCTAAATACTTATATTGGTGGAAACGTGAGTTTCATGTGAGATTTATGAGACTAAAGGTTTTTAGTTATTGGTACTAGTAAGAGTGAGATTTTATTAAAGGTATGGCCCTATAACTAACTTTAATGTACCCTATGATTACCAATATCCATTGTTTTGAATATTAATAAATTTATTATCAAAACATGATTTTAATTATTCATGAAATATTATGTGATTATTTCTTAAGGGTAATTGTCATATTGAAAGGACCTTATAGTTCCCCACTATGGTGAGAACCAAGATATTCCATGATAGTATTCTTAAATATATGTTTTATATCCATACAATATTTATTGATGGGATGTAAATGATACATGATTTTTGTGGTGGCAGACTTATAAGCCTTCAAGTAACATTATCATGGTGTATTCCATTAGTAATTTTCAAAGAAATATATTATAAGAACAGGTCCAATCAATTGGGAATCCACTTATATATCTGTCACTAGATGTTATTGTTGATAAAAAAGTGTAATGATCCTTAGTCCTTAGTATTATTATTAATTTATGTTTTGAATTATAAGATCATTACCTTTTATAGAGAGTCATCGGGTTCATTTATAGGAACTATTTTTCATTGTGTTGAGTAAATTTCATTTAGGTTTTACCTTATTTTGTTTTTTGGTGAAATTTTGACAAAAATGGATGAATGAGGGATATGCATAGTTGGTGCGTGATTTTACCTAACCGTGTCCCTGACCCACCAAACTGTGAAAATAAGAAGAAAGTGGTTTTTTAGGTTTGTCACAGGGTTTTTCATGTCATGAACACTAAAGTAAGGAACTATGGACCCCAAGAAATGGAACATAATTAAGGCACATAGTTAGTGAAAACTATGGACCTCTTCCTAGAAAACCACAAATGTGGTTTTAATTAATCCAAAAATTATATTATAAATTACCTAAACCCTCCAAAATTCACCCTCTCAAAACAAGCTCAGACCACCTTGTATCCCCATGACTGCTAAGTCTCCCAAATAGATTCCATTCCTTCCCAACCTCCATTATTCACAATTCAAAACTAAGATATAAGATCTTTACCCCTCCTAATAAGAGAATCATATCTTGTTTTGTTTCCCATTACTAATACATTCATATCTCATATTATAAAGAGATGTTATTCCTATTTTTTATAAATCTAGATATAGGATTGGGGATCTAAAACTACTATTAAAGGATATTTATTTGATTAATCTTGATTTACCTTTTTAGATTTGGATCTTATTCCATGGGGTTGTGCTACTCAAATTTTTCAAATTTCTATTGGGTGATGTTTCATCAATGAATCAAGGTAGGTGGTCCTCAATTCAAATCTTGATGTCTTCATTTCTAATATATATTTATATATGTAATTGTATAATTTCTATTTGGTATTGATCAACTGAGTTCTTGATATAATTAATGAACATTGTGATTTAATTAAATGTGAAAAATTGTTGAATTGGGTATATTCAAAATGTAGATATTGAATAATTAATTAATAAATTAATCATGACGGAATTGGGGTTGTTAAATTGTGAAATTAATGGCGGAATTAATTGAGGTATAATGGGATTGTGAATTGATAAATTAATTGTTGATTTAATTAAAAGGATTGAGATGATTAATTAATTTTTGAGTTAACAAATAGTATTGAGATGATTAATTAATTTTTAAGTTAATTAATGAGATTGATATGAGTAATTAATTTTCTAAATATTTAATAGTATGTATATAATTAATTAATTTTTGAGTTAATTAATAGGAATGAGAAATGACTAATTAATTTTTTTTAGTTAATTAATAGGGTTGAGATGGTTATTTAATTATTGAGTTAATTAATAGGAATGGGTAGATTAATTAATTTTTGAGATAATTAATAGGATTTAAGGGATTAAAAAATTATTGAGTTAATTAATGAGATTGATATGATTAATTAATTGTTGAGTTAATTAATGAAGTTGATATAATAAATTTATTATTGAGTTAATTAATATAATTAAAATGATAAACTAATTGTAGATTAAATTAACGAGTTTTAGATGAGTAATTAGTTGTTTCGTTAATTAATTAAATTGATATGCCTAATTAATTGTTGTGGTAATTAATGAGAATGAGGAGATTAATTAATTATTAAATTAATTAATGATATTAAGATGATTAATTAATTTTTGAATTAAATAATTAAATGATTAATGGTAACAGTAGAATTAGTATGAGAATTCAGATCTAGAATGGTAAAAAAGGAATTATGATAGGTGAGGTTAGAGAAATAATGGTTACATTCGAATTCGAAGGCAAGAAATCCCTTGGGGATAGTGGTGAGTTTGGTGTGGACCGATGTAGGTATTGTGGTTCAGGTGTCCTCAGGAACCTGAGGTATTAATGTTTTAAAATAATTTATAATTTTATAATGTTATAATTTTTTATTTAAGCATAGTTCTTATTTCATTACAAAACATTATAAACTTTTGTTGATTGGAAATTATTTTATACAACATTTGTGGTGGCCTACAGATCTGTACTCACACCCTACTCAGGCTTATTAATTGGTAGATGAATAGGTTCTCTGATTTCATTATAGGTTTAGGGAAAAGGCCCTATGATATATGATTGTATTGGATATAGATCATGGATTAGGGAACCAAGATTGTTTTAATTCTCTCTCTAGAGTTTTTAGTGTATTTAAATGTAAGATTCATTTGACACAGGACACATATTTTGGAATGAAATATATAATTTTTTAGGTTTGATATTGTATTTCTATTTTTGGTTATCCTTTTATACAAATATTTTTAAGCTCATGATATCATTTAGTTATTCAAAAAATATTATTTATTTTCTTCCACTGGTAAATTAATTTTAATAAAAACATGGTATAGTCTCCCCAAGATCGATAATAGACCCTAGCTTCTAGTCAGTATCCTCTGGAATATTTGGAGTTGTGCCTAAGGTTACATGGTCGACCGACTCGGGGAACATGAGTCTGGAACCTAGGTCGGGATTTCATAATGTGTTATCATATTCCAGTTTTTTGTTATATTATTTGAGAAAGGTTTACATGAGACTCAGAATTGTCGAGCCTTGGTTATGGGAACCTGCATGGATGTATCTAAAACATTTATGGGGTAAATCCCAAGTACCAAGGGTGGGATTGTTTTTATTTTTGTGTTCTATTAATGTTGAATATTATATCACCATGGGCGACTCACTTGTTGTGTGATGCGATTATTATTTTTAGAGGTATTTTGAGTTTTTAATTGATGCCTAGAAAGGAATGAGTGTACAGTAATCATGAATCTTTCTAGGCACTATTGTTTATTCTATTACATGAATCATTTTAGGTATGCATATAAAATGATTGTTTCCCAAGTTTTTGATCTTGAAATTTTTATCTTTTCATGTGAAATTAAAATTATAATGATGCCTAAAAGTGAATTGAATGTGATAAAATGATGAAAGATGAGAATAATTTGGTGTATGAATGACAATATTGAATAATGAAAACTAGTTAGCCTTTTTTATCCATTATATAGATATTGGATTATTAATGATAGTTTTAGTACATATGTTTTGACCATGGGTCGTGGATTCAGGAAGAAGTCCTATTGTGCCCTATTTAGTTTTCCCATAATTTTTTTAATGTTATGAAAATTATCCAAATATTCGTGTTTGGATCATAGAGTTATGCATCCATAATGATACCTTTTGAGAGGAAGGCAGGAGGAAATAGCTGGAGATGTTCCTCTTGTAGTGGAACTTGAGGCACTAATAGTGTCGTGTGTGGAAGATGTAGAGTAGTTCTAAGAGAACTTTATTCTGTTAATGAAATTATTTCAAAGATACATAGTAAGGGTTATGATGAAAATGTATGACTTGATGATGGAGTTTTAATTACATCATCCTCTTAGTATTTATATAGAGGGTGGACTTGAGGGACATGTGTTATATATTGAGTCTATCAAAACTATACATGACCACTTGGATACTCATGCTGAGAATGTGGTTATGCTGGCTCCTTATAAGTTATGAGGATAAAATACATGCTGGAAGGAAATTTTGGATCTAACTAGAGTGACAGATTCTATATTATAGATGTACTTCATTGAGAGGTTCTGGGATAACTTCTATCCAGATACACTGAGGCAAACGAGAGCAGAGGAGTTTAGGGGATAGACTTGGGAGATTTTGTCTATGATGGACTATGTTAGATGTTTTATGAATTTAAAAAACATTTCTCTATAATTGTAAGAATATGAAACTACTTCATAAAAAATATTTTAGGAAGAAAATAAGTTAATATGATGTTTTGGGTGAGTAAAATCAGGATGAATATGTTTTTAGAAGTGGCGAATCAGTCTCTTATAGTTGAGGGTAACATGAAAGAGGATTCCTGTAACTAAAAAATGGTTTATACTGAATGATCATGAGGTGATTATTCTGAGATAAAGAATCATATTTATGATAATTTTATCCAAATTAGTGGAAATCATAGTGGTCTAGGGAAAAATTTAGTTGCACTGGAAATTTATCAAGTGATATTACACTAATTCAGAAGGTCGGGACACTACCATAAACATTGTTCCTGACCATTGGTGGAGTGACAATATTGTGGTAAGATGGAATATCTATATGTTCTCTTTAGGAACCCATGAAATATGGGTAATGATTTGGTAGACATACATAATCAATGTGTAGTAATGGTATCTTCTAAACCTTATCAGGAGGTCACATGGAGTTCTACTAGCTGTGGAGATAGATGCAATGGACATAGTATTGTTAGTAAAGAGCACCCATACCTATAGATTGGTGCATCTCAGGGGGGTCAAACTGTATCACAAGGTGGTGGGGTAGGAAAGTCTCATATAGTTCAACCTACACCGGGGGATAGTGAGTTTATACCATCAATAGTGAGAGGTACAATTCATGTAGCTTCTATATTATCTAGTGACTTATTTGTTACTAGTGCATCTCATTACATAATTTCTATAAATCATTTGAATGGTTTGAGCCTAGAAGTGTAGTTTATGAGAGGGGTGTTGATGATAGATACACCCCTAGCAGTACATCCTAGGGACATCCTATTTTGAAAGGGATGATCTCTCCAAGTTGTCAAAAATTGTATTATATGGTATCTCTACATACTGTACATGTTAGGATTTGACCTAATTTTGGGAATAGAGTGATTCGTAGCATACCGAGCCAAAAAAAATTTACTATAGGAGAGTGAATTTTATGTCTCCTAATGTTGATATATATATATATATATATATTCTACATATAGAGTAATATATCTAGGTATGCTGATAAGGTCCAATTAATCATCAACGGGGATAGCTCATAGCTTAGGTTTCTAGTCTAATGCTGGATGAAGTGTGTGTGATATATTATGTCTTTCCACTAGTAATGGAATGGTTTTTGAATTTTTTTCCTAAATAAATATCCAGGTTTCAACCTGAGAGAGAAATATAATTTACTATTGATCTCATGCTATGAGATTAACCAGTTTCTGTTTTAATGTACTTAATGGCACTAATAGAGCATCAAGAGCTCAAGACTCTACTGGATGTGTTGGAGGATAATGGATTAATCCACCCAAGAAAATTACCTTGGGGTTCACCGGTTATGTTTTATAAGAATATTGATAGGTCACTACACTAATACGATGACTAATAAATGTTTAACTAGATGATATTTATGAATTAGTAAACTCTTACTTGAATCGATGATCTATTTGACTAGTTAAGAGGAACTTCTGTCTTTAAAAATATTGACTTGAGATCAAGGTATCATAAGTTTAGAGTTTGAACTTCAGATATACTATAGACTACATTCAGAAGTAGGTATGACCTACATGAGTTCATCATAATTTCATTTGTGTTGTTGAATGAACTATAACAATTTATAAACTCGATGAAGAGAATATTCTATCCGTAACTTGATCAGTTTGTAGTAGTGTTTGTGGATGACACTGTTGTGTACTAGAGGACTCATGACGGTCATTCCCAATAACTTGACATCATCCTGGGGACATTGGGAGAGCATAATATAAATTCCATGCTATTTATGTTTTATTTTTGGATTGATCAAGTGCACTTTGTTAGTCACATAATCTCAAAGGAATGTGAGTCTGTGGACCCATAGAAGGTTTATGATGATTTTTCATTGGAGTAGACGAAGAACACATTTGATATCTGTAGTTTTTGGGGGTTATCTAGATATTATAAGAGGATTATCTATGAATTTTCCCATTTTTTAGCACAAAATTATGACTTAACCAAGAATTGGATAATTTTTTAATGTTTAGAAGCATGTGAAAATTTATTTTTTGAGATAAAGAGGTGTTTGACACAGTCACTGATGTTGATCCTTCCGATGCCAGGTGAGGAGTATACAGAATACTATGAAACATATGTAATTGGACCCCAAAGTATGTTGATGAATATAGATCATGTAATGGATTAATGGGTCATGGATGTTGAGGCACAATGAATAGAATTACCCTATGCAAGACCTCGAGTTGGTTTCATTGGTTTATGATTTGATGTTTTGGAGGAAGTATCTATTGGGAGATAAGTTTTCTATGTTTACCAATCACAAGAGCTTATGTTATATCATCTCACTAAGATATTTTAAACTTCAGAAGTAGATATGGGTTGATTATATGTAGTCATATGATTTTGGAAGAACCATATACATATAGGAAGGTAAATAGTGTTACTGATGCTTCTTGTATAAAAACTATTACTAATCCTATTTAGGAGACTAGTGCATAGTAGAAGATAATGACTCTACTAGATGAGATTATTTTGGGGGTTCAAGATAATAAAGAGTAGATAACCCTAGTGTCATTTTCATTGGAGTATACAATTTTGAGATGGACTATAGATAGATAATATGAGGATCCATAATTCCTATCCTTGATGGAAATCCTTGAATGTGGAGAGACACCTTCACATTGGACCATAGATGAGGATGATATCTTCTATATTAGGATTTTTTTGTGCGTGCAAGCCTGGAGGAGTTGATATGGGAATTTTATGCCTTAAAGTGGGAAGTTTATCTAGATGTGAGAAAAATTTACCAGGCCTATGATGAATGTTTTGGTTTTCATTCATGAAAAGGGAGATATAAATGATCATGACATGATGCTACACTTGTCAATATGAGATGAATGAGTATCGCTGACCTGGTGTCTTGCTACACTAATAGACCATTCCAGAATGGAAGTGGGATGATGTGATAAGGACTTCTTGGTGGGCCTCCCAAATATTCCTTGAAGAATGATTCTATTTGGGTTATTGTTGATTAATGGACCAAAATATAACATTTATTACTGGTACGAGAGATAGTCTCAATGGATTTTTTAAGAGAACTATAAGATCAATAGATAGTACATCTACATTGGGATCCATAAACAATTGTTTCAAACTGTGTCCCTAATTTTACATTAAACTTTCGGAATGACTTATAGAAGGTACTGGGTATATAGGTTTTACTGAGTAAGGATTTCTACCCTCATATAGATTGGGAGTCGGATCATAAGATACAAGTGCGTATGGATATCCTTTAGGAATGTGTCCCAGAGTTCTATGGATATTTAGGGTAGAAACTATATTTTTTGGGGGTTTTATATAAATATAGAAATCTAGAATCTATACAGATTTCATCATAAAAGGTTTCTTATGGTAGGCCATAGAGATCACCTCTATGAGGATTAGAGATAGGTGATTCAGAGTTTTTAGGACCATGTATCATGTAGTAGATGTCAGATCAAGTACAACTGATTAGGAAATGTATGTATATGACATATAATAGATAGAAGTCATACAATAATGGATGCTGATAACCCCTAGTGTTTAAAAGTGTGATTGTGAATTCCTTCGGCTATCCCTTGGTTGGGTTATTGTAGGATATGGAGGAAGGGAAAACTAAAACTTAGGTTTATTGGGACATTTTATGTTTTTGATGGAATCAAGATTGTGGCATACCAATTGAATCTTTCATAGAAATAAATTTCTTTGAAAACTATTTTTCATGTGTCACAACATCAACAATAGCACACATACCCTTCACATGTGATCTATGTGGATGATGTTGACCTTGAGACAGATACATCCTTTGAGGAGTATCTAATACGTGTGTCTGATCGCATTGATAATGTTTTTTCAAGAAAAGTCATTCCAACAGTTCAAGTATTGTGGAAACATGTCCATGTTTAATGGAATGCATGTGTGATAGAAGTAGATAAATGGATTTAGTGGCCCAATATTTTTTACACAAAATCGTAGAGAATTGTTGGAGTTGAACTCAAGGATGAGCTAATATAAGGTGGCGGGAGATTTTAATATCCCTACCTATTTTTGGAGATGTATCATCATCATTTATAGGAACTCATTTTCCTTGTGTTGAGTACAATTTTTTGGCTTTTAACTTGGGGTGTGTTTAGTTTAAAATTTTAGAAAAATAGATGAAAGAGGGATGTGTAAAGTGGGTGAATGTTTTTCCTTAACCATCACCCAGGCCCATAGTGCCATGAAAATGAGGACATAGAATTTTAGAATGATTGGAAAATAGGTTTTCAATATGTACACCCTAAAAGGAGAAACCATGCACCACTAAAAGTGGCTCACGATTAAGGCACACAGTGAGAGAAAACTGCGTACTTATACCTATCCAATTGTGCTCATAGTGTAAATTAATCTGAAAATTAGATTTCAAATTCCCTAAACCCCCGAAATACATCATATTCAACTATAACTCAAAAAAAACACTCTCATCATGATTTTTTTGCCTCTAGGGTGGATTCTAAGATATACTGACAACCATTATTAATGATTCCAAGCCAATATCGATGATCTGTACTCATCCTGGTAAGTTAATACTTTATCACTCAGTTTCTAATTCCTCTTCCTTTATTCCTCTATCCTTGAAAGGGTTTTTCTTACTATTTTTATTAGATCTAGATCTAGGATTATCTATCTAGATATAGAATTGATGGATCGTGATTTTTTCGATCTTGATTTTGGGTTTTATATCATTATCTCTTTATACATCATTGTGATACTCAAAATTTTGGGATTTTTTATGGGTGATCGTTCTTCAATAAATTGAGGTAGTTTGTCTATAATTAAAATCTAATCATCTTGATTTCAATTATTCATATATAAATATTAAATTTCTATTAGATTATTATAATTTTTTGATTGAATTTATTAATTTTATGATATAAATAATTCATGAAAATTTTGGAACTAGGGAAATTGGACTTGTAGTTCTTCAATAATTAATTATTGAATTAATCATAGGGGAATTTAGGTTGATAAATTGAGTAACTAACTCCGCAGTTAATTATTGGATAAAGGGATTGAGAATTGATTAATTAATTATTATTTTAAATAATGGGATTGAGATGATTCCATTTTTATTAAGTTAATTAATAGTAATGTGATGATTAATTAATTGTTCAGTGAATTAATTTGATATAGATGATTAATTAATTGTTGAGATCATTATTAAAATTGAGATGGTAAACTAATTATTGATTTAATTAATAGGATATATTATTTAATAATTAAATGTTGAATTAAAAAATGGGGGTGAGATGGTAAATTAATTTTATGTATAGTTAATAGGATGGAGATGATTAATAAATTATTTAATTAATTAATAGGATTAACATGATTAATTAATTTAGCAGTTAATTAATGATATTGAGATGAGTAATTAATTATTGAGTAATTTATATAATTAATATGATTGATTAATTATTGAGTTTATTAATATAATTTAGTTGATTAATTAATTATTTAGTTAACTTATGAGATTGAGATGAGTAATTAATCATTAATAAATTAATGATATTGAAATGAATAATTAATTATTGAGTTAATTAATTATATTTAAAAGATTTATTAATTGTCAAATTAAATAATGGTATTGAGATGATTAATGAATTGTTAAATTAATTAATGAAATGATGAATGGAGACAGCGGAATTCATTTGAGAATTCAGATCTAGAGTGGTAACAATTGAATTATGAGATATTAAGTGTGGGATAAAATGGCAATGGTTCCATTCTAAGACATGATATCCCTTGGGGATAGTGTAGACTCTCGCATAGGATGAAACATACATTGAATTTTGGGGGTCCTTCAGAACCCAAGGATTTAATGTGGTTAAATAATGTATAATTTGATAATGTGATAACTGTTAATTTATAAATTGTTACTGTTTATTTATAAAACAATATACACTATTATTGAATTGATGTTGACTAATACACTATTGGTGGTGGCATACAGAGTTGTACTCAAATCCCTACTCAGGCTACCTAATCGATACCAGAATAGATTTCATGATTGTATGACATGTTAATGGAAAATTCCCTTTGTTATATGACTAAATTGGGGATCGAGAATGGATGAGGGAATCATATGTTGTTTAGGACCATATTTAGAGTTTAAAATGTCTTTACATATTAGTTTCACTTGAAAATGGATTGGTATTTTGGCATAGAATATCTACTATTTAGTTTTGATATTGTATTTCTAGTTTTCGTTATCTTGTTATACATTTATTATTCTACTAGTGATATCATTTGGGTTTTCATTTGTTATTATTTATTTATTTCTTATAATGTATTAATAAAATGAAAAATTGGATATAGTCACACCATGATCGATTATAGAACATTGCTGCTAGTTGGAAGCCTCTAAGTATAAAGAGGCGTGCCTGAGGGGATGTAACCAAATAGCTTAAAGAACTGGTGTATGGCACCCGGTCGAGGACATCACATGAATTTTGTAAATTGATTTATTGATGAAAACCATTAAAATATATGATATCAAATGGTAGTATATGTTCGGTGCATCACGAATAACATTTTATTAATGAATAATTTGATAATGGATGTTTATCTTCTTTTCATTAATAAAAGATGATATCTGGTTGCATTTTTTGGAAATAGAATAACCATATTAATTCTATGGATATGGAATTTTTTTTGAAAGTCCATTTTCATAATATAAAAGAAAGAGACATTATCCATATAGATTTATGGAACCCACATGTAACTTACTTGATTAGAGGTGTCGTGATAAAAGAATTATATTTCAAAGTGTATGTTCAAATGTGGCTATTATTTTCTTTGTATTTAAATTCATTATTAATGCATTCCTTTTTGTGTTTCTAGATGCTAAACATAGACCTTAAGTGGTTTTTTTCTAATTCTTTTAATCAATATTCGTCGAGGGCCACACATTAATCATTCAAACCCAGACACTAGAAACCCACATCTAACATTTACTTTATTACATTATTAAAAGAAATAATATCTCACATTTCCTAGGATTGATCAATTTTGTAGTCATAGAAACTAAATACATACATTATTCCTATATTAAATTGTTATTATAAGAACGTATCAAAAGAATCATTCTTGGATATTTCAAATCCCTTAAAGAATTATTCATTATATCATCGGGCAATGATAACAACTAAAGGGTGAGACAAGATGCTCATTAGTGGTTACACACAATGGATTCTATAATGAGTAAATAAGGTACAATAGATATGTTAGAGCGGATATTCAGAACGCATTCCATTAAATCAATAAATTGAGTTCAATTTAGATATATAGATAATATCAATGTAGTAATCACAAGGATAATAAAACTAAATTCTATAATAATAAAATTCACACGTATAGAAGATCAGGATCATACCATCGAGGCCAAAATTATTATATTATGAACCTTATCATCATATCTTTGAAGAAGACACGTTAATTGTATATAAATGTATCCACAAATTTATTAACTAATTTGGATTCATATTTTTTCTTATGAAACATATCCATGTATTAAGAATTTATCAATAACCAGACCTCCCATGTCACTTGCACATCCAATGCAATCCACATATATTAAATGATCTATACAATTCACTATCAAAATGCCTTATAAATAAAAAATTATCCATATTTATTCAAGAATACGAAATAAAAATATTTCCCATGTAAATGAAATAACATTATCAATGATATTCCTTCAACGATACCGTATATATAGAAATTTTATATGGTCAAGGAAACATCAAATTCGACAAAAATGATACTGCATTAATCAATTATTATATTGATATGGAAATAGAGGACAATATAATCTATAAGGGGATGTAATCATGAAAATGATAATTGAAAAAAATTGTATAGGATGAAAAAATACCATCAATTCATTAAAAAGTTGACTTTTTAAAGAAATGACCCCCTTTATAAATATAAAAGAAAATTGATGAAAAAAATTAAAACTAACATCATTGTAACATTTTGTACGATCAAAGTTATAAATCTCTATAATTTTTTATTCCCTCCTTTAAAATAATACCATTTTAATCTCAATTTTTAAAATCAAAGAAATTGATATCATTGAAAAAACATTGAAACTTTTAGAGTCATATAAATATAGAATACTTGTTAAAAAGGTAGGAATGTCTAGTCATGTTTTATACGTTAAAAAAAATTCTTTTCAAAAAAAATTAATGAATGTCAAAAATATACTTTTCTAAAAAATACTTACGAAACATTCTCTTTAAATCATTTCAAAAAATGTTATAGGTCTTATAAAATTAATTTAAAATAATTATTATATTATAAAGAAGATAATTCTTGAAACATTATAATGAACCTGGATATGGATGCAAATGATTCCTGACAGAATATATTAGATATGGTCGGATATTATTATATATAACTTACGTGATGATTATTGATCCAAAGAGGGGAAAATCGAAAATAAAAATTTTGAAACCAAATAAGGACATAAAATAATAATATATGTTGGGATTAATATATTAATATATTATAATATTTGAAAATGAAATTTGAATATAAATAATCATGAAGTTAAATGAGATTGAATTAGAAATATCATACCTCAGGTCTTTGCTTAGTCATATTTTTTTGGTCATATTATATAATGGTTTTATATTTTTTACTCACTAATAAAAAAACTATAGTACTAATTTTGATATAATATATGATTTATTTATTTTATATCATGACACTTTGATTAATAATTCATTGTTAACATGAGCATCTCAAATGTAAACTATTCCATTTTCAGGGATTCCTTGGCACACATATTGGTCACACGTTTATCATATATATATATTATTTATCATGATATATATATTATTTATCATGATATATATATATATATATATCATAGTTATTCATTATATGTAGTTTTATAACGTTTTATGAAATTTGGTATCATAAAATTGAAATACAACATTTATAGAGATGGTTGTCTATATATACAAATGAATGTTTTTTTCATTTTCCTAAAAATGAATAAAAAATATTAATAATATTTTATCATTATAGGATCATATTGATAACATAATTATCATATAAAACTATTAAATACATCCTTATATGCATCAATTGTTAGGGGTGATGGAAAATGAACCATATCACTATAAAGAGATAATAGTCCTTACATACGTACGAGGGAAACTTTCATTTTCCATTTGATGGAAAATGAGTTGAATAAGGGTTGTTACATACAAATTATATAATTTTAGTTTATTTAATATAATGATTTTATTATATTAGTCTTTAGGATAAAATTTAAGGAGGTAAAAGATCAAATAAAATAAAATAACCAATTAAAGATTCATACATCTTTTCTTGAACCCCCCAATAAAAAACACATTAAGCCTTATTAGGATAGTATTAGATGAATAAATAGATGTATTGAAAGTGGAAAACAAATATTTAAATGTATATTTATGGGGGAATGTTTGAGTAAAGTTTCCCAAAATTTGTGAACAACTGTAGAGAGTTGGTTCCCTTTTATAAGTTATGTGGGTGTAAAACTTATAAATAATTGGAATATTAATATATAATATGTTTCTCACTAATGTAAAATGTTCTAAAACTAAATTAAATTATAATATAAAGAGGATAAGGTCAAAACATAATCAATAAAAAAATTAATATAGTACTATGTCTTATTTAAAACAATATTAGTTTGTTTAATCACCTCATCAACCCTGTTTATCCTTAACCATTATGGAAGAGGATTCAATCTTAAAGGTCCATGAAAATAATTTTAGAAATATCAAGAGGAAAATTAATGAAACATGAATTATCAAATGAAATGTTTCTGATTCACTTGTGTCAGTATTGTATTTTTATAATTTTATATGGATTTGAAAAATATTTTTTTTAAATGCTATTTATGGTAATTTTTGGGACTATTCACATATCATGAAATTAAAGGATTCAAGATAACATTGTAATTATAACATAAACAGATTATATATTAAATATACATAATAATTTTCAAATATATTCATACGACACTATAAATAATCCAAAATAAATTACAATTTTTTTAAAATAATTTATATTCATTTTCTACTACTTGTGGAAGCATTGCATAGTCGTTGCATAAGCATTTAATGTCATTATACTACCTATAAAATTATAAAATAAACAATTATAAAAAAACATCATTATCTGAATAATGATTTATCAAAATTTATATATTCTTTTTATCCACAAGATATTATATTATAAATATTTAAGTAATGAGAGTGATATTTTTTAATTTTTAAACATTAAATAATATAAATGTAATAATTGAAGGAAATTTTCTTAAAGATGTCGTATTTTAGATGTTATAATATTTATGGTCAAGTTAATTTTATCCAATGAAATAAATCAAGTGATTTGTTGATTTTGATACAACATCTCGTAGTTTTAACCATAATTAACTTGTTTTACCAATTACCATTGAAATGTATTTGTAACTCAATTAATATTGATTTTGACTAAAAGTAAAATTAAAATATTTAGAATAAATGGATATGTTGATTTTTTGGAATCTATTTTTTCCAATTCAATTTTTATAATTATAAGAAATTAATTTCAAAATAAACCAATAAAATGCAATAAATATTTTTTTGGAAAATAAATTATTTTCAAGCACAAGTTAAATTTATTTTGACTCTCTTCCTACTAAACAACATTAAAATAATGTCAATTTATTACATTGAATAAATAATATAAAAAATAAATTAACATAATTATTCAATAGTGATTATTTTCATTTTATAAAACAAAAATATATTTTTAATTAATTTTTTTAAGAAATAACACTTTCTACCATCTAATGATATCATATCTATTTATTATCAATTAATGATAAATATATGGTGAGTGATATATGTTCTAAAATATTAAAATTAAATTCAATAAATAATACATCAATGTTCATTTCTATGAGATATTTCAAAATTTTATTCAATTATTATTTAGAAAAATTTATATTCAACCGATCAGATTATATTTTTTGTGCTATTAAAGAATAAAATGTAAATTGTACTATAGTTTAATTGTAATGAAAAGTTAAATTAATATAATTGAGTCATGGGTTTTAAATTCTTAACTCCTTAAAAATTTTAATCATTGAAATTTTCATAGATATAACTTCTCTAACAAATATGTGTTTTTATTCATCCTTACCTTCTCTAGCTCCCATATTTCCTCATACTTTTTATAGTTTCACAAAACTACCATCACCATACTCGTCATGCTATTCAAAAACAATTTTTATCTAGTGTTGAAAATATGGATATGATCATTACATTATGATAAATCAGGTTCCAATTATATTTCCTTATAGTTTATCGGTTGCATTGGGACCTGTATGTTCTTCCTCAATAATTTGATATATAGAACATCATGAACATTAGATATGGTAAGTAAAATTTTAAAATGGTAATCCATAGGTCCAATTATTTCTAGAATTTGAAAATCCCCTATGTACATAGGGATCTATTTTCCATTCTTAAAAACTATTATAAAATTCTTCCATTAAGATATGCTCAAGAAAACAAGATATACCACTTGAAAATACAGTCCTTACCTAAGTAATAAGCAATGATATTCAGTCTACTCTGAGGTACACTGATATGTTTTTTAATATCTGTAACTCTCACTTTGTTATCATACATGACATTTAGGCCTATATGCTTCCTTTAAACAACATCATCCTAATATGTTGGTTAACAAAACCTATTTTCGTACAATTATTTATAAGATTCCATTTTAATGATTGAATAAAAGCTATTATTATTTAAAAATTAAACCGACGGTAAATAATGACCCCACATACTGTGATTGTAAAGGGATAAAGAACACAAAATATCTTCTAATACGTAAATAGACCATTAAAAATACCCATATATTTGAGGATAATATGGGGTACTGAAATATAGCTCGTGATAAAACACTTTTGAATACTCTTCCAAAATTTCGATGTCAAATGAATATCACAATTGGATACAAATGAATGTGGTACAACATAATGTCTCTCAAATTCACTAATATAGAATCTTGTGAGGTGGACAAGTGGGAAAATATTCACTTATAGTGAGGAGATGTGTGAAGTTGGTATATTGATCAATAATATCCCATATAGTATCGTTATTTCTTAGACTCTTTGGAAATACATTGATAACATCCATATTATTATCATCCAATTGACACCCAAGAATAGAGAGAGGTTTCATGACTCTAATATGATATTGTGTCTCAACATTTACCTGTTATAAAAAACATAATAATGATATATAGTTATCCATTTCCAATTTCAAATTATCCCACTAAAAATATTCCATCTAAGGATAGTAAATTTTGGCGATACCATGGATAATAAAGACTTTTGAGTTATGAGATTCACCTAATAATTCTATTTTTAGTTCATGCATGGATGGAATAAATAGCTTCTATAAAAATTTATACATACCATCTTCATATATGATGACTTCAAAATACACATAATTCAAAACATTTATTTCCTTTTAAATATTATTATCTTCATGCTATGAATTTTTTTCTCCAATAAAGATGGTATGGAAATTATTTTGATTAGATGAAATGATTCCCCTCCATTAATGATTAACACATATAACTATAAAAAATACATGAATATATTATATTTTACATTCATTATTTTGTTTAAAACTCCATGATCATTATAAATAAACATGATAGAAATATTTTTTCCTTCCGGAGGTGGTATTGTATTGGGAAATCAAAATCCATGACTAGTTCTTTCCATCGACTTTTCCACATGTTGAGGTTTTTCTAAGAGATGTATTTCAACCTTTTCGGATCCATATATATTTAATATCATTCACCATAAAAGTAATTCCTATATATATTCAATGAAATGATTAAGGATTCAAACTTAGGATCATGGGTTGGATAATTGAATTCATGGATATTAAACAATGTTGATGAATAAGATTATATATATCATTCTTTATAAGGACCCATCCTTGTTAATTATTTGAATAATCTATATATATCACAAAACCACCCCATCCCTTTGGTAATTTCCAAATTAATGAATTGACCAATATCCATTTAAGTTATTAAAAAATACTATTTTTATTATTCTTACCATATATACTTAACCACTTCACATTTCATCTTGGTAAACTAGTATGCTAATCGACAAAACTTTTGAACAGGTCATTGATAGTAACCATTTAACCCATGGAAATCATATACCTCAATTATATTTATTTGTAATTGGATATTTCACCGCAACCTTTTTTTTAATGATCAACTTGAACTCTATCCTCAGAGAAAATATTTCCAGGAAAAGAAACTCCCTTAGTCTTGAATTAACTATTTCAAAACTTTCTATTCAATTCATCTTCTCAATGGGTATCCATAATAATAATAAAATAATTATTATCATCAAATTTTATTTTAGATTATACCATGATATCATTACTAAATAACACAATGAAATTTTTAAGATTATCCTTGACGAATATTTTCATATGATCCCAGAGAAATAGAAGGTGCATTAGTTAATCCAAAGGGAGTTACCATAAATCTGCAACGTTCACACAACATAAAAAATCTCATCCATATAATATATTCCATCATTACTCACAATTTATGATTCCTAAAATGAAGAGAAATACATAAAAAAAATATTGATCTCCATGAATCTAATTGAAGAATGGATCAATGAAGGGTAGCTGGTACTAGTTATCTATACCATTAACATTTAATTTCCTATAATCTATGCATAAAATCATATACCCATCATTATTCTTAATAAAAAGAAGATTGGATCCCTAATGTGAAATAATCTAGAAAATAAATCCCTTACCAAACAAATCATGTATTTTTTTTATGTTTTACAAATTCCTTTGTGGTTATCCTATAGACAGCCTCCAATATATGTTTTTTATTAGGGTTGAGATGACAAGACATCTCAACATCACACTCAGTTTGAGGTCAAGGTAGTTATTTAGAATACACATCATTATATTCTTGAATAAAATATACACCCTCTATTATAAGTATTTCTTTCTCGTTAATAGGATTCATCTACTCCGATTATCTACAAATTTCATTGAAGAGAGTTGATGAAGGTGGATTCAGATAGGAATATAATGAATATGTTTTTCTTCTAAATAAATGGTATTCCACATTTCATTCATTAATTGTAATATCCTTTACTTATAATTTCTTTTAAAATATAAAATCTAATCCATGCAAAGGATTATATCAATGTAAACTGTACTTATAATAAAAAATGTTATCAAATATGGTATCTCTTCACAACATAACTTGAATAGATTGATATATTATTAATAAAATAAGAATCCCACACAAATTTTTGATTGATAATTATCTTCTTATTGTTCTAAGGGAATTTGTAATATTCTTAAAAACCATGGAAGATATAAAATACTGAAAGATCTAGAAATACAAAAAGCATTGTCTAATATTGTGATTATAATGAATGTATGTGGAACTATATATTTATAAATTTACACCTCATCTATTATAATCACATAATCTTGGACTTCCCCCTATTTACACTATATAGAAGGTTCTATTGTTGCTCTAGACATTCATTTTAGAAATTCGCAATCTATTTATATTTTAATAATTGAATAATAGTATTTTATTTCTTTTTCTTACATTCATGAGCCTTATGACCCTTTTCTACACACATGAAATAGACTATTATTCCAATTAATCATATACATGTTTTTTTATTCCACAATTATCACATGTTAGAAATATTATTTATCCTTTATTTTTTCAGACACATTTATTTTAATATCATGAAAAAAAATTCCTTCTTTTCTTAATTTCCCTTAAAGATATATATTCTAGATAATTCTGTCCCCACTTTAATAGAATAAGATACTCTATCAACATATGATAAAATCAGTTGAGATCCCTTTAAAGACTCATTTTAAGTAGATAAATTAATGTTCAATCTTGAATTCAGTATTAAGTATATATTCCACATCCTGTCTGGGAAATATTTTAAAATTAACCTCCTACACAAAAAATATGTTTTTCTTCATTCTTTTTTAAGGTGAGTGTAACACCCAGATGCTTTAATGAAATATTTTCTTTAAATAATTTTTATCCTTCAGTAGCTTTTTATGCACACAATCTTGATCTTAAATAATATGCGAGATTCCCTTAATATAAAATTACGGTTATATCCTTCCTGTTTGGTTAGTGGGAATAATTATAAATGACTTTTTAAAATTATTATAATTAATATAAATCAATTTTATATTTTTATTTTAGATTGAATTGCTTTTTTATTGAAATTAATAAGATATATATGTGTTATATACTTAAATAATATATTTTTATATTCATTTATTGGATATTTTTGTCATAGTTTATGAATAAAACCCTCTTTGATGTATTTTTTTCTAAAAAAAGTTTAATTTTATAACTTTGAATGGAAAACCAATTTTAAATTAAGACATTGGCACATTAATTATTTTTATATGACAGCATAAACTTGTTTTTTTAAGCAGGGTATAAAAATTTACTTTTGATAGATTTTGATAACTTTCATATTTTGATGAATAATAAAAACACTCTAAATTTTAACTAAAATCAACTTTATTTAATTGAAATAATTTATATAGTTAATTACAATATTGAATGGTTTAAAAGTATAAATATAATATATTTTAACTGTTTAGTATAATTTATGTCATTATCATTAATTTTACCTTAAATTAATAGGCTAAAACATTTTAATCATTTTCAATGTTTTATCTTTTAAAACTAGTTTTCTCAACTATGGAATTAATTTTAAATTAATTACTACAACTTCGATGTTTTTAATTTTTAAAATTGGAATCCATATTTGTAATTATCAGGTCCTAATTATGTTAATAGTCTACATTTATTTTTGGGCATTATGAATAGTTATTTTGGTAATTATTTTTATTACCATGGTTAAACGTGAATAGTGTAATTAAGAATAAAAATAATATAATAAAATTACCATAATACCTGTAAAAGACCTATTGGATGATTAAATTCGACCCTTATCATCTATTTTTCTTAAATGGAATCACTATATTAACACTTATAAAAATTCCACGAATGTAATAAAAACTAATGAAATGGACAAAGTGTCACAATCCCTTTTTATATAAGTGTATTAATTTTAATATATGGATAAATATGATATAAAATAGACTATATATTGTCTCTATAAATCTAAAATAATTAACCAAATAATTAACATTTATTTATAATTTGTAGAGATTATATAATTACCATCATGATGACACAATAATGATGTAGAAATTCTTTTATTAATAGAAATATCAAATAAATTGTATTAAAAATGTTAAAAGAAAATATCGTAGTAAATAATTAATGTTCAACATAAATTTTATAGGTGACTATGACAAGTTAAGAGTGTATTTAATATTTTTTTCTAATTTATCTTAGATTTAAATTTATTTAAAGTCTAAAAAATTAATAGTTTCAAAATTCACACTATTTCTATTTTATAAACACAACATTTTATTAAATTATTTAAAAATAATAAAAATATTTAAAAATCACAATTTATAATTATACAGTATCAAATATAATGAATTATCCATTTATTATCAATTAACACCACATAAGTAAATATTCATTACCGTTAAATATTTAGAATATTATTACTAAAATTAAGCTTTAATAGAATAACTAAGGGTCAATTAAAAAGATAAGGTTTAAATTGAAAAAATAAGTAGTGAAAAAATTTATTTATTGATGATATTACAACCTTATATCATCTAATATTATAATTAAGGAAACATTAGAGCTTTTTTTAGATTTTATTTTATTATAAATTAATAATTTTGATAATTTCCTAAAGTGCCCATCTCCTCACTTATAAAAGGGAACCACCTCCCTCTCTTATTCACACCATTTTTTCCTTCATGCTCGGAAAAACCCTACCCATTAATCTTCTATTATTCAATAGTAACATTCTGGATGTTTTTTTCTTCTCAAAAGACCAACTTTAGTTCCCTAAGTAGAAATTCAAAGGAGATATGTTGAGGAAGATATAATCTATTCTACCGATTCTTTCAAGTTTCTTTCTTCTTATACTTACTCTTATTTAGTTATTTAACTACAAAATAATAACATCAGTATTAATTATATACTGAAATGTTATTATAAATATGAAACAACCTTATTTCACCTTTCATTAATCCAATAAAAATTGAAATCACCACTTGTACGTACGTACGACTTACCATCTCCACGCTGTGGTGTAATATGTTTTTCACCACTACCTTACATTGATGGATATAATATTTTAAATAATACCTGTATGTGAATAATATAACATTATACTAATTCTGAGACAATATACACCATCCACTTCAAAACCATTCATCAATTATGGGAACAATATCGTCGCTCATGCATTCGTATGACTTACCATCTCCACAATGCTATTTGATTAGTTCTACATGATCTTATTAAAACATGATTATATAAATGAATTGAATGAATAGATATGATATATATTATACTAATACCATGTTTTAAATGTTATAACTATAACCTAAAAAGAGCAATATGAACTTATTTGACAAAACATATGTAATCACATAAAGAAGTTAATACCTGAATAACAAGTAACAATGAAATGTTACTAACAAACGGATGAAAATATGATAATAAAAGATATCATAAAAATTATTATGATTGTGTAATAAATCCTTAACAAAATTTAAATCATTATACAAGAGGTTCAGATACATACGAATCATATCTGTTCTAAGGTAAAGGATAAATTTTCCAATCTAATTTTTATCCAAGATTGTTTATTTGTAAGTATTCACTGAGGTTATATTTATCATCCATGTCCATTTTTTCAATAAAAACATTGTTTTAATATGGGAACTATTTTTCTTATTTTTAAATTCATTTTTATCAATTTTTACTTTAACTATACAGTTTGGAAGGAATCTTTTGTTTGTTTACCATATGAGGTACTTTTTGACTTATCTGGAAAAAGTATAAAGAAAATGTTTTTTTAAACTTATACGGCTTGAATGGATTTTTAAAATTTAATAAAGAATTATTTTCATGATGCTTACCTAATAATTTTTCATGTTTATCTTCAATTAACATCTTTTCTATTAGAATTTCACGATATTTTGAGAAACAAATTTTTTAAAAAGAAAGGATACTTTCCTCAAGAACTAAGTTCAAAAGTTTTATCAAAATTATTTTCCATATAAGATGATATAGGGTTATGTTTATATCCCTATTATCACTTTTATTTGATTAATTTATGATGGAATTATTTTTATGAGGTATGCTTATCTTATATGGATTATATTATGATTGGATGATGTTTAAGAATCCCATTTTATTACATGGGATATGCTATGATGTATGATTTATGTTTTTATGCCACAAATAAGAATGGATTAATTATGAGATTAGTGGGACCTATATCTCCCTCCAATGCATTGGGTAAAGATTTATATGTCATGATATAGACATGGCTAGAATGACAAGTTAATCCAGTTCAGTGATAAAGGAATGGAACCAGGAGTGAACTCGGTTTAGTAATGGACTCTATCCACTATGATGGTCTTGGAAATGAGACTTGACTAATATGAAATGATTTTCTATACATATGTGAGTATTACACAATGTTTCATGTCTTATGTTATGATTATTGACATTACATTTCACTTCTAATATTTATCCCATAACATGATATAATGATCTCCTATGTATGAAAATATTTTCAAATGTTATGTCCTTATAAATATGATATGATTGATATTTATTTTTTTACCCTTAATGGGAATTTGAGATCACCCTTTTGTATGTTTCTTTTACCCAGGTCAGGAAGAAGGGTATTAAATATGACATTCCAAATAGGTGTCTAGCTGTGATGAAATAAACATGAAACAATGTATATGTTTTATAGACCAGTTGTTTGTGTTTCACAGTTTCTAAAGGCACTATACTTATATGGTCTTGTAATGGTTCTTTTATATGCTGTAATGAATATACTTTATTTATGATGTAATAATAATGTATGTAATGTATGGGTCATTATAGTTGGTATGAGAGGAAAGTTGTAGTTATCCTTTGCAAACTAGGATAATAAAGCCTTAAAAAGAACCGTAAGGATTTGTCTAAGTATAAGATCAAATCCTAGTGTTTTATAAATGGCCATGAATAACCTATGATAAAACCTAATGTGTTCTACATTGAAATTTTATTCATGATTTTATGGTTTTCCTATTATAATTAGTGTTTCTCACACTATGCTTTTTTGTTTTAGTAAATGGATGGAACCCGATGGAACCGCATTAATACTGAATGCGAGGCAAAATGAAATTATTTTCCCACGGGAAAACAATTATTATGGGATCTAGAATGAAAAATCTTGTATCCATGCTCACATAGATTTCTCAAGCAATGAATCATTCCATAATTCCAAATGAGAAAAAGGGGGAGAAACAATATGTTGAATCCTTCATGAGGAAGGGTCCCCCTTCATTCAACGAGTCATCCTATTTTTTAGTGGATGATCAAGGGATTATTACCACTGAAAATATATTTGCTGTCCTAAAGTGTTCTAAACATGATAAAGTCATATTATCAGTATATCATTTGGAAGGTGAAGCTGATCAATTGTGGAATCTTATAAAGAGTAAAAGGAAAAGATATGAAATTGAATCCATGGAATAGGATGGGTTCAAGAACTTATTTTTCAATATGTACTTCCCTCACATTATTTGAAAAATGATCGAGAATGAGTTTTTTGAAATGAAGAAATAGGATGATGAATCAGTTGGTACCTACAAAGAAAAATTTTCGAGACTTGCAAGGTATGCTTCTAGAATTATTATCCAACATGAGAGTAAGATTTATCGATTCTTTAGTGGCTTAAAACCAGGTATCCAAATGAAATTTTCCATAAGGGAATTTAATATCTATTTATAAATTGTTCAATGTGCTCTCAAGGTTGAGATGGAGATTAGAGTAACCCATCAGTCATATGGATTTGATAAGAAGAGGAAAATGGAATTCAAAGGAAAATATAAATATAACACTAAAAAGAAGATGAGTTTTCCCTCATGCTCAATGTGTGGAAAGAAACATGTAGGGAATAGTCTTAAAGTGGAAAGTAAATGTTTTAAGTGTGGAAAAGAAGGTGATCAGGAAATTTAATGTAAATGTGATGAGAAAAGGATGCCTGATGATGCGAACAAAGAAATGGCTACAAAGAATGCACCTCTTACACTTCAATGTTACAAGTGAAAGGAAATGAAGAATTATTCCGATTAATTCCATAATCCAAGAAATATTGATGATGATCGATGTCAATAAACTATTAAGGCCAATGACGAAGAAAATTCACTTACAATTTCTTTTGGTGATGTTGAGTATGATAATGAAGTGGTGAAAGGTACACTTACCATCCAATATAAAGTAGAAAAAGTTTTATTTGACTCTATATCCACCCATTCTTTTATTTCTGAATAATTTTCTAATGGTATCACTATATTACATCAACAATCTGATGTTGATTTAGCTCTAATAACTTCTAATGGCACAACTGTCACATCCAAAGTTTAAAATTCTTCTCCAATTTATGTTTGAGAGAAAGTGATTTTTAGAAATCTTGCGATCCTTCCTATTGTGGAAATTGATGCGATTCTTAACATGGATTGGCTCTCATTATATGGAGATTATATAAATTTACAAATAAGGGAAGTCACATTTCATATTCTAGATTAATCTACAATCATCTATCAATGGAAGGATGAATATAACCTTCCAGTGGAAATTTGTTCCATTTTATGGGTCTTGATTCCAATAAATGAACGTTTTTTTATCTCAAATGGTTGGTGAGAAACTCATTATTATTAATATACCAATTGTATGGGAGTTTTATGATGTCTTTCCAGAGGAATTTCCAGGTCTTCCACCAAATTTTGAAGTTGAGTTTTCAATAGAATCCATATCGGGATCTATGCCTATTTCAAATACACCTTATATAATATCCATAATTGAGTTTTAACAATTGAAGAAGAAACTACAAAAAAAAATTGATAAGGGATTCATATTCCCTAGTATGTCACCTTGGGTGGAACCTAGACAATTTGTTAAGAAGAAAATATGGATCAATGATACTCTTCATTGATTATTGAGAACATAACAAGATCAATATCAAGAACAAATATCCTCTCCCATGAATTGATTACTTGTTTGATCAACAATGCGAAGCTCAATACTCTTCAAAGATTGTTATTCATTTATGGTATCGTCAATTAAGGGTCAAAAGGGGGACATACCAAATCATGCTTTCTGTATAATGTATGGACACTATGAATTTATAGTGATGCCTTTTGGTCTTACTTATTCTCATGTTATCTTCATGGATCTAATGAATATATTTTTTAGAGACTATCTTGATCAGTTTTTGGTAGTAATTATAGACAATATTCATGTCTATTCAAATATCAAAGAAGAATATTAAGATCACTTGATAATTGTATTGAAGAACCAGAGAAATGATAATATTTATGAAAAATTTACATGGTGTGAATTTTGGATTCAAAAAGTTTCATTTTTGGGTCACATAATCTCAAGAGAGTGGATATCTATGGATCCAGTAAAAATAAAGGTTATTAAAAGATGGTTGAGACCAACTACAGTAACTGAGATCCATTGTTTTCTTGGGTTGGCTCAATATTATCAAGGTTTTGTGAAATATTTTTCATGATTATCTAATCCACTCACCAAGTTGACTGAGAAAGTATTTAAGTTTATTCGGATAGAGGAATGTGAAGAGGATTTCAAAGAGCAAAAAGGAAGGTTAGTGAGTGCACTTATGCTCATGCTTCCTTGTAGTGGATAAAGGTTTGTGATCTACAGTGATGCATCCAAGAATCAGACGGGGTGTGTTCTCATGCAAAATGATATGGTGATAGCTTTTGCCACACGACTGTGGAAAATACACATTCAAAATTACCCAACTCATGATTTGGAGTTAGCTGCAGCAATATTTTCATTAAAGATATGGAGGAATTATATTAATAGTGAAAGGTGTAATATTTATACTAATCATAAAAGTTCAATGTATATTTTCATAAAAAAGTATACGAATATGAGCCATAGAAGATGGTTGGATTTGATTAAAGATTACGACTTCTCAATACAGTACCACCATGGGAAAGAAAACAAAGTGGGTAATGCATTAAGTCGACAAGACCATGCTCTCTTATCCATAGTGAGGATCATGAATGGTCTAATATTTATGGATTTTCAATGGATGGATCTTGAAATTATAAAAAAGGGGAGAAATCTTATCTTTTTCCAATGAATGTTCAACCATCTATACATGTGAATATTAAGGAGGCATAGAAGGAAGATGTAGAGTTACAAAAGAAGGTGAGAAATGTTCCTGAATTCAACCTTGATTGTGATGAAATAATAAGGTTCAGAAATCGGGTTTGTGTTCCTCCCATACTAGAATTAAAGAAGGGGATATTAGATGATGCTTGTAGTTATTCATTTTCTATTCACCCTAGAATCATGAAGATGTAGAAGGAAATGAAATATTACTTCTAGTTGGATGGCATGGAAAGAGATTTCACTGAATTTGTCTCTCGAAGTTTTGTTTTTCATCAAGTTAAGGCTGAAAGACAGATGTCTAAGAAGATGTTACCACCATCACCCATACCAGAATAAAAATGGGAAAACATCACTATGGACATTGTCATCATACATCCCAAAACATCCAAAGGCAATAATGCTATATGGGTTATAGTTTCCTTTCATACGAAGTTAACACACTTCATTACTATTAGAGAGGATTTCTCTCTTGATTAGATTGCTAGGATATATGTAAAAGAAGTGGTAAGACTATATGGAATACCAATTTCCATTATATCGGATCGAGATCCAAGGTTTACCTCTTTGTTCTGGTGAAGTCTTCAGTATGATCTGGATACAAATTTATGTTTCGGTAAAACTTATTATCCTCAAACAAATGGTCAGTCTTAGGGTAAAATCCAAACTCTGGAAGATATGTTGAGATCTTTCTCTATGGATTTTGAAGGTGGTTGGGATCAACACATACCATTGGTGGAATTTTCTTATAACAATATATTTCACTCCAGTATTCAGATGGCTCCTTATGAATTCCTCTATGGAATGAAGTACCAAACTCCAATTTGAAGGCATGAAGTTAGGGAAAGTAAGATATTAAGACCTGATCTTGTTAATGAAATAGAAGAAAAAGTCACATCTATTCAACAACATATGAGAGAATCTATGAGTCGACAAAAAAGATATGCTAACAATCTATGAAAAGACCTAGAGTTTTATATGGGTTTTAAGGTGTTTATATAAATATCTCCCTGGAATAGAGTTATGATATTTGGAAAGAAGGGAATGTTGAGCCCTAGGTTTATCGGTCCTTTTGATATTTTGTGTCTTTTTGGAAAGGTATCTTACCGATTGGAGCTTCCACCGAATCTCACTCAAGTTCATGATGTATTCCTTGTATCCCTCAGGAGAAATTACATAAATGATCCTTAATATGTACTAAATTCAGATGTCGTACAGTTGGGGAAAGATCTTTCTTATGAAAAACAATCGATAGAGATTCTGGATCATAGTGAAGATGTCCTACGAAACAAGACCACTCTCTTGGATAATATTTTATGGAGAAACAAAAAATTTGAAGATGACACATGGGATCTTGAGGATATGATGAATGAGAGGTATCCTCACCAGTTTACTTCCAAGTGAAAAATTTTGAGGGAGAAATTCAGTTTAAGGGGGTTATAATGTAACACCCAGAAGTTTTTATTAAATATTTTCTTTAAATAAGTTTATCCTTTAGTAGATTTTTGTTCAAGAAATCATGATTTTAAATGTACCGTGAAATTCCCTTAATAGAAAATTATTGTTATGTAATACCCGTTAGGTTAGCGGGAATAATTATAACTAACTAATGAAAATGCATTATGAAAAATATAAATCATTTAGATATTGATATTTTAGAGGGAGTTACTTTTCTCAATGAAATTAATAAGATATATATGCGTTATATACTTCATAAAATAGTTTTATGTTCATTCAATGGATATTTTAGTCAAAGGTTATGAATAAAACCCTATTTGATGTATTTTTTAAATGGCTAATTTAACACATTTAAATATAGAACCCATTTTAAAATATGACTTTGACACATTAATGGTTTTTATATGAAAATATAAACATTTTATTTTGATTCGGGGTATAAAAATTTACATTGGATAATTTTTTTGATATTTTTCTAATAACTTGCATATTTTGATGATTAGTAAAAATACGCTAAATTTTAATTAAAAACCCCTTTTTCAATGAGATAATTTATATGGTTAAATAATAAAATTAAATGGTTTTAAAGTATAAATAGAATAAATTTTTATAATTTAATATAATTTATGTCATTATCTTTAATTTTACACTGAATTCATAGGTAAAAACATTTCAATCTTTTTCAATGTTTTAACTTTAAAACCCGTTTTCTCAACAACATGATAAATTTTAAATTAATTACTACAACTTTATTGTTTTTAATTTTGAGAAATGAATTCAATATTTTGATTCATTTGTTCTAAATTATATTAACTGGATACTTTTATTTTGGGGCATTATGAATAGAAACTTTGGTAATTTTTTTTGTTATCATGGTAAAAGGTGAATCGGGTAATTCAGGGTAAAAATAATATTATAAAATTACATTAATACGTATAAAAATTTCATTTGATGATTAAATTAGACAATTATCATCTACTTTTATAAATGTAATAACTTTATTGCCACTTACTTATAAAAATGACATGAATGTAATAAAAACTAATGAAATGGACAAAGTGTCACAATCTCTTTTTATATACGTGTATTAATTTTAATATGTGGATAAATAGGAGATAAAATAGTATATATATTGTCTATGGAAAGAAACAAGAATTAATCACTTCATAAAATTTTATTTATAATTTTTAGAGATTAAATAATTACAATTAATGATGACACAATAATGATTTATAAATTATTTTATTAATAGAAATATCAAATAAATGGTTTTAAAAATGTCAAAAGAAATATAATATGAAATAGTTAATGTTATCCTTAAATTTTATAGGTTAAAATGAAATTCTAGGTGTATATATAATATTTTGGTTCAAATTTATCTTCTCTGTTAATTTTATTTAATGTCTAATTAATAAATAGTGTCAAAATTCACACTATTGATATTTAAAAACATAACATTTTATTAAATTATTTAAAAGATATAAAAAATATTTAAATATTACAAATTTATAATTATAATGTAAACAATATTATAAATTTTCCTTTTATGGTCAATTAACCCCACATAAAAAAAATTCATTACCATTAAGTATTTCGAATGTTATTACAAAAATTAAACATTAATAGAATAACTAAGGGTGAATTAAAAATATAAGGTTTAAATTGACAAAATGAGTTATCTAAAATTTATTGGTTGATGAGATTAAAACTATATCTCATATCTTATTCTAATTAGGTATACTTTGGTGATTTTTGGGTAGGTTTTGACTTTATTATAAATTAACATTGTCGAGAATTTCCTAAAGTGTCCCTATCCACTCTTATAAAAGAGAACCTCCTCTCTCTCCTCTTAATTCAATTTTGAGCCTTCATGATTATCCATACCCTACGCATTACCCTTTTAAACTTAACTAGTAACATTATGGAGGTTTTTTTCTTCTCAAAAGACCAACTCCAATGCCCTGAGTGGTAATTCAAAAGAGGCAAGTCGAGGAAGAGGTAATCTCATCTACCGATTCATTCAAGTTTCTTTCTTATTCTACATCCTCTTCTTTAGATGTTACATTATAAAATAATAACATAAGTATCACTCATATACTGATATTTTATTATAAATTTGAAACAACCCTCTTTCACCTTCTATCCATTCTACGAAAAAACAAAATCACCGTGCGTGCATACGTTTGACTTACCGTCTCAACACCGTGGTGTAATCTGTTTTTCACCACCACCGTTCATGGATGGGTATAATAATGTAAATAATAAAAATATATGAATAATATTACATTATACTAATTCTGATATACTATAAACCATCTACTTCTATACCATTCAATAATTATGGGAACAATATCGTTGGTTGTGCGTACGTACAGCTTACCGTCTCCACTGTGCGATGTGATTCGTTCTACATGATCTTCATTAAATATTGAATATATAATTGAATTTAATGAATAAATATGATATATATTATACTAAAACCATTTCTTAAGTGATATTAATATAACCTTAAAACAGGAACATGAACTTATCCAAGAAAACATACGTAAGAACATAAAGTAGTTAATACCCAAATAATGAGTATTAATGAAATATTACTAACAAAAAGAGGAAAATATGATCATAAATGTTATCATAAAAATGATTATGATTATAATATAAATACATAACATTATTTAAACAATTATACAGGATATTTGGATACATACTAAGCATATCTGACCTAAGATAAGGGATAACTTTTCTAATCTCATTTTTATTCAAGATTGATTATTCGTAATTATTCGCTCGGTTTATATTTATTATCCATGTCTATGTTTTCAAAAAAATATTCTTATAAATTTTTACTATTCTCCTATGTATGTTTAAATTCATTTTTACCCATTTTAACTTTTACTATATGGTTTGGGATGAATCTTTCTTTTATTTACCATAAGAGGTAATTTTTGACTTATTTGGAAAAAGTATGAGGAGAATGTTTTTTATAACTAATATAGAATGAAAGTTTTTTTAAGATATCATAAAGATTTATTTTAATGAATCATCCTTTAAATGTTTTCAAGTTTATTTTCAATTAATTACTTTTCTTTTAATATTTTCATGACATTTTGAGAAAATAAAATATCTTTGAAGAAGAAAATATATTTCCCTCAAGAACTAAGTGCAAGTATTTTATCAAAATTATATTCCACATAAGAAGATATAGGGTAATGTTTATATCCCTATTATAATTTTTTTTATTATTTTATGATGGAATTATTTTTATAAGGTCATTTTATCTTATATAAATTAGGTTATGATGGCATGATGTTTAAGAATACCATTTTATTAAAGGGGTTATGCTATGATGTATGATTTATGTTTTTGTGGCACAACTAAGAATGGTTTCATTCTGATATGAGTGGTACCTATATCCCACTTTAATAAATTCGGTAATGTTTTAAATCTAATGAGTTATACATGGATGGAACAACAAGTTAATCTGGTTCAGTGAAACAGGACTGGAATGAGGAGTGTAATCAGTTTAGTAATGGACTTTACCCACTGTGAGGGTCTTGGAAATGAGCCTTGACTAATATGAAATGATTTTCTATAATTATGGGTATATTTGAAAAAAAATTATCTCTTAATGTTATGATTATTGGGATTACATTACACTTATATGATTTATCCCATGACATGATATTATGATCTCTTATGCATGATAATATTTTCAAATGTTATGTTCTTATAAATATGATATGATTCATATTTCCTTTTTTTACCCTTACTGATCATTTGAGTTCACCCTTTTATTTGTTTCTTTTCCACAGGTCAAGAATAAGGGTATTAAGTATGATATTCCAAAAAGGAGTCTAACTATGATTAAATAAATGGGAGACAATGTAGATGTTTTATAGACCAGTTGTTTATATTTCCCAGTTTCTAAAGACATTATACCTATAAATTCCTGTCATGGTTTTGTTAT
This sequence comes from Viscum album, assembly GCA_963277665.1. Classification (NCBI taxonomy): domain Eukaryota; kingdom Viridiplantae; phylum Streptophyta; class Magnoliopsida; order Santalales; family Viscaceae; genus Viscum; species Viscum album. The sequence continues at coordinate 177,854,171 of OY728159.1, read as the reverse complement.
ATGTTGTAATAAATATACTTAAAATATGAAGTAATAACAATGTATATGACGTATTGGTCATTATAGTGAGGTCATTTCTCTTCATTTTAGTTTGTTTCCTTCAAGGAAAGTGTTTTTAGAAAAATATCACTTTAACATTTATGTATTCTATACGTCATATTTCCTTCTAATCTGTAGTATTCATGATGAATGAGAAAAACTTGTATGTGTTGTCTTTCATACAATACACCATAAAAAAATTCCCATTCAGTAATTCCTAAGGAAAACATATATTTTTAGGGACATAATCCTCTATTTAACTACTAATGGATTGGTACCAACAAACAAATATGGATTATTTTTTCAAACTAAGTGATCTAATATAGGTAAGTAAATTGTGGGAAAAAGGATGCTCCATACAAGTAATTTTATTCATTATAACATGAGTTAGTTTCTCTAATAAGGGAATGATATTCTAATCTGTAATTACACTTTTATTAGGTTTATTAGTAGGGAAATCCCTAAATTAATAACAAGTGTTGATTCCCTACCATATTCTAGGTTCCATAAATAAAAAAAGAACACACTGTGCTACCTCTTAATCATTATGATTATTGATATATGAAATAAATACCAATGTCATTGGAAAATATCTCATTGAACTAGGAGATTATAATAATTGTCATGTTAGTTATGTTAATTTAAAATATAGTTCACAATGTTCCTACTAATGTTTCTATGATACCAAATTTGATGACCTTTCCTTTAGAAACCCAAAGTTATAGCTTAATTTATCAAATTGGTAAACAATTCCATATATCAAATATCCTAGAATCAAAAAATTTAGTTGTCCTACAAACAAAATATATAAATGATTCTCATATTACATGGTCAATATAAAATATATTTTAAGAAAAATTATTAAATCCTATAAGTCGTTCAATGAATTTTTATTCTTATACTAGTTAAAGGGTGAAAAATAAAGGGTGAGATTAAAAATGTTGAGTGGAAGTAATCATTAGTAAATAATGAATAATGAATATGGTAAAGGGGATAATCAAAAATCATGATATTGAATCAAAAATTCCTGTTAAAAGTAGATACCTTGATATTATAATTATATAAATCACATGGATAATGAAAACTAAATTATCAATAATTTAAATTCATACATTCTAAATTCATTATCATACCATCAATTCCACATCCATGATATCATGAATAATATCACTAAGGCCTTTTCCAAAACACATTCATTGTGTGGATAGGTAAACACCAATTACCCAAATAATGTGGGCACAAAAGTTTTCTCAGGATATGTGTTAATTAATCAATTTAATATAAAAATTTGTCCCACCCATCACATTCACATCCAATTAATTACCAGTGTTTTTAATTAACAATATAATTCATTCTCAAAGTTCCATATAGTCCAAAAAATTACCTTTATTGAATAATTAATATAGAATAGTATCACTTCACTAGTAAATGAAATAACTTTCTTATTAATATTATTTCAAATAATTCCATATATATAATGATTATATTATTTTGATTACACCAATGTTGAGTATATGATACCACAGAAATCCAGGATACATTAAATATGGACATTGAGGAGAAAATAATGTATAGTGTAATGTAAGCATGATAAATTTAAAGACCATAAAACCATAAATAAGTAGTAGGGAATTATTAACATTTATTCAAAAAAAATTAATGTTTTATAGTAAAACCAATTATTTAATAAATAATAAATAAATTTTAATCGAACCATTAAAAATTTCTCCCTTGTAATTTTGTGTAAGAAAATATTTATAAACAACATTCAAAACAATTTTATATCATTTAAAATAATTACCTTTATTTTAAATTTAAATATTCACAAAAAATGTTTTTATTTGATGAACCATTGAAAATTTTATAGTATTATAGATTGAGAATAATGTTCATGAAAGTGGGAAATTATTTTTATTTCAAAAAAAATAAAAAATATTTGTGCATAATTTAGTAAAGATAGTAAAAAACACCCTTAAAATAATTGTTATAAAATTAATAGATAAAAAATTATGAATAAATTCATAGGAAGGTGAAAATTAATTTTAAACTATTCATTAGTTTTCAAAGAATAACATTCTTGACACAATAAGAAGAACATGGATATTGAGTAAATATATTCCCAAATAGAATGATGAGACAGAGTTGGTAACCCTTATATCTAACATACTTGTAGATTATTAATCCAAAAATAGAATAAAATTAAGATAAAAATGTAAACCCATGAAAAATAATTTATTAAAAGAAAAATATGAGATATATATATATTAGTATCATAAAAATTTCCCAAAGGAAATATAAACACAAACAACCCCCAACTAAAATGAGATTGTAACAGAAATCATATTCTTTGTGTGTCCACTTATTAGTATGTAAATTTGATCATACCATATAATAGTTTTATAACTTTTATTCATATATAAAAAACCTTATAAATACTTATCATATCATATATTATTAACTTATAACATATCACATCCCTTTAAATGATAAATCTTAATTAACGTCATCTTTTTAGGAGTAAATTTTTCTTTTTTTCATGCATGTTTATGTTCAATTGTTTTGGTCCTTGCATCATGGTCATGTTATTATAATGTAAATAATATTTAAATATATATATATATATATATCACATTTTTCTATTATATTATGATTTAGAACTTTCTATGAATGAATGTAGAAGACACATGAAACACGTTGTTCATAGACATGTCAGTTCATACATATGCATGAATAATGGTTTTATTTTCTAATAAAATGAATAAAATAAATGTAAATAATATTTTATTATTCAAGAATCATATTTATATTAAAATAATATCACAAAATAATTATATCTATCATTATATACATCGATGAGATTTGGTGATTGAAAATGAACCACATGACTAAGTAGAGATGGTAGTTCGTACACACACCCAAGGGACACTTCAATTTTCCAAAAGATGGAAGGGGTGAGAATAAGGGTTATAACATTAAACAAATAAAATTTTATTTTATAGATGATATATATGTTATTATATCAGTATCGTTAGGATATAAATTAAGGCGACATAAGAAGAAATAAAATAGAAGAACTCAACGTTACTCTTTATTAAAAATACCCTTTGGCATACACCTCGATACATTATAAGAGGATATAAAGGGGGAATAAACTATCAAATAAGTGTAGAATAAATATTCTAAGGAATAGTTTTAATGTATTGGTATATCTGTGTGGCTCAATATATCTTTATAATAGTAGATATGAGATTCATTTTTATAAGTGAGGTGGGTGGTAAAATATTAAATACTTGAAATTTTATTATTTGATATTCATATAACTCAGGTAAAATGGATAAAAATAACATTAAATAAAATATAGAAAGTAAAAGGTAAAATTATAATGAACCAATAAATTTTATATATGTTTAGTTGTTCTTTTAAACCTTATCTATTGGTTTAATACCCTCATTAACCATGTTTAACCATATCTATTTTAACAAATGATTAACACTTAAAGGGGATTGAATGTAATTTTAAAAATTAAAAGTGTAAAAAATGAAACATCCATGATTGGATATGAAAATTATCATCCTATTAATTAAATTTCTTATTTGTATAAATTTCTAATGTTTTAAAAATATTTTTTAATCGTTAAATATCAATTATTGTAATTTTTTTATAATTCACATATCTTGATTGTAATTGTATTAAGATAAAAATGGAATTAGAATATAAAATATATAAATATTAATAGTTCATTATAATTATCAATAAAATATATTGGATAACATAATTCATCAAAACATTATTAATTTTGATGTTTCTAAAATAATTAACTTCTTTTTTCTTCTCATTGTGAAGCGTAACATCAATGTTGTGTAAGAGTTTAATGTAATAATGTTATCTACAAATTTTTAAAACATTAATAATAAAATATAATTTATTAATATTAAAAATAACTATACATAATCAATAATATATTCCTTTTATCCCAATGAAAGAAAAATGGGTATACTAAATGAAAGAAAGTGACATTTTACAATTTTCATAACATAAAATAATGTATAGGACATAATCAATGGAAGGGGTAAAATGATATATTTAAAAATATAGTATTATTATAGTTGAATTAATCACATTGAATAAATAAAGGTAATCATAGAGTCAATTTTTAGACATTATCTTATATTTTTAACCATAATAACTCATTTTACCCATTACCATGGAAATAAATTTTTACCTCAATAACTAATCATTTTGACAAAAAATGGAATTGTAAAATTAAAATTATTTTTGTAATTTTTGACATAAAATTATTAATTTTTTAAAAAATCAGTTCTTATAAGTCGAAGAAACTAATTTTAAAATAAACCCACGAAATGCAACAAAGCATTTTTTTTTGGAAAATAATGTTTTTCAAGAATAAAATGAATTTATTCTAACTCATTTTATAGTGAACACCATTATATGAATGTAAATTTATTTAATTTAATATATATTCAACAAATTTCTTCAAAAATAATTAATCAAAAGATATTATTTTAATTTCTAAAAATAGAAATACATTTTGCACTTAAAGTGTTTTGTTTTGGAAAAATACATCTTTTAAATATCAAATGATTGTATCTTTATTTAAAACCAATTAATGATAATTTTATTATTAGTTAAATATTTTATATCATATGACAATGAAAATAGTAAAATACTATATAAAAAATCATTTTTATTCAAGTTTTTAAAATATTTTCTATAGTTATTTTGAAAAATTGATATCCATTCTATCAAATTAAAAAATTTGTGCTATGAAATATTAAAACGTGCATCGTACTATAGTTTATTTAGAATTAAAATTTCACATAATACAATTTAATATCCCATGGTACACTAATTTTATTATCATCCTTACATTTATTCTATATGAATTTAATATATTAGATAATATTATTATTTTTTCTTTAGTAATATTTCAAGTTTTTTTGATAAAAAATATTATGTCACCAATTATTCAAGAAGTTATCTTTTATTATAATATTTAGTAAACATTTATTTACTATTTTAGTGAGTATAATATTTATTTATTTATATTAAATTGTGTATATTTATTTATTTACTTAATAAATATCCATTATTGTTGTCCTAATAAATATTAAAGAGGATTGGGAAACTAAATTTAATGGTTTGATAAGAAATAAAATATTCATTATTTTGTGAATAAAATATAAATTTATTTTTTTCAGGAAGTAATATTTATGTATTTATGAGTAAAACACATTTCAGTTAATTGATAATAATAATATTATTATTATTTAGACATGGGGTTCAGTGATAACTAATAGATTCATAAGCGATTTTGTGCAATTATTATTCGCTAATCCTAGATCTATTTAAACCTAGTTATAAAAATATATAACCTATTTTGGACCATTATAATCATTGTAAAATATGAATTATATTTAATCCTTTCAATCCTTATTGATATCTTCTCATTTAATGCTCTCACGAAGGGAGAGAAATCATCCTCCTCAATGCTAATCATGACACCTAATTTCCATTATGTTTTTTTATTTTCCACAATCATAAACTAGGTGAGGGGTAACCTTAAATGGATCATATTACTAGAGGAACATAGTTGTAATGCATGATATGTAGGCTGAGAAGCATATAGACTAAAAAATGACCTTGATGGCCCCAACACCTATCACAACTAGAACAGTCCCAACAATAAAATATGTGGATATAAAACCATGCACCCAACCTTATAGGGATACAAAGCTAGAAAGTCCCCATGCACAAAATCTTGAAGATCGATAATGATGGTAGAATTGATAACCTCCCATTATTATGATCCAGTAGCCTTGTGAAAATAGGTGTTAAAGCTCTAAAGACTCTTTTGTATATTCACAGAGGATTAAGCCTTAAAAAATATTCCACCTCCACCCTATCGATTTTAGAAAGAACATGGAGATTATTTTTTCCAGGAGTGAGTTTCATGGCGATCAAAGATGAATGATACAATAATTAAGATCATTGGTTGTAGGATTGGAAGATTTATAAAATGGAATTTTGAGGTTTTTGGGAAACATGGGGATCACTGATACATAAAATGTACCTTTGGTTCTTGTGATAAAATTTATGTACTATGAAAAGAAATATTATGATTCATCAATAAATAATGAAGCTTACAATAATGTGATTATTTTTATAAGTAAATTAATAATAAATTATATGGGATGATCCTATATTTTTTGTTATGATATAATATAATGTTAATCATTTATGTAATTCCATTTTCATGGCATTTCTTATCATATAGATATTTGATTGTTCTATAAATACAACAATAATAAAAGATTCATAAGTCCCAAAAATCACTTCTACTACACCCAAAACATTAAATAACCCTCCCACTAAACTCATTTATGAGAAAAATTTAAGAAGTAATCAAATTTAAATAATGGTGGGATTTTAGGAATCATTATAACAAAAATTAACTCTGTAAACATATGGAATATCCTTAAACCTTCAATATCAGATGGTATGATTTCATCTTTTTTTACCCATATAGAACATTTCCATTACATCATAATCATATTTGAAACCCATTTTATTAATTTTTTACCTTGAAATATATATGAAATTATGTTATAAATTTCATTATTACTCACTAGAATATCATAAAATTCTTTATGATTAGGTCTTATTTTCTCCTGAATGTAATTCTATGTATTTATATTTACCATAACACCTTAAATAGTTTTATCATATTAATTGAAAATTTCTATAAATTATGATTGGAAGAATAATTTATTTGTTAAATGTGAATTTATCATTGTTCAACCATTACCATAGACCTCTTAAACACTATATTCTCTTCATCTCATTGTTCTAAGATACACAAAATCCTTTATGTTAGGGAATAACACTTATTTATTTCACATTGGATGAATATTTTCAAAAGATAAGATATCAATAAGTATTGATGAACTGATAAGAAATAATGAGGTGCTAATAACTCTTGGAAGATAATAATGGATATATCTTTAAAATAATATTTGATGATAATGGAAGTGATATCTTAATTCTTAAGATATGTTATAATGTTGTTTGGACGTATCAAAATGTTAAAAACTTGATGAATTGAAAATTCCATCCCTTGATTGATTTCATGAAGATATAGGAGGTTGATATCATTGAATTATAATGAATACAAATTTAAGAATATTAAATTATTCAGAATTATGTAAAAGTAATTTTTTAGGATTCATGGTGTTATATTGTTAGTTATTTTTACTAAGTATTTGTATACGAGTATGGAAAACAAATTCCAACAATCTTAGTGAAATACCAGGACAAGATTGAGGTCATACAATACCAGATAGAGGTGATAGAGTATATATGTGAAACCAAACCTGTACGATTCAAGAATATTGTATGTAGGAAGGTGCACGGTAAATGCTGTGTGGTTAGCCTCACAAAGGGATCAGGCTTGTTGATAGTAGGAAAACACTGAGTCACATATGATTTCATCAGGTGGGGTAATGAGAGTTCAATGTCATTATGTGGTTCCCAAATGTGTGGAAGTTTAATTGGGGATTCTATGAATGTGATATACTATTAATTCACATTATAATGGAACATACATAACACTATTCCAAATTAAACAACGCCATGTTGATGGACTAGCCACATGTTCAAATATGGATCTACCATTTGTTTCTTCATAGTAGAAAGACTAACAATTGTGAGGCATGACTTTTTCAAGGTAATGAGATCAATTGTGATATGGTAGGTATGATATGTGGAAAAAACAGTGATTATTTCAATTAACTTCCAAGACCTACTATAAGAAGGATCATCGTCGAGTTTCCCATGTTCAAAATGGCCAACGACATTATAAATGAATTTTATTGTAGAATATGGTAACTCATATATAAATTTGAAATAGAGGTTACTTAATAATGAGTTTGGTATTTGGAATGAAAAAAATAGATGGAGAATAATGTAGTTGATTTACTATTATTAATTTAAATAATATCATTTCATCTGCATAGTCATTATTTAATCCAATTAGATATATTAGTGGTTCACACCATGAAATAAAGAAGATTCATTCAATATCTATTACATGAGAACACCAGAATACATTGAAATATTTTAATATTGGTTATCATATATGTTTTATAAAGATTCATATCAAAATGTATGAGCTCAGGTTATAAAAAATTTCTTCACATCACACGTAGCTTGACTATAAGATATAATGATGAAGAAACTATCATAAGTTGTTTACAGGAACTATATGCATGTATGATAATTATTCCTTATTAAAAAAAATTCATAGATTTTTTGTATTATTAAACCATGATATATGCATTTAGTTTCATGTTCATGTGAGATATTTGATTAATAAAATGAGAAATAATTTTTTATATAATGATTTATCATCAGAGTCCATGTACCGTACTAATGTTTTTAAAATGAATGAGGTCATGGGTTATTTAACACCACATAGATAATGATTTTTAATAATTCAATATAAGTTGTATATGTGTAGAGGATTATGTTATGGAAATCCAGGTAATACATAGGATAATTAAACACATGTCTTAATGTGATTTAAATGAATATAATATGATATTATAGTTTTTCAAAATACAAAGTGAAGTTAAAGGATGTATCCACAGATGATTTACATTATAAAAAACAAAGTATTTGATTATAGAAGAAGATGAAATAGAACTAAATAATATTTCATGAATATTAAAATTAGTAATATATTTAAATAAATGAGAAATAATATTCAGTATAAAATTCAAATAATATAAAAATAATTTTTAGGTGATAAAAAAATGTTTGATATTGTTGAGAAAAAATGAGAACACACATACACTTTATGAAATATTTCTATAATCCTAATACATCATTGTACTGAAGAAAAGGAATAAGTCAATGAAAGTTAATTATATAATAAGGATATCACAAGTATAATGGTATTCAAAAACTTAAATAAAAAATATGACTCAAGATATAGAGAAGTTATTGAGAGTAGTAGATCTAATCAATAATATCATTTGTTGACGATCATGATGAATTTGTACATGAGGAGGCCAAATCTTAATGTCACATAGAGGGAGATATATTTTAAATGCGTAATAGAATTCTTGAGAATAATCTGTTCATTCTATAGGTGAATAAAATTTATAGAATAATCTTATGATTGGGGTATCTGACATGTCACTAGTGTACTTTGATAGGAGTGTCTAACCAATCACTAGGGAATTTTCATTAGAATTCCTAACCAATTGTTAGAGAATTGTTACTGGGGGTGTCTAACCCATTGAAACCACATGAATCAATAGTGTAGTATTCATATTGGGTTGTCTAGATAACATTTCATTGATATTATTTTATACTGAACCATGTAAATATTCCTAGTTTCTCTCCTGTTCATTATTATTTTATAGGAGTTTAGGCGACGGGATATTATTGACTAGAGTGAGAAAAATAACAAGTTCAATAGGTTGATTAAAATGGAAAAAAATTATTAAAAACAATATAGTACTAATTCACCAATAGTGTTACAAAACTAGTCATTGTGACATAAAATTGCTCTCAGAGGAAATTTCCATCTAAAGATTTATTTTCCCCACATACCCTTAATATATTCAACAAAGGTGATATTTCATGAACTATTTGGGAAGGCTCAAATTGTGAAAATTGAATATGATCCGGATGAAATAGATATAGATATTCCTATAAGGACTCTGAAAAATAAAAATAAAATCAAGGAAATGAATATAAAGAATAATCAAATTGTAAAGGGAGATACAACACTAATTGAGAGTAACTATAGTGGTATACGTAGTATTAATTATTTTTGTTATGATTATTATAATGAATATGGTTCAATCTCAGATGATGATGTATCATTTAATAGATTTCATTATAAAATTTATGACTATTTAAATAATGTTCTTAATGAGGTGGTCACATTTATATTTAATGTAACCAATTAAAGTCATAAATCGAATGTATAAATAGAGGAATAATATGAGGAAATGGAGAATACACTATGATATTGGACCGGAGAGTGAATTTCTCTCATTGAAGGAGTAGAATAAAGGGTGATATTGATATCACTTTTCAATAGAGTATGTATCCTCAGTAAAGACAAATTTCAATGGAACTCTTATGTGAAAGAGGATTGTAAAAAAATTGGTTGATTTCCATGAACATTGAAAATAGATCAAGACCTCAATGAATGTTAACAATTATCAATTCCATATTAATGAAAAAAGAATAAAATATCTAATTAATTCCTAAATTAATCAATAAAATTTCACAAAGAACAAATTTAGTGGGGAATTATTATTTGGAAGATAACCTAAGAACAATTTAAGATGAGGGAAAATACCTCCACATTAATTGTATTGATTTTTATGTAAGATTTAAGTATTCTAGAAACAATAAAATATAAAGGATCAAAAATTATAGGGAAGAAAGAAAAAATCATTAAGATTAAATACTCAAAGAGGAATCCTATTAGTTAAAAGATGAGAGTGATGTCATAATGCAATTATATAACAACAATATTTGAGAATAGTGTAACCCACAAACTATGTAATGAGAATTTTGGACACTTGGAAATGGAATGTTGGTATGCCATGTCAATTTAAAGAGATCATGCTTGGCCAAATAAATTTATATAAAAGATAAAGAAGGTATGAAACTTACTAAATAAAAGTATAAAATAAAATAAAAGAAACAAGAGTATTACTTGTGGAGAAAATATAAGAGATTTATTATACCAAATGATCCCAAAATGTCAAAGAATAATATTTAAGAGAATCTTATTATTTTAGATAAAATAGTCGAGAAGCACCTAGTTCATAGAAAATTGAATGTTGCTGAGTGTTTGTGTGTAAGGTACAAGATTCTAGGAAATATAACCATAAAATTATTAACATGGATGCCTAAAAATATAGATCTTATTAATAATAAATTGAGTGAATATGAATTATCAAATAATAAAATATATAATTCAAAAAAATAATATATTCATCAAAACAAATACAAAGGTGGAAAAAGTTATTCCTCACAATGAAGAAAGGAAACATATTGTGTCTCAAAACCAAAATTATAGTCAAAATAAATTTCCCTATGAAGATATCAAAAGAAAATCATTGAATATGTTGTGAGGAAATAATTAATTTCATTATTATCTTTATATAATAAATAGGTATCTATTTATTAACATAGTTTAGTTAATTTTTACAATACAAAAAGGTAATTAATTAAGTATCTCGAGGTTGTCAATTCTAGGAAGAAAATAAGATTATTTTTTCATGAAGTTTCATAAATAGAAACTCATAATGATAATGTCAAAGAAATGTGTATCCTTATTGGGGAAAACATATAAGAATGATTTTTCATACATTAAAATTTCAATGAATCAGGAATTTTTTATAGCTAAGAGACCTGGAGGAATGAGGTTTGAAAATCAAACTAACAACCACTTCATTTGATTATATTGAACAAAATTATTAATGGTGAATGTTGGTTAAAAAATGTTTGAGATGAATTGGGATTTATTCATCTTACACTTGAAATTTATAATGTGTTTATTGACGTATGTACACAATTTTCTTTCTTTTAAAATATCATTTTTATAACTTCCCATAGAATGTTTTTTTGGGAATTGTGTCACATATTGGAATATTTTTCAACAATATAGAGAACCTTGGTTATTTATCTATTGGTTTCTACATTGGGTTTTCAACGTAGAATTAGAGTATAATAATTAAATTCACATTTCAATGAAAAAACATGTGATTTTATCCTTATCTCAAGAGGATACATACTATTATATAGGCTTGAAAATGGATAATATTATGAGAGTTATTGAATTAATAATTTGAGATTATTAGATCAATATTGTTTTCCTTTTCATTTGATTGTCTATTGGGGAAAAATAAGCTCACTTGTTGATATAAATTTATAGAGATATTGATAACAAACACAATGTGGGATATTTTTATGATGATTTGATGAATTTTATTTGTTTTCAATAATGTTGGATGTCAATATTTGTTTAGTAACATAGACAAAATAATTAGAATCATATGATTCATGGATTTTTAATATTAAAACATCTTAAAAATTACCTTATGCTTAATGAATTGATCTCTTAATGTATAATATATAAGATAGTAAGGTTTTTGTATAGAAAATTTTTTATAACAGGAATAAATTTAAGATTAAATCTTTTAATGATTAGATAAAGATATGATAATTTTAGATCATTTAATTCTATTAAATATTAATTGAGGAAAACAAAATAATTTAGAATTATGAAAACAGAATATTTTAAAAGGATTCCCATTATAATCATAGTTATTTTTAAAAATTATTTGAATATATGAATGCTAAATTTTTTGGACTATGAATCCAAGAATAATAACAGGACACGGATGAGGCTAGGAATCTATATAAATTTATGGGAATTAAATTAAAGAGTAAGAACACACAAGGTTCGAGAATAGTTCATGTAGACTGGTTTACAATCTAGGTCTCGTGGAAAGCCACAAAAGGGATCAAGCATAGTGATGGTAGGGCACCACCGAGTGTCAACTAATTTCATCAAGGGGGTGTAAAGAGTGATAATGGATATTATCTGATGCCAAAACATGTGTGAGTTTAATTTTCTATTCTCTGAATATAGGATATTATTCCTCCATTTTAAATAGAAATTGACATAACATTGTCAAAAATGATACCATGTCATATTGTCACCTTTAAACTCATTCTATAGCTATGGTTATCAGGTATTTAGGTTCCCAACTATCTCTATATTAAGTGGCCAACATCGCCAACCCCATATTCCAACCGGATGTGAACACTGCTAGCTATGAGAAGTAATTTTGTAGATAGATCGACCGTATGTTCAAACTCAGGTCTGTAATGTGATACTTCAAAGTAGATAGATTGGATAAAATGTGGCATGACCCAACATTAGTAATGTGGTCGGTCATGATATGGGTGGAATGATATGTGGATTAATCATGAGTATTCAACTAAAATCTGGTACCTACCATCATAAATATTGATTGTGAGTTCTACATGATCGGATGATCGACCACATAATGAAATATTGGCAGTGGAAAATATGAGTTCACATACATTTATATGAAACAAATGATACTTTATAATTAGTATGAGATTTTATATGAAAATAAAAGAAACATTAATCGTGAGAAATGGTGATGCATTACTATGATTCATAAAAAAATATCATAGTAGTTGAATACTCTTGATTCAAGATAATAATATCAGCATGTGGTTCACACATTGAGGCCTGGAGATTCAACCACTGTTTACTTCATGATAACTAATGTATGTGTGGAAATATTTTAAATCATATCATTGGGAAATTTTTAAATAGAGTGATACAAAATTCCCAAGATCATGTCACATCTACTTTATTTACATCCTAAGAAGACTGAATGCATGTGGTAATTATATGGAAACTCTCATAAGTTGATTAGAGGAATTAAATGCATGCATTATATGTCCACCATGTTAAAAAAATATTTTGTATAAAAATGAGATCATCAAATCTTGAAACTTGGATGCAGTTTCATGTAAATTAATGGTAATCATGTTATAAACGGAAAGAAACATTTGAAATAATGATGTCTAATTAAATTTCATATCATTTAGTAAAATTTGAATGTAAATGATACTATGGGATATTTTCAAACCATTTGTATAATGATTTAGAAGTTTTAAATATAATAAATATCTATAGTGAAGATGAAGTTCCTATAATTTATTCACTATGTGGAATAATTAATCACATGTATTATGTTACTTTGAATGAGGAAAATTTTAGATTGTGGATACTAAAATTACTATGTGAATTAGAAAGAAAAATATATAGGTAATTTAAGTAATGAAAATACTAATTTTTGTTTTTGAAAAAAGGATAACCTGTAATGTTTTTTGGAATATTAATGATAATAATATCTTTTAATAAATGGGAAATAATAGTGATAAAAATATTTTGTGATTATGAAATGACCTTTTAGGTGACAAAGAAGATATATGTGGCCATCAAGAAATATGATAACTTTCATACATTGTTCCAAGATTTTAGAGAGCCTAATAAAATATATATTTATGAGAGAGAACAAGTTAGATCCTAGTAATTCTATAATAATGGGATTATAATTCCGTATGTATTTGAATATTAATAAGAACTATATCACCCAATATCATGTGTAACTTCTGAGAGCATCAATTTTTATCAACAATATCATCTGTTTAATAACTAAATAAATTATTCCATGAGCTAACTAGATCTAATAGGGTCTTGGAGGGAGACATATTTCACAATTGCAACAGAAGTCATGATCATAAAAAGGTAATTTTATAAGAGGATCAAATTTTATGTAGTAGCAATGGAATAAAGTAGTGAACTAGTTTTTAGAGTATTTTGATTGTGGTGTCTAACTAATCACAAGATAATTTAAACCGGGGTGTAATACCAATTGAAATAGAATTATAACAGTGGTGTCTAACCTCTAATAACCACTATTTTATAGTGTAGAATCTATGGTGGGGCGTTTAACAAAAATTTTACTAATTATGATCTTTTATAGAATGTTGTAAATAATTTATTCTTATCTATCAATTATTCTCATTATATATGATGTGATAATATGAGATATTATTGAGTGGATAGTGAACTATAATATGTTTTACTGGTTTAATTAAGTGGAAAAGAATTCCTAAAAAGTATGCACTACTCATTCACCCCTACTACTTCACAGTGGTAATAAACTATTCTTTAGGATCTACACCATCCTTTTAGTACGAATATTTTACAAAAATACTATGATATCCATATCTATATGGTATTCTATGTGTTTCTATCATATAAATGAAAATAATATTATTCATTAAAATATTAAATTGATGGGTTCTAGAATATATTTCCATAATATTATAAAAATTTCTAGATAAGTGCTATATCTTAGATAAAATATTATTATTCATATCTTCTTCTATAAACATGATATAAAATATAAAGAATATTAAACCTAGTGTATTGAATTCATTATCTCTAGTTGATGATAACAACACTTTTTTATCAATTAGATCATTATATCTAATATGAGAAATGTGTTAATTATAATCATATGTTACTATGATCCATCTAATCTTGATAAATTCGTTTATATTAAAATCATAGATGTAAACACACCTTTTTACATCATATGATTGAAAAATAAAACCTAAATCAATCAAATCCTTGATTTTGAACTCTTGAAAATTAATAATATATATAAAGTGCACATTTGGTATCATATACCCTTTAAAATCGATGAATTGATTTATATAACACTAATACGTGACATGGAAAATACATAGACTTCCACAAACCCATTTAGTTATTTATGATAATTCCATACTATAGAATCAAATACTATATATAGATTATACCATTAGGTTTCACAGACCCGGACTAACTACTCCAAGAAGAATTGTTGGACACTCAAACTAAATTTTATTATTTTGGTTTAAATTTTACCCACTTTTATAATCAATACATCATTAAAAAATAGATATCATAGTAATTATATTATGTTTCTCTAGCACTATGTTAATACATGGTAAAAGTTTCATGAATTCATTCATATTTTTGAAACATTTCCATCAAATTAAAAAATGAATTAATTAACCCAAATCATCCCCAACAAAACCCTTTTCACAAATATTCATTTACATATCCAATCATATTGAATATTTTAAGGGGATAAAATTCCTTTGATTAACTTGCATCGAATTTCATTGAAACATCATGTGAATGATTCTATGATTTCGTAAGAAATTTTTTAGAAACATCATTAGTTTTTTTTCTAGAAGGTGTTAACTAATATATAAAATTTCTCATGATTAAGAAATTTTATAAATATACCAGTATTATAATATTCTTAAATTAATATTTTTCCTTCCTAGGATTAATCTAAATGATAGGTTCGATGTTTATGAAGATATTTATATATAATATAAGCTTTTATTAGACGATTATAATTTTTTATAAACATTTATTTATAGAGTTTATTAAATGGTCTCTCATTAAAATGAAGACCCCTTTAAAACTCAACATATTCAATAGTCATCTAATATCCTTATTTAACTAAGAAATGATCCTTCCATATATTTTCTCATACCAAAGAGTTATTTAGAAAGGGTATCATTCCAATAATATCATATATGACCCTTGGATAGTCCATCATATAACTCTTTGACCAATCCATCATGTGAACAAACCCAACTATATTCCTATGATAACATTATCATATTTGGGCTTCCTAGATAAATGTAACCCAAATAAGATTCCATTATTGACAACATAATTCAATTAGGACCACACATTACAGAGGTTCCTGAAACCCAAACTTACATATCTAATTCTAAATATACATACTTTTTAATACATCACATTAATTAAAAAACTCTAAATATCTAAAGTTCATTGTCTCTGGGAACTACATACTTTATCAAACTAAATATGTTTTACAAAACTCTTTTATTCTATGAGGATTTTCCACAAATGTAACTTCCATTTACATATCCATTTCATTGGGATTCCTATAGAAATGGGGAATCATAAGGAAAGGGTGATTTATAAAGAACAATAAGGGACAATTGATGAAAAAAGGGAATAAATAAAAATTATGGGTATGACATGAGGGTTGATAAAAGAAAATGAACATGTGGAAATGAGGTATAACAAGATCATAAGTATGTGAGGCATAACATGACCATAAGTAAAAGAGGCATAACATAATCATAAGTACATGAGGAATAATATGAAAAAGTGGATATAAAATAAAAATAATACTTTTATAAATATAGAACCATAGCACGTATCTAGGTTGTTGTAAAACATATTATCACGGTATACTTCCATGATATCTTTACCCAGTGAATTACAACACTATCAGGGTGCACCCTTAAAATAACCATGAATTTTAACCATGGTATCAAAAATTATATTACCAATGAACAATAATAATATATCTTTAGAAATTACAATGGATTTTTATAAGGGTACACACTTTTTATATTGAAATTCATGTGTGTCCCATAGGGAAAACATACAAAAATTCACCAAAACACATGTCAGGATAAACACATTGGAAATTTAAAAGATTTCTAATGAAATTTGATAGATTTTTTGGTAAATATACATCAATTAACATTATAATGATTAAATTATTTAGAAAATATGATATATTGGTATATGATTTAGTCAGTATTTTCCCCAATCAATATTTTTATGGGTATCGAGGTGAATAAATTTCACTTTTAAGAATATTTCATGGGAAATAGGAAGGAATTGAATGAATATACATAGATACTGATAAGGAAAAAAGGAAGTGATGGCTCATTCCCTAGAAAGAACACATTTCCACCATAAAAAATGTATATAGGGACATGAAAAAATAATAGAAACGTAAAATCCATGACAAATATGGGGTGTAAAAGGGAACATGAACATTAGGAACAAATTGAGTGGGAAAAATACCCTTTGAATGGATTAATGGATATATCATTGGGAATATCCAAAAATCAACTTTGGATAATATAGGATGTTCACAATGGAAATGGAAGTAACCCAATTAATTGAATTGTAACCAGAAAAGGTGAAGGGTACATTCATGGAATATGGATTTCAATTGAATGTAAATATCAATCAACATATTATGATCTGTTATTAGGGATCATAATGTTTATATAAATTACCTAAGGATAATGAATCGACATTTTTGAACCAGTTGAACACAAAGGACCCAATAACTATTCACCATAATGACAGTTAAGTTATACCTAATTAACTCTTTTGAAGGATCTAATCCCTAGATGCATCTGATCCAAAACCATATCCAATTGTTGTATCCATACTGGGATTTCATTGCTAAGAAAACCACACACACATTTCTTTAACGAATTTAGTGTGGTTTTATAAAAATGGGGAACCATGAAAACTACAATGGATTATGAAGGTTGAATAGTGAGAGAGAATGTTTATATATAAAAGAAAACAGTAAGGAAATTATAAGAAATAAACATAAAAATATTTCATATTGAAACAAGATGGAATTTAAAATCTCTTTCTAAGGTAGTTAAAAAAGAGTTGTGAGGAACCCTTCTTTAAGAAAAGTAATGACAAATAATGAAAGAATAATGAGAGGTAAATGAATTATATAATTAACAAGGAATCATATTCACAATAATATAGGAATTTAAAATCAGTTGAAAATATAGAAAATTGAGAACCATTATGTTATACAATAGAAGAACATGAATCCAATTAAGTAGAGGAAATGATTCCTTACCTTGGGAGGATGATTATTAAACCTAGAGATGGACTGCTTAAAACATTGAAAATAAGAATATTTGGAGGGATATTGAGAGTCAAATCATGCTCAAAGGATTTGATATGGAAGGTTCGGAGGGAAAAGGATATTTATACTTCAGGAGGGGGGATTTTGAGGGTTAAAATATATTTTATTTTATTATACAAGCAAACCAATTGTGGGTAAATTGAATTACAAACACATTTATGGATAATTAATAAGCTGGAGATAGTGGGTGGATGTTTATATAATTCTTATACTGAACCATAACTTCCAAATAACCCAATTTATTCACACAAATCCAGAACAATATTTTTCTTAATATATCAATTTTTTGGAAAATATATTTTATAAATATTTAAAATTAAATTAATTTTTTAAATTAATTTTTATATTTACTAGATTATATTTTTCTTAATTAATATATTCATAAATTTTTATTCATGATAATATAATAATTATTTCATAAAATCACAATGCTTTATAAACTGGCATTTTCAACCTTTTAAAAAACATATTTGGATGAATATTCACAAAAAATCACCCTATGATAACTTTCATATTCTTATTGAAAAAACCTTTAAATTTTGGAATTAATTCTCTAAATATTTTAATAGTTACATTTAAATTTATATCCCAATTTATTGAACATAAAAAATTTTATAGAAACATAAACATTACGACCATTATAAATATTTTGTAAGAATTCATTAAAATATATTAAAAGTAAAAAATTTATTTTTATTATTATTTTATCAAAATAATTTACTTAAGACTACCAAATTTATCATAAAACACATTTTAATATGATATATCTAAGGTATCAAGAAAATAATACAATTTGGATTATATAATTAAATAAGACATTTTCTATTCATAGTTGTAGTTGTCCATGATGTGTAAAATTGTTTAGAAATGTAAAATTATATTTGAGTGCTCATATTGATAAAATCATTATAATATATGAGTTATATTAACTACATAAATGTATTTCTCAATTGTTTCATTCTTCTTCCATTAGATAATTTACATCCCCACAGTCTTACTCATTGAATAACACATTGAAGACCCAAATGTTATCTATAGAAATGAATCATTGTGAAGAACCATGGTTTGTTAATTATATATTCTCATAATTGTTATACTCCATTAATTAAACTAGAGAGAATTTTCATCTATATAATTCTCATCACCCAAATATTTAGAATACACATTTTGTAAAAAACCAAACTCTACTCTAAATACAAATGATATGCCTGAGACCCACATTTCTAGAACTACGAAAAAACATACATACATTTTATCACATTATATGAATTACAACAAAAAACCATGATATAATGTTTTTTTCATCTGGGAACTACGTAAATTTAAAACTAAACATATTATATACAACACATTTCTTAAATAATGATTCTACATAGATGTAACTTTTTTTATATATCCTTTTCATTTCTTTTCATAGGGAAAATGGGAAACGAAAGAAAATAGTGAGATATAACACCTATTAATGTATGAACAATAAAAATGAAGAATAAATTAACATTATGGATAAGACATCAGGCATGATAATAAAACATGAACACAAAGAAAATAGGCACAATATGATCATAAGTACATGAGGTATAACATGATCATAAGTACATGATTCATAATATGAAATTGTAGCTACAATATAATCATGAGATATGAAATAACATATTACCATAGCCTAACCCTAGGGTTTCCTAAACAATATTACTATAGAATATGTCTATGATATATTTACCTAATGAAATAGAGTGAAATTAGAAAACACCCTTCAGGTTGACATGTTTTTTCACCAAGGTATCATAAATAATGTTACCATGGAATACCTCCAATATTATATTACACAATGAAAAAGAGTTTTCTCAGGTAAAACCCTTAATATTTATATTTTTATGCGTTCAATGTAAGGAAAAATATAAATCCACCATTAATGAGAGCATGGTAAACCTGTTGGAAGATAAAGAGGAATCAAATAAAACTTGTTATCTTTCTAGGTAAATACCCCTCAGTCATTATTATCAAGTATAAGGTATATAAACCATATAGATAAATGAGTATATGGTTTATTAGGTAATTTTACCATTATATCAATGTATGGGTATCTAGGTGAATAACCATGAATCAGAAAATTCTAGAAAGGGTATTCACATAGAAATGAATGATTACGCGTAGTTGATGATAAGAAAATTCCAAGAAAGTAATGTATTATTATCTAGATATATCATATATCCACAATACTATATATACATAAGAACATGGACATGTAAAATATTGGTACAATACATCATAATGATGAAGAGTGAAAGAGTACATGATCATTGGTTATAAATTTGGTTGGAAATAGACCCTTTCAATGGACTAATACATCAATCATTGAGAATATAAAAAAATCATCTTTGGAAACTATAGTATTTTTTTAATGAAAAGGGTAGTGTCACGATTTTTGAAATGATAAAAAATAAGTATTGAATGTAATATTCATGGAATAGGGATATCAATTGAATGTAGACATCAACCCGCATATTATAATCCTTTATTATGGTTCATATAGTGTTTGTGAATTATCGAAAGAAAATCCCCTAGGAGTGTAAAACCTAGTAAAATCTAAGGGCATACTCACCATGAACCAGAATAATGGTTATGATATAACTAGAAAACTATTTTTGTGTATTTATCTCATAGACGCATCTGAACTAAAATGATGTCCACTTGCAGTATCATGATAGATATGTCATTGATAGGAAACCAAAAACACTTTAATTTTCCAAATTTATAATGGTTTTTTGGACGTTGGAAAATGTGAGCATTAAAATGGATTATAAAGGTTGTATAATTATATACACTGGTGATATCTCATTGGTGAAATAGTGAGTAAATTATTAAAATGATAAATAATATTATTTCATTTTTAAACAAGATGGAATTTAATTTTTTTTCAAAGGTAGTTGAAAAAGGGGGATGAGAAACCCTTATTTCTCCAGAGTAACAACATATGAAAAAAGATATAATGAGAGAGAAATGAAGTGTCTCGTTAACTATAAATCATATTCACCATAATAGGGGTATTTAAAATCACATGAAGACATATTAAAATGAGAATCAAAAGACTACATAAAAGAAGAACTTGAATTGAATAAAGTAGAGGGTAATATTCCATACCTAGGTATGATTCTTCTTAAAGCTAGAGAGGGACTACATAGAATCTTGGAACCACCTTTGAGGGAAACTTGAGAGAAATATTGATAGATAAATCCAAATCAAATGATTTTTTTGATAAATGTGATGACATAACGGGGGTATATATACCTGAGGAGGTGTAGTTTTAAGGGTTAAAATATAGGTTATTTTATTATATAATACAATGACTTGTGGATTAATTTAATTCCAAATATTTTCTAGATAATTAATGACTTAGATTGTGTGTTTGGACATTAATGTCCATCATAAACCTAACATTAGCTTCCACACCACCAAATTAATTTAAAAAAATAAATAAATAACTTAAACATTTATTTTATGGTTCCAAAATGCAAGGTATAAATTTATAAATTGATACTAAAATTTTAAATTAATTTCTATACTTACTAAATTATATTTTAAATAAATAATATGTTTAATAAATTTCTTGTCATGCTGAAATAATTATGATTTCATAAAATTATAGTGTATTGAAAAGTGGTAATTTTCACATTCTCACAAAAAACATATTAAGAAAATTCCCAAAAAATCACCCTAATCTAATTTTGATGTGATGGGTCAAAAGAGAAGTTTTGTTTATGAAAATAATTTAAAAAATATTACAATATTGAATTTTAAATTAATAAAATTATTGATTTAAAATTTAGTTATTTTATAGAAAAATATGCATTTTATACATTATAAAAAATACCTAGGAATTAGTTAATATATATATAATATTTTAATTTTTTTTAAAATTTATTTCATTAATTTTTTATCTAAAATGTAATTTTTTTTCATAAAACAAATTTCTAATATGATATGATTATATTCTCTTTTAAATAATACAATTTTTATTATATCATTAAATAATACCGTTTCTATTACTAGTTGTTGTTTTCCACGATGTGTAATGTTTTTATAAAATATAAAAGTATTTACATGTGATCATAATAAAAAATGAATTATAAAATAATTGTACTATTAATAACATAATAGAATTTTTGGGGTGATACAATTACTAGACTTCATTATGAACGATAATCCACAAACACCTAGAAATGGAATGACTTACCTGATTGTATGATTGATCTCTTTACAAGTTCAACATTAAATGTAATATAGAACATATAATTTTAAAGGGGGTTAAATATCACCATTGTATGCCTTGTTATTCAATTTATGTATACATACTTATAGTTACTTAGATTAAAATCCTATTCGTTACACCAAATAAATATATTAAAATGATATTAGCTTGTAACTCTTTACACAACCTATCATTTTTTTACTCATCAAAAATCATATTTTAGACATATTCACACAAATAAAAATGTGGTATATGCCTAAGGTTTAAAATATATTCATTTAAAGGTTTATAATTATATGAAATTGATGATCGTAATCCTAGTATGCCTAGTGTCATAGATAGCTAGAACTACCTTTCTAGGCAAGGAATATGCCTCCAAACCAGTGGGAATGTAAACCCAATGTCACTATTCCCAAGGTTAAATTACTCAAGATATAATATAATCCATTATTTCCTTAATTTTTTTAATAAAATATATTTAATAAATTTATTTATTTAAGCAACAATTATTACAAACCAAGTTCAAGGACGTGGAAGAACATAATTCATTTAGCATTCCTAACATGTAATCTCTTAAATATATGTATGGTAACATCAAAACATTGAGAAAAAATAATTAAAAGAATAAATAGGTTCATAATATAAAAAATTATTTCACAGAATAATAATTTAGAGGCATACTATTAAATAAATAAACATGTTAATTATATATACATTAGATAAATATTTACAAACAATTCCTAAATAAAAGGCAATTATAATCACTTTGTTATTTAGATATAAATTATAGAAATTACTTAATAATAAATTTAATAAGTTTATAATCATTATAATATTAATCTTTTATATTATTCATTATATGGATTTTTTTAAATATAAAATATTTTTATGAAATGTAAACATTTTATATAATCAATTTCTATTATGAGAAAGTTTTATATAATCTAACAATCACTTTCATAATGTTATTTTTATATTGATAAAATCAATCACCAAAAATAATTTTTATGTTGTATAAATAATTTCCCAAATGAGGGTCATGGTTTGAAAATTTCAAATTAATTAATTTTGAACAAATTATAATTAACTTTAAACTCATTTATATCTTGGTCCTATTTTTTAATTAGTAAACATTATTTAATCGACCATTATATTTTCTAAATAAATTATTTATTTATATATTATAAATCGCACCAAATAATTCAAAAGTAACTTAATATTAACACTTAATATTAGGAAATAATTGATAATAAAGGTTTCATAAACATTTCATTAATTAATTATAATCAAATTATAATTAATTAATTTATAAAACTCTTTTATAAATAAATAAACACCCCAAAGTAATTTTAATTTTAATTTATACAATGTCTTTGAGGTTGATATACGGTCATTGTAATTTATAAACTATATTTTTCATTTCTAAATTGAATTTAGGAAAAAATCATTACAAATCTTATTTAATGATATAGTTGTCATCATAAAATGTGACAGATAGTCTGGAAGTGCTTAAATATCTTTTTTTAAAGTAGCATTAATTATTTATGACTAATATCCTTGTATTCATATATTATAAAAAAATATGTTATATTTTTATAGTTTTTAAAATATGAAAAAATCATATGAATTAGTGAAAAAAATATGTATCAGTAAAAATATATTTATACAGGAATCATATTTTATTATGTATATCAATATCGAAAAGGCAATATGATACACTCTTTTTTGAATCATGGCATAGTGTAATCAAACAATACATTAACCTAACTTTATACACACTGACTAATACAAAACCAAGGGTTCTATAATCTGTCACTACATATGATACCAAAGATTATATGACGCAATTCAATCAGGAAGAACAAAATATTTGGATACATTGTATGATTGTTTTAAAACATATGAAATGAATGTAAAAATTCTATTTCACTATGTGATTCCATGAATATAAAGAGATAATATGAATTTGATACCATTAATGGGTCTTGAATGGTCTAAAATCTATTCTTAAACCCAGAAAAAGTAATATAGAAAACCAAATCCAAGATTATTATGCAAGAATTTTAAAACAATGTATACTAGAAATGAATAAATGATGAAACTAGTGTATCATTCACTAAAGAATGTTGTTTCACCGTACCTCATTGATGATTGATGAAAATCATAGTATAGGAAGAATATCATATGATACAACTTATAAATAACATGTATATACATATAAAATATTTAAAAAAGAATAAATGGTGAAACCAATGTATCTTGTGAAGCATATCTTTTTAAAATGTTTTTATTAAAACTACCCATATTATTAAAATCTATGATGAATCAATAATTTCTTTTTTAAAATTTTATGATTTCATCACTTGAGATAAAGTGTTTTTCTTGAATTCATACTCATATATTTTTATTACTAAAATCTACAAATGTAGATTGTTTTATATAATGAATAAAACTATTTTTCTAAGAAAAACATATTTTTAAAGGGTATGTTGTTTTTGAAAGATATTTATCCTTGATATTTAATAAATTTACGGTGTTTCATGGATGTTATTAGTCGATATTGACTTAGTATTGATCTCTATAAATTCATTTACAATATTTTTTGTTACTACGGTTTTTTTTGGAATTATATTTGAAAAAATGAAATTTGAATAGGTGGTTGATTCTTACAAGGTGTTTATATATATATCTATATTGGATTGGTTATGTAATGATTTAGGATTATTATAGTTAAAATAAGATCTTAATTATTATTTGTTTCCTTAAAGAAAATTTATTTTTTAAAATTATAGAATTGATATTTCATATCCTATTTAGAAATGTTTTTTAAAATTGATTTCATAAATTCCTAATGAAAGGATTATTAAATTCCCTAACTGAACCTTATATAATCATTATTTCATAATATAAGAAATACCCATAGTTTTGGTTTCATTATATCATGTTTTATATGAGATTATGGGTATTAAGAGTTTAATGTGGTTATTTTTTAATCACTATGTAAATAGAAAGGTGATAAAAAGGTATATGGAGGTGGGATGAGGAGTTGGAATTGTAATGATTTGTCTAGAGATATGCTATTGATATAAAAATATGCATGATAAAATATCACTCCACCTGTAAATTTTAATTTCATTGGAAACACAAGTTTCTAGGTAGGTGGTTAAGAACATTTCATTATGCCTGTTATGTATACCCATTAAATAGGACACCTTAGAGAATAAAGATACCCTTCTAGTAGTGAGTGACACCATGTGAGGCTAGAAATTGTATTATAGGGGTTATTTGATAAATACTCACTGATAGGATGACAAGTTTTAGTTGTCAACAAGTATGTATAGGATTGTATCACTATAACCGAAGGAGTTTGTCATGATATATTTTGTATTACATAAGTATTTCTGCTATAAAACATTTACATTGGTTCTATTCAAATCCCATTTACTATTATACAGTATTGTGATTTTATTTTCTTAACTTACTTAATTCGCTTCCTTTTAGTCATATTCACCACATTGTGTGAAATATGGTTAATTGTTTTTTTACATATATAAAATTGGTATTATTATTCCTTCCATACCTTTAAACATCATGTGTAATTATCAAATTTTATTTATATTGTTTCTAAAATATATCAACTAATGATTTATATCTTCTCCATTAATGTTTAATTGTATACTTGTTACTTTATATGGTTATTTTTAGTATTTCCATTTATTATGTTTCAAATGTTTTTAAAAAATTATTTGGAAGGGTATTTGAGTTCGTCTAATATTTTTCACATAATAAAGGAATTATTTTACTCTCATTAAATAAAATGGGAATTTTAAAATTATTTTCCATTAAAAAGGTTCAAAAATTCTTTTAAAGGAACTATTTGGGATTAAGAAGGGATTTAAGTCATTTTCTTGATTTTTTTCTATTAAGGTAGAATCATTACATTATTATATTTTCATTAAAACAAGATTTTATGGAATGTATTAAAAAATTAAATGTATAAATTATTTTACAAAATCCTCCTGGGAATGTCTTTCTCATTCCATACTAATAACACATGGTGTAAATGGAAATGGTGGATTTTAAATGTTTTGGTTGAGGTTCATGATAATACCTTTATTTGGTATTCCTTCTCTTCATCCTCTCATGGAGTGTGGTTTGTCCATGATGTTGGAGTGTGACCTTAGGGCATGAGGAGATCATGGGGTGTGTAATTTTAGAAGATTTGGTATATTTTTAACTATGTACATAACTACCGTTTTGGACATTCCTTTAGTTATAGATAATTATTTGATTCAGTTGCCTAAACTAATTAATTATTTTTTGTAACAAGGGTTGATTATTTATTATTTTTATTCCTTTTTTGATTATATTTATATTTATATATATTTCATTGATTTTTTATAGAAGTCTAACTTATGGGAACACTCTATTATATTCCCACTAAGAGCCTACTAAAAGTTTATTCTTAATTAAAAAGAAATAATTCACATTTATCTATATTTTATGCTTTTATAACTTTTTCGTAATACATAATGATCGAAACCACATGCAGAACATTCTCTGAAGCCCACCCTTGTGTGGTATCAGGTTTTATCTGGATTTTCTTGAAAAATCGTATTGTATTCATATTTTTTGGTGGGGAGAAATGGAATATATTAGATTGATATCCTATAACATGAGAGGTAGGTGAGATAAGAGCATATATAACTACTTGTTTTGAGCCTTGAGTTACCAGTGGTAGACATGTTGCAGGTCATAATTTTTAAATTAATTTTCTTTGAGTTTTGGTATATTTAGATCTAGATGTATTATATTCGGAGTTATTTTGATTTTATATGGGTTTTTAGATTTTTTTTTTCATGTTTTAGGGTTAAAATTAATGATAAAGAGGAGTTGTGTGGATAGCTAAAATGGCCTAGAAAACTGTGTAGAGTCTATGAATAATGTTATGAGTATCTCATATTTCCATTTGAGTGGTTGTAAAATTGTCTACCAAACCGTGTAACCAAACCATTCATAGTCATTACCCCGTAACTATTTTTTGAAAAATCACACATAGTATCAAATATGCTTTTGGATAGATTGGATTTTTATTTAGGATGAATTAAATATGGTTTTTATGATTATGTAATTTAACATAATTATATTATGATAATAATTTGTGTTTAATAACATTTTTTAAATTAAAAAAGGAATGTTTTGAAATCAAAGAACTAGTTTTTCAAAATATCTTGAAATAAATTCAATATTTTGGATATAAAAATTTCTTTTAGTAATTGGATAATAAATTTGAAAATTATTTTTTGATGTATATATTGGGATTCTGAAACCAATTTTCATAATATTGAACATCATTATAGAAGGGCGTCACCTAAGAGGTTGTTTCGATATGTGATTTCATGGTAAGGATGTTTTCATTTATTTTCTAAATTAATATAAATAAATTGAAAATGTATGTGTGTTAATAAAATAAACCTTTAGATTTTTTAATGTGTTACCGGTTATAATAGAAGGTTTCCAATATCGTTTATATTCTCTATAATTTTGATTTATTACCTTTTACCTTTTATTTATTTTTTAGGTGATTTGAATGTATATTTTTTATGAAGTATAATTTTCCATTTTATTAATGGTATGTGTTCTATAAAAGTGAAAATGAATATTTGAAATTATATATCACGGGATGTTCCTCAAATTAGTACATCTCATATATTGGATCTAGTCATTCAGTTTATTTACCCTACCCAAACAGTAGATAGACTGGAAGACCCAAACCCTTCCAAGTACTTAGACCATTCCCAGTAATTATTGATTTTCCATTTATGCCATATCAGGACAATCAAGGTCCCCAGGAGGATATGTAGTGTCTATAAAAGATTAATGGAATCCTCAATTCATTGGAATGTCCTAAATACTTGAGAGTGAATGAAACCTCAAACTTGTTTTAATTATTGATTCAGGAATAGTGGGATAACATTATTCAAGGATAGCTTAAAATGATATATACCTTTGGAATTCCATAAAATCACATTTATTATACATAATTATACAATTATTGTAAAAGTGGTGATAGTAATGGAGCTATATTTTCTCTGTTGAGGTGAGCAAACGATGAAGCAATATTATTATCATTTCACTGAGCTAGTTCCTTTCCCCCTCGAGTTAGTTATTTATGACTCATTAAATGTTTGAATCCTTGATGGGGGCCTTCATTATGAACTTAGTTCATAATTTTTTTCTAATGGACAGTCTTCATTTGAATATATATTTAATAAGAATGTGTTTGTGTAATTGAAATCTATATGGTATCATGTGCTGGTGGTACCTATATCCCTTTCGATAATAGTGAAAGTCTGTTGTTATGTATGAAATAGAAGTATGATGAACCCTAGTCAAAATTTTGGATAATACAGGTAAACCCTATAATTCAATCATCATTAATCTTATGATGTGTTGATCTCTCATATGAATTTTATTATGGATATATTTGTAATTAGAAGATAGTTTGTTTAATATTTTCTAATATATGCCATCATTGTGGTCGATTGGGATAAGTTTTGAGATTCTATAACCTGATGTATCAGATAATGTTGAAATATCTAACACATCCTAGATCTAGAAAATATTCTTTGAAGTCATATTTGAAACAACTATTCTGTAATTCCATGAGTTTTTATGAAATAATTTATTTTAATTTATTTAATCTTTTTGATATTTTTCATTTTTAACAACACTAAATATTGCTTTTGTTTTATGAATGATTTTTTTGTATTTCATTATACTGCACACCAAGTTATTCTTTAATTAAGGAAACACATAGATTTTCATTTGGTACATGAAACATTATATTTGGATTTTGGTACACTGAATTCCAAGATCCTTCGATAGATTGTGTTAGACGCAATGCCATGATTTACCAAACATTAATATACTGTTAATTTAGTTATTAAAATATTATTTTTGTTACCACCTAGTTTCTGGAATGGATGTCAATAACCATATTAATTAAATTGTGAAAATATAATTTATACATGTATAAAAAATGAATCCTTTCTTTATCAATTTTTTTATTAATTAATATATGAACTATTTGAAAATAAATAAATTACTTCACTAAGAAAACTATTTTTTCTATATACAAACACAATTCCATCTCAATAAATTAAAAAAAATTGGATGAATGTTATAAAAAAATTATATATTATATATTTAATAAATATTTTTTATACTCATATAATAGATTTCATAGGTTTAAAATAAGTATAAATCACATTGAATGAATAAAATGTTGTATTTTTATAAAAGGTAATTTTATTGCCTTTTAATGGTTAAAAAATTAAATATATATATATATATAAACTTTTATAAATTTTATAAAAAAAATTAAACTTCATTTTTTATAAAAAAAATTAAACTTCATTTTTTAATTAGGAATATCAAAATTTACTTTGGGTGAAACTTTGGTGTTTTTCTCTAAAGCTTCATTTTTTAATGAATAGTGAGAAATACTGAATTTTATTTCAAAATTGCTTTTTATCTAATTTATTTATAAATTTTTATTATAAATTAATTATTTTAAAGTAAAATTAGATCATTTATGCATTAATTAATCAATTTTTGGTCATTGGAAGACATTTCACATTGAAATTGGATATAAATACATTTCAAACATTAGAAAATTTTCACACTAAAACCCCACATTCACATGGCTTCTTTGAGATTAATTTTAAAATAATTTCTAAATTTATATGTTTAAAATTTGGAAAAACGGTTTTTAATATTTGTAACCAGAATAATATATAATAAATATTAATTATAAATTTTATTTTTACTAAAAATATTAGAGAAAATTATTAAAATTTATTACGATGAATAAGGTAAAAACGAATTTACATTGTGGCTGAAAATTTACATAAGGGAAAAAATACCCTTGAAACATTTCAAAAAAGAATTATATTTCCATATATATACCATGTCACAAAATTTATATAAAATGTAAAATTATTGTATGCACATGATGTAAGGGAGACCTCAGAATAATGTTTACATTTTTATATTTACAAGAATGTTACTCCTCCTCCACTATTAAATTGACCCCCTAACTTCCTCGTACCTACAAAGACAAATTATCTAATAAAAATATACCTTAAAAATATCCATAACTCACTTTTATAATCAACTAAACCACATATTGGGAATTAATCAGACCAAGTATGTCTTTTGGGGATAACCCAAATGAATTTTTTAAATAAGAGGTATCATCTTCTGACATGCTATTTTGTTTTATTTTTCATTCTAAAACCAATAAATTAGTATTATTACAAGATTATAAATTAAAATAACTATAATAATTATGATTAATTTTTTATTATAAGGTTATGATATACACCTACACATGCTTCCATCAAATTTGTAATGAACTTACCATTCGGGTGTATGGCAGACTACTGCCTCACTAAAAGATGTTGTTCGTTTTTCCTTTACCACTACTCATGGTTTGAAATTATGATGTAAATAGTAGTTTATATTATATATATATATTATAATTATGATTTCATTATACTTCAAAAAAAATTAAATAAAACATACCTCAATGCTTTCCATTTTTTTGTAAATATGAAAAATTAATTTGTAGACATGTGGACTACCATATCCTCAAAGTGATATAATTCGTTCACAATTTACATAGAATGTATTAAGTATGGGTTTAGTGAAATTATAAGCTATATATGAAATATGAAAAATAATTGAATTAATATATATATAATTCATTTATTTTCATTCTTTTAAAATGAAAGTAAAAATGGAAAACAACGTTCATACATATATATAGCCTACTATCTCCATGGACATTGTATTGCAATTCAAATTTCTGTATTTTATAGGTTATTATAAATATTTATTTAATGAATATATAATATATTTAAAGGATTTTTTTAATTCTTGAAATAATTAAATAACAATCTAGGTAAGAGGATAACGTAAAACAAGTTGAAACTAATACAACAAATGAAGAGGATATTAACAGAAACATAGCATTAACATGAAATTGTTAATAAATGGGTAATATAAAGTCACAATAAAATTATATATGGTTTGATATTCTAAAATATGGTTATTTTTTATATATATATTAAACTTATACCTATTATACTTGAGGTTTGGTTGTGTAAAACGAAATTCAAGTCTTAAAGTAAGGGTTTTCTCGTCTCGCGTTTATTTCTGTAAGACTTATGCCTTATTCATCACTCATTTCTTTTCTATGGTGTATATAAATCCCATGAATGTATGCTATGATTATTTTAGTTATTGTTAATATTATTCACATATCCATTAAATTATCTTTCTTTTATTGGTTTTGTGGTTCAAAATTTACTGAATCGGCAAAGTAATTTTTTCTCAATTTGCCTTATTTGAGATACATTCCATGTTATGCACATATATTTTTTTATGGGGTGTATATAATACCTTTTTACATGTTATATAATGAATAATCATGTTTCATTATATTTAATTCTACATTTAATTTAATTTTATCCTTTTTATTATTATTAAATGTTACCAAAGTTGTAATAATGTATTGCTACAATCTTGTCAATTATCGAGATTGTTTAGGGAAATGCTTTAATTAATAGAATATTAGGATTCATATCTAAAAAATACTCATGAATTTTGTTTTTTTATGGTTATTCATGATATCTTCATGTATTGGTACCATGTTTCCACTCTTTGGTAATTTAGATAATTAATAATTTGTTTTTAAGAAAATTGGAGTTTATCCCCATCTTTGATCAGATTTTTTTTGTTTCTTGAATATTATTTTTCCTAAAAATAGTTTTAAAAAATTTTCATTTTTAGAAATTGTTTTAATGTTTTTCAATATTTATATATTATTTTTCAACTAATTTTTTTTTCAATATATTTTGATGCATTTGTTTTAAAATTTCTTAAAAAATAATTTCCAAATGATTTTAAGAATTTTTTCTATATTTTCAAATTATTTTCAAAGACAATTATTATCAAAATATATTTAAGATTCTATTATATTTTTTCAAAGATATTTTTTAAAAAAATTGCTTTAAATATTCAAGATATTTGAAAATTGATTTTCAAAGTGAAAAAGTCTATTTTCTTTAAGAAACAATTTTTAAAATATATTGTAAATATATCCTTATAAAAAAGCATTTTTTAAATTAGTTATATGAAATGGATTTTCAAATAAAATATATTATCCTCTATAAATGTTCCTTGTGATTGATATATATAATTACCCATTTAAGATGATATCCACTGATATAGTTTATCATTTATCAGGGTTATGATTCAAGAAGAACATTCTTATTCACTCTTTGAATGGTTTATAATTATGATGACAAGTTTTTATGAAATCAGTTTCTCTTCCACAAGATAAAACAATTATGATACCCACTTCTATTAATGAAATATTAAATGATGAAATGATTGTTAAAATTTTCTATTTTACATAGGTTATGATATAACCAAATGTTTATAATACCAATTTCATTTAATGCATTTTGATATTATTTTCATGAAACTCATCTCTTATTATGGGCCATGATATGATAAAAGTTTTGTGATATTATACCACATGAGTTAATGACTTAAGTATCTGACGGATGAGACTTATATCTCCGTATAATGCATTAGGTATTAATGGATGACTCAATATTATATATGTTTGGAGTGAACTTGATTAAATGTTCACAATGTAAAGATTAAACATTATTATATGTTCACAATTTTATGTGTGAACCAGATTACATTTTCAAAATGTTATGCATGGACCTTGTGGCATTTCCCAATGTGTATTGATGATCCTGATTACATGTTCAAAATGTTATATGTGAACCTTATTATATGTTTACAATGTTATTCATAGACCTAGTTGCATGTCCATAAGTTTATCCATGAACTTGATATCATGTTCACAATATTATGCATGTACTTGATTAAATGTTCACAATTTTATGCATATACCTAGTTTTGTTTTCGTAAGTTTATGCACGAACCTAATTACACATTCAAAATGTTATACATGGACCTAGTTTTGGGTCTATAAGTTTGTGTTTTGTTCGGTTTCCATGTCATAAACCAAATGAGTGACCCCATTTCTTTTTACACATGTTTATAGTGTAATGAGTGGATCGGTATGCCACAAGTCTATATCTTATGAAAATGTTATTCTATCATGACTCATGTTTATTGATTTCTAAATGATCAATGCCATATTAAATGCTAACTTTTATTCCATTATTCATATTTATAATCTTGGATATGTAGGGTATAATCAGATAATGATATGACCATGTTATAATACCCATATTATCCTTTTATGTTTACATATCTCCCTTATTTATAATTACCCAGCATCTAAGATCCCCACATTCTTACAATTCCTTTCTCAAATATTTAAATAATGTTTCTAATTAAAATTATTAAAGGGTATTATCATTAAGGGAGATGTTTATGGACTTCCACCATGATAGATGATTATGATTCCAAGATTCCAAACACAATAATCTATTACGGTCATTAAGAATGTATTTTTTAAATGTGCAGAAAATTAATCTAAAATTATGTAATGTTAATGTATGTTAATCTTGGGTTACTATACTTGGTATCAAAGTAATGGTTTAGTCAATACTTTGATATAATGATGAGAAAAAATTAGTTATATCCTTAGGGATATTTATAAGCACATTAATAGGGATGTCTCTAAAGATAATTCTAAGTATAAGTCAAATTATATTAAAATATCAAGAAATTTTGTTATAGGATATAGCTAGTCGATTCCTATAAATACATCCCTATCTTGATACAATAAGGGGTGTGGATATGGAATAGATGTACATCAAGGTAACAACCCAAAAATTCCCTTTTTAGGTAGAATCGACCCGGACTTGGTGTACAATAATATGCCTTATTGCACAACTAGTTAGAAACTCCCTAGGGATATGATTTGTAAATTAACAAAAAAAAATTGAATTATCCTAAAGGATGTAAATAATATGCACTTATCAATAACCTAGGATAAACTTATGGTTCCATTGATTAAAAATTAGTTGTTGTGATATAGACATCCTATAAGTAATTTCTCATGATTATGAAGGTTTGCATTATGATATATGTTTCTCACAATATGCTTTTTAGTTTTAGTAAATAGTAGGAAATAGATGGATCTTGGATAAAAATGATTTTTTTCAGATGTGATTTTTTTGGGAATTTTTAAAATTGAATTCCTAAGTGGAAATATAATGAATATAATTAGAAAGATGGTACGTGCATTGGTAATACTACTGATGATAAAGATATGGTAAATGACATTTAATATGTAAGTATTTTATAAAAATTATTACTTAAATTAAATTTAAGAAGCATGGTTAGATTGAGATTGAGGAACCATAAGACATGATTCACTTTTCATATTCTTAGGAAGGGGTATTAATTAATATGTTGATGAATCTTGAGTAAGGGTTTATGTATAATATTGGATGATTATAGTGAATATACTTGGATATTCAATAATTATGTTATTACAACAAAGATATATGTATGTATTTTATAAATTAATTTTTCAGTAAGGATATAAATGGAAATGTTGAATGGTGTTGAGGACTTGAAAAACTGATTTAGTGTAATTTTTATATTTTGATTTAGGGAAGGTAACGCTTATGTGTTCTTGATGTTTTGATAATTATTTTTGGATAATGATATGACAGAAATTAATATGTAAATTTAATAGTACTTATTACCTTGGAATTTATTATGGATTTTTTTCAATGTTGTTTAGGCTATCATTGAAGTAGTATATAACTATTTGGATTTATGGAGTAAATTCAATATGTTTTGGAATACAAAAAAAATGAATTATTTCAATAAAGATTTAAGATAATTCAAATTCTTAAAATGTTTCAAAATAATACATGATTAATGTATTCACATAGTTGTTATGTGAAAAACTAAAGTTACATTATGAAATATGGGGAATCATCGCTAATATGTTTTTCATAATTTTCATGAACTTCTTTCTAAAGTTTATTATTTTCATCTTTCGGAAGGGCTACCAGGTTTACTATTTATGTAATACTTTAAATTATACATTGTTTGAGGTTTTAGAAATTAAATTATTATACTCCCATTTGAGTATTTATTAGTATTTGATAAACTATACTAACCATTTTTCTATGATGTAAACTAAAGATAGAAGGAATTACTTTTCATTCTACCTCATGATATATTAGTACTTTAGGGATAAAAGTTTCACCTTCATTTCATAGAGTAAGAGATGATGTGGAAATAGAAAAAGGAACAACCAAAGGGTGAGATTGTGCTTATAAAATGGAGTAAAATAAAGGAAATATATTCCCATATATTCTTTGATGGAAAAATAAATCATCAACTTGAGGAAATAGATACTAAAAATATTTAACATAATACTATCATTTCTGTTGAACTGATAGTCTTATAAATCATCACAGATGTGTGGTTTTGAGGACCTTAACTTTCCATTGATCATTCATATAATGGTGATTAATTATCATCAATGCTCTCAATAATTGTTTAATCATTACCTCTATGTTCAATAATTACATCCAAAAAATGTACTCATACATGTAAAAATATTTTTTAGTTACTTGGGTAACTACTATGGTTCCAACATTACCATTTCAAACAATTTTTTAGTATTCATTTTTACAATTTGGGTTTGTATGAAAGATACATTAAATTATTAAACTTTTGATAAACCATATGAATTTAAAGGGTTAAATTCATTTTATGGGGTCTAGAATGTAACACCATGTCATTTTGTTGAATATTTTTTGGTAATTAATTTAATGGTCTTGATATTTAAAATTTCACACAAAACTAAATAATGATTTTTTATACGAAGGAATTAAGATTGGATTGCAATATATGCACCACCATGTTATGCTTATTCTACATGAAATTTTTTTATTAATATTTGATATAATAAAAACTATGTTTGGTTTGTGTTGAAGACAATTACTAGTTCTTTTGATAGCTTGCATTACAACTAAGGCCGAGTTTTTCATAACTACAATATACTTTTAATATTATTATTAAAATATGATTATAGTTTCCACCAAGATATTGGAATAAAGGTTTTTAATAAGATTAAATAAAATTGAAAAAATTGTTTTATAACTTTATATAAAATGTATCCTTTAGGTATCAATTAGTTATATATGAATGTATGAACCATTTGAAAAGAATGAAATTGCTATTCTAAAAAAATATTTTTATAATTATGAATTTTCATTATCTTAATAAATTTAAAAAAACAATTTTTATGAATTGTTTAAATAAAATTTATATATTATATAATAATTCAAAATTTATTATAATCATCATATAGATTTTCTAGTTATAAGATAAAAAGAAATCCAATTTTATGAAAAAGAAGATGGATTTCTCTAATAAGTAATTTTACCACCATTTAATGGGAAACCCTTTCTAAATATATATTTTTAAACTCAAATCAAAATGTATTTGAAAATTTAAATATCATTTTTTTAATTAGAATATCATAATTTACATTTGGTGATTTTTTGATATTTTTCGATAATGATTCATTTTTAATGAATAGTAAACAATATAGAATTTCAATTCAAAATTACATTTTCAGCTAATTTATCTGTATGGTTAAATTATATATTAATTTTTTAATGCATCATCATATAAATTATAAATAAATTAATCTACTTTATGTCCTTATAACAAATTTCACCATGAAATTGGATGTAGAAACATTTTAAACTGTTTCACTTCAAAAACCCACTCCCACGTCATGCCTACAAGATTAATTTTAAACTAATATCTTCTGCGTATGTGAATAGAATTTGGAAAAATTCATGCCATATTTTTAGTAATAGTAATTTAAAAATAAATAATGTTCAAAAACTTTTTTGACAATTTTTTTGAATGTAATTAAAATTGATTACAATGATTAATGTAAATATTAGTTTATATAGCTGTTAAATTATATCTTAAGGGAAAAATATACTATAAAAATGTCTATAATATATTTTAGTGAAATATATAGATCCTATAATACCTTTAATATAAAATAAAACATTATTTAAGGCACATAATGTAACAGAGACCTCTCAATAGTGGTTATCTTTTTATATTTAAAATAATTCCACTCCTGCTCCACTATAGAAGGCCACCAAACCCCTCAATTCATCACACTACTAAACCCACATTGGATCATCCAAACCATTCACAAATAAGCTCCCAAATTACCTCATGTAAGACTATAAGCCACATTTTATCCACAAAGCAAACTAAGTTACTCCTTTGTTGCAAACCAAAAGGTATTCTTCCACAAAGAGGTAACATCCTTCCACAAGAACATTTATTTTATATTTATTATCCAGCCCCTAAATTATTATCTTAAATTTTTATAGAATAAACTATGAATCATAAATATACTTATATGTTTTTGTTATATTTTTATACCTATAATTTCATACACGTCAATGAAATGAAAAACAAAATTAATGTTCATCTGTACGATGACTACTGCATCACAGAACGATGTCGTGCATTTTTAATTTACCACATCTCATGGTTTTAGAATTATGGTAGACATAATATTTATATATAATATATATTATATTTATGATGTATTTATTCTTCTATAATTTTTACATAAAACATCCTTTCCAAATTCCTAATTTTGTGTAAATACGCTGACGTCATTTGTCAACGTGTGGACTTCTGCCTCATTAAGGCGATAAGATTCATTCACACATTACATGGAATTTATTGAGGATGTGTTTTGTAAAAGTAGAAAATATATATTAAATAGTTATTTTATTATAAAGATAATATATATATATATATATCATTAATTTAATTCTTACAAAATATAAATAAAATATAAACATAATTATTGTGTATGTACGACCTACCGTCTCTATGAAAGGTGTCTTCTAATTCATAATTATATAATTTATAAATTATAATATATATTTATTTACGGAATATATATGAAATTTATATTAATTTTTACATTATATAAATTAGTAAATAATTCTCTAAGTAATAGGTCCAATAATAAAAATTAAAAACATATAAGATAAATAAAGATGATATTACCGAAAACCCAATATTAACATGAAATTATTAATAAAAGGGTTATATAAAGTCATAATAAAATAATATATCTTAATATACATTAGAATATGGTTTTTTGGAATATGTATCCTAATCTTATAACTCATATTCTTTTGTTTTGAATGTGGATAAAAAAATTTCAAGTTGTAGGGTTAGAGTTTTCTAGTCTCACATTATTTTCTATAACACTTATAACTTAATCACCACTCATTTAATTTGTGTGATGTATATACCAAACATGAATTCATTATATTATTAGTATACATAAATATGTGTTTATTTACATATCCATTTTATGATCTTTATTTCATGGCGTAAATGGGTCAAAAGTTACCTAAACAGAAATGTTTTTTTGTATGAAATTTCATTCTTTGAGATACATACCATGTTAGGAACCTATAATTTTTTATGGGGTGTATATACTTCCCTTTTACATGATATTTCATTAATATCCTAATTTAAAATTATTTTTTGTTTCGTGTAATTTTATTCTCTAATGTGTGTTATGAATAAAATTTACAAATGTAGTAATAGTTTATCGCTACAATCTCATTGTTTATCCAGATTGTTTATGATTTTTCTTTCATTAGTAGATTTATATGATCTATATCTCCAGAAAACTCATGAAATTTAATATATTATAGTTATTCATGATATATGATTTTCCTATGATTTGTTACTTATGATAATTAATTTAATATTTTTAAGAAAATATGAATTTATCTCACTCTTCCATCATAAATTTGTGTTCTTTTAAAACAATGTTTTACAAAAATAGTCTTAAAAAAGGTTTTATTATTAAAAAATGTTTTAAATGTTTTAAATCATCATTTATATGTTTTAATTGGAAAATCATTTCAAAATGTCTCCCAAATTATTCTATATTTTTTCTAGAAAAAGATTTTCAAAATAATTTTAAGTATTTTTTCTAAATATTCAAATAATTTACAAAGAAAATGGTATTATAACATATTTTTTATTCCCTTATAAGTTTTTACAGATGTTATAAATGAAAAGGTCTTCAAATTTCCGGATATTTTAAAAAACAATTAAATAAGAAAGGATATTTTCCTCGTGAAATGTTTTAACTCAAATTGTGAAGAATATTTTATAAGAAACTAATTTTTAAATCATTTTATAAAAGGGGTTTTCAAATAAAGGAAATTATGCTTTAGAAAAGTTACATGTAATAATTTAATAATATTATCCATATATGATGATATCCTTTGATATAGTTTATTCTTTACATGATTTATGACACATGGACACCATTCTTATTCTTCGTTTTTGTGGTTTATGATTGAGAAGATAAATTGATTGGGAAAACCGTTTCTCTTCTACATTATAAAACACTTAAGAAACACACCTCTCTTTATGGGTTATTCTATGATAAAATGATTATGAATCCTAGATATTTTTAACAGGTTATGATATGATTAAATTTTTATGATATCAATTTCGTTTCATGTGTTATGATATGTTTTTTATGAAAATCATCTCTTTTTATGGGTCATCATATTATGGATTTTTTTATCTCATGGAACATGATTGAATGATTTCATTATGTGATGAGTGAGACCTATATCTCCCTATAATGAGTTGGGTTATGATGGAGGTGTCTTGAGTATATATATTATGTGTTATCCTAATTAAATTTTCACAATGTTATGAGAAATCCTTATTACGTGTTCATAATGTTATTTGTATAAATGATTAGATGTTCATAATATTATGAATGGACGTATTTTCATGTTCATATATTTATGACTAAATCTGATTAAATGTTCACAATGTTATGGAAAAACCTGATTATATGTTCACAATATTATTCATGGAGTAGGATACATATGAAAAAGGTTATGGTTTAATCTAATTACATGTTCACAATATTATGCATGAACTTGATTACATATTCACAATGTTATGTATGGTCTCGGTTGCATGTCCACAAGCTTATGCATGAACCTGATTACATGTTCACAATTCTATTCTGGAACCTAATTACAAGTTAACAATGTTATGCATGGACCTATTTTCATGTCCATAAGTATATATGAGGAATTTATTTTAAGTCTTAAAAATAATGAGTCAACCTATTTCTCTTTAAACCTCTTCACTATGTTATAAATTGATGTGTCTGCCACAGGATTAAATATTATGCCAATTGATATATCTCATGACTCATGTTAATTTATTTTTCTATGATTCATGTCTTATGAACTAAATATATATATTTAATGGTTAATAATTATGATATTTGATATGAAGGGTATGATCTTATAAAGATACAATCAAGTTCTCATACCATTATGGTAATTATGTACTTAAAAATCTCACTTCATTACCCTTACTAAGAATTTAAGCTTACCCTTTTTTATGTTTCCTTTCCCATGGGTTTGAAGATTGGTTTTAAATAAGTGTACTATAGGGGATGATCGTTATGGGAGATGTTGATGATCATTTACCAAGATAAAATATTATGTTTCCAATTTTCCAAAGATAATAAACTATTACAGTCTTCAGGAATTTATTTTTGTAACGTGATGAATATTCATCTAAAATGATTTAATATCTATGTATATTAATTGTTTGTTACAATATATTCTTCTCCTTCATTTTCAATATATAATGTTAGTTCATTAGTTTATCCAATTTTCCTTGGAATTTTTTTTACCAACTTGTAATTTCCCAAGGACATCCTAGAATCATTTTATCCACAATTTTTCCATAATCCATAAATGGAGGGGAAACCTATATCATGTCATTTACATCTGATTATCTCATTAGGATTAATTCTGGATATGTTTTTATTTTTTTATCTTGGGAATGATGGGAATCAATTATAGATTTGTAATGGTCTCCCAACATGTTTATCTTCTCTGTTCCAAAATGGTTGAAGAATAATATCATCCAATGTTTCCCATTTTTTATCTAATTCATTTTAGATTATTTAGATTTAGTTATCAGTGACTTTATAGTGATTGAAAATGATATGGTATAAAACCATTTCACAACTAGTTATTTTTTTAATATTTTGTTTAATTATTGTTTTTATGATAATTAGTGATGTATGGTTTTCAATTTTTAAAAATTTTAATACTAATTACTAGTGATGTAGTTTGTGAATGGTTTATTCATAGATAACAGTAAATATCTGCAATTTTGTTAAATAGGGTGAATGAAATTTCAGTTTTGGTGAACTGTTAAGAGTAAACCTAATAAAAAATATTTTTGAGGGTTCTAACAATGAAAACAGCTCTATGATATGACTAAAACCATAAATTTATCACATGGTTTGGGGTACCTATGCAGATCAATCATATTACAAGTGAAATTCAATGTAGTGTTGTGAGCATGATTAGTGTATGGTTTGGAAAACTATATGGCCACTCCTAAGTGATTCTGTTTATCTCACATAGATAGTGTGTGGTTTGGTAAACCATGTATCCAAACAATTAAATCTTCATATGTTTTTATATTATGATCTTTTGACGTTATAGTTGAGTGGCTACATGCTACTTTATTTCATTAATATTTTGATAATAACAAATAAATTACATTAGTAGTTTATGTTTTTTAAATTTTTATTTAATTATTTCTAACATGATTGATGAAATGTGTTATAAGATTTCACTTCTTATAGTAGGTAAATATTATTATTATTATTATTTATTGGTTAGTTATTTGTATTTGTTATGCTTTATGGGAACTTATTTAAGAAGAAAACCAATATTTATAAGACTTCAATTAAGACCCATATAAAAATGTTTTATAATTGGATATTTACAATTTCTAAGTTATGGAATTTTTATATCATTATTGTTGTGGTTATTATTTGTTAATTTATTTTTTTGTTTATTTTTTTATCATTTCTTATTCTGGAATTTATGTGTATATTTTAATAATACTAAAAAAATTCAAGAGTTGAATGACACATACAATATACTAAATGAAACAAACAGTAAAATTAATGGCACATATGTAGGACCATATGATACATACACACAATAGATTAAACCATATGTATAAAGTAATCATCAGATATTTAAATGAAAAAATTACTCACGCACATAAATAACTCATATAAATTTTAGTGAAATTGCACACATGATGCTATAAATTTTCTCTATGGTCTTAGTGATGCATAAAAATAAGATAAATTTAACAAACGTTGGATAAATAACTCATACACAGCTCATACAAGATGGTTGATGTGTTGATCAATTATTTCTAAATATGTATTGAAACATTTTAAGAGTTTCAAATGACACAAAAATAGCTGTAGAGAATGAAATATATGAAAATAAAAATATATTATATATACAAGCATTTTTTTCAAAATTTTGAAACATTATTTTTTACTTGTACAATTGAATATTGATTTTTTATATGTTTATGGTGATTGTTTTATTTCATTTAATTGTTTTATAATTATTTCCTAATTATTTTGATTATAGAAAAACTCATTTGGAAAATATTATATTTATTTAAATGAGAAACAAATGGGAAAAAATTTCAGGCTTCATTTATCAAAAAATGAGTTTTATATTTTAAATTTTAGAAATATGAAATGTTTATCACACATGAGTTGTGGGAGAATCCCAAGAAATTAATATATATTTTTATGGAAAATTTAGTAATGTATTTAATGTTCTATTGTGTACAACTATACAAAATTTTTATCTTATAGATTGATATGAGAACATATGAGAGTATGTCTTGAAAACACACAAAATAGAAAATACATGTAAATCATATAAAGGTAATTCTATATTAAACAAATTTGAAGTAGTTAATTAAAGTCCCATACATGTGATGATTCATGAAATAAAGAAAAAATTACACTATTTGAAATAAAAAAATCATGAATAAATTCTCTATATAGAGTTTGATATATCCATTTTATAAAGTGAAGGTTCATTAATTATTCATATATTTTTATATTTTATAGTTTTATCATCATCATTAAAATACTCTCATCTAGAATTCATAATTATTATTTTTAAAAGAGATTACAACTACCCTAACACCCCAACTCCACATGTTCGACTAGTTTGTCTTCTTCTTAATTCATTCTAATTTTTTTGCATAGTTTTTTTGGATCATGATTTATAATAACAATTAGGAAAATAGTGTCGGGGTTATACCACCCCATAAAAAGGGTATGTTCATGTTGTGACTAACTAATAAATAGTAGGGTATTCATTTATTCTTTGGTATAGAAAAATTAAATGTTCTTTCCATCAGCCAATTTAAAAAGAATCTAGTTTGGTTATGTCTCTTATGGTTAAAAATGAAT
This sequence comes from Viscum album, assembly GCA_963277665.1. NCBI lineage: Eukaryota > Viridiplantae > Streptophyta > Magnoliopsida > Santalales > Viscaceae > Viscum > Viscum album. The sequence continues at coordinate 177,809,962 of OY728159.1, read as the reverse complement.
TTGTGGGGTTATTCCCCATTGGATTAAAAAAGAAATATATAATGTTTAACGACTCTCCACCTATATTTTTGAGAATCTAATTTGTTTTCTAACATTTATGTATATTTTTAGAGAATTTAATAGTATATGTATAATCAATTTTATCCAACTAATATAAAAATTATCCCTTTTCATTTATTTATATTTTTTATTTTATCATTTAACATTGATAATAACTTATAAAACTAGTCTAAAAATGCCAATTAAACCACCTTGTTGACTGTTTGGGCATCCCATTTTGGACCCAATAATTTGTATTAGAGAGTTTCCCTTTACACTGGTGTATATATTCCTATTTATGATGACCATTTAATTAAATAATAATAATGGGGTGAAATATTTTTTAGATTGTAGGAAAAAATAATGGATGGGGTTCTCATAGGCCACCATTTTTTATGGAATTGGTTATTGATATTGGAAGGTCTTGATGGAAACATATATTAAATTTTTAGGTATTGATCATTGGAAAACGATGGTAAAACATTATAAAATTCACCAGACTAATATTGATTCCCTAATTTGTATTAATTCATTGAAAAGTTTTCATAACACTAGAATTATGAATATACATTATTTTAATATTAACTAATACTTGTTTAGTCACATTATATCATGTAAAATATATCATTATATGTGGATGAATTTACAAACTACTCATAATAGAAATGAAATTTTTTATTAGAACTAATATTTGGAGGTTAAGTAGTGGATATAATGATTTAAATATGGGTGGTGAATAAATAGCCAATTAAATGTTTGATATATTAAATAGTATTATAATTGTTATGAATGGTTTAGGAGAAACTCTAGATATTTTTATGAATTTGTTTTAAGAGCTTCTCCTAACATGTGTAATGTATTGAAAAATTTAACTGATAAAGGTTAAAAAATTTATGCAATATAATCTTGATGAGCTTAATGCATATTTTTCATAATATGAGTTAGAACATAAAAATGTTTCCTAATAAGAGATTTATAAAAGTAAAAGAACTAAATTTAAATAAGATGTTACAATTTATCCCTCTTATATTGAACTATTATTTAGTGAAAAATAAGTTTGTGTTCATATTAAAAAGAGAGGATATTGAATAAATAAAGGCCACTCTCTATGATAAAAAAATAAGTACCCAAATTAAGGATTTTTTTGGAAAGGTAAATTTTTTTTAACAATTCCTAAAATATTACTTGCTATGTGTATGAATGAATTAGATAATCAAACATGATTTCCATGGTTAAAAAAATATTTAAATAAAAGGAATCATTATATGGAAAATAGGTAGTAGTGTAAGCTATTTGGAGTTAAACTTTGGACTCAGACAGTAGTTATTAATCTGGTTCTATGTCTTCTGTATTTAGTAATTGATGTAATTAATTATTTTATTTCTTCTTCTGAATAAGATTATAAAAATAGTATAAATGAATATTTTATAAATAAATTTAGAGACTAAATCATATAAATTAAAATATTTATGGTATAAATAAAAAATAAAAGGCTAAACCTAAATAATTTCATACTTAAAATGAAATTCTAAAAAAATATTCACTATATTATAGGGGAATTAATGTTAAGGAATTAAAATATGCATTAGAATTTACTGATAGAGATTTAAATCCTTATCACATTGAACTATAATTTTCACTTCATAAAATGGAATAATTAATGATATAAAATGAAATGAATATTGAGATATTGTCAATGTTTTGTGAAGAAAAAGAATTAAAATTTAGTATTCTTCAAGATGAGAATGAAGGGCCAAAAATTAAATTGAATGCTTAAATTTGAATCAATTTACATTTTTTTAGTTAGAATAATCTATGGTAAAATTGTGAGTTTTAATAAACAATAAAAATGGTCCTCATTATGATAGTATTTTCCAAAAAAATTACAACACTTTCTTTGTAAAGGTTCTGAATGAAATATATCCATTGTTATGTATTTCAGATGTCAAATTAATGGGAATTATAAAATTTATGTTCATATAGATTCCCCTAATCTCTTATTTATGATAATGATGTTATTTTAAAAAATATATCTTCGGGATTAATTAAAAATAAATGTTTGAAATCAATATGGGCTTTTAATAAATCTTATTATAACCCTGATAGACCCATTTTTCCTGATTAAAAAAGATGTATCAAATTTTTTTGTATGAAAAATTTCTTGGATGAATCAAAATAGTTATATTGTACATAGATAGTGAATCACAAAGAAAAATTATTGATGATATATTTAAATTTTAATGTATCAATAAATGTGATGGTAAAAATAATAATTTTGGTAATAACTCAAAGGGAAAAGTAAAAGTTTTGGTGATGTTGGAATTTCAAATTTTGTTACAATTTATATGATTTTGTATGTTTATGGATTTTAATTTGATTTAATAAGATGTTTAAAATTATGTGATGATGAAATTTTTTTAATTTTTTTAAAAAAAAAGAAGTCTATTTTTTAAGGACGAATTATTGTTCTTTTATGAAAATGGTATGGAATATGTTTATTATATCAATTTTATTGAATTAAATATTCTCAAAGAGTTTTTTTTAATTTTATAAAATATGATGGTATTTAATGGCATAGAATATAGGGCCATATTAATTTCTCGTTTCTAGAAAAACTCTCTACAAAACAAATAGTTCTGTAGTTACCAGAATATAATGATGATAACCTATATGCATTTTATTCATATTTTAAAGGTGATCAACACAAATATTCTTTCAAACGTAAAAAGGAAGTAAGCACTGTAAGGACTGTTTAACTTTTTAATTTTTATTATTTTACCCCAATTAAAAATTATATCTTAGGTGATAAATATAAATTCTAATAATTGCAAATGGTTTTACTGGATTTATATGGTTCTATTTCCTATCTCGTAAATCTAAAACAATTTCCATGTTTTTTCATTATTATAAATTGGTTAAAAATGAAATAGAGAACTTAATTATGTCAATTACAAGTGATAAAGATAAAAAATTACTTAATATATTATTTCATTATTATTTTGAAGAAATTGTTTATTTTCATAATTTATCATCTTCTAGGACACCACATAAAACTCTTGTTGTTGAAAAGAAACAAAAAATACTTCCTAAAATAGATAGTACCATTTTGAATAAATAAAATGTAACTAAATTATTATTTTTATAAGACATAAACTCTTCATGTTATATTTAAATATAATTATTTAAAGTTTTATATTGAAAAATACACTTTATAATCTCTATAAGGAAAGAAAACCTAAAATTGTTTATTTTAGTTTCTTTGGTTGTAATGATTTCATTATTAATACTATGTTATCCATATATAATTTTTTAAAAAATATGATGATGGTATATTTTTATCATATTTAAATGTTAAAAAAATATTGTACGTTTTATAATATAAGTGACATGATTATTAATTAGACTATTGATGTTAATTTTGATGAAAGATCTTTAAAATAAAAGAAGACTAATTTGGATCAAATTGATGATGATTTTAGAGACATTAATTTTACTTCTTATAAACATAATGAAACCAATTCACTTATTAAGTGGGTTCAAAGACATTTATCTTGTCCATATGATCCTAGAAGTTAAAAATATCATAAATATAATCTAACAGACAATATCTTTGGAAATATTGAGTCAAATGTTCACATTGAGATATTTTTCTCTGAATATTTTTTCTTATCATGTTTTATTGCTAATTTTGTTTTCAGTGGCATTGTATGTATCTAAATTATTATAATTGGACATTTCCAATGAAATATTATTTAAATAAATTTATTAGGAATAATATATAGATTTAATTAATCAATATGATGTTTTTTACACTATTGGAAATAAATGTAATTTTATAAACAAACATGACATATATTTTCAAACCATTAAAATAAAATCTAGATTATTTACTCAAGAAAATTGACAAGAGGATGTCATTGATTGTGAAGAGTCCTTATCAGCAATATATAGGTTAGAATCTATTATAATTTTTTTTATTATATATTTTTTCATGGTTTAAAATAAATTCAAATGGATATGAAACATGTCTTCTCTAAACAGTTATGTTTCTGAAGAAGTATATGTAAAAAAACCACATGTATTTGATAGTGGAAAATTTTCAAATCATGTTTTAGAACTTCGTCAATATTTATATTGACTAAAACAAGATCCTTGAGATTGGAATGTAAGATTATCAGATTTTATTTTGAAAAAAAAAATATATAATGGAAAGGTCAATCCTAAATTTTTTAATTAATAACCTATTCAAGGATATTTTCATTGTTCTAATCAATGTGGATGATATTAATTTTTGATCATCACATGGAAAAACATTGTAAGGAATTTTTAGATCTAATTGCTTCTAAATTTGTTATCAGATTGATGGGTGAATTAAAAATATTCACCGGTCATCAAATATTTAAAAGAAATGATTTTATTTTTCTTAATCAGTCATTGTTTAGTAATGAATTTGTCAAAATATTTTTATTATATTAATGAAAACTTTATAATTCACCTATGAATACTTCATGTAAATTTGATCATGATGAATATACAAAATTTTCATAATGTTAGAACTCTTACATACATGATAGGCAGTTTATTATATCAAACTTCTTCATGGAAATATTTTATGTTTTTTTTTGAATGTCTGCTAGATTTCAATTTTAATACTAAATAATGTCGTTTAAAGGATATTAAAATTATTATATCATATATTGAAGGATCATAAAATATGGGATTATTATACCCAACTAAATCATATATTTATTCAACTACCTACTATTATTCTAATTTTAGTAAATAAAAATGATATAGAAAAATCACATGAGGTTTATAAAATTTATTTAGAAATTTTTTTAGATTCATTGTTTAAAAAAACATAATTTATATTATTTATCTATTAATGAATATGAATATGGTGTTTCTTTATCTTATTTCTTATAGTATTTGTAGATTAATAATACATGAATTTCTTTCAGTCTTAACTTTTATGAGATCCATATTTATTAACATTATATATATACTAAATCTATTTCATAAAATTCATTATATCACTTTAAAATAAAAAAATTGATATTAGATTTCATTTTCATAGAGATCATCATCAAAATGTAAATATTAATCTGATATCTGTTTCTAATGAATATTAAAAATCTTATATTTTTTAAATTCTTTTTGATTTTGGTAAATTTGAAAAAATAAAATTAGATTTTGGAATTGTTGAAGTCTATTAATTCAGTATTTGGAATGTATTTAGGGGAATTCTTAATATTAAATTTTGAATTCATAAGGCTAAAATTTTAAATCTTCATTAGGAATTTCTATTCCCAAATTAATTTATAAATTCATTATTTCTTTGTAGTGAATTTTTTTCATATGTTTTGAAATCTGATGGTCTAGGGAATACTTCATCGAGTTTTATCTTTAATATTTTTCAATTTATTACAATTTTTTCTAACCAAATTAGTTCATGAAATGAAATATATTTGTATTTGTTAAATATATTCTAAAACCAATATATTTAGCAGTATATTATATTATTGATATTAAATTTAAACGAATTGTTTTAATTCATAGTTAGTATCCCTTATTTTTTAATTTAATTATATGGATACAAATCTATAGTAATAAAAAATAGGTTTGATTAATTCTAAAAGGGGTAGATATTTTCGGTATTTAATTCGTGAATTTTTAATTTTTTTAAATTGGATGAATGTTGAGTTCTTATATACTGCTTTATTTAATTTATGTTTTTATAATAAAACACATTTCTTTATTAGTTATGTTTTGTGTAAATTATTATTTAGTTTCCTCTTACACGAGTGAAGAAATGTGTTCTAAGATTACAATGCTTAAAGATGTAAATTTTATCGATATTTTTTACTTTTTCTTCTTCATATTCCTTATATGTCTTATGAAGAGATTTTGGATAAAAATAAGTCTATTTATGAGTTTTTTATGACTCATATATTGATGATTAATAATTAAACAATTATAATTTCTCATAGTATTATTTTTTTTAAATTAACTTTTTTGTGGTTATTTTTTGATTATTTGTTATTTTTTTATATTTGTTTATCTATATTTATTTTGGACATTATGTACCAATTTTAAATGCATTGAAATTTGATATGTCTCAAAATAAAAATATACTAAGCTAAATGAAACATAACCTAGACTAAATAAACCATCATAAAGACTATATTCACATACTCACATTAGCTTAACACTTAAAAAGAATGTAATAAAAAGATATGAAAATCTGAGAATGACTTGTATTGATAAATTACTCATAAGAATAAGAGTGAAATTAAAAAATGATGTTAGAATTTATTTACATATTCTCAAAGACACATACATAGAAGGTAAATGACAATTATAGAGCCTAAATTACTCAAATATAGTTTATTGCAAATGAATCTTACATTGATCAATTTTTACTACATATGGAATGGAATATACACATAATGAAAAATAATACTAATTAATCTTTATGGAATGAAATATATGACAATGAAAAATGTCTCATATGAAAAAGTAAGTTTACTTTTAAAATCATATAATATGCTATGTTTTTATCACACTTTTGGATATTGAGTTGTTTAATTTTATAATGATAATTTTCATTCATTTCATTATAACTTAATTTATATGCAAATATTTGGAATGCTATAAAAAATCATTTTAGACTATTTTATGTTGATTTACTTGTTCACCATTTGTGAGAAATAATCCCAATACATTCATGGGAAAATGCGTGATTCAAATTTTAATTGTTTGAAATATTTTATACAAATATAGAGTGATGTTTGAGAGTATTTCAAGTATTTTAATATATTTTTTATAGAATATTTACAACAATAATTATTTTTCAAAAGATGACAATTATAAATCATCTTTTGTTTTAAGATTGATTACATAACCTATATGAAAATATTTTTCATGAGAATTTAATGGAGAACTGATGGAAATCATTTTTTGGAAATTTATATATAAAAAAATAAATAATTTCATTGATGTCACATGCATGTGATTCTTTAGAAAAATATGAAATGTATAAAATTAAATGTTTTGAATTTTTTCATTAAGGAACTCTTTAGAATTATTTCTATGATAAAGTTCATATAGTGAATGATTATGATATATTAAAACTATATAGTTCATTAAGAATTTCATATCATCACTACATTGCTATTATATAGGCTACACCATTCTAATCCTCTTTTGTTTTTTGAATAAGTCACTACATCCTCAACACTCAACCTTGACTTGTTTAATTAGTTTTTGTGGTTCATAAATTTTTCTGTCATTTAGAATAGTGTAGTTATGGTTTATGATTTTACATAAAAAATAAATACCACAGTATAAGTGTTATATTACCTCATACACAAGATATGTGTGGTTTTGCGCCTAACTAGTAAAAGGAAGGGTATTTGGTTGTTCCTTAGATAATATAAAGTAAAGGTTGGTTTCTACCAACACCTCAAAAAAAGATAGTTTGGTTGTTTCTAGAGGCATTAAAAATGAATTTCTTAGTTTATGTGTGTAAGTATTAAAAAATTAATTATTAGAGAGATTCAAATATCCATAAAAATTAATAAATTCTATTTAGTGGGTTCCATTTCTCTCTACAATTGGGAGAAATAAAGAGTAGAAAAATGATCATTTTTAAAAAAAAATCTATTATATTATTTAAATATTTTAACCGAATTAAAAATTATATTTCATAATAATATAATATAATATTTAAAAAATGAAACATGACCCCCTTCTAACTGTTTGGCCTTCTCATTTATGAGCCAACATTTAACTCTGATGATTTTAACACTTATTTTGGGTTTCATCCTTCCCCATTTAGATGAATCGAACAAAGCAGATCCAAATATAACCTATCCATTCCCGTCCATGTGTTTGGATATTCTTATCTTAGATTGTATGTCAGTTTAGAAACCTAAGGTATCTATAATAATACATTTTTCCTAATCTATGTTTTATAACATTATGCTGCCTAAATAATTTAATAATTTTTGAAATGAAATAGTCTCTCCACTTCCTATTTCATTCTTGTTTCCTTTTCATAGATCCATGTAGCAAGAACAATAAGATATAATTTTTGTAAAACTTGAGTTTTATTACATGAAGTATTCATACTCTACTATTTATAGGATAAGACATTTTATCCTCAGTATGTATTTTAAGAATGATTATTTCTTTGGAGGATTGGATCATCTATTGATCATTTTCTTCAGAAAGATCTAAATACACTCTCCAGTAAGGTTCAAATTACTAATATAATGTGTATTGATAATGATTTATTTCACCCGATCCTATCCTGGATCAATTTTGGGGTATTCGGAGGTAGTGATTTCGAATAGAAAGGAAAATACAAATGCATATTATAGATATTATCCATTTGTGATTTATAGGGACACTGTTTTGTTTTATGATGAAGGATATTGAAAACATATGTTCTCATTCAGTCATATTGGAGTATGTGACTACTAAACGACTTTTATATACGTCATGTTCACATGTATTAATTTTCTTTAATATTAATAAATTAAATTATCACATTATGATTCTACTTCTGTTTAACATCGAATGTGATAATGGTTTTTGTGTACTTATCTTGATGAAATTTAATAGAAGTTCCCCTATAAATTATGATTATTATTAAAAAGTATCATTACTTAGGTACATTAATGTATTTATTAAAACTATGATGACTTTTGCTCATGATGAGGTAGGATACAATGGGTATACAATGAGTAATATTTCATTAATAAATAATACAATAAAGGATTTATCCTTTACCTGTTTAGTGGAAGTTAATATATCTTCCCATTTGATAGTAATGAACATATCTAATTAAATTAATTTCCATGTCATAATATTGGAATTTTAATTTATAGAAAATCCCTCAGAGACATTGAGTGTATATTTTGATTACCTTAGCATGAAACCAGTTTGACCAGATGTATCGAGATGAAGAGATTATATTAAAAAATGTATTATCATGTGAGGTTTAATTCTTCTATGATATTTACATATTTCCCTATTAGTGTCTTGAAATATTTCAGAACTCTAAACATGAAATTTAGGAAACTCTCAGAATTTAAATATGAAATGGTTCTATGGGACTACACAGTAAGGGTATCAAGAATCTTAGATAAAGTTTTTTATGAATATAATAATTTTACATAAATATTTGTGTTTCTTTATAGTTTAATAATTATTTGTGGTCAGTTTTTTTCAAGATTAAGATATTTATTATAATAAACACCTATCATCTATATATGGGCTAGGATTGGCATCAGATTTGAACAGTAGACAGAGGGCCAAATTATGAACAAATCACCCTTCATGAAGGTTATAATGTTCATTTTTTTATTCCACAAGGTAGGGGAATTTGGTTTAAAATATTTTTCTGAACATCTCCATTCAAATATGAAACCTATTATAAACAAGCCTCCCCTAAACTCTATAAATAAATATTTTTCACATTTGGATTGGGTTGGACATGTATTAGAGGATTGAGATAAATGAATAATTGGTGCATTTCTATTTCAATTCACCAATGATGGTGGGAAGATATCAAGCTAGGATCTCCTTCAAAATACTCTTCCCTTATATTCATTGTTGTAAAATTTTTGTTCTTTCAATCTTCCCTCTATTTATATTCCATTTAATCTATTATTTTCATTTTTAATGATTTTTTATTTTATTTATTTATAAAGTATATCAGAATTAGAAAAAAAAATTAAGTTATACACTTTTTAAACCATTCAACATGATAATGATTTTTACGATGAATTCACCACCCAATGAAGAGAAGTTTTTTTGTAATTGATCAACCTATTAATATCATTACTTATATTTTTAATCAATGAGGTACTATAATTCACATTATATGACATATAAATTCAGGTTTTTATTTAAAAGAATCTAATCAGGCAATTGAATAATTAGAAAAAAACCCACGAGGTTGATAATTGTGTAAATTGTGAGGGCACAATATTATTCTATAAAACCAAACAAAATGAGACTAATTTATAGAGTAGAAATAAAATTCTATAACTTGATTCATCATCATTCCATAAGGGATATAATACTTATGGGACCACCCACTATTAAGTTACCCTCAGAATGATAATTAAAGAATGGTGTTGCATTTCTATATCCCAAATCTAGACTAGGAATTAATTTGTTTCATCTTTATCAAAAAATTAATTCTTGTAGTTTATAGTGGATAAATTACTAGAGGATCATAATTAAGTTAATAATAATATTAAATAAATTTATTAATTAGTATTTGAAGTAGTATATTTAGATCGATCACATCTTCTAAAAATATTTTCTAAAAAAACATATTCTTATTGTATATTATTAGTCAAATTACAATTAAAAAATAAAATTTAATTCTAGCATATATATTCAATATTTCAAAACATTATTCACCCTATAATTTTATTTATTCTGTTTATATTATATTATAAACATTTTAAACTACCTTTAATATATATTTTTAATTACTTCCTCCTTTGGGAGACAACCTTGTTTTTTCACTCTACAAAACATTAAAATCCAACAAACAAACACCATTTAAGAGATCCCATTATATCTCTATTCAAAATCTAAAATATACAAAAAAAACACCCAGACCTTAGTAATGTTCCCTAGACAGAGTCTAATGGTGATACAAGGAATATTTCCCAATTACAGGCTGTGTAACCCTTTGTATATCATGTTATTATTTTAATATTAAAAGTAAATTAATGAAATAATTTATCCTAATTAAAATGTGTTAATTTTTCATTTATTGGCATTACAAATGACATTATGGGTTAATTATTTATACGTTATAATAATTTATGAATTAAATTATAAACTACGGGTTGTGTCTTGTCCCTCTTATGGTATATTCCATGTGAATTATTAGGATTACATGTTGCATAATTTATGTGCATCCATATTTATTTATTGACTATACGAGACATATAATTTCATATCACGCCATGTATGCTAGTTTCCATTAGAGTGGATAGTATAACGATCGTATTGGGTAGTTTTGATTAGAATATGTTTTTTCCTATAAGTATTCATGTGTATTTTATAAATATTAAATACAATTAATTTGTTTATTTTTTTAAAAAAAAATTGATGATGGAAATTTCTAGGACTACTCAGATGGATATTAAGATAAATTCATTTGAATAAATTAAAAAATTAACTAGGTTAATTTGAGGTGTTTTATATTAATTAAATAATTAAATTAATTGAGTTATAGTTATATTAATGATTTAAATTCAATTCATTTGTCTAGATGATCCCTAGATTAGACCCAAATTATGTATGATAATAGTTTCTATAATTCATTATTATTTAGTTAAATGATGGTATAAACATCATAAATTCCTCTAATTATATAAGAGCATTATTACATATGATTTCTTTGTATAATTCCTTTAACCAATCCTTTGGTTCTGCTCACACGTGTGTGATAAACTTCTCTATTGGATGAATCTCCAAGATGAATGGAGGTGGTTCAAGTGTGGAGATGATGATGAAAAGTTCTTGGGTATAAAGAGGTGAAAAAGTGGATTTATATTATGTAGTCCATGTTATAGTTCAAATTATTTTCCTCTTGGTAAGAGGGTAATATTATCAATCTTTATATAAAATAACAATTAAAAAGGCTTATGATAATTCCTCTTTTATAATTTTATTATTGTCAAGATTCACAGTTAATTTCATTAGGGATTATTGGTCTTGATCGCATAAATTAATAGATTAATAAGAATTCAAAATGGAATTACAATAAATTTGATTATAAATAAATTTCATGTAATCATGTTTATTAACATGAGTAAAATAAAATTAATATTAACAAGTATATAATAAGATAAAACAGAAAATGTACACATAAAATATAAAATTCCTCAATAAATATATTAAATCATTATAGTTATCTAATACTTATGTTAAAATATAATAATTGTTAAAAGTCAACAACTAACCTTAGTCAGTAATCATTCAATTGTCATGGAATTTTAGCATGATTTTAGTGTAATCTAAATATAGTTAACATGAAGGGATGACTACCCATGAAGTACATAGTGTAACTATTTGTAAAACATTGAAAAATACATTTATGATATTTCAATAAGTAATGGAAAACCTATTGAGACTCATGTAGTCAAAATGAGTGGATACATTGAGTTCTTATACATTTTCTTCTTCATGATTTGGGATGAATTTCACATCAATCTAGTTCTTTCTTAACTAACATCATACCTCACTGGTTTCAGCATAAATTTTTCTATGAAAAATTCTAAGAAATATATATCTAAACATCTTAGATTAATTTTCCATGATATTATGGAATCCATAAAAGAAAAAACTACAATACTTATAGTGAATAAGAAGATGTCAAAAAAGGAGTAGTTCCCCAAGCCTTATTATCTATGTAATACCCAAGATGATGTGATTTCAAGAAAAATAATTTATAAAGGCCATAAAAGGAAGAAGACATGGCTCTTTTTGAAAATGGAAAGCTTTCCAACTGAAATAAAATATTATTATAAAATAAAAAGTACGGGGGAACATCATTTTCATTCATTATGAATTAATAGTATTACATGTTGCATAATTTATGTTCATTCACGTGTTATTTACTGATTTTATAAGACTTATAATTTCATATCACATCATGTATGGAAGTTTCTATTAGTGTTGATAGTATAATGACAATATTGGGTAGTTTGGATATGAATATGTTTCTTCCAATAAATATTCATTTGTAATATGTAAATATTAAATAAAAATAATTTTTCCAATTTTTTTAAAATGATTGATGATGGGAATTTCCTAGACAACTAAGATAGATATAATGATAAATTCAATTAAATAAATTACAAATTAACTGCACTAATTTGAGGTGTTTGATATGAACCAAATATGTAATTTAATTTAATTATAGTTATATTAAAATTTTAAATTCATTTGGTGTGTCTAGATGATCATTATATTAGACCCAAACTATGTATGATAATGGTTTTATTAATTCATTATTATTTAATTAAATTATGTTATGCGCATCATCTCCTCCTATAATTAAATAAGATAACTACTACCTATGGTTTATTTGTATAAACCCTTTAACCAATCCTTTGGTTCCCCTCACAAGTGTGTGATATCTCTTATGTATTGGATGTATCATCAAGAAAAATGGAGTTGGATCAATTGTGGAGCTGATGCGAAACCAATATTGGATATACAAAGGTAGAAAAAGGTAATTATATTATGTAATCCATGTTATTGTTCAAGGTATGTTCCACTAGGGAAAGGGTTATATTATCATTCTTTTGTTAAAATACCCATTAATAAAGGCTTATGAACAGACCAATTTTATTATTTAATTATTTTCTAGTTGCATGGTTAATTTCATTATGGATTATTTTTCATGATCACATAAATTAATGGACTAATAAGAATACAATATGGAATGACAATAAATTTTATTATATATAAATTACATGTAATCATGTTTATTCACATAAGGAAAATAAACTTAACATTTACCAGTTTTTAATAAGATAAAAGGGAAAATTTACACATAAATAATAAAATTCCTCAATAAATATATTAATCCATTATAGTTATCTACTACTTACGTTAAAATATAATTATTTTTAAAAGTTAACAACTAGCCTTAGTTGGGAACCGTTCAATTATCAAAGAATTTTAGTATGATTTTTTAGTAAGATTAATATAGTTCACCTGAAGGGATGACTACCTAGGAAGGAAATAGTGTAACTATTTTAAAAACGTTGAGAAAATGAATATATGATATTTCATTATTGGGGAGACCAGTTGACAGATTAATGAATTATACTTTAATGTTGATGGAAAGTTACACCTACATAAACTCATTCAAATAAATTTTCAATCACATGTCTAGGATATGAGAAGTGGAATATGGAAACATTCCACTAAAATATCCAGGGAATATGATAGTCATATATCCGTTGTTTGGAATATTGGATTTCACTAAAAAAGTTGGAGAATAGTAAATTTTAAATTTATTATCTACTTTTGAATTATGCATAACACACTAAAATTCTGATCTTATGTTTTTTATAAATGGAATGTCGTATGAATACTACATTTTCACAATCATTTAAATTAGTTAATGAAAATATCTATAATAATGTAGAATCTTAGGAATGGTGGAAGCACATGTTCATTTTATTATAAAAACATTAGAAATTATATATGTTCGAAACCCCAGTTTCTGAATTACACACTCAAGGGGATAGTGATGAAGATGTATATTTCCTTCACAAAAAAAAAATAGATGATGCATTTTATATTCACTATTTTATATTTTCTTATATAATAGGTAATATCAAATTTAATTGTGGGAAAAATCATGCATCGACTGTAATGGGTCTTTATTGAGATTTATACCAGGATGAGCCTAGGAAAAAGAGATATAAAATTCCAAAATAAATATTTAAATTAAATCTAGGAAATGGAAAACCGATTGGGACTCATGTAGTCAAAATGGGTGGATAAATTGAGTTCTTATACATTTTTATCATCATGATTTTGGAATAATTACACATCAATCTAGTTATTTCTTCACTGACATCATACCTCATAGGTTTGACAATAAATTTTTATATAAACAATTTTGAGAAATATATATCTAAACATATTACATTAATTTTCCATGATATTATGTAATCAAAAAAATAAAACCCTAAAATACTTACAATGAATAAAAAGATGTAAAACAAGGAAAAGTTCCCGAAGAATTATTATCTATATAACACACAAGTGGATGTGATTTGAAGAAACATAATTTATAAAGGCCATAAAAGGAAGAATACATTGCTATTTTTTAAAATAGAAAGCTTCCCAACTGAATGAAGGTCTTCTCCTATAATAAAAATCAAAGGGGAACTTCATTTTCATTCTTTATGAATTAATAAAATTAAATGTTTCATAATTTATGTGCATCCACGTGTTATTTATTGATTGTACAAGACTTATAATTTCATATCATGCCATGTATTGTAGTTTTTATTAGAGTGGATTTTATAATGACCATGTTAGGTATTTTATATAGGAATATGTTTTTTCCTATAAGTATTCATATGTAATTTATAAATATTAAATAAATTTTTTTTTTAAATGATTGATGACAGGAATTTCCCAGATTACTCAGATAGATTTTAAGATAAATTCAATTAAATAAATTATAAATTAACTGGAATTATTTGAAGTGTTTGATATTATATAAATACAAAAAATATTTGTATTATAGCTATATTAAAATTTTAAATTCATTTCATGTGTATGGATGATCATTAGATTAGAACCAAACTACGTATCATAATGGTTTCATTCATTCATTATTATTTAATTTAATGGTGGTATGTGCATCATCCCCTCCTCTAATTATATAAGAGAATTACTACCTATGGTTTCTTTATATAAACCCTTTATCCAATCCTTTACTTCCCCTCTCAAGTGTGTGATAAAGTTTATGTATGGGATGTCTCTCCATAACCAATAGTGGTTGTTCAAGTGTGGAGCTGATTCCAAACAAATATTGGATAAAAAAAGGTATAAAAGAGGATTTATATTATAAAAACCATGTAATGGTTCAAGTTATGTTCCTATATGAAAGTGAATTAGATTATTATTATTTAGATAAAATAACCATTAATAAAGGATTATGATCATACCACTTTTATAATTTTATTATTGTCATGTTTCATGGTTTATTTCATTAGGGACTATTTATCTTGATCACATAAATTAATTGATTAATAAGAAAACAATATTGAATTACAATAAATTTGATTATAAAAAAAATTCTTGTAATCATGTTTATCCCAATAAGAAAAATAAACATAATATTAATAAGTATATAATAAGATAAAAAAAAAGAAAATTAAAACATGTAAGATAAAATTCCTCAATAAATATATTAATCCATTATAGTTATCCACTACTTAAAATATAACCATTGTTAAAATTGAACAACCATCATTATTTAGGAATCATTCAATTATCATGGATTTTTAGTAGTATTTTTGGGTAATCCTAATATAGTTCACATAAAGGGATGACTACCCAATAAGGACCTAGTGTATCTATTTAGAAATCATTGGGAAAATACATATAAGAAACTTAAATATTTGGGAGACTAGTTGACAGATCAAAGAACTATAATTTAATGTTGATGTCAAGTTATACCTATATAAAAACCATCAAATAACTTTTTATTCCCATGTCCAGGATAATAGAAGTGGGATATCGAAACATTCCACTAGAATATCCATACAGTAGGATATTCCTAAATCCATTATTTGGGATATTGGATTTTAATAAAAGAGTGGGAGTATAGTAAATTATAAATTTATTATGTACTTTTTAAATATACATATTACACTAAAATTATGATATTATTTTTTTTAGAAATGGAATGTCACATGAATATTAGCTTTTCAATATATTTAAAATTAGTGAATGAAAATATCCTTAGTAATGTATAATGTTAGGAGTGGTGGAATCACTTGTGCATTTTATCACCCAAGCATTGAAAATTAAATGTGTTGGATACCCATATTTTGGAGTTACATACACAAGGGGATAGTGATGAAGAAGTATATTTCTATCACAAAAATAGATGATGCATTTGATATTAAATATTTGATATTTTCTTACAAAACCAGTTATTTTTTGAATAAACTGTAGGGAAAATCATGAATCAAATGTACTTGGTCTTTATTGAGATTTATATCAGGATGACCCTAGGAAAAAGAGATATGAAATTCCTAAATAAATATTTAAATGAAATCTTGTAAATGGAAAACCTATTGGTTCTCATGTAGTCAAAATGAGTGGATAAATTGAGTTCTTATACATTTTTTTCTTCAAGATTTTGGAATAATTTTACATCAATCTAGTTCTTTCTTCCGTAACATCATACCTCACTGGTATCAAAATAAAATTTTATATGAACAATTTTGAGAAATAAATATCTATCCATTTTTCATTAATCTTACAAGATTTTATGGAATCTAAGAAAGAAAAAACTATAATCCTTTTAGTGAATAAGAATATATAAAACAAGGAAAAGTTCCCCAAGACATATTATCTATATAATACACAAGAGGATGTGATTTCAAGAAAAATAATTTATAAATTCCATAAATGGAAGAATACATGGATCGTTTTGAAAATGGAAAGCTTGTCAACTGAAAGAAGAGCTTCTCCTAGAATAAAGAGAAAGGCTAACATCATGTGCTTTCCTTATGAATTAACAGCATTACATGTTTCATAATTTATGTGCATCCATGTTATATTTATTGATTGTACAAGACTTATACTTTCATATCACACCATGTATTATAGTTTATATTAGAGTGGATAATATAAAGACCATGTGGGTGGTTTGTATAGGAATATGTTTTTTCCAATAAGTATTCATGTGTACTTTCTAAATATTAAATAAAATTAATTTTTTTTAAATTATTGATGATGGGAAATTACCAGACTACTTGGATAGATATTAAGGTAAATTCAGTTAAATAAATTATAATTTAATAGGAATGATTTTAGGTGTACGATATTAATTAAGTAATTAAATATATTGAATTATAGTTATATTAAAATTTTATATTCATTTCATGTGTCTAGATGATCATTAGATTAGACCCAAACTATGTATAATAATGGTTTCGTTAATTCGTTATGATTTAATTAAATGATGTTATATGCATCATCCTCTCCTCTAACTATATAAGAGAATTACTACCTATGGATTCTTTATATAAACCCTTTACCCAATGCTTTGGTTCCCCTCATAAGTGTGTGATAAAGCATCTGTATTGGATGTAGCTCCATGATGAATGTTGGTGGTGCATGTTTGGTGATGATGCCAAACCAATCTTGGATATAAAAAGGTAGAAAAGAAGAATTACGTTATGTAAGCCATGTTATAGTTCATGGTATGTTTATCTAGGGAAGAGGGTTAGATTATCTTTATTTAGATAAAATAACTATCAATAAAGGCTTATAATCATACCACTTTTACAATTTTATTATTTTCAAGTTGCATGGTTAATTTCATTAGGGATTATTTTTCGTGATCATGTAAATTAATTGAATAATAAGAATTCAATATGGAATTTCAACAAATTTGATTATAAATAAATTTAACATAATCATTTTTATTCACCTAAGTAAAATAAACATAATATTAACATGTACGTAGTAAGATAAAAGGGAAAATTTATACATAAATGATAAACTTCCTCAATAAATATATTAATCCATTATATTTATCCACTACTTAAGTTAAAATATAATCATTATTAAAAGTGAACATCTAGCCTTAGTCAGGCAATGTTCAATTATCAAGGGATTTTAGTATGATTTTTGGGTAATCATTATATAGTCCACATGAAGGGTTCACTACCCAAGAAGGACAAGTGTAACTATTTTGAAAACACTGAGAAAATACATATATGATATATTAGGATTGGGGAGACCAATCGACAGATCAAGGAGTTATAATCTAATATTGATGGAAAGTTACACATAAAAACTCCTTGAAATAACTTTTCAATACCACGTATAGGATAAGAGATGTGTAATATGGAAACCTTCAACTAAAATATACATGCAATATGATATTCTTAAATTGATGGTTTGGGATATTGGATTTTACTAAAAGTGTGTGATAATAGTAAATTTTAAATTTTTTATGTACTTTTGAAATATGCATAATGAACTAAAATTATGATCTTATTTTTTAGAAATGGAATGTCGCATGAATAATAAAGTTTCACTTTGTATAAAATTAGATAATGAAAATATCCTCCATAATGTATAATTTTTGGAATGGTGGAATCAATTGTGCATTTTATTACAAAAACAAAAAAAAATTATATGTGTTGGAAACCCTAGTTCATGAGTTTCTAGCTCAAGGGGATAATGACGATGAAGTATATTTCTATCAAAAAAATTAGATGATGCATTTAATATTCGATGTTTGATATTTTCTTTCATAATTGGTGATATTTAGATGAATTTTAGGGAAAATCAAGCAACCACCATAATGGATCTTCATTGAGATTTATATCAGGATGAGCCTAGGAAAAAGATAATTGAAATTCGAAAATAAATATTAAAATGAAATCTTGGTAAGGGAAAAACTATTGGGCCTCATGTAATCAAAATTAGGGGATACATTGAGTTCTTATACATTTTCTTCTTCATGATTTTGTAAGAATTTCACATCAATATAGTTCTTTCTTCGTTAACATCATACCTCACCGGTTTCAACATAAATGTTTAAATGAAAAATTCTGAGAAATATATATCTAAACATCTTACATTAATTTTTCATCATATTTTTGAATCCATGAAATAAAAGCATATAATACTTATAGTGAATAAGAATATATAAAACAAGGAAAAGTTCCCAAGCCTTATTATCTATATAATACACATGAGGACATTATTTCAAGAAAAATAATTTATAAAGGCCATAAAAGGAAGAATACATGGCTCGTTTTGAAAATGAAAAGCTTTCCAACTGAAAGAAGAGATTCTCCTTGTATAAAAATCAAGGGAGGAACATCATGTCCATTCATTATGAATTAATAGCATTACATGTTGCATAATTTATGTTTATCCATCTGTTATGTATTGATTGTACAAGACTTATAATTTCATATCACACCATGTATGGTAGTTTCTATTAGAGTGGATAGTATAATGACAATGTTGGGTAGTTTGGATATGAATATGTTATTTCTAATAAATTTTTATGTGTACTTTATAAATAATAAATAAAAATAATTTGTTCAATTTTTTTTAAAATGATTGATAATGGGAATTTCCCAGACTACTCGGATAGATATAATGATAAATTAAGTTAAATAAATTATAAATTAACAAGTCTAATTTGAGTTGTTTTATATTAAATAAATAAATAATTTAATTTAATTATATTTATATTAAAATTTTAAATTCATTTCATGTGTCTATATGATCATTATATTAGACCCAAACTTTGTTTGATAATGGTTTCGTTAATTAATTATTATTTAATTAAATGGTGGCATGTGAATCATCTCCTCCTCTAATTAAATAATAGAAATACTACATATGGTTTCTTTATATAAACCCTTTAACCAATGCTTTGGTTCCCATTAAAAATGTGTGATAAATATTATGTATTGGATGTATCTCCAAGACAAATGGAGTTGGATCAAGTGCGGAGTTGATGCGAAACCAATATTGGATATACAAAGGTAGAAAAGAGGAATTATGTTATGTAATCCATGTTATTGTTCAAGGTATATTCCTTTAGGGTAGAGGGTTAGATTATCAATCATTGGAAAAAATATCCATTAATAAAGAATTATGATCATACCACTTTTATTATTTTATTATTGTCAAGTTTAATTGTTAATTTTATTTGGGATTATTTTTCTTGATCACATAAATTAATGGAATAATAAGAATACAATATTGAGTTATAATAAATTTTATTATAAATAAATTTCACCTAATCATCTTTATTCACATAAGTAAAATAAACTTAATATTAACAACTTTTTAATAAGATAAAAGCTAAAATTTACACATAAATGATAAAATTCCTCAATAAATATATTGATCCATTATAGTTATCCACCACTTATGTTAAAATATAATCATTTTTAAAAGTTAACAACCATCCTTAGTTAGGCAGTATTCAATTTTCAAAGAATTTTAGAACAATTTTTGGGTAAGATTAATATAGTTCACATGACGGGATGACTACCCAGGAAGGACATAGTGCAACAATTTTGAAAACATTGAAAAAATGCATATATGATATTTCATGATTATAAAGACCAGTCGACAGATTATGGAACAACAATGTAATGTTGATGGCATGTTACACCTATAAAAATACCTTCAAATAACTTTTTAGTCCCATGTCTAGGCTAAGAGAAGTGAACTATGGAAACGTTCCAGTAGAATATCCATGCAATACAATATTCCTAAATTTATAGTTTGGGATATTTGATTTTACTAAAAGAGTGGGTGAATAATAAATTTTACTTTTATTACGTACTTTTGAAATATGCATAATGCACTAAAATTATGATCTTATTATATTTAGAAATGGAATGTTTCATGAATACTACATTTTCTTCATGTTTAAAATTAGATAATGAAAATATCTTTAATAATGTAGAATTATAGGATTTGTATAATCAAATGTTCATTTTATTACACAAACAATAAAAGTTATATGTGATGTAAACCCCAGTTCATGAGTTACTTACTCAAGGGGATAATGATGAAGAAGTATATTTCTATCACAAAAAATAGATGATGTATTTTATATTAAATTTTTGATAATTTCTTATGTAACCGGTGATATTTAAATGAATAGTGGGGAAAATCATGCATCCACCATAATGGGTGTTCATTGAGATTTATATCAGCATGTGTCCTGGAAATGATATATGAAATTACTAAATAAATATTAAAATGAAATCTAGGAAATGGAAAATGTACTGGGCCTCATGTAGTCAAAATGAGTGGTTACATTTAGTTATTATACTTTGTTTATTCAAGATTTTGGATGAATTACACATAACTCTTGTTGTTTCTTCACTAACATCATGCCTCACTAGTTTTAGAATAAATTCTTATATAAAATTTTTTGAGTAATATATATTTAAACATCTTACATTATTTTCAATGATTTTTGGAATTCAAGAAATAAAAACATATAATCCTTATAGTGAATAAGAATATAGAAAATAAGGAAATGTTTCCCAAGACTTATTCTCTATATAATATACTAGAGGACCTAATATCATGAAAAATAATTTATAAAGGAAATAAAAGGAAGAATACATGGATCATTTTGAATATGGAATCCTGCCAACTGAAAGAAGAGCTTCTCCAGAATAAAAAACAATGGTAAACTTCAAGGGAATTATTTATGAAGTTAAATCTTTCTATATGTAAACAGTAAATAATTGATACACCATATAGTGCTCACATCTATTTCCAAATACATGAATATAATAGATTCAAAAATATTACAAGAGGAGATTTGGATCTTTGAGAAGCTAATGGATCATGACTTTCAACGTGTGTATAGGAGACTACCACCTTCTACTGCCAACCTACATGATTTTAGTTTTAAATAACTATTTTTTTCTTTCTGTTTTTACTATTAACATAAAATAAGTTTCTTATCTTGAAATGGATGGATTTATTTTCTAATATAGAAATTAATAATTACACTTCTACAATAATTAAATTTTTTATGGTATGGAAGAACTAAATAATTTTTTTATGTATAAAATTTAAAAAAACACATTTAAAATTGATTATTAAATGTGCTCACATGAAAAATTCCACACCATTTTGTGTAATCACAATCCTTGACATGTAAATGAGAATAAATTGACAAAGTATTATCATGATTTTTATTTTGACTACTTTGATCAAAAATAACATTAAAAATGTCATGCTTATTTATACAGAAAGATGATCGAACGACCATTTGGTGGAAAATGTGATGAAACTATAGATGTTCTAGATTTTGTAGAAATAGGTGTGTGTAGACCATTTACTATTAAAATAGATATTTAATATTCATAAAACAATACTTTTACTAATATATTGAGAATATATGGTCATTTAAATTTGATTTGGATCATGTTAAAATCTTTTCAGATATTTAAATAATTTAATAATAACGTAAATAATCAACATGGTAAAAGGACAATGAATTTTAAATCTGATTGACATGTTGAAAATATTGACCAAGATTTCAATAAAATTATATGGGATTTTGGACATATATAATAATTTATTTCCCCATATACACCAAAGTGCAATGGTGTCGATAAAAGGATGAACCATATAATACTTAACATGGAATGGTTGATGAGGATTCATGCATATCCTCTATTATCCATTTGGGGATCTGAATTACACACAATAGTATATACATTAAACCATGTTCCAACTAAAATGGTAATTTTTTGTTTTACTATATTGGAATGAATGTTGTCTTATCAAATAGTTATGCATATTGTTCCAAAACATTTCCAAAGGACAACTCTTGAAAAAAACGAGCACATTGGGGAATTAAGTGGACCTTTATTGAAATCCAAATGTATACATATGTAGATTACATATACAAACCCTATGATAAGATTGAAATTGTGGAAATAAAATCCAAATTTCTTGAGAGGGAGCACATCCGGGTGCTGGATAGTGGGAGAATGATTAACCTTATTGAAATTGATGCTCAAGGTACATATGAGTTGGTGAAATAACACATTTCATATGTCCTTGTTTAAGATGTTTTCCCTCAAAGAAAAATACTATATAGAATCACTAGAGATGTTAGAGAACTAAAAATGTATGGTTTTCTAGTTGTCAAGGATGGTGACTTGTTATTGGTTGAAAATAATGATCTTATTACCCATATGGATGTATTTATGATCTTATAATCTACAAGATAATAGAAATCCATGAATTCTAAGATGTATTCCATGAATCATAACCAATTAATGTTTCTTATCGATCCATTGGGTGAGGTGAATCCCCTAGGGTTTAAATAGGAATTCAAGAGGAAATTCTTCATGCAAGGTAATTAGAGTACCTACAAAGAAAAATTAGTGGCTAAAGGGTTCAAACTACTTCCATACATATAATATAATGAATCCTTTTTCCAATAATGATCACATTATTCTAGGTATAACAATTTTTAATCGCTATTATATATGGATTATGAATTTAATAAGGGATTCCCATAATAAGTGTATTTCGGAAGAAGTCTATATGAAAAAATTACAATTTTTTGTGACTCTAGGTGATGCTAAAATTATTTTCATGTTGTAAAGATCCATTTATGGACTAATTCTAGTATACAGGTCATGGTACACTATGTTCGTTATAGATATATAATTATTAGGTTTCAGTAAGAATAAATTTCCGACATGTGTTTACTAGATGTTTTGTGGTAGTGTGTTTGTTATCCTAGTAAAATATTTCAATGAAATATTACATATTGGAAATGATATACCATTTATACATTCAGTTGTAGTATCACAAAATATGTTCTTATATTTGAATAAATTATGATATGTAGCCTATATATATGGTATCATGATAATTTATGATAGATACAAGATGTCTAGTTTACTATAAAAAGTAATATATATTGACCAAATAAAATAAAAATTTACTACAAAACATTCCAATACTGGATTGGTTCTAGTGCCACATTATAGATATCATTCTAAGAAATATTTTCCTTAAACATATCTTGAAATAGATATAATTAGTAAGAATACATAGTCTATGGTGATATAATCAATCATGTAATCCATGTAAATTTAATTGATATATACTTCATATGCCTTGGGAATTGAGTGATGAAATAAAACATATCCTTTTAAACTACATTGGTCTACAATTAATGACATCCTTAACTATCTAAGGTGAACAAAGGCTTTGTTACATGTATATGGTAAAGAATAAGAGATAGTGATTTGGGGTTATAATTATCAATTCTATTAAATGAATCATAATAATGTAAATTTTTAGTCAGTACATATCATCAATCTCAATGGAGAAATTATGAGTTATAAGAACACAATGAAGCCAGTTGTGGTTGATTCTATATTGGAGTCTAAGTAAATTGTGGGTTGTGACACAACCAACATAGTTATTTTTATTTGAAACTTCATTCAATATCTTAATTTGGGGCCTATAAATAAATACCACATTACATAGTGATGTTAATATATTTACATGGTGGTTTTGGAAAATGATCCAAGATCATACAAATAGAAAAATAACATACTCTCGATGTATCACCACATGAGGTATTTTTCTGAATAGTAATATTTTTTTATAAGAGTTTCAATAGAGGAGAACATGGTCAACCCCTTAAAATACTTTTATCTCAATGGAAGAATGAATATGAATTGATATATTGAAATCATATGTTTGTGAGTAGTTGGCTCTAGTGGAAGTGGGAGTCTTTTAGAGATGGTTCCCTAAAAAATTATTCTACATACTTTATGAATACCTATATTCATGGGTTTATATATTTATAAAATATTTATCACTTCATGATTATTATTCTACCTGACATCAAATAAAATAATTCCCAAAGGTTACTTATTGCACTAAAAGGTCATATTAGTTCCTTGTTATGATGAGAAGCAGAGGTTCCATGAAAATAATATTAAATATATGGTCTATAAAGGGATGATATCATTTAATGAGACATAAATGATACATGATATTAGTGTTGGAGACTCATTGGAATTTGAGTCACTATGTTTGAGTTTACACCCTTCGTAATTTCAAAAGTTGGAGATTATGAGAATATGGATCACCGATAAAAAATCATTATTCTATATTTAAATGGATGTTCATATCTATAGATGTATGCAATTATCCTTAATCTTTATTATTATTAATCCATATCTTGTGTCACCTACTTGGATGTATTAATGAAAACTGTGATGACATTTTTCTCGGTGACCTAAGATATATTGGGAAAGTCATGAGAGATATTTCATTAATGAACAATAAATGAAAGGATTTATCCTTACCCAATTTATTGGAAAATAATATCTCATGCACATTGATGGGATTGAAAATAACTAATTATGTTCATTTCTAATTAATATTATTTGAAAATATATTTCTATAAAGTAAAATAAATAGTAATTGATCCCATAAGTTGATGATGCATGCATGAAACCTATTTAATTAGATATATATAATGATATTATATTAAGAAATGTAGAATCATATGAGGTTGTATGTCATTGCACTATTTTCATCATTCTATATCATGGACATGATGTTTCTCTAAATTCCAACAATGGACTTTAGGAAGCTCTTACAACTTCTTCTATAAATGGTTACTAGAGGATAAAAAACTAAGTGTACCTAGAATCTTAGTTAATCTATATTTTGAATATAAAAATATTGAAAAAATATTATTCATGTTGTGTCGGTTCATTATTATCTAGGTGTTTGTTGGTGTCCATGATTTAATCACAAATTATGAAGAAAAAAATATATGATTTGAATAATAATGAATATTTATTCATAATATGTATTGAATATAATATTAATTATATTTATCGATGAATAACATAATTATATTTATTTATTATATAAAATATCCTTATTCTATGGTTAATACATGTCTAAGAGAATGAATGGACCGAGATTAATTATTCAGTTGGAAATGATGTTTGAAATATCATTTAAATGATTATTTATTTATTTATTTAATTTTTTTGTTTTCATGTAATTTTAATATAAAGAAAATAATATTTTTATATTATTCCTTGCCATGTGGTTCTATAATGAATAAGTAATTTTGTAAGGTACTATAGGAAATATCAATAATAATGAATCCTTATCAATCCATGATTATATTAATTTCTAGGGTCAGTAGATTTTTTTTAAAAACCCAGAAATAATCATCGAAATAATTTGATCAATAACATGAGAATCGAACCTCCTCCACCCTCACAGTACTTCCAAATAACATAAATAATATATTTTATATTAGAAGATTATTGATGTCAAAAAATAGTGAACAAGGAAAATGAACAGAATCAACTGTATGAGTATTCAACAATTATGACATACATGTACTAGTATTCAGGTAGTCCTCAACCCATATTTTGATCATGTATTGGAAATGACATGTTGAAGGATCAATTGGGTTAATTTTTTATATTTTCATATGTTTTATGTGTTATGAATGGTCGTTGCATGTTTTATCCAAATCATGCACCCACTTAGTGAAACCTGTATAGCCCTAGATAGTGAGGGCTTTCACTGTTGGTACATGGATTATAAAACCATTAACCATGCTATTAGAAACCACACACCATAGATTTTTCATCCATGTGGGGCACAAATTTGGGGTGTAAACGTTTTCTAACTGTGCGGCCCTACACATCTAACCATGTATTCTATACGTTATTATTCTTAAAATTTATAAGAAATTTCCTAAACCCCCATTTAAACACATACAAATCCTAACTCATCCAAAATAATTTTACTAGGTTTTATAGGCTGTTATGAACCTATTTGGATCCCCTAAATACATTACTTGGAAGATAAAATTGTGGTGGATCTCATATGATCCCTCTATAGTAAGGAAATCTACTTTCATGTTTCCTCTTCTTCCCCCTCTTTCTATCAACCTTAGATAGTGTTAGGTCTTCTTGTTTTTGATGGAACTAAACACCATTAAATTGAATATTTATTCATGGTTTGGTTTCTTGATCTACATTCCCCGCATTCTTTGATGGAAAATATGATTGTTTTTGTTGGCCATTGTGATTATTGTGATTAATGGTTGGGGGTTCCATATGATATTCTCTATGTAATTAAAACATGATTTTTTAAATTTATTTTGTGGGATTTATTAAAACAAAAATTGATAAAAATTGGAATTATGATTAAAATTTACATGGAATTTTGGGAATACCACTCAATTCCAATGGAATTGGAATTTGGGGTTTTTTTAAATTGGTGTAATTTTTGAAATGATATGAGAATTTATTAAAGAAAATGAATTAAATAAAATTGATTAAAACCTATTGTTGGTTTTTAATTTAAAATGAGTGAAATTATGAAAACCCCGTGTTTTGTTTTTGAAATGAAATTGGAATATTGGAATTAAAAATGTGAAATTGAATTGTAAATGATGATTTTATTTCAAATGGGATGATTTTACCATTGTAGATTGATTGATTGAGCACATACGAGTAGGGTTGTTAGTGGGTTATTTGGGAAAATCTTGTCAGATGATGATTCCTTTATAATTTATTGACAATGAAAACTATAAAAAATGAGTTTGGTGCATCTTATCTTACTGGGTATGTTAATGAGTCTTATTTTTTCGGATTTAGAGGGACATGTGTACAATTAGATATTGTGACCATCTATATGATGATTGTTAGGATCCTATTACTAGAAACTATTATACCATAATTTAGATAACCATAGTGATTATTTTGAATATCATCATGTATATATTAAATTGATTATGAAATTGATTTATTAATGGTAGTTTATTAATAAAAATTTTTGTATATGAATTTTTTATTTGAGAAATTTTTTAATTTTTTTATACCATTTTAAAATGAAAGCATGATTTGTTATAAATATAAAAATGTATCTCCATGCCATTTTTTATTTATATTTAAAGAATGATTTGGTTTATTATTGTGGATTATTTTTATAGAACACTTGGTGAGACCCTATTGGGGTTTTTTTCTTACACCAAATATTTTAATTCTGGAAATTTTAGATTTTATTTTTCCAGTTATAGGAAAAGGGAAAGCCCCACATAGTGGTGGTATATTTTCATTGCATTTTAGTCAGGGAGTGATGGTCCCTTTGAAATGTTTGAGTTTTATCTGGCTGTTTTTTGAGTACTTGGATGATTTTTTCCATTGGGGATTAGATATACCTATTATATTTTTGGTACATTCTACCTTTAGAGTGGTGAGAATACTAACTATTAATCTATTTTTTCCACTATTTTGTGGAAAATTAATTCATTATGTGATCTTTTATGATGTTAGGTACTAAAAACCAACCCATGGGGAGAGAGAATTCCTTTTGGGAAATATTAGTGTTGGTTCAGGTATCAAGAAATCAATTTATTTGGGATAATTCCTGATATTTTGATAATAAAGGGAGGTTGAAACTTCTTTTGTTGATGTGATTATGTTGATGGAGTATCTTCTCAGGACATAATAGGTAGTTATAAGTGAATTCCTAGCCAACTCTCTTCATAATGATCCTTATGTCACCATGGGTTATTTGGGAATGTTTTCTAGAATAATAATTGATCTATTTATAGTCATTTACTAGTTTTATTTGGATAGCTTTTGATTCAAATCTTGTTATCCTTTTTGATGAGATTAATTCCCCATTTCTTTTTTTGAGTCGTTGATCTGAGTAATATTCTGTTATCTTTAATATTTTCTTGTCATATTGTAACAAATCATGCCTCCGAGAAGTAAATTTAGTATTATATAAGAGTAAGATTTTTCTGAACCACAATGACAAGATTATCTAGTAGAACTGAATATATTTTTGATTATTTATCATGTTTTACATGCTCTGGGGATGGTAGTTTCACCCATCAACATTCAGGTTCCTTGTGTGCAAACTAAAATTGCTTAATCTTAGAATCATGATCCATAGTTACTTCTCTAAATTCCACCAGAGTTACAAGGATCTAATGATAAACAATTGGATGAGGATTTGTTGAAAATAATTGAGATTATATATGATTTCATTGAAACACTAGATTCGATTTAGGTGAAATATGACAACTTCAATGTTGAGGGACCTAGAAAGCGATGGTGGGACTTGGGGTGAAGTTGAAAATGAATGAGACATTAGAGAGGAAGGATAGTAATTTTTTTCACTGATTAGTTCTATCCATAGTCTATGGTACATGCTAAGACTAATGAGTTTTCAAACTCAATAATAATAATAAAACTATGGAACAATATTCAATGTAATTCTCCATGATTATACAGTATTCCCTTGAGATGTTGTCAAATGTGAAGATGAAGAATCAACAGTTAGATATGGGTCTTGGATATGATATTATTTCTTTGGTTTTCATTTAAAATCTATATTCTTATAATAATGTGTGGGATATGGATTTTATGATTGAGCATGACCTTTATGGTATGTCTAGGATGGAAGTAGATCCTTTTTTCTCTCATTTGTAGTTCATTGAGTTCCATTAATAGAAAGAAAAATATTGACGATTCTCATGGTGGTTCTTGAAATCAGGGTTCTTCTAGACCTCTAGAAGTTCCTGGTAGAGGATCTTTGACTTTCATCAAGTGTGTAAGGATACAGAATTAGAAAAATTATTTCCCAAAAGAAATAATGATCTAAAAATCCTATAGACATATTGTAATTCTGAAAGAGTTATGTTATATCTTTTCTACACAACATAGTAGAGTGGGAATATCATAACCAAAAATTACAATGGGGAAATTAGATGATTTATGATCTAAGGGTTTCTAACCACATGAAACCACAATAGTAATTCGTAATAAAGGGTAACATTCTCTAGAGTGGTCTAATAGAGGTCTAGTTACTCTTAATGATATAATCATATATCTTCATCTTTAATGACTGCTTTATTTGATACTGGGGAATCTCCGTTATTTATATAAAATCTTATTATGAACATTCTAAATATTTATATAAATCTTTTTTTCATATATGATGGATATTATGAAACCCCTTAGAACAATAAGTGAGCATGGACTTTGTGTTACTACTTTTATTTTCCCTTTATAAGAGATTGAACTCATTTGAGGTTTTTTGGTTCTCAACCTAGAACCTCTTAATGTCATTTTCATGATGGATTAGCTCATTGATAAGTCCCAAATTGACTGTTATCCTCATCAAGTCACCTTTATAGCACCCGATGGGATGTTCTCTATATATTATAGAGAACAAGACCTAAGGTTGAGTAGAGATGAACGGTCTTATTGGGATTTGGGGAAAGTAATATCAGTATTTACTTTTGACATGAAGTTAGGATCTTTTATTGCTTATATCTATCTAGTTTTCATTGATCTTACCAGTGTGTTTCAATATAATTTATTTGGTTTTACACTAGTATGATAGGTATTTTTTCTATTATTTTATTTCTTAGTACACTATTAGTTTTTATTACTTCATACTACATGGAACGAGATGATATAAATGCGTTGAAGATATATTTAGTTGATTCATTAGAGAATGGATTTATACTCCCGAGTGTGTCACCTTAAGGGGAACCAGTTCTCCTAACTAAGAGAATGGACGGGTCACTTACCATTTCTATTTATTACCTGAAACACGATTGAGTTAAGTTAAAGTACATGTAATTGTTCCAATGGTTTGAAGATCTATTTGACCAAATCAAATGAAATAAGTGTTTATCATAGATTGATCTTTGATCTGGTTATCAACAGTCAGGAATAAAAGCATCTTACATTCATAATACCGAATTTTGGAGTAGATATTTCATTTTGATTATCCTTACACGCCATTTTGTTTAAACAATACTTTTATAGTCTTTATGGATTTGATGAATAGGATCATCCATGGGTATCATGATATGTCCATGGTGGTCTTTGTGGATTCCATCCTAGATTACTCTTTGTTTGAAGACTATTATGTGTGTCATCTGAGTGCAGTTTAAATTTTATGAAAAATCACTAACAATATCCCTACATATCAAAATGGAATTTCTAGAGTTAGGAAGGGATGTTCTTGGTAAATTTGGTCTCTGAACATTGAATTTCATTTGATCTTAAGAAGCTGAAAGCTATTATTACATTGGAGAAACTGTGAAATTTTTTCTCGATTCATAACATCTTGCTTAATATAGGGTATTAGTTCTAGGATATTAATGACCTCTCAAAGTAAGCTTCTCCAATCACCACTCTCACTTGGAAGGGAGTGATGTTTTCATTTAATGATTAATTCCATATTTATATTATTGATCTCAAACTTATTCTAAAATCTCTACCAGTGTTGACTCTCCAGAGGATGAGTTGGGCTATGTGGTCTTTCATGGCACATGAATTTTAGTGTTGGGATATCTTATTATGAAAGGTGATCACATTGTATCCAATAGAATGAAAAATATTATGAAACATGAGAAGAATTATTATACCCATCATCTAGAACCTGTAGCCATGATTCATGGACATAAAATTTGGTAGTACTGCCTTTTCAATGAATAGTTTACCAATTATTCAAACCACAAGAGAAAGAGTTATATCTTCTCTCTAAAATATTTTAATCTCCACTAGAGAAACTAGATGGAGTTCCAACTATCTTTTAAAAATTTAATTTCATATACCCTGGGTTTGGGGAATGTCATTGCTAATGATTTATGTAGGAAACATCGACCGGATCCCTGAATGATTCATATGAAGAGTGTAATTGGATTGATATTTTTTCACATTTTCATATTAGAGTTTAGGAAATTGGGGATGAGATCATATTTTGATTTGTTTAGTTGGCCTCCACACTTTTTGATATGATTCTTTAAGAGAATAAACTTAATAAAGAATTATGTAGATTTAAAAACTCGCTTAATGGTGGGGATAAAATCACCGAGCAGTCTATCTCCACAATGGGTACTCTAATTTTTGGGAATAGTTTCATTTTTTACAGTATTCATGTGGAAATTTTTGATAGGGGATTTCAATAACTCTCAATGGGTAGTCAGCTAGGGTATGAAAAAGATTTCTATGACATTCAAGGATGTTTTTTCTATCTATGAATGAGATGATTCATTGCTAATTTTGTTTACCACTACAGTACTTTCTAATAAGTCAAGTCCAATCACAAGAGACCATTGTGGTTTTTCAGCCACTTCCAATTCCAACTTGGATGTGGGATTATATTTTTATGTAATTTGTGGTTGGGTATCCATATACCCTTCAAAAGAAAATTTTTACATGGGATGTGATTTTTAGGGTGATGATATTAGATCACTTTATTCCCATTCATGGAACAACCAAATTTTATGAAATAGTAAATCTCTATTTAAATGATATTGGTCAATTGTATAGAGTTTTATCT
Organism: Viscum album; assembly: GCA_963277665.1. NCBI lineage: Eukaryota > Viridiplantae > Streptophyta > Magnoliopsida > Santalales > Viscaceae > Viscum > Viscum album. The sequence continues at coordinate 177,777,217 of OY728159.1, read as the reverse complement.
GCTATATTCTGTGATAGAGTTCCTTGTTTTACTTATCTTATTTTTAGGGGACTCCAAGAGGAACTTTGATCACCTGTTAATTTGATTACATCATTGAATACATAGATAGACTTATAGATCGGGAGAGTTATTTAGATTGTTGAGTATTTTCTAATTTCCTATATCCTTGATTTTAGAAGAGATTGAAAATTCTATTTGAGAGTAGTGGAGTTTTCATATAACAATAGTTATAAGTACATGATAATAATGGATCCTTTAAGACCTTGTATAGAATGCTGTGAAAATATCTATTTTGTTGGCTAGAGGTTAGTGATAAATCCTTGGTTAGACAAATCTATATCCACGAGATGACAAAAAATATTCAATTGATCATCATATGATGTTGAAAGTATGGATCAAGTATAAATTTTATTTTTATCTTCATTTTAGATTGTTGGGGTGTTCAGGTGGTGACAAGGTGTTCATGAAACATTCTCCCCATATAAGTGATTGGAGGCCTGGGAGTAAAGTGAATCCTTCCCCTATTTATTAGGAAACTTTTGATGTTATTGATCATATAGGGAAAGTAAGTTACCATTTAGTAATTCCACCATAGTTGATGTTTATACATAATGTATTCTAGGTATCACAGTTCTAGAATTATCTTTCTGAGTCATCTCATGCCTTGAGCTAGTAGGATCATGATTTGGATCTTGATTTATCTGTGACTAAGCATCAAGTCAGGATAGTTGATTCTGAGACAATGTAACTATATGGGAGGATGATATCGTTGATTCATGCACTATATTATTCTTGTTTCTTATATATACTAAACATGGGAGTGTGATACACTGATTAATGTATAGTGGCTATATCTTTTTGAGATGGAAACTTCTTCAAAATATTTCTTGGGATATGAATCTTCCATGGTAGGGAAGTTTGAACATCATATTTCTTGTATTTATGTTCTTCTCAACAATTATTTCCATCATGATTGGGTGGGGTCTTGTTTAAGGGTTCTTTGGATTAAATTTAGTAATTTTCAAGGGTTTTCTAGGATATTAAATATTACGGAACATGTTTTAAAAATAGTTCACCAAACCAATGCATATCATGCAGCCCTAGATAGTGAGGGTTCATATAGTAGAGAATGATTTGGAAAAATACATGGCTACATAATAGAAATCATTTTCCTTAGACATTGAGTCCAATATGTGTGTATGATTAGGGAACACAATTTTTATATCCATGAAGACCTTCCTTTCTAACCGTGCATGTGGTTTTTTTTTGAAATGTTATAAAAAATTACTGAAATCCTATTTAAATAACTACTTAAACATAAAGAGACCAATTTTTTTATCATAGGTTTTAGAGTCTCTCATAAACCTTTTGTGGATCCTCTAAAACCATTAATTTATGGATCAAGCATGGTAAATATAATTCAATCCCTCTTTATCAAGTCAATATTATATCATAATTCTCCTCTAACGCTTCCTTTCAATCATACATTGAGAGTGTTAGAGAATCATGTTGTTGATGGAGCTAAACTCTTTTTAATTGAATCCTTGTTTTAGGTTTGGTTTCTTCAAATATGTTTCTATCATTCTTCATTGGAAAAACCAGTTATGTGTGGTCTGGGTTGTGATTTCCATGATTAAAGGTAGACGGTTCCATTAGAGTTCCTCTATGTAATTAATCTAGGATTTTATTAATTTGATTTAAATATCATTCAATATATTTATGAAAATCTCATTCGAGATAAATTGTAATTGCGATTGAATTTGAAAATAATTTTAGGGTCACCACCAATTGCATTCAAAATGGAATTTGAGGTTTATTTTGAAGTATATTGAATTTGTTAATTTGTTAGAGAATTGATTTTATAAAATAGATTAATTTTAATTTATTGAAATCTATTATTCGTTTTGAATTAAGATGGCATGAAATGGAGAAAAACCGATGTTTTGGTTTTCAATTTGGATTTTCATATTGGAACTGAAACTGTGAAATTGAATTTTGAATGATTATTTGATATATAATGAGTTGATTTTCCCATTATTGAATGATTAATAGAGAACATGATAACTTGGGTAGGTAGAGAGTTATTTGGGGAAAAGAACACTAGGACAATGATTCTCTATCAACGGATTGAGGATGAAAAAACACTACCAAAAACCTATTTAAGTATATATTATCCCTAATGGGATGTTGGTGATTCTAATTTATCTTGATCCTGAAGGATTTGTGTACACATAAATACTGTGATCACTAATATAAGTATTGTGAGGATCCTTTAACCAGAAACAATCAAACCAGAGGGAAAATGACCAAGGTGCTTCTTGTGATTATCTTGACGTATAAACTCCATCAATTTGAAGAAAAAAAAATTCATTATATATTAATTATGTAAACCATTTTTTATAAAATGTTTATTTTATCATTTATTGAAGTTTTATCCATAATTTTGAAAATAAATCATGATTTTTAAAAAATATTCAATTGTTTTTCAATGCACAATTTTATTCAAATTGAATGTATGATTTTGTTTTTGATTATGGAATATTTATTTTAGAACACATGGTGATCCCCAACTAGGATTTTTATCTCACACCCTTCCATTTCCTTTAGTAGTTTGTAGATTTTATTCATCCGGGTATGGGAAAATGGAATGAACCACTTAGAGGATATGGGTGTTCTTGATCCATTAGGCTTAAGATGATGATCCCTTTAAGATATTTAAGATTCATCTTTCTAGTTTTAGATTTATCATATGACGTACTACATTGGGTTTTGATATGTATATTTTTTTCTGGTACATTCTCCCATTGGAGTGTTAAGAATTATGATTTATAAAAAAATTATTCTATTTGTTGGAAAACTAATTCCCACTATGATATTTTCTGATTAAATGTTATAATCACTAATGTATAGGGATTGGTATTACCCGTTGGTCTATATTAATGTCGACTTAGGTATCAGGGTACTATGGTATCCTAGATGGTTATAAAAGATAATTATATGATGATATTTTGAGATTTTAGATCACATTTGGATAATCTCTTAAGGTATTTTACCATTGAATCCTATGATTGTATAACTGTATAGTGAATAGGTTAATCATGTTGTAGTTAGTTCCCTAGATCCAACTTTTTTTACATTATGATAAACTATATTCTTTTTTTTTTTGAATATTAATAAATTTTTTATCACATCATGATGGTTTTAATTCATAACACAAACTGTGTAAATGTCCAAACAATAAATGTTTCACTGAAATCTCATAGTGATTCCTCTATATGATGAGAACCTCAAAAGTAAGACATATGTATTCATAAATATAGGTTCTTACATAGGATTAAATCATTTGAGGGGAAAAATGATATAGGCTATAAATGTTTGAGACTAATAGGACAATGAGGCACCCTATCATAGTTTATGCCCTTGGTAATCGCTAGTGTAGGAATTTATGAGAACGATGACTGCAAGTTGGAAATCCATATTTATGTGTCCTTGGATGATCCTATATTTAGACATGTATATTGAACATTAGACATTAGTATTATTTTTAATAAATTCTATGAGTTCCATAACATTATGTATTGATGATAATCATGAGGAAATATCTTAATTGTGAAGTTGGATATGTTTGGTGCATCCCATATAATACTTCATTAGTGGATAATGAAATAAATGATTAATCATTTATATTCTTTAATTAAAAAAGATATTTCTTTTCCTTTTATGGAAATGATATAGCCAAAATAAATATATATCCATGGTGTTCTATGGGGAAGTTCAATTACAAAAAACACAAATAAAGAGACATTGACTATATTTGTTGATGAAACCGTCATGAAACCTACCTGATTAGATATACCACAATAAAGGTATTATAATACATGGTTAGCATCAGAATACGGTTGTATGTTGTTGCAACATTTGAATCATTCTCAATGGGTGCCTTGGTATGTTTCTAGATGTTGACCATAGAATTTGGGATTCGTCTCCTAATGCCACTGAGAAAGAGACCAATAGGGAAAAAAACTAAGTATATCAAGAACATCAGTTTAATAATATTATTATTATTTATTATTTAACAATTTGAATAAATATTATTTACATATGTGGTTTAATATTTATTCATATATGCATGATTAGATATATTTTACGCCAATTATTTTAAAAAATATTTTTTGACAAGATATAATAAAAATTATTTATTTTCTATTTTGGGAATATAATATTTATGTATATATTGGAATAATGTAGTGATATATATTTATTAAATAAATGGTCATTATTCATGGTCAAATAGATATAGTGGTAGAATAGAGGATTGAGTCTATATGTCTGATGAGAATAAATTTATTTTTATATTATTTAAATAAAAAATTATTTAATTTAATTCACTTGTGTTGATTATGTCAAGAAATAATAATAATAATAATATTATTATTATTATTATTATTATAGACATGGAGTTATATTAGGATTAAAGAATTGTAAAGAGGCCTGTGAAATTATTAATTTCTAACCCTAGCAGTATATAAACCCAATTATATTATTTTCCATACCATGGAAATTAATTCTGTTACACTCAATGATATCCAGACAGAATCCTATTGAATACCTAAAGAGATTATTCTCAAAGAACTCTCTCGTTAATTTAATGTGATCCTTATCCACCACCACTCTCAAGTCTAAAGAGTTCAAGGATAAACCATCTGAAAAAATATTATCAAGGTGATCAAAGATGACTAAAGTATTCATTATAATCTACCACACTAGCACATAATGATTTCTACAACGAAGTTCAAGGCTTAATAGAGAATATTTGTATTACTGATAGAGGTAATATACTCATAAAACCTACAATTAAATGGGTGTACATCATAGATACAATTTTAAATCCATCGATGAATACAAGTTAATTGAAAATTGATTAAACTAATAAAAAATAATATGTTATGATATTTCTATTTAGGTTCAATGTTCTCCATATTCAATATTCTATAATTTATTTTTGTTGATCTTTTCATTTATCAACATGTAAATAAGGGATTAATCCTCAATTACAAAAAAAATATGAGTTCGGTATTCTTTATCTACTTCTTCCTCTGTGCCTGTAACCATCAAATCACATCATTAAATAAGAAATAAATACTGGAAAATATACTTCGTAAACTATATATAAATTAATTGTAAATTATATGTAATGATCCTCCCATTTATTTTCCAATTCCTTAAAAATAATTAATTTTGAAATTATTTTTTTGTTTGTGATATTACTCATCATGCGTAGCTCATATTATTCAATAATTATGATAAAAGTAAGAATATTATATTGACATAAGGTTTTTCCACTACACTCAGAACCTTCACTATGTGCTGATGGAGGATTTTAGTCCTACACTGAATCCCTCCCCATATATTGTTCCTATAGACTTAGTGTCCCTTCATTATATAGATAGTCTGTCTGTTACAGAAAGAATTGGTTTCTTATGAACATGGACGTAAATAAAGTCATGAACATAAACCAACATCATCCTCCATTCCTCAAGTGAATAAGACTAGACATATTGAATTTATAGGGTCTAACAAGCATAGTGTTAAACTATATGTAAAAATATGAGAGTGAATAAAATTATTTCTGATGTGGTAGCCCATGTCAATTTCCACCATGAAACTGATATAAATTTTCAAAATTCTACATAACATAAGGGGATATTCAACCCATTACTTATTTTTTGAGAAAGGTTACTCCAAAATGGAGTGTGAACTATGAAATAAACTTGAACCTAATTAATTCATTTTCAAAAAAAAATCCTTAGATATACCAGATTTTCTTTATACAAAAATTAATATAAATAATATATTTATCAAATAAAAAGTGTCAAAGTTAAAAAATAAAGATAGTAGAATGAAAGATATCACATTATACTGATAACCACCACTAAATTGGTGTTTGATATAAAATCATATGGTGTGATATTTTTATGATAGAATAGTTTTTAACGCCATTTTAGTGTCAGTTTGGTGGTGTTTTAAGATGGGTGTATTTTGTGTTAGATATTGCGTTTGGGAAATTATATTACCATTTATAGACCAAGCTATGGATATAACTAGTGCTGCAAAAAAATTTATGGACCTGCCTATTGAATCTCCTATTACCCAACCTTATGTAATATGTCTTGGGATCCTTCCAATGGTTATGAATCATGTTAAGTATAATTTTGATAATTCATGATCATTTATGTATGATATAGTTCATTATGCACAAAGAAAGGATAACACCTATTTTAGGGATGAAATAGATGATATGGAGATTTTTGAAGGACAATACACTGACATAAATTACATAATTACTAATTGGGAGAGTTGATGATCCCAATCCTGAAAATACCATTAAAACTGGGAATGAACAAATCTCACTTTGTTTAATCACTATGTATAGATATGAAACTACTAGAAGGAGTGATTATTATACCCAGTCGGGTGAGAAAATATAATTGTATAACCAATTATAAAATATAATATGCAGAGGTCTGGGAAGATGAATTTATTTATGTTAGTTTAATGTTGGAGGTTGAGCTAGATTCCAACTCCTAAAAAGTGGTTAATTGTCCGGATATAGAATTATAGAGCTTTCTCTCTCCTATGGCAATATCAGATATTCCTACTGAGATACTAGAGGAGTGTGACGCTAATATTTAATATTTAAATTAAATTTTATGTAACACCTTGAGAACATAATATATTATTTCCTTTAAATATGTCAATGTTCTCGATAGGTTTCTCTACATAAAAAACTGTAATTAAAAAAAACCACAATATATTTAGAAAAATATGAATATTTATCTATGACCATTAAAACATTAAAATTAAATTAAATGGGATGAATAAGATTAAATATATTGTGAAATATTTTTTTTTTTAAATTAAGGTTACTTTTCATACGAATGAAATTCAATAGTTTACCTAAAAATGACTAACAAGATCATTTATTTTTATAAATTTAAATTTTCAAAAGAAACATTTATATGAAATGAATTCCTACTTAGAGAAAAATATGATTAATTTTAATATATTATATTTGATATTAATAATTTTTATCCTAAATTTTGTTGGTAAATGATATGAAATATGAATAATAAAAACTAATATTTAAAAATGTTATTTTTCTAATAAATAATTATTCCATTATATTTTATTATTTTATCAAAAACATTATTTTAAAATTTTTATATTATAATTTGGAAATATGAACAAAATTGGTAGATTCAGAATAAAAATATTATATTAAGATGAAATTTGGGTTTTTTTCCATCCAGAATGATTTTTAGTCGAAAAATACAATTTCTGCATTTCCAAAGAGTGATTTATTTAATATCAATTCAAGACATATAAAACTTGATTTTTTTATAATAAGAATAAATATATCATGTGAATATATAATTTTAATTAATATGCCTCACACATAAATGTTATGCATAAAAACACACTTTTTCTAGAATACAATCTTTATACATTTTGTGAACTAATATTTAAATTAACTATTGAAAACCATATTAATTTCATTTCATATAAAATTTTAGAGATTTAAAATATTAATTTTCAAATTGGTTAAAAATTTCATTATTAAGTTATTAATTAATATTTATTATTAATGGTATTAATTAGTTATAAAGGTAAAAGTAAATTTGGTTAAAAGAAAAAAATTTAAAAGAAAATGGCTCAATAAACTAAAATGTTTCTCCCAAATGGGTGTTTGAGTTTATATTTGGCCCATAATTACTTTAACCTCAAATTTCTTCAAAAATTTTCCCATTGAACCTTCAATAGTAACTTTACTAAACGACACTTTTATTCACTTATATGAAAAACTGGAACTTCCACCACTTAATGAATTACCTTAAATTCAAAATTATCATTTTAAATAATCAACATTTATTATACAAGAACACTATTAAACATCCAATATCCTTTTTACTATAAGTAATCATAATGTATTTATTTCAAAGGTTAATTCATAGCCAAAATTCAAGTTCGAAAAGTATGTATCGTCTTTTTATTTGCCTTTACATATTAATTTTTACTATCAGAACCATCATTGAGCTTATGAATATAAAAAAATAAGTATAATTAGAATAATTAAAATTCAATATATTAATTGAAATAAATTATTCTTCCCATTCAATCAACTAAAAAACCAAAACATCAATTTTGTGTATGTACGAACTACCTCCTTTATAAAGTAATGTTTTTTTTCGTAACCACATCACATGAATGATATCAAGAATGTATTTTATGAATAATTATTTTTTAATATAGAAAATAAAATTATAAAATAATAATTTTTCATATACCATTATTCAATCCATTTATTGAGATATGAGTTCATTAATCATGTGTGTGTGGATTGCCGACTCCACGAAAATGAATTTTATTTTCCACCATAACCAATCATTTATGGTTCCTATAATAGATTTAAAAAAGATATATTATGTTTATGTAATGTTTAAGATACATTATATATCACATTATTATTATCTAAATACATTCCCTCATTTATTAAATCATTTTAACACATTACTATATTGGTTTACCTAATTTGTTATGTAAATGATGACATAAAATTTTGTCACAAATGATAATGGGATTGAATATAATGATAATATATTGTGATAATGGTATATTTAATATTATTTAATGGTTTTAGAATGGTATTGTTTATATTTAATATATTCATTAATATATCACCTTTATATTGTTAAACACGATGAAAACTAGTTCATTTTTAATTATAATTTAATAAGAAGTATTTAGGAAATTTATCTAAAGAAAATTGGAACTATGTAATTTTTAAAAAAAGCGTAATTACATATTGAATGATCTAAGAATGAAACTCTTGAAACCGATTAGTGATAATTAATCCTACCTTCATGATGTTCATATGAAATAAACAGTTGAAATAGATGTACTAAGGCGAATCATTTTCTTTTCGGTAAATTAATTTTTACTCATGTGTTACCCCAATCACAGGAGTTTTTGGTAACTAAATTTTCTTTTATTGTGTTATGATCATACTACTGAACTTCATTCATATTGGTTGAGTAAATGCTTCAATTTCATTATAATATTTGGTTTTCTAAATTTTTTTTAACTTTTTTCAACAGAAAACCTTTTTTAGATTTTTAATGCTTTGAAAGGTGAGATTATTATAAGGTATTTTGATAACTCAAATCTTGTTTCCTTGAATTATAATGTTTTATATTGAAATTTTCTATTCCATTCATAGGATCTCCAATCATAATAATTTATTTTATCTTAATTTAACTTCTTTTTTATAGAAAATAAATTTTGATACAAATCATATTTTATTTACTCTCTTTATAATGATAATTTTGAAGATAGGTAATTTTCAAGACATTAAATAGGGTTTTCATTTCACTTTAATATGTTTTTTATTCCTCTCCTCATTTTTTTGAAATAAACATTATGTATTTCTGTGGTCCTAATAATATATATTGTTTTACAAACAATTTTTTTGGATTTGAAAGTGTTTTTGGTTCACCTTTGGAAAACTTATTTTGGATGTGACCCAAAATATCATCTTTTAAATTTATCTTAAATGAATTTCTAAATATTCTTTTAGGATTTCACTTCTATTTAAAAATCAATTTTCAAAATAATTTACCATAATAGGGTTTGTTTTTCAATATATATACATCAATATATTTATATTTATATTTTGGGTTAATAGAATCATGTATCCAAAAAATTGAATTCATGATTCCTTATAGGGCGTTGTCATTTAATCGTTATTTCTGGTATGTTTTTTCATCTATGTCAACATCATTATATGAATACTTTGTTAAACATTGGTTATGATCTATTTAAACAATCCAAATTATTTCTATGGATGGATTATGGTCATGTTATTTGGAAACAAATGTATCCATACACTCATTCCTATATACAGTATGAACATCACATTTTATATAGATCAAATAGGATGTTTTCCACTGAGAAAGAATTTCTTTCTATAGACATGAGTAAAAAATATATATTTTTTTGTTTTTATTCATATATAAATTATTATTCTCATGTTAATTATGTTTTTTAACCGTTCACCTTCTCCCTCTAGAAGGGTTACGATCATGTTAACGAAATTTTTGATATGGGGAAAAGTATCAGTGTTCTATATACTATTATTTATATATGGATGATATATAGAAAATAGTATATATATTATTTGACTACAAATAAAATTTATTTGGATGGTTAACGATCATATAATACATTATATTGGAATTAAGAAAATTAATAATATTCTCTATGATATTTGAATGATGATGCATGTTATTATTTTTTGACATTCTATATTGTTTATTATACATATAAATATTTTTTTATTCAGTGAGAGGATTATTAAGAAATGGTATGAAATATATTCTTGAATTAATCAAAAATGTATTGGAATTTAATATGTGATGGTTGTGACTAACATTATATCTCCCCTCGATGCATCGACTAGTATTATAAAATAAAATAGATTATAGTTTTGGGTATACCTATCCACGTATCAATACAGTGTCTTTGAATATGGCTGTGAATGAATTTTCATGACATATGGTAATATAAATTCCATTATATTGAGATCTATATTATTGATATACAGGTTTTCATGTATTAACATTGATATATAATGATTTTAGTTTCCGATGATTATGGAATTATTGGGAATATTTTTTCTTACTATATTATGAATAACTTACTTGTGTTTTTGACATCCTTAGTTTAATGATTCCATGATTTTAATGTTTGATCTCACTCATTTATTATCGTTTGATTCCCTATGATATGATGTGAATTAGTACACATGATATTTCTATAAGGATAACTTGTGTGGAAGAATATTTGGGATATGATGAAGACTCTTTATGGGTTATTTAGGTTCTTATATAATGAAAAAAGTATATTTCAGAAAAATAATGTGACCCACTCTGGGTTAAATGTATTCCAATTTTTTAGTTTTATTTATCTATAATGAGTTTTTATAGGCTTTAAAGAGTTAGTGATTGAAAATTTAAACATTTTGATAAAACATGTCAAGTGTATAGTCTGCATATGGTTAGTGGCCAGCTTATGGTAAACAAGTGGAATGGATCTGTATGTTCTGAAGGAAATTTTCATTAGATGGGAATGTTTTTTTCTAGACATGTGAGTCAAAATAAAACACATGTAGGTGAATGCTATTTTTTGATTATTCCCCACAACTTGATAAAATATTTTCAAACTGTGTGTCAATTCCATTGTATGTGCATACTAAGTTTTTAGGGGTAGTAGCTTCTACACAATTGAAATATAGTTTTTTATCCATGTGGCCTAACTGTGTGGCCAGTATGGTTTTTAAAAAACGGGAAATTACCCCAATACAATCGGTCATTTCTAGGATTTATCTTCTCTCAACCTCTCATAAGATCAACCTGACCCATCCCTAGTGTAGTAGGGGGTTATCTCTTTGGATCTTTGGATGTATCCATTATTATTAGTTGATCTCTACATGGAATGTTTTGATTTGCAACAGTTCTATCATCATATTCATATATCTTCCATTGATCTCTTTTTACCTTACTATTTTGGAACCTAATTGTATATTATTGGTATTGTAGTGGGTTTTTATGAGGAATTGAAGTTTTTTCTTAAGTATCTTTGCTTTTGAATATCTAATCTCATCAATTCCAATCTCCATTTTTGACATGACTAGGTTTTATCTATCCATGAGGTCAGTGTCTCTATAAAATGGTTTTATCTCATGATATAATTTATTTTCTTTTAAATTCACTAATTTTAGTTAAAAAAATTCATTTATTTTAAACTAATTATGGATATTTAATGAATTTTCATCTTCGGTGTTATGAAAAATAGTTCTCTTAAAGGCGGTTTCTATAAAAATAGATTTATTCACATGGTGTGTTCAATGAAATTCTAAAAAGATGATTTTTAATATAAATTTGATTTTCAAAGCACGATATTGGTGATGATTAAATTATTTTTTTTCAATTATATAATGTATTGTTAAAACATAGCTCATGGTAAAATTTTGGGAATCATGGGTAAGGACATATACAAACCTTAATCTATGTGGAACCACAAGGGGTTATGAATATTATATCGATAGACTATCAAATGACTTGATTTGGTTTGAATTCACATTACGAATGGATTGGTGTTCCTTTTTCATTTACTTTATGTGTTCTCATAGAGTGAATCAAATTTTAGTTTTGTTCTCTTAGTTTCATTTATGTAACTTGTTTTATGTACTCACTTGGTTATCTTCTAATTTTTGAATATTTTTGAATATTTTGCAAGATATTGTCATTAATATTCATTTACATATTAATCTGGATTCTAATATTAAAAATTTTCATGAAAAAATGATAATTTAAGAGAAATGTTTTCAAATAAAAAGATTTATAAAACATTTTTTTGTTTTTAAATATACAACTAATAGTTTCATGGTGAACAAAATATATATATAGTTTGTGAGTAACATGATAATATTTAGTGACAACACCCTAGTTTTTCATTTTTTGTTTGTAGAATTATATTTTTAGGATACACGTGAAGTGATTGGAATCATTTCATACTAATACCTCTCCTTAATGAAAATAACATAGTAGATGATTGGGATAGTTGTGATAGCTAGTAACATAGTGATTTGGTTTTACCTTGGTCTTATTCTAGTTTTGGTTTATCCTTTTTCTTATTTGATATGTAACACTGTTTTTATATTTTATTCCATGTTGTTCCATGATATTTTTTTAACTATTTATAAATGAGACATATTGTTTAATTTTTTAGGATGAAATTGTTCACCATTTTTGATACTCAGGTATTTTTCACTAGCCCATGGTTATCATGAAAACACTTTGGCCTAGTTTTGGGCCGTCTTGGGTGATGTGTCAGATTGACCCATGTTGGTTTATAAGAAATTGTATCGAATACATTACCCAACCAGAAGTGTGATGGAACTACCTTGGTTTATTATATAGTCTGGTAAACTAGAGCTATGATTTTTTGGGCCCCAACGATTGAATTAAGAGTAGGTTCTTGATCACTACATTTGATGATTCCACTTGAGTTATGATGAGATATATGTATTTATGTACTCTATTTTTTAAATTCTGGGAGAATACATAAATAGGAATCATGTGGTGAGGTGAAATTTTATGACTATTAACCCATTTAGGATTCAAACAGTATATTTTGGAAATTTTAAGGTGTTTTTTTACACTCAGAACATGTCCACAAAATGTTTAGTTTAGTTGGGTGTAACTCCACATCCTTTTAATTTTTAGATTATAACCCATGATACTTTGATTAATTAAGTAGATCTCATTGATGATAAAATAATCATGTTTATTTCTAGAATATGTGGATACTATAAATTAGTTTTATGGGAAGATATGGTGATCAATTGTTTGGGAATGTAGAAAATTTTTATTTTATGTCTAAAAAATGGATTTCATAAAATTAATTTTTGTTTAAAAGTTGAATAATTAATGATTTACTATGAAATTATGATAGGTTTCAAACTCATTTAATTATAAATACTGTTTAATCAAGAATACATAAGAAAATTTGAATCCAAATTAGTTAATGTTCTACATGTATCAATTTTACACCCAAGATTCATGTGTTTAATTTGTTTTTATTGTTTTAAAAAATTATTTGTTTTATAAAATTTTAAAAAAAAGAAGGGGATTTGGTTTTACGGGAAATTTTTTTTAACTAATATGCTAGAAAATAATATATTCTTAATTGGGAAATGGTAAATCAAATTTGGATTTGGATTCTTATGATAAACCATTTATTATAACATGGATGGTTTAAAAATAATGTTGGGTGCTTGAGTGGTGGTTTCTATTATAGATTATAAAATATGGATAATATAATTCAAGATAAAAATGATTGTTGATTAAGGGTTTAGAATGGAAGGTAGGGGGTTTAATCTTATGATTGAAGAGTTATGAAATGATCCTATGTTGAATCATTATTGTGTAATTAAATAGGGTTACTTCTAAAATGGGTTGTTTGTATACCTCCTTTTCAAATGGTGTTTAGAGGTTCTCAAAATGATTTTCTTGAAAAAGGTTCCTTCTCTTTAAGTAGGTTTTTTTAAACATTCCTAAAAATGTTTACATTGTTGATTAGTATTTTTGGCCTGACCCATTATTATGTGTAGGGGTTACCTAATAATATTTAAAGATCATGTTTAGACGATGTTCTCATTCTATTTGTATTTAGTAAGTCACCTATATAGGTTATGAATTTATGTGACATGATTTCCCCTAATATAGTATGGTCCTTTAATATTTAGTCTTTCTCAGGGTCTGAGAGAAGTTCTAAGTGTTATCTTCTCCTTTTATGTTCATTATATCCCATCTAAATAACCATACATGTTTGATTGGGTATATGGGTAATTAAGGACCAATGTTCCTAATTTCATAGTATTTGTTAGGAAGAGTGTAATATTGGTTGATTTATAAGATCATGGTGTTGATATTTCCAGGTTATCTCTATATAGGTTTAGGGTTTTATTTGTTCATGTTTTCCTTGTTTATGTAGGATCTTTGATATATTATTTGGATTTATTTTCTAAGAGTGGTAAACATTATGAGTTTATTGGGTCCTTGTTTCTTTATTTCACTGTATTAGTCTTGTTTCTAGGGATATCATTGTACCAAAATCTATTCTAGGGAATTTGTAATTATGCTATGAACCTGGTGGTCAGTGGGTGCTTGCACAGGTTACTTGGTTTGACTGAGTGAACAAGAGGGATACAGAAATTTATTAGAGATATAAATGTTGATGGTTTGGATAATAGATATCCGATTAGTTTTATTCTATAAACATAATTTACAATAGATATAGTTTCATGATGCAATACTAGATAAATGAAATTCTTTTTTAGGAATGTATTTTTTTGAACTATCTCTTGGTTTTCAGATATGTGGAGAATCTAGTAGTATATCTTATGCCTTATAAATGATCAATTGTATTGTTTTAGCTGATGATATCATGAATTTTTCATAGGGACAGTTTATTTTTTTTATGAATTATCTATTTTCTTATTAGTGGGTTAAAACATGAGCGATATCATGATGGTTACCATTGTTTAGGGATGAAGATCTTGGATGTTTTCTTTCAGTGTAATGTAAATCCTCAATTTGATTGTTTATTCCCCCTTATATCGAGGCACCTTTTGATTTTCAATCCATTTTGCATTGAATCGCAATAGAGGGGGAATCATGTTAGAAATTCGTAATCCTTAGATCCTTGTGTATGATTATTTGAAAATAGGACACCTTTGAAAGGTTATAAGTGAGGTTAAATTTATCTCTAAAATGATTTATTGTACCCCATGTTATGTCATGAAATTTCTACTTTGAAGCCTTGAAAATGGAGTCAGAATTTTTTTTGATTTTATAAAAATTGTTGATGTCTATATGATTTCATCAATTATTACTTAATTAAAGAAAGTAATCTGAATAGGACCATAATTTTATAGTCATTGCAGATTCTCTCAAAACCTAGTGACATTAACCCCTCTAATAGATGTTTATGATAAATTCATATTATAGAATCTTGAAGTGTAATTTTTCCCATAAGAATATGATACTAAAATATAAATAGAGGATAAGTGATTTATGATCTATAATATCTATAATTTTTAAAACCTCTAAATAGGGGGTGTGGTCTCAAAAAAACATAAACAAGGAAATACCAATACATGATTTGGAGGAATAAAAGATGGAAAGATCATCTGTGATCATGTTTTTTGAATATCTCATGGATGTGAATGGGGATTTATTTCTCTTGTGTGATCATATTCTATGAAAATTTATACTTCATTATGGAATTTTATTCATCTTGAGAAAAAAGTGGATTTTGGTTTCCAATGTTTTAATAAAACATTGCATTGTGGGGGTATTATGATTTTCAAATTTTGCTCTCTGGATGGTGCATGTTTCATAAAATTTAGTCAGTTTTTATAGATTATATATGGTAGGTATTAATATATAGTGAATATAATTTTATTTTGTTTGTGTACATTGGGATCACTAGTATGTATCATGATTTAATAAATCAATGTAAGGGGACCAAGATGAGAAATTTTATTATTGAATTTATGCCATGATACCCTTTCATCTAGAAAAGTAATTATTAAGACCACTGACATACCAATTCAATATGTCCATATCCATTACATTCTGAAGGATTGATATAGAACCCATAGATTATGAAATTAAACTATTTTGGACTAATATTGTAGAAGAATCTATTGTTTTCATAATAATTAATTAGTTCTTGAAATTAGTTCATATCTTTCTTACAAAATAGATAGTAATTTTCCTTGATCATGACCATTTATATGATAGAGGGTATATAAATAAATATATTATACTTGTGGTCACTGTTTACTATAGATACACATTCCCCATATCCCAATTCAATACGGAATTGCTTAATGAAATGGGTTATTGGTTGAAGTCAAACATGACACTCAATATTTTGATAGATTTTTTGAATAGATGAATCATGAAATTTTTTATGATAAAATTTATCTTTTCATTCATTATTTCAGTAGATTTTTTTCTCATTATCTTCCATATATTCTTATTAAGGAGATGTTCTTTGAAGTTTCATATGGGTTTTCTTGTGGATTTCCATGATGTCTGAAAAGGGTAGGTAAATGGTCTCTGGTGTGACTGTATCTTTTCTAGGGGCTATGGAGAAATGTTTTTCATGCTATTTACTTTTTCAATTTTCTGTTTTTGAAGGTGATTATGTTTTCTTCATAGTTTCACCATGTATTTGATATCCTTATTTTTTATCTATGGTAAGTTGGATCTGATGTCTGTTGTCCCTATAATGATCAACAAACTACATGGAAACATTTATTATCGATTGTACTTGTCATATCAAATAAAAATGATTCATGATTTATTTCATGATTCCTACTTGAGAGTCTATTAACCGGTCCCATCCAATGTTTTTTCATAGGATGATATTGATTTGGATCCTAATACCATTTTGGTTAATCAACCGGTGTGGATTATGGATCATTGGGATAAGGTGCTACATGGTAAACTAATTTCTGTAGTCTTTGTATTATGGCAGTGAGGAGAGGATAAATATAAAATGTTGGAGCATGAATGGTTCATGAGATTGAAATGAACCTATCTATTCATAACTCTATAATCATAAACTCTTTCTAGGGATATAAATTTTCCTGGAGGGTAGAATTTTGAAACCCTATGGGTTACATGTTTTTATAATTTTGATTATAGTATATCAATTTTGACATTATAGAGGCTTATGGGTGTCAAGGGTAGAAAATTTAGATATTAAAGGATAACATAAAAGGTGCACAATTTATGAATGGTTGGTGGTTCCATTTTGGTAACCATGCATAATAAATCTGTATGTTCAATATACAATTTTCAATGATTCAGCATGGTTTGACTAACTGTGCGAGTCGCCAATAAAACCATGTGGGTGAATGGGGGGCCTTCCAAATGTTGTGGCATGAATTGATTGGTGATTCTAAAATTGTGTGACTATTACATGGAATACTTCTGCATTAGTTTTCAAGGGGTTGTAGCTGCCACATGGTTAGTGCACAATTTTTCTATCACTACAGCCTCACTATGCGACCCTTGTGAGTTTGATAAAAATTTATAATTACATAAATAAACTTGGTCATTTTAATTTTAATATCATTTTAATCACTTATAATCTTGATGTATTCCCTCTCATGCACTCTATAGGTCTCTCTCATTATATATTTGGAATTTATCCTTCATTCCATGTGGATCTCTTCAAGGAATTTTTCAATTTACTTAAGTTTTCTCCACCTCTTACAAGATCTTATTTGGATATATCATTCACTGTATTCATTTGAACCTTATTTGGATGTGATTTAAGGATCTATTGGGTTTCAAGGGGAATTGATGATGGTTTTTATAGATCTATCATTGTGAGGACCCAATCTCATCAATTCTAATTTTATTATAAATAATTTTTTGGTTTATCTCCATTGATGATATATGATTCTATAAAAAGGTTCTATAACATGATATACATGATATTATTGTAAATTTATTTGGATTGGGTAAATAAATTAATATATTTGAGATTTATGAGGGATATTTTTGGAAATTATATCTTGGGAGTCATTAAAAAAGAGGTTTTATGGGGTGTGGTTTTAAAAAAATAATACACTTCATGTGTTCAATTAAGTGGCTCATATATGGTTTTACTATAAATTTTGTTTTCAAAGAATGGGAGGGGTGATAATTTATTTGTGAAAATGTCCTGTAAAAACGGTGATCATGGATTATATAATGATTTATGAAAACATATCACATGGGAATATTTTTTTTAAACATTATATAAAGGAATATTCAAAGTTTAGTAAGTGTGGCACCGAATGGGGTTTTAATTGTGATATTTATAGAATGTTGTAGGACTCAATACATTTACGATTCTCATTATTCCATTCTTGATGTTAGTTTGAATATCCTAAATTTATTCTCATAGGATAAAGCCTAACTATGCTATATGATCATTAGTTTATTAATGTATCTTGTTTGATATGATCAAATTTTTATCTTCTATGATATGAATGTTTGTCACTATTTCCCTCCATATTTTCATTCATGTTGATTTCTATATTCCTATGGTTATGAATATGAAATATTTTGAATATAATACTAAATGATTCTTTAAGATAAATGATTTCTAATAAAATACCCAATAAAGACTATTTTTTATTAATTCAAGATCCAAAGGTTTAATGGTGACATAAATTATATAGATTCATTTGTGTAATACCACCATGATTTAGTTATGACAACCTAATTTTTCATTTTATTGTTTTTATAGAAGTGTATTTATAAGATAATGGTGAAGGTGAGGCCAAAAATTTTCACAGTAGCATCTCATGCTTAATATCGCCACCATAGTGGGTTGGGATATTGGTGACATATTTTACCATTATGACCTTTTTTGTCTTGTTTTTATTCTTGTTCTGGTTTAGCCTTTTATTATTTTTGGATATGTTTAATAGCTGTGTGTCTTTTCTTCCATGATATACTTTGATTTTGTTTATTTATCTTATTATACATGAGTTATATTATGTTATTATTTAGGGTGAAATAATTCTCTTGGTTTTTTTGTTTGTTTCCATGGTTCTTGTCCCCAGCCTATGGTGATTAAGAACATGCTTGGGCCTTATGGTGGGCTGTCTTAGGTGACATTTTAGGTCGACCCAGGTTGGTTCATTACAAAAAACACGGGATTTTCCCTTCATTATTTTTTCATGATTATCTAACGCTCTAAACCAAAAAAGATACTTGGTATATAATATATTATATAGTCATTTTTGAAATTGTATTAATGTATGGTTATATCTAGAATTTAATAGTTGATATTAATATAATTGTAAATAGAATGTGTTTATGGAACCGAATTTTTTAGTGGGGGTTTGGGGAATCAGTGTAACATCCCAGGTAAATAAAGATTAAAAAATTTCATATTTATTAATATTTACAAATTAAATATTAATTTTACTTTAAAGGGTTTTCTATGTTCGATAGCCTACCCGATACGCAACAAAGAGTTTCTTTGAAATCTTACATTGCACACTAGTAATAAAATAATATTATTTTAAATGGTAGTTAACATGTAGCCTTTGTATTGGAAGGAATGAATATAAATAACTAAAATATTATTATATATGTTTTTTAAATGTTTTTATATTTATCCAATAAATGATAAAGGATTAAAATAAGAAAAGAATTCAATTTTAGGCATATATACTCTAATTTTCACTAAAAGGTCGAACTATTGCCTTTTGATAGAGAACCCTCATTAAATATAGTTTTGGTCACTCTTATACATTCTATTGGACCAAATAAAACTCTTCTTTATAATCGGGACATCAAAATTTACTTTTTGTAAATTTTTGGTATTTTTCCGATAAAGTTCATTTTTTTAATGAATAGTGAAAAATGTTGTATTTTAATTCAAAACCTCTTTTTAATATAATTGGTTTATATGATTAGATTATATTTTTAATTGGTTTTAAAATGAAATAAGAATATATTTTTACCATTTAATCCAATATTGGTTGTTGGAATTAATTTCACTTTGAAATTGGACTTAAACTGGTGTTAATCTTTTGATAATATTGTTTCTTAAAAACACACTATTTATTTTGACAATGGGAATTAATTATTAAATTAATTAATGAAACTTATATGTTTTGAATTTTTTAAAATGGACATCATTTTTGAATTTGGAATATCAAATATAGCTTAGGGTGAAGTTTTGGTATTTTTCTGAAAAACCATAATTTTTTATGAATAGTGAAACCACAAGTTGTAGTTACAAAAACTGATTTTTCGTTTAAATGGAACTTTACCACTTCTATGATTTGAATTTCAAAAATAAAATATAAATTATTTTCATTAATAAGTAAAATGTGGTTTAATGGGATTAAAATAATTTTTTGGTGAATAGTAACTTTTATGTTTTTAATCGCGATTAAAGGTAATTAGTGTGGTTTAAGGCAAAAATGATATTATAATAAAATGAAAATATATAGACTCTTTTCCTAACCCTATTGGATGAGTCATGACTGACCAAGAAAACCCATGGGTCAATTTTTGGGACCCCATGGAGCCACTTGGGTAAGTTAATGACATTAATGCCTTTTATTTAAAGTAAAAGTAAAAATGACACAAACATGTATTGTTTTACTAAAACAATTTTTACATGGGGTTATACAAGTTAGATTTTTAACTGTAAATAGTTATTAAAATGATAAAACTATTTCCTACATCATAGTATTTTTTTTATAATTTTTTTACATTAAATAAATTAAATTATTTATGTCATCATGATGATGCAGAGATTACCTCATTATTTAACGATTTAAATAAAATGGAAAGATAATGTGAAATCTAAGACCTAACAATGTCAAAAACCAATTGGATGGGTGGATTTCGAACCCTTATCACCTTATCCTCGAAACACATCAATGTGGGACCATTAAAATCCGAAACTAATTTGAAAATAAAGTAACATTTTATACCTTTCCAAGAGTGCCCCTCCTCTCCTCTTATAAAAGGCCCCCACCTCTACCACCTTTCCCACACCTATCAAGCCTTTGGGTTGGCCAAATCCTACCCATTTTTTCTCTCCACATCCCTCTCTTACTCCTAGAAGCCTCACTTTGTGCATAAGTCTTCCCAAGGAATCCTTTGAGCTCAAATCAAAAAGAGTTACCCGTTTTAAAGGTAATGTCTTCTCTTGTGTTCTTATGTTTTATTTTGCTTTTTTTTCAAAGAGGCAACATGGATTGGTTACCCAATCCATGCCAAAAGAAATTTATTAAATAAAAAGGGTACAAGTAAATCCCGAGGTGTAAAATGCATACACCATCTTAAACATAGAAAAGACCAACAAAGATACGACTTTATAAACAGGGTAAGAATCATCAAAAGATTCCAGAAGAAGATCTGCATAATCATCCCCACCATATCTTCAGCATTCTGGAACTTCAAAATCCATTGCAGGATCAGCGGTTTTCCAAGAAAATATGATTCAATCAGCACATCATCTCAACAAGTTCGTAACCATACAGGTGCAGGGAAAGACCAGCAGAAAAAATCCAAAACAGAACTTGAGCATTCCGGCCAAATCAATCATAAGACAGCACAGATTAAGCAGGTTTTCAACCCATATTAGCTACTTCAAGATGCAGCAGCAAGAATCATCACTTCATGGGAATCCTTCTCAATACTTCAAGGCTAGTTCATAATGGGAGATCTCCATCCAATAAATCAGGTAGGCTGCTTACCAGATTGTAGACCATCATCACCTTGTAGGAGAAAGCAGAAAACCAAAAGACTCTGGATCCAGATAAACTGATAAACTCGGAATACAGTAGTCTAGGCCATAAAAAAACTGAATCCTCATACTGATCATTACTTTGAAAAAAAAACTCTCAATAAATCTTGAAAAAGGGACTGAAATCTCTAAATCAGGGATATTCAAGATAAGAGCAACATCCAGGCCAGCTTCAAGTTGATTTGCTGTTCATCATTGATTTTTTAGTGGAGATGGATCTTTTAATATAAAGATAATTCCTAGTTGAAATCTTACCTTCCTCAAGCTCTTGATGAGAAATCTCCTATTGTCTATCCATATGCTTGATCCATTCTTGAATATCATGTTCATCAAAAAGCGGCGAGAATTAGTACAGAATAGTACTAGAAACTGATACTTGAGGCATTTCCTGAGGATCATTAGCAGGTTCGGATTTGGGAGTCTCGACTTGAGACTTCTCCTAGGATATTTGTACATGCTCAGCTTTAGATATGTTCACTGATCTGGTAACAATGGTACGTTCTATGTTTGAGTAGTCTTTCGGTCTTCTAGTTTTTCTTGGGTGTGGAGTGATGTACCCATCCTCATCAACCATAGGTTTTTTGCCTTTTTTGGCCATATTATTTAAGTAGGATTCTTCCATCTGAACTGACTTGTCAACTTCCTCAACATTGGAATCTAAGGAATCATGATCCTCTTCCTCTGAGTTTTCATTTGGTACAGTGGTATCATTTTTTTCTTGAAGGGGGAGGGAAATCCGAGTTTCGGTCTTCTTAGAATCACTAGAGTGTTGGGTTCCTTAGGTTCAATCTTAGAGGGGGTAATCACATTTTCAATAACTGCATCAGAAAAATCTGAAAGTTGATTTTCAGAATTGTGTATATGATCCAATCTACTTGTGAAAAAATTTTGTTCAACTTGGGAGGTACCATACCTATGACCTTTTTCAACCCAGGTGGGTTTCTTAACCTTATGACAGTCCTGTTTTTTGCTACAGTAGATAGAGGGATGACCAAGTCTGAGACAACTATGGCAATAGTTAGGAAATCTCTCATATAAAAGCTCCTGAGAGAAACCAAGCTTACCACTCTGAATCCAAATATGTGAAGGTAAGTGTTTTGAAACATCCACTTCGACGCAAATTCAAGAAATAGAAGGCCTAGAAAGTGACTTTGTGGTAGAATCTAGTCTCAAAAGATTACCAATGAGATTAGCAATAGGAAACAAATCATTTTGATTAAAGAGGTGCAATGGCAGTTTGGGAAATCCCACCTAGATTGGCACGACTGGGGATTCAATGTGCTGATCAAACTCTGTTTCCCATTTTAAAACATTCATAAAACAGCCACCAAAGAACCAAGATCTACGGACCCATAACCTATAATACTCATCTTCAGTCCAGAATCTAAAGATTATGTGAGAAGAGTTTAGGAGTCATAAATTGAAACTCGAAAATCCCATAGATTCAAGCGCAGAACGAAGGTATTTTAGAGAAGGCTTGCGATTCATGAATTTTCCAACTAGAGTAAAGCGCAAACCTTCTGCAAGAGATTTTACCTCATCTTCTGAGAAGGAAATCGCGTCTTTCCCTCTGTGCCCATAGAACATGGGCGAGATTTTGAGTTCGGGAGCCTCAGCCTTCTGAGGAATATCATCCACGGATCTTCCAGTAACCAAATCTACAAAGGATCTGACTCGAGGATTAGGGTTTTTCGCATTCGTCGGGTTCGAGAGGTGCGGCTCTGCGGACTCCATCCTCCTCCACCTTTTATTTTGCTTCTCCAACCCCTAAACTCTTTTTATTACTTTCTTTTACAACAACTCCAGTATCTTCAATATACTAGTATGTGTTTATGAAAAGTATTTGAGCTACACTTACACACACCTATATCTAATGGTTAAAGAACATACTGTTTCTGTGGATGGCGAATTTCTGCCTCACGAAACGATGATTGCTCAACACTCATATAACACCTTCAATGGTGGCCATTAAGATGTCACTATATTTATATATGATATATAATATGTTTATGTTTTACTTAAGCTTCTTTATTTTTCATTTGTGGCATAACTTTATGGTTTCCATTGTGGGTAAACACAATAATTTCATTTTAGGATTTGCGGACTACCGCCCCCTCAAAGTGATTTGATTCGTTAATGCCATATGTGGGACGTATAAAGGATGGAGTTAAAGTTATTATGTATGATGTTATACTGGAATTATAATATACCCTTATATTATTATTATTTCTTTCCATTAAAGTATGAGATAGAAATGAAAGTAGTGTTCATGCGTACATACAGCTTACCGTCTCCATGAACGGTGCATTTCATTTCTTATCCCCGAATGTAATGTCCTATTATAAGTACATATATATAATGGATATATATGATGTATGTTACATATAAATTATTAATATAAATCTGGAATTAAAATATACATATCTCTCATTTAGTTTTAATTCCATTAATATGACATAGAAATGAAAGTAGCGTTCATATATACGTACGGCTTACCGTCTCCATGATGGGTGCATTTCATTTCTTACCTCTAAATGATTATGTAATATTATAAATGCATGTATATACTGGATATATATGGTATATATGATATCCACATCATGAATATAATTCTTGATATAATGGATATTTTATCACATGAACAACTTGTAATTATAAAGAGTTTATTTTTGACTCAAGTACCAATGATCGACAAAATGACCATTATTAACTTAAATAATTACATAGTGTTCATAACATGGTAATAAGTGATATAAAAGGAATAATGAACTTGAAAAAGGTTCTTAAGAAAGTAGAAATTAACTCAAGTTTATTATTCAGGACGTTAAAGAACGATCGAGTCAAGTCGGACCCGAGGTATGGGACTTCGTCTCAATCTCCTTTCATTGAGACATATTTTGTTTTATACACAAATTTATTTTATACGGTGTATAAACCCCTTTGACTTTTAATTTTATTCAAAAGGAATCTTTTTATACGAAGTGTTTTACGAAACAACAAAAAGGAATGTTTCTTTTAACATACGCGGTGACAACGACCTTTTCCGCCGCCACGAGTATTATTTGGTCTTTGGCTTCCTCAACAAGCCGTAATTTTTTTAAAATGAAATAAATACCATATACTCTTTTATGTATTTTGGTATTGAAAATGGGTTTTTATAATGGATTTGTTATGTCAATATATTTAAGTGATATATTGTGATCAAAGTGTGGAAATGTTTTCTTTCCATTATATTTGTTTTATGCCTTATGGTTTTATAATGGTACTTGGACATTTAATGGGTGGTTATGTGATAAACCATATGACAGGTGGTGCCCTGAATACCAGGATGGGTGGTTATGTTATAACCTCCAATGCATTGGGTATGGAAGTCAGTCGTATGGTTATTCCACTAAGTGATATGTGTGGAAGTCGACCGTATGGTTATTCCATTTAAGTTTGTTTATGTCCCAAGTTACCTTTATATGTTATGTGTTCTTTGTATGGGTTTTATGGTAATATTTTGGTTATAAAAGGGTAATTATTGATATTTTATTCAGTGAAGAGTTTCTACTACTTCTTAAAGGTGAAGAGTATTACCTTGATAAAGTATACATGGTTTACTTGTTGTTTTAAGAAAAACTAATAGTTTTCATTCTTTCTGTTTCCCTTACTGAGCTTTTTATGCTCACCCCATGTTTTTTTGAAATTTTTTTCACAGGAATTAATGTGGAATAGTGTCAAGGATGGGATCGAGGGAAAGTCATGCTATATAAAACATGGGACTAGACATGTTTCTTTTTAAGAGTTTTTATTTTATAGAAACTTAGTAAAAGTTTCTACTTTGTAATCTTTAGAGATGTAATAGTTAAGATATAATTCTCTAAAACTCTAAACCTGAAAAGATCCTCAATGGGAATTATTCATTTAATTCAATGTTAAGTAATTTTTAAGGCTGGGGCCTTATAGTTGGTATCAGAGGTCAGTTTAGAAAACTTTAGGAGTTAGAAAATTGTTAAATTATAAATTAATTTATGGTATGACTGAAAAGATATAGCATTTAAAGATTACCATGTTGCTTCGCCTAAGATATTTCAGTGTTAAGAATGGTTTTTTCTAGAGTAAACATACAAGTATTTTTGGGAAGGCATACTGAGGGAAATGACCTTCCAAATCAGTATACTAAGATGGTCAGAATCAGAATTGAGCAGTTTACTACAGTGATGGCTCAGTTGAATCAGGTGATAAATGGTGGTTGTGTTATTGATGATATTTTGGTGTTTTATAAAAGTAAAGAGGAGCATGAAAGTCATTTTAAGGGTTATCTTGAAAACCTCAAAAGATAAGAAACTGTATGGAAAATTTAGAAAGTGTGAGTTTTGGTTACAACAAATTTCTTTCCTTGGTCACATTGTTTCAAAAAATAGCATAACTATTGATTGTGCTAAAAAAAAGTTGTTGAAGAATGGCCAAGACCCAAAAATGTAACCAAGATCCGTATTTTTCTTGGTCTGGAAGGTTACTACCGAAGGTTTGTTAAAAAAATTTCAAGGTTATCTAGTATAATGACTAAGCTAACTTGGAAGGGTGTTAAGTTTATCTGGACAAAAGAATGTGATGATTGTTTTCAGGAGTTGAAAAGAAGATTGGTGAATGCTCCAGTTTTGGCACTTCTTTCCAGGAATGGTGAGTTTGTTATATATAGTGATGCTTCGTTGAAGGGACTTGGTTGTGTCCTTATGCAGAATGATCAGGTAATTGCATATGCTTCACGTCAATTGAAAACTCATGAGTAAATTACCCTATACATGACTTGGAATTAGCTACTGTTGTTTTTGCTCTAAAAATTTGGAGGCATCATTTTTATGGAGTAAAGTGTGAAATATATACTGATCACAAAATTTTAAAGTATATATTCACTCAAAAAGAATTGAACATGATACAGAGGAGATGGCTGGAATTAATCAATGATTATTATTGTACAATTCAATACCATCCAGGAAAAACAAATAAAGTGGTTGATGCTTTGAGTTGAAAAAGTAGTGCTTCATTCACAATGTTGCGTTTGGAACGTGATCCTTTGGTTTTTTATTTGATGAAATTTGGCATAGAAGTTGTTGGTGCTGGAAGTTCTTCTGTTTTGTTTCAGGTACTAGTGAGATCATCCCTATCAGACAGAATTAAGCAAGCGTAGAAAAAAGACAGTGGGTTACAGAAAAAGGCAGAACTGGTTCAGAAGGGTAAGTTGCCTGAATTTAACATTAATAATGATTTTGTTTTGAGGTTTGGGAAGAGATTATGTGTTCATGGTGATTCACAGTTGAATAATGAGTTTCTATCTGAGGCTCATTGTTCCCCGTTTTCAGTTCATCCTGGCAGTACTGAGGTGTACAGAGATCTGCAGGAGTATTACTGGTGGGATGGAATGAAAAGAGATATTGTTGATTTTACTCTAAGTGTTTGACTTGTCAGTAGGTTAAAGTAGAGCGGCAGTTACCTAAAGGGATGCTTCAGCCTTTACCAGTTCCAGAGTGGAAATGGGAAAATATATCAATGGAGATCATTGTGGGATTGTCGAAGACACCTCGAGGTAATAATGCAATTTGGGTTATTGTTGATCACTTGACTAAATCTGCTCGTTTCCTTCCTATTCGAGATACTTTCTCTCTAGATCAACTTTCTTGATTGTATCTTAAAGAGATAGTCAGGTTGCATGGAGTTCCCCTATCCATTGTATCTGATCGTGATCCCAGGTTTACTTCTAACTTTTGGAAGGTCTTTCAGAAGTCGTTGGGTACTGAATTAAATGTTAGTACAGCTTTTCATCCTCAGTCAGATGGGCAGTTAGAACGAACAATTCAGATTTTGGAGGATATGATACGTGCTTTCTCGATGGACTACCAGGGAAGTTGGGACCAACATCTTTCTTTGGTTTAATTTTCATATAATAACAGTTTTCATTCCAGTATATAGATATCTCCGTTTGAGGCATTATATGGTAAACGGTGTCAAACTCCAGCTTTTTGGGATGAAGTGGGTGAAAGGAAGCTGATGGGACCAGAATTGGTAGAGGAGATGGAAGAAAAAGTTCAGTTGATTAAGAAGCACATGAGAACAGCTCAGAGCAGGCAGAAGATTTATGCAGATAACCGGAGGAAGGATCTATCTTTTGAGGTAGGTGATCAAGTTTTTCTCAAAGTTCCACCATGGAAAAGGGTGATGCGATTTGGTAAGAAAGGAAAGATGAGTCCAAGGTTCATTGAACCATATGAATTTCGGGAGAAAGTTGGATAAGTTGCTTACCGAGTGGCTTTACCTCCGAGTTTATCTCAGTTACAAAATGTTTTTCATGTTTCGAGGATGAGAAAGTATATGCCAGATCCATCTCATGTTTTGAGCCCAGAGGTAGTTCAGTTGGAAGAGAATCTCTCTTATGAAGAACAAACAGTCCAGATTCTTGACCGAAGAGAGCAAGTGTTGCGAAATAAGGTAATTCACCAGGTAAAGGTTTTGTGGAAAAACCATATGGTTTAAGAGGAAACGTGGAAATCTGAAAATGCTGTGAACGATAAATACCCCCACTTATTCTGATAAGTGAATAAAATTTCGAGGACACAATTCCCAAAAGGGGGGAAGGATGTAACATACCAGGTAAATAAAGAATAAAAAAATTTCATATTTATTAATATTTACGAATTAAATATTAATTTTACTTTAAAGGGGTTTCTATGTTCGATAGCGTACCCGATACGCAACAAAGAGTTTCTTTGAAATCTTACGTTGCACACTAGTAATAAAATAATATTATTTTAAATGGTAGTTAACACATAGCCATTGTATTGGAGGGAATGAATATAAATAACTAAAATATGATTATATATGTTTTTTCAAATGTTTTTATATTTATCCAATAAAAGATAAAAGCTTAAAATAAGAAAAGAATTCAATTTTTGGCATATATACTCTAATTTTCACTAAAAGGTCGAACTATCACCTTTTGATGGGGAACCCTCTTTAAATATAGTCTTGTTCATTCTTATACATTATATAAGACCAAATAAAACTCTTCTTTAGAATCGGGATATCAAAATTTACTTTGTGTAAATTTTTGGTATTTTTCCGATAAAGTTCATTTTTTAATGAATAGTGAAAAATGTTGTATTTTAATTCAAAACCTATTTTCAGTATAATTTGTTTATATGATTATATTATATTTTTCATTGGATTTAAAGTGAAATTAGAATATATTTTTACCATTTAATCCAATAGTGGTGGATGGAATTAATTTCACTTTTAAATTGGACTTAAACTATTGTCAATCTTTTGATATATATTGTTTCTTAAAAACACGCTATTTGTTTTGAGAGCGGGAATTAATTATTAAATTAATTAATGAAAATTTTATGTTTTTAATTTCTTAAATAGACATCATTTTTGAATTCGGAATATCAAATATAGCTTAGGGTGAAGTTTTGGTATTTTTCTGAAAAACTTTAATTTTTAATGAATAGTGAAACCACAAAGTGGTAGTTACCAAAACTGATTTTTTGTTTAAATGGAACTTTACCACTTCTGTGATTTGAATTTCAAAAATCCAATATAAATTATTTTCATTTAGAAGTAAAATTTGGTTTAATGGGATTAAAATAATTTTTTGGTGAATAGTAACTTTTAAGTTTTTAATCGCGATTAAAGGTAATTAGTGTGATTTAAGGCAAACATGATATTATAATAAAATGAAAATATCTAGACACTTGTCCTAACCCTATTTGATGAGTCATGGCCGACAAATACAACCCATGGGTCGATTTTAGGGACCCCATGGAGCCACTTGGGTAAGATAATGACATTAATGCCTTTTATTTAAAGTAAAAGTAAAAATGAAACAAAGATGTATTATTTTACTAAAATAAATTTACATGGGGTTATACAAGTCATATTTTTAACTATAAATAGTCATTGTAAAGATAAAAATATTTCCTACATAATAGTATTTTTTTATAATTTTTATACATTAAATAAATGAAATTATTTATGACATCATGATGATGCAGCGATTACCTCATTATTTAACGATTTAAATTAAATGGAAAGATAATGTAAAATCTAAGACCTAAACATGTCAAAAACCTATTGTATGGGTGGATTTAGAACCCTTATCACCTTATCCTCGAAAGATATCAATGTGGGACCATTAAAATCCGAAACTCATTTGAAAATAAAGTAACATTTTATACCTTTCCAAGAGTGCCCCTCCTCTCCTCTTATAAAAGGCCCCCACCTCTAACACCTTACCCACACCTCTCAAGCATTTTTCTTGGCCAACCCCTACCCATTTTGTCTATAAAAATCTCTCTATTACTCCTATAAGCCTCACTTTGGACAGAAGTCTTCCCAAGGAAGCCTTTGAGCTCAAATCAAAAAGAGTTACTCGTTTTAAAGGTAGTGTCTTGTCTTGTGTTCTTATGTTTTATTTTTCTTCTCCAACCCCCTAAACTCTTTTTATTCCTTTATTTTGCAACAAAAAAAGTATCTTAAATATAATAGTATGTTTTTTAAGTGAAGTATTCGAGCTACACTTACACACACCTACATCTAATGGTTAAAGAACATATTGTTTCTGTGGATGGAGAATTTCTGCCTCACGAAATGATGATTGTTCAACACTCATATAACACCTTAAAAGGTGGCCATTAATATGTAACTATATTTATATATGATATATAATATGTTTATGTTTTACTTAAGCTTATGTATTTTTCATTTGTGGCATACCTTTATGGTTTCCATTGTGGGTAAACCCGATAATTTCATTTTAGGAAGTGCGGACTACCGCCCCCTCAAAGTGATTAGATTCGTTAATGCCATATGTGGGACGTATAAAGGATGGAGTTAAAGTTATTATATATGATGTTATAATGGATTTATAATATACCTTTATATCATTATTATTTCTTTCCATTAAAGTATGAGATATAAATGAAAGTAGCATTTATGCGTACGTACGGCTTACCGTCTCCATGAACGGTGCATTTCATTTCTTATCCCCAAATGTAATGTACTATTATAAGTATATATATATAATGGATATATATGATTTATGTTACATCTAAATGATGAATATAATTCTATAATTAAAATATACATATTTCTCATTTAGTTTTAATTCCATTAATATGACATAGAAATGAAAGTAGCGTTCATGCGTACGTACGGCTTACCGTCTCCATGAACGGTGCATTTCATTTCATACCTCTAAATGATTATGTAATATTATAAATGCATGTATATACTTGATATATATGATATATATGATATCTACATAAAGAATATAATTCTTTATATAATGGATATTTTACCACATGAACAACTTGTAATTATAAAGAGTTTATTTTTGACTCAAGTACCAATGATCGACAAAACGCCATTATTAACTTAAATAATTAAATAGTGTTCATAACATGGTAATAAGTGATATAAAAGGAATAATGAACTTGAAAAATGTTCTTAAGCAAGTATAAATTAACTCAATTTTATTATTCAGGACGTTAAAGAATGATCGAGTCAAGTCGGACCCGAGGTATGAGACTTCGTCTCAATCTCCTTTCATTGAGGCATATTTTGTTTTATACACAACATTATTTTATACGGTGTATAAACCCCTTTTACATTTAATTTTATTCAAAAGTAATCTTTTTATATTAATCATTTTACTAAACGACAAAAAGGAATGTTTCTTTTAACGTACGCGGTGACAATGACCTTTTCCGCCGCAACGAGTATTCTTTGGTCTTTGGCTTCCACAACAAGCCTTCATGTTTTTAAAATGAAATAAATACCATATACTATTTTTTGTATTTTGGTATTAAATATGGGTTTTTATAATGGATTTGTTATTTCAATATATTTAAGTGATATATTTAGATCAAAGTGTGGAAATTTTTTCTTTCCATTATATTTCTTTTATACCTTATGATTTTATAATGGTACTTGGACATTTAACGAGTGGTTATGTGATAAACCATATGACGGGTGGTGCTATGAATACCAGGATGGGTGGTTACGTTATAACCTCCAATGAATTGGGTATGGAAGTCAGTCGTATGGCTATTACATTAAGTGATATGTGTGGAAGTCGACCGTATGGTTATTCCATTTAAGTATGTTTATGTCCCAAGTTACCTTTATATGTTATGTGTTCTTTGTATGGGTTTTATGGTAATCGTTTGGTTACAAAAGGGTAAGTATTGATCTTTTATTCAGTGAATAGTTTTTACTACTTCATAAATGTGAAAAGTATTACCTTGATAAAGTATACATGGTTTACTTATTGTTTTGAAAAAACTAACAGTTTTCATTCTTTGTGTTTCCCTTACTGAGCTTTTTATTCTCACCCCAAGTTTTTTTGAAATGTTTTTCAGAGGACTTAATGTGGAATAGTGTCGAGGATGGGATCAAGGTAAATTCATGCTATATAAAACATGGAACTAGACTTGTTTCTTTTTAAGAGTTTTTATTTTATGGAAACTTAGTAGAAGTGTATACTTTGTAATCTTTTGAGATGTAATAGTTAAGATCTAATTCTCTAAAACTCTAAACATGAAAAGATCTTCAATGGGAATTATTCATTTAATTCAATGTTAAGTAATGTTTAATGATGAGGCCTTATAATCAAAGTTGGTATCAATGGAAGGGATTATACATTTTTATAGGTTCATATTACAGAAGTGTTGATAAGTTACAATTGGTCAAAATTTAAAAGGTTTTGATGAACCTTTTATATAGTTATGATTTAGTGCTAATGTAATAATGTAGTTTTCTTTAGGGTTATGATGACATAACTTTTGGGAAAATACTATAAATAAGTTAAGTATCATATTCCATCATGATGTTTTTTATGTCTTGAGAATTTAGTTTTCCTACCAATTACATTCTTATCTAGATAATAGTAATTTGATGCATCAATTTCATAAATACATATAGGGTAAATCAATAAAAAAAATTATCATTGAGTATTGAAATCATATTAACTATGGTTCTTGGTGAATGGGCCTAAGACTACACACCTCATCAAACACTAATGGAGAATATGATTTGGTCTACCAAATTCTCTTCATGAACCATTGGGTGGGATTTTATCCTAATTACATAATTGGATAAGATTATGCTGTATAAGAAAAACTAATTTAAAGAAGAGTGGATTAAAATATAAGAATCAAAGGATTTAATGAAGGTTTAATTAATGAGGAAATATTTTTATTTAGTTTTTATATTCATATATAAATTTTATCTAATTTTATTCATAACCATTTTTTCTTTTTGTTCTTGGTTTAAATATGATCATAAAGATGATACTGAGAATGATATTTATGTAAAATTTACTATATTTTATAACCAAGTAACATGGCATTCATAAATTGTTAAAATTTTTATTTTATGCTTATTATTATGAAAATTTGTGTTTTATAGTCTTACCTATGATAATGAGGATAACGTCTTCATAAAAATTCAATATTTTTTCTCTTATATAATTTAATAAGTTAAGTGAAATTTATTGATTTAATTTTTTAATATTCAAAAATTTATTGAATATTATGAGAAATATATAAGGATTATTCTTAATTAGTATTTCATTAATGGTTTTAAATAACTTAATAAATTGTATCAAAAAGCTTGAAAATTTATTTTATGATAAATTGTATATTTTTTGGGACACCTAATGGAGAAAACATGAGTTATGGATTCATAAATTTTAGTTTTTGTGTATGTTTAATACTGATATAATCAAGGGTTGGATGATCTTGAAAATGTATGTTATGAAGTGTAAATATAACTAGGATTGATAATAATTAATGATATTGTTAGTTAATATTTTTCTACTTTTTTAATTATGGTATACATATACAATTGTGTGACCATATGAACCAGTGGTTAATACAATTTTTAGTTTAATGATAGATTTAATTTTTTTACAGGAATATATTGCTTAAGGAATTTTTATTGATCTGTTGATTCAAGTGGTTTTTGGAAAGGTATACTGTTGAGAATATAGGATTAGGGGTATAAATAATTGTCTATTTTATTATTCCATAGGTTAATGTTTTTTTGAATAATGAAAAGTAGCTTGATATAACCTAATAGATTATAATAGATGTCATATTAGAGGTTATACCCTAAATGATAATTTCTATAATAATACCCTCAACTACATAATTAGGTGAGAAATAATTAATATTATAAGATAAACATTTATTTAAGGGGGTAAGAATGTGACACCCTGATATATGAATATACATTAACATTAAATATTTCATTGTTTTCAAAATCATTCTCCACAAAAAACACAAAACATAAACGAAACTATTATATATTTAGATAAAATATAAATATTTGAGAATTACCATTAAAAAAATCCATTGAATTAGTGGGAAATATTATGATTCTTTTATTTATGTAATTTATAAATAATTAAAATAAATAATACTTTTAATATGAAGAAAAATGAATTATTTGACATTAAATGACAAACAAAATCATTAATTATTTGGAAAATTACCATTTCTAAAATATTTCTTTTTTTATGTGATAACAATTTCTAATTAAAGAAACATCTATCTAATGGTGATAAATTATGTATTATATTAAAAATTAGTTGACACCAATTTAGATGGAAAATGACCTGAAATATGAATAGTTACAATTTATATTTCAAAATGACATTTTCCTATAAAAAGGGTTGTCATTATACTTTTAAATATAATTCAAAAATTGAATTCTTAAAGATTATAATTCTAATTAAAATTTATTGAACTATCTTTCTGATTTTTAATAACAATATTAACTTTAGAATAATTTTTCTATTTTTTTCCAAAAAGATTTATTTTTAGTCAAAAAAAGGTTTTTTGTAGAAATTATAATTTTAATGATTTTATCAATGTATAAGTGTTTTTTATAAATTTAAAAACGTTTTAAGTAATAAAATATATATTTAAGTAACAAAATAAGAAATTTTAATATATTATTTGAGCTAATAAATCATATGTCCAACATTTTTGGAACTAAATTAAAATGTTATATTAATAAAATAATTCTGAATTTTCATTGAATCAAGTATTTTGAAATTTAGATTCAATTTTTTATTAATATGAATTCCTCATAAATTTAATTTAAATTATAATAAAACAAACATTTTATGATAATTTTGAATTTAAATAGTTATTTCTTACATATAAATGTTATTTTTGAAAAACGCATTCGTTTTTCTAAAAACATTTTTTACATATTCTGTTTGCTAATATTAAAATTACCATTTCATAACCATATAAATTATATTTGATAAAAATATTTCCCCATATTAAAATAAATTTTTTTAAATTATTTATAGGGTTCATTGTTAATTTTTTTATGAACCTAAATTACTAATGTTGAAAATTAATTTCCATAGTCAATGTAAATCGCGGTAAAAGTTTAAAAGTTATAAGAGTAATTAGTAACACAATTAATGAGTTATCCAAAATGATAGGATGAGATTATTATAGGCCAAAAATACTGTCACCTTCCTAGTTTAAACATATTTTTCCATTAAAACTTGAATAGTAACCTTATGCTATTGAAAATGAAATGGTTACATCCAAAACACCCCTTCTCTTCACATATAAAAAGCTAACAATGACACCACATCAATACACAAATTATCATCAAATTTATTAATGAAAATAATCCATTATTCTCTCAATATTACCATGTCCTATATAAAAAATACCCAGGTCACTATTATTTAGCACAATACCATCGTTTCAATTGGAAATTCTAATATAAAATTTAAGTCCCCAAACATACTATCCATTTTTTCTTAGTTTTTCTTTATAAAATTTTACTATCATAATTTTATATACCCTTGTGAATATAATTAAAAATATATCATTAGTATAATTAAATATCATTTTATTAATTCAAAATAAATTATTCATTTCATTCCATCCACTATGAAAAACCAAATCATCAATCGTGTATATGTTCATACTATTGCCTCAATGAAGTGGAATTTTTAGTTTTTTAGAACCATCTCTCAACGCTAGTATCAAGGATATATTTTATGAATAAATATATTTCATAATTAAAAATAATAATATTCTTAAAGCATAAATTTACATATAACAACATTCCATCTATTTATAAAGAAAAGAGATAATTAATCATGAATATATGTTGACTACTGCCTCTATGGACAATGAATTTCGTTTTTCATCACCAACCATATTTAGTGGTTCATATAATGGATTTAATTTATTTAATTTGTTTATTAATTTTTAATCATCATTATATATCCCATTATCATTATAAAAAATGCATACCCTTAGTCCTTAAATCATCATGACAGGTTATTGTATGGGTCGACAGACTCCCTATGAAAATGTTACAACATTTTTAGTCATTTATTATTATGGGATGTCATATAATGGTAATATCATGTAATAATTATATATTTATGTTTTTTTAATGGTTCCAAAATTGTGTTTTTTTCAAATTTAATATATTTATTAATACATCACCATTAGAACTTTAAACACATCAAAGACTGGTTCATAATGATATCATTTTTTGTAAGTCATATTTATGTCTTTTGGTCAATGTAATTAGGAAATATGTAATATATAGAAAATAGTTATTATTCTATTTTTAATTATCTATTAATTATAAACATTAAATCACATAGTGAGAACTGATCCATTTATCAAGAAATTTTTAAGAAACAATGATCTAAATGTCCTAACACTAGTACTGAAAATAAACAATAATCTGTTAACGTATTTGTGATATGTATTTATAAAATAATTACCAATAAAGAATTATTTTTATATTAAGGCCATATGATAAGTAATTATGATATTTATATTTCTTATATATGAGGTTAGTGCATGATTGAGTAAGAGGGGACACAAGGTTGATCTTTTCATCTCAAATTCATCTCTTTATGTCGTGATTGGTATTATGCACTAAATTTCCTTTTTTTGGTTTATATATAGCCTATTTGAGATTTTATATCATGAATTATGTTTTAATGATTGTATATTAAGTTAAATTAAAATACCACTCTTTCAATGGGTGTTAGATTCAAATGTCTCTAAAGTCTTAATGGTTTCTAGGGTCTCAATTTTAATTCTTTGAGACAAGTTACATATTTTATAGTATGTTTCCTTAGTATTTTGGACTATTTATTTACTATAACATGAATTTTCTATAATTTATTTTCTGTTAATTCATGGGATATACTAATAAAAATTATATTATTTTCATTATATTTATATTGACTCATGTTTTACCCAAGTAGAAAAGATTTTGAGAAAATCAATTATCAATCATTGAGTTATGATCATTCTCTTTAAATTATTACATATAAGTTAGGTACATTATTACATTTATTTATATCAAGTGGTAAAATTATATTGGTTAAATATTCACCACATAATCCCTTTTTCCATCTATTCCAAACATCATTGAGCATGATTATCTTAGGGATATTGATAACTCAAATATCATTTCCTTGACTTATGTTGTTTCATTCAAAACATTTCCTTTCAATGATTAAATTTTGGGAAACTAATTTTTAATTGGGTGGTAATTTATCTTAATAGATGGACAAAATATATATTCATTAATAAGGTAGTTTTGTAACTTTTTATAATGTGAATTTTGAAAAAGGTATTTTTTAAGACATTAAAAGGGGATTTTCATTTCATTTTCATTTTTTTATATTTTTCTATTAATTATTCCAAGATAAAAATTTCATATTTTCTTGGAAATATTATTAGTGATTATTTTTAAAAAATAAGTAATGGTTTTACTGGAGCATTTAATTACCTTTTGAAAATATCTTTTGTAAGTGACTCATGACATCCACTTTTACATTAACTTTATTTTTTTTAAACACACATTTTATGTTTTCTCATACATATCCCTTTTCATTTTTTTAAAAAATTACCCTAATAGGTTTTGTGTTTCATTATTTATAAACTAATATATATTTAAAAATTGTGGTAATGAACTCATACGTCCAAATAATCCAATTCCTGGTCACTTTATAGGTGGTATCATTCCAGATTTCTTTTCCAAGGGTATTTTTTCATCTATGTCAACATCCTGCAATTTGACAGTTATGAGTACTGTGTAATGTCAAATCGAGGGTGATCTAGACTCAAAGAATGACATATTATATAGATTAATCTCATATTTTACATGATTTAAAAATTATGTCCATTTAATGTTTTTCAATCGAATATTGACAAGAAATACACCACAGACAAAAGGATAAACTTTTCATGTTAAATTTATGATTATTTTAATTTAATCGGAAGAATGATTGCATCATTCTTGATATGTTTCCTTATATTTGATAATGGTCATATAATAACTCTTTTCATTAATCTACCATTTCACTTATAGGATCAAACTGTAGAATACCTCTAGTAATGATCCACACATGCAAATTTGATATCCGGACAACACCATTGAATCACCGAGTGCCAGCATGATTGGTTGATTTACTCGTGTTTTTCATATTAACCACTTAAAATATTATTAGTCTTCAATAAAGTATTCTGAAATTTTCATTATTGATTGCATTTGAGAAGGAGGAAGACAAATCTTCGAGGTAAATCTACTTGGTACAATGACTCTGAATGATAATATCATAGAATGTATAAGAGATCTATTTATTGTCTTAGAGTTACTATTTAAATTTTTATTAATTTTACTAGTTCCATTAATATAATTTTATATTAATGTATGACCCCATTCCATGTATTAAAAAAGTACTATTATTTTTATTCCACATTGTGTTCTATCTAGTGTAATGAAATATATTATCTTGTTGGCTTATAATTTTATTTTAATCACCGTACACAATATTGGTTCACTTTCCCCTCTCAGAAATTACCGAATACCAAATTGAATATTTAATTATATATTTTTTCATAAAATAAATATTCTATTAAAAGTTTAGTGAAAATATATATATTAAATATTAAATAAAAAATTAAGATTACAGATCATCATAATTTAATAATTAAACTAGGAATAAATTTTAATTTTAATTTATGGGATCATTAATCATAAAAAATTCTTCCAGAGTCTTGAAAATAAATTTTTCGATCATCATTAAATTCATGTATGGTTTAATTGAGATCCATGGGAACACATACTATGTGACTCTCCATGATTCTTTCCCATTGAAATTAAAAGGGCTTTCCTAATGCCCAAAATTACAATCGAGTCATGGGTCAAGGCACTAGTGAGAAAGTGGTTAATTTGAAAAAATCAATAATGACATATGATTTCCCACTGTGCAGTTTAATCCATTTGTCTCTATATCTCAACAAGAATGTCCCACACCTATACCATCAACCAATACACATGTTGAATGATTCTGTGACTATGAGAAATAAAATCATCATTACACCATTACTATAGAATCTAATGTGACGGTTATATTTCAGTTAATGGGATGAGAATATGGAAAGGAAAATACTTCCTCAACTTATTCATTAATAACATGTCATTTGTGACACACCCAGCATACCCAAAATCCAATGAACACAGGTCATAATGGTTTTTTTAGTGAATCTAATTTTTTGATTCATTCCATTAATTAATAATAATCTTAAAGTCTAAGGACCATTACACACAGTCATAGACTAGACACTACCACAAATCTAGGAAAGGTAGGTGCCTTCCTTTATCAGCGCTAACAGAAAAGTGCTGATAAAGTGGTAGGTCTTTATCAGTGCTAAAAAAGTGCTCATAAATGTACGCTTTATCAGTGCTAAAAAACCCTGATAATGGTGTACCCTTTATCCTCGCTTTTTTAGCGTTGATAAAGGGTACATTTATCCGCGCTTTTCTTAGCGCTGATAAAGTTTACATTTATCAGCGCTTTTCTTAGCACTAATATGGTTTATTGTATACATTAAATAAAAAACACATGTTATAACTAAATATATATATATATATATAATTAAATAATTATATGATTAATAATAAATATATTTATTAGATTTATTAGATTTATTAGATTTATTAGATTTATTAATTCATTTTATTTATTTGGTTTATTAATTCATTATATTTAATATATATATATTTGTTATATTTTTTTATATTTAATGTATTTGTCTTATTTATGAATATATAATAATTTTTAATATATATGTATAATTAAAATTATTGAATATATATGTGTTTTCCAATAAATTGGGGTTAATGGATATATCCTGTGTATATATGTGCATGAATAATGTTTATTTATATATTATAATTACATATCACATTGATGTGTTATTGATTTATAATTCATTATGTTACCCATATAACATATATGATCTAAAAATGTAGACTTATATTTAAAATTACATAATATTTAAAAAATAAATAAATATATTATTATATTTTCAATGATATATATATAAATATACCTTTCAAATAATTTTATAAGTATAAATAAAGATATATTTATTTAGAGTTATAATTATTAATAAATAAATATAAAATAATATAAAGAAATTATTAAATTTATACATTTATCAGCGCTTTTATTAGCACTGATAAAGTATGTCTTTATCAGTGCTACAATAGAGCTGATAAAGAGGGTATTTATCAGTGCTAAAATGAAAAGTTCTAATAAAGTCACCCTTTATTAGTGCTATAAAAGCGCTGATAAAGACCCTCTTTATCAGTGCATTTTACTAGCACTGATAAAGGTCCACCTGGGATTTATAAAATCTACCGGGTCCTCCTCCTCCTCCCTGCACCCTGTCAGGCATCTGTGGAAGCCCTACTCTGCGCCACTGCCTCCTCTCCGCTGCTGCCTCCTCTCTGCCGTTGTCGCCGCCTCCTGTTCCTCCTCCTCCGCCCCGTCTGCCTCCTCCTCCTCCTCCTCCGGTGCCTAATTCTCCTCCTCCTCCTCCTCCACCGCTGCCTCCTCCTCCTCATCCTCCTCCATCGTGGCCTCCTCCTCCTCCTCCACCGGTTCCTCCTCCTCCTCCTCCTCCTCCTTTGTCTACTCTGCTACCTTCGCTCCCTCTGCTGCCTCAAAGCTTCCTTCACTGCCTCCGTTGCCTCCGCACTGCCTCCGTGCTGCCTCTACACTGCCTCTGTTGCCTCTGTTGCCTCTCCTGTTGATGCCTCATCCTCCTCCTCCACCGGGTCCTCCTCCTTAAGGTGAGTAAAATTGAATTTCCATGAATTAATTATGTTTTCATTTATTTTCAATATTGAGATTAATTATTTTTGGTCAGAGTGGATACTCAAGAGGGGGGTGAATTGAGTTCTAATTAAAATTTCTGTTAAAAACATTTAGGATTAGAATCCCCCAAATTAGTACAGCCCATTCATTTAAGGGAGTAGAGATATAAGTGATTTATTGTTCAACAGGTTTCTCAAAGTTTGATTGCTCCTCAGTTGAATCAGTATGAGAACAATTTCGACTTTTGAAACAAGTTTACTAAACAAATCAGATATACACACTAACCAGAACTAACTATCATAGTGAATGTAAAAACAGATTTCTATCTTTGAAAATATAAGCACAGCGGATAGATGTTAAAGAGAGTAAAGAAAAGATGAACACAACAAACTTAAAAAAGAGGTTAAGTCTTAAGTCAAGACCTAGTCCTCTCCACTTGGTGATCACCTGCCACCAAGCAGTTATATTAAAAAGTGATACACAGCTTGTATCGGGATTTACAACAGCTTTCACAAATTGTCCAGGTTTTTCAACCTCTACCACAGTTCTTCGTGGGAAATATACTACCAAGCCACCCCAGGATTCTTCCACAGTTATACGTGGGAAACAAATGTAAAAAAATTTGGTATGGGGATTTTCAGTATCCCTCAGTTCAAGCACAAGAGTCAGTGTGTGTAACACATACACACTTCTCACAAATGTAAAGTATTTAAAACACAGTAGAGATAAAGATAGTAGGAATGATTTTAGAATGCTCTGTTGTGTTGGAAGATTAGCTCTGGACTCGTTGGGATGAAGGATATAAAGATTTGGTCCTTCTATGAATGTTGTCTCCAAAACAGAGTGTCGCAACTTCCAGGTTATGAATTCCAGATGTAGAGATGACCAGCTTCTATGATTCAGAAACTTGTGGCAGCACACTACTACAGATTGTAGAAGGTTCTTTCAATAGATCTTCTTGAAGCTCTTGTTCTTCTGAATGAGTTCTTGAGAGTTCCCTTCTTCTTTCCAGTATGTTCAGGTTCTCTCTTCCTTTTTTGTGTCTCTCTTGTGTGTCTTTTATATAGTCTCTTGTTTTTGGGTTTTGTTGTCCAGTAGGGGCCGACAAGAGAAATGTTTCAACCACATGTGGTCTTCCTCGTACATCGTATTGTCTCCTGATATTCCTGCAAATAACCTTAAATAATTTCAGGTGCATTAATTTGTTCATACATGACCATTATAATAGTATTAATAAAATAGGTAAAGAAAAGAATATAATATCATTAGACTGGTAGCAGATGCATGTCACACGGTAGACTTCAATCTCTACAACTGTGGACTTCATCGATAGTCTATTCAGCTGAGGGCTCCAACGGTAGTTTCTTCAACTGTAGGCTTGTAACAGTTGACTTTTTGTTAGTGGATATCTTTTAATTGTTGCTTTTACTTTGTATAATAGTATCTCCTCATTAGTAGTCTTTGAGAAACAGTCGACTATCTCGACAGTAGGAGTTGTCCAGCGGTAGTATTTTTCTAAACTTGTCCAACTATAGGCTTGAACAGAGAGGTTCTCAACAGAATGATTGATAAAGAGTCTGACAGTGGACTTCTAGCAGAAGCCTTGTTACAGCAGTGACCTTATGACAGTAACTCTTTGTCTGTGAGCTTTGATAAGTAGATCATTAGAAGGTTTGTGACAGTAACCGTGTACCAGTAGCTTTCAACAGTGACTATAAGTCTTCAATGGTGATCTTCTAGAAACAGTGACTTAAGGTGATAGTAAGCTATAATGGTGACTTTGAATAGAAGTCTCTTACCAGTAGCCTTTAACAGTGAACTTATATTTAGATAAATATGTACTGTAAGTTGATGCAGCAAAGTAATGAGTCTTAAGAATATACATTATTGAGAATAAGATAATTGTATATGTAGATTAAAAAGATTAAAGACTGACTCAATATATTATGATCAATATTTTAACATGATTTGGGATTATTAAAACAGGTGAGTCCAACAATCTCCCCCTTTTTGATAATCACAAATTATGTCAGTATGTATTAAAATTAGTCATGTATCAAAGATTAATAAGCACAGTATTTCAAGAGTTAGCACAGTATTTTCATATTAGTTTCTCAATTAGCACAGTAACCACAGTATTTCTCCACCTTTGTGATTAGCAAAAAGAAATAAAAATGAGGGAAAAACTGAGAAGGCTTATATTAATAACACAGTAAATTTCATGACCAAAAAGAATATAGATTCCCTATCAAAATACATAAACATACTCAATTTATAGCTTCCATAGGTAAGGGGTCTTTCCCTTTGGAAGAAGAAGATGGAGAAGAAGCTGGTGGATCAGCAGGTTTAGGAATGGATTTAGGAATGACTGGAGGGGCAGCAACATAAGATCAAGTGGGTCTGTAGTGGGTAGATTGCTGAGGGATCAGTGGAGTAAGGCTTATGATAGCTTCAGCAGGAGACATGA
This sequence comes from Viscum album, assembly GCA_963277665.1. Taxonomy (NCBI): domain Eukaryota; kingdom Viridiplantae; phylum Streptophyta; class Magnoliopsida; order Santalales; family Viscaceae; genus Viscum; species Viscum album. Next base: position 177,733,565 of record OY728159.1, on the reverse strand, counting down.
TGGAAGAAGAACCACTGGGTTGAGAAGTAGGTAAGGAAGGAGGGATAATGACAGGGGTGCAGTCCACATGGAGAAAGGGGAGAAGAAGGTTTCTGAAATCCATAATAATTCTTCCTCCTCTTTCCATAGTGGATAGGAAGTCATTTTTATTCTCCAAAAACTTATCCAAAGCAGGGGCCAATTCTCTCAGCTTTTTGGCCTACTCTTTGAATGCCTAAGTCACTGGAGGCAGCTTCATATTCTCTAGAATGATCCTGAAGTGGTTGGTCATTTGATTCTTGGTATAGACTTTTTCAAAGTAAGCATCCACCTTATTCATAATGGCCACTTGTGAAGCAGTAGCTACCCGCAGGTGGTCACGAACAAAACTGCTGACTTCCCTAGTGGTAGCAAGTATCTGAGTAACAGAGTTTCCACTGGTACTGGCTTTAGAAAACTCTTCATGGATCACAGTTCTGATCTGGTCAATGTTCACAGAGGAACTGGATGAGGGAAGGGGTTTAACCGAGAAGGCTACTGTCTCTTTGAAATACTGATTCAAGTTACTAGAAACCTTCTGAACAAGTTCATCTTGACTATTCAAATGATCTTTGGTTGATGTCTTAAAATCCTCAAATACTTCCAAAAACTTCTTGACTACTTCTTTGATATATCTAATCTCAGCATTCACTTGGGTTTGAGAACTGTTCATGGCAGTCAATGAAGCAATCTATTGTCTTAGAGCAACCACAGCTCCTGTCCAACCCTCAATTTGAGTATGGAATACTTTAACTTCATCCATCATTTCCTTCACTGGACTAGAAACAGAACATCCCATATATAGCTGCAGGGATTGCTCCACACTCCTCATCTCTTTAACTAGGCTTTTCTTCAAATCTTCCACTGATTCTTTCAGTGCTTCTTTCATTTCAGCCTTTAAGGACTCAAGGTCCTCCTTGGTTTCCAAATTTTCAGCCAAAACAGGTAGCATAACTGAATCCATTTGGGGCTTGTCTTCCTCATCAGAATCTCCATAATTGAGTCCAAGTACCATATATCCTGGATCTGATGACCAACCTTTGATGTCATACAACACAGAAACTGAACCAAGATGCTCCCCCTCACTTAGAGAATTCTCCTGAGGAATCTCCTCTAGCTGTTCTACTCTAGGTAAATCCACAACCTCCTCTACAATTTCAGCAGATTCAACAACCATTTGCTCTGTTAGCTCAACTGTAGGGAGAGTCCTATCCTTTTCTGAGTCATCAAGGACTCCCTCATCAGTGGCAGTAGATGCCACTCCTTCTTCCTGACCAGACACTATATTGTCTGTATTATTAATCAGAGGGATCAAACTGAGCTCTTATTCTTCATTGTCCTCATCATCTACTTCAGCAGCAGCCACCTTTTCTTCATGAGTAAAATGATCTGATTCCGTAGCCTCATCCTCTTCACAGGTGTCCTTGACAACATTCGGATATGCTTCTTCTTCTTCTTCTTCAGTGGTCTCAGTATCACTGTCCTTCAGAAAATTATCTCTCCTTGGTAGTTCTTTTGGAGAGATATCTGCTCCAGAAGCTATTGTCCTTACAGGACTATGAGGTAAATCAGGATCACTCTCATCATCAATGGGGATATTCTCTCTTTGAGGGTCCACATCTCCTTCAGCCCCCTCCTCATCAGAATAAACCGGTTCTGGTTCATCAGGCTTCTGGCCTGGATCTCTTTTGTTTTTTTGGCCTAGTTGGATGAGTATTAGGGTCAAACCTTTCATACAACTTTCCTTTATCATTCACCCATGTCCTCTTCTAGGGATTCCACCTAATTTTCATGAACTTTCAAATCACCTTAGAGATACATGCACTATTCTTGGTTACTATCATTTCTTCTTTATTTCCAGCCACACCCTTTACCTTTAGCATAATTGACATAAGATTGGCATGGAATAAGGCATTGGACTTCGAGCTTGCCTTGGTCATATCCTCTAATTGTACCATCAGTAACCTATATAGGTTAATTTTCTTTCCAAAATTCAGTAAGTACATCAGGAATATGTCCTGGTACTTCAGTACAGCAAAGTCTCCTCTCCTCGGACTAAGTACTAGCTGAATGAATTTTAATAACAGCATGTCTTCTCCATTCATCTCAGCTGCAATGATCCTTCTTGATTTTCCATCTCTTGTCAGTTCTTCCAAAGCTTTTTCATACTCAAAAACAGCACTGTCTGGAGGAGCCACTCTGGAGTAGTAATCAAATATTCCTTCATTAGGAACTCTCAAACAGGAAGCCCACTCAGCAGATGAGAAACTAACTTCATTTCCATTGACTCTGGACATTAGATTATGCACATCCTCTTCCTATTCAAACATCATATATTCATATAATTCTTTCACAAGCTTCGGGTAGTAAGGTCCGTTGTTGTTGGAAAAGCATTCGGTCCATCCTTGGGCATCTAGTACTTTCAGTACTAATGACTTGCTTGACAGCAGCCATTCTTCACTTAACTCCTTCTCAGAAAAGATTTGTCTCTTGGTCAAATGCGGGTTTACAGGTCCCGACGGGGTGTTACTAGTGCCACTGCATTCGGCCCGAGTTCTCTTAGGCCTTGGCGCATCCTCATTGATATTCGAGGGTCGCTTGGTTCTGGCCATAGAGATTGAGAGAGGTTCGAGGGCTCAGGTGAAGGGTTAGGATTTACGAATTTCGAGAGCAGGGTTAAAGATTGGGAGAAAAGGTGGATTGAAATGTGTTCATTGCCTTTGATTTTATCATTTAGGGATTAAAACAAAATAAAATAGAAATAATAAAAAGAAATAAAAACGGTTTGAATTCCCACAATAATAAAAAGTGAGGTATCCAATAGTGAGATGTATCAGTGAGGTACACCGATGAGGTGCAATAGTGAGGTATAACAGTAAGGTCCAATTGTGAGGTCCAACTGTGAGGGTCATCTGTGAGGTCTAACAATGAGGTTCGACTGTGAGGTTCGACTGTGAGGTTCGACTCTGAGGTTCGACTGTGAGGTTCGACTGTGATGTCTAACTGTGAGGTCTAACTATGAGGTCTAACTGTGAGGTTCGACTGTGAGGTTTAACTGTGAGGTTTAACTGTGAGGTTTAATTGTGAGGCTTAACTGTGAGGTCTAACCGTGAGGTTCGACTGTGAGGTTTAACTGTGAGGTTTAACTCTGAGGTCTAACTGTGTGGTCTCCTATACTGAAATTAATCATACCTACCTCATGTTTGATGTAATTTAACCTCTCAGAATTCAAGGTATTTGTGAATATATTAGCCAATTATTATTCAGTGCCAATGAATTCAAGAGTGATATCACCCATTTGATAATTATCCCTCAAAAAGTGATGTCTCACATCAATATGATTTTTCCTAGCTTGAGATACTGGATTTTTTGGAAATTTTAATAGCACTTGTATTGTCACACTTTATAGAGACATGTTTAAATTGATATCCATAGTCCAGTAAAGTATGTTTCATCCACAGAATTTGAGCACAACAACTACCAGCAGCTATGTACTAAGCTTCGGCAGTAGTAATGCAATAGAATTCTGATTCTTACTACACCAAGATACTAGTGACTTGCCTAAAATGTGACATGTCCCAGAGGTTCTTTTTCTATCTAACTTGCAAACGGTAAAATCAGCATCATAATAACTCAAAAAATCAAATGATTTTTCTTTTTGGATAGAATAATCCTAAGTTGGGAGTATGTTTGAGATATTTTAAAATTCTTTTAACAGCAGTTAAATGAAACTCTTTTGTATTGGCTTGAAAGTGAGCACACATGCATACACTAAACATGATGTCAGGTCTACTAGCTGTAAGATATAGTAGACTCCCTATCATACCTCTGTAGTTGGCTTGATCCACTAGTTCGCTAGGTTCATCTGTATCCAACTTACAGGTGGTACTCATAGGTGTGTCACTATATTTACTACCATCCAAAGAAAAACGTTTTAAAAGATCCTTAATATATTATCTTTGATTCAAAAAAATTCCATTTTTATTTTGAAAGATCTAAAATCCATGGAAAAATTTTAGTTCTCGCATTAAACTCATTTCAAACTCATTTTGCATCATTTTTGAAAAATCAATACATAATGAACTTTTAGAAGATCCAAAAATAATATCATCCACATAAATCTGTACTATCAAAACATCTTGAGAAATCCATTTAATGAAAAGAGTAGGATCAGCTATCCCTTTGGTAAAACCTTTTGAAATAAGAAAAGAGTTGAGCATATCATACCATGCTCTTGGAGCTTGTTTTAAGCCATACAAAGCTTTATATAGTTTGAAAACATGATTGGAAAAATGGGGGTTCATAAAACTAGAAGGTTGTTCAAAAAACACATCCTCAACTATGTACACATTTAGAAAAGAACTTTTAACATCCATTTGATAAAGTTTGAAATTCAGATGAGATGCATAGGCAAGTAGTATCCTAATGGTTTCTAGTCTAGTAACAGGTGAAAAGTTCTCCTCATAGTCTATTCCTTATTCTTGGCTATATCCTTGTGCAACTAGCCTAGATTTATTTATAACTATATTCCCAGACTCATCTACTTTGTTTCTAGACACCCATTTAGTGCCTATTGTTAAGGTGTCCTTAAGACTTTCCACTAATTCCCAAAATTTGTTTGTTTCGAACTGATTTAATTATTCTTGCATATCCATTACCCAAAATTCATCATTGATTGCATCATTAATATTTTTGGGTTCTAGCTGTGAAAGAAAAGCTTGATGTTCAACCTGGTTGCTTAGAGAAGCTATAGTTTGTGTTCCTATATTTAAATCGCCTACAACAACATCTAGAGGATGATTTTTGAGAGTCCTAATACCTCTAGGAAGAGTTGAACTAGATTCTTCATTGTTTTCTGTTGGTTCAAAATCAGCAGGTGTAGATTCTGGAAAATTTCCAGAACTGGATACTTTTACAGGGGATTCACTATTTTTATCATTAAGGTTCCAATTTGATAAATCTTCCTCAAGATTTTAAAGAGAATCTTTAGGCTTGTGTGGATCAGTCTCATTGAATTTGATATGAACTAATTCTTCCACACATTTGGTTTTCTTATTGAACACTCTATAGGCTCTACTTGAAATAGAATAACCTAGGAAAATTCCTTCATCACTTTTGGGAGCAAATTTGTTAAGATTATCTTTAGTATTAAGAATAAAGACTTTGCAACCAAAAACTCTAAAGTACTTAACCTTAGGCTTCCTATTATTCCAATGTTCGTAAGGGTTCCTTTTTAGAATAGGTTTAATTAAGGATCTATTAATAATGTAACATGTTGTATTTATAGCTTCTGTCCAAAAATAAATAGGTACGTCATACTTATTAAGAATAGTCCTTGAAATTTCTTGAAGGGTCCTATTTCTTCTTTCTACAACTCCATTTTGTTGGGGTGTCCTAGGGGCTGAAAAGTTGTAACTATATCCATTATGAGAGCAGTAGGATTCAAACTTATGATTCTCAAACTCACGGACATGATCACTTCTTAGGGTTTTAATCTTAAGTCCACTAAGGTTTTCTACAGACTAGGAGTATTTGACAAAGTAGGAACAGGCTTCACTTTTGTGAGCTAGAAAGTATACCCAAGTATACCTAGAAAAGTCATCTACAAGAACATAAACATAGTGCTTCCAATTTAAACTTGAAACTCTTGATGGTCCAAACAAATCAATGTGAACCAACTCAAGTGGATGAGAAGTTGAAACTTCTTTCTTTGGTTTGAAAGAAACTTTGTATTGTTTTCCCTTTTGGAAGGGATTACAAACTTTATCATTTGGGAATTCCAATTTAGGTAGGTATCTAACTAAACATTTCTTAGATAGCTTCCTAAGTGAGTGCACATTACAGTGTCCTAATCTTCTATGACACAACCATGATTCTTTATGAAAATCATTTAAACAAAAACTTTTTGTTTAGGTAAGGAGTTTAAATCAACAACATATACATTCTCATTTCTACATGCAGTGAAAACTAAGTCATTCTTTGAATTAAAAACATTGCATGAATCATTCTCAAATTTAACATTAAGCCCATCATCACATAACTGATATAAGCTAAGTAAATTATACTTTAATCCATCAACAAAAAGTACTTTAGAAATTAATATTGTATCAGGGTTACCAATCTGGCCTAAGCCAATGATTTTTCCTCTTGCATTGTCACCAAAGTTGAAATGTCCACCATCAACTTTAATTAGACTCTTAAAGCACGAATAGTCTCCTGTCATATGTCTTGAACATCCACTGTCCAAATACCATAGAGTGTTACAGGAACTCTTTAAACAACTTCCCTGCAAAACAGATTAAACATGGGATAATTTTGGTACCCAGATCTTCTTAGGTCAAGAAAGGTTAGCCAATAAAACTTTGGGAACCCATATTTTCTTTATAGAATTCATAAAATCAACAAACATATTTTCAGACATAAATACTTTGTTCGGTCCTTTAGAAAATTTTTTCTCAAATGATTGTCCAGAATTAGCAGTGAACTGTCCAGATTTTGAAACAAATTTGGTTTTGCTAATGTGTCTCTGTCCAGGCTGATATCCTAGACCAGTTGTATATTTTGGAGCAATATGTCTTCCTAGCAACTGTGTCAAGGTATCCTTACCAGCAGTTAACTTCTCAATATCCTTTCTTAATTGTTCATTAGATAATTTGAGCTGAGTATTCTCTTTCAACAGTTGAGCATTCTTTTCTTTTTCTACACTTAGATCTGTTTTAATATTACTAGTCAAGGCATGTTGTTTCTTCAAAGACTTGTATTTATCTTTTAGTTCATTGCAGGTATCTTCCAGTACATTGAAATATACAAACAGTTCATCCTTAGACATATTTGTATCATTATCTAAGTAACTGTTATTTCCAGAATAATAATAATTTAGAATAGGGGAAACAGGTACCTCAGATATGTTAGTCATGAAGCACATGTTGGAATGATTATTTTCAAAGTCAGTAGCTTCAGATTTACTTGTGTTGTCTTCTGAAGCACTCCAGGTTGCATTCATGGCTTTCTAGTATTTATTGTCCTTATAGTCACATTTCTTTTTTAATTTTAACTTCTGACAGTCAGCCTTGATGTGTCCTTTCCTTTTGCATTCATAACAGTCTATATCATCTTCCTTATCAGATTTCTTCCCATCCTTTTTCCAATTACCTTGTTGTTCATATTTACCCTTGTAGTTTGGCATTCTGAAAAACTTTTTCTTCCTATATAAATTCTTAAATCTCCTGTCTATTTGAGCCATTTCTTCATCACTGTCTGAATCTAAATCTTCACTTGTTGAACTTTCAGTTGGTACATGTATTTTCTTCTTGTCTTTGCTCTTTAAAGAAGTAGACTTGAATGCTACAGATTTTCTTTTGGGTTCATCATCTTCTACTTTGTTCACCTTTAATTCCTCTTCATACATCATTAGTTTACCAATCAACTCCTTAACCGGTAGCTTGCTAATGTCACATGATTCTCGGATAGACACAGAACTGCCTCTCCATCTGTCAGGCAAACATCTCAATATTCTCATGATCTTCTCCTTTTCTGGAACAGATTTTCCCAGTGAACTCATGGTGTTGAAAATCTCATTAAACCTAAGATACATATCAGAAATGGGTTCATCAGGTCTCATTTTAAAATTATCATATTTAATTGTATAAGTATTTAATCTCATTTCCTTCACATTGGTTGTTCCTTCATGAGAAACAACCAAGGTGTCCAGGATTTCATGAGTTGTTTTACATGCAGAAATTCAGTTAAATTCCTCATATCATAAAGAGAAGTAAAGGGCATTCATAGATTTATAGCTATTATTATTGTCAGAATTTATAGCATCATCCTAGGTAGATCTAGAAGTTTGGGAATTTCATATTCTGATTCTATAGCAGACCAAATATCAAAACCAATACATTCCAAATGAATTTTCATTTTCATTTTCCATTGACCATAATTAAAACCATTAAAGAAAGGTGTCATGTTAGTAGCAGAACCTTCTATTCTATTGTCCCTAACTAGATTTTTTAAAATATATTAATGAGAGAACATTTAGAACTAACAGAAATTTAAGATCTTTAAGTAAAACTAAAATCACAGTTTGAAAACAGAGGGTTTGAAAACCTTTTATAAATAAGAATGAATCCTCTGATACCAAATGTTGGCCGGAGTGGATAATCAAGAGGGGGGTGAATTGAGTTCCAATTAAAATTTCTGTTAAAAACATTTAGGACTAAAATCCCCCAAATTAGTACAGCCCAGTCAATTAAGGAAGTAGAGATATAAGTGAGTTATTGTTCAACAGGTTTCTCAAAGGTTGATTACTCCTCAGTTAAATCAGTATGAGAACTAATTCGACTTTTGAAACAAGTTTACTAAACAAATCAGATATACACACTAACCAGAACTAACTATCAGAGTGAATGTAAAAAATAGATTTCTTTCTTTGAAAATATAAGCACAGCATATAGATGTTAAATAAAGTAAAGCAAATATGAACACAACAAATCTAAACAAGAGGTCCAGTCTTAAGTCAAGACCTAGTCCTCTCCACTTAGTGATCACCTTCCACCAAGCATTTATATTAAAAAGTGATACACATCCTGTATCGGGCTTTACAACAGCTTTCACAAACTATCCAAGTTTTTCAACCACTACCACAGTTCTTCGTGGGAAATATACTACCAAGCCACACCATGATTCTTCCACAGTTATACATGGGAAACAATTGTAAAAAAGTTTGGTCCAGGGATTTTCAGTATCTCTTAGTTCAAGAACAAGAGTCAGTGTGTGTAACACATACACACTGCTCACAAATTTAAAGTATTTAAAACGCAGTAGAGCTAAAGATAGTAGGAATGAGTGTATAATACTATGTTGTGTTGGCAGATCAGCTCTAGAATCGTTGGGATGAATGATATGAATATTTGGTCCTTCTATGCAAGTTGTCTCCAAAAGAGAGTGTCGCAACTTCCAGGTTATGACTTCCATATGTAGAGATGACCAGCTTCTAGGATTCAGATACTCTTTGCAGCACACTACTAAAGATTGTAGAAGGTTATTTTAATAGATCTTCTTGAAGCTCTTGTTCTTCTGAATGAGTGATTGAGAGTTCCCTTCTTCTTTCCTGTATGTTCGGGTTCTCTCTTCCTTTTTTGTGTCTCTCTTTTGTGTCTTTTATATAGTCTCTTGTTTTTGTGTTTTGTTTTACAGTAGGGGCCGACAAGAGAAATGTTTCAACCACGTGTGGTATTCCTCGTACATCGTACTGTCTCTTGATATCCCTGCAAATAATATTAAATCATTTCAGGTGAATTAATTTGTCTGGACATGACCGTTATAATAGTATTAATAAAATAGGTAAAGAATAGAATAGAATATCATTAGACTGGTAGCAGATGCATGTCACACGGTAGACTTAAATCCCTACAACTGTGGACTTCATCAGTAGACTATTCAGTTGAGGGCTCCAACAGTAGGTTCTTCAACTGTAGGCTTTTAATAGTGGAATTTTTGTTAGTGGATATCTTTTAACGGTAGCTTTTACTTTGTATAATAGTAGATCCTCATTAGTAGTCTTTGAGATACAGTCGACTATCTCGACAGTAGGAGTTGTCCAGTGGTAGCCTTTTTCTAAACCTGCCCAACTATAGGCTTGAACAGATAGGTTCTCAACAGAATGCTTGAGAAAGAGTCTGAAAGTGGACTTCTAGCAGAAGCCTTGTTATAGCAGTGACCTTATGACAGTAACTCTTTGTCTGTGAGCTTTGATAAGTAGATCATCAGTAGGTTTGTGATAGTAACCGTGTACCGGTATCTTTCAACAGTGACTGTAAGTCTTCAACAGAGATCTTCTAGCAACAGTGACTTAAGGTGATAGTAAGCTATAACGGTGACTTTGAACAGAAGTATCTTACCAGAAGCCTTTAACAGTGAAATTATATTTAGATAAATATCGACTGTAAGTTGATGTCGCAAATTCATGAGTCTTAAGAATATAAATTGTTGAGGATAAGATAATTGTATATGTAGATTAAAAAGATTAAAGTCTGACTCAATATATTATGATCAATATTTAAACATGATTTGGGATTATTAATACAGGTGAGTCCAAAAATTATGAATGGGGAAGAATTGAACCTTATTACCATATGGGGAAATTATTTTTTCAATGAGGTAGGTGTTGTCTTTAATATCATGCTATATATTACATTTTTTGAGGTATTTATGTGTGTGTTTAAGGAGGATCGTCTTAGGGTGACCTAAATTGTGGATTATGGGATTATAATTTTTGAACATGATTAGGTAGAGTCAATTATAACATGAATATATATTATTCTCTATATTTGTTTCTTTTATTAACCTATGGTGTATATTTCATTAAGGGTTGTGGGAAATAGATAGGTGTTTCAAATATCAAATAGGTACTTATTCCTAGAATAAATTATGATTATCCAAATATTTATTCTATTAAATAATTATAAGGTTTCTCAAATGATTATTAAATTCAATAATTGATGATATGTTTGGGTTTTTCGTGCATGTTCTTGAGAAAAAAAATTTAAATGATGATTGGAAGGTTTCATATTACGTCGAGTGGTGTATTTACTCCATATCTTATTATAAATTCTACAATAGGTCCACATGAGAAATTTGGTTAGTTAATGATAAAAGATAGTTATGCTTCATGGGTTTTATTAATGGATGATAAAAAGTATATGGTTCAAGAGATAGAGGATCCATTTAGAGGTACATCCTATGATCCAAAAGGGATAGGACTTTATTGAATGACATATATAGGTCGGTTGAGGGTCCATTGGGATATTTAAGTGCCCTTGATGGTTAGGGGTAATTAATGAGTTTTGTGGTTTGAGGAAGACCCTTAATAAGTGAATTGAAAAGGGTGATATTCCATTTGATCTTAGTAAAGTCATGATCATAGTAGAATTTTTATTACACTAAGAGTAGGAGTATTCCCACCAACCATTCTATAATTTGGTATGGTGAGTAGATGGAGTAAAAATTGGAGACATATTATTACTAGCTTCAAAAGTAAATTTAGTCATGGGTTTTAGATGTATTTTACCGATATATTTATTGAAAAAATTATCATATATGAGTTAGAGGATCATTAAAGGTGAGAAAATATGAAAACTTTATGTTTTCTGTTGATAACAAGTGTCCCAAAACAAGGAGGATGTGATAACACTTTTATGGGAGTGTTCCAAATGATGATGTTCACTCTAGTGTAAGATATCCCACCATAGTAGGGCTGGTGTAACTATGAAGGGTTTGAGATTTAAGAGAGACATATTGTAATATGGAACATTTAACTATAATGGATGTCTCTATGGGAATATGAAGAGATAATTTCAATGGGATACTCTGCCCAGGAAAATAAATGTTTCACTTGTTTGGGGGTCCAATGGTATCAGTATGTAATGAAAAGTTTCATGCTATAATAGTGTTATTTCATACTATAGTATATTGTTCATTAGTAATTGTTGTATCATTGTTTAAAGGGACATTTCATACCATGCCACAACTATAAGGGCCACACCATGAATGGTATTCTATAGATATTGGTAAATATGAGAATAGATGAATCACATTTCTTGATATGTTATTTTAGGCCATAAAGGTGGTGAATGATCTTTGGGATTTAGTTTTTAAGTCATTTGGAATTAGGATTCATTCCCTATGGAAATAATTCACATAAAAGAACATTTAATCTCTATAAATATAGTGTTACATAACCTGAATCAATGATTGGGTTTCAATGAAGAACCATTCAGTTACCCAACCATTCAATCCATGGACTGTTCCAATGATGGTTTAGTTAACATTTGATGAGAATAATCGGGGTGAAAACACAATAAAAATTCTATAGGCACTTGTGGTCGACGATGGGGAAATCGGTGAACTTATAGACTTAGATCATTATATCGTGTACATGGGACTATATGGTTATATCCTTACTCCATTCATTATTCTTATTGATAATAAACCAAGAACAAGATTCAGGACATCATGAACACTAAGGATAAGAAAATTTATAACAAGAGTTTGTTAACCATGTACTTATCCCTTGATCCATGTGAGTTATTTCATTGAATTACTATCATCAATTTACCATCACTATCAAGATCCTTTTTTCACTAATTCGTATTCAAAAATGCATTTAGATTATGAGTTTTTTGTAACCATTGATTCACCCCCACATTTAGGTAGTTTTCTACTCTCACCATGTTTTTTCGCTTGTATCTGTGGGCAACTACCATTCCTAGTTGTAGTTGGGTGGTTGGAATTATGATGTGTTCACCATTATGACTTGTTCATGTGTATCAGTTTCTTATCAGCCCATATGAGATGCATAGATCCCAAGGTTTGGGTATGTTTGGGTTTCAGAAAATATCTATGATGTATGTGGTATGGTTTTATTAGGAGATAAGATTGTTTTTTGGAACCCATGGTTTAATGTATTTATTCTCACTGAATATAGTGTTATTTGTTTTTTTTGTTTTATTAGTTACCATACAACAATATTACTTTATTTCTTTCGCAATGTGTGTGGTTTATTCATTTTCATTCATATATATAAACATAGTATATTATGATTTATATTAGGTTCCCCATTATTGGTGTCCTACTAATATTTTATCATTCAACCTACACAAGATCATTAGGGTATGTATGGACCTTATATATGATTAATGATTTTTACCACATATTATAAGTGATCATACAAGATTAGGTTGATGGTATTATGTATAAAATGCATTGGTGGGCCTTGGATACCCTATACTAATCATCCAGACTATTACCATGACCCTCACATATATCATATCTCCCCTTGGAGATCTCTTAATCCAATTATAAGGGGGAAATACTCTATGTCACACTTCACCAATCCCTATATGGAATATCTTACTCATCACACACACCATGACTCTTATATATCCTTAAGAGGGTGTTCCCCATCATACATGATATATAAAACTATATTATCCGTCTTCTTTAGGCCTAAGACTCTAATACCTACTCAAATAGCCTTAGAAAACCTAACTAGGATATATAAATCTCATACCAAACCTGATCCTGTCATAAACACAAATAGAAACCTCACCTCCATGGAGCCATAATCTCTAGATGATCAAAAAATCACAAACATTCAATAGAACCCTCACTCTATCTCTTGGTGGATCAAAAACACCGTATATATTTACCTATGTTTCTCTTGATTTATATCCCCTTCATTGGAACACATATACTCGAGCATAATTTCAAAATCAGCCTAAATTGGAACATGGTTTTGTATTATAGGGTCCACCTACCCCCAAAAATGGAGTAACCCCTCACCAAGATCAACTCATCCTCAACCAAGACTATACATGCCTTATCTAATCTTGTACCAATGATTGAGACCCAATCTCAAGGCACAATTCCCAAATAATTAATTATAGAAACTTATAATTAATTATTCACCTTAATATAATTAGGAATATTCTTTTAAAAACTCATTGGGAAACACAAAACCACTTAAACCACACAAAACATGGTGTGTTCATCATACGAGGATAACCTCTAGCCAATATAAACAAAATCTACATCATCTGAATTTATTTGAAGATGATATAGTGAAATCATCACACAAAACCTAGTTAAAATCATCCCAAATCATAGTGAAATAAAGGATAATAGTAATGGAGGAAGTATGAGGGAATAACTCACTAACACAATATAAACAACTCCTAATAACCACCCCTCATCAGTGGGATCGAAGAGAGGAAGAGAATGGATGAATCTTAAGAACCGCCCAAGATTTTCTATTAATGAGCACACCCCCCACAATTATTGAAGTATCTAGTTATTTATCTAAATTATACTCAAATTCCTTCTTCCCTAACCTATATACCCATCCTTTGGATTTCAAATAGGATGAATATAAATAAAGAATGGATGAATGCCAATCAGTTGACAAAAGATTATGAAGAATTTTTGAACGAGTTTTTCAAGTTTGAAAAATATCATGCAAATGACCCTTCTCAAATCCTTTGTCCATGTTTACAATGTTTTTATTCAAAATAAATTAGTCGAGAGGAGTTGGAAGAACACTTGATCTGTTATGGAATAGATCAGAATAATACATGTTGGAATAAACATGGGGAAACAACAAATGTAGGCAGTGTCTTGGATAACACTGCATTTTATGGATCATCTGATATGATTACAAGTATGAACAATGAATATGATCGTATGGAGGATGTGATTATAGATGTGAATGATGATGAAGATCGTATTAAGAAAATGACAAGGACCGTTGAAGATGAACTTTGTGACTGCCCAAAATTTTTTGAGAAGTTAAAAAGTTGTGCAAAGACGCCATTGTATGCTGGTTTCACTAAATATACAGCATTTTCAGCCATACATAAGCTGTATATTTTGAATGCAGAAAACGGGTGGAGTGACGCCAGTTTTACAGAACTACTTACTCTTCTGAATGACATGCTCCCAGAAGATAATGAGCTCTCGAGCTGAACATACGATGCCAAATGAATGCTATGGTCGATGGGTATGATCTCTGAAAGAATACACGCCTGCCCAAATGACTGTATACTATTTCGTAAGGACCACAAATCACTTAAATAATGCCCAAAGGGTGGTTCTTCTTGATACAAGAAAGATGAATCCAGTCCTACTAAAGTTGTATGGTACTTTCCAATCACTTTAAGGTTTAGGCGCCTATATGGAAGTGAGTAGACTTCATGACAATTGACATGGCATAAAAATACAAGAATTTAAGATGGGATACAACATCACCTGGTAGACTCTACTTAGTGGAACATAATTGATCATGAGTATCCTGAATTTGGAAATGAGTTGTCTCACGACCCATCCTCGGGGGCCGTGCCGTGACTACCCCAAGCCCGCCTTCCATATGCCAGGGGCTGGCGACTAGCACCAAGGCATAAATTCCAGAAAAAAGGGAAGGCATTGCCTTTGTAAAGTAACCAAACACCACAAAGCAAACAGGTGGAAGTAAACACTAAGTAAAAACGTGTACAACAGTATGTGCGGAAAGTAAGTGAGCCAGTATACAAACCCAAACTGAAAGTAAAATACAACTAAAAAGGGAAAACATCAACTGAAAAGTAAAGTTGCGACGTCAAGCTGTCCACTGGGAATCCCACCTGAAGGGTGGGTACAGATAGCATCGAATGCTCCTCGGGTCCGGTCGTCCGCTCCGAGTACGTCCCATCCAGTGGTTCACCTCCAGTTATCGTCCTGCTCCGCAAGCCTCAGCCACGATCAGCGTTGTCCGTCGTCTGCAACCAACACAACGTAGTAGGGGCATAGCCTGTGCAGGGGTGAGTATAAGCTACTCAGTAGGGACCCCGAGACCCCCGAAGGTCTCCCAGAATCCACAAAGGATAATCCACAAAGGAAAGATACAATCACGAAGTAACATTCGACACTGCTTAGGTATATGCCCATACATATACCTAAGTCATCAATTCTCGTTCGGCTCCAACATCCGAACCCAAATACAACCCAGTCCACACAGGAAAGAAAAACGTAAATCCACATAGGATAGCACAACACAATCCACATAGGAAAGTAAAACAGGATTCAGCTCATACAGGTATACTTCTTGAATGACGATAAAGATGACCAGATATTTCCACTGAATCATCTAAGCCGTCGGACCCACAGAGGATCAATAAGTACTAACCCCCGCAATGACCCAAAAACGATGTGACCCACAAAGGATCGATAGGTAACTAACCCCCGCAATGACCCACACAGGATCGGACCCACACAGGATTGATAGCTAACTAACCCCCGCAATAACCCACACAGGATCAGACCCACACAGGATCTGTAGGTGCTGGCCCACACAGGACCGCTGAGCGCTGACCCACACAGGATCGGACCCACACAGGATCGGTAGCACTGACCCAAAAAGGATCGCTGAGTGTTGTAGTCGTCGCTGTCGAATCCACTGAGGATCTCTGCACAGTCGTCGTCGTCACAGTAGCAGTCACAGCCAGTTCTAGGGTTCCTGCACACAGCAAGCTCATTCGGGAGGGTCCGCCCCACGAGCCGAGAGGCTGATACATCAATTGACACATAGTCCAGAGATGATGTATCCAAAAGTTCTGTATCGACAACAGGAACTCAACGTCGCAGACGGTGCATCAATCGGACGCCCAGTCTGAGAGTTATTGGCTTTTTCGTTCCAGGGGCCCGGTTGGTTTTTAAGGAAAAACCAACCCGACCGTACTCCACCTGCGTCCAAACCTCGGGTGGAGTAAGGCAAAATATCCGTCTCACTTAGATGAAACCATCAAAGTCGACGTTACGTCAATCGGACGTCCGGAGCTCAAGATATGAGTGTTTCCGCTCCGAGGGACCGGTTGGTTTCGTGTACGTACCAACCCGGCCAAACCCAAAGTATTCTAAAACCTTGAGTGTGATATACCAAAACGACCGTCTCGATCCAAGGATCTCATTGCCGCTGACGGCGTGTCGTTCGGAGGCCGATAGCTCAAGTTATGAGCAAAGGACCGAAAAGATCTGGAAACGGGGGGTCTGGGCACGGACCAACCCGGCCCAACCCCCCCCCCCCCCCCCCCCCCGGGGTCGGCCTGAACCGGGTCAACCCGTTCGGGTCCGGGTCCGACCCGGCCTGCGCGGCCCGGCCCAGCCAGGGTGGCCCGGCCCAGCCAGGGTGGCCCGGCCCGGCCTGGGTGCGACCCGGCCCGGCCGTGATGGTCGAGTGGGTGCAAGGGGGTGCCGCCCCCCTTGAAGATTCTGTGGCCCTGCGTGGGGGGCCGCCTCTCGCCAACGGACGCAGAAATGCCACGTCCTGCCTTCGGTTCCGCACAGCCGCGGAACCTCACCCCGCTGCCGCGGCTGAAGCTGCGGCGGCTCCGTCCGGCCGCGCGCCGGGGCGCCGTCACCGGTGCTGCCGGTGGAGTCCGCGGGCCACCGGAGTTGCTCTGGTGGTCCGATTTCATTTTCGTCTACTCCGTAGCTCATCCTGGGTCCCGTTCTTCACTGAGGAATCAACAAATCGTCCTTGCGGCCTGGTTTGTTGTCGTCCGCCATTCCGCACACCAATAACAAAAGGGCGGTGGGTTCGGACTTGTTCGTTGGTCCGCACCCACCGTGTTAGCGGTTTGAAACAACACCATAATTCCCAGCAATTAATAAACCTCGTCTCGCAATAATAATCTGTGGACCAACTTGTTAATTGGTTGGTTCGTGTTCATGCCTTGGAGGAAAACAAACATGGGTATTATCATTTTCAAAATGATCCCTACCTCAACGTCATCGTCGGACGTGAGTTCTTCATGGAATTGACCGCCGCGGAAGGAAAGGATCATCGCGTCGCTGTCGCGCGGTACTCAGCGTCGCGTAGACAAACTCCGGGGATCAAGAACACATATTATAACAATTAAATCCATGTTGATGTTAAAATCCACAAATAATTAAAAGGACCGCAATCCCCTACCTCACGATGTCGATCGAAGATTGTCGCGGGGATGGAACGTCACCGAAGAAGCGTTGGCGTTGCGTCACGTCGATCTTCGGGGGTATGGCATTCTTCATCGCCCTTCATCGGAGGTCGGCGTTCTTTGCGTTCTTCGCGTTCTTCTCATTCATCACATTCTTCACGAAGGAGGATGATGGACTTAAAGTTTCTGTCGAATCCTCTCAACAAACAATCCTCAAGAAGACATGTGTTGGTCTTATTTCATTACATGCCAACAAACGAAAACAGGTTAAGAAACGAACAAATTAATTCATAGAATTAATTTCAACGAATTAACCGCCCAATTTGTAACACCCCGAGCTTCCACGATACGCTTCTCATTCAATAATACAATAGCTTGCATTGTACGCAACTTCGAGTTCTAAAACATCGCGACAAATCAAACTAGCCGTTATGAATAGTAATAACCACTTTTTAAAATTATAGAAATTTTATATTTCAAAATGGACTTCATTTTTGTATTCGTAATATCGAAATTAGCCTATGTTGAATTTTTGGTATTTTTCTGAGAACTTCTAATTTTTTATGAATAGTGAAAAATACTTAAAACAACTTTTTTAATCAAAATAATTTATAGTGATAAGTTATACTATTGAGTGGATTTAATGTATAATTAGAATATATTTTTACCATTTTATCCAATGGTGGTCATTAGAATTAATTTAACATTGAATTTGGACATAAACAATTGCCAATCTTTTGATATAAATTGTTTCTTGAAAACACGCTATTTGTCGTAACAGCGGGAATTAATTATAAAATTAATTAATGCAACTTATATGTTTGGAATTTTGTAAAATAGACATCATTTTTGAATTCGGAATATCAATTATAGCTTAGGATGAAATTTTGGCATTGTTCTGAGAAACTTCAATTTTTGATGAATAGTGAAACCACTAAGTGGTAGTTAAATAACTGATTTTTCGTTTAAATGAAATATTACCACTTCTGTGATTTGATTTTCAAAAATCCGACATACATGGTTGTCATTAAGAAGTAAAATGTGGTTCAATGAGATTATAATAATTTTTTGGTGAATAGTAACTTATTAAGTTCTTAATCGCGATTAGTGGTAATTAGTGTAGTTTAAGGTATAGATAATACTTTAATAATATTAAATGACCTAGACACATGTCCCAACCTCATTGGTTGAGTCATGGCCGACCAAGACAAGCCATGGCCTAACTTGGGGACCCCATGGATCCACTTTTGTTGGGAAATGACATAAATTAGTTTTTATTTAATGTTAAAGTGAAAATGACACTAACATAAATTGTTCTACTAAAACAATTTTTAATTGGGGTTATACAAGTCCCAATTTTGATTATAAATAGTCATTGGAAAGCTAAAAAGATTTCCTACATCATAGTATTTGTTTTATAATTTTTAGACATTAAATAAATTAAAGTATTTATGACATAATAATGATGCAGCGATGACATCATTATTTGACGATTTAAATAAAATGAGAAGATAATGCAAAATCCGAGGCTTACACTTGTCCAAAGCCTATTGGATGAAGATATTTCGAAACCTTATCACCTTAGCCTTGAATTATATAGATGTGGGACCTTTAGAATCCGAAAGGCATTTTGAAATAATGTAACATTTCATTACTTTCCAAAAGTGCCCCTCCTCTCCACTTATAAAAGGCCCCCACCTCTCCCACCTTATTCACACCTTCAAGACATTTGGCTCGGCCAACCTCTGCCCAAATACTCTCCCAACACCCCTCTCTTACTCCTAGAATCCTCACTTTGGGCAGAACTCTTCCCAAGGAAGCCTTTGGCTCAAATCAAAAAGAGTTACCCGATTTTGAGGTAATGTCTTTTATAATGTTGTTTGGTTTTATTTTTCTTCTCCAACCCCCTAAACTCTTTTTATTCATTTCTTTTGTAACAACACCAGTATCCTCAATATACTAGGATGTTGTTATAAGAAGGATTCGAGCTACAGTTACACACACCTACATCTAATGGTTAAAGAACATACGGTTTCTGTGGATGGCGAATTTCTGCCTCACGAAGCGATGATTGTTCAACACTCATATAACACCTTCAAAGGTGGCCATTAAGATGTCACTATTTTTATATATGATATATAATATGTTTTTGTTTTACTTATGCTTCTGTATTTCTCATTTATGGCATACTTTATGATTTCCATTATGGGTAAAACGCGATAATTTCATTTTAGGAAGTGCGGACTACCGCCCCCTCAAAGTGATTTGAATCGTAAATGCCATATGTGGGATGTATAAAGGATGGAGTAAATGGTATTATACACTATATTATACTGGAATTATATTATACATTTATATCATTATGATTTACTTCCATTAAATATGAAATTGAAATGAAAGTAGCGTTCATGCGTACGTACGGCTTACCGTCTCCATGAACGGTGCATTTCATTTCTTACCTCTAAATGTTACGTGACATTATGAATGAATGTATATACTGTATATATGATATATATGATATCTACATCATGAATATAATTCCGGATATAATGGATATTTCACCACATGAACAACTTGTAATTATAAGAAGTTTATTTTTGACTCAAGTACCAAAGATCGACAAAACGACTGTTATTAACTTAAATAATTACATAATGTTCATATCATTGTAATAAGTGATATAATAAGGATAATGAAATTGAAAATGGTTCTTAATAAGGTATATATTAACTCTAGTTTATTATTCAGGAGGTTAAAGAACGGTTGAGTCAAGTCAGACACGAGGTAAGGGAACTTCTTAACCCAACTTCCATTCTTTGGGTTAATCTCCTACTTTCAAATTATGTCATGATATTATATCCTATTTTTTTATTTTTACTTTCTTTATGTGTACCTATAGTGAATACACATAATAGATCTATTCTATTTTTAAAAATGATCTTTTTAAGGACTTCGTCTCTATCCCCTTTCATTGAGGCATATTTTGGCTTTATACACAACTTTCCTTTTATACGGTGTATAAAACCCTTTGACTTTTGCATTTATTCAAAAGGAATCTTTTTTATACGAAGCGTTTTACTAAACGACAAAAGGGAATGTTTTTCTTTCCGTACTTATGCGGCGACAACGACTTCTCCGCCGCCGTGACCATTATTTGAGATCCGGCTTCCTCTTCAAGCCATCATTTTTTTTAATGAAAAATAAATACAAAGTTTTAACTCTCTTTTATTTTGGTATTGAAAATGGTTTTGAAAGCATTTTTATTATATCAATGTGTTGTATTTATATCTTGTGATTGAAATGTGGAAATGTTATGTTTCCTTTATGCCTGTTTTATGAGATACGATTATGTTATGGTTTATGATATGTTTAAACCTATTCATATGAGGAATGCATTGGACTTAATAAGTGACGGGTGGAGCCCGCTATAGCTCCTCGATGCATCGGCAGGTCTCATGAGACAAACTAGTGTCTTGGCACGAGGCCTTGACAAAATTTTATTTGTGGTCTTGGCACGAGGCCTTGGCTACGTGGTTATGATAGTCTGGCATTATGCATTCCATCATTATGAAAGTAGTTATTGATATTGCATGTGATTATTCGACCAGTAGAATATCCATGTGATGAAGTAAATGGCATTATCTCATTTTACTTTTGCCATATTATGTTGAAGTTCATGTTTAAAAGGCTTTTGTTTTAGTTATACATTGCCTTAAATGTTAATGTTTATTTATGAAAGCTTCCGCAATATTGTTATCCTTACTGAGCATCTGAGCTCACCCCTTTCAATGTTTTAATATTTTCCAGGATGTGAAGAAGTATTTTATGAATGACCTGCAGGGATAGTCAGAAGAGGATATGAGTGTGGACTATGGAGACTTTGTTATTGTAGTTTTTCACTTTATGATGTAATGTAACGTTTACGAATGTATCTAGTGTTTCCAAGGCTACTAAACTAATCGGTCTTTCGAGACTTGATCTTTTGTGATCATGCCAATGTTACGAAGTAATGCACCGACTCTGGGTAGCTGGGGTCGGGGCGTTTACAGTTGGTATCAGAGGCAGTTTAGTACTAACCTTGGAAGCTAGATTTAGATAAACTCTGATTAGAGCACATAGCCCAAGGATAAACTTTGAGGATTAGTATAGAAGAGTTTCCTAGAATTTTGTTATTGTAAGAGATTTTGTGAGTTTTCCAAGCAATACATCCCTGTCTGGATACGAGCAGGTAGAGGCGGCTCTGGCACAGATGTACCTAGGGGTAAAACCCGAAAACACCGCTTTGAGCTAGACTCGAACGGGAACTGGTGCACGACAACGGGCCTTGCTGCACTCTTGGTTACGACACTCCCGGGGGATATGCTTAGGATAATTATCATTTTCTTTACAAACCACTATGAAGGGTTATGAGTATATACTTTCTCAAAGAAAACATTTCTTTTTATGATTATGGATTATATCCATAAATAGTTCAATTTATGTTAAGTATTTTACAAGTATGGAATTATGTGTTTTGATTCATAAACTAATCTAGTTTATGCCATTGTTTAGAAATGGCGCCTAGTGGAAGGAATGGAAACCGTATCAATGCACGAACTCCGTGTAGGGATTTCCCTCCTGCTCAAGATAATTATTGTGGACCTGGAGATACAACTGGTGCTGATCAACTTATTACCATACTGGAACAACTCACGCAGGTTATGAATAACAACCTTACTCGTATGGAGCACCCTGATCCGCAACGTGGAGGATCAATGCTAGACCGTTTCATGAGGCAACAACCGCCAACCTTCAATGGGAGTACAAATCCTACAATAGCTGAGCAATGGATAAATTCCTTAGAGAAAATATTCCATGCCTTGGGGAGTAGTGAAAGGGAGAAGGTTGTCATGGCAGTTTACCGCCTCACTGGAGATGCCGATCAGTGGTGGTCACTGATTCAAAACACAAAGGAAGATGATGACGTATCGAATATGGAATGGAGAGAGTTCAAAGAGTTGTTCTTAGAAAAATACTTTCCTCGTGACCATCGAGCAGATATGGAAAGGCAATTTCTGAGTTTGAGGCAGAAGGAGGATGAGAATGTCGCAAAGTATGAGGCTAACTTTACAAGGTTAGCGAGGCATGCTGCTGATTATATACGTAACCCAAGAAGTAAGATTGATCGTTTCTTTGATGGGTTAAAACCATTTCTCCGTCGAGCTCTAGTGTCACAATCCTTCTCATCATACGAAGATATAGTCTCATGTGCTATCAAGACAGAAAAGGAATTCTCTAAGTCTTATGACAACAAAGTAAAGCAAGAGAAGAAGAGAACGGTGGAACAAGAGACAGATAAAGGGAAAAAGGGAAAGAAGGATTTTCCATTATGTGATAATTGTGGGAAGAATCACCCTGGTACTTGCCTAAAAGGAATGGGAGTCTGTTATAAATGTGGAGAAAAAGGTCACCAGGCACGTGATTGCAAGGGAAAGAAAGAGGCTGTCAAAGTTGAATGCTACAATTGTAGAGAAATGGGTCATTACGCAAATGAATGTACTAAGCGTCAAGGAAACTTACCTCAGAAAAGGCCAAGGGATCAAGGACAATCTTATGCTATTACTACAGTTGAAGCAGAATAACTAATGTATTGGTGCTTTTGGACTCATGGATTATATTCTGGTTATTAGAATAATGTGATCTATATAAGGATTGTACTGCAGTACTTTTTGATTTCAGTAAGGTTTTAATATGATTAAGGTAATCATATTTTTAGTATGTGACAATAAGAGAAACTTTTCTTTTTATGGGGAATCTGATGCTACAATTGATTTTGGAATTAAGAGACATTTTAGAGAAAGTCTGGACAGAGTTATTTTGGAGTGGATTAAGTTGATCTTTGGATAGTATGGTTTAAGGTTAAAAAATTAATGAAGATTGTTTTTGGAGTATTATAATACTATAGTTTTAGGAAAAGGACAACCTGCAGGGTGGGGCATAAACCGTCGCGTCGGACAAAGCTGTAGGAATCGAACCCACAATCAAAGTGCGACAAGCCTTTATTTCCTACCACTAGCCTACAGGAAGTCCCTGGTTATTACAAAATAATTTTACTAATCTAAATGGTATGTTTTAACATTTTGAACCTTATACAATTAGGATAAGTATGATATTTTTGAGTTCTATTATCTTTTTGAGTGAAAGATGAGTTGAAGGTTGAAACTCTAATTGTCAAGCATAAATATATATATACCTATCTCTTATTCAATGAATAAATTAATTCTTAAACTTTAGTAAAGGGATATTAAAACAAAAAAATGTGTTATCCTAATACCTTATGTCTTGTTGAACTGATGATATTTTAAATCAATATAGATTGAAGGCTTTGAGGCCCTCAATTTGACAGTTGATTGTTATTGATGACCTCAATCACTCCCTACAAATATTTACGTTTTTCCTCCAATTATATGTCTCTAATTGCCACCAATGTTCTCCTTATCGAGATTATAATTTGGTGGTGACTTTCTTATTTCCATTTACCTCTTATTAAGGCTAAATTTTATTAATCTTATTTCCGATGTGGGTTTTCCACAAAGGTATTTTCCCTTTTCAACCTTTTATTTTCCAAGAAAAATTTCAAATTGCGAGGACGCAATTTATTGAAGGAGGGGAGAATGTAACACCCCGAGCTTCCACGATACGCTTCTCATTCAATAATACAATAGCTTGCATTGTACGCAACTTCGAGTTCTAAAACATCGCGACAAATCAAACTAGCCGTTATGAATAGTAATAACCACTTTTTAAAATTATAGAAATTTTATATTTCAAAATGGACTTCATTTTTGTATTCGTAATATCGAAATTAGCCTATGTTGAATTTTTGGTATTTTTCTGAGAACTTCTAATTTTTTATGAATAGTGAAAAATACTTAAAACAACTTTTTTAATCAAAATAATTTATAGTGATAAGTTATACTATTTAGTGGATTTAATGTATAATTAGAATATATTTTTAACATTTTATCCAATGGTGGTCATTAGAATTAATTTAACATTGAATTTGGACATAAACAATTGCCAATCTTTTGATATAAATTGTTTCTTGAAAACACGCTATTTGTCGTAACAGCGGGAATTAATTATAAAATTAATTAATGCAACTTATATGTTTGGAATTTTGTAAAATAGACATCATTTTTGAATTCGGAATATCAATTATAGCTTAGGATGAAATTTTGGCATTGTTCTGAGAAACTTCAATTTTTGATGAATAGTGAAACCACTAAGTGGTAGTTAAATAACTGATTTTTCGTTTAAATGAAATATTACCACTTCTGTGATTTGATTTTCAAAAATCCGACATACATGTTTGTCATTAAGAAGTAAAATGTGGTTCAATGAGATTATAATAATTTTTTGGTGAATAGTAACTTATTAAGTTCTTAATCGCGATTAGTGGTAATTAGTGTAGTTTAAGGTATAGATAATACTTTAATAATATTAAATGACCTAGACACATGTCCCAACCTCATTGGTTGAGTCATGGCCGACCAAGACAAGCCATGGCCTAACTTGGGGACCCCATGGATCCACTTTTGTTGGGAAATGACATAAATTAGTTTTTATTTAATGTTAAAGTGAAAATGACACTAACATAAATTGTTCTACTAAAACAATTTTTAATTGGGGTTATACAAGTCCAAATTTTGATTATAAATAGTCATTGGAAAGCTAAAAAGATTTCCTACATCATAGTATTTGTTTTATAATTTTTAGACATTAAATAAATTAAAGTATTTATGACATAATAATGATGCAGCGATGACATCATTATTTGACGATTTAAATAAAATGAGAAGATAATGCAAAATCCGAGGCTTACACTTGTCCAAAGCCTATTGGATGAAGATATTTCGAAACCTTATCACCTTAGCCTCGAATTATATAGATGTGGGACCTTTAGAATCCGAAAAGCATTTTGAAATAATGTAACATTTCATTACTTTCCAAAAGTGCCCCTCCTCTCCACTTATAAAAGGCCCCCACCTCTCCCACCTTATTCACACCTTCAAGCCATTTGGCTCGGCCAACCTCTGCCCAAATACTCTCCCAACACCCCTCTCTTACTCCTAGAATCCTCACTTTGGGCAGAACTCTTCCCAAGGAAGCCTTTGGCTCAAATCAAAAAGAGTTACCCGATTTTGAGGTAATGTCTTTTATAATGTTGTTTGGTTTTATTTTTCTTCTCCAACCCCCTAAACTCTTTTTATTCATTTCTTTTGTAACAACACCAGTATCCTCAATATACTAGGATGTTGTTATAAGAAGGATTCGAGCTACACTTACACACACCTACATCTAATGGTTAAAGAACATACGGTTTCTGTGGATGGCGAATTTCTGCCTCACGAAGCGATGATTGTTCAACACTCATATAACACCTTCAAAGGTGGCCATTAAGATGTCACTATTTTTATATATGATATATAATATGTTTTTGTTTTACTTATTCTTCTGTATTTCTCATTTATGGCATACTTTATGATTTCCATTATGGGTAAAACGCGATAATTTCATTTTAGGAAGTGCGGACTACCGCCCCCTCAAAGTGATTTGAATCGTAAATGCCATATGTGGGATGTATATAGGATGGAGTAAATGGTATTATACACTATATTATACTGGAATTATATTATACATTTATATCATTATGATTTACTTCCATTAAATATGAAATTGAAATGAAAGTAGCGTTCATGCGTACGTACGGCTTACCGTCTCCATGAACGGTGCATTTCATTTCTTACCTCTAAATGTTACGTGACATTATGAATGAATGTATATACTGTATATATGATATATATGATATCTACATCATGAATATAATTCCGGATATAATGGATATTTCACCACATGAACAACTTGTAATTATAAGAAGTTTATTTTTGACTCAAGTACCAAAGATCGACAAAACGACTGTTATTAACTTAAATAATTACATAATGTTCATATCATTTAAATAAGTGATATAATAAGGATAATGAAATTGAAAATGGTTCTTAATAAGGTATATATTAACTCTAGTTTATTATTCAGGAGGTTAAAGAACGGTTGAGTCAAGTCAGACACGAGGTAAGGGAACTTCTTAACCCAACTTCCATTCTTTGGGTTAATCTCCTACTTTCAAATTATGTCATGATATTATATCCTATTTTTTTGTTTTTACTTTCTTTATGTGTACCTATAGTGAATACACATAATAGATCTATTTTATTTTTAAAAATGATCTTTTTAAGGACTTCGTCTCTATCCCCTTTCATTGAGGCATATTTTGGCTTTATACACAACTTTCCTTTTATACGGTGTATAAAACCCTTTGACTTTTGCATTTATTCAAAAGGAATCTTTTTTATACGAAGCGTTTTACTAAACGACAAAAGGGAATGTTTTTCTTTCCGTACTTATGCGGCGACAACGACTTCTCCGCCGCCGTGACCATTATTTGAGATCCGGCTTCCTCTTCAAGCCATCATTTTTTTTAATGAAAAATAAATACAAAGTTTTAACTCTCTTTTATTTTGGTATTGAAAATGGTTTTGAAAGCATTTTTATTATATCAATGTGTTGTATTTATATCTTGTGATTGAAATGTGGAAATGTTATGTTTCCTTTATGCCTGTTTTATGAGATACGATTATGTTATGGTTTATGATATGTTTAAACCTATTCATATGAGGAATGCATTGGACTTAATAAGTGACGGGTGGAGCCCGCTATAGCTCCTCGATGCATCGGCAGGTCTCATGAGACAAACTAGTGTCTTGGCACGAGGCCTTGACAAAATTTTATTTGTGGTCTTGGCACGAGGCCTTGGCTACGTGGTTATGATAGTCTGGCATTATGCATTCCATCATTATGAAAGTGGTTATTGATATTGCATGTGATTATTCGACCAGTAGAATATCCATGTGATGAAGTAAATGGCATTATCTCATTTTACTTTTGCCATATTATGTTGAAGTTCATGTTTAAAAGGCTTTTGTTTTAGTTATACATTGCCTTAAATGTTAATGTTTATTTATGAAAGCTTCCGCAATATTGTTATCCTTACTGAGCATCTGAGATCACCCCTTTCAATGTTTTAATATTTTCCAGGATGTGAAGAAGTATTTTATGAATGACCTGCAGGGATAGTCAGAAGAGGATATGAGTGTGGACTATGGAGACTTTGTTATTGTAGTTTTTCACTTTATGATGTAATGTAACGTTTACGAATGTATCTAGTGTTTCCAAGGCTACTAAACTAATCGGTCTTTCGAGACTTGATCTTTTGTGATCATGCCAATGTTACGAAGTAATGCACCGACTCTGGGTAGCTGGGGTCGGGGCGTTTACACAATTAATAGGGGCATTAAGAACTTCGAAAACGCGTCAGATGACTTTCATTTAATAGGGGTTTTCGCGGGTGCGTTACTTAGCGGAAAAGAAACGGTGGGGCTCGTGCGGGCCCCACCTCACAAATATCCTACCAAGAGGGTAGGATATTTTGGGTTCCACCCTATCCGCTTCAACTCAGATTAAGCAGCTTTAAGTGGCTTTAAGCGGCTTTAAGTGAAATAAAAATAAAGTTGTCGCACCACTTTATTTTATTTCTTAACTTAACCCCCAAAATTTAAAAACCACACCCGAGAAAACGCAACTCCGGAAGAGGCGTTTCTAAGAAAATATCGGCGCTGTGATTCCATCGGTGCCCTTAGAATTTGATTTTGAGTACCGGTTCAAAAGTTAGAAAAACCCGCTCATTCGTTCACTGAACGTACCCGATCCAAACTTCGGAAAATGATTCCGGAAACACCGGGCCTCGAAATCAGGTGCCTTCAGAAACTGCATTCTTGTAAAATTCCAAATAAAATTAAGAAAAAAATTCCCTTGAAATTTACGGGACATTACATCACTCCCACCTCAGGGATTTACGTCCCCGTAAAGATACATCATAAACTAGGGGAAAAAAGTGGGTACTGGGCATGCATCTGAGCCTCCCACTCCCAAGTGCTCTCCTGGAGGTTCTCATGCTGCCATCTGATGCGCACTAGAGGAATCGACCGTCCACGTAGGACCCGCTCTTGTCGATCCTCGATCTCCACCAGGACCTCCGCAAAAGTCGCCCCATCCTCAACGTCTAGATCCCCTTGGTCAATGATGTGTGCGGGTCGTGCACATATCTCCTCAGCTGGGATACGTGGAAGACGTCGTGCACCCGGTGCAACTGAGGTGGTAGATCTAGGCAATAAGCCACCTCTCCAATCCTGCTGAGGACCTGGAATGGTCTGATGAATCATGGAGACAACTTGTCGCCTCGGCCAAACCTCTGTAATCTACGTCGAGGTGAGACACGCAAGAAGATGTGGTTTCCACCCTCGAACTCTAGTGGTCTCCGCCTCCTGTCAGCATAAGACTTCTTCCGGCTCTGAGCTGTCCTCATCCGCTCCTGGATGACCTGGACCTTCTCTGTCATGTCCCAGACCATCTCTGGTCCCACAAGTGCTGACTCCCTAGGGTCTGTCCAGCACAAAGGAGACTGCAAGTTCTGCCGTACAACACCTCGTATGGTGCCATCCCGATGGTGGAGTGGTAACTCTTGTAGTACGCAAACTGCACCAAGGGTAGGTTGTCCTCCCAGATGCGACCAAAGTCGAGGACACATGCGCGGAGCATGTCCTCGAGAGTCTGAATGGTCCTCTCTGTCTGACCATCCGTCTGAGGGTGGAAGGTGGTGCTCAGACGTAGCTGCATCCCGAACGCCTCATGCAACCCCTTCCAAAGCCGGGAAGTAAAGCGAGCATCTCGATCGGAGACGATAGATGATGGCACACCATGAAGCCATACAATCTCTTGAACATAGAGACGCCCCAAGCTCTCCACTGAGCCCTGCTCTCTGATGGGTAAGAAGTGTGCCGAATTGGTGAGTAGGTCGACAATCACCCAGATGGAGTCGTGACCTCTGGAAGTGCGTGGAAGTCCAGTCACGAACTCCATAGATATTCCATCCCACTTCCACTACGGAACCTCCAAAGGTTGTACCAAGCCTGCTGGTACCTGATGCTCTGCCTTCACCTGCTGGCAGGTGAGGCATCGAGAAACGAACTCTTCCACAGTCTTCTTCATGCCCGGCCACCAATGCTGTCGTCTGAGATCCTAGTACATCTTCTCCACTCTAGGATGTACCGCCAAAGGAGAAGTGTGAAACTCTCTCAGCACCTCCTCCCATAAAGCAACTGGTACCAAGGTACATCCTATGAAAAGGATGTCGTGCTCTGCTCCAAAGAAGAAACCATCAGGTGCCTGTCCTGAGGATATCTGTGCACGCCGCGTCTCACAGTCAGTGTCCCCATATTGTGCCTCTCTGACCCGCTGCAGTAGTGGAGGAGTGACTGTGAGATACTGGAGGAAGGATGCACCATCTCTATCCACGAAGGATATCTGCAAAGATGCTATCTGCTCTATCGCCTCCTCAAGTAGCTGAATGCCCATCCTCCTACTGGGAGCATCGACTACCACGTTCACCTTCCCAGGAGTATAGAATATCTCAAAGTCATAGTCCTGGAGGAACTCGAGCCATCGCCGGAGTCTCAGGTCCAGGTCCTTCTGAGAGAAGACGTACCTGAGACTCTGATGGTTAGAAAAGACTGCAAAGCGCTCGCCCATCAGATAGTGTCACCATGTCTTCAGAGCGAAGATCACTGCTGCTAACTCTAGGTCATGGGTAGCGTAGTTCTCCTCATGTGGCCTCAAATGAAGTGATCCATAGGTGGTCATCGCCCGCTCATGCATCAGGACACATCCGAGTCTGGTCCCTGATGCATCGCAGTAGACTACGTACCCTACTCCCTCCTCAGGAAACCTCAAGATAGGGGCGCTGTTCAATCTCTGTCTCAGCTCCTGGAAGCTCTTCTGACATCTATATGACCACACAAAGGGTTTACCCTTCTTCGTCAAAGCTGAGAGTAGTGCCACAACTCTGGAGAAGTCTAGCACAAATCTACGATTGTATTCAGCTAGTCCCAAGAAACTCCGCACCTCCGTCACGCTCTTGGGTGGCTCCCAAGCTAGAACTGCCTCGATCTTCGCAGGATCCACTGGAACTCCTACCTCAGAGATGACGTGTCCCAAGAAGTGGACCTCACGTATCCATAACTGACACTTCGAGAGCTTAACATAAAGCTGGTGCTCACAGAGTGTGTCTAGTACAACCCGCAAGTGGTAGGCGTGTTCCTCCTCAGTCGTCGAGTAAATCAAAATGTTGTCGATGAAGACCATGAAAAATCGATCAAGGTATGGCTGAAAGGTCCTATTCATCAGGGCCATGAACACTGCTAGAGAATTGGTTACGCCTAATGACATAACCAAGAACTCATAGTGGCCATACCGACATCTGAAGTCCGTCTTCTGCACGTCCTCATCTCGGACTCTGAGGAGATGATAGCCTGACCTGAGGTCTATCTTTGAGAACCAACGTGCTCCCTTGAGCTGATCGAAGAGGTCATCAATCCTCGGTAGTGGATAATTGTTCCTCACCGTCACCTGGTTCAGGCGACGATAGTTGACACAAAGTTGCAAGCTCTCGTTCGCCTTATTGGCGAACAAAATCGGGGAAGCCCAGGGTGAAACACTGGGTCGGATGAATCCCTTTCCCTCCAAGTCCTCCAACTGTACCCATATCTCTAGAAGCTTGGCGGGGGCCATACGATATGCTGGAGTCGATATCGTGGTTGTCTCGGGGTACAGTTCAATATAAAAGTCTACCTCTCTGCGAGGTAGCCCTGGAACGTCGTCGGGAAAGACGTCTGCATACTGAACCACCACTGCAGGAAAACTAGGACTCCGTGCGTCAACTACTCCTAGGATGAGGCTAGCCAACTGATGAGTTATGGGATGTCCCCTCTACGGAAGTCCATCATGTGCTGCGAAGGCTCCCTTCTCGCCGGTGAAGGTGAACCTGCTCCCGTTGGTGCATACACATCGCACATTGTGCCTAATACAGGCAATCTGTACATGGACTATAGATAACCAATCCATGCCCAAGTTGACTTCGTAAGGCCTCGACGCTGCTACAAGAAGATATCAGCTAAAGCTCTCGCCTCCTAGAGTAAGATAACACTACCGGCACCAGTGCGTAATCGTCGAGTCTGCTCCCGTAGGAGTCTCTAGCCGTAAGGATCGAGCCAACGGCTCTGTCGTAATCTTTGAGCTCCGAAAAAGGGCAGTGGCTATGAAAAAATGACTCGCTCTTATGTCTATAAGTACTGCAGCAAGGGTGGAATAGACACAGATAGTACCTCGAATCATCTCGGGTGCGCCGTGGTCGTAGGCCTCCGCTTCCTGGAGTTATGCCTGTCTCTGCCCGCCAGCTCCCTGTGGTCGGGGTGGACCTCCTAGTGGTGGTGGTGGTAGAGCCTCAAAGCGTCGCCCACCACCTACTGCTCGGCCAGCTCCTCTGCCTCGTCCGCCTCCTCCCTGCGGACTGCCACGGTCGACCCTCTACCTCTGCCTGGGTGGCCCCTCAATCGTCTGCTACTCCTCGGCACGGTGGGTTGGGCAGTCACGAGCCATGTGGCCCTGCCCGCCGCATGTGTAGCACTACCTGCCTCTCGAAAGACTGGCTCCGCGCTGTGTGTCCCGCACTGCTGAGCCAGTGTCCTGAGGTTTTCTTTTTAAGGGTCTGGTTTGCCTGGACACATGAGTCATCCATCGACTGCCTACTGCAGAAGACTCTGCTATGTGCCGCCCTGCGGTGGCTCTCGGTGCTGGTGTAGACTCAGCAAGAAAGCTCTCGATCAAAAGGGATCGCTCCAGTACTCCTGTCTAAGTCAGAATGCTGAGGGAGATCAGTGATGCCCTGATATTGTGTCTCAATCCCTGCTCAAAGGTCCGAGACCAGAAGAATGGGTCTCGTACCATGTCTGTAGAGTAGCGCGAGAGATCGGTAAATCTCGCCGAGTACTGGGCGACCGTCAAGCTGCCCTGCCGCAACTGAAGAAGCTCCTGGATGCGCACTGCACAGAGGGTGGCTGGGACGAACTCTGAGTGGAAGAGGCCCTCAAAGTCTGTCCAGAGGAGAGATGCCTCATCTTGAACCTGGAGCATCATGCTCCACTATTGGCCCACTGCTGCATGCAGTAGGCTCGCTGCGAGGATCACCATGAGGTCTGCTAGTGTACTCACTAGCCTGAAAACTCATACCACTACCTCCAGCCAGTCCTCGGCTGCCTGGGGGTCCGTCTCCCCACGGAACCTGGGCGGTCGCAGGCGCTGGAACTCATGCAGTGCACTGAGGCGACGTGCATCGTCAGCAGCTGGGGCTGGAAACATCGGTGGGTCGACGGGTAGAGGTACCCCCGGTGCCTTAGATGTCAAAGGGCCCTGCACCGAGGCCTCGTCGCTCGGTGGGCTGTCGTCACGCTCAACTCTCGGAACCCTAGCTGGCTGCCATCGTGGGGCCATCATGAAAAGGAAACAGGTGCGCCCCGGTCAGAACAGTATACCTAGTGAGATGACACAAATTAATCACAAAGAAAACTTGAAACACACACGCAATCAATGTTTCCGTGCATTAAGTAGGAAATTAGAAGTCAGGGTCCTGGTGTACGGATACGTCGACCGCCGCACCAAAACTAGACTCCCTGGACTAATAACCACACCCAATACGCTAAACACTATTGCTTCACATAGAAAATATCAGAGTCTGCAGAAGAACTGAACTCCTATGATACCAATTTGTCACGACCCGTCCTCGGGGCCCGTGCCGTGACTACCCCAAGCCCGCCTTCGATAGGCCAGGGGCTGACGACTAGCACCAAGGCGTAAATCCCGGAAAAAAGGGAAGGAATTACCTTTGTAAAGTAACCAAAAACCACAGAGCAAACAGGCGGAAGTAAACACTAAGTAAAAACTGCTACAACAGTAAGTGCGGAAAGTAAGTGGGCCAGTATAAAAACCCAAACTGAAAGTAAAGTACAACTGAAAAGGGAAAACAACAACTGAAAAGTAAAGCCGCGACGTCGAGCTATCCACTGGGAATCCCACCTGAAGGGTGGGTACAGATAGCCTCCACTACTCCTCGGGTTCGGCCGTCTGCTCCGAGTACGTCCTGTCCAGTGGTTCACCTCCAGGTACCATCCTTCTCCGCAAGCCTCAGCCACGATCAGCACTGTCCGTTGTCTGCAACCAACACAACGTAGTGCGGGCATAGCCTATACAGGGGTGAGTATAAGCTACTCAGTAGGGACCCCGAGACCCCCAAAGGTCTCCCAGAATCCAAAAAGGATAATCCACAAAAGAAAGATACAATCACGAAGTAACATCCGACACTGCTTAGGTATATTCTCATACATATACCTAAGTCATCAATTCTCATTCAGCTCCAACATCCGAACCCAAGTAAAACCCAGTCCACACAGGAAAGAAAAACGTAAATCCACACAGGATATCACAACACAATCCACATAGGAAAGTAAAATAGGATTCAGCTCATACAGGTATACTTCTTGAATGACGATAAAGATGACCAGATATTGCCACTGATTCATCTAAGCCGTCAGACCCACAAAGGATCGATAGATACTAACCCCCGCAATGACCCACAAAGGATCTGACCCACAAAGAATCGATAGGTAACTAACCCCTACAATGACCCACACAGGATCGGACCCACACAGGATCGATAGATAACTAACCCCCGCAATGACCCACACAGGATCAGACTCACACAGGATCTGTAGGAGCTGGCCCACACAGGACCGCTGAGCACTGACTCACATAGGATCGGACCCACACAGGATCGGTAGCACTGACCCACAAAGGATCGCTAAGTGTTGTAGTCGTCGCCGTCGAATCCACTGAGGATCTCTGCATAGTCATCGTCATCACTGTAGCAGTCGCAGCCAGCTCTAGGGTTCCCGCACACAGCAATCTCGTTCGGGAGGGTCCGCCCCACGAACTGAGAGGCTGATACATCAACTGACACATAGTCCAGATTTTATGTAACCAAAAGTTCCGTATCGACAATAGGAACTCAACGTCGCAGACGGTGCATCAATCGGACACCCGGTATGAGAGTTATTGGCTTTTTCGTTCCAGGGGCTCGGTTGGTTTTTAAGGAAAAACCAACCCGACCGTACTCCACCTATGTCCTCGGGCGGAGTAAGCCAAAAGATCAGTCTCACATAGAGGAAACCATAAAAGTTGACAGTACGTCAATCAGATGTCCGGAGCTCAAGATATGAGCGTTTCCGCTCCGAGGTCCCGGTTGGTTTCGTGTGCGAACCAACCCGGCCAAACCCAAAGTATTCCTAAACATTGAGTGTGATATACCAAAATGACCATCTCGATCCAAGGATCACATCTCCTATGACGGCACGTCGTTCGAAGGCACGTAGCTCACGTTATGAGAAAAAGACCGAAAAGATCCAGAAACGGGGGGCCTGGGCCCGGACCGACCCGGCCCAACCCCCCCCCCCCCCCCGGGTTGGCCCGAACTGGGTCGACCCGTCCGGGTCTGAGTCCGACCCGGCCGGCATGGCCCGGCCCGGCCAGGGTGGCCCGACCCGGCCTGGGCGCGTCCCGGCCCGGCCGGCGCTGGCGCGGCCCGGCCGCCTGGCGGCTCGGCCGTGATGGCCGAGCGGGTGCAAGGGGGTGCTGCCCCCCTGAACATTCTGCGGCCCCCACGTGGGGGTCCGCCTCTCACCAACAGATGCGGCAATGTCGCGTCCTGCCTTCGGTTCCGCGCGGCCGCGGAACTGCAACCCGCCACCGCGCCGCCGGTGGAGTCCACGGGCCACCGGAGTTGCTCCGGTTGTCCGATTTCATTTCTGTCTGCGCCGTAGCTCATCCCGGGTCCCGTTCTTCACTGCAGAATCAACAAATCGTCCCTGCAGCCCGGTTTTTCATCGTCCTCCATTCCTCACACCAAGAACAAAAGGGCGGTGGGTTCGGACTTGTTCGTTGGTCCGCACCCACCGCGTTAGCGGTTTGAAACAACATCATAATTCCCAGCTATTAATAAACCTCGACCCGCAATAATAATCCATGGACCAACTTGTTAATTGGTTGGTCTGCGTTCTTGCCTTGGAGGAAAACAAACATGGGTATTATCATTTTCAAAACGACCCCTACCTCAACGTCGTCGTCGGACGCGAGTTCGTCGTGGAATTGACCGTCACGGAAGGAATGGATCGTCACGTCACGGAAGGGCGTCACTGTCGCGCGGTACTCGGCGTCGCGTAGACAAACTCCGAGGATCAAGAACACACAGATTTAATTATAACAATTAAATCCATGTTGATGTTAAAATCCACAAAGAATTAAAAGGACCGCAATCCCCTACCTCAAGATGTCGATCGAAGATTTTCGCGGGGATGGAACGTCACGAAAGAAGCGTCGGCGTCACGTCGCGTCGATCTCCGGGGGTATGGCGTTCTTCGTCGCCCTTCGTCGGAGGCCGGCGTTCTTCACGTTCTTTGCGTTCTTCACGTTCTTCGTGAAGGAGGATGAAGGACTTAATGTTTCTGTCAAATCCTCTCAACGAACAATCCTCAAGAAGACATGTGTTGGTCTTATTTCATTACATACCAACAAACAAAAACATGTTAAGAAACGAACAAATTAATTCATAGAATTAATTTCAACGAATTAATCGCCTAATTAATAGGGGCGTTAAGAACTTAGAAAAGGCGTCAGTTGACTTTCATTTAATAGGGTTTTTCATGGGTGCGTTACTTAGCGGAAAAGAAACGGTGGTGCTCGTTCGGGCCCCACATAACAAATATCCTTCCAAGAGGGTAGGATATTTTGGGTTCCACCCTATCCGCTTCAACTCTGCTTAAGCAGCTTTAAGTGGCTTTTAGCGGCTTTAAGTGAAATAAAAATAAAGTTGTCGCACCACTTTATTTTATTTCTTAACTTAACCCCCAAAATTTAAAAACCACTCTCGAGCAAACGAAACCCCATAAGAGGCGTTTCTAAGCAAATACCGGCACTGCGATTGCATCGGTGCCCTTGGAATTTGATTCCGAGCACCGGTTCAAAAGTTAGAAGAACCCGCTCGTTCGTTCACTGAACATACCCGAGCCAAACTTCAGAAAATGATTCTGGGCACACCGAGCCTCGGAATCAGGTGCCGTCAGAAACTGTGTTCTTGTAAAATTCCAAAGAAAATTAAGAAAAAAATTTCCATGAAATTTATGAGTCTTTACAAGTTGAGAAACCTTCGTCTTGCATTATCTACAGATGGAGTGAATCCTTTTGGTTTTCAAACCAACAGTCACAGTACATGGCCGGTTTTGTTGGTAAATTATAACTTACCACCTAGGTTATGCATGAAATGAAAAAAAATCATGTTATCTATGCTTATATCAGGACCAAAACTATCGGGTAATGATATTGATGTTTATTTAGATCTATTGATCGAAGATTTGAAATTATTGTGGGATTCAGGTGTTACATTGTATGAGGCTTACAAAAAGGATGATTTCACATTGATAGCCATGTTGTATGGGACAATACATGACTTCCCTACTTATGGAAATTTTATAGGATATAGAATTAAAGGAACTCAAGGGTGTCCCATTTGAGAAAATGGTACACAATCAATTAGGTTGAATCATTCATCGAAAACAGTGTTTCTAGGACATCGCAGATTTCTACCCCGACGACATAAGTACCGATCCTGGACGACATCATTTGATGGATGTTCAGAAGAATGTACAACACCGTTTCCACTAACAGGCAATCAATTGTTTGATAAAGTTAAAAATCTGGACACTAATTTTGGTAAACCGGCATCGAAAATCCTTACAAAAATCGGTTGGAAAAAGAGATTAGTTTTTTTTTGAATTACCATACTGGAATTGTCTGTATGTCAGAAATTTTCTTGATGTTATGCATATAGAAAAAAATTATTTGATAGTGTAATCAGCACGTTGCTAAATACACCTGGAAAAACAAAATATGGAATTAAGGCTAGGTTGGACATGGTTGAGATGGGAATACGAGAAGTGTTGGCACCAGTGAAGGGTGAAAAATGAAAATTTCTTCCTCCTACTGCTTACACTCTTTCCAGGAAGGAGAGATATCGGTGTTTGAACTTCTTGACTGATGTAAAGGTTCCAGAGGGGTATTTGTCAAATATCAGTAACCTCGTGTCAATGAGCAATTTGAAGTTAAAAGGTCTTAAATCACATGACTGCCATGTTTTGATGAAAGATCTCATTCCTATTGCTTTACATTGGATTTTTCCCAAGAATTTCTGCCATACATTAATGAAATTGTGTTTCATCTTCAAAGATATATACATCAAAGTTATAGACCCGGCGAAATTGCCAACTATGGAAAGAGAAATTTCTGTCATATTATGTGAATTAGAAATGTTCTTCCCACCTTCATTTTTTGACATGATGGTTCATTTGATGGTCCACTTGTTGGGAGAGATTCAACTATGTGGTCCTGTACATTACAGATTGATGTACCCCAATGAACAATATATGAAGATTTTGAAGGGGTATTTCAAAAATCTATGTCGGCCAGAGGGTTTTATTACGTAGCGATATATTGTTGAGGAATCTGTTGAATTATGTACCAAATACCTTTCTGGTGTGGAAAGAATTGGCCTACCAAAATCTCATCACACTGGGCGGCTTGAGGGTGAAGGAATTTCTGGAAGACAGGTTGTCACAATCAATATTACAGATCAGGAGCAGTCCCACCTTTATGTTTTTCATAACAATTTTGACGTTGACCCAAATTTTAAAACCCACAAAGAAATTCCTAGGCATTTGAATCCATCTATGGATGAAAATGGATATCAGATACACATAATCGATAGTTTATAGGATGGTTTCCAGACCATATGTTTAAGAAGTTAGATGAAAATCTAGAGTCAATTTCAGACCGGCTTTTATGGCTAGCCAGAGGACCAAGTGTGTATGTATTATCTTACAATGCTTATGTAGTTAATGGTTATACATTTTATAATAATGAACATGATGAAGATAGTACCATGCAAAATAGTGGGGTTACACTTGTGGCTGAAGTGATGCATGTTTTCAGTGCTAAGGATAGAAATCCAATTTATGCGAATATGTCATACTTTGGCATCATCAAACAAATATGGAAGTTGGATTATACGGAATTCCAAGTTCCAATTTTTCAATGCAAGTGGGTTGATAATAGGGGTGTTGTTATAATAGATGAACTAGTATTCGTGAAAGTTGATTTTAGTAAGGATGGGGAGAAAGATAAACCATTTATAATGGCATCACAGGTAGTGTAAGTTTTTTATGTTCTTGATCCCGTGAACCGAAACTGGTCAATTGTTCTATTATTGACCAAAACAACTGAAGGGTTAGATGAAAATTCAATGGAGGATGACCCTTTCATTGGGACATCACAATCTTTTTGTAGTTGTCCCAATGTAGATGACGTTTTTTAGGTCAGAGGAGACCACAATGAAGGGATAGGGATAGTCGATAGAGGGGTCAAATCCCTTCAGCCTTAAAAAAAGAGAGTTCAATAATCAGGTTATTTTTTTATTGTAATATAGATTTTGTTACATTATGTTATTATCTGTTCACTGCTACTTTTATGTGATCTAAATTAAATGTTAAACCACTTCTGCAGATAATGACTTCTGCACCTACTGATGCACCCAATCCCGAGACACAATAGGTTTCTCAACCTGTTGCAGCTGGTCCCAATGCTGAGGTACAACATGTCTCTCAACCTGTTGCAGCTTGTCCCACTACTGAGGTATAACAGGTTTCTCAACCTGTTGCTACTAGTCCCACAGCTGAGGTACAACAGGTTTCTCAACCTATTGTTTTTGTCCCAGTGCCGATGCAAGTGCTTCAGAGGAACATAATGATAATGCACAAATAGAGGAAATTGTAGGCAATGAAACCCTGGTGGCACAAAAAAAATAAGTGCACCATAGTTTGACAGTTTAGCAAAAATCCATAAGGAAAAAAGAAAAAGGCATCCAATTTTAGGTGGGATGGAATATGCGAGGCCAGTTGTAAACCCCAACAAAGCCATGTTTAGTAGCTACATTGGAATCATCACTTGCCAACGTGTGCTGATTTATAGAGAGTCATGGCACCATGTTATCAGCAGGCTAAAAACATTAATGTGGGAAGAGATTACTATAACATTACCAAATCATTGATTTAATTTATTAAAATAAAATAAAATAAAATACTGAAATTTTGTCTAACTCTACATCATCTCTTGAAGAGTGAATTTATAGTAGATGTCTCGCACAATGAATATGTATTAATACTGGAAGGAAGGGTTCATAGAGGCTTTCGGACTATTTTATTGAAATGTCATATGAAAGATGTTGAAGGTAAAATCAAGCCGCCCCCACCTCATCTTTATGCACTCTTGATATCCCAAGGAGCGTGGGATGCATTTTTCAACTGTCGTGCGGAGCAGACTTTTCAGGTACATTGTTTTTGGTACCACATTGTTTAACATTTCATGTATTCATCACATTGACTGATAGTTTTTTATTTATGAAATATCAACTAAGTGCTGAAAATAAAGAACAGGCAGCAAAACCAACCTACCCCTACCGTAAAGCAAGGATGAGATAGGCTTCAATTGAAAAACAATTGGTACGTATTTTTAAAGCACTGTAATACGTTTATGTGACATAAAATAACCCTGTAACCATGTTTCTCTATTTATATGTAGATTTATGAATCAAAATACCAAGACACTTCCATCTTACGCCATGTTCTATGGAAGGAGGCTCGTGTTAATAAAGAATGGAAACTGGTAGATGAAAACGCATAAAAAGTGTGGGAAACATGTGTTAGTATGACATAATATAAATTTGTTTTCCTTTAAATCACTATTACATTATGATGATGACTTATTTTCCCATATTATCTATTTTACATAGTCAAAAGAATCAAAAACACCCACACCCGATGCAGACATACTTTCAGCAGCCTTGAAACAACCAGAATAGTATGGTCGCGTCAGAGGTGTGGGTTTTGGGGTGACACCCCAGAAATATTTTCAGAAAAAAAAGAAGAAGAGGAGGAACAAAATAAAGAAATTAAAATGATGAGAGATAGACTAGAAACCCTTGAGGAAAATTTTTAAAGTTAGGGAGACTTGCTAGAAACTTTGATGGGGGAGAGGTGAAGAGAAGAAACAACTCAAGAACAACCCTCCCCACCCCCACCAGCTTTGAGGCAAGCCATTCCCCTCAACAAACTAACATAACTGAGGTAATCAATGGTCTAATATTTGTTTCTATGAAATGTGAATCATATAGACAATGATACATGTCTTGTAATGATATTTTACAGGACGAAAATGATTGTGATTTATATATGTCAACTCCCACCCATCGCCTTGTAGTGAGGGATACAGTGTTCAATATGCAGAATGACACGCTACACTCCAGGACACTTCTAACCAATCATGTTATAGTGTCAATTAATGTATATCATGAGACAGGTGTCGAAATACCCATGCCAAATGACGATGAATACATTCATACGGTGTAAAAAGTTGTCAGAATATTTGTTGCATGGCCATCGAATATTGTAAAAAAAATGTCGACCAGGAGGTATTCATTTTAATTTATTTTTGAAGCAGAACCTTTAAAATTTAATTATAAAATGGTTGGACCAATGAATGTTATTACAGAAGGAAAAAAGGATGGAGATAAAATGAAATAACAACTCAAAATGATCAACCAACCGATCAAAACGATCTACTTAGGGCACCATCACCCCATCCATTCTATATCCATATTTAATATCATTGTATGCTCATGTGGATACAAAAGTGAAAGGCGGAAATAATCAAACAATTTTTTTGTGAAAAAGATATGTATGGAGAGGAAACATTAGATTTTGT
The DNA here is from genome assembly GCA_963277665.1 of Viscum album. NCBI lineage: Eukaryota > Viridiplantae > Streptophyta > Magnoliopsida > Santalales > Viscaceae > Viscum > Viscum album. The sequence continues at coordinate 177,692,133 of OY728159.1, read as the reverse complement.
TAGTGCTGACGCTGTAGCTGAAATCATCACAAACGACTGGCTTGGTGCCGCAGTTATAAATGTATACATGAGGTATATTTTCATGATTTGATTTTACAGAAGCTAATATACTATGACAATTATGGATAAATACATTTCATATTTTTTGTAGGCGTATATATGAAAAAACAATGATGGGATTTTCCTATGAATACAAAATTGGACTCGTTAGTCCTCACACCATTTCTACACAACAAAAAGAAATAGATTCCGATTTTCAGGCTAAATTAATGTCAAACCTTCTCTGAACGTTTCAAAGAAAAATTATGAATGACATGCTCTTTTTAATACCAAAGTTGTAGGGGTAAAACTCTACGTTTTAATCATATCAATTATATTTTCATTTCTATCATTACTTTTTCCTTTTTGTGTTTTTAGGCAGCATTGGATGCTCATTGCAGTCAATTTGGATACTCCAAAGATTTATTTTCTGGATTCACTGCATGGATATCCAACAAACCAACCACACATGATGGTGATTGCCAATTTGTGATACACTTGATCCAACATTTTAGAACTGAATATCTAGTTATATAATTTATATTATCTTTTAATGAGGATCGGTTATGATAGGGTGGGGTATGAATATCACCTAAAGGCTGGAATGAATCCAGGGTCTAAGGATGACAAGGCGCATGAGATCTACAAATAGAAAGTATTAGGGAATATATAATTATATTTCACTATCCAAATACATATCAAAACAGATTAATTATTTTTCTCAATGTTTCTGCAGTGTCTGAAACAAACAAACGGAATGGTATGCGATTATTATATTTGTAAATTTAGGAAAGAGATCATATTTCATGAACAAAATAACATCCAAGAAGAGGTATTTTTGAAAATAATTATTAGTTCATTTAAAATATTTATTAATCCTTTATGTATTTATATTTTTTCAGAACTACTATGACTGTCGCAAAAAATCCTATTCACAAGATGATATAGATGTGTTTAGAAACGAATGGGAAACATACCTGATGGAAGAATGTAAACAAATAGGATAACGAAGGTGAATTCATACTACTAATGTTATCGTTATATGATCTTTGATATATCCCTTGTTTACACTTATTGAGAATATATTATCACCCTTTCTTATGTTTCATGTCCTTATATCATGAAAAATGGTTTTAGAAATGAATTGAGTTTCTAGTAAAGAATAACTTAATGATAGACTCTTATGAACTACTGACATATGGAAAACCGATCAAACGCTTTCAGATAGTTTTGATACTTTAGGACAATGATCCAGGAGTAATTTGTGAGGTTTATGAATCAATGAAACCTTAATCTAGCCCATGATGTGACCAGTATGGCTAAAAGTGTCTGATATGAGTTTGAAATTTACATTAACTTTAGAAAACAACACAAGTGACTTACGAAAAACCAAGCAAACACATTCATATTATTTTGATACTTTAGGACAACTATCCATGAGTCAATTTATCTCTAAAAGTGTCTGATATGTGTTTGGATTATTTTGAAACTTTAGGACAATGATCCATGAGAAAATGCATTCGAATTATTTTGACACGTTCAGATTGTTTTGTAAGAATCAACTGCACCTCAATCCAAAGCATGGTGTGACTGGTTTGGCTAAAAGTGTCTTATATCAGTTTGAAATTGACATTAAATTTAGAAAAAAAACACAAGTGACATATAGAAAAACCGAAAAAACACATTCAAATTGTTTTGATACTTTAGGAAAATGATCCATGAGTCATTTGTGAGTTGTACAAATCGACCACACCTCAATCTGATGCACGGTGTGACCGGTATGGCTAAAATTGTCTCATATTAGTTTGAAATCGACATTAAATTTAGAAAACAACACAAGTGAGATACGAAAAACTGATCAAACACATTTGGATTATTTTAATACTTTAGTACAATGATCTATTAGTCATTTGTGAGGTGTAAAAATTGACCTCACCTCAATCTGATGCACAGTGTGACCAGTATAGCTAAAAGTGTCTGATATCAGTTTGAAATTGACATTAACATTAGAAAACCACACTACTGACATATGGAAAACCAATCAAATGCATTGGGATTGTTTTTATACTTTAGTAAAATGATCCATGAGTCATTTGGGATGTGTAAAAATCAACTGCACCTCAACCCGATGTACGGTGTGACCAGTATGGTTAAAAGCGTGTGATATCAGTTTCAAATTTAATAAACTTTAGAAAACAACACTACTAACATACATAAAACTGTGAAAACATGTTCGGATTTTTTTGATACTTTAGGACAATGATATATGAGTCATTTGTGACGTGTACGAATCAACCGCACCTCAATCTGACGCACAGTGTGACTAGTATGGCTAAAAGTGTCTGATATCAGTTTCAAATTGACATTAACTTTAGAAAACAACACAAGTGACATACAAAAAACCAAGAAAACGTGTTCGGATTGTTTTGATACTTTAGGAAAATGATACATGAGTCATTTTTGAGGTGTGAAAATCAATTGTACCTCAATCTGATGCACTGTGTGACCAATATGGCTAAAAGTGTCTGATATCATTTTAAAATTGACACTATCTTTAGAAAACAACACAAGTGACATACCGAAAACCATGAAAACGCGTTTGGATTGTTTTGTTACTTTAGGAAAACAATCCATGAGTCATTTGTGACATGTAAGAATCAAACGCACCTCAATCTGACGCACGGTGTGACTGGTATGGATAAAAGTGTCTGATATCAGTTTCAAATTGACATAAACTGTAGAAGACAACACTACTAACATATGTATTACGGAGAAAATGAGTTCGGATTGTTTTCATACTTTAGGAAAACGATCCATGAGTCATTTGTGATGTGTATGAATCAACCTCACATCAATTTGACCCACGGTGTGATCGAAAAGGCTTAAAGTGTCTGATATTAGTTTCAAATTGTCATTAACTTTAGAAAACAACAGAAGTGACATACAGAAAACCGATAAAACATGTTCGAATTTTTTTTGATACTTTAGGACAAGGATCCATAAGTCATTTGTTAGGTGTAAAAATCAACCGCACCTTAATCCAATGCACGGTGTGACCGGTATGTCTAAAAGTGTCTCATATCAGTTTCAAATTGACATTAACTTTAGAAAACAACAATAATGACATATGGAATACCAAGTAAACACATTCAGATTGTTTTGATACTTTAGAAAAACAATATATGAGTTATTTGTGATGTTTACGAATCAACCGTACCTCAATCCGACACACGATGTGACCGGTATGAATAAAATTGTCTGATATCAATTTAAAATTGACATTAACTTTAGAAAACAACACAAGTGACATACGGAAAATTGATCAAATGCTTTCGGATTGTTTTGATACTTTATAAAAATGATCCATGAGTCATCTGTGACGTGTTTGAATCAACTGCACCTCAATTCAATGCACGGTGTGACTGGTATGGCTAAAAGTGTTTGATATCAGTTTCAAATTGACATAAACTTTAGAAAACAACCCTACTGACATAAAAAATACTGAGAAAATGAGTTCATATTGTTTTGATACATTAAGACAATGATCCATGATTCATTTTTGACGTGTAAAAATTAACCGAACCTCAATCCGCTGCACGGTGTCACCAGTATGGATAAAAGTGTCTGATATCAGTTTCAAATTGACATTAACTTTAGAAAACAACAGAAGTGACATACAAAAAACTGAAAAAAGACATTCAGATTGTTTTGATACTTTATGACAATGATCCATGATTCATTTGTGAGGTGTAAAAATCAATAACACCTCAATCCGATGCACAATGTGACCGGTATGGCTAAAAGTGTCTGATATTAGTTTTAAATTGATATAAACTTTAGAAAACAACACTAATGACATACGGAACACTGAGAAAATGTGTTCATATTGTTTTGATATTTTAAGACAACGATCCATGAGACATTTGTGATGTGTAAAAATCGATCGTACCTCAATCTGATGCACGGTGTGACCGATATGGATAAAAGTGTCTGATATCAGTTTCAAATTGACACAAATATTAGAAAACAACTCAAGTGACATATGAAAAACTGAGAAAACACGTTCGGATTGTTTTGATACTTTAGGATGATGATCCATGAGTCATTTTTGATGTTTATGAATCAACAGTATCTGAATCCAATGAATGGTGTGACCAGAAATCTTTTCATTAGATAAAGAATCAGTATTTATTTAATGAGATAAATCAACCAAAAACATATTGATTTCACATTATTCCCTTTCATTATTATCAGAATGAAAACATTTGAGTTTATCATTTCTATATTATAGTTTCACATTTCCATATTAATTTATTCATTCATATTAATGTTTTAATTTATTTCATTAGTGTATTATTTACATAATATTTGTTTTCATATATAGGTGAATTTTTTTCCTTGAGTTCGAATTCTTTGTTCGGCAACAAATATCGTGGACGAAAATTTTTGAGAGAGGGTCATAGATATCAAAGGATGAAACATTAATGATTATAACTGTTGTTGGATATTTGTAATTGTAACCATGTAAAACATTGTTTGGGATGTATATAGCAGTGTGTTTTTTTATATTCATGATGTTAAGTAAATGTATATATCATTGTTTTTCAAAATATTGTGTGCGGGATATATTTTGTGCAGGTGTGCAGGTCCTATTTTTTGTAGGTGTGTAGGTGGTGCTGGTTTGTGTAGGTGTGCAGGTGGTGCTGGTTTGTGCAGGTGTGCAGGTGTGCAGGTGATGACTGTGCAGGTGCAGGGGAATGTTCCTTTATCAGTGCTTTTTTGAGTGTTGATAAATGCCACCATTAACAGTGCTAAAAGAGAGCTGATAAAGTTCACTATTATCAGTGCTCAAGATAGAACTGATAAAGTCACCCCTTTATCAGTGCTAGAAAATCACTGTTAATGACGGCGTAGAAAAAGGGGGGTCCCCTGTATCAGCACTTTTCAGAGTGCTGATAAAGGCACCCCTTTATCAGTGATAGAAAATCACTGTTAATGACGGCATAGATAAAGGGGTGTCCCATGTATCAGCACTTTTCAGAGCACTGATAAAGGCGACCCCCCCCCTTATCTATGGTGGCATTAACAACGCTTTTCTAGCACTATTAATGATAGTTTTTAGCGCTGATAAAAGGCCAAATTGTACTAATAAGAATGCGTATTGACACATAATTATGCTGAATTCTAGCTGGAGGGTTAGTTCTCATAATCTCCCATTGTGGTGATTACCAAGATAAAACATCATGATATTTGGTCTCATCCACTTACAAGTAATTAAATCTAATAGATAACAATCCAAGTGCACTATCATAAATTTTTATTTGACTACTAATGTAACACCCCGAGCTTCCACGATACGCTTCTCATTCAATAATACAATAGCTTGCATTGTACGCAACTTCGAGTTCTAAAACATTGCGACAAATCAAAGTAGCCGTTATGAATAGTAATAACCACTTTTTAAAATTATATAAATTTTATATTTCAAAATGGACTTCATTTTTGTATTCCTAATATTGAAATTAGCCTATGTTGAATTTTTTGTAATTTTCTGAGAACTTCAAAATTTTTATGAATAGTGAAAAATACTTAAAACAAATTTTTTAATAAAAATAATTCATAGTGATAAATTATACTATTGAGGGGTTTTAGAGTATAATTAGAATATATTTTTACCATTTTATCCAATGGTGGTCATTAGAATTAATTTAACATTGAAATTGGACATAAACAATTGCCAATCTTTTGATATAAATTGTTTCTTAAAAACACGCTATTTGTTGTGACAGCGGGAATTAATTATAAAATTAATTAATGCAACTAATATGTTTGTAATTTTGTAAAATAGACATCATTTTTGAATTCGTAATATCAATTATAGCTTAGGGTGAAATTTTGGCCTTATTCTGAAAAACTTCAATTTTTGATTAATAGTGAAACCACTAAGTGGTAGTTAAATAACTGATTTTTCGTTTAAATGAAATATTACCACTTCTGTGATTTGATTTTCAAAAATCCGACATAAATGGTTGTCATTAAGAAGTAAAATGTGGTTCAATGAGATCAAAATAATTTTTTGGTGAATAGTAACTTTTAAGTTCTTAATCGCGATTAGAGGTAATTAAGGTAGTTTAAGGTACAAATGATGTTTTAATAATATGAGATGAGCATGACACTTGTCCTACTCCTATTGGATGAGTCATGGCCGACCAAGACAACCCATGGGTCAACTTGGGGACCCCATGGAGCCACTTTAGTTGGAAAATGACATTAATATATATTTATTTAATGTTAAAATTAAATTGACACAAACATGAGTTATTTTACTAAAACAGTTTTTAAGTGGGGTTACACAAGTCCAAATTTTGACTATAAATATTCATTAGAAAGCTAAAAATATTTCCTACATCATAGTATTTTTTTTATAATTTTTGGACATTAAATAAATTAAATTATTTATGACATCATTATGATGAAGCGATGACCTCATTATTTAACGATTTAAATAAAATGAGAAGATAATGCAAAATCCAAGGCTTACACTTGTCCAAAGCCTATTGGATGAGGAGATTTAGAAACATTATCACCTTAGCCTCGAATTATATAAGTTTGGGACCTTTAGAATCCGAAAAGCATTGTGAAATAATGTAACATTTCAATCTTTCCAAAAGTGCCCCTCCTCTCCACTTATAAAAGGCCCCCACCTCTCCCACCTCATTTACACTTTCAAGCCATTTGGCTCGGCCAACCTCTGCCCAAATACTCTCCAAACTTCCCCATCTTACTCCTAGAATCCTCACTTTGGGCAGAACTCTTCCCAAGGAAGCCTTTGGCTCAAATCAAAAAGAGTTACCCGATTTTGAGGTAATGTATTTTCTAATGTTGTTTTGTTTTATTTTTCTTCTCCAACCCCCTAAACTCTTTTTATTCATTTCTTTTGTAACAAAACCAGTATCCTCAATATACTAGGATGTTGTTATAAGAAGGATTCGAGCTACACTTACACACACCTACATTTAATGGTTAAAGAACATACGGTTTCTGTGGATGGCGAATTTCTGCCTCACGAAACGATGATTGTTCAACACTCATATAACACCTTCAAAGGTGGCCATTAAGATGTCACTATTTTTATATATGATTTATAATTTGTTTATGTTTTACTTATGCTTCTGTATTTCTCATTTATGTCATACTTTATGATTTCCATTATGGGTAAAACGCGATAATTTCATTTTAGGAAGTGCGGACTACCGCCCCCTCAAAGTGATTTGAATCGTTAATGCCATATGTGGGATGTATAAAGGATGGAGTAAATGGTATTATACACTATATTATACTGGAATTATATTATACATTTATATCATTATGATTTAGTTCCATTAAATATGAAATTGAAATGAAAGTAGCGTTCATGCGTACGTACGGCTTACCATCTCCATGAACGGTGCATTTCATTTCTTACCTCTAAATGTTACGTAATATTATAAATGAATGTATATACTGGATATATAAGATATATATGACATCTAAATCATGAATATAATTCTGTATATAATGGATATTTCACCACATAAACAACTTGTAATTATAAGAAGCTTATTGTTGACTCAAGTACCAAAGATCGACAAAACGACCGTTATTAACTTAAATAATTACATAATGTTCATATCATTGTAATAAGTGATATAATAAGGATAATGAAGTTGAAAATGGTTCTTAATAAGGTATATATTAACTCTAGTTTATTATTCAGGAGGTTAAAGAACGGTTGAGTCAAGTCGGACACAAGGTAAGGGAACTTCTTAACCCAATTTCCATTCTTTGGGTTAATCTCCTACTTTCAAATTATGTCATGATATTATTATGTCATATCCTGTATTTGTACATTATTTATGTGTACTTGTAGTGAATACACATAATAGATCTATTTTATTTTAAAAATGCTCTTTGTAAGGGAACTTCTTAACCCAACTTCCATTCTTTGGGTTAATCTCCTACTTTCAAATTATGTCATGATATTATTATGTCTTATTCTGTATTTTTTTACTTTATTTATGTGTACCTATAGTGAATACACATAACAGATCTATTTCATTTTAAAAATGATCTTTTTATGGACTTCGTCTTAATCTCTTTTCATTGAGGCATACTTTGTTTTATACACGAATTTATTTTATATGGTGTATAAACCCCTTTGACTTTTACGTTTATTCAAAAGGAATCTTTTTATATGAAGCGTTTTGCTAAACGAAAAAAGGGAATGTTTTTATTTCCGTACTTATGCGGCGACAACGACTTCTCCACCGCCGTGACCATTATTTGAGTTTCGGCTTCCTCTACAAGCCATACCTTCTTTTTAAAAGAAAAATAAATACCATGTTTTACTTTTCTTTTATTTTGGTATTGAAAATGGTTTTGAAAGCGTTTTTATTATATCAATGTGTTGTATTGATATCTTGTGATTGAAATGTGGAAATGTTATGTTTCCTTTATCCATGTTTTATGTGATACGATTATGTTATGGTTTATGATATATTTAAACCTATTCATATGAGGAATGTATTGGACTTAATAAGTGACGGGTGGAGTCCGCTATAGCTCCTCGATGCATCGGTGTGTCTCATGAGACAACTAGACGTGGAATTGGCTGAGGCCCTTTCCCAATTTGATTTATGGTTTTGGCCGAGGCCTTAATCATTTTAGACGTCTTGGCCGAGGCCTTGACAAAATGTTTCAGAATGTCCGGCATTATACATTCCCTCATTATGAAAGTGGTTATTCATATTGCATGTGATTATTCGACCAGTAGAATATCCATGTGAAGAAGTAAATGGCATTATCTCATTTTACTTTTTCCATATTATGTTGAAGTTCAAGTTTAAAAGGCTTTTGTTTTAGTTATACATTGCCTTAAATGTTAATGTTTATTTATGAAAGCTTCCGCAATATTGTTATCCTTACTGAGCATCTGAGCTCACCCCTTTCAATGTTTTAATGTTTTCCAGGATTTGAAGAAGTATAATATGAATGACCTGCAGGGATAGTCTGAGGGGATATGAAGACAATATGTTGTTGTTGTTTTGGTTTACTTTATGATGTAATGTAACGTTTACAAATGTATCTAGTGTTTCCAAGGCTACTAAACTAATCGGTCTTTCGAGACTTGATCTTTTGTGATCATGCCAATGTTACGAAGTAATGCACCGACTCTGGGTAGCTGGGGTCGGGGCGTTACAGTTGGTATCAGAGGCAGTTTAGTACTAACCTTGGAAGCTAGATTTAGATAAACTCTGATTAGAGCACATAGCCCAAAGATAGACTTTGAGGATTAGTATAGAAGAACTTCCTAGAATGTTGGTATTATAGAGATGTTATGACTTTTCCGAGCAATACATCCCTGTCTGGATACGAGCAGGTAGAGGCGGCTCTGGCACAGATGTACCTAGGGGTAAAACCCGAAAACACCGCTTTGAGCTAGACTCGAACGGGAACTGGTGCACGACAACGGGCCTTGCTGCACTCTTGGTTACGACACTCCCGGGGGATATGCTTAGGATAATTCTCATTTTATTTACAAACCACTATGAAGGGTTATGAGTATATACTTTCTCAAAGAAAACATTTCTTTTTATGATTATGGATTATATCCATAAATAGTTCAATTTATGTTAAGTGTTTTATAAGTATGGAATTATGTATTTTGATTCATAAACTAATCTAGTTTATGCCATTGTTTAGAAATGGCGCCTAGTGGAAGGAATGGAAACTGTATCAATGCACGAACTCCGTGTAGGGATTGCCCTCCTGATCAAGATAATTATTGTGGATCTGGAGATACAACTGGTGCTAATCAACTTATTACCATACTGGGACAACTCACTCAGGTTATGAATAATAACCTTACTCGTATGGAGCACCCTGATCCGCAACGTGGAGGATCAATGCTAGATCGTTTCATGAGGCAACAACCACCAACCTTTAATGGGAGTACAAATCCCATAGTAGCTGAGCAATGGATAAATTCCTTAGAGAAAATATTCCATGCCTTGGGGAGTAGTGAAAGGGAGAAGGTTGTCATGGCAGTTTACCGCCTCACTGGAGATGCCGATCAGTGGTGGTCGCTGATTCAAAACACAAAGGAAGATGATGACGTATCGAATATGGAATGGAGGGAGTTCAAAGATCTTTTCTTAGAAAAATACTTTCCTCGTGACCATCGAGCAGATATGGAAAGGCAATTTCTGAGTTTGAGGCAGAAGGAGGATGAGAATGTCGCAAAGTATGAGGCTAACTTTACAAGGTTAGCGAGGCATGCTGCCGATTATATACGTAACCCAAGGAGTAAGATTGATCGTTTCTTTGATGGGTTAAAACCATTTCTCCGTCGAGCTTTGGTATCACAATCCTTTTCATCATACGAAGATATTGTCTCGTGTGCTATCAAGACAGAAAAGGAATTCTCTATGTCTTATGACAACAAATTAAAGCAAGAGAAGAAGAGAACGGTGGAACAAGAGACAGATAAAGGGAAAAAGGGAAAGAAGGATTTTCCATTATGTGATAATTGTGGGAAGAATCACCCTGGTACTTGCCTAAAAGGAATGGGAGTTTGTTATAAATGTGGAGAAAAGGGTCACCAGGCTCGTGATTGCAAGGGAAAGAAAGAGGCTGTCAAAGTTTAATGCTACAATTGTAGAGAAATGGGTCATTATGCAAATGAATGTCCTAAGCGTCAGGGAAACTTACCTCAGAAAAGGCCAAGGGATCAAGGACAATCTTATGCTGTTACTACAGTTGAAGCAGAATAACTAATGTATTGGTGCTTTTGGACTCAAGGATTATATTTTGGTTATAAGAATAATGTAATATATATATATGGATTGTACTGCAGTACTTTTTGATTTCAGTAAGGTTTTAATATGATTAAGGTAATCATATTTTTAGTATGTGACAATAAGAGAAACTTTTCTTTGTTTTGGGAATCTGATAAATTGATTTTGGAATTTAGAGACCTTTTAGAGAAAGTCTGGACGGAGGTATTTTGGATAACTATTAAGGTTGGAATGGATTAAGTTGAACTTTGGATAGTATTGTTTAAGGTTAAAAAATTTATGAAGATTATTTTTGGAATATTATGATACTATAGTTTTAGGAAAAGGACAACCTGCAGGGTGGGGCATAACCCGTCGCGTCGGACAAAGCTGGAGGAATCGAACCCACAATCATAGTGCGACATGCCTTTATTTCCTACCACTAGCCTACAGGAATTCCCTGGTTATTACAATATAATTTTACTAATCTAAATGGTATGTGTTAACATTTGGAACCTTATACAATTAGGATAATAATAATATTTTTGAGTTCTATTATCTTTTTGAGTGAAAGATGAGTTGAAGGTTGAAACACTAATTGTCAAGCATAAATATATATATACCTATCTCTTATTCAATGAATAAATTAATTCTTAAACTTTAGTAAAGGGATATTAAAACAAAAAATGTGTTATCCTAATACCTTATGTCTTGTTGAACTGATGATATTTTAAATCAACATAGATTGAAGGCTTTGAGGCCCTCAATTTGACAGTTGATTGTGATTGATGACCTCAATCACTCCCTACAAATATTTACGTTTTTCCTCCAATTATATGTCTTTAATTGCCACCAATGTTCTCCTTATCGAGATCATAATTTGGTGGTGACTTTCTTATTTCCATTTTCCCTCTTATTAAGGCTAAAGTTTATTAACCTTATTTCCGATGTGGGTTTTCCACAAAGGTATTTTCTATTTTCAACCTCTTATTTTTAAAGAAAAATATCAAATTGCGAGGACACAATTTATTGAAGGAGGGGAGAATGTAACACCCCGAGCTTCCACGATACGCTTCTCATTCAATAATACAATAGCTTGCATTGTACGCAACTTCGAGTTCTAAATCATCGCGACAAATTAAAGTAGCCGTTATGAATAGTAATAACCACTTTTTAAAATTATATAAATTTTATATTTCAAAATGGACTTTATTTTTGTATTCCTAATATTGAAATTATCCTATGTTGAATTTTTTGTAATTTTCTGAGAACTTCAAAATTTTTATGAATAGTGAAAAATACTTAAAACAACTTTTTTAATCAAAATAATTCATAGTGATAAATTATACTATTGAGGGGTTTTAGAGTATAATTAGAATATATTTTTACCATTTTATCCAATGGTGGTCATTAGAATTAATTTAACATTGAAATTGGACATAAACAATTGCCAATCTTTTGATATAAATTGTTTCTTAAAAACACGCTATTTGTTGTGACAGCGGGAATTAATTATAAAATTAATTAATGCAACTAATATGTTTGGAATTTTGTAAAATAGACGTCATTTTTGAATTTGTAATATCAATTATAGCTTAGGGTGAAATTTTGGCCTTATTCTGAAAAACTTCAATTTTTGATGAATAGTGAAACCACTAAGTGGTAGTTAAATAACTGATTTTTCGTTTAAATGAAATATTACCACTTCTGTGATTTGATTTTCAAAAATCCTACATACATGGTTGTCATTAAGAAGTAAAATGTGGTTCAATGAGATCAAAATAATTTTTTGGTGAATAGTAACTTTTAAGTTCTTAATCACGATTAGAGGTAATTAAGGTAGTTTAAGGTACAAATGATGTTTTAATAATATGAGATGAGCATGACACTTGTCCTACTCCTATTGGATGAGTCATGGCCGACCAAGACAACCCATGGGTCAACTTGGGGACCCCATGGAGCCACTTTAGTTGGAAAATGACATTAATATATATTTATTTAATGTTAAAATTAAATTGACACAAACATGAGTTATTTTACTAAAACAGTTTTTAAGTGGGGTTACACAAGTCCAAATTTTGACTATAAATATTTATTAGAAAGCTAAAAAGATTTCCTACATCATAGTTTTTTTTTTATAATTTTTGGACATTATATAAATTAAATTATTTATGACATCATTATGATGAAGCGATGACCTCATTATTTAACGATTTAAATAAAATGAGAAGATAATGCAAAATCCAAGGCTTACACTTGTCCAAAGCCTATTGGATGAGGAGATTTAGAAACCTTATCACCTTAGCCTCGAATTATATAAGTGTGGGACCTTTAGAATCCGAAAATCATTGTGAAATAATGTAACATTTCAATCTTTCCAAAAGTGCCCCTCCTCTCCACTTATAAAAGGCCCCCACCTCTCCCACCTCATTTACACTTTCAAGCCATTTGGCTCGGCCAACCTCTGCCCAAATACTCTCCCAACTTCCCCCTCTTACTCCTAGAATCCTCACTGTGGGCAGAACGCTTCCCAAGGAAGCCTTTGGTTCAAATCAAAAAGAGTTACCCGATTTTGAGGTAATGTATTTTCTAATGTTGTTTTGTTTTATTTTTCTTCTCCAACCCCCTAAACTCTTTTTATTCATTTCTTTTGTAACAAAAACAGTATCCTCAATATACTAGGATGTTTTTATAAGAAGGATTCGAGCTACACTTACACACACCTACATATAATGGTTAAAGAACATACGGTTTCTGTGGATGGCGAATTTCTGCCTCACGAAACGATGATTGTTCAACACTCATATAACACCTTCAAAGGTGGCCATTAAGATGTCACTATTTTTATATATGATTTATAATTTGTTTATGTTTTACTTATGCTTATGTATTTCTCATTTATGTCATAATTTATGATTTCCATTATGGGTAAAACGCGATAATTTCATTTTAGGAAGTGCGGACTACCGCCCCCTCAAAGTGATTTGAATCGTTAATGCCATATGTGGGATGTATAAAGGATGGAGTAAATGGTATTATACACTATATTATACTGGAATTATATTATACATTTATATCATTATGATTTAGTTCCATTAAATATGAAATTGAAATGAAAGTAGCGTTCATGCGTACGTACGGCTTACCGTCTCCATGAACGGTGCATTTCATTTCTTACCTCTAAATGTTACATAATATTATAAATGAATGTATATACTGGATATATAAGATATATATGACATCTAAATAATGAATATAATTCTGGATATAATGGATATTTCACCACATAAACAACTTGTAATTATAAGAAGCTTATTGTTGACTCAAGTACCAAAGATCGACAAAACGACCGTTATTAACTTAAATAATTACATAATGTTCATATCATTGTAATAAGTGATATAATAAGGATAATGAAGTTGAAAATGGTTCTTAATAAGGTATATATTAACTCTAGTTTATTATTCAGGAGGTTAAAGAACGGTTGAGTCAAGTCGGACACAAGGTAAGGGAACTTCTTAACCCAATTTCCATTCTTTGGGTTAATCTCCTACTTTCAAATTATGTCATGATATTATTATGTCATATCCTGTATTTGTACATTATTTATGTGTACTTGTAGTGAATACACATAATAGATCTATTTTATTTTAAAAATGCTCTTTGTAAGGGAACTTCTTAACCCAACTTCCATTCTTTGGGTTAATCTCCTACTTTCAAATTATGTCATGATATTATTATGTCTTATTCTGTATTTTTTTACTTTATTTATGTGTACCTATAGTGAATACACATAACAGATCTATTTCATTTTAAAAATGATCTTTTTATGGACTTCGTCTTAATATCTTTTCATTGAGGCATACTTTGTTTTATACACGAATTTATTTTATATGGTGTATAAACCCCTTTGACTTTTACGTTTATTCAAAAGGAATCTTTTTATATGAAGCGTTTTGCTAAACGAAAAAAGGGAATGTTTTTATTTCCGTACTTATGCGGCGACAACGACTTCTCCACCGCCGTGACCATTATTTGAGTTTCGGCTTCCTCTACAAGCCATACCTTCTTTTTAAAAGAAAAATAAATACCATGTTTTACTTTTCTTTTATTTTGGTATTGAAAATGGTTTTGAAAGCGTTTTTATTATATCAATGTGTTGTATTGATATCTTGTGATTGAAATGTGGAAATGTTATGTTTCCTTTATCCATGTTTTATGTGATACGATTATGTCATGGTTTATGATATATTTAAACCTATTCATATGAGGAATGTATTGGACTTAATAAGTGACGGGTGGAGTCCGCTATAGCTCCTCGATGCATCGATATGTCTCATGAGACAACTAGACGTGGAATTGGCCGAGGCCCTTTCCCAATTTGATTTATGGTTTTGGCCGAGGCCTTAATCATTTTAGACGTCTTGGCCGAGGCCTTGACAAAATGTTTCAGAATGTCCGGCATTATACATTCCCTCATTATGAAAGTGGTTATTCATATTGCATGTGATTATTCGACCAGTATAATATCCATGTGAAGAAGTAAATGGCATTATCTCATTTTACTTTTGCCATATTATGTTGAAGTTCAAGTTTAAAAGGCTTTTGTTTTAGTTATACATTGCCTTAAATGTTAATGTTTATTTATGAAAGCTTCTGCAATATTGTTATCCTTACTGAGCATCTGAGCTCACCCCTTTCAATGTTTTAATGTTTTCCAGGATTTGAAGAAGTATATTATGAATGACCTGCAGGGATAGTCTGAGGGGATATGAAGACAATATGTTGTTGTTGTTTTGGTTTACTTTATGATGTAATGTAACATTTACAAATGTATCTAGTGTTTCCAAGGCTACTAAACTAATCGGTCTTTCGAGACTTGATCTTTTGTGATCAGGCCAATGTTACGAAGTAATGCACCGACTCTGGGTAGCTGGGGTCGGGGCGTTACAACTAAACTAGGTTTAAGAATCTCCCCATGTAATTTCAATGTTCTCATCATTGTGATGAACTACTTTTCCCTTTTTAATATGACTGATACTATAGTACATTATTACAATTAATTCATGTAGAAAAATGAGCAATATGTTATAAGATATAAATATAAATAATAAATTAATTTAATATGAATTTAATACAAATTATAAATAGTTGGTTCTATAACACCAAGTCCAATAGAATACGACCTTGATTAAATCCAACCACCAATGACTTTCAGTTAGCTATACCTCACATGGGGATAATGTTTTTTATTTAAGGATTTAGTGAAGTCATAATCCAAATTTTCATTTATGGAAGATCAACTAACTAAAAATTCACCTCTTTGAGAAAAATTTCTTAAGAGATGATACTTATGAAGTATTTTCATTGTCTGTTTATGTCACATTGGATCCTTTGTAAGAGCCATTGGTGTAGTATTATCCCAATAGAGTGTTATAAGAACATTACTTCTATATACCATTTTATTCTCTTTGATGATGTTGTGTATCCAAAACACTTCTTTAGCTACATTAAATGTCAACATATAATCATAATCTATCATAGATTCTGAAACCATGGATTGATTTTAGCGCTTTCAACACACAAGAACTCCATTATGGGTGATCATATTGATCTGTTTCTAAACTAGAATCTACATATAAACAGATGACTACTTCCTTATCTACTCCATACACCATAAACATGTCCTTAGTTTCCCTCATATACTTAAGGACAGTTTTGACATTCATTTAATGGTATTCATCTAAGTTAGCATGATATCATCCTTCCAAACAGAATACAAAGGAGAAATCTATCCTATAACATAACATAATATACATGAATAACCCAATCATCAAATCATATATAATCCTTTCCATCCTTTTTCATTATTCTTGTGTTTGATGAAATATTTAACTGGATAGATGATGTTTATGTGGAACTAAAAATAATTGACACTTAGATCTTTCCATATTAAAACTCTTCCATATATTTCAAATATATATAATATGAAATAGAATAAGAATTATCTTGGATATATCAAGATGGATCATGTTCTCAAGAAAATATGTTGCTTCACCTAATTACATCAAATAGATGCATGTTTTTCACAGTGATTTAAGAAATTTTTAGATTGGTATTTCATTCCAAATATGTAGTTCATCATTAACATAAACTATTAGGATATTAACTAAACTCCCACTAAACTTATAACAGTCACAAGTGTCAAATTAATTTTTTATGTAACCCATTCCATTACAAATTCTTCAAACTAAATTTTCCATGACCTGGATGCTTCCTTTATTCTATAAATGGATAATTTCAATTTACATACCTTGTCAGAATCCTTTTTTTGTAATAAACAATTTTTTTGTGCCATATAGATATCTTCAAAAATGTTCCACTTAATGAAGGATATTTGGAATCCATTTTAATAATCTAATATTCATTGTAAGACAATATGGTTTTAATATTTCTAATTGATTTTAATATTTCAACTATGAATAGTTTCAAATATAGTATATGGATTCATTATATTTGAACCATTTTATAACCAATCTTTCCAAATAAGTAATGACTTATCCATCCATGTCCAATTTGTAATTTTATATTATTTTGAAACCAATATAATTTCCATCCACTAGTGAATCAACCAAAATCCATACATGGTGTTGATACATCGAAAAAAAATTCTAAATTCATTACTTCTTATAATATGGGAAATATATACCACTTACTACATCCTTTTAGGTTATAGGATGGTTATTATCAACCAATAATGGGTCATTATCATTATAGGCTTAAAAACCATATGTTTATGGTCTCTAACGACAATTATAATCATAGATAGTACATATGTCTTTGGAACATCTCCTTCCATTTTTCTCAATGGAATCTATTCTTTTTACAACTCTTGTGCACTTTGAGACTAGACTACATCAAATCCTATCTCAATAACACTATCTATTTTTGATATTTGCAACCTCTCTAGGAATATGGTGTGTATTTCCACAAATATATTGTTGTATGAGGGGTATTAAAAGCAACTTCCCATTGTTTTATTGGGGAATCTTACAACTATAAACATTTTTCATTCAGGTAAATGTTTTCTTGTTGAAGAGGAATTAAAAAATGCTTCACAACCCCACATAAGTAATAAAACATAAGTTTCATTCCAGTAAACAATTGGAATGTAATACAAATTAACTATTTATTTAGAACATGGTTTAGTATTATACAGTTGATTATAATTCATAATCATATAATGATAACAGAAGAGTCACATCACTCCATAATGATCTCACCA
The DNA here is from genome assembly GCA_963277665.1 of Viscum album. NCBI lineage: Eukaryota > Viridiplantae > Streptophyta > Magnoliopsida > Santalales > Viscaceae > Viscum > Viscum album. The sequence goes on along the minus strand of OY728159.1, from coordinate 177,673,995 downwards.
TATCTAAAAGGGTGAGGTTACTCTTTTCACTTACATCATTCCATTGTTGTGTATAAGGAGAAGTGATTTGATATAGAATCCAAAACACTTATATATTATCTCTAAATACAATATTTATATATTCACCTACATGATTTGAGATATGTTTCTTAGTATTCTTTTCAACGTGTTTCTAAAATTCAATTTTATATTCCTTGAATTTCTCAAAATAATCTAGCTTATACCTCATTTAGTTGACATATCTGTAACTAATAATATAATAAATAAAAGTTAATATTTATGAGTATCCAGACCTTGATTCAATAGGAAATGGTCCACATACATCAATATGAAAGAACCCAATAAGCTTAGTGTCTCATTTTCCTTTTCCACAAAATGGATATTTATCCATTTTCCTTGTAAACATACATGAAAAATACCAACTAGTTTTAATTCAAATGATTATAAATATACACCTGGGTATAATTTGTTCATTTTTTTTCATTTTCATGAAATTTCTAGTGATTCCATTGTATGGTAGGGTATGTATACTGTGAACTATTCTCATTATAATTTCCTAAAATTTGGTTTGTGTAATCAAATGTGTAATGATTCTTTTTTAAATATTCCATACCATAAAAATTTAATTCATTGTAAGTAAAGAAACACTTATTTAAAAAAATGAAAAAAATTCAATATGTATCATGTTTGGATAAAGATATACTTTTTTTTGTAATTGGTGTGACAGAATAAAAATATTTCAAATCCAAGATCTATCCCAATTGAAACATGAGGTGGTAATCCCCAATAGCCACAACCAAAATTCCTAATTCCTGGGTTTATCTTAAATCTACCTCCCCTAAGGAATATTTTCAGAACCTACTCAGTTCATGAATTTGAATACATATGTGAGAACCACAAACTATATCTAATACCAAAATTTTAAAATCATTTAAATTCAACTTGATAATAAACAAACCTTAATATTCCCCTAGATTATTTATAGGGGTGCAGTTTTTCATCCATCAACAATTATTTCTATAAAGAGAAAAAAACAACATCATATTTCTTTGATATCCCCATGATCTTTATCATCATAGAAGGTAATTGAAATGATTTTTTGGACTTAGATATCTTATCCTAGACATTCTTTTTATTCACCAAATTAATTAATGGCTTTTAACACATTATATCATTGTAAAATTATAGAGGTAACATGTGAAAATCAGGGAGATACTTTTTTATGTTGTTAATATATAAATTGACATAGAAACTAGATAATCTATAAGGTAGAACTGAAATAATGATATCGATGTGCAGTTCATCGATATTTTTTAACCATATAACCTCTAGGTACTTAATTTATCCTCTAAGTTTCACTACCTAAAACCTAACTGGTGCACCTTATCCATGATTACTCTAAAATAGTGCCTTGTATATCTCAAACTGCTTCTTTCCATTTATTTTCTAATATAAACTAAATAGATGTTAGATAATTCTAAAAGCATCTATTTCTTCTTATAACATCATGAGTTTGTTAGAAATAAATTATATCATTAAACACAATATTTTAATAGCATCACTTAGGTTTTTTTCATAGAAAAAATTATCTTCATCGCTCTCCTTTATAGAAGGTGGGTCAGGTAGTGAGTTTATAGAACGTAATATTTCTACCCATGGTAAAATACTACCTGTACACATCTATAAAATTCCTAGAAATTACTATTAGTAAAGATACATTATTTCTCAAAATATTTCCTCAGGGATAATGTGATTGATGAAGTTTATATTATTATAAAATTATATAAACGATATTGTTAACAATTTAAATGATTATAATTTATGTGAGACCAAATTATAAATTTTATTGTATTTTCCCTCCTATTATTCTATAAAGTCACAATGGCCCTCACCATCAGACATGGAATATATAGTTATCTTGAACATTCTAGTTTAAATGATCAATATAACCCTTCTTATAACCTTAGTGTTAGTAAATTACTTGTAGGTATTTATGTAGGCAGGTCTTTTCCAACTATGGGCTTGTAGCTTATTGATCTGTAGTGTGAACTCCCCACTCCAGAAACCCTTACTCAGATTTCCTTAACACTTTCCTCCAATTTACATCAAGTCTAGAATATGTCACCACTCTTGACATATACTTGTTAATACAAACAATTATTTTAAAAATCACTCAACAATAATGGCATGAGACCAAATATGGGTTGACTAAACACATAGTTACAAATTTTTCATTCCAAATCAGATAATGGTAGGCTTTTTAAGACTCAATATCAAGTTGATGAATTTTTTTATTATGTGTAAATTTTCATATTTTATTTTAAAATGCATGGTTAGAATAATGTGAATTCTAATTTGTCGATTAATCATGTTCTTATAATACATTTATCTATAACCCATTTATTTAAATTCCATCCTTTCATATTAGTTGATTTATTAATGTGATCTCAGTCGTGTGTCATTAAAATAAATCCTTAAAAAGAAAAAAAGAAAAAAGATAAATATTTTAATTCATCACAAAGTTTATATAATTTTTTCTGTAATGAGTGGAAAATAAATAATCCTATGGCCCTAGAGATAAATTTATGGTGATGGTCTTGGGATAAGTTATATACTCATACATGTGCACCTATGTATCCCCTATTCTATTTTTAATATTAGTTCCATATCGATACACTTCTTCCCTAGTTTCATCTGTATTTGACTCCATGAAACATTAAAAACATATTTTATTACATATGTTTCATAACTTACATAAATTTCAGAGGATCCAAATGATTGGTTAAGTGGAATTATATAATATAATCTTATGTACGCATATCCAACATAATAAAATATGGTTGAGTGGGTATGACTCACAATTCATCATATTTTATGTAATAATAATTTATTTCAAATCTAATAAATGAGAAAAAAATAAAATAAAATAAACCAATGAAGATATAGGATTGGTCAATAAGATGATCCTTCATACATACTCTACTATTACAAACCTTAAAAAACTAAAATATATTCATTTTAATATGTTATTTGATAATATAAACACACACATATATATAAATAAGATTAATAATCTTATTTATTAATTAAATAAATTTATATTCTTTCAACCAATCATTGTAAAAACCCAATACACTATGATTTTAAATAAAATAAACTATTTTATATTATTTAAAACTCCATAGAATAGTAAACATCTTTGAACTTGTAAGCAACTCGGTGATTGCCTATATGAACTATATAATTTTAAATAATGCACTCTGAAGACATATTATGAACATGGAATGTGTCATAATATCAAGGTGCTAAACACCAATTTAATGCTACATGGAGGTCATAAAATTTATGCATCTTGTATAATTTATTGTGTTGTTTATTTAGTACTAAATAATAATAATAAATTCATATTTTCTAATATTAAATATAATTAATTAATCATTTAATATAAAATAAAACCTAACGAGCGATGTGTACAATCAACTTAATGACCCAAAAAAGTATGAATAATGAGGATTAATGAAGTAATTGAGTAAATTTAATATTTTCACATAAATAGGTAATGTACACGTGTAAAGACCTGGAAAATTAGAGGAAATTTTTTTGTTCTTAAATACTTTGAAATTTTACAAGTCGGTGGCTTTTGACGACACCTGATTCTGAGGCCCGGTGTGCCCAGAATCAATTTTTGCTGTTTTGTTCGGGTACGTTCAGTAAATGTACGAGCATGTTTTTCTATCTTTTAAATCAGTGCTCGGAATTAGAATCTGAGGACACCAATGAACTCGCAACGCTGATATTCTCTTAATGGGACCCTTATGGTTGTTCTATCTTATGCGGGTTGAAATTTTATTTTTGGAGATTTAGAATGAATTAAATAAAAATTGTTGTACACAATTTTAATTTGTTTTATTTCATTTACAAGAAGAAGTTAAGGGTGGGTCCCACACGAACCCAAACCCTTCACCACCCCTCAACTCCCCATTAATACCCCTTATTTATTACTACGAGAAATCCACATATTTATTATGGTGGAACCTTCCCACCTCCCTCCTCCCATAAATTGTGCCAATTCGTATAATTAATATCAGCATTAGTTTATTGGAACCACCTTTGAATTAATATGAATTGTATGGAAATTATATTAATTGGGAGCCTTTTTATTTCTTTTGGGTTGGAAAATCAATTTTGGGGAAAAGGCTTTGGAGAATTAGAAAGGGAAGCGATCTTTCTTCAACGAAGAACACCGTTCTTCAACGAAGAACATCCCCAGAGAAGAACTTGAAGGACTTCTTCCTCGAACGCACCTCGACGTCAAGGAGCCTACATCTCCTACGACAACGACTCTTCCTCCATCATTGATGGGACAAATCCATTCTTCCACGATGCCCAACTACCGCGATGCTCGTCTTCCGCGGCTCGACGATGAACGACGTCAACTACGAGGTAGGGGGATTTGTATATTTCATTTATGTGATGTATACCATCAATCATGGAGTTTAATTGTTGGGTGATGATTTGAACCACTAACGTAGTGGGTACGGACTAACTAACAAGTCCAAACCCATCATCGTATCATTCTTGATGCGCGGGATGTTGGCGATGACGAAACGGGACCGCAACGGCGATTTGGAGCCTTTATAGTAGAGTTCGGATCTCGAGATGAATGCAGGCGTAGATGGAAGAAAAAACGGGCCACCGGAATGACTCTGGTGGCCCTCGGAAGATTGCGGTGACACGGGTCATTGGCGCAGTGCCGCAGGCGACCGGAGGCAGCGGCCGACACCGGTCGGCCGCCTGGAGGTGGCGGCGGCCCAGCGCGCCGCCAGCAGAAGCCCGTCACAGCATCGACCGCCGGCACAATCCCACCACGGCACCGGCCACGACGGCGAGAAGGGGATCTGACGGCCGCGCGGGATCCAAGAGATAAGCGGCACCAGCCTGGCGCCGTGTTCACGGAACCGGGGGCCGCGCCCCACGCTCGGCCAGCTGGCCGAGCCAGCACACCCCCCCCCCCGGCCTGGCTGGGCTGGGTCACGCGGACTGGGTCGTGCTGGCCGGGCCGCGCCACGCTCCGTAGGACCGCGCTGCGCCGTGCCCAAATGGGCCAGACCTGGACCCGGGTCGGGTTGACCCAGGGTGGGTTGGGCCGGGTCGGACCCGGCCCAGACCCCCCCCCCCCCCACTTCGGACCGTTTTCGGTTATCCGCCCATAACATGAGCTACGAACCACCGATCAAAAAACCATCAGTTGTGTATGAATCCTCGGATCAAGATGGTCATTTTAGTATATTACACTCAAGGTTTCGGTGAACTTTGGGTATGTCTGGGTTAGTTCGAACCCGAAACCAACCGGGCCCTTGGAGTGGAAATGCTTATAACTTAAGGACCGAACGTCCGATTGACATGTCATCAACTACATTGGATTCATTTTGATGAGACGGTTATTTTGGCATACTCCACTTGAGTTTTGGACGTAGCTGGAGTATGGTTGGTTTGGTTTTAGCTTAAAAACCAACTGGGCCCCTGGAACGGAAAAGCCAATAACTCTAAGACCGGGCGTCCGATTGATGCACCATCTATCGCGTTGGGTTTCTATTGATGAGATGGAACTTTGATATACATAAACCTTGGACTTCATGATAGTTGATGTATCGACCCCCTTGCTCGAGGAGCGGACCCTTCTAGAATCGAGCATGCTGTGTGCGGGAACCCTAGTGCTGGCTGTGACTGCATCGACTACTGTACTGGAATCCTCCGTGGGTTCGACAGGGATGACTATCGTACTGGGATCCTCCGTGCGTTTGAAGGCGATGGATACTATTCTTGTATCCTTTGTGGGTCCGAATTTTTGACCTCTATACTTGTATCCTATGTGGGTCCGACAGAGTAGCTGGTCTTGTATCCTATGTGGGTATGACAGCTTAGCTGGACTTGTATCCTGTGTGGGTCCGACAGCTTAGATGAATCAGTGACTAAATCTGATCATCTTTATCGATATACGAAAGATGTATACCTGTGTGAGATGAGTCTTGACTTCTTTCCCGTGTGGACTGGGTTGTTCTTGGGCTCAAGAGTTGGAGCCGATCTGGGATTGATGACTTAGGTATATGTATGGGCATATACCTGAGTAGAGTGGTTTGATGCTTCGTGATTGTACATTTCCTTGTAATTTATCCTTTGTGGATTCTGGGAGACCTTCGGGGGTCTCGGGGTCCCTACTGCGTATTGTATACTCACCCTTGCACGGGTAATGCCAGTACTACGTTGTGTTGGATGCAGACGAAGGACAGTGCTGATCGTGGTAGAGGATTGTAGAGCTGGACGGTACCCGGAGTTGGAGCACTTGGTGTGACTTACACAGAGCAGACGGATAGACCCATGGTGCTGGGAGAGACTATCTGTACCCACCCTTCAGGTGGGATTCACGGAGGATGACTCGGTGGTGGCTACTTTACTTTACTATTGTTGCACTAGATTTTCAGTTGTAATGTACTTTCAGTTGGGTTTGTATACTGGCCCATTTACTTTTCAGCACTTACTTTTGTACTCAGTTTACTTAGTGCTTGCTTCAGTTGTGTACTATGTTGTGTTCTTTACTTTTATAAAGGCAATGCCTTCCCATTTTATTGGGATTTACGCTTTTGGTGCTAGTCGCCATCCCCTGACCTATGGAAGGTGGGCTTGGGGTAGTCACGGTACGGGCCCCGAGTACGGGTTGTGATAAATTGGTATCAGAGGAGTCGGTTCTACCGCAGAACTCAGGACACTGATCCTTCCCTTCTGTGAAGCAATAGTGTTAAGAGTATTGAGTGTGGTTTTCAGTCCATGGAGTCCAGTGTTGGTGCGGCGACCGACGTATCCATACACCAGGACCCTGACCTCTGAATTCCGACTCAGTGCAGGAAAACACTGATTGCGTGTGTGTTTCCTTTCAAAAGTTTTCATTGTGACTACTTTGTGTCAGCTCACCAGGTATACTATTTGACCGTGGGGTATCTGTTTCTTTTCAAGATGGCCCCGTGAAGGCAGTGAGCTAGGGTTCTGAGTTACGTACGATATGGGAGCCCGCTGAGCGATGAGGCCTCGTTGCAGGGCCCCATCACAGTAGAGGCACCAGCGGCACCGCTACCAACGGAGCCACCGACACTTCCATCCCCAGCGTCAGAGAGTGCATTCCACCTAAGCGTGTTACACGAGTATCAATGAAAGAGGCCATCCAGTTTCTGTGGAGATACGGACCCTCTGGAAACCGAGGATTGGCTGGAGGTTATCGTCAGAGTTTACAGATTTGTAGGGACACCAGCTGACCTTATGGTGATCCTTGCCGCGAGTCTCTTGCACGCAGTAGTAGATAGACGGTGGAGATTTCTTCTCCAGGTGCATGACGAGGCATCTCCACTTTGGACAGACTTTGAGAGTCTCTTTTGCTCAGAGTTTGTTCCAGACACCCTTCGTGCGGTGCAGATTCAAGAGTTACTACATCTGCAGCAGGGTAGCATGACAGTAGCTCAGTACTCAGCGAGGTTTACTGACCTCTCACGGTACTCCACATATATGGTATGAGACCCATTCTTCAGGCCCCGGACCTTTGAGCAGGGACTGAGACATGAGATCAGGGCATCGACGATTCCCCTCAGCATCCCGACATAGGCAGGGGTGATGGATCGAGCCTTTCTAATGGAGAGCTTTCTCGCTGTGTAGTCACCAGTGGAGAGACCCACCGAGAGGTGACACAGAGCAGAGTCTTCTGTATCCGGAAGTAGCCAGATGTCGTAGGGGTCCATGCAGACCAGTCCATCAGGTGGGTGACCTCAAGATTCATGTTTGGTTGTGTGGGGTACACGAAACAAATCCATCCTTACGAGGAGCAGACATTTCTATGCATGTGGTTGGCAGGATCACATGGCTCGGGACTGCCCGACCTACCATGTTGATGAGCAGAAGACAGTGGAGGGACCTCCCAGGCAGAGGTAGAGGTTTGACCATGGTGTTCTGTAGGGATCATGGGGATGAGGCAGAAGGGATGGCCGAGCAGCGGATGGTGGATGACGTTTCGAGGCTCTACCACCACCACCACCTGGTGGTCCACCCCGACCACAGGGAGCTGGAGGACAGAGGTAGGATCAGCTCCAGGCAGTCGAGGCTTATGACCACAGCGCACCTAAGATGATTCGCGGTACTATCTGTGTCGACTCCACCCTTGCTGCAGTTCTTATAGACACAGGTGTGAGTCATTCTTTTATTGTCGCTGTCCTTGTTTGGAGCTCAGAGATTCCGACAGAGCCATTTTCTCGATCCTTAATTCTATAGACTCCTAAGGGAGCAGACTCGACGATTACGCACTAGTCCAGCAGTGTGAGATTACTCTAGGAGGAGAGAGCTTCGGCTGGGATCTTCTTATAGCGGCGTCGAGGCCTTACGACGTCATCTTAGGTATGGATTGGTTATCTACAATCCATGCTCAGATCGACTGTATTAGGCGCAAGGTGTGATGTATCCGCACGGATGGGACCAGGTTCACCTTCATCGGCGAGAAGGGAACCTTTGCAGCATAGGATGGACTTACGCAGAGGAGAGGGAATCTGATCACACATCAGTTGGCTAGTCTCATCCTCGGAGCGGTTGATGTGCGGAGCCCGAGTTTTCCTGTTGTAGTGGATCAGTATGTGGAAGTTTTTTCTGACGATGTTCTAGGACTACCTCCTTGAAGAGAGGTATAATTCTACATAGATCTATACCCCGGGACAGCACTGATATCTACCCCAGCATATCGGATGGCTCCCGCCGAGCTTCGTGAGCTGCAGTTACAGCTGGAGGACTTGCAGGGAAAGGGATTTATCTGACCTAATGTTTCACCCTGGGCTTCTCCGATTTTGTTCACCAAGACAACAAATGGGAGCTTGCGTCTGTGTGTCAAATACCGCCACCTGAACCAGGTGGAATTGAGGAACAAGTACCCACTCCCGAGGATTGACGTCCTCTTCGACCATCTCAAGGGATCACGAAGGTTCTCGAAGATATACCTCAGGTCATGCTATCACCAGCGCAGAGTTCGAAACAAGGATGTGCTGAAGACAGCCTACAGGTGTTGGTATGGCCACTACGAGTTCTTGGTTATGCCCTTCGGAATAACCAATTCTACAGTAGTGTTCATGAGTCTAATGAACAGGATCTTCCAGCCTTACCTCGATCAGTTTGTCGTAGTCTTTATTGAAGACATACTGATTTACTCGACTGCTGAGGAGGAGAACACCTACCACTTGCAGGTCGTACTGGTTACACTCCAAGAGCATCAGATTTATGGTAAAATCTTGGAGTTCCAGTTCCGGATTTGAGAGGTGCACTTCTTGGGACACATCATCTCGGAGGTAGAAGTTTCAGTGGATCCAGCGAAGATCGATGCAGTGATTTCTTGGGATCCACCCAAAAGCGTGACGGAGGTGTGGAGCTTCTTAGGTCTGGATGGGTACTATCAGAGATTTGTGCCAGACTTCTTTAGAGTTATGGCACCACATTCAGCCTTGACGAAGAAGGGGAAACCCTTCATGTGGTCTGATAGATGCCATCAGATCTTTCAGGAGTCGAGATGGAGATTGACCAGTGCCCCATCATAAGGCTACCGAAGGAGGGCATTGGGTACGTAGTTTACTATTACGCGTCCGGGACCGGACTCGGGTGTGTCCTGATGCAGGAGTGAGCGGTGATCACTTATGGTTCATGGTAGTTGAGACAAGATGAGTAGAAATACGCTACCCATGACCAGGAGTTAGCAGTAGTGGTATTCGCCTTGAAGATGTGGCGGCACTACTTGATGGGTGAGTGCTTTATAGTCTACTCTGAACACCAGAGTCTCAGGTACATCTTCTCGTAGAAGGACCTGAACCTGAGATAGAGACGATGTCTCGAATTCATCCAAGACTATGACTTTGGGATATTCTATACTCCTGGGAAGGGGAACGTTGTGACTGATGCTCTTAGCAGGAGGTCGGGCATTCAGCTACTGGGCGAGGCGATGGAGCAGTTAGCTGCGTTGCATATATCCCTTGTGGATATAGATGGAGCATCCTTTATTTAGTCTCTCACAGTCACTCCTCCACTTCTTCATCGAGTTAGAGAGGCGGAACATGGGGACGCTGACTGCGAGACACGACGTGCTCAGATATCCTTAGGGGTGGAACCTGATGGAATTCTCAAAGGAGGGGAGCATGTCCTCCTTTTCAGGGGACGTATGATGGTACCAGTTTCACTACAAGAGGAGGTGTTGAGGGAGTTCCACACATCCCCTCTAGCGCTACATCCAGGAGTAGTGAAGATGCATCGGGACCTCAGATAAGAGCACTGGTGGCCGGGTATGAAGAAGGTTGTAGCAAAGTTCGTTTCATGATGCCTCATTTTTCAGCAAGTGTAGGCGGAGCACCGGCTACCAATAGGCTTGGTACAACCCTTAGAGGTTCCGTAGTGGAATTGGGACGGGATATCCATGGATTTCTTGACGGGGATTCCACGTACTTCCAGAGGACACGACTCCATCTGGGTGATCGTAGTCCGACTCACCATGTCAGCCCACTTCCTTCCGATCAAAGAGCAGGGCTCAGAAGAGAGCTTGGTACGCCTCTACGTTCAAGAGATCGTACGGATTGATGGTGTTCCTTCTTCTATAATCTCTGATCGAGATTCTCATTTTACTTTCTGGCTTTGGAAGGGGTTGTAGGAGGCATTTGGGATGCAGCTGCAACTGAGCACTGCCTTCCATCCTCAGACAGATGGCCAGACTGAGAGGACCATTCATACACTCAAGGACTTGCTCCGTGCATGTGTCCTTGACATTGGTTGTGGCTGGGAGGATCAACTAACCTTGGTGGAGTTTACGTACAACAAAAGTAACCACTCCACCATCGCGGTGGCACCATATGAGGAACTGTACGACCGACCTTGCAGATCACCTCTATGCTGGACTGACCCAGGGGAGTCCGCACTTGTAGGACCAGAGATGGTTCGGGCTATGAAAGAGAATTTATAGATCATCCAGGAGCAGATGATAACTATACAGAGAAGATAGAAGTCTTATGATGATAGGAGATGGAGTCCACATGAGTTTGAAGATGGCGACCACATTTTCTTACGGGTCTCACCTCGACGAGGTCTGCGGAGATTTGGCCAGAGCGGCAAGTTCTCTCCACATTTCATTGGACCTTTTCAGGTCCTCAACAGAGTAGGTGAGGTGGCTTACTGCCTGGCCCTTCCACCTCAATTGCACCGGGTGCATGATGTCTTCCATGTATCACAACTGATGAGATATGTGTGTGACCCGACCCGCATCATCGATCACGGGTAGCTGGACATCGATGATGGGGAAATGTTTGCGGAGGTACCGGTGGAGATTGAGGATCGATAGGAGTGGGTCCTTTGTGGATGGTCAATTCCCCTAGTGCACGTTCTCTGGTAGCATGGGAACCTTCAAGAGAGCACATGGGAGCGGGAGGCTCAGATGCGTGCTCAGTATCCCTTTTTGTTTCCCTAGTTTTTTTGTAGCTTTACGGGGGAGTAAAGCCCTGATGTGGGAGTAATGTAAAAACCCGGAAATTTCAAATGATTTTTTTTCATAAATACTTTGAAATTTTACGAGTTCGTGTCTTCTGACAACACCTGATTTCGAGGCATGTTGTGCCCGAAATCAATTTTTGATGTTTGGTCAGGTACGTTCAATAAACGTACGAGCGGGTTTTTCTATCTTATGAACCGATGCTCGGAATTGAAATCTGAGGGCAGCGATGAACTCACAGTGCTGATATTCGCTTAAGGGGACCCTTACTGCAGTTGCATTTTGTAACATCCCAAGGTTTTCTAAAAATAAATTGAAAATGCTTTAAATTTTGTTTAAGGTATATATTTATAATTATCCTTTAAACATAATTTTATTTCTTCTATGATTTAAATTTTAAGAAACCGTCATCTACAATTGGGTTCAGTATGTTATTTAGAGTCTGATGAAACAAACTTCTTTTTTTTGGTGAATAGTAACATGCCCTTATGAATAATAATATGAATAGTAATATGAATAGTAATATGACCTCATGAATAGTAAATAATATTATTATTTTATTTCCCCATGGCAATAGGATAATGGAATCATAATTAATTTTCCAAAGTCACATAAAACTAATTGCACTTCAATATTGTTATTTTTCGAATTAACTGTGACTTTTTTAAAAATTAAATTAATAATATTTAGAAAATTATTTTTGAAAAATGGAGTTCATTTTTGAATTCTAAACATCGAAAAATGGTTGGGGTAAAGTTTTGGTATTTTTCTGAAACTCTTGAATTTTGGGTGAATAGTGAAATACGATAAAATACCGTATAATCAATTTATCGGTAAATATGCACTATTTATGACATGATAAGTGATGAAAGGCCACTTGAATCGAATTCACTTGATATTTTCACTAATTACGGCCACTTGATTTGATATTATTCATAGTCTTGATAAAAATATTATAATAATAATTAAAATAATCTAAAATACCTCCCCTCCTCCACTATAATTATCACCCTCACTCCCCTCTTCCTCCCACACCTCTCAAGCCTTGAGCATTGTCTAATTTCTGCCAAATTCCCTCCTCAATCTTCTTCCCCACGTCCTAGAGCTGCTGGTCTCACCAAAAGTCTAAAATCAAATCCCTTAAGAAGGATCTCAAGGAGAAGAGATCAAGAGGTAAACATCCTCTTTCTTTTTCATTCTTTCCTTCCATTTTATGTTATTCTCTTCCTTTCCCTTTGTCTTTTGTTGGGATATTTCATTAAATATTTCCCCTTACTGTCCAAATTTTTTATGAATGATGATATATTCCATTCCTCTCATCAATCTTGTTTTTATGAAATTTTAAGACACGCCGTTAGGCTGCCGAATTTCCGTAAGAAATTTCTCATGTTTTCTTTATTTCATGATTCCTTTCTCTTCTTTCTTCACCCCCTCTTATCCAAGAGGAATGAAATCTCCAGAATCATGTATATTCTGGATGTTTTCATGTTTATTGAAAATTAAAAATCATTATTCCTATCCTCTCTCACTTATTTAAAGAATCAAAAAAACATTGTCAATTTGTGTCGAATTACCGATATCGTGGACGATGTATTTTCAATTCCCATCAATTCTTTCAAGTATGGTCATGAAACCATTTACATGGTTGAACCAGGTTATAAGATATGTTTTACGACTCATATAAAGTTCTGGAATTATTTTGTACTCATAATTCAAATTTATAAGACTAAATGAAGTTGTAATTATCAAAGAACCACTTAAATGATCTAAACAAACATAATTAATGTTTTAACTTATTAATCATCATCATATAAAGCATCAAAGTGATAAATGGTATAAATTATATTACTGGAAATATGTAGATACTACTCCTTTCCAATTCTGGAGTTTCACTTCCAATCGACAAGAACGATTCATCATGAACCGATCGTGAAAATCACAAAAGAACTCACCCAAAATAATGCAAGGAACAAAATACTAACAAATAAGGGGTGAAATGAGGTTATGAAATGACCATATAAGATGTTATAAACATGAACATGTTTCTGTAAAATACTAATAACACTCTTTTAACCATTATACAGGAGGTTTAAACAATTTTTAAGTAAGACAAGCCCAAGGTAAGGGAATTCCTAACCCGATTTCCATTCTTTGGGTTAACATTCTACTTTATAATTTATGTGCTATTTAAATTGTTTGTGTGATGGGTTTTGTTTATATTATGTTTAATTAGGTATATTTACAGAGTATATACATATTAATTCCACTCTATTAAGCCTCACTTCAAGTATATGATGTTTATAAGGGACTTTTCTTCTAAAATCCTCTTTTAAAATTCTGTTTTATAAGATACAAAAGCAATGTTTTTATGCTATTGTTTATGTTCTATGAATATGTTTTGGTTATTGGGCATTTTTTATGATAAAGGGTGGGACCTATATTTCCCTCCAATGCATTGGGTATGAGTAAGTTGGAGTTTGGCCGTATGGTTACTCCAAGTGTAACTGTGATGGTTACACAAATTAAGGTAGCCGTGAGGGTTACAAATTTTAAGGTAGCCTAGATGGTTACGAGATTATGTAAGTAATGCCCCAATATACCTCTATGATTATAGTTATGTTTATGTTGATCTTGTTTAAATCTCATGTTACACAAAGTAAGATTTTATCGGTGGAAATCATGTCTTTTGAAAATGTTTTCATACGTCATGCGTATTCATGGACTAAATTGATTTTTCCTTCTTTTTCATACCTTACTGAGCTTTTGTGCTCATCCCAAGTTTTTAAATGATTTTTCACAGGTTAATGATGAGTAATACAAGGAAGGAGGACGTGTTAAATGTTGAAGAATTGTCAAGGAGTCTTGTTTTTTGTTTTAATGTTTTATATTCTGAGGAAAATGGAAACTGATTTTATGGTATCCACTATGTAACAATGTGTGTCTTAATTCTCTAAAGCTCTAAACTTGAAAAGATACTCAATGTAAAATGAAGTGTTTTCTTGAATAAATTCAAGATTATGTATGAAATAAGTGTGGGTCCTTATAGTTGGTATCAGAGGTCGGTTTAGACAACTTTAGGGATTAGGAGTTCTTGTGAGACACGTGATTAGTCCCTATATCTATTATTTCAGTTAAATCCTTGTTTTATAACTTTTTTTTCAGGTCAAGTAAATTTGTTTACGAATGGAAGGAGAAGGATCTCAAACGACATTCCTATCTCTTCCTGATGACATGCTTGCAATAATTATTGCAAAGTCATCTTCGGATGATTGTGAAACTTTTTCTAGCATACAACTCACTTGCAAGCAGTTTTTTTGAGATATCAAACACCTCCTCTATACCTCTTTATCATCATGGATCATGGGTTGTTTTTAGACAAATAATATTTTCACAATATTCACATAATTTCAAGAAAGGTAAATATTATCAAGGTATTTTCAAAAAATTTACCTTATCACAAGAATTTGAAGCATATTATGATTTTAAAAATGGTGCTGAGGAAGGAGACCCTTGTGCAACCTATTTATATTTTCTTTTAAAATATAGTCTCACATCACATACTTATGGTATTTTAAAAGGACCAATAATAGAAAGTTTCAACTCAACTTCAGTCTGACTATTTTATAGAAATCATGTTTTATCAGATGTTTTGGAATTATATGTCATACATGATTATTTTCCAAAACTGTTTTTCTGTGAACACCCATATGACCCATGTTGTACGAGATGTATTTGGATGGAGGAAGCAAATGATTTTGAATGATCTCTAAATCATTGTTGTAATGCATGGGACTTCTACCTATGTGAACAAGGTGACGATGAAACCGAGTGGACACCTTGATCAAGGTACCCTCACTTGTTTAATAAGTAAATAAATTTGCGAGGACGCAATTTCAAGAAGGTGGGGATAATGTAACATCCCAAGGTTTTCTAAAAATAAATTGAAAATGCTTGAAATTTTGTTTAAGGTATATATTTATAAGTATCCTTTAAACATAATTTTATTTCTTCTAGGATTTGAATTTCAATAAACTGTCATCTACAATTGGGTTCAGTATGTTATTTAGAGTCTGATGAAACAAACTTGTTTTTTGGTGAATAGTAACATGCCCTTATGAATAGTAATATGAATAGTAATATGAATAGTAATATGACATCATGAATAGTATATAATATTATTATTTTATTTTCCCATGGCAATAGGATAATGGGATCATAATTAATTTTCCAAAGTCACATAAAACTAATTGCACTTCAATATTGTTATTTTTCGAATTAACTGTGACTTTTTTAAAAATTAAATTAATAATATTTAGAAAATTATTTTTGAAAAATGGAGTTCATTTTTGAATTCTACACATCAAAAAATGGTTGGGGTAAATTTTTTGTATTTTTCTGAAACTCTTGAATTTTCGGTGAATAGTGAAATACGATAAAATACCGTATAATCAATTTATCGGTAAATATGCACTATTTATGACATCATAAGTGATGAAAGGCCACTTGCCTCGAACTCACTTGATATTTTCACTAATTAAGGCCACTTTATTTGATATTATTCATAGTCTTGATAAAAATATTATAATAATAATTAAAATAATCTAAAATACCTCCCCTCTTCCACTATAATTATCACCCTCACTCCCCTCTTCCTCCCACACCTCTCAATCCTTGAGCATTGTCTAATTTCTGCCAAATTCCCTCCTCAATCTTCTTCCCCACGTCCTAGAGCTGCTGGTCTCACCAAAAGACCAAAATCAAAGCCCTTAAGAAGGATCTCAAGGAGAAGAGATCAAGAGGTAAACATCCTCTTTCTTTTTCATTGTTTCCTTCCATTTTATGTTATTCTCTTCCTTTCCCTTTGTCTTTTGTTGGGATATTTCATTAAATATTTCCCCTTACTGTAAATTTTTTTTTATGAATGATGAGATATTCCATTCCTCTCATCAATCTTGTTTTTATGAAATTTTAAGACACGCCGTTAGGCTGCCGAATTTCCGTAAGAACTTTCTCATGTTTTCTTTATTTCATGATTCCTTTCTCTTCATTCTTCACCCCCTCTTATCCAAGAGGCATGAAATATCCAGAATCATGTATATTCTGGATGTTTTCATGTTTATGGAAAATTAAAAATCATTATTCCTATCCTCTCTCACTTATTTAAAGAATCAAAAAAACATTGTCCATTTGTGTCGAATTACCGATATCGTGGACGATGTATTTTCAATTCCCATCAATTCTTTCAAGTCTATTCATGAAACCATTTACATGGTTGAACCAGGTTATAAGATATGTTTTATGACTCATATAAGGTTCTGGAATTCTTTTGTACTCATAATTCAAATTTATAAGACTGAATGAATTTGTAATTATCAAAGAACCACTTAAATGATCTAAACAAACATAATTAATGTTTTAACTTATTAATCATCATCATATAAAGCATCAAAGTGATAAATGGTATAAATTATATTACTTTAAATATGTAGATACTACTCCTTTCCAATTCTGGAGTTTCACTTCCAATCAACAAGAACGATTCATCATGAACCGATCGTGAAAATCACAAAAGAACTCACCCAAAATAATGCAAGGAACAAAATACTAACAAATAAGGGGTGAAATGAGGTTATGAAATGACCATATAAGATGTTATAAACATGAACATGTTTCTGTAAAATACTAATAACACTCTTTTAACCATTATACAGGAGGTATAAACAATTTTGAAGTAAGACAAGCCCAAGGTAAGGGAATTCTTAACCCGATTTCCATTCTTTGGGTTAACATTCTACTTTATAATTTATATGTTATTTAAATTGTTTGTGTGATGGGTTTTGTTTATATTATGTATCATTATGTGTATTTATAGAGTATATACATATTAAGTCCACTCTATTAAGCCTCACTTCAAGTATATGATGTTTATAAGGGACTTTTCTTCTAAAATCCTCTTTTAAAATTCTGTTTTATAAGATACAAAAGCAATGTTTTTATGCTATTGTTTATGTTCTATGATTATGTTTTGGTTATTGGGAATTGTTTATGATAAAGGGTGGGACCTATATTTCCCTCCAATGCATTGGGTATGAGTAAGTTGGAGTTCGGCCGTATGGTTACTCCAAATGTAACTGTGATGGTCACACAAAGTAAGGTAGTCGTGAGGGTTACAAATTTTAAGGTAGCCATGATGGTTACGAGATTATGTAAGTAATTCCCCAATATACCTCTATGATTATAGTTATGTTTGTGTTGATCTTGTTTAAATCTCATGTTACACAAAGTAAGATTTTATCAGTGGAAAGCATGTCTTTTGAAAATGTTTTCATACGTCATGCGTATTCATGGACTAAAGTTATTTTTCCTTCTTTTTCATACCTTACCGAGCTTTTGTGCTCATCCCAAGTTTTTAAATGATTTTTCACAGGTTAATGATGAGTAATACAAGGAAGGAGGACGTGTTAAATGTTGAATAATTGTCAAGGAGTCTTGTTTTATGTTTTAATGTTTTATATTCTGAGGAAAATGGAAACTGATTTTATGGTATCCACTATGTAACAATGTGTAATGTTATGAATGTTTTGTCTTAATTCTCTAAAGATATAAACTTGAAAAGATCCTCAATGTAAAATGAAGTGTTTTCTTGAATAAATTCAAGATTATGTATGAAATAAGTGCGGTTCCTTATAGTTGGTATCAGAGGTCGGTTTAGACAACTTTAGGGATTAGGAGTTCTTGTGAGACACGTGATTAGTCCCTATATCTATTATTTCAGTTAAATCCTTGTTTTATAACTTTTTTTTTCAGGTCAAGTAAATTTGTTTACGAATGGAAGGAGAAAGATCTCAAACGACATTCCTATCTCTTCCTGATGACATGCTTGCAATAATTATTGCAAAGTCATCTTCTGATGATTGTGAAACTTTTTCTAGCATACAACTCACTTGCAAGTAGTTTTTTTGAGATATCAAACACCTCCTCTATACCTCTTTATCATCGTGGATAATGGGTTGTTTTTAGACAAATACTATTTTCACAATATTCACATAATTTCAAGAAAGGTAAATATTATCAAGGTATTTTCAAAAAAAAATTCTTATCACAAGAATTTGAAGCATATAATGATTTTAAAAATGGTGCTGAGGAAGGAGACCCTTGTGCAACCTATTTATATTTTCTTTTAAAATATAGTCTCACATCACATACTTTTGGTATTTTAAAAGGACTAATAATAGAAAGTTTCAACTCAACTTCGGTCTGACTATTTTATAGAAATCATGTTTTATCAGATGTTTTGGAATTATATGTCATACATGATTATTTTCCAAAACTGTTTTTCTGTGAACACCCATATGACCCATGTTGTACGAGGTGTATTTGGATGGAGGAAGCAAATGATTTTGAAGGATCTCTAAATCATTGTTGTAATGCATGGGACTTCTACCTACGTGAACAAGATGACGATTAAACCGAGTGGACACCTTGATCAAGGTACCCTCACTTGTTTAATAAGTAAATAAATTTGCGAGGACGCAATTTCAAGAAGGTGGGGATAATGCAACATCCCAAGGTTTTCTAAAAATAAATTGAAAATACTGGAAATTTTGTTTAAGGTATATATTTATAAGTATCCTTTAAACATAATTTTATTTCTTCTATGATTTGAATTTCAAGAAACTGTCATCTACAATTGGGTTCAGTATGTTATTTAGAGTCTAATGAAACAAACTTGTTTTTTTGGTGAATAGTAACATGCCCTTATGAATAGTAATATGAATAGTAATATGACCTCATGAATAGTACATAATAATATTATTTTATTTTCCCATGGCAATAGGATAATGGGATCATAATTAATTTTCCAAAGTCACATAAAACTAATTGCACTTCAATATTGTTATTTTTCGAATTAACTGTGACTTTTTTAAAAATTAAATTAATAATATTTAGAAAATTATTTTTGAAAAATGGAGTTCATTTTTTAATTCTACACATCAAAAAATGGTTGGGGTAAATTTTTTGTATTTTTCTGAAACTCTTGAATTTTCGGTGAATAGTGAAATACGATAAAATATCGTATAATCAATTTATCGGTAAATATGCACTATTTATGACATCATAAGTGATGAAAGGCCACTTTCCTCGAACTCACTTGATATTTTCACTAATTAAGGCCACTTTACTTGAGATTATTCATAGTCTTGATAAAAATATTATAATAATAATTAAAATAATCTAAAATACCTCCCCTCCTCCACTATAATTATCACCCTCACTCCCCTCTTCCTCCCACACCTCTCAAGCCTTGAGAATTGTCTAATTTCTGCCAAATTCCCTCCTAAATCTTCTTCCCCACGTCCTAGGGCTTCTGGTCTCACCAAAAGACCAAAATCAAAGCCCTTAAGAAGGATCTCAAGGAGAAGAGATCAAGAGGTAAACATCCTCTTTCTTTTTCATTCTTTCCTTCCATTTTATGTTATTCTCTTCCTTTCACTTTGTCTTTTGTTGGGATATTTCATTAAATATTTCCCCTTACTGTCCAAATTTTTTATGAATGATGAGATATTCCATTCCTCTCATCAATCTTGTTTTTATGAAATTTTAAGAGATGTCGTTAGGCTGCCGAATTTCCGTAAGAAATTTCTCATGTTTTCTTTATTTCATGATTCCTTTCTCTTCTTTCTTCACCCCCACTTATCCAAGAGGCATGAAGTCTCCAGAATCATGTATATTCTGGATGTTTTCTTTTTTATGGAAAATTACAAATCATTATTCCTATCCTCTCTCACTTATTTAAAGAATCAAAAAAACATTGTCCATTTGTGTCGAATTACCGATATCGTGGACGATGTATTTTCAATTCCCATCAATTCTTTCAAGTCTGGTCATGAAACCATTTACATGGTTGAACCAGGTTATAAGATATGTTTTATGACTCATATAAGGTTCTGGAATTCTTTTTTACTCATAATTCAAATTTTAAGACTAAATGAAGTTGTAATTATCAAAGAACCACTTAAATGATCTAAACAAACAAAATTAATGTTTTAACTTATTAATCATCATAATATAAAGCATAAAAGTGATAAATGGTATAAATTATATTACTGGAAATATGTAGATACTACTCCTTTCCAATTCTGGAGTTTCACTTCCAATCAATAAGAATGATTCATCATGAACCGATCGTGAAAATCACAAAAGAACTCACCCAAAATAATGCAAGGAACAAAATACTAACAAATAAGGGGTAAAATGAGGTTATGAAATGACCATATAAGATGTTATAAACATGAACATGTTTCTGTAAAATACTAATAACACTCTTTTAACCATTATACAGGATGTTTAAACAATTTTGAAGTAAGACAAGCCCAAGGTAAGGGAATTCTTAACCCGATTTCCATTCTTTGGGTTAACATTCTACTTTATAATTTATGTGCTATTTAAATTGTTTGTGTGATGGGTTTTGTTTATATTATGTTTCATTATGTGTATTACAGAGTATATACATATTAAGTCCACTCTATTAAGCCTCACTTCAAGTATATGATGTTTATAAGGGACTTTTCTTCTAAAATCCTCTTTTAAAATTCTGTTTTATAAGATACAAAAGCAATGTTTTTATGCTATTGTTTATGTTCTATGATTATGTTTTGGTTAATGGGCATTGTTTATGATAAAGGGTGGGAACTATATTTACCTCTAATGCATTGGGTATGAGTAAGTTGGAGTTCGGCCGTATGGTTACTCCAAGTGTAACTGTGATGGTTACACAAAGTAAGGTAGCCGTGAGGGTTACAAATTTTAAGGTAGCCAAGATGGTTACGAGATTATGTAAGTAATGCCCCAATATACCTCTATGATTATAGTTATGTTTGTGTTGATCTTTTTTAAATCTCATGTTACACAAAGTAAGATTTTATCGGTGGAAAGCATGTCTTTTGAAAATGTTTTCATACGTTATGTGTATTCATGGACTAAAGTGATTTTTCCTTCTTTTTCATACCTTACTAAGATTTTGTGCTCATCCCAAGTTTTTAAATGATTTTTCACAGGTTAATGATGAGTAATACAAGGAAGGAGGACGTGTTAAATGTTGAAGAATTGTCAAGGATTCTTGTTTTATGTTTTAATGTTTTATATTCTGAGGAAAATGGAAACTGATTTTATAGTATCCACTATGTAACAATGTGTAATGTTATGAATGTTTTGTCTTAATTATCTAAAGCTCTAAACTTGAAAAGATCCTCAATGTAAAGTGAAGTGTTTTCTTGAATAAATTCAAGATTATGTATGAAATAAGTGTGGGTCCTTATTGTTGGTATCAGAGGTCGGTTTAGACAACTTTAGGGATTAGGAGTTCTTGTGAGACACGTGATTAGTCCCTATATCTATTATTTCAGTTAAATCCTTCTTTTATAACTTTTTTTTTCAGGTAAAGTAAATTTGTTTACGAATGGAAGGAGAAGGATCTCAAACGACATTCCTATCTCTTCCTGATGACAAACTTGAAATAATTATTGCAAAGTCATCTTCGGATGATTGTGAAACTTTTTCTAGTATACAACTCACTTGCAAGCAGTTTTTTTGAGATATCAAACACCTCCTCTATACCTTTTTATCATCGTGGATCATGGGTTGTTTTTAGACAAATACTATTTTCACAATATTCACATAATTTCAAGAATGGTAAATATTATCAATGTATTTTCAAAAAATTTACCTTATCACAAAAATTTGAAGCATATTATGATTTTAAAAATGGTGCTGAGGAAGGAGACCCTTGTGCAACCTATTTATATTTTCTTTTAAAATATAGTCTCACATAACATACATATGGTATTTTAAAAGGACCAATAATAGAATGTTTCAACTCAACTTTGGTCTGACTATTTTATAGAAATCATGTTTTATCAGATGTTTTGATATTATATGTCATACATGATTATTTTCCAGAACTGTTTTTCTGTGAACACCCATATGACCCATGTTGTACGAGGTGTATTTGGATGGAGGAAGCAAATGATTTTGAAGGATCTCTAATTCATTGTTGTAATGCATGGGACTTCTACCTACGTGAACAAGATGACGATGAAACCGAGTGGACACCTTGATCAAAGTACCCTCACTTGTTTAGTAAGTAAATAAATTTGCGAGGACGCAATTTCAAGAAGGTGGGGATAATGTAACATCCTAAGGTTTTCTAAAAATAAATTGAAAATGCTTGAAATTTTGTTTAAGGTATATATTTATAAGTATCCTTTAAACATAATTTTATTTCTTCTATGATTTGAATTTCAAGAAACTATCATCTACAATTGGGTTCAGTATGTTATTTAGAGTCTGATGAAACAAACTTGTTTTTTTGGTGAATAGTAACATGCCCTTATGAATAGTAATATGAATAGTAATATGACCTCATGAATAGTAAATAATAATATTATTTTATTTTCCCATGGAAATAGGATAATGGGATCATAATTAATTTTCCAAAGTCACATAAAACTAATTGCACTTCAATATTGTTATTTTTCGAATTAACTGTGACTTTTTTAAAAATTAAATTAATAATATTTAGAAAATTATTTTTGAAAAATGGAGTTCATTTTTGAATTCTACACATCAAAAAATGGTTGGGGTAAATTTTTGGTATTTTTCTGAAACTCTTGAATTTTCGGTGAATAGTGAAATACGATAAAATACCGTATAATCAATTTATCGGTAAATATGAACTATTTATGACATAATAAGTGATTAAAGGCCACTTTCCTCTAACTCACTTGATATTTTCACTAATTAAGGCCACTTGATTTGAGATTATTCATAGTCTTGATAAAAATATTATAATAATAATTAAAATAATCTAAAATACCTCCCCTCCTCCACTATAAATATCACCCTCACTCCCCTCTTCCTCCCACACCTCTCAAGCCTTGAGAATTGTCTAATTTCTGCCAAATTCCCTCCTCAATCTTCTTCCCCACGTACTATAGCTGCTGGTCTCACCAAAAGACCAAAATCAAAGCCCTTAAGAAGGATCTCAAGGAGAAGAGATCAAGAGGTAAACATCCTCTTTCTTTTTCATTCTTTCCTTCCATTTTATGTTATTCTCTTCCTTTCCCTTTTTCTTTTGTTGGGATATTTCATTAAATATTTCCCCTTACTGTCCAAATTTTTTATGAATGATGATATATTCCATTCCTCTCATCAATCTTGTTTTTATGAAATTTTAAGAGACGTCGTTAGGCTGCCGAATTTCCGTATGAAATTTCTCATGTTTTCTTTTTTTCATGATTCCTTTCTCTTCTTTCATCACCCCCTCTTATCCAAGAGGCATGAAATATCCAGAATCATGTATATTCTGGATTTTTTCATGTTTATGGAAAATTACAAATCATTATTCCTATCCTCTCTCACTTATTTAAAGAATCAAAAAAAACATTGTCCATTTGTGTCGAATTACCGATATCGTGGACGATGTATTTTCAATTTCCATCAATTCTTTAAAGTCTGGTCATGAAACCATTTACATGGTTGAACCAGGTTATAAGATATGTTTTATGACTCATATAAGGTTCTGGAATTCTTTTGTACTCATAATTCAAATTTATAAGACTAAATGAAGTTGTAATTATCAAAGAACCACTTAAATGATCTAAACAAACATAATTAATGTTTTAACTTATTAATCATCATCATATAAAGAATCAAAGTGATAAATGGTATAAATTATAGTACTGTAAATATGTAGATACTACTCCTTTCCAATTCTGGATTTTCACTTCCAATCAACAAGAACGATTCATCATGAACCGATCGTGAAAATCACAAAAGAACTCACCCAAAATAATGCAAGGAACAAAATACTAACAAATAAGGGGTGAAATGAGGTTATGAAATGACCATATAAGATGTTATAAACATGAACATGTTTCTGTAAAATACTAATAACACTCTTTTAACCATTATACAGGAGGTTTAAACAATTTTCAAGTAAGACAAGCCCAAGGTAAGGGAATTCTTAACCCGATTTCCATTCTTTGGGTTAACATTCTACTTTATAATTTATGTGCTATTTAAATTGTTTGTGTGATGGGTTTTGTTTATATTATGTTTCATTATGTGTATTTACAAAGTATATACATATTACGTCCACTCTATTAAGCCTCAATTCAAGTATATGATATTTATAAGGGACTTTTCTTCTAAAATCCTCTTTTAAAATTCTGTTTTATAAGATACAAAAGCAATGTTTTTATGCTATTGTTTATGTTCTATGATTATGTTTTGGTTATTTGGAATTGTTTATGATAAAGGCTGGGACCTATATTTCCCTCCAATGCATTGGGTATGAGTAAGTTGGAGGTCGGCCGTATGGTTACTCCAAGTGTAACTGTGATGGTTACAGAAAGTAAGGTAGCCGTGAGGGTTACAAATTTTAAGGTATCCAAGATGGTTACGAGATTATGTAAGTGATGCCCCAATATACCTCTATGATTATAATTATGTTTGTGTTGATCTTGTTTAAATCTCATGTTACACAAAGTAATATTTTATGGGTGGAAAGCATGTCTTTTGAAAATGTTTTCATATGTCATGCGTATTCATGGACTAATGTGATTTTTCCTTCTTTTTCATACCTTACTGAGATTTTGTGCTCATCCCAAGTTTTTAAATGTTTTTTCACAGGTTAATGATGAGTAATACAAGGAATGAGGACATGTTAAATGTTGAAGAATTGTCAAGGAGTCTTGTTTTATGTTTTAATGTTTTATATTCTGAGGAAAATGGAAACTGATTTTATGGTATCCACTATGTAACAATGTGTAATGTTATGAATGTTTGGTCTTAATTCTCTAAAGATATAAACTTGAAAAGATCCTCAATGTAAAATGAAGTGTTTTCTTGAATAAATTCAAGATTATGTATGAAATAAGTGCGGGTCCTTATACATTTTATGCGGGTTGAAATTTTATTTTTGGGGATCAAGAATGATTTAAATAAAAATTGTTGTACACAATTTCATTTTATTTTATTCTATTTACAAGAAGAAGTTATGGTTGGGTCCCACATGAACCCAAACCCTTCACCACCCCTCAACTCCCCATTAATACCCCTTATTTATTACTTTGAAAACTACACATATTTATTATGGTGGAACCTTCCCACCTCCCTCCTCCCATAAATTGTGCCAATTCATATAATTAATATCAGCGTTAATTTATTGGCACCGCCTTTGAATTATTATGAATTTCATGGAAATTCTATAAATTGGGAGCCTCCTTATTTAGTTTGGGTTGGAAAATCACTTTTGGGGAAAAGGATTTGGAGAATTAGAAAGGGAGGTGATCTTTCTTCAACAAAGAACATCCCCGACGAAGAATGCAAAAGAATTCTTCCTCGCAAGCACCTTGACGCCAAGGAGCCTACGTCGCCTATGTCAATGATCTTCCTCCATCATTGATGGGACGACACCATTCTTCCGCGATGCCCAACTACCAAGATGCTTGTCTTCCGCGGCTCGATGAAGAACAACATCAACTACGTGGTAGGGGATTTGTATATTTCATTTATGTGATTTATACCCTCGAGCATGGCGTTTAATTGTTGGTTGATGATTTGAACCACTAACGCGGTGGGTAAAAACTAAAAAACAAGTCCGGACCCATCGTCGTATCGTTCTTGATGCGTGGGATGTTGGAAATGATGAAAAGGTACCGAAATGATGATTTTGAGCCTTCGTAGTGGTGTTTGGATCCCGAGATGACCGCAGGCGCAGACCGAAGCAAAAACGTACCACTGGAATGACTCCAGTCGCCCGCGGAAGACCGCGACGGCGTGGGCGCTGGCACTGGCCGGCATCCTAGAGGTGGAGGTGCCCCATCGCGCCGCCGGAAGAAGCCTACCGCAGCACCGGCCGTGGTAGAGAGGAGGGGATCCCGCGGCCGCGCGGGATCCGTGAGACAAGTGGCACCAGACTGGCGCCGCGTTCGCGGAACCGGGGGTCGTGCCCTCTGACCGGCCAGTTGGCCGAGCCAGCACCCCCCCCCCCCCCCCACCACCTCGGCTAGGCCTGGCCATTCCCTACCGGGCCAGACCCGAACCTGGGTTGGGTCGACCCGGTTCAGGCCGACCTAGGGTGGGTTGGGCCGTGTGGGATCAGGCCCAGACCCCCCCACTTCGGACCGTTTTTGGTCATCTGCCCATAACATGAGCTAAAAACCTCCGATCGATGCACCGTCAATTGTGTAGAAATCCTTAGATCACGAATGTAGTTTTGGAATATTACACTCAAGGTTTCAGCAAATTTTGGGTAAGGCGGGGTTGGTTTGAACCCAATACCAACCGGGCTCATGGAGCAGAAATGCTTATAACTTAAGGATATGACGTTCGATTGATGTGATGTCAACTACGTTGGATTTATTTTGATGATATGGTTCTTTTGGAATACTCCACTTGAGGTTTGGATGTAGCTGGAGTATGGTCGGGTTGGTTTTAGCTTAAAAACAAACCAGGCCCCTGGAACGGAAAATCCAATAACTCTCTGATCGGGCGTCTGATTGACGCACCGTCTGTCGCGTTGGGTTTCTTTTGATGAGACGGAACTTTGGGATACATCAACTCTTGGATTTGTGACAGTTGATGTATCGACCCCCTTGCTCGAGGAGCGGACCCTCCCAGAATCGAGCTTTCTGTGTTCAGGAATGCTAGAGCTGGTTGCGACTGCATCGACTACTGTACTGGAATCCTCTGTGGGTTCAACAGCGACAAATACTGTGATGGGATCCTCCGTGGGTTCAACGACGATGGATACTATTCTTGTATCCTGTGTGGGACTTGCAGTATTGAGCTATGTACTTGTATCCTGTGTGGGTCTGGCAGAGTAGCTGGTCTTGTATCCTGTGTGGGTCTGACAGCTTAGTTGGACTAGTATCATGTGTGGGTCCAACAGCTTAAATGAATTAATGACTAAATCTGATCATCTTTATCACTATACAAAAGATGTATACCTGTGTGAGCTGAGTCTTGAATTCTTTCCTGTTTGGTATCAGTTGTGTATGGTCTTGAGAGTTGGAGCTGATCTGGGATTGATGACTTAGGTATATGTATGGGCATATACCTATGTTGAGTGGGTTGATGCTTCTTGATTGCACCTTTCCTTGTGGATTTTCCTTTGTGGAGTCTGGGAGACCTTCGGGGGTCTCGAGGTCCCTCCTGAGTATCGTATACTCACCCCTGAATGGTTTATGCCCGCACTACATTGTGTTGGATGCAGACGACGGACAACGCTGATCGTAGTAGAGGCTTGTAGAGCTGGATGGTACCCGGAGGTGGAGCACTTGGTGTGACGTATATGGAGTAGACGGATGGACCCGTGGTGCTGGGGGAGACTGTCTGTACCCACCCTTCAGGTGGGATTCCCGGAGGACGACTCAGTGGTTGATGCTTTACTTTACTACTGTTGCACTAGATTTTCAGTTGTACTATACTTTCAGTTGGGTCTATATACTGGCCCATTTACTTTTTAGCACTTACTTTTGTACTCAGTTTACATAGTGCTTTCTTCATTTGTGTACTATGTTGTGTTCTTTACTTTCATAAAGGCAATGTCATCCCTTTTTATCAAGATTTGCACCTTGGGTGCTAGTCTCCAGCACCTGGCTTATGGAAGGAGGGCTTGGGGTAGTCAGGGCATGGGCCCCGAGGACGGGTCGTGACAACAAGACATATGAAATCTAGAAACATGATATGCACTTATCTTCACCAAATATCCATAGTATATGCCTTAGGACTTAGAATGTGATTCTCATAAAATTTTATGAAGTAAATAACATGTATAAATGATACACGACATATAATTCTAGTCACTTGGTTGACATACTATTTGTGTCAGGTATTAAATATATGAGATGTATTAATCATACAACGTGGTTTGACCAAATGTTTTCTATCATGAAATCATGTGGAGTACAACATGTTTATTCAATATGCATTGTTTTTACTCTATAAATGGAATCTTCTACCATTTCTGGTTTCTACACAGTTCATTTAATTCAAGTGGAATGAACTAATTACACAATGACCTAGAATCCCTTTGGTTGTCCTTGTGCAATGAATAATGATACATGAAATGTACCAAAAAAGTACACATCATTTAGTCTTGTTTTATCTATCCAAAATTCTTGTTTCATTCTAATGGGTTCTTTAGATATGTTATACATTTAATTATTAATTAAACATAGTAATATGGTCCTAAAATGTATAAAAGGAAGACCTATTTTGATGACATATCAATAATTATTTAAAATTTTATATAAATGATAACATTTAAATCTGCAATGACCAATAAAATAATAAATAACTATAAATTTTAATGTGATGGGTTTGATACCACAAGATGGTTCCACTTGACATAGAAGAGATTATCAACGATGAACATGAATCATAAAATGTTTTATTTTATGTATAATTATCATATTGTATATGACTTAATCATCATGAAAAATGAAATTTTTCTAATTTAATATGCACTAGAAATATGAAAAAAACCAAGAGGGTATCATTTTCTTGTTTAGTTTATAATTAATTCAGTTAAATTAGAGGAAATGTAAACATGTTTTTTATATATTTATTCATAATATATTTGGATAACATAAAACCCATTTTTAATCAATTATTCTGCTTATAGGATTCGTGTGTGGAATCCATTTAGTAGTAATCCACCCAGGCTCCAATGATCTCTAAAAAAATGATGATGAATAATTTGATTCTAGCACAGTCAATCAGTCATTATTCTTACAATAGAGAAATCCATTTACACCATGATTCTCAATTAACCACTCTTGTAATGTATAAGAAGTCTATATATAGACATAATGTTAGGATTTTAATGCTAATTAATTTCGCATGTTCCCTAAATAAAATTTTAAACCCATGTCTCAACCCATGTCATGTATTAAAATAATAGTAATATTTTTATTCCATGGCATGTTCTATATAGCACAATGATAAATATTATTTTACTGACATTCAATTTAATATATATCATGAAGAACAATCTTGGTCTGGTTTTCCTCTTTTTTTTATCGAATACCCAAAAAAATTAATTATAGAATTATTTATAAAATAAATATTAAATTCAAAGTTTGGAAAATAAATATTTATTAAATGTTTAACAAATAAATAATTATTATATATAATCATAATTTAAAAATTATATTGTGAATAAATATTTATTTAATTTATGCAACCATTAATCCTAAATATAATTATCCACAGTCCTGTGAAAAATATTTATTCCAATAATTATATTCAAATAGAATTTAATTGTGATTAGTAGAAACACATAAAATATAACCATCTAGGCTTCATTCTCATTGGAATTAGGTGGTATTGCCTATAATATAATATTTATTTCTTGAAACAGAACAATGAACCCTTAAGGAAGTAGTTAATTTCACTACATCAATAACCACACTTGAGCGATCAGTGTATAATATAATCCCTTTATCTCAATATCTTATCATGAAGTTTTCACACCTGTGTCATCAACCAATACTCTTGATAAGCCTTTCTTTGAATATCTAAAATAAACTCATCATTGTACCGTGTCCATGGAATTTAATTTATAGTTTAATCCATCAAAGGTTAAAGATGTCAATATCTATAAATATACAAGGGATGAATCCTTCCTCAAAATATTCATTAATAACCTTTCATTCATGACCCTCCAAATATACCCTAAATCATATAAACAAATGTTGTAACGATTTTGGCCAGTAAATATAAGAGCTTAAGTCCTGATATTAATTAATAACAATATTAATGTCTATAGACCATTAAGAACACTTCTAGAAAAGAATATTTGATGACACATTAACATGAAGAATTTTTAATTGTGATTCTATTCTCATAATATCCCATCTTAGAGAACACCATGTGAGAACTTCATGAGATGAAGTCTAATACACTTACAAGTAATCAATCCTTACATTAAACATGATATATTCCCCATAATAGAATATTTTCTGACCATAGAATTATGTTTAAGACTATCATCATGGAATTTCAAGGTTCTCATCACAGCGGGGGATTGCTATTAAATTTTTACCATGACATATACTATAGTACATTGTTAAATTAATGACATGAATAAAAATAAATATAATTCTATAATATTATTAATTTCTAGTTTCTTTATTTAATATAAATGTAATACAAATTTGAAATAGTTCATCCTAGAAAACAAACTCCAACACTATGTTTCATTTATTACATTGGGGATGTTTTCTTTTGAAATATTCCACGATATTTCTCTAAATGTATTATGAGAATGTTATTATGGTATTTAATAAGTCTATGGTTATTCCAAAATATATTATTAATGGAAATATGAATATTGATTGTTTAACCATCCACCTTCTTCCTGTGGATGGGTTATGGTCATGTTATCTATTATATTTTAATTAGAAAAAGTATTAGTGTTCATGATGTTATAATTCTAATACATATGATTTTTGGAAATTTGATTTTTTATTGTTTGACCAACCTCCCTCTTTATGTGGATGGGTTATGGTCTTAAAATCCCCTTTTCAAGGGGAAAATTATTAACATTCACAACAATATTTGACTACTTAAATATGCATATTATGTATTGTTATTCCATATTTTTCATTATATGGATATCCATCTTTCTAGTTTGTTAGAGGTTCCTTAGGGAATAATATGAAACGTCTGGTTTACTCTTATGATGAATTCATTGGACATAAACATGTTATAGGTGGTAATTGATGATATATATTCCCTTTTGTATTGATGGGTATCATGAGACAAAAAATATTGGGTTTTGGTTTCTTCCTCTCCCCATATCAGTATAGATTCTTGGCATAAGGCCTTGAAAACATGTTCTTGATGCCCAAAAGATTCAATTCCATCAGTATGAGATCAGTATTATGGATATCTATGTCTTCATTTTTTCATGGATATATAATTCTCTCAATTTCGGTTGTTTATGGAATTATTAATAAAATTTCATCCTGACATATCATATATACCAAGATTATGTTTTGAAAACCACAGTTATTTGTTCCCCTTACTAAGTAATAGAGCTCACCACATTCTTATGTTTCCATTTCCAATGTGATGAAGATAAGTAGTAAACCTAATATTTATGTATAAATAACATGTGTGTATAGATGTTTTTAAGATATTGAAGACTCCTTATGGATTAGGCAGTTTTATATATAATAAAAATATGCATATTTTATACCAAGAACCTGATCATTTCAATTTTTTATAATTCTCTTAAGATATAAACCTAAAAATATACATAGGTTGTAAGATATGGCATAATGTTATTTTGATTTTAAATCTAATGATGGTTATATCAAATATTTTATAGGTGGTATCAACGTAAGAATGTAAATTTGTGTCTATAACACTGAATCTAAGAGGGTTGTTATGAGCTATCGCATTATCCTTCAAAATTTAATCCAAGATAAAATTATCAACATAACGAATGAGGTTTCATTTTGGTACTACAATTAGTATAAACAGGGTAATATTTATTTTAAGAGGCGTCATGAGAATCATAATTCCTTATCACTTGTGGTTGAAGTGTATTTCTTTTCTTGGGTACATGTTTTCCTTTTTTCGACATTATTTCCTTATTCCATTTTTTCATAGTATGGATGATGTTTTGTTTCATTTGATGATATTTTTTGGACTACAATCAATATCCCTATGAATGATTATATCCATGTATCCATTTATCATAATGGGTGATTTTGGTATTCTCTTTGGTCGATTATGGGAGTGGCGTAGTTAGTATGTGGGATAATTTTTTATTGTTTGGTTTTAAATCTTGTTATATTTTTTTAATGAGTGTTTACAATTTTATTTCTCATTGAAAATAAAATTTTATAATTTTTCCAAAAAAAATAATTTTACTGTTTTTTTGGAAAATTAAATGTAATTCAAAGTATGTATAAAAAAACTAGAGCAATATTGATCACATGATCGGTAACATTTTATTCATCATTAATAAATGTGATAGGTATAAATTGTATGCAATTTAATTTACCATTAGTTGATAACAATGGATTAAACTGGTATGATGATCATTGAAGATAATCAATAATATATTTTGTCACAGGTGACTGAGAAGGACTTGAAATTTTGTAATATTTATTAAATTATTTTGATCAGATGTAAAAAAATTTATTTCTAATTATTTTTAATTTATGATTTATCTATTTCAATTGTTTTTTATAAATATGAACCTCTATGACTAATAAATCATGTTAATGTCATTAAATGATATCCAGATGTTGAACTCAATAAATGACCACTATAATTAAAAGAATATTTTTAAAAAATAACAGTATGTGTCTTTAATTATCATTACTATTAATCTATTACTCTATTTTTTTAATAAATTTGTAAAGGTATTTAATATCACTAATTTTTTAATTTTTTTTAATTATAACATATATATTTTATAGTAATTTATTTTCAGATGTTATAATTTGTTTTGGAATTTGTGAATGTGTTTTAATGATTTACATTTTATAAAAAATATTAATTAAAAACGATATTTGTGAAATATTTTTTAAAATATTAAAATAATTTTACATAACTTTTATTAATTAATATAATTATTTACCCATACTATAAATTAATGATGGAACATTTGTCAATATAGCTGAGATACATTCCAACAAAACTTTTATAGATATAATATATTATAAATATGTGAATATCATAATGTTCTTTATTTTCCATGGGGACAATGACACCTAATTCTGAACAATGGCCCATTATATAGCCAACAATTAATCAGCCCAATTACTGGAATTCCAACCATTGGATTTAATATAGTAGATAATGATTTATCTTTTCCATTAATTATAATCACCTATAACCTATATATATATCACTATATTAATGGAATAAGAATAATTGGACCTCTATATTGTGTCAATAATTTATTTTTAATTTCTTTTTAGAATTATTTATTATTCAAAATCTCTTGTAGAAAGTTAGAGACATCATTCTATAAATGATACATTTAACCTACTAACAATAATGTATTTTATATTTTGAAATTATTCATGTTGTGAATTAGAGTTCGATCCATTTCAAAAAATGTTATCTACACAATAGTATTCTCTTCATTGCATATAGTGACAATATATGTATCCCAGAATATTAATGATATAATATTATTTTTACAACATAATGTTATGTCATGTGTTTTTTTAAATAAAATTATTTTGGAACACTCCTCTATGTGACCATTGAATCCACTCATTCGAATATCAATATCAATAGGCTAGTATTATTTTTTATGTAAAACATTGTAACAATTATTTTTCCCTCTTTAAAACATTGAAAATAATAAGTTATTTTCTTAATTTTTTTTTTGTAAAACAATGAACTCCAAAAGTAAAATAATGTGTCATGACATTCAAATCCTATTACATTATCTATAGTGAATTAGATTTTTTATTATTAAAATTATGATAATTTCTGATGTAGTTCGTTTCTAGGAAAACATAAATCATCAAACAAAAGGATGAATCAATAAAACCAAAATATGTTAAAAGAAAAATATCATTTCTATATTGTGTGTCAAACTGCCAATGTTTTCTACATAATTATGTAATGATAAATTATGATAACATGATAAAATATTATGTCTCTAATTTTATTATAAAATTGAAGGTGTTGAGGTTGGTTATGTTTTATATATTCTCATTAAGGAGTTGATATTTATTATTTCTATTTTTAAATAATCAATGGTTTTATTTCCTTTATATTTTATTTTATATGTTATATATAACTTATATGAAATTAATTCAGTGTTCATGGTGAATTACATAAATATATTTTAATAACATTCATTCCTTGAATTGGATGAAAATATTGAATTGAACATTCCTTATATTTTCCCAAATACATCATAATAATCAATAAAATAATTTTATGAATTTTATGAGGTTAATGATATTATTTATAAAAAATATATTTAAATCTCAAAAGAGAATGAAAATATGAATGATTTTATTTCATATCATATTTAGGGAAAACATGATATTTTTTAAATGATCATTGTGCAATATTTATTTATAAAAAATAATAATAATACTACCGATGGAAGTGTTTTAATGATAATAATTATGTAAAAAATAATAATTTTTTTTATATTTAGTAAATCCATGATGGATGATATGAAAATAGTGTCATTTGACATTATATTAGAGACTATCTTCCATTATCAATCATTTACCATAATGAAAAACATATAAATGAAATAAATTTTTATTATATAACATATGCTTATGGATTATCAATATTATATCATGAAATTCAAATGATTTTATCCCCTAAAGTGGTTGTGTTAATTATTTTAGTTCATAAATTAAATGATATTATTATATTGTTTTGATTTTCAAGTATATTTTATGAAAATATTTGTACCTCCTGAAGTGGTTAAAACAATTATCATAATGATAAATAAAATTATATATTTTATAAGATTATAAATATTGATAAATAATTAATTATAATTCACATATCATGAAATCAATTCATTATTTTATTTGAATATAAATTTAATTACTTTTTTCATTCCATGAAGAGAATTTATTA
This sequence comes from Viscum album, assembly GCA_963277665.1. NCBI lineage: Eukaryota > Viridiplantae > Streptophyta > Magnoliopsida > Santalales > Viscaceae > Viscum > Viscum album. The sequence goes on along the minus strand of OY728159.1, from coordinate 177,638,798 downwards.
TTTATGAAACATTTTTATGAATTTTTTTAATTGTACATTAATTTGTTTACCATGTATATTTGAGGAATCATTATGTTCGATATAATGATTTCTACTTCACTTTCTAATGTGAAGGTTCTAATAAAAAATATTTCTTGAATTATAAATTATGATCACAATGAGGTGTATGTTGTGAATCCAGAATATTCTTTCAAAATAGATCTTACGCCATAGTTATCTACATTAAAAACATGGGGACTCTTCTCCATAGTAGATGTATTGTAAAATATATATTTGGGTCATAAGTTTGAAAATATATAATAATCTACTTAATTATGGGCCTAACCTGTTGTTATTATATAATGAATTCACTAATTGATGATCAACCACCAGAATTAAACATTGTAATAATAAATATGATTATTTCATTTTTTTAATATGTACCATGAATTTGAAAAAACAAGATGATCTTAAATATCATATGTATCATCCCCTAGATGAAAATTTTCTATAAATATAATTTCAATGATTCAAAATATCCCGTATTTGTCTATTACTAAATATAAATCTTGAATATTTTCCATATTATCAAGTACATACTTTTATCGGTACTGAATATTTAAAAAATTATTTTAATGAAGATAATAGAATATTATATGGTGGTATACAATTTTTAATAAATAATAATTTTTTATATCAAAAGTCTTGGTGAAATATATCAATGCTATTTGAGAAAACTAATTTCATATAGAGGCATTTTTTAAAAGAGGTTCCTTGATATATGAAAAAAATTCATGATAGATAAATATTGACTCTAATGATTTGTTATGTACAACTAAATAATTTATGGTAAACAATATGTTTTTTATCCTAATACATGACACACATGACATGAATTTTTTGGCCATCCTATATCTTTTTTAAAACCGATACATGTATACATGATCGTCAATTTATTGAAAAAATAATATATATATATATATATATATTAGGTAGAGAATGATAATTTTTTTGGATGGTTTTATGTACAATAAATTAAAATTCACCAACAACTATATTAGAAGTAATTTTCCAATATTTATATTGAGTTAAAATTATGAATTACATTTGGGTGTTTCCACTTACCATGTGATCCATTTAAATATTATATGAATGATAAATCTACTAAATGGTAACATGTATTAGTATTTTCCATCTAGTATACATCACATGTTACAAATGATGATCAAATTAAATATTAAGAAAAACACACGCATATATATATATAATTGTCCATGAAAGCCACAAGAGAAATTATCACAAGACTTGTATTAAAAATATAGTTGTAAATTTATGAAATTCAGTATAATGATTATACACACAATAATAATTTTTGAAAAAATTATATTAAATATTTTTCCCTCAGGTGTGGAATGTGATAAGTTTATTTTCCTTAAATAATAAAATCAATTTATTGATAAAAATATGTTTATTTAGATATTGTCCCTAATGTGAAACTAATAAATGAATAATTAGGATTTCTCATTCAATTTATTTTACATTAAAACTGAATTTATTATTTCTTTCATAATAAATTGATGACAATGTATTTTTAATTGATGTCTACATCACAATAATTTAAAAAAGGTATTAAAATAATATATAAACTATTCCACATATAAATTATTTGATTAGTTATAGAAACTAAAAATAATATCGAATAGATAATAATTTATTATATGAAATATTCTTCCTTATAAATTTAGATATTTATAAATGGTTGAATTATTTAAAATTGATGATATCATTATTTTTTGATTTCAACATCTATATATGAATCACTGTTTTTTTGATATACTTGAATCATATTAAAAATTATGAAATTTTCACCTAATTTGATAAATTTTAATATGGGGATAACTAAAAAATATGTATTTCATGTATCCAATTTATGATATGGATGAAAATAAAAATTATGATATCATAACATGGTTTTTATGAATAATTATATTCTTCATTTTATCATGATTTTTTGAAAAATATCAAAACCTAGGATGTGTTTTATGAAGGAAATGAATCATTTGACAATAAAATTTCGTGGAATATCATTTTATTTTAAATTAATCATCATGAAGATGAAATATTAAATTTTAGAATAATACTACCTATTCCTGAAATTCTCCTTAATAAATAAATCAGTTACTTATTATAGTGATATATATATAATATATAAGGGGATAACAAAGATTTATTTATAATAAAAATATTAAATATAATTGAAAATTTTAATTATCCACAAATAATATGAGAATATGAACCTTTAAAATTACATGAAAATATATTAAGATGAAAGGTAATGATGTTTCCTAGTTATTTTAATTTAAATGTTATAAATTATTATCTTTTTGAAATTCATAAATGAATGTTTTGTATACAAATTTCTAAAGGTAATTATAATATTAAAATGAAGTAGTAATTAAAATTAAGAGAGGGATTTTTAATCGGTGTACTATTTATCCCTAGATCATGTTTTTTCCATTGGGTTTTCATGATAATGTTTTTAATTTGGCTGCACATTAGGGACTTGATGTTATTGTACTATTTTTTAAAAATCATGACGTTTCTTCCTAAATGGGATTTCCTAGATGATGTTTTTTGAAGAAAGAATACATAATATTGGATATCTAAGATAATGTGGATATCTATTTTCAATGGTATCCTTTTTTCCTTCTCCATTAGTAAAAATTTTCAATGAGAAAATTCACTATTACAAACGTTCTTCCTCTAATGATTCAATGACATATGTAAATAAATAAATAAATTGATGTCTTTAAGAAATAACTAAATGTCTTAATCAGGGGTACATGGGAACACTACACTCTAGTTTATTTTATCAAGGTTTTTCCAACTAGTTTTCCTAAGTATATATTTTAAAGAGGAAACATGATATGTAAAATAATTAATTTAGCTGCACTTTTTTACCATATAGTTTTTTTGTGAGGATTATATAAGATTACATGAAATTGTGACATCCAAGGGGGTGTTATGAAATATTACTAATATGTGGATTTCATAATGATCCATGTTTCCCAATGTGATTATTCCCCTAGATTCTCAACAATGTCCCATCTAATAGCCAATAATTAAATACCCTAATATATTGTATTCTAACAAGTTAATTTGACATAGAAGATAATGATTGATATTTACTGTTGATTAATATCCAATTTACCATATATATATCTGTGTGTGTGTGTGTGTGTGTGTGTGTTTCATCATTTTAATGTAATAATATTCTTTGTCCCATGATATTTTTTCTATGATTATTATTTTTGTTTTCTTACATCAGTATTTATTTCTCATCATCATTTTTTGAATGTTTGGAACATAGTTCCATCAATGAAACATTATTCCAATAATCTATCAAAATTTATAATATTTAAATACATTATGCTATCAATAAAAATTAAATGAATTTCAAAAAAATTAATCTATTTACTTATATCGTTGTACTATTTTTTAGTTGAAGTGGTGTCCATGAATTAAAGATGGCAGATCGATCATTAAAGTAAAAATTTGAATTTATAGATTATATTATATATATTTTAAATTTTATTAAATATAATTCAACTTTTTATAGTTTTATTTATCAAAATTAAATTTCTTTATTTTAGAAAACAAATTACTATGATAGTTAGATAACATATATACATGTGTTTTTTTTAATTTTTAGTATTATAATTCGAGTTTTAATTTTTCATCCCATTTTTTAATTAATAATCTGACACCTTGTAAGGGAGTTTTAATTGTTAGGATTGATTGTTTTTATCATAGAGGCCAATGATTGAGTCATGATAATTTAAAATCACAATTTTTATTCATTGAATTAATATCCTCTACTATGATATTCAGTATAGTTATTCATATTTATAACCAAGATGGAATCATAATGTTTATCTATAAATGGAAGGTATTTATTATATTGAATATGTTCCCTTGAGAGTTAAAAACTAAAATAGATGTTAATGGCTACTATTGTGGCCCCTTCTCCTCTTTAGGAGGGGGTAAATGAATTCTTCAAAAACAATTATATGAAGGACTAGTAGAGTTTTGCTCCATTTTCCATTTAGATGGTTATAGTTTTTTTCTTATTTAAGGAGATTGAAAATTGATGATTCTTGTTGAGGGAGGATGGTGGTATAAAACTAAATCTCTCTCCCTCTTATCTTTATATCAACTTAGTTACCCTTAATAATAAATATGGATCTGATATCTTGCAAAAATATTCTATAGATCATGTATAATTATTTAAGAGTGATAGTGATAATGGAAAAAACTACAATTTCATTTCCTTGGAAGATTAAGGCTTTACATGTTGAGTAAAAGGAAAAATGATAGTCCACCTACTATGTAACACCAAAATTATCACTAGATATTGCACAATTTGGGCAGAGATATTTATTCTAAAATAGAATTTAATTTCATTTAAGTCTTTGGTTGGATATAGTGTAAGATGTGGGTATTGGTTTTGGATCTTATTCATGGAAAGATTCGTTATCCCCTAGAATCTCAGATAGGGATGTTACTGGTGTTTTATAACTATTGGTGGATTTATCATAGGTATTTGATATTACCAAGCCTAATTTCACAGTTCCTAGTCTCTCCTCTGTGAATGAATCAAGGAATGTAAATAATGAAAATACAACATATTTTATAGAGGGTTTGGTGAATGGTTTTCATTAAATGGAGATATTTGGATCTCAGGGAGAAAGTTATGATAATGAGATTGGTTCATGTGAAAAATGTTATAAATATGAAATTGTTGCTTCAAAATATACTTGATGATCTTATGTTGGGAGTGAATATTTAATCTTGGAATGAAAATTTCTCACTTGTTTGATCAAGCGGAAAAACTACCAGTAAGGGTGAGTCTTCTACCCACCAGGAAGACAAGAAAGGAAATATAACCAACTATCAGATTGATGATGTAGATATTCAATAGAGTGATGTTTTTAATGAACTGGCATGGGATTCCCTCTGAACTAACACAAAACCTGGCCCACACATGTCTGGAAGGGCTCCCCTGACCCCCATGGGCTGGAAACTAGTGCCTTGGAATTAAAAATGAATCCTTTAGAATGATTTAACACTCATATATGAAAAGTCAAATAAATATATAGAATGAGAACATAACTAAACATAGTATGCATAAAAAAATATGACAATAAATAAAATTTATCCATAACTAATAAAGCATAAAATATAAGCAATAAAAAAACAAAAAAGAAGGTAATCCCTCTAATTCCCCAAAATACATCCCCTATAATGTAAATACAAAACCTACCTCCATATTCCTCTTAGCCTCCCACATATAATTCACAAAAAAATCCCATTAAGAGAAACTATAACTAGAAATAAGTAAAAGACAATGTTAAGGAAACAAACACTAGTCATCAACGAAACAACCTGAGTCCAATCATGGAGAGAACAAATCTAGGTAACCTAAAAATAACATGTGGTCTACATAAACCCAAAGGCATATTTAACGAGTGAGTGAAACCTTCCGAGTAGGATCCCAATGCGGAGTATATACAGACACATATAATTAACATCCCATTAAAAATAGTATGGATAAAAAAATATAAATATGGATATTCATAGCCTTTTTATAAGGGAATCAGAAAGACATCAAATTTGATCTAAATATAATTTTATTGTGTTTATTAAATGAAATATATCACTTAGAAACCATTTCCTAGACCTAAGACACGTTTGAAATCCAAAACACCCATTTCCAATCAATTTGAAGATCCATCAAAATCCATTGTTTTAAAAATGTTTTTAATGGATTATTTTAAAAACTATTTTAAGGAAACAAAATAAAATATCATAGTAAAAATATGGTAGAATTGGATCCAAATGTCAAATTTGGTAATAACTGATATCATAAATTGGAAATGGCCACATAAGAAAAGCAATAATGGGATAAAGAAATCGTGTACAAGAGAATGGTCACATAAATTTAACCACTAACCAAATAAGAAGGTGTATTGGGCTATAATCTAGGAACTCAAGTAATACTATCCTCAACTAGAAACATAAATCATAGTATTGAACCAGGTAACCTATCACATTCCGTGTTGTCCTATCAAACTATTTAATAATAAAACCTATCGGGATCTCACCATGAACCCCATGACAAAATAAGGACCCATGATAGACACCTAAGTGAATTGAATATACTATTCCACTATCTTCTTGATTCTAGATAAACTCTACACATAGTTGACACACCATCAATAGCAGGGGTTTCACTTATTTGAGAATCTTCTAAGTGACATCAAATTAACATGACCAATATAAAAGTATACTGGTATGAACACATAAAAGGAAAAAAGAAGGAAGAAAATACTAAAATGTTTCCACACTCACTTCTAAAGCCCTCGTGATGAAACAACCCCTACCACATCATATGTCCTTCACAAGAATAGTATGCAACCAATAATGGGAATAAAAAATAAATGGAAAATAAATGAGAATCACAAAAAATTAAGAAACCATTAAAAGTGACATCCATACCATTTTAAAATAAACATGTCTTGGAAGTCCAAAGAAATTTTCATTTTGAAAACCCATTTATAGGAAAAATTTCATTAAACACAACACCTTAAACCCCCCCCCCCCCTTAAAAATACATTGAGGAAACACTCCACTTTTAGAAAACATTTTAATTTTTTAAACACCAACCTTGACACTAACCCATGACCCTAATATTGTAAAATTATTCTCAAACCACCCAATTATTTAAAATAATCCTTTAAATAATTTGTTTTTACTTTTTAATTCATGTTATTCATTAATTATCAAGTTAAAAACCATTGAAAAGACACTTTTAGGAAAACCCAAATATTTTAATAATTCTCAAATATAAATTTCAAAATCATTTCATTCATTTTTATAATAAATGAGTTGGTACAGTTCATAAACCAATTTTCATCAAGACTTTAAAATATTTTGGTGCGAGAGTACCCAATTAAAAAATAAAATGGTTCTCACCACCAACATTAAAATTCAAAAACCTCTTTTAAAATACATAGACACACACACAATGTAAATGGGGAATTTAAAAAAGTCACTTGGCATAGAACCCATTACATTTTATGTGATGGAAACACATTGGATAATAATATTTATTCCATATACACAAACATTTATAGGCATAAATTGAAAATAATTGCATTTAAATTTGTACAGAATACAAGAACAAGAATAATTAAGTGAAAACCTAGAAACACACACCTCTAACGATTAGAAATCAACTTATAACTCATCTCCTTTGATGGAGAAGGCTCCAACCGTAAAGAACACCTCCATCCAACTCATAAGGACCAAATATCAGCATAGTACACCCAAATCAAACATTATATGTGACATATAAGGTATTAGGGTTCATTAGAGGGATAAAGAAAAGAAATATGAGAGTATGAATAAAAGAGAAATTATTTCTTGATGATCACAAGAGAAAATAGAATGAACAAAATTTGAAATAAGAGGAGAAGGGAGGTTTTTTGAAGGGGTGGAAGTATGTGATGAATTCAAAGGTGCATTAGGGGTGTTGAATAAGGTAGAGAGGGGGAAGGGGAGAGGAGTTTATGTCAAATTTTATGGGTTTCAATTGAATAAAATATAAAGAAAAATATAATTCCAAATTTTAAAACCCTAGAAAAACTATATATATAGGACTCATTGGTTTCCTAACTTGCACAAACCATGCCGGAGTACCACAAACACACTAAATTCCCTATACATTTAACTAAGATGACTCGCATATTTAAATAAAAAATTTGAATATTGTGAATACAAACACTTCCAAAACAATGACCTCATTCACTAGATTTTTTTATTGTTGTCCAACCATTAAAGATAACCCTGTGACACATAGAAGATTCTAAAATTTTAAAATTATATGCCTCACACTTAAAAATATTTAATTGACCAAAAAATAACTTTAAATCAAATTGAAGGTGACACACGGGTGTCATAATTCTCCCCACCGTGCCACTTTCTTCCCCTATAAAATTACATGTCATAAAAATGGTCAAATAATTCTATAAGAAATCCCAAAAAAGGGTAAATCCCCAAGCCGCACACAGTTTCTCATTACCAAATGATATTCACCAAAGCTCCATAATGATCAACTAATCTTAATGTTACTAGAATTCAAGAAAGGTGGATACCAAACATCAGTATCCCCTCAATTTAGAAGCAATCCAAGATGTTAGAATGTAATAAAAACTCTCTTAATAATATAAAACCACCAAGAATACCAATAAAATTCCACAATGAATCACAACTATATAAAGTAAACATATATCAGACACTAGATCATCAATTCAATTACTCCAAAAAAATATTTGATAAAAATAATAAAAACATGCATCAACAAGAATTAAATGGGATATATCCATAACACACAAATGTAAATTGTTAATATAGTTCATGGATCATGAAAAACCATCCCATGAAAATCCTGATAGGAGAACAAAACCCAGTAGTACTGAAGTCCCAACAGGGATGATCAACACCCTTAGTTACCTATGCACGAATCCCATTATTTACCAATACCCAAACCAATAATATAGACTAAATTACAAGGCCCAAACAATACAAAAACATCAATAAACATCAACAAGGGATAAGGAATGAAAAACAAAAATCACTACTATTATCTCAAGAGAAACCAATGTAATTACGAAAGGAACCAAAAGGGTTCCTAAAAAGGAAAATTCAATAATCTCAACATATATAAGATAAAATAGATAAAAATAAGAAAAATAAATTAATCAACATAGTTTCAATTCACACGTTTGATCTAATTAAAATTTATCCTTACTGATCCAAAATTTCCCTCAAGGTTTATAGGCCTATACGACACAACATATATTGGTTTGAAACAAATAAACTATTTGAACACTACGCTGGGAGATTCAAAAAGGACAACACTATACCAAAAGATAATTCATACCACACCATTCAATGTGTGGTTAGTGTATCAAATAATAAATAAGAAAACTTCTAGAGACTAACCAACATACCTTTACTCGAGAACTTTATTGAAGGCATACAATAAAAAAAAGTCATAGAAGCATCTCATCTAGATCTTCAAAATCATATCAAACAATCCCAATAAATAAAGGGATCAATAAAAAAATATAAAATCATCCAAATCAAAAAACGTTCCAAATTGGGTTGAAAACAATATCTAGAAAACCAATATTCAATGAAAGAGGAAAAAACCGATTACAAAAAATTCCTTGGTAAGATTCAAAACATTTAGGTTTAGAAAATATCAAATCACCAACATTATTGAACACAAATCATGGTCCAACATGAAACAAACATAAAAACGCATTTTTAAAACTATCATTTCTACCCAAAGTGAAACAATTACTTTTAAAAATACCTCATTATTTCAAAACATCTTACCTTTAAAACATTTCATTACAAATATCTATATCCACTTCTGTAAAGCCTTTTTTCTATAACCTACTCAAAATAAAAACACACTAACAAACAAAAATATATCACAAATAAACAAAAAACCCAAGAACAACACCATAGTACACACATAACGATGGGTTATTTGTGCTAGTTTTATAATCAACTACTAAAAATATCAAAAACATGTAACAAAAATTTCTAAAACAACTTCTGATAAATGTTTTTTATTTCTTATAAAATCACTTCTACCCATTCCTCATACCATTCCCCCTTCTACCAAGAGCCCCCTAATCCCGATCGCTTATTGTCAACCCCGCATGCTCTGATGATTGATCAATGATGAGACCCATTCCACCTGCACCCCCTCTCCCCTTCTCACATTTCCCCATGAGCCCTCTCCCTCATTGTCAGCCCACCCTTCACCATTGTTCCTTCTTCATCATTCCCCCTTATCCCTTTCCTCCTAGTGTCCCACGATCATGATACCTCTCCATATTCACTAGGCCCTTTCTCTATTAATCCATCACTGTCAGTCCCACCTTCTACCCCTTCTCCCTGAAGCCTCCCAAACCTAAACCCTTTCCCTCAACACCAGCCCCCCTTCTCGTATGATCCCACACCACCATCCCTTTCTCTATATTCTCAAACATCTACAACTTCTCCCCAATCTTCTCAATTATCTATATTATCCCATATATTTCAATTAGCTTCAAGTAGTAATCCTTCTAATCTTCATCTTTTCTTCTCCTCCCTTATCCCCCCACCCCCCTTTATCAATTTTTATCACTCCTATGAAATGCAACCATTTTTTTGTTTTCGGTTATAGATATAATAATTTATAATGATTTATATTTGGGTTTTATTTCTAGATGAGGTTTTTTATTGGATCAATTGTGCATTCTTCATAAAAGGAAACACTTTTTTGAGATATTCCCTTAACATAAGGTAGAAAGTTTTTATAATTATCTTATAATACATGGTTAATATTTCTTGTATTATTTTAAATGATTTATTATGATTTTAATTATATTTTTAATCTCATTGTAGGATAAATATTATTTAAAAATGTAATTTGTGGTTAGCTTGGATGTGTTGCGTGCTAAGATCTTGGGAAAAGATCTGAGTGGAACTCTTGAAATTGGTTCATTGTTTATTTTTTTTCAAAAAACCACATTTTATACTTCAAATTGATTGAAATGGATTAATTATTTGGTATATAACTAGTTTGTGTAAGAAATGACTATTTGAATCCATGGTGTATTTTTAATGGAAAATATCTATTTAAGGGGATTTTTCAATTATAGTTTTTTCTTAAAAATGTGAGTGTTTTGTTTTAGAGGAATGTTTTATAAATTATATTTTGTTGATATTTATTCTTTTTGTTAAATGGTTTTGAGCCCATATTTCTCATGGTGTATTGAAATGTTTTATAAATGGGGGTTTTTTGGCCTTGAAAAATGGGTTCTTGACACCATTTAACTTCATTTAAAGAGGGGTTTATTTCATTAAAAAGTGATATTATGTAATTAGATGTATTTGAAAATTGGTTATCAATGCGAACATTGATTAATGACTTTTTAATATCATTTCAAATATATATTTAAAATGGTGTGATAATGGGTTTGGATTCTCAATCTATTTAGGTAATATTGATTGAAAATTTACGAAAGGTTCTTATATAAATGTGTGAGACACTTTTGATCCTTTTCATACTATACTTATTCCTAGGGAGGCTTATAATAAAACATGGATGTGATTTTAATTGATGGATATTTTCATGTTTCATAATAATATGTGTGATTTGTTCTATTTCTTGCAAGGGTATAGGAGGTGATGCGTGTGTTAATTTACAATGCATTACACATGTTATATACGACTGCATGTATCAATATTTTAAGAGGAATGAAACACAATAAGGTGAAAAGGCCATATGGGGATGTAATGTGAGGTGTGGTGTTAGGTGTGTTCTTCTTGAACATAAGGTGAATCCAATTACATTATTAAATAAACAAAAATATCAATAGTTTTTTTGGTCATTGAATAAATAATAAAAATATTATTAAAAATTTAAATAATTTCTTTGGAATTAAAAAAGAGACAAGTCACATCACTATATATAATAAAAAATATTTGTTTCGAAGAGTTAACTATAGGTCACAACAAATATCTTATGCATTTATTTTTAATGTTAAAATATAAAAACATTATAATATTATTGAATTGAAATAATTTTTTGTGAATCATTTGTTTCATTATGAAAAGTTAAATGTTATATTTGTTTTTATGGGAATTTTTCATTATCATATCGATATATATTTTGTTCTGCAGTACTTTTCACAAGTTTCTATGTGTAAATTTATTTATCTGGATAAATTTTTTGAAATATATTCTCTGAATTTATTTGTATTTGTTGAAATGACAGGAATGAAAAATAATAACTCTTTCACTAATCATAAGCAACTTCAATAAGATTTTCTCTAGACCACACATACAACTAATGATCCATCAGGCTTCCAACCTATATCATCTAGGACACCGTATGTCTACCCCCACCATATTAGGAACACAATTTGTCTACCACCGACCAGTATCTTGAACACCCTCCTTCTCTGTCCCATAAACATCTTGCACATTTCCTATATATTGAGTGGGGTTGTCTCATGGAAACTCCACGAAATGGAAAATGTGGTTAATATAGTTTCATCATAAAGATATTGGAGGGTGATGATTGTAGGTATTTTTTAATGTGAATAGTATTATTGTACATTTTTATACTACTACCATTTTTTTCATAAAATATAGAGATAATGATACTATAGAGACAATTATTAATAGTTTAGATTTCTAAAATCTTAGTATATTGAATATTAGTGTCCCAATTAATTATTATGGGGTCCCACAAATGATGTTGCAGAATTTTTTGTCCTTGTTCAAGGCCAGTTGATGAGTGATCAATTTACCCTTCTGATTTCACAATATTAATTGAGGAATATGGTTCAATTTTCAAAAAATAAAGTAGTTGGTTCCCAGATAAAGGTGTGTTTAACAAATTATACCTCAATTTAATTCCATTAGATAATTAAACTCTGATATTATAAAAATCAATCAATTTTTATAGAAGTTATTCATCTTTACCATTGCTGATCATTTTGTAATACAGATGATGTTGAATTTCTTTATGGTAACTAGAGGGATTTTAAATGGATATTGATGAATGCATTCAATTATAAATCATTTAACACTCAATATAATTATGATAAAGTACCAAATGGTTTACCTTGAAGCTATGGAATGTGCTTTTTGATATCCATCTCCCTGAGAATCACTTGGTATAAAAAAATGTATTATTATAAAAATATAATTTTATAAATAATGAGATGAAATATAAAAAAATACAATTAGATTACATGTTTGTTTAATTTCGGATTTCTCAATAGGAAATGTATCATGTCATGCTAAACAAATAATCCCCCACACTGACAGTTTAAAGTTTTTTTCAATAAATAAACCCACTATAGTAATATTTTCATTAGTAAAAATAATTTTATTATAACATTTTCTATTGAATATACAAAATTTTATATTTATCATTGATTAATGTTTTCAGATAAATTCAAACACCAAGTCTCCTTAATGAAAATTCGGTTTGATGTTCATTTGAAATCAGTTCAGAGTTGTGTGAATAATCATTCCAAAGGAGTAGGGGTATGAATTCATTTTTCATTATAATGAATTATTATCAGTTTTCACTTGGTAAAAATTAATTACATTAAACTATGTCGATATAGGATTTAAAGTTAAAAATAAATTAAAAATGGGATTTGAATCATGCACAATACTTATAGTTCTGAAAGGATGATCTAGTTGGTCAAGTCATTATGAAGGATCATCTGAGTCTTGTGCATGATATGGTTTCTAAACCAATACTATCTAAGGGATTTGGAAGGTCACCAAAGATGTCAAACAACTATACTCATATATTTATGTAATTTCCCATTTGAGATTCTCAATGTATTTCTACTATAAGGAAAATAAAAATTCAGGAATAGGGGAGCACAATCCAATAACACAGGTCTCATATACCGATGTAGTATGTGATGGTCATTTCTATGCAGAGATAATTAGTTGATTTACATCATAAGATGATTGGATATGTCCCTAGTGATATTACACCAATGTATGGATTCAGTGAGAAGATAAGTCCCCCAACCTCATAATCACTTTTTACAAAAACGTTAATTCATTAATGTTAAATATAAATATACAAAACTATTTATTTTTTAGAAAACTATTCACACAGGTGCCGATAATAGGTTGTAGAGATGATTTTAATAATTATTCTTTAGGTAAAAATGAGGGTTTAATTCTGATTTGGTAATGATCATGTGTAACTAAAATCGTAACAGAAAAACATAATAACATGGTGATTGAGAAACCAGGTTGTGGTTTGAGGTTGGGGTTTTTATACAACTTTGTTTCTTTAACATTCTATGGATCCTTTAGTTCTATAAAACTCATCTTTAATTAAATATCAACATATATATATATATTCCACTATTAATGATGTTAAATAGGATAACTTTATATTTATTTTTTCCATTATTGACATAATTGGGTTTTCTATTGGTTTTTATGTTTTACTCATGTAGAATTATTTTGTGTACAATCTATATGTTTTAAAAAATTAATAAGAGGCTATTTTTAAGATTTTTTAATCAATGCAGGGTTATTATTATCTATTTCATTTATAAATGATTCAAAATAATATATTTTATGGATTTAACATTATTCTAATCAATGGGTGATTAGAGGTGTGTTGGGGAAAATTATTTAATGTGTTTTATGTGTATTGTGATATGAATTATCATATGCTTCAAAACATACATTAGATGGGTTTATAGGAATAGTGGTTATCTATATAGGAGATCAATAAACAAATTTTATTATAGTCATGACGAGACTCTGACTAGTATTATATTATGAATGAAAAGATCATGTTATGGGATGTTCTACCCAGTGAAGCCAAGTATGAGATAGTTGTGAAGTTATTTGTTAGTAGATTCATCAATAGGTCATGAGATACTTTCACATGAGTATGTATATGATTTTCTCACAATAACTTAAGGTATTTGAAATGATATATACAATTTGAATTGTCTAACTTATTGTGGTGTAATTTCTAATGGTTTGGAATACTCATATAGGTTTTTTTTTTGTAAAATAATGCCATATTGTATGGGGATAGTTGGAATTCCATGGGAAATTTTGGTGTCATGGATCATAGGGACATAATCTCACCCAGATTATGGTTAGTGTAGGTAATGTGATCAGTATGGAATGATGACCAGTGGTGGGATTGGTATACATGTTGTTATTGGTCAGAAATATTTATCCATTAATACACTGATATATATATACTGATATAATACATTGACATAATTTGTAGTCCCCAATTGAGTTCATAGTCACACACATCATGTGTCCTCAAGGATGCGTATAGAAATTATGACTCATTATTTTTAAAGGGGACTGGGTATTATATTTCTAGGTTTTAATTTAGTGGTGTATTAATGAATGAGAAGTTTAGAGGCAGTATTTTCAAGAATGATTGGGAGGACCATTAGTTTTGGGTTATATTTTTTGGGTTAAATTTTAACATTTATTTATATTAATTGAATATGAATAGTCTTTTTATATTCTATATGAAAATAATGAATTTTTTTATGTTTTTATTCTTTATCTGGTAGTATGATTCCATTTTTACCATCATTTTATTGTCATGTTTTTTATTATATGTTTGGCTCCCAATATGTTTTGTTTATATTTATTCATAATGGTTATGTTCTCCCCATTATCATCTCTTTAACCCTTGATACATGTTCATTCCCACAATCATGTTGTAAGGAAATATTGAGGTCAGTGTCTCTCTAGATTGGGTTGTCTTAGGATATCTGGATCCACAATATATCATTTTAATGTACTATCATTGAATATGATTTTTTTTCAGGGTACCCCCTTGAAATAAGATCCTCATTATTAGTATTTGTGCATCCTTAATAGCCCAATATTAATTTATGGAACACTTTAACCAAGTGAAAACTATAGAAAATCTTTTTTCATATGAACTTTCCCCTATGCCACATAACAAAAATTATAGGTTCACTATGGTCACTCATTTTCCACCTTTTGATCATGTATTCCTATAATAATGTGACATATCTAGTTCCCCTATCAAACTAATCAGTTCTTAGAAATATAATCAACTAGATACTCTTATATTATTGAGAATACCTACTATTATAAAGACCATATACCATTTGTTTCTCAAGTTTATTATCCTAGATACTGTAAATTATTTTTTATTATTATCAAACATTATATAAGCCTTCTCATGTATAACTAATGTACTAGTGTTACAATGATCTACTGATGTAGTGTAGACCCCAAAATTTCCTCCACTAATTCAAATCACCTATGAAACAAGTCACCCCTACACCTAGCTAGTTACCAATACAAAGATCAAAAATAAAAATGGCCCTCAAAACAATTTTAGGTAAAACTAGAAAGTGAATCTCATGCATTAGTCACACAATACACCAATAGTAAAAAATAATTTATAATGTACGTAGTCATAAGACATTAAATTATAAAACAAAAAGAATAATTAAATATAACATTAAAATGATCATGATCACTCCTAGAAAAAACTAACTTAAAAAAATATAATCCATTATAACCACACTACCATAAAACATACCAAAATGGTCTTCATCATGTGAACATAAATGGAATGGTGTGCCTATTTAGATAGAAATGAAATATATGATTTATTTTCCCCAAATATTATTATATAGAAGTCCCATTTCAAGGGATAAATTCCAACTCCATAATATATTTCATATTCTTTGATGATAATAAATATAAAAGTATCTAGTTTTACTACATTAATCTATATAATAATTTACAAATAATAATTTTAATGAAACTTGTATACACATAGGACTATGAAAAATTATTAACAGTAATTGATTACATTCATGAAATGGGAAACATGTATTTTTAGTGATAATTATTTCATGAATACTCTTAAATTAAAATTATATTTTTGTAATGTGAAATAATATCTATTATGATATTGGAGAATCTTCAATCCGGATATAAAAAAATTTTATTCACTGCCTCGTTTGATTAACATGACACCCACCATTTTAAAGTTGGATAATGACATGAGATATAAATATCAAAAATATTATTTTGAAAAAAACAAAGCATCAAAATCTATTTCCTTATTAAATGATCATCACCTAGTCAAAAACATTAAGATACATATATTTTATCTCTTTATTCCTCATACAAGTAACTTATACCCCCACATAGATCATATAGAATGAGGTACATATTTATTTCAACAAAACATTTGTTTGATATGAGTATATCATACTAAATTGAAGATCACTAACTGACCCAAATCCATTTATAATAATGTAATGTGTATATATTTTTTTAAAAAAATATAGTTAATAAATAATGATATTGAAATTAATTCATTAAATAAAATATTTTATATGAGTGGTACTAATTCCTTGAATCATATTAATTCACTAAATGAATCATGCGATAATATCATGATATTATGATATAAATAAACCAATGAAACTTTCTTTGAACTATGATCAAAATCACTGTTTATGAATCCTTGAGATAATGACCGATATACATCTTCTATATGAGTAAAATACGTGTGTGTGTGTGTGTGTGTCAATTTGTATCTATGTATTTCTATTTATAAATCCATATAAAACCTTACACATGATTCACCAATTATATTAGCAAGAAAAATAAATATATCTATATATAAATCCATAAAAATGTAAAAAAATATCACACACCACATATATGAGGCTTTTACACTCTAACATAGGCCCAACACATGTGTTTATATATATATATATATATATGCATACATGTTATAAGGTCACCCATACCAATACATTTCCAATAGGATCAACTCAAAAAATAAAATAATATATAGTATAATAAAACCAAAGGAACTATGTATCCAATAATATACCTAGAATCATTAAATTATGTAATAAATTTATAATAGAATATTTGGAGCACTATTTAATGTATTACATATCATAATTTTGAATGAATTTAATCAGGTCATGTTAAAATACAATTTACAACTATGAAACTATTGAGACCATGTTGGTGTTCAATTTTTATCTATGAGATGCTATGTTTAGTGTGTAGAGATAATGGAATGACCCTTTCAGGATTTTTAAGGATTCATAAAAGGTAATTGGATTTGACTATTTATAAATCATTCAGGTATATCTATTTATTGATTGATTTTCTACTATTTTCTAGGAAAACATATATCTAATGATTGATGTGATCATATTCAAATGGAATACATGAAATGTGTTGGGGTATGAATGAACAATGTATAATTCTTGTGATTGTACTTGGAAAACCAAATGATTGAGCATGAGCATTTTTTCAAGTGTTTGACAAGATAGAGGGTGAATTTTAGATAAGGATGAACATTGCTTCCAGGACCACCTTCGATCTAGTTTGTGAGACCACACATAATGAATGTTACCACATGAAGGGATAGTCCATCATGTTGTAGAACATAGTTCCCATGTGAAGGGTCAAGCAATCATTTGGTATAACCAGAAAACCACATGTTATGATGATGCAACTACCACTACCCCAAATTACACACTCAATGGTGGATTTTTAGAGGTAGTTTCTTAAACCCCTGCAAAAAAAACATTTAGGAACATCCTTAATGGCTCATAAGATATTTTCACATTCTTATGTCTAATATTTTCTACCTAGAAATATAATTGTTACCCATGATATATAAAATTTTTCATGTCTTTCTTATTGTTGAGTGTTGATTAGTTCTTTAGTTGCATTATTTTTATTTTTATTTTGTGTGCCCATGATTTCCATTATATTTAATATACTATTTGAATATTTACATTATATTGTCAGTTATATTTATTCATTTTTATACAAAATTAATTATGTTACTCTTATCTTTTAATGATATTTTTTTAATTATTTCATGTTGTCCTTGTTTTAAGTTTTTTGTTTACTTTTTGGTGTTTTTTATTCTCTATGATTTAGTTTTTTCCTCATATTATTTTCAATTGGGAATTAATTTAAATGAAAGAATAAATGTTTGAAATAAATTTATCCTTTTCATTGGTTACACTTATTTATCTACCCTTTTTTGTATTAGAAGAAAATATAATTAATAAAGAAGATCAGGAGAAGTACATGTGCAAAGCCAGGAAGGGAAATCGTCTAGCCATAACTTGTTGGTAATGAATGGGCATGAGGTCGCAAGCTGATGGGCCGCATTGTTTCCTTCCATTTTGGTGAAGGAGAAGGTGCATACTGAGAAGTTATGGCGAAGTGAAAGAATTCTCCTAATGATGATGCCAAAAGGTTAGAGTCCACCATCGTTGTGATTAATAGCATCGATTACAGTAAGGCAGCCGAACTCCATAATGAAATCACCCCATCCACATTCTAAAGCGAGCATCATACCAGCAAGGATGGTCGTGGCTTTAGCAACTGCTGGTTCGCAGAATCCCTAATGCGGTTCAAATTTAGCAGCAACGATTTTCCCTAGATGATTTCGGGCAAAGAGGCTGAGGGCGACAAGCCCATCCTTTGGAAGAGACACGTCCACATTAATCTTAAGAATCCATTTAGGTGGGGGTTTCCATTGAACGACATGGGAGGGGGGAACACCCAGCAGAGAATTTCCATTGTGGCCTCTACAACCCTCAATCCAATAAGTGGCCCGATCAATCTAGAATTCAGGGGTCTTTGGGATTGGTGAAAAAGAAGCATTATTATGCTAGACCCAAATAATCTAGGACAGAGTGCAATGTGAACCAACATATGCCGAAGAGAGAGAGGAGCACCAACGCATCAGAAGATAGGGAAGTTCGGAGGCCAATGCTAGTGAAGAAACTGAAGTCGGGCCCCATTTATTCCAAATTTCCTTAGCTCCAGGGCAGTGAATGATAGCGTGCAAAAGAGTTTCTGGAATGTTTGGGCAGAAAGGGAGAAAAACAGAACTGGTCATATGATGGTAAACGAGAAGGTTCATTGTTGGGAGAGTGCCCGAATAAAACTGCCACCAGAATTGACAAATTTTTGCGGGGACGTTGAGCATCCAAATCTATTTCCATGGTCCGTCATCCCGGCCGACTTAGTGGGTGCCAAGAGAAAGTCTGTAGCTGGATCTCACAGTGTATCCTTCCGAGATGTCATTGATCCTATAGAGATGGTCAGTGTCAGCATCTGGTACCTAAGGAATGCTGAGGATAATTATTTGATCTCTTTCGTTATACTAATCAATAATCTTTTCCAAGCACCACCCCTGTCCCATGTCAGAAAGGAGGTAGAAGAAAGTGGCGTCTTGAAGACCTGGTTGGGTAGGGAATGTAGCCCGTAGACTATCCTTATCAATAATCCAGGGATTAGTCTAGATTTTAACAGATGATCCAGTCCCAATACTCCATCCCAATCCTTTAGCTAGGAGCTTCTGGGCCCCACCAAATGCTTCCCTAGAGGAAGCTAGGATGGGGAATAAGGGAGGAATCATGAAATTACATGTGGGGAAAGTAATAAGATCGGAGAATTCGCATACAGAGATATGATGGATGGTTAATAACACTCCATCCTTGCTTGGCCAGCATAGGGTCTTTGAAGAAATGGAGATTTTGGAACCCCATCTGACCCTATGATTTGGGTTTTTAAAGATTCTCCCAGGCCATCCAGTGGGGTCTATTCCTACCATCATTCTTCCCCTACCAAAAATTTGTATTACGTGTGTGGATCTGGTCGATGATGGTTGTTGGGAGATTAAACAGGGAAATAAAGTAGTTGGGGATAGATTGGATGACAACTTTGATGCGGGTATCTTTTCCAGCTTTACAAATTCTTTTTGGGGTCCAGCCTTGAATTTTTTTTCTCAATCCTATTAACAAGGGATGCAAAGATTTATTTTTTTTGGACTGGCCAATAACCGTGGGAAGACTGAGATACTTCTGATGTTTATCATCTATATGGATGCCAGCTGATGCGCAAAGTTCATCCCTCTTAGAAAGAGGCACCCCTGCACTAAATGATATTTAATATTTACCATGATTGATTGATAGGCCAGATGCCCTCTCATATTGGTGGATTGCTTGACAGATCACCTGGCATTCATTAATTTTTTCTCTAGAAAAAAGGAGGCAGTCGTCAGCGAAGAAGAGATGCGACACTGGAGGGATAGCACGTCAGACCTTCTCACTATGAATCGACTTAGAAGATGTAGCCCAAGAAATAATATTACAAAACACATCATCCACTAGAATGAAGAGAAAAGTAGAGAGAGGGTCTCCCTAGAGAAGGCCTCGGGATGGAGTGAATTATCTGGCAAGCTCCCCATTGACATTGATTTTGAAAGAGACAGTCGAGACACAGTTAATGACCAAATATGTCCATTTAGGGAAAAAACCCATATTATGCATAACGACTCTTAAGAAGTCACATTCTACTCTATCGTAGGCCTTGGTCATATCCAATTTCCAGGCCATGGTTCCTCTTTTCGCGGTGGAGTGTGATTTCATATAATGGAACACTTCATGGGCCACAATCGCGTTATCTATAATCAGTATCTTGGCCAAAAAGGCGCTCTGGTATTCAGAGATAATATCAGGTAGCCAAGGTCACAACCGATTGACAAAGATCTTTGATAAGATCTTGTAGGAGACATTACAGAGGCTGATAGGTCAAAAGTCAGGGATTTCCAGAGGTATCTTGATTTTGAGGATGATGACGAGGATCGTTTCATTGATGGACGCAATGCTGGTATTCCCATCCTAGATATTTTTAATCATATTGCAGATGTCGGGACCGATAATGTTCCAGTATTGCTGAAAAAAGGGCATGGAACCCATCTGGTCCTGGGGCCTTAGTGGGATGAAGATGATTCAGAACCAGGTGTATCTCGTCATTTTCCACATCTTTGGTGAGCTGCCTATGGATCCCTTCAGTGATCACAGGTTTGACATAGTCTTCCACCTCAGCAGACATGAAAGGGGTTTCTGCAGAGAAGATGTTCTGGAAATAGCATATCAAGGCCTCGTGGATTCCATTCGTGTCAAAAACTATGCTTACATCGGGTTGTGATATGCAAGTAATATAGTTTTCATGACGCCTATCTGATACCCTTTGGTGAAAATACCAGGTATTGGAATTCCCTTCTTTTATATGGTTATCCCGCTCCTGCATAGCCCAGTATCTCTTTGTGATACGCAGGGTCGTATCCAGCTCTCTTTCCGTGGAACCAATCTTAGAGAGATTGCAATTGGATGTGGGTTGTTTGAGGAGATTGTTCAGTCTCTTTTCAAGGACGCCAAAGTGCCGGTCAGGGTGGTAGAATATCTTCTTGCTCCAAGACCTCAGATCGGATGCGTCCTGTTGGAGATTGATGAAAAAATCCTCATGAGTACTTTTCTACCTTGATCGGATGACCTCTTCGCATTCCGGATATTTTGACCAGAAGCTCTCAAATCTGAAGGGTCTCCTAAATTGTCTATTTTTTTCTCCTTGTGTATAGTCAAGGAGAATTGGACAATGGTCCGAGCAGTTTAAGGCCATGTGGATGATATGAAAAATTATAAAAACAGATTAATCCAATCAGCAGAACCCAGAAATCTATCAAGATGATCAGCGATGCAGGTGCCTTCTATATTTTCGTGGAACCATGTAAAAGGATTACATGGGTACCTCAGATCGACCAGGCCTGCCCTAGAGACCGCATCCTTGACGTATGACATCGAAGCCGAAGGTCGCGTGGTTCCTCCCCTCTTTTACTTATGGAACATAATCTCATTGATGTCTCCTCCGAACTGAATAGGTCTCGGTAAGTCATGTCGTACCTTGCATAGAAGATTCCATGACTTCACGTTATCATCATGGGATGGCCATCCATAGACCCCACCATGGTCTAGGGTGGGTGATGGTCAGCCTGAATAGTCGTTGCCACATGGTGCGAGGAGAAGGAAAAAATCTTGACGTTGATACAATCCTTCCAAAGGAGATAGAGCCCCCCCCCCCCGGCCGAGTGGTCTTGTCTGGAGATAGGGAGGTAGCCTTGGAAGCCGCATTTCTAGGCTATGCCATTGATTTCCTTGTTTTCCAGTATGGTATCAGAGAGGAAAACCATATCGGGGAAACTTGGAGCGCAGTTGTGCTGAAACATATAAACCTTTCGAGGGTTTCCAATCCCACGATAGTTCCCGCATAAAATAATAATTATTCTAGGCGGGGCTGGGTCTCAGCCGCCGCCGCCATTGATTCCTCCGGACTTGTTTCAGCACTTTTCGTTTTCCACATTTTGGTGATATTCCTCCCTAATTGGAAAGTTTCATTTTGTCTTTTCCTAACCCCATGTATAGGTTCTTTCATGTGATCTTTACTTTTTCCACGTAGCACGTTTTTCCACGTTCGATGAGTATTTGGGCCTGATGATGGAGTTTCCATCAGTCCATGTGCCCCCATTGTTTGGCTGCCTGATGTGGTCAATTATGGGTCAGGGTCCGGATCTGGTGGTTTGACGTGCCTCAACCATGACTTTGAGAAATGTGTTTATAGTTCCTTTTGCTTCATCACCAGCTTTTTAGATGTTTGAGAATTTTCCTGCAGGGGGTAAGGATGAATTCCATCTTTTGGATCAGGGTAGGGAACTGGTGGTTCAAAGTGCATCAGTGTTGGCTTCGAGATTTTTTCTAGTGGGTATTTTAGTGTCTTTACCGGCTATATAAATGTTGAGACATTTCCCTTCATGGGGTTAGAATGTATTCCAGTTTCCCATTGAGTGGTTGGGCTATCTTTAGGGAATTCTGGTTGTCCAAGGATAAAGACTTTTACATGAACAGTTTCCGCTCATCTGGTATGATCCAATGTGAGATGGTTACGGTCCTTTTGTTTTTCCATATCTGGGATGAAGGCATATCAGATCGATTTGGCTCAGAGCCATGGGCCATATTGAAGGATGAAATTATGAGAATCATTCCTTTGCTTTGAGACACATGATCTTTCCAGATGGCTGAGGCATCCACAAAAGAAACAGAATATTGGGAGTTTCTCAAACTCAAATTATATCTAAGTGTTGGCACTGTCAAATTTCAAAAACATGACCCTCATAATCAACTCTGACACTTCTATTACGGCCTTAATTAGAACCTCAGGCCCCCATTGGATAGGGTCTGAGTGGTTCCAATCAAGGAATTGGCCAATGTAGTCCCCAATTTCTCTCATAACTCATTCTTTTCGTGCATGAAATGGGGTTCCTTTGATGCATATCTAGAAGGGGGACCGGGTGAGATTAATGTGCTGGATATTTTCCCCCCTTTGTATTCTTCCATGAGTATGATTTTATTATCGAAGGACCATGGTCTACCTCTCAGGATTTTATCTCTATCTCCCTTGTTGAAGAACTCCAAAAAAATTCGATTGTTTTCTTCTTCCCAAATAGCTACTCCAGCTTCCAATTTCCAAATATTATGGAGGGTGTTTTTGAGGGCCCCTGGTTTACTGAGATATTTTCAATGAACTTTCTGACCACCAACAGAGACATTCATTTTTTCAAGAGTGAATCTTCGTTTCTCCAAGTCTTGATTGTCGCCTTCTCATTGTACGTCAGAGATAACCCACTCCATTGGTTCACTAGATCTGTCTCCATGGATCAGTGCTTGTGGGATGGGTTAGATCTCCATAAAATTCACCCGATGATTTTCCCTTCTTGGGGAAACAGGCGGTGGTCAGGTTTCCACAGCTAGACAGGTTTCACAGCAGTGTCCACTCTCACTTCTGGGACGTCCAAGACAGGATTCGCAGCCCGCCTCCAGCAAGGAATGACTAGGGTCGGCCCAGTGCATGGGACACAATGTCCAGGCCTGGTTGAAGCGAAGGGCCCTTGGACTGGCTACCCCACTCTGCGGCCTTCTTCCGTGCCCCGGCCTGCACGATCAACTCTTCACGAAGTGGGTTCGTGATCTGCGATCAGGGCCTCCACAACCAAATTTTCTCCTGGATGTAGCTCGCTGCGAAGTACACCAGCGTCTGTGGGTCAACTCAACACAGTGGACGCTTCATGATCTTTCTTCACATATGAGGCTTCACAGCCGATTCTTCCCAAGATAGTCACAACGCCATGTGGGCCTTCACGAATGGGGAATCACGACTGGATCACTCACAATGATCCTCAAGCTCCCATTTTGAACTCTCTGTGAGGCACACCACCTACCACGATACCGACCTATGCAGCAGCCTCTTCACAATCTTGCTTCCCGGAAGGATATTCTCGACTCACCCTCCACTTCACGAGTAGGGCTTTGCAACCGGAGCTTCGTGGTAGGAATATCGTGACTTGTCCTTCACAACCAGTCAATTGAGGAACGCGTCTGGGGCTTCACACTCAGATCTTCACAGCAGGAATCATGCCACTTTTCTTTCATGGCCCATCAATTGTTGAGTTGGAGAGTTGACTCCATAGTGAGGCCTCCGCCGTACCAGGTAACCCACCTCAACATGGGGATAAAGATAGAGACCAAGTGTAAATCTGCTTCCCGATCATCCTAGATCAAGATCCAGAATCACGGTTCCCTTGAACCAGATCTGGATTCAATACCTGGGAACCAAGAGGATAAGATCTTCATCGTGGTCTCTGATATCCGAAGATCTGTTCCAGATATGAGAGGGGTCGTCATAGATGCAGATCGAAAGAGAATGGATAGAATTCTGATTTGAGGATGGAGAGAACTCCTATGATTCACTAAGGCTTTCAAATTGAAGTGGAAGAAGAAGAAGAAGAAGAAGAAACCCTTAATAAAGGAGGACACCTGCGGAACTCCGACGCCGTGATGACACCAGGGAAACTACGAAACCTAGAATAATCTCAGGACTCTCTCTTTAGACTTCAATTGTTCCCATCTACCCTTTTTAATGTCTCTTTATATTTACTTATTTCATGTTAGATATATATAGATTAGAGTATTCCTTGTTTCATTTTTGATTATATATGAAATTAATTATTGTAATATGGATGGAATTCTGTTATGTGGATTCACCATACAATGGTCTTATCATTAAATTAGTGGTTATATGTTTATATTGGACTTTTTTTCTTGTGATGTAGTTTCGGTAGATGTAATTTTTTTGACATAAATATATAATTGTGGTTTAAACTCATGCTATATATGGTCAGAATTTTTTTAGTGGGGGGTTTTAAATACTACTATATATTAATAATCTTATTGGACGTTTAATATTTTTCTAATTACTCAATTGTTTTTGAGAAGAAATGTTTTTCCTAAAAAGCATTTCATGACACTTCATATAAATCACCACTAAATTTGAGAAACCAACCTAGTTTGGAGGCTGAATACAAATTTTTTAGTGGTTTTAAAAAATAATCGCAGTCATATTTTGTGGTCGTTTCAACTACAACTATTCAAAATAGTATAGTGACATGATTAACATTCTACAAGAAAAACATGATCCAAAAAAATCAACACATCATAAGTCCCACCATGACCTTTTACCTTTTCTCGAGCCACTCTAGGAAATCATATCCTAAAGTTGTATAAATAAAACAAATATGGGATAAAAAACATTATTAACCTAGGCGCATGGGTTAATGAACCATGTTTCAATTGTGAAATGGCTCATACATCATATTTGAATCTTAATATTTTTTACGGAATGGTTTTCCAGGACAAATACACTAACCTTGCCACATGAAATTTATCTTTATTTACATCCAAAAACCAAATCGGCCCACATGGAAACACATATTCTTATAATGTGGATCTAAACACTACCATTATGATCATCAACATAATAAAACCCAACAATACATGGTGAAATGTGACTCAGAGAAATAAAAAATTTAGGATTCCCTCCATCCACCTACCTCTTGATTTGTAAAATTTTTATCTCCCACCTACTAATTCATAAATAAATATAGAGTGAATTTAGAGAATGTTTCTTATAAAAAACAACCTATAACATTGATACCTTTTGGTAATGAATCATCTCAGATTCCCTCTGACCCGACACCCGACCGCACCGGGTACAAGGCTCGAATGGGCGTTCTTGACCCCCATAGTCTATTAATTAGTGTTTGGGAATAAACAATGAACCATTGGGAATTATTTCAACCTAATTTAAAAACACAAAAACAATTGAGGAATATATTATAGAAGCTAAAAAAATTTGAAAAAAATAATCCAAAAAATAAATAATACATATCCTAAACTACTTATTCATGAAAAATAAAAAAAAATCAAAAGTAGAAAATACATATGATTCCAATAGCTCCAACCCATGTAAAAAACATAAAAAACCACCATCAGATCCCTCCATAAATCCTTTATAGAAATAAATATAAATACTTGGTACATGGAACCATAACTAGAAATAAATAAAGGATAGGGCATAAAGAAACATGTACCAGTCATCAATCAACCAACCCAAGTCCAAACTATGAGGGAAAAATATAAGGTACAAAAAATGAATATATAGACCGCATACACCGAAAGATATATAAAAGGTGTTATCAAAACATTACCTATATGATACCATTGAGGAGTCTATATAGATACTTAAAATTCGCATCCCATTAATAGTATTTTTCACTTAGTCTTAAAAATATGTTTTCCAATAGTATTTCTATATAGGAATGAGAAACGCCTCAAAACTGATCCAAACCCAATTTGTTTTTTTATTAAATGAATATAGTCACTTGGAAACCACATCCATTTCCAAATACACAATTTAAAACCAATGTAATCATTTCAAATCCATTTGAAAGTCTATTTAAATACTCTCTTTAAATCATTTTTTAAAATCCTTTTTCAAAAACATTTTAAGGAAATCTTACCAAATATCACAATCAAAACATGTTAGAACCAAAACCACAAGTCAATGTAGTTAATAAAATAAATAATAATATGGTAAGTATACCAAAATAAAAACAAGAAGGTGATAAATAAATCAATCATAAGAGAATTATTATCTATCTCAATCACCAATCATGTATGTAGGGGTCTTGAGATTTATTTTGGGAAATGAAAGAACTTGAGGTATAAAAAATCATGACAAATAAGTAATTTATAACTTTAGGGTTGAATTCATGAAAAAAATAATGTATAAAAATTTCAAATTAATCATATTTCTCATAGGATCATGTTAAAACGAATTTAAGAAGGAGGAATAAAATTGAATGAAAATTTAAATGGAACCTCATTCATTTGAAATCAATAATTTGATTCACTCACCATTGGAATCTAATTGGTAGAATGTAACAAGAGTGAAATCCAATACATCATACACACATTCACCATAGTTCATTGATCATTTTTCAATTGTTAAATGGTTATAGTAATGTATTTCAATGTGATTTATGATTTCCCATCAATCATGTCAAGAACAAAAGCTTCATTTATAATGTGTGTTCGATATGGCCATGTTATTTCTTTTGATTATATCCCCCTATATATGTGATCAAGAAGAGCGTAGAGGAGATACACACTCTCTAAAATCATTAAAATTATGGAGTTTACTATTCAAGAGGAGAAAATGAGTTTTTATTCCTAGTTTATACTTTGTAAAATTTCACTCTAGTCACTAGAAAACAAGAACAATCATTTTAGAATAGTGTGAACACTTATAAATTAATTAAACATTTTATAAAACTAAAATATAATTTTTCTACAACTTGTAACTCTTTTACATGATACATGATAAAATAAGAAACATATACTCAACTAGTAAAATCCCAAAATAATTAATCTAAGCTTGAACATGGTGTGTTTGAAAAACTTTATTCTCTCATATTCACTATTATAAAGAATAACCATGTGAATACCTTGAGAAAAAAATTCAATAACTGTTATTCTGAATGTGTATAATATAAAATAAATATTTTACTTGTGATTATTTATGCTTGTATTTTCAGGGGTCCCCACACGTGGGTTTGACTTTATTAAAAATTCAAATTCATCCAAATAGGTGGAACTTGTGGATAAACATATTGTCTGACACTATATGACATTATCTTGGTAGTAATGACTCATAATCGTAAACCATTATTAGAGTCTAAAAACCATTCATAACTCTTATGGAGATAAAGAATGTCATATTTATGACTGCCGTATACAAACACACATTAGGTAATATAATATATTTGTCTCATGATATATC